>CM070549.1:39782268-41203052 GCA_036346405.1 Phyllostachys edulis | reverse complement strand
TGCACCTGGCAATCGTTAGGAGGCCCGCCTCGGCGATTAGAGTCTCCCACCGTGAGCCTCACCCGGTGGAGACATCTCAAGTGCGATCAATCGCACCTAGTCATTAGGAGGCCTGTCTCGGCTACTAGGAGTCTCCGCTTGCGAGGCCTCGCCTCGGAGGAGAGACATGTCGAACCGGGAGGCGATGGATCCAATTCTCGTGTTCATACACTAGTCCGATTTCTAGTGTACTGCAGTTAAACAAAAGTGATAATCAAAACATATCACGCATTTTATTAATAATTATTGAGTTTATTACAAAGCGGGCTGAGGCCAAATAAAGTAAAACAGTGGAAATAAAATAGTAGTAGTAGACCGTTGATTCACCACGGGCAATAAATGCGGGGCGTAACCTAAGCATCGATGTCCTCACCGTCTTGATAGAAGTCTTCTCTGAATAAAGATTATTGACCAAAATAGCACTACTGCCATTTGTTGCAAGCTACACAAGTAAATATGATTGAATGCATGCATAAAGTGAGCAAAAGGGTAATGGCGGGGTTTATTTGCATAAAACTGCATTTTCAGGTTTAAATACTCTTAGTAATTTCCAAGGCCATTTTAGAATAAGATCAAAATCATATTTTGATTTCTCAATGTCAAGTGTAGGATGAACCTCCATACACAAATGGTGAAGGATTACCCCCTTACACGGGCTTACGCCCAAACCCATTTTCATAAACCGGTGACAAAGTCTTTTCAAACAAAACCGAAGACTAACCCGAGTGGCTTTTGTTAAGCATGTCCATGACGCGGACCGCTATTGAATAGATTAATACTCTGCGAGAGTTAGTGCGGCTTACCCACAAGAGATAGTTTGCTTATTATGTCGGCCAATACGCTTAGTAGGCGTGCGACTAAGCGACTATCACGAGGCCTTTACCCTACATTATTTCAACATAATTATGCGCTAAGGTTTACGTGTCGAAGCCGCACAAGCGACTACCCCTCTTGCGCCATGTGGGTATCATCAATAAGTCTTCCGACTCCCACATCTTTCCAAGACATAAACATGGTGAAATGATATAGCTTATTTGGCCAAGTCTGTCCATTCGGACTTGTGGTGGTACAGTTTGGCTTAACATCCATGACCCTTGAGACCGGTCCTTACATGGTTGGGTGACTTCCAAAACAAACCACAGGTCTCAAACATTATTTGTATTGAGCCCGTGCATGAACTTGCACCCACCAACAATCCCAATTCACCCAAGTCTAAACCAATTTCATTTATTTTTCTTTTGTCAAGACATTTTCCAATCATCTATGGTAAAAACAATACCATAGATTCATTTTCGAACAACTTTATATTTTGGCGAAATTCCCAAATCATCTTTTGGTCTAAGCAATGACTAAGCATAAATATCTTAATTATTTTACTAAGGTGGCAAGGGCATGGCATTCCAAGCATCAAGATTGGCTATACAAAGGAATTGGCATAACTAAGAATTAAAAGCGAGGATTAAAATAACTTGAATAAAAATATGCATGCAATAATAACTTTAAAAGCAGAATTAATTACTTTGAAATACTGGGATCAAAATGGTCAAGAGTATAACTTGCCTTCGTTGAAGTCTTGAGATTCTAAACCCTCGAAAGATCTACCTCTCAGGAATCGTCAAACTCTATCTGGAGAGTACGACAAATTCAAATGAAATTCAAATAAATCCAAAAGACAAATCAAACTAACTCCAAATGAAATAATTTTATTTTATTTAGCTAGATAATAATTTTCTAAGATTTTAGCAATTTGAATCACTCAATTTGAAGTTGTGGTTCAAAAATATATGAATTTTACAAGTTTTAGTCTAAATTTGATATTTAAAAAGAATTTCTAAAATTAAATACAGATTCAAAATAGCTTCAAATTAAATAATTTTGGTTTTGTTAGCTAGATAATGATTTTACATGAATTTAGAAATTTGAAACACCCAATTTGGAGATTGGATGCAAAAGTTATGAATTCTACAAATTTTAAACCTAAATCTGCAATTTAAATGAATTTCAATTATTTTCCTAAAGGAAAATTGGGATTATGACGTCGGCATTTCGAAATTGAATTTCGGCCGAATTATTTTTAAACTAAAATCTTAGAGTCTATAGCCGGGTGGGCATTGGTCAAAGACCAAGTCCATGAACCAGATCAGCAGTCCATCATGGACACGGTTCTCAGCAGTGACGCGGGGTTGCAGGCGAGCACAGGCTGAGTGGCCCGTGAGGCGCCACATAGGCTTTAAGCGTCGGCGTGGCGCTGACGACCATGGCGTGGGCGTGCCCGTCGGCCCGGCTGATGAGGCAAAAGCCGCGTGACGAGCTCGCGGCGTGATTCGCCCGACGAGGTGCATGAGTGGTACCAAAAAGGAAGAGTAGCGATCTTTGAACATGATGCTCACGAAAGTGCGAATCTTGTGGCGGAAAGGTTGTCGTGGCGAGGTTGGCGGCAGGTCTTCGGCGAAGGAGCTCCGGTGGTCCTTTGTGAGGTGGGGTGCGCCGCGAGGTGGCGGTGGAAGCGGTGATCTGCGTCGGTGGTGGAAGCGAAGTCGGAGAGTCGGCAGTGGCGCGGAATCGGAGAAGATTGGCAGTGGCATGGGGAAAACTTCAATTCGTTCGCTAGGAAAGAGGAAAGAAGGCATGGGTGGTGGTGGCGAGATGAGGCGAGAGGCGGTCGGAGCACCTATTTATAGGCGGCGAGCAAGCTTAAGGTGGCGTGGAGACACGAAGATCTCCAGCAGGTCGGGAAATCAACGCGATTACGGCGGAGATGGAAGGGGCGGCCGTGATGGGCCGCGATTTGGCGTGGTGAAATCAATCGCCGCGGAATCGGGAAGGATCTGGCGGATTGGGCAAATTGGAAAGCTTCGGCGGGCGCTAATGGCGTCTGCGTGCGACCCTCTGTGAAGGAAGGGAAAGGCAGGTAGGAGCGCCGCAGGCGGGCCCAGCGTCGGTGGCGATGGAAAAAGGAAAGGAGAGTGATGTGCGGGCGTTGGATTCCAATTCAAGGGCCCGCGATTGACAAGTATGTCGCGGCGTGGGCGGCTCGGGGTAGTGCTGCGTCTTGGCGTGAAGAAATGGGCGACCATATTAGACCCATTCCTTTCGAATTATTTTCTATTTGTTTTCCAATTGTTTTAATTCGATAATTAAAAGAGGCTTTAGAAAATAGCAAATAAATTCCAAAAATTCTAGAAAAATTCACAGAAATTCCTAGAATGATTTTGGACTTAAATAAAATAATTTCAACTTAAACTTTGTAACAGTTTTTGTACTTAAATTTGTTTTAGCTTTAGGGTTATTAATAAGAGCTTTAGAAAATTTTAGAAAATCCACAAAAATAAATAGGTTTTTAAATTTCTCTGAATTTTGAAAATTTGGGCTGTTACAAGACATCTCAAATCGCGCTCCAACGCGCACCCCTAGTCGTTCCGGAGGCCCTGCCACGGCGACTAGGGAGTCTCCCATCACGAGGGCCTCTCCCCGGCGGAGAGATCTCATATCGCGCCCAGCGCACAACCCTACTCGCGAACAACGGCTAGGTCAGCAAAGGTCAAGCGGCACTTAGAAGCTAGCCTAGCGAGGAATGATTGCTGCTAGTGGTAGGGAGGCGAAGCGGGTTGAGCGATTCGTTGGATCGAGCCGCGCCAGCGTCGCCCCATGCGTTCCTCTCGCTCCGGGTGGCGTGCATCACAATAGGACCCTCTCCCTGCCGCCTATCGAGGGAGCTTTCAAAACACACAAAACCCCATTTCGTACCCACTTTGCTGCAGCGTAGAAAGCAAGAAAGGAATTTTGGGGGACGGTGATCGTCTTCGCCTCCCCCTCACTAGCCTCTGGGCTCTCAAACGAGCCCAAGCAAACAAAGTTGGGGGACGGCGATCGGCTTCGCCTCCCTACTGCATCTGGGCTCTCAAGCGAGCCCAAGCAAAAGAAGCTTGGGGGCGGCGATCGGCCGCCTCCCCCTCGCTAGCTTCGGGCTCTCAAGCGAGCCCAAGCAAAAAAGCTGAGGGGCGACAATCGACCGCCTCCCCTTGCTAGCCTCTGGGCTCTCAAACGAGCCCAAGCAAAGAAAGTTGGGGACGGAGATCGGCTTCATCTCCCCCTCGCTAGCTTCTGGACTCTCAAACGAGCCCAAGCAAAGAAAGCTGAGGGACGGCGATTGGCTTCGCCTCCCCCTCGCTAGCCTCTAGGCTCTCAAACGAGCCCAAGCAAAGAAAAATGGGGGACGGCGATCGGCTTCGCCTCCCCCTCGATAGCGTCTGGGCTCTCAAACGAGCCCAAGTAAGGAAATTTGGGGGGTGGCGATCGGCTTCGCCTCCCCCTCGCTAGCCTCTTGGCTTTCAAACAAGCCCAAGAAAAGAAAGTTAGGGGACGGCGATCGGCTTCGCCTCCCCCTTGCTAGCTTCTGGGCTCTCAAACGTGCCCAAGCACAGAAAGATGGGTGTTGTAAGAATAATTCATCCATCACGCTTATGGGGCCCGCCTTTTAGAAGACACGCATACAGACCCGAAAATACTGCTATACTCTTAAAAGACTGTAATACCCCTTGCTTGTATTCTTAGAGTAGCCAACCCCCAAGGGGTATTTTGGTCATTTGTACAGGCTGCGGAGCCTATAAATACCCCATGTATCCCTCTCATTCAAGGGGAGCTCTCCGGAGCATTGTATGAAGATAAGTCATTAGGTGAGCCTCCGGGAGGAACCCTCGAACCCCCGTAGGCCACCGACAGGAGTAGGGTGGTCCTCTCGGACCCCCGAACCTGTATAAACCCTCGTGTTACGCTTGCTCTCGGGGACAAAGGCCCGTAGCACGGCCGTCGTCCGCCCTCTCACTCACATTTGGTTTCCACACCATCAACAATGGGGGACGGCGATCGGCTTCGCCTCCCCCTCGATAGCTTCTGGGCTCTCAAATGAGCCCAAGCAAAGGAAGTTGGGGGATGGCGACCTCGAACGAGCCCGGCGGTAACTCCTCGGGTAGGCGGGCAAAAACCCTTCGCACCCCTCCAAGTCATGAGGACACTTGACCAGGAGCGGCCAAAGGGGGGACGGTACTAGGTCCCCAACAGGAGCATCTCAAACAGTCACACCAAATAAATAATCAAAATTCAAAAGCGGCGGCTGACGCCTTGGCGCTGCAACTCCACCACTACGCTCGCTCGCTCGCTCGCCGCCCGCCTCGAGGCCATGCCTCGGTAGGCGGCTCGCTCGGCCGCCCGCCACGCGCTCGAGGCTATAGCCTCGTCAGGCGGCCAGACATGGATCTCTCTGGCACACCCTCGGCCCCACATGCCAGCCGCCAGCCCCTCGGCGCTCACGCCGGCCGTTCGGGCCCCTTCACGGTTCACCTCGTCTCGGGTATCCCGACTCCCCGAGGGGCGGGATTCGCCAGCTTCGCCCCTCGGGATCCGCGGGATCTGTAAATCGCGACCTCAGCCCACACAGACGAGGGAGTTGTCGTAGCAGGGCACCTAGGGGTTCCTCGCACCCTAGAGTCATCAGGAATACCGGTGTGCCGTCAGAGATGCTGTAGTCAAGGATGTTGTACATGTGTAAACCTAGTCTGTATAGTGTGTTTTAGGCAAATGTACCTAAAATGTCCTCTCTCTCTCTCTCTCTCTCGTCTATGGGGGCAAGAAGGTAAATGTCCCTTCTTGGCCCCTATAAGTAAAGCCCCATGGGCATGTAACAAGGGGGGATTTTCTCATTCATACTTGAGACAACACATACACACATACATATGTCTTTGGCTCCTCCCTCTGGTCCTTCTCCCAAGACAAAGGGTACAGAGGGTACTCGTACCCACTGTCTAGCCTTTTTATGCTACGACATAGTGATCCCGAGGTCTTGGCAAAATGCTTTGAAAGAGGTGGAGTCGAATTGGGTGCCATTGTCGGTGATGATGTCCCGTGGCACTCCGTACTTGCAAATGATGTTCCTCCACACGAACCGCTGAGCCGCAGTAGCTGTGATCTTGGCCATGGGCTCGGCTTCCACCCACCTGGAGAAGTACTCGATGGCAATGAATGTGAACCGGAGGCTACCCCTTGCCGCCGAGAAAGGGACGATGATGTCGAGCCCCCATCGTGCGAAGGGCCAAACTGGGGGCAGTGGTTGTAGGGGCACTACGGGTGCCTTGGAGTTGTGGCTGCCCCATTGGCAGCCCTGACAATGTCGTACGAGGTCCTAGGCGTCTCGGAGCGCGGTTGGCCAGTAGAGGCCCTGGTGGAAAGCCTTTGCTATGAGGCTTTGGGGGGCTTGGTGTGCTCCACAGTCCCCCTCGTGGATTTCTCTGAGCAGGTCTTGACCCTCCTATTGGGATATACATCGGAGGAAGGGGGTACAGATACCTCCTTTGTACAGCTCGCCATTGATGATGCGGTAATTTCGGGAGCGGTGCTTGAGCCGCTTCAGCTAAGGTCTTGAGTTCTTCGCCCGATGAGTAGGCAGTGATCGTGCTCGCCCGATCTGCTCCTTGATGGGCATTACAGGCGTGCGACTACTTGTTCCTCTAGGGCGATCTTAGGTTTCTTGGGGCTCGGCCCTTTTGCTTCATATTTGAGCCTTGCGCTCGGTGTAACCAGCGGTGTGCGACGCCGTGAAGACCTCCGGCGGTGGTTGGTCACCGGAGCTTGCCATTTTCTTGAGCTTGTCGGCGCCGTTATCGCCCTTGAATTTCTGGGCGGTGATGTCGAGGAATACTTAGTCATAGATTCGCACCGCCGCAAGGTATCACGCCATCTCGGGGTCCTTGGTGGTGAAGCTTTTGTCAAAATACCCGTCATGGGCGAAGTTAAGCTTTGACCACGATGCGTTTGGCCCTAGGGCCTTTGCCTTCTGGAGCCCAGCAAGAAGGCCTCGTACTCGGCGTTGTTAAGTGGTCGAGAACTTCGGCGTGTTCGTCTGACGAGCTTTGACCATCCGGGGCGACCAAGATGGCCACCGCGCCGGCCCCCGTCGCGCACCAGGATCCGTCGATGTGGACTGTCCATGGCGCTTCGATGAGACTTGGTGATTGTCCTTCGGCTTGAGGGGTCCACTCGGCGACGAAGTCCGCCAGGGACTGCGATTTGATGGTCGTGCATGTTGCGAAGGTTATGTTAAATGGCGCGTGCTCCGCGGCCCATTTGCCAATACGCCCCGACGCATCCTTGTTGCGCAACATGAGCGCCAAGGGGTGGGATGTTGGGACCATGATGGGGTGCGCTAGAAAATAGTGTTGGAGCTTGCGCGAGGTCATGAGCAGGGCATAGGCCAGCTTTTCAAGCTCTGTGTATCTGACCTTGGCCCCCTGGAGAGCCTCCAAAACGTAGTATATGGGGCGCTGGCCGCCCTCCTCTTGGACAAGGACTGCACTAACTGCCGCCGAGGAAGCGGCGAGGTACAGGAGGAGCTGGGCTACTAGCTTCGGGCTGGTCAAGCTTGGGAGCTGGCTGAGATATTTCTTGAGATCCTGAAATGCCTCTTGGCATGCTTCGGTCCAGCAAAACGGCTCTACGCCCCGGAGGGTTTTGAAGAAGGGTATGGCTCGTTCGGCTGATCGTAACAAGAATCGGCTGAGGGTGGTGAGGCAGCCCGTTCGCCTCTGCACTTCTCGTGCGCTGCGAGACGGCTCCATTTCTTGGATGGCTCGGATTTTTTCAGGGTTGGTCTCAATCCCCCTTTCCGACACGAGGAATCCCAATAGTTTGCCTGCTTTGACCCCGAAGGCACACATGTTGGGGTTTAGCTTGATTCCTTCTTTCTGGAGGTTAGCGAAGGTCTCCTGCAAGTCCTCCACGTGCACGGCTGCGATCTTGCTCTTAACCACTATATCGTCAATGTAGGCTTCGACATTGCGCCCTAGCTGCTCCGCAAGCACCTTGTTGATGAGATGGGTGAACGTAGCTCCAGCATTTTTGAGGTCGAAGGGCATGCGGCGGAAGCAGTATGTTCCAATGGGAGTGATGAAGGTGGTTTTTGCTTCGTCCTACTTAGCCATGAATATCTGATGATACCCAGAGTAGGCGTCGAGAAAGCTCATTAACTCACAGCCGAAGGTGGCGTCTACCAACTGGTCGATGTGAGGCAGAGAGAAGTCGTCTTTGGGAGACGCCTTGTTGAGGTCGGTGAAGTCGACGTACATGCGTCATTTGCCCGTGCTCTTCTGGACTAGGACGGGGTTGGCCAGCCAGTCTGAGTGCTTAACTTCTCGAATGACTCCTGCCTTTAGTAGCTTGGCTATTTCTACCTTCACTGCTTTTAGGTGTTCTGGCGTCATGCGGTGCAACTTTTGCTTCTTGGGGATTGCATCGCTTCAGATGGCGAGGTGATGCTCCATTGTTTCATGGGCAACCCCTGGTATGTCTTCCGGGCTCCATGCAAAGATGTCGGAGTTGCTGCGGAGCACATCAAGGATGACGTTGTACTCTTCTACTGGGAGTTCTACCCCGACGGCGATTGTTTTCTCTGGGGAGGTGTCCCCCAAGGGAACCCTCCGTAGTTGCCCCTCCGGCCTGGCCCTCAGAGCCCATTTGCTAGAGGGTTCCTCTGGTGGGCCATTGAGGCTACTTTCTACCACGTGGACGTGCCGAGTGGGGGCATCGGCCTCTAGCTCGGTCTGCCGAGCCAGGTCCTGATCGCCTCGTATGGTGATGACACCCTCCGACGCGGGGATCTTCATGCACAGGTAGTTGTGATGGGCGATCGCACCGAAGGCGTTTAACGTGGCTCGGCCGAAGATGGCATTGTATCTGTGCGGGATGCGAAGCCATCGCTGAATGTGACGGCTAGGTCGATCTGACCCAAAGCCATCACCGGCCTTCCCCCGAAGCCCACAAGGGGTAGGCCTGGGGGTGACAGGCGGTCTCTTGGGATCATCATTTTATCGAAGGTCTCCACGAACAAGAGGTCCGCAGAGCTTCCACCATCCACGAGGACACGGCGGACTTCGAAGTCCGCAATACTGGCTGAAATGACGAGGGGGTATTGATGAGGGAAGTAAATACCCCTAGCGTCCTCGGGGCCGAAGGTGATGAACACCTCGGCATATCGGGGTGGTCTGCACACGGGCCACGCCGCAACATGGTGAATTTGCCGGGCGTAGGCTCGTCGCTGCCTTTTGGATGTTATGCCGAGCGAAGATCCTCCCGAGATCATATGTATGATCCGTTGACGTTGTTCACCATGGCCCCCTTCGATGCGCGGCCTGGGTGGTGGGGCGGGCAGTTGGCCCGCGCCCCTAGTGTCTTCGCGCTCGGTTGGTTGCTGGCGGCGATTCATGTAGTCGTGCATGGCCGCGATGGTGCGGTAGTCCGCAGTTGTGTGCGAGCACTCCCCGTGGAGATCGCAGTACGTTGTGATGCTTTCGGCGCCATTGCGGGTGTCTGGTTGCCGCCTGCCATGGCGTCTGTGGCCTCTGCCCCGGCCACGGCCTACTCGGCCGCCACATTTTGCTCCCTCTGAATTGTGACCTGCGTCTACATGGTAGACATCACGACCCTTTTGGCAGAAGTTGTTGCGTGGTTTGTGGTTGGCTGCTGCGGCGGGGGTCGCCGTAGTGGTGGGCATGGCCTGCTCCGGCTCGCTCGATGGTTTCGCGAATTTGGCGGTGAATGTCCCCTCCGCCCTTCGGTTGCTATCTTCCTCCACTCGGGCGTACTCTTCTATCTTATCGAAGAGCTTCGCGATGGTGCAGACGGGCTTGCAGGCCAGCCTTTCTGATAACCTGCCCTTTTGTAGTCCGCATGTTGCCACGTTGATGATTGTGGTCTCGTTGCCACCCTTGACCTAGTACTTGACCTCCGCGAATTTCTTGAAGAAACTACGGAGGGATTCGCCCGGGGCCTATTTGATTGCAAACAGGTGCCCTGTGTCCTTCGGCTCGATGTAGTTCCCTTGGAAATTGTTGCATACCAGGTCCCGTAGCTGCTCCCATGCGTATATGGACTGGGGGGTATGGTAAAGAACCATGTGAGGGCAACACCCTTGAGAGCGAGCGAGATGCTCTTTGCCTTCATCGTGTCGTCCCCTCCTGCGGCCTCTATTGATGTTTTGTAGACCCGTAGGAACTCCGCGGGATCAGTGCAGCCTTCGAAGGGTGTGACCTCCAGCATCTTGAAATCTTTTGGCCAGCACGCTGCTTCGAGCCCCACGCTCAACGGGGAATTAGGGTCTCCCGGAGCAAGGGGGTTGGTTGTGGGTCAGTCGCCGCCGTCGGAGGATCCGATGGTGGTGGTGGGATTGTGAGGCTGCCTCCAGCGGGCTGTCGCAAGCTGAGAATCTCCCGACGGAGGTCCGCTAGCTCTTATTGAAGGGCCTTATAGGCCCACTGGGTTACCCCTACAGCTGTCGAGGGTGGGCCCGGGAGTTGGTGGTTGGGTGGGGGTGCTTCGGCGGGCAGGGTGTCGCCTCTGACTATGCCGCCATGGGTGGAGTTGTTTGCTTCTTCTTCCGCGGCCCGTGCGGTGGTTGCTGCCGCTGTGGAAGTCTTACTCCGCTTGGCCCTCGGGGTGCTTGGGGCCGTAGCCATTGCTGCTGCTTCGGCTACCGAAACTTTGGGAGCGGCCCTTCTGGGGGCCATCTGATGCTTCGGTGTTTGTGACTTTCCTGCCGAACCCCACGGACGGCACCAACTGTCGTAGTGAAAGGACCAGACAGTAAATAGGAGGGACCCCTGACATCGGAGCGAGAGGGTAAAGGGTCCCAGGTGAGGGGTTCTGGCTAAAAGTGTACTTGTATTAATTGCCAGAGATTTTGTATGCATACTTTATATGAGGGGGAAGGGGGCTATTTATAGCTTATCCAACCGGGTACATGAAATTACACATGCACCCCTACAAAGGTACAGCTACCATAGGGGTAGCAGGGGTTTTTCCTAGTCTTGTGCGTAGCCCTCAGTGCATGGTGGACTCTCCTGGTCCTGGTCCACCCGAGTAGTGAGCCTGGTCCACCTTTCTTACTCCTTTGCTGATGGTCGCGAGACCCCTCCGAGGGCCCTCCTTTGGGGAGCCTGTGGGACCCCCCCCCCTGAGGGCATCTTCGGAACCTCCTCCGGGGCCCTCGGGGACCTCTCCGGAGGCTTCAGGATAGTATTTGGGGATTTCGGGGCCCCCCGAAGATCATCTTCGAGGTCGCCTTTGGAGCCTCTGGAAGCATCTTCGGGGCTCTCGGGGGACCCCTCCGGAGGGCACCTCCGGAGTCGCCTTCGGAGTCTTCTGAAGCGCCGCCGGGTCCTTCGGGGACCCCTTAGTGTATTGCCTGTGTCGTGGGGCCGGTGGGCCGCCCCTACGATAGAAATAGTCGCTCATCTCCTTCCTCCGAGCAAACATGGACATATTCGCCTAGCAGGCGTCCGACATGCCTGGAGTCCCCAGGGAGGTGATCAACCACAGGCTAGCTCTCCAGCCTAACAAAAAATCGATCAAGTAGAAGCTAAGGCGCTTCACACCGGATCGAAAGGAGCCAATCCAGTCGGAGATTGACAAGCTCCTCAGGGCTGGATTTGTTCGTGAAGTCGATCACCCAGAGTAGCTCGCCAATCCTGTAATGGTTAGAAAAAGCAATGAAAAATGGCAAATCTGTATTGACTTCATATATCTTAATAAAGCTTGTCCAAAAGATGACTTTTCCCTTCCACACATTGATCAACTTGTAGACTCTACTTCCGGGTGTGAGTTGTTAAGTTTTTTGGATGCGTACTCAGGGTACCACCAGATTAATATGAGTAAAGTTGATAAAGAGAAAACTTCCTTCATCACACCATATGGCACCTACTGCTATGTTAAGATGTCATTTGGTCTTAAAAATACTGATGCAACTTTTCAGAGGTTAATACAAAAAAAAACCTTTAATCCTCAAATAGGTCGAAATGTAGAAGCCTATGTTGATGACTTAGTTGTGAAAAGCATCAACGTTGATGACCATATTTCCAACCAACACGAGACTTTCAATAACTTAAGAATGCATAACCTTAAGTTAAATCCAGAGAAGTGTGTGTTCGGAGTTTCTTCTGGAAAGCTTCTTGGGTTCCTAGTTTCATTCAGAGGAATTGAAGCAAATCCAGCTAAGATATCGACCATCGATCAAATGCACCCTCCGACCACAAAGAAAGAAGTCCAAAAACTAATCGAATGTATGGCAGCGCTGAGTCGTTTCATAGTATGGTTAGGGGAAAAAGGATTACCTTTCTTTAAGTTTCTTCGGAAACATGAAAGTTTTGAATGGACTAAAGAGGCAAACGATGCCTTTGAAGAGCTTAAGAAGTTCCTTATGAGTGCCCCGATGTTAGTGTCTCTAAGATCGGGAGAAATATTGCTGATATTCGTGGCAGCAACGCCACAAGTGGTCAGTGCAGTACTGGTCGTTGAGCGTGACAACATCCAACGACTAGTATATTACGTAAGTGAAGTCATACATGGACCAAAGGAACGATACCCTCGGGTGCAAAAGTTGTTATATGGTCTCCTTATGACTTCAAGGAAACTGAGGCATTACTTTCAGGCCCATAGAGTGGTCGTACCTACTGGATATCCCCTTGGTCAAGTTCTCGAAAACAGGGAATCATCAGGACGAATAGAAAAATAGACGGTCGAGCTGGGGTGTTTGACCTTCATCTCATCTCGCGTTCATCAATCAAGTCTCAGGCTTTAGCAGAATTCATTACCGAATGGACGAACCCTGAACCCACCCAAGGGCCCAAGTACGAACACCACGGTGAGTGGACAATGTACTTTGACGGTTTCTTGATGCTCAAAGGCTCGGGGGATGCAGTTATCTTGATATCCCCTACTAGAGAACACATCAAATATGTCATTCAGTTAAACTTTCCTACAACAAATAATGTGGCAGAATACGAAATTTACTGGCAGGACTCCGAGCAGTCAGAGCGCTCAGGATTCACAGATTACTAGTGAAAGGCGATTCCAAACTAGTAGCGAATCAAGTCGGTAAAGAGTATCAATGCTCAAGTACCAAGATGTCATCTTATTTGGCGGAAGTATGAAAACTCAAAAAACACTTCTTCAGTTTCCAGATCCAACATATTCCTAGAAAGAAAAACTTTCTAGCAGACCAGTTGGAGCAGATGGCCTCCACAAGGTCACATGTCCCACTCAGAGTTTTTCTCGAGCAACTCAATTCACCCTCGGTGGTCGAGCCTTCCGAGGACTTAGATGCTCTTCTGGAGGTCATGCAAATAGACCCCACTAGCAATTGAATGACGTCGATCTACAATTATCTTCAGCATGACATTATTCCTGAAGATGATGTAGAGACTGGTCGTATAGCTCGAAAAGCCAAATCATACACTCTGATCGAAAGTACCCTTTATAAATGGGGATCTCACGGAGTGTTGATGAGATGCATATCTCAAACGGATGGCATTAAGTTGCTATCCAACATTCATGGAGGAGTATGTGGAGCACAGCATTCCTACATAATATTGGTCGATAAAGCCTTCAGGCAAGAGTACTACTGGGCAACTGCCCTTCATGATGCAAAAGAGCTCGTGACGAAGTGCATACAATATCAATTTCATAGTCGAAAAGTACACCAGCCGGCACAAGCTTTGCAAACAATACCTATTTCTTGGTCTTTTGCAACCTGAGGACTAGACATTCTGGAACATTTTCCAAGATCACCCGGGGCTTCAAATTCCTTTTCGTCATGATTGACACGTTCACAAAATGGATCAAAGCCAAGCCAGTTGTTAAAACCACAATTGAGGCTACTAAGAGGTTCCTCACCAAAAATGTGATCACACGATTCGGTGTACCCGGTCGTATAATCATAAATAAGGATACCCAGTTCTTTAGCGGAATTTTTCCAGAATTTTGTGACGATCTAGGTATCAAGATACATTTTGCTTCTGTCGCTTATCCGTAGAGCAACGGAGCAGTTAAGCGAGCTAATAGGATCATAATGCAAGGAGTGAAACGTCGAGTGTTTGATCGGTTAACGAAACGGTCAGGAGCTTGGGTTCAAGAACTTCCTTCTGTATTATAGACCGTTTGAACCACGACCAGTGAAACTCTATTTTTTCTGGTTTACAGTGCTGAAGCCATACTTCCTCTGGAACTGAAAATTGGCTCTGTTCGAACTGATTGTTTCAATGAGAATGATTAGGTAGAATGAAGACTCGACGACATCAATTTCCTTAAAGAATGACGAAACCAAGCCCTTATACAATCAGCGGTTTACCAACAAGCCATGCGAAGGTACCACAGTCGTAAGGTGCAACCTCGCAGCCTAGTTGTAGGTGATTTGGTTCTCAGAAAAATTCAGAGCCAAACAAATCGCAACAAACTTTCACCCAGATGGGAAGGTCCATACACTGTGCTCGAAGTCACCAGACCTGGTTCGGTATGACTAGCCATGTCAGGCAGACGTGTTTTGTCAAATTCTTAGAACATTAATCAATTGCGTAAGTTCTTTGTATAAATGTATTTTACATTTTGTCAATTTCAATAAAGATTCATTCTTTCTTTTTTTCTTCGATGAGTGATATTGTTTATATGTTATCCATAATCTGGTCACGTACTATTGTTGTTTGATTGGTCAAAGAAGATCCAATTCTCTCCGATATCCTACCAAAAGGATCTCTTTTTCTTTTTTTGGCTTTGACATAATCGTCACAAGCCATAAGGGTCCTAGTCGTGACCATCACAGTTATGGTTCTCATGCGCGACCATACACTCTTTTTTAAATGGACCATAACGCAAACAACTTGATATAGTCACTTGCATGTTTAAGAATTCACTGACTATCTTTTTTTCATTTCAACATTCTGTTCTACTCTCGTTTGGCTACTGGTCTAGACATGGAAAGCATCCTAGTCGAAATCTCTCCTATCTGCATGTGATACTATCCACTGGAAGGAGTTTCCTAGCGATGGTCCTTTTCTAACAATCTTCGCTGCCAGTCAAAACTTAGAAACGAACACGTTTCGCGAAGTGTTTACCATGTCTTTAGTTCTTAGCAATCTACACGACCAGTTTGGATACTATGTATAAACAAGACCACTTATCATTTATGCATACATCTTTGCATGATTTCTTTTCATCAATACAAGTCTTACAACATCTTTCGACCACAACATGTACTATACGGTATTTTCGATTATGGAAATAGATCTAAAACTAGTCGAAATCATACACTGGTTCCAACCAAGTTGATTTCCTAGTATTACTTAAATATTTTTACAACATAATCAGTACATACTTTGCACTATTGTCGTAGCTTTTTGCTCTTTTCTTGGTCCACTGCTTCTTTAGTAAGTTCTTCTACTAACACAAGCAGTCGGGGGCAAGGAAATATATGAGTATTTAGCAAAGTCGAAAAGATAAACAAAGACTTTATTGATGATAAAAGGTAAGTTTTACATTTACAATTCTAATATTACAGCCATCTACTTCTCGAGACCACCAGACTGGTCGCTACGAGACGGAGATCCGACCTCCATTTCCTCTACGACCTTGTTTCCGAGAGGCATTACTTTCTCGAATAACTTGGTTGCTTCTTCACCCGAACAGTTGAAGTCATCTTCAATAGCTTGGAAATGAATAGAGCGGTCGGAAGCTTTTAGCTTCGCCAAAGTAAGGCTGACTCCGTTAGCAACAGCATCCTTCATGATCTGGGCATGGTTCTTCTGAGTAGTCTTGAGTAGACCTTGGAGATCTTCGAGTTGTTGGCCAAGGTAGTTTATCTTCTCCACCGGATCTCTCAACATGGGCAGGCTTGATCCAGATCCCATGTCGAAGAGCATCTTGTTGAAAGCCTTGACCTTCTCCTCAAGACTCAGCCCGAGCTTTGCCTCCTTGTCGTGCTCAAATTCAAGAGGTTTTTTTTTGCTATTTTTAATGCTTGAGTTTGCTCTGCATGAGTAGACCAAAGGGTAAATACATATAATTAGAAAAGATAGTACACTGGTCAAGTTTACGACCGGTTACCTTGATTCTTCTTCTCGAAAGTATCAATGACTTCCTTATGCCTGGTCGTCAAGTATTCGATCGACCAGTCATTGGCTTGGCATTCACCTTCAAGCTTGGTTATTATGGATTCCTTAGCCATAACCTCTTCTTTAATTTTCTCCTAATCTATCAAATATGATAAGGGGAGAAGTTAATTAACAGAAGAAGAGCAAGATGGCAAAGAAGGAGAGGGGAAGTCAAGAAGAAAGTACTTACTTTCTAATTCAGAGTTTTTCTTCTCCAAGAGTTTTATTCGCTAGGTCAGACATCCAACCACAGCGAAATTCTCCACCACGTGCTACAAAAATAGCAAACTCCTTTAAGTTTTTGATAAACTTTTAAGGGAAAGGCTATAATAGTGGTCGTGGATGCTTACTCGATCGCCACGTGATTATATTCGGCGAAAATAGTATCAGGACTTGTCTCTGCTTAACGTTCTGATATCCTCCAGCAAGCCTCATCGAGTTCTTTATCATTGATAAACCAAGGGCAGTGAGGGAAGTTGCTAGGCTATGTAAACTTCCTAGCAGTGGTTGGAGCCTGCTAGGACCCCTCAGGAACCTCTGCCTCCATAGGCAGGGTTGGAGCCACCACAGGTTCCTGAGCAGGCGCTAGCGCTACCACCTACTCGGGGGCTGGCTCGACCTCATTTTCCTTAGAAATTTTCTCCTGATGGGTGCTCTGGTCGGAGGCGACTGGAACACCAGAGAACCTATGAAGACAGAAGAAATAAAATTTCAAGGTTCTAGAACACCAAAAGCATTAAAGGTATGTATTTTTTTTATAAGTCTCTTTCATGAATAACATACTTGGTCGTCTTCTTGGTCTTGATCTTGAAACGCGCTAGAGAAAAATCCGTAGCACTTGCTTTCCTTTTCTTTTCAACTGATTTTACCGGTTCCAAACCAATAGGGCTGGTTAGACCCCTCACGCTCTTCAGCAGGAGGTTGGAGGAAATATCCTTGATCAACTGGTCGAGGATGAGATCCTTGACCATTGGGTCGGAGGCGGTGGTGTTGTCAACCTCGGGAACAGTTGCTCTAGGATCAACTGTCTGGTCGTGAGTGACCACTCTAGGGCCTACGACCTTCGTAGTTTCTGGCTGTGGGTTCTCTCTCTCTCCCACCAAGTTATGAATTAAATTTCATTAGGTGACGAAATTTACCATCTCAAATATATACTCATTTTTAATGCTCTTTTTACCTCCGGGAGACCATCATCTTCTATGGTCGCCGAGCAGGAATCGGTCAAAACAACAGTTGGATCAGAGTCCTCGCCGAACTCGGTAATCCTCAACCCGACCGCCTACACATTAGAGCAAAATTATGTACTGATCAGAGAATATATGAACGATGAAGAAAATTTTGATATTTACCTTGAGTCTCTTCAGTCTCTCTTCTTCAGAGACATTAGCCAAAATACTAGGGAACGCAACCTTGACATCAGGCTCCTCAGCGCAGATCATTTTGATCCACTCTCTGACTTCATCAGAGGAAAGGCCTTCAAAAGAACAAACAGATTCTCAGGGTTACAGAATAATCAACTAAATAGACCATACTGGTCAGGATTTCTCGGAACTTACATTCCCTGGAGTCTTTGGTCGCGTCATCACGACCAATGTACCAGATCAAGGTACGTTCTCGGAGATTCAAGGACTTATCCGGCGCATGGAAAAATCCATCACCACGTGCCAAGAAGTCAAGCCCTTGGAGTTGAGGTCTTTGATGGCTTCAATCCATCTTCCGACCTTTCTTTTCTTCTCCGCGGTGGACCTCCACTTTATATTCTCGCTCGCTACTTTGCCGGCGAAGTAGAGGCCATCATCCTTTGTGACCGACATATAAAACCAACTCTTCTTCCATGACGACCACGAAGACTTTGAGTACATTTGGATGTATTCATCAGCCTTCCCGTCGTGGAGGCACAACAAGCACTCTCCAGGTCCGGTCGCTGATTTCCCCGACCTCGCCATCTTATAAAAATACCTGATGACCTTCAGATTCGATCGGATCCCCAGGTATGCCTCGTAGAGGTAGATGAAGATACTGAGGTTGGCGATTGAGTTGGGGGGCCAAGTTCACCACTCCATAGTACTCGAGGACCTTCGAGAGGAATTTATGCGCTGGCATCCTAAGCCCGCACTTGATGTAGGCGAGGAAAACGAGGATTTCTCCCTCTTCGTTGCTCGGGAAATGCTCTTTGGCTACTGATCTCCAAGGAATCAGAGTCTTGTGAGGGAGCATACCGATCTTCTTCAAAGCTTCAAGCTTCTTATTGCTCAGGTCAGAGACCAACCATTTGGTAATCGAGTCTGACATAGTTGGATCTTGGGCGAAAGGAGGTCAGAAAAGGTTTTGGCAAGAGGATAAGGGGAGGTCGGAGAAGATTTCTTGCGAAAAGATGAAAAGGGATCGAAGGAAAAGCTGAGAGCGTAAAAATCCTAAAGCTGTGCGCGATGGGGATTTTATAGTTGCATTATCATTAACTGCAAATAGGAGTTACCCAAAGTCCAATGGACAGAAAAACTTGTTCGGTTTCCTAGACGGTTCCTCAGCTTTAAAGTGAATACAGACCACCTCGTTTTTTATGTCATTAAATAAAGGTCTGCCCGATACGATTTTATCAGAAAAGGGTTCACACTACACATTCATTTAAAGTTCGGGGGCTAGCTGATGAGGATTAAATCTCTCAATATTACTTTGGTATTTAATTAATGACCGTATGTCCTTCGTGGTCGTAACCCCTAAGGCTAACGACCCCTGGTCGTAAGGATTCCAGAGGTTACTTTATGGATACCCTGGTTGGAGAGATCCTGTACCTATTACCCAACCAGACGACTGCTCGTAAGAACTTTGAACTGGTACTTGGATATGATTCCAAGTATATTCCTTACCGTATGATGAATGAAACACATATCATATTTGTTCCAAACCACCCAACATTTCACAGTCCTAAGTCACTAACCATAACCATAACACAGTTATGTCTTCCACTGTCATAATTGGCAATCGATTCTTGTCTTACTAAGCGATGGCGATCCTCGAATCGAGCGTGTAAGCTTCAACAGACGCCACTTTCAGAATGCTTGCCACCTTTTGTCAGTTATTTAAAGGAGAAGACAATCGGAGGATAAGACATCGAAGCAAGTTCACAAGATCTAGACATGATCTACAACCGCAACTGAAGGCTGTTAAAGCAATAGCATAGTTCTCAGTGTAAATTAGGACTAGTCCACTACCTGGTCGAAGGCATTCCCTGTAAAGGATTCAGTTTATTACAATAAAGAGCAATCTCATTCTCTCCCAAGAACTCTTTGCCATTTTTCTCTATTTTTGTTGTTGGTCTCCTCCACGTGGGATCTCTCGGTCCACCAATCAATGATATTACCCTGTGCATACCCAATGGCGGAGCTAGAATTTTATAAAACCTCGGGCCCAAAACTAAGGGGCTATAGGTCTATAACTAACGTCGAATACTATCAATACTGAGGCATAACAAAAGTTCAACACAAATACACAATCGAAATAAAATTTGAATTTCATGTTTAACGATACGAAAAAAATAGATAAAACATAGCAAAAAAAATAAGAATGTAACATTCCACTAGCGCAGGATAATTTATGCTTAGTTAACAAAGATTTAATCCCGTTAGTTGTTATGCTAACCACCTAACAAGATTCTAAAAAATGAAGTGACTAGAAGCATACCACTGTGTAGGGGCTAGAGTGTTGTGTTGTGCCCAGGTTACTGCCAAGTTCCAGACGCATTTGGCGTAAACACATTGAACAAACAAGTGTGTATTGTGTTGCAACCAGGTATCCAGGATGTTGTATGGCCGTAAACTGTCAGTCTCAATTATCGCCATCCAAAGAAAGTAAGGGATACCTCCTCCTCATCTTAACAAACTGAACACTTCACCAGACATACGTTCTTCGACAGTGGAAGGGAATGAGAACTTGTATGGCCGTAAGCTGTTCTTCAGTCTTCGCACGATTAACATTACTAACCAGTATTAATTTCGTCCAAAAACATCATCATTAGCTGGTACTCTGGCACTGTCAACGCCAGCTTGTAGTACTAGTAGTATGACTGTTTGGCGAGCAGCATGCAAAGGAAGGCAAACTTTGCATATATAATTGCAAGTGCACGTCACCGACAGTACGGTTTAATTAAGGATCGTAAACAAAGTTGGAATGGTAAGCAATACTCCGATTCTAATAGGAAAAGCCTCTGGGCATGTAGGTTGATTTAGTTGGCTGCTCATAAATTACCCCCACAAAATTAACCTAGCGAAAGAACCAGAGGCATTTTTTTATATGTCACTGAATAACTTTGTATGTTTCTTATATATCACTGATGTCTCACTGACATATAGGACCGAAGTCATATATCAGCTTTATACTGAGTGACATATAAAAAATTATGCACTTTGTAGTGGTACGTAGGGGATTAATCCAAAAAAAATTAAACATGTTAAATAATAGAATTTGTCGGTAGAATCTCAAAAACGACCATCGGTAGAATGACAAAAACAATCACATAATTGAGAGAGACATTATCTTTATTTATTAGTATCTTTATTCATCAGTATCTCTGCTGTACATTGAGATCCTTATATTTATAGCTCGTAGGAATAAAAGCCCCTCCAAAAATAGGTTAGTCTTTTTACCATTGTTAGATTTCGTAACAAAACTAAGACCGACCATGCCATTCACAACTAGCAAGTCGACATATTTTCCTAGAGCAACTGTTACTAGCATAGATCACCTGATTAGCCAACCAGTGTCGCCATCAACTGACTTGGAGACGGCGACGGCGTGGCCAGGCACGCGAGCTTTCGTGCCATTTTTCTCCCCACGATCCTGATCGTCGATCCAGTCAGGCCGGAGCGCCGCGCGGCGGGGGGCAAACCCGCTGATCCCACCACCGGTTTTGCGAGACAGCGACGGCACGGCCCGACGTATCTCCGGCGCCGGATCCTCCTGTCCCCCCGGCCCCACCACGTACAGCGCGCCCTGCAAGTGGGCGCCCATGCGATACGTGTCCGGCCGCCATACGTCACCTCCGGGGTGACGCGTCCACCTCGTACGGCCGCGCCCCGCAGCTGACGTCGCGACGGGGCCTGTGGCGGATCGACACGTGGGCCGGCTCATGTGGGCAAGTTGGGCAACTTGCGAGTGGGCCCCCCGTGGTGGCGCCTTTATTAGCTGGGCGCGAACGTGTCGCGGTCGGCGCCGGCGCACACGTGGCGCGGGGCGCGGCGCGCTCGCGTCCTCGCGAAAGGTGGGCTAAGTTCGGGAGATTTTCCCTGACGCTGTGGGGTTACGTGCATGGGGCCCGGTTGTCGGTGGCTGATGTGGGGGTGGTTTGGGTGTGAAGAGGCGGGTGGTACCTGAAAAGGAGCTGGGCGAGTCGGGTGGTGTCGGGCCCACGTGGCAGGGCAGGAGGAGGTGGTGATCTTTTGCTCCGAATCGTCGCCGGTCTTCTCGCGCTGGCCTTCCTTTCCGTGGCTCTCGCCGAACCGAGCTCTAGCCTGCTATTCTTTAGAGCCGGCTATACAATTCTCTTTTCTTGCGATTATTTTTTTTCTTGATTTTTTGTGAGGTCTGGCTATGCAAATTTTGTGCTCAATTATGTCTTTCTGAGGGCATGTGCTGGACTGGAGTACTTGCTTAACTTCTTATTCTATGCCCACACTTTAGCTCCCACGGTATAGAATAAGTTCTTAATTTGACCGCCAAATTCACATATTCCTATTTTACAAGGTCAGAGAGTAAAAGCATTACAGTAAAGTAGATATCTTTCGAATATATTCGATCATGTGTGTCATATTACTCGTCACGTTCACCTACAAATTCCACAAAAGATTCCTCCCAAAAAAATTCACGAAAGACTTAGTCAAAACAAGTCAACAAAAGTAATAAAAAATCGAAACCAGATGTGTCGCTGAGCCGGTAGCCCACCGGCCACGGCGCGTGCCCATGGCTCCATGTACACCCCACGGGCTCAGCTCCACCCGAGCTCTACCCGTCCGGCTCGGCTCCGTTCGGCTTCCGCCGCGAGGTGCCGAGCCACGCGTCGTCCGGTCTCGACACGTGTCGCGCGAGGCGTCGCCGCATGGCCGTGTTTGCAATTCCGAAGAAACCCCACGCCCCAAAAGCAAAAGCCGAGCCCGAAAAGGAGGAGCAATTTTGCAGCGAAGCGCCTCCTCCCTTCTCCTCCCCGTCACCCGTGAGAGGTGCACAAGGCCGCGGCGAAGAGCGCAGCGCAGCGCATCCCCAATGGCGACCTCCTCCCTCCTGGTCCGGGCCCCCCCAACAATCCTCGTAAGTCGCGTCTCTCTTCCCCGCCTTCTCCACCCCAATCCGACTTCCGTTGCGCCAGGCATGGTTGATCCTGTGCTCGGTTCTTTCTCTTGGCTCACCGTGGTGTCCTGTTCTTGGGCCCCCTCGCGCCAGGCTCTTCTTGGACGCGGGACCTTCCTGTGACAATCTCGCGCAATGGAGGACTATTCGAGGGACTTGCTGTGCGGCATCGGCAGGGGAGACGGCCCCCGCCGCGAGCAGAAGCCGCGCTTGGACTTGGAGACGGAGGAGGTGGAGCTTAGCCTTGGGCTGTCTCTCGGTGGCCTGTTCGGGCTGGAGAGGAGGGGGGAGAAGCTGGCCAGGTCGTCCTCGGTCGCGTCCATCCTGGCGCCGGAGGAGGTGGCACTGGCGTCGCCCGCGCTCGCGAGGACGAGCTCACTGCCGGTTAAGCCGGAGTCGGAGGTGGGGAAGAAGCAGAGGCTAGATGACTGGAGCGGTTGCCGTGGGAACAGCGTCGAGGTGGAGCCCGCGGCGAGGCTGCCGAGGAGCGGGAGCCCGTCCTCGGGCTCATCGGACGGCGAAGGGCAAAGACTGGAAGGTTCGTCCTTTCCATGGGGGTGTGTGCTATCTTTAGTCCTTCTGCATACAAAGGTGGTATTTTTAGCTTTGAAATTTTATACTTAGCAATGTTAATTGCGATCGCTTTGGTAAGATGGTGTTAACTATGAATAATAGGCATGAGAATTTATAAGATTGGTTTGAGATTTGTGAGTATTGTGCACATTAGGAAAGTGAAATTGGGGCTTGCCATTTGCCAATTGCACCTGGTGAATAAAGTATGGAGTAGGACACTTGTGTGGAGTTCCTAGGTATGGGGCTTTGGCAAGCTAATGAGATCTTGTCGCCTTGTTAGCGCCGAGGAGTTGTCATACAGCTTGCTTGTCGTGCTTTCAGTCTACAACTCTATATCATCCAACAATGGAGTTGGTCTGTTTACAACTGTTGCCTGTCGTAGTCTACTACGGTACTACCATCAACTGTGTACAGTTGATGGCATTAAGGAACTGAATGGCTTGGAAAGTCAGTTTCAGGATGTTAGTTCTGGTCTAGTAGCCCTCTAGGTCTCGTTTCATAAACATGTCTGTAAGTGGTGGTGTGTACCTTCTAACATCTCCCCGTAGTTTTTGGATTGAATGTTTACTTGAAATGGGTAGGGGTCTTAATTGGAAAGCATGTTACAGGTTTCTTTTTTTCTGAATAGGGAAGCATGTTACTTAGAGACGATGTGTCATACTTAAAATGCTGGTCTCAGAGGGAAGGGTGTTACTATGATATTTTACATTGATGAACAGCATGGTTTGTTCAGATTACAAAGAAATACTCAAATAAGATTTGGTCAAGCTAGCCTAGCATGGCTGCCACTGGTAAAGTGGGAAGTCCAGGAGTACTGCTTAAACAGCAATATTTCTTATGGATGCTTCCAGTCCTGTCTACCATCAACATCCCGTACACTGTATTGCATGGCTCAGACATCTATAGACATAAGTATTACTTTGTATCACGAGATGAAAGAAATATAATATTTGAAGTCATTTTTGAATTTTTCATAACATACAATGCATTTCTTAACATTTGAATTATAGCGTGAACTGATTAGATACTAGAGTTACCATATTACATGTCCCCCCTCCGCCTTGTCACCAATTTCTGGTTCTGCCGTTGCGCTGAGAATTTTTTTTTGAAATAATATATTTTTTAAAACAAATTACAAAACTAAGTTATCATCTTAAAAAATTGCAAAAATAGGTTCCTGTCGCCATTTCATCTGGCGACGGAACCTATCGCCAATGAAATGGCGGCAGAACCTGTACTGCTGAGGCGGGGTTCACATCGCCATTTCAAATGGCGAGAATATATGAATTTTAAATATAGCAAATAAACTCAAAAATTATAAATTTTTTGTGGAGTATCGAGATAGAGTGTTCTTGCTTGTGTAATTTTTCATAATTTTATCCATTATTAATTTGTCTCTAAAATTCATTTAAGTATACTATTTGTAGAATTTGTAAATATACTAAATGAGGTCCAAAATTATGAAATTTTTGTGAACGCTCCTTACATAGTGTAATTGTTTGTGTAATTTTTTCAGAATTTTATATGCTCTGAAATTGTCTCTAAAAGTCTGAATTTAGGTTTAGATCTGATTTACTTAATTGTGTACCCTTAATTTTTGAGATAATTTAATAGCATATAAAATTCTGAAAAAATTACAAAAATAAGTTCACTATGTAAGGAGAAACCAAAAAAATTCATAATGTTTGGACCTCATTTGGTATATTTAAAAATTCTACAAATAGTATACTTAAATGAATTTTAGAGACAAATTCATAATGGATAAAATTATGAAAAAATTACACAAGTAAGAAAACTCTATCTAGATACTCCAAAAAAAATTTATAATTTTTGAGTTTATTTGCTATATTTAAAAATTCATATATTCCTCGTCGCCATTTGAAATGGCGATGAACCTGCCTCAGTGCGGGGTTCTCGCTGCTATTTCATCCGACGATAGGTTCCTGTCGCCAGATGAAATGGCGATAGGAACCTATTTTTGCAATTTTTTGAGATGATAACCTAGTTTTGTAATTTGTTTTAAAAAATGTATTATTTCAAAAAAAAAATCTTGCGCTGACCCCTTGAGTACGGGAACCTACTGGACTTTCCCTCAAAATTAATGAAGCTCGAAAGATTGAGGGAGTGACCACTTGTCAGTGAACAAGTGTCAGCAAAAGATGGTCGGTGGACAGAGGACAGGACAAGGAAAGTTTTAAGATCTAGCCAACCAGTGACATCATGATTCACAGAAGTCGGACCTTAATCTTGCGCCTGTACTAAGTGACGTGGCACTAGAAAGAGTTTCTAGTACAATTATTACTCCGTACTTTACTAGTAAAGCTCCTTTCTCTTCTGTGCTCATCTAAATTTGAAATTTTTTTTCACAATAATCCATTTTTATTATTAATTACAATACTATACCTGCGATAATATTTTTTACAGAAATATACTCCTGTCGCCAAATCGTTGGGCAACTGGACCCAGTCGCTTAACCGTTGAGCGACTGGGACACTTGTCGCCCAACGGGCACAATGCATACCCGGCTAGATGAGTAAGCTGCACACCAGGACCAACCGTTGAGCTACTGGATCCAGTCGTCCAACGGTTCGGCAACAGGAGTGTATTTCTGTAAAAAATATTATTGCAGGTATAATGTTGTAATTAATAATAAAAAAATGGATTATTTGAAAAAAAATTCTCTAAATTTGTGGAGTGTCTCCTCAGTCCACCCTCCTGTTCTGCTTCTTGTTCCTCATCATTATTCATTCAAGCATTCCAGTATAGTGTTCTGGGGTTATTTCCCCATCTATATTTTTGTAGATGTCAATTTCATGTCAGACCAATCAAGGATTTAATAAATATTACATCAAGTAGCCATCACTACTCTTACAAATTCTCATGTATTTTTAAAGGAAGACGAAACACGCAACAGTGTTGGTGAAAGGTTACCGAGCAAATCTTGTTTAACCCAACTTCTGGTCATTTATAAAATGTTCTGTTTTAGTGAGCATGCACTAAGTTCGAGAATAGTCTAACTGAACCTATTTTTCCTTGTGTAGTGAATATTGCAGACACCCTCATGAGGACAAGTTCACTCCCCGCTGGCATTGAGGATGAGTGGAGGAAGAGAAAGGAGGCCCAGAGTCTAAAGAGGCTCAAGGTGAAGAGGAAGAGGATTGAGAGGAGGAACTCTCTCACTTCCAACGTTTCAAAAGAGGCAGCTGGGCAGATACTAGAAGAGATGAATGCAAGGGCCGAGAAAGTGGAAAGTTCTGTTGATGTTGCTATGGGGAATAAACAGATAGGAGGAAATCTGAACCGTAGCAATGAAAAACGTCACTCGAATGGGCTTCCTCCAACTTATCAGGCTAAATTTACATCACAAGATGGCAGTTTGTCAGGAATGCCAAAGATGCAGAACTCAGCCGCGAAAGGTGAAGTATTTTGTTGGTTTGTTGCATCATTAAATTAACTATATTAAGACAATATGACAAATATTTCTTGTTAACCAAGCATCATATTTTTTATCTGACATTGCATCATTACCTAGTTTCATGTTTAGTTCCTTACGCTACTCAGAACCTTTGAATCAGGTATGCCAATTTAATCATGTAGTTGTTTGGGGAACCTTAAGAAACTCGGTTTATTTATTACCTTCATTAATGTGAGTTTAAGTGTATGTCTTTTTTTAAACCGTTGAAGTGTGTCTTAATTGTCCAGTAAGCATGGTGCCAAGAACAGGAATCTTGTTCAGTTGTGGACGCTGCATTTGAAGTATAAAATACCAGATCAACTAAAATACATCATATGTGTAACAAATGAGTGATCTGGATTAATCTGGACCTTTGGATCCCGGGCCGAAGGATCAAAACTATTTCCGTAACCTTGGAAGTATGGAAAGTCCTTATAAAATATGCTTCACAAGGCACATTAGAACATGTTCTTGGGTAGGAAATGAGAAAATTCTAAAAGAAAAATAATAGGTAGTGAGAAAAAAAATAGCAAGTATTGACTTCCGTAACTAATCCTTCTTGTTGAGCTATATCTCAAGATTTTTATACTCTGTATGATCAACAGTGATAGATCTGAACTGTTTTTATTGATGCAATTGTTGAAAGCATTTGGTGCTTATTCCGTTAGCTTTGCTTCTGATCCTCACTAAAGCCTATCTACGTCCGCTCTTCCAGGAACTCCTAACAGTGAAGTGAATAGCCCGCCACCAGCCATTCCACTCCCTACCGAGGGTACAAACGGCAAGATCACAACGACCCCGTCATCTTCAGCATTGGCAGTGAGAGCAGCAGCCCTTGGCTCCAGGGGAGAGCAGCAACACATTTCAGGAAGACTTGCAGCAAGAGCTAAGAGCATGGGAGATGTGGAGAGGATTATGATGCAGGAGATGCCATGCGTGTGCACCAAGGGGCTCCCCAACGGCAAGAGGGTTGAAGGCTTCCTGTACAAGTACAGGAAACGGGAGGAAGTGAGGATCGTCTGCGTGTGCCATGGTAGTTTCCTAACTCCCGCGGAGTTCGTGAAGCATGCTGGAGGTGGCAACGTCGCCAACCCGCTGAGGCACATTGTTGTCAACCCTATTCCGCCATCCTTCTTTTGAACCTCCACCTGCGGATCTCGCAAGTGTTATATATAGCTTCAGCCTTCGGCTTAGCTCCAGAGTAGAATCTCATTGTCAGATTGCCTTTATGTTACAATGCTTATAATTCTAAGGAAATGGTGGTAACTGCTCCCTCTTAAAATCTAAATGATAACATGACTCATCGACCATTGTTGAATTGTTCTGAGCATCACTTGTCCTGCAACTTCTTTTGTACTTTCCAAGCAGATGCCCCAGAAGTTCGTACTTGTGCAAATTTTATGGTGAACCATTCTTTATAGCCACTGGTTTATGGTTTATGGCTTCTCGCAGCTCCCAGTCAGTAATGATAGAACTGTTAGAATATCTTTTTGTATTTCCTTATCTGAATAAGGTATTCTTATTTGTACATGGCATATCTCTTTGTACTATATATATATATATATTGCTCATTGGATCTTTTGAATAAACACACTATTTATAACATGGTATCAGAGTTAGGGTACTAATCTAGCTCTTTCTGTTGCCACATCTTTTGCTGTCGTCGCTCGAGCTGTCGTCGGTGTCGGAGCACTGCTGTCCGCGTGGGTCATCGCCGCCGTCGTCGTTGTTTTCGGTCATCGCCGCCGTAAATCGCTCAAGGTTTGTTGCCCTTAAGCATATATTGGTTCACTGAGGCAGCCTGGACGCTTGCAACCGCTTGGTACTCGTCGCTCGGGCCGCCGTCCTCAACCCCGACGCCATCAGACCGATTCAGGCCGCCGCCGCCAGCAGTGCACCACCCCTGGACACACTGCCATCGCTCGAGCTCCTCTACGCTGGCCAAACCGTGTCGCCGCTCGAACCGTCGGCGTCGCTCGACAGGGGAACCCAAAGTTCCCCCGTGCACTCCTCTAAGTTCGTTTCTAGGCTATTCAGTTTAGTGTGAGCCGGCCCAGCCCGAGAAGAAAAAGGAAAAAAAAAGGGAGGGGGGAAAGTATGTCAATCTAATCGCCACGTCGTCCAGCGCCATCTGTTAAACTTCGTTATCTTGGTCGTCGCGCCGTCCAGCGCCGCCTACCAATGGCTTCCGTTCCATCAGCTGCGATCTCATTTTCGGGAACAAAGCTTAATGGGACGAAATGCAGGTTGTGATTTTCACTCATAGAGATCACGCTCGATGGTCTCCGCCTCTAGGGACATGTTACTACTGTCCGACCTTGTTCGCCATCGCCGGTTCAGCCTTCTCTCAGACAGCCTAATTCTGCACATCCTGCAGAAGATGAGGCCACCAAGAAGGAGGCAGATGCCGCTATTACTGCTACTGATGAGGCATTTCAGTATGCTATAGACGCTTTTGAGCGCTGGTATGCTGATAAGGCCCGTGTTCGAGCCATCATGGTTGTCAACGTCAACAACTCCATCCAGCCAAATATTATTGGTCTGCGTGCCACTCGTCAGATCTGGGAGTACTTGCGCGAGCGATACTAGCAGAGCAGTGACGCTTAGTTCTTTTCGCTTCAGCGTGAGTTGAAGACACTTCGCCAGGAGGACTCCTTTGTCGACGACTTCTTCCGAGCCCTGACTAGTCTCTGGCGCTAGCTAGCTTCTTCGCTCTGCTAGGAGTGTCATAAAGTGCAGAAAATGGATCGTGGTCACCTTCATCTTTATGACTTTTTATGCCATCTTTGCCCAGAGTTTAAGCCTGTCAGGGCTCACCTGCTGAGCCACTCACCCCGACCGATAGTCATCGAGGCTCTTTTGACGCTTCGTGCTGAAGAGCTTTGTCGTGGGTTAACAACATAGTTTGTTCCGGCTGTACTTGCTACCCCTTCTTCGACTACACCGACGGTTCCTGCTTCAACTATAGTCCCTCCTCACGTGTCTATTCCTGCTCCTGTTTTTGCACCAACTGGGGTTCAGTGCAATTATTGCAAGAACTTCGGGCATGACTACCAGCGTTGTGTGGTGTCAAAAGGCAGAATAAGGTGTGTGGATGTGGACGATCCAAGGGGGGCAGGGAGGCCCTAACTCCTCGACGAGAGGACAGACCAGCACGTTAGGACCTTCTCAGCGAGGTGACTCTGTTCAACAATTCTGCCAAGCTCTACTTCAGCAGCCCTATCACAACTCAGCAGGTTCTGCCAGTCTAGCTCAGACGTCTCCTCCGGGTACTTCTTGGGTTCTAGATTCTGGTGCCTCTTTCCACATGACACTGGACTCCACATCTCTCACTTCAGTAGGACCTCCTATTTTTCCTATATCTATTCAGACAGCTGACGGTACCCCCTCTGTCTGTCAGCTGTTAGGACACTCTTTTGTCCACTGACTTTTCTGTTCAAGCTGTTTCCCAGCTTACCATGCAGCTTCTCTCAGTAGGTCAGCTCACCGATCTTGGTTGTAGGGTTGGTTTTGACTCTCACACCAATTTCATCCAGGATCGACAGACAGGGATGGTAATTAGGACTAGTCGGCGCCATAGGTATCGTCAGGGTCTCTACATCCTTGATTGCCTCCACCTTCTGTCCACTTCAGTTATTCCTGTCACCTCTACGACTACTTCCATCATCACTGCTGCCACCACCTCTGGAGTTTTTTGCGCAGTGGTATCACCGTTTAGGTTACTTTTGTGGGTCCCGTCTTTCTTCATTTGTTCATTAGAGTGTTCTTGGACGTGTTACTGTTGACACGACTATTTTTTGTCAGGGTTGTAAGCTATGCGAGCAACTATAACTTCCTTATCATTCTGGTGAGTCATTATCTTCTCGTCCTTTTGACTTAGTTCATTTAGATGTATGGGGACCTGCGCCTATTATCTTTAAAGGCGGGCATAAATTTTATGCGATCTTCATTGATGATTATTCCCATTTCACATGGATTTTCCCTATGTCTAATCGTGATCAGTTTCTTGTGATCTATCGTAGCTTTGCAACATACTCAGTTTGATTCATCTATCTGTATTTTTCGTTGTGATTCTACTGGCGAGTACTGTTCTGACACTTTTAGATAGTTTCTTTCTAAGCAGGGCACTCTTTACCAGTCTTCTTGTCCTGGTGCCCATGCTCATAATAGGGTTGCTGAGCGCAAACATCGTCATCTGATTGAGACTGCCTGCACTCTTCTTCTTGTCTCTCACGTTCCACCACAGTTCTTGGTTGAGGCTGTTTCTACGGCTGCATATCTCATCAATATGTGACCTTCCACAGCTCTTAAAGGTGCCAGCACTATAGAGCGTCTCTACTCTCAATCCCCCCAGTATACTCATCTTTGTGTTTTTTGTTGTACTTGTGTTGTTCTGCTGCAGCATCATGTGCGTACTAAACTATCAGCCCAGTTAGTTGAGTGTGTGTTTCTTGGTTATAGTTCTGAGCGTAAGGGTTATCGCTGCTATGATCCTTCTGATCGACGGATCAGGATTTTACGAGACATTGTCTTTGACAAATCTCGACCTTTCTTCTATCGAGATTCAGCCACTTTTCCTGTTTCTACCATTGAGTCGATTTCATGGTTGTCTCTTCCTGACTTTTCACCCATTTCTCCACTATCACAGTCTTCTCCTGGTCTGTCTCCAGTGGTTCCTTCTGTACCTCTACCTCCGGTGCTGCCTCCTGCAGCACCTCCTCTTGTCCGTGCAACACCACCGTCTCATTTCTCTGGTATTCACTACTCTAGAACTCCTCGTCCTTCACTAGTCCCATCTCCTGGTATCTTGCCGACACCCACATCTGATCCTCCTGATGATGCTCCTCGTTACATCCTTCGTGACCAGACGTCCCTTCGACCTCCTGATCGTCTTGGATTTGCTCCGATAGCTCACGCTCCCTCTGTCACTGAGCCTAGTTCTTATCGTGAGGCTGCTCCTCATTTTGAGTGGCCGCTCGCTATGGTAGAGGAGCTTGATGCTCTTCGACGTACGGAGACTTGGGATATTGTACCGACACTTGTGCATGCTCGTCTGGTCACGTGCAAGTGGGTGTACAAGATTAAGACTCGGTATGATGGTACTATCGAGAGCTACAAGTCTCGCCTTGTGGCTCACGGCTTTCAGCAGGAGTACGGTCATGACTACGATGAGACTTTTGTCCCTGTTGCCCATATGACCACTGTTCGCACTCTTGTTGCGGTTGCTTTTGTTCGTCAGTGGTCTATCTCTCAGCTGGATGTTAAGAATGCTTTTCTTAATGGTGTTTTGCATGAGGAGGTCTACATACAGCCACTAACTAGGTATTCTGTTCCCGATGGGCACGTCTGTCATCTTGTCGAACCTGGGAGCGAAGGATCCCGGATTCTCTGTGCTTCATACACTAGTCTAGGGACATCTAGTGTACACAGTCAATAAAAGTGGATAGCATAACCATAAAACGTCGTTCATTGATAATAAACAAAGTCTCTTACAAAAGGGGTATAAAGCCAACAAGCAAAATACAGCAAAAGCAAAAGAAGTAAAGTAGACCACACGATTCGCCACAGGTAATCATCTAGAGGGCGTAGCCTAGTCGTCCAAGTTCTCATTCTCCTCGTAGTACTCTTCTTCTGATCAATAATTTATTAAGCAAGGTGAGTACAAATGAATATACTCCGCAAGTTACACCCAATTAACAGATTGTAATGCATGCAAGGATTCAACAAAGGGAGGTTTATATGGCTCAATTTGCATAAAGCAACATTTTTTATTTAAATATTTATATTAAGTTCTAAAGCAGTTTACTCTATAACTAAAATTCATTTTCTAAATCTCAATTTTTTTATAGTCAGATAACATTCATCAACGAGTGGTGAATGATATCTTCCTATCAGATGGCTACCTGCCCAAATTTCCTAATTGTATAAACTAACCAACAACAGTTGATAAAGTCTTTTAAAAACAAAACAAAATTCTAACTTGGAGTGGCTTTGCTAGCATGTCCATGACCGTGGACACGACTATTCGAATAGTTTTACACTATGTAGTGGTGTACAGCTTTACCCACATGACATGACTTCTCTAGTTTGTTTGGCATCCGTCGATACTACCGCTCACTACCTTAGGTAAGCAGTCTAGAGCATGTGTTAAGGCCTTTACAAAATGCCGTCACGCCGTAGTCCCGCCTCGCTAAGGTTTCGCCCCCTTTGGATAGAAACTCGTCGGGTTCAGGCCCCCTCTTGCGCCAGGTGGGAATATATAAAAGTAGGTCATAGAAAACACCCACGCAACCGGATGGCATGATCACGGTATAATGTTGCAAATTAGTTAGCCAAGTTCTGCCCATTCAAAACATGTGGTAGTACGATAGGGCTTAGCAAAATACGCTCGAAGACCGGTCCTTAATTGACTTTGGCGACTTTCCATAAAACCCATGGGCCTCGATCATAGAAATGACTCAATCCCGTGCATCAACGTGCACCATCCAAACATCCATTTCGCCTAAGTCCAAACCAATTTTTCTTTTGTTTAACAAGTTAAATCATTTCATAAATTCCTATGGTATAGATATACCATAGTATCCTTTTAAATCATAGTTGAACTTTTGGCTAAATTCCCCAAATTAAATATTTTTGAGCTAAAATGTGACTAAGCATAGAGTTTTGCAACATGTTCTAGTTCATAGTAATGTACCAACTAGTTTTTAACTATGGTGTCAATGGGTGGTTAAATCAATATTCAAGTTTGGATATACAAAACAATTATGAATAACTATAAAGTTAAAGCAGGGATTTAAATTACTTGAATTTAATTACGCATGCAAAAATAATTTCAAAAGTAATTTAAATAATTTGAAATACTAGGATTCAAATATGATCAAAGATGTAACTTGCCTTACTCAAATGCTTGAGGATCTACTTCTTCGCAATATTCGGGTTCCTCGGAGTCGTCGAAATCTACAAGTGAAGACGAAACAAATTCAAATGAATGTCAAATTAAATAATTTTAGTGTACATAGCTAGATCTTGAATTTAGATAAATTTAGACATTTGAATCACTCGAATCGAAGTTCGAACGGATGAGAACAGGCTTTCGGAAGTTTGAAAATACATGAAATGATGAAAAGGGGGATTTTCGGAATTATTTTTTTTAAAAAAAGGAAAATGGCTGAGCCACTGACAAGTGGGCCCCAGGGTGGTGGACTAGGTCCACGAGCGTGCGCCGGTCCACGGTGGACCGGGCGCGCAGTACAGGGCCTTGCCACGTGGGCTGGGCCACGTGGCTTGCCACGTGGGGCAAAAGGCTGAGGTGGCAGTGACGTGGCACCAGGTGGCGGCCACGTTGGAGAGGGGAAAGTCGACGGCTTGGACGCGTAGGCTCACCGGCGCTACACGCCACGGCGAGCCCAGCGGATGTGCGGAGAAGGGGGGTACAGCTCCACCGAACCTGGTGTGGGGGTTGGGCGGAGGCGGCATTGGTGGCGGCATGAGTTGGCAGCAATGGCAAGATGAGGACGAAGGTGGTGACGGCGTTGCGGTGATGGCTCAGTGAAGTTAGCGCACACACGAGGCAGCCTGCGGCCGTGCGATGTCGACGGTGGAGGCGGAGGCGGCGAAGGATCCTCGACGGCGGCGAGAGCTTCGGTCGGCGGGGTTTCAGCTCGAAATCCAGGCGATTGAGGGCGAGAGAGAGGGAGTGAGTTGGGGGGAAAGGGGGATGAGAAGAAGGGGCTTCGAGGGCACTCATTTATAGAGGTCAGGGGGGAGTGGGGAGGGAGGACGACGGCATGGATGCCGGCATAGGGCGGCGGCATGGACGTCGCGTTCGTGTGTGACGGGTGTAGGATCAAGGATAACCGACTAGAGGGGGCTGAGTTGAGAGCTATAGCAACAGTGACAGCAGACGTTACTTGGCTGAGGTGGTTACTTGTAGATTTTGGAGTGCCTGTGATGGAACCTATGACTCTTTTATGCAGCGGAAACAGCCGTCTGAGTGCTATCGATTGTTCGTGACCCAGTGAAGTATGAGCTTACCAAACACTGTTGATTTGTAATCCGTATGTGATCCGAATTTTTCTAATATGGAAGTATCTGGAATATGACATATTAGTGTATTAGTTTTTTACTTGGACTCTATGTCCTTTTACCCTTTTATATACCTCTTGTAAGTTACACGGGGAGAGTCGACGTCTTATTGTAATCCCCCTGCGTTTTGTAAACACTCCTCATATAGTGATCATTGTCGGTTGGCGCATGTGGTTTTTTTTCTCGAAAGGGTTTTTCACATAAAAATTTGTGTCTTTTTTATCCTTATTTTTCTAACAAGTATATTAGAGCACAGGAGATCAGGATAAAAGAGATAGAAACAAATAACAGATCTATTACTGTCACCGTCTTCGTCCAACGCGCGGAAGGATCCAAGCAGCGCCAGTAACTTCCTTCGCGTGCGACGCCATCAGCCGTGTCCAGCGCCGCTTCTTTGCTTCACCTCGTTCCGTCCGCAAGCGTCAGCGTGTGCGTCGAACATCACCAACCTGCGCGCGGGCGATTGAATTCCTCCGAAGGCCGCTCGTATGCGGACAAAGAAAAGACCAGTGCATGAGGTATCGAAGGCAGCACGCATGACGCAGCAGACCAAATCCAAAAGCAAAAGTCAAGTCCAGGCACAGGTCTCAAAATTCTTTCTTTATTAAAATCACCGAGCAAGCCTCCTCTACAGGTCATCATCCACGGGTCCAAGAAATCTTTTTTTATTGAATCACCAAAGCACCGTCTAGATCAGACCACGTGCAGGTCAATAAGGATCTTTGATGAGGGGTTCCTCACTTGATTGATGAGGGGATGTCAATTTTACAGTATGCTGATGACACGATCTTTTCTTGAATAATGATATAGAACAGGCTAAAAATCTTAAGCTTATTCTTTGTGTCTTTAAACATTTATCTGGTTTAAAGATCAATTTCCACAAGAGTGAGATTTTACATTTTGGTCTTTGCTAAAGATCTTGAGCAATGATATCTGTGATTATTTGGATGTGAAGTGGATGTGTTTCCTTTTAGGTACTTAGGTATTCCCATTCACTACAGAAAGTTAAGGAATAGTGATTGGAAAGGGGTTGAAGAGCGGGTGGAGAAAAAGCTTAGCAGTTGAAAAGGTAAAAATATGTCGGTTGGGGGTCGCTTGGTGCTTATTAACTCGGTGCTAAGTAGTTTACCTATGTTTATTTTTTTTTGAGGTTCCTAGAGCCGTTCTCAAAAGGCTAGATTTTTTTTCGATCTAGATTTTTTTGGCAGAGTGACAATCATAAACGTAAATATAGGCTTGCTAAGTGGAGTTTAGTGTGTTCACCTAAAGAGCTTAGTGGTCTAGGAATTCATAACTTAGACACCAAAAATAAAGCCTTGTTAGGGAAGTGGTTGTTTAACTTGCTTAATGAAAAAGGTGTGTGGCACTCTTTATTAACAAAGAAATATTTGGGTGAGAAAAGTCTTTCACAGGTGGTTAACAAACCTAGGACGTCTCACTTTTGGTCAGGGCTTATGAAAATTAAAGATCAGTTTTTTCACTTTGGTTCTTTCCAGGTTAAGAATGGAATGCAAACCAGGTTTTGGAATGATATTTGGGTGGGAAATTCTACGCTGCAAAGGCAATTCTCAATACTTTACAATGTGGTTAGGAGAAAGGACGATTTAGTAGCTAATGTTATGAATTCGAATCCCTTTAATATTTCTTTTCGAAGACCTCTGGTTGGGGCTAAGTTACAGGCTTGGAATGAGCTTCAGGAGAAACTCTCTAATGTACAATTAGGCTTATCTAAGGATGTTTTCAGGTGGCATTTGAATAAGTCTGGTTTTTTTCGGTGCATTCTTTCTATGATGCGCTGATTGGCACCATTCATGCCCCAATTAGGAATTGGTTTTGGACCATAAAAATTCCTTTAAAAGTAAAAAATTTTCATGTGGTACCTAAAAAGAGGGATTGTATTAACCAAAGACAACCTGCTTAAGAGAAATTGGAGGGGAAGTACAACGTGTTGTTTCTGTATTAAAGAGGAAACAATTCAGCATCTTTTCTTTGAGTGCCCCTTTGCACGTATGGCTTGGTGGATTGTGAAATGTGCGTTTAATTTAGATCCTCCAGTGAATATGGCTAACATGTTTGGGACTTGGTTAGATGGAATTCCAAAAATGCTGAAGTCACAACTCCTGGTGGGAGTTAGTGCCTTATGTTGGTCTATTTGGTTATGTCGAAATGAGGTTGTTTTTAATAGTAAGAGTTTAACTAATCCGTTACAGGTTATCTTATTGTGTGGATCCTAGCTGAATGCATGGGCAGTACTGCAGAAAGCAGACCAAAAGATAATCATGGTGGTGGGGAGTCAAAGACTAGAATTGGTGGCGAAGCATTTCCTCAATTTTCGTTGGTGGAGGCTTAGCCATAGGATCTGCAATAATTGAATTTGTGTTTTAAGTGTTGTTCGGATGTAAGGCTGCTAGCCGTTATGTTATCTTGAGTGGAACGTTTGTTACTTTGAATGCTTTAATAAACTAGGCTATGTGCATCTTTGATGCAGAGGCCGGGAGAGATTTCTCTCTTCCATTATCTAAAAAAAATAAGGATCTTTGATTGGTGTACACAGAAAGTATACCAAATAGATCGTGTTTTTGCTAGGTTTACACAGATCAATACCAGTAATTTTAGGATTTATTCTCATGGCGACTGTGAAGTATGATTTTCCAATCCCCGAGACACAAGATTTTCGCTGTGGCAAGTCAAGATGAAGGCTGTACTGGCACAGATGGATTTGGATGATGCATTGAAATGATTTGAGAAACAACCTATCACACGGACCACAGATAAGAAGCGTAAAGACCGTAAGGCTTTATCTCAGATTCACCTTCATCCATCAAATAATATTTTGCATGAGGTTTTGAAGGAGAAGACAACTGTTGTATTATGGCTGAAGCCGAAACAAATTTGCATGACAAAGGATCTCACCAGTAAGATGTATCTCAAGCATAAGTTGTACTCTCACAAATTGCAAAGGGAATCCGTGCTTGATCATCTTTCGGTGTTTAAGGAGATCATTGCCGACCTAGAGTCGATGGAGGTAAAATATGATGATAAGGATTTGGGTCTTATTGTTTTGTGTTCACTACCTAGTTCTTTTTCAAATTTCAGATATACCATATTATGTAGTAGAGATACTCTCACTTTTAATGAAGTTTATGAAGCTTTGCATGCTAAGGAGAAGATGAAACCGATAGTACCTTCGGAAAATTCAAGTTTGAAATGAGAAGGTTTGCTTGTTTGTGGCAGGCAAAAAGAGAACTCAAATAATGGATCTCGAGGCAAAAGTTTGAACGGCTACAAGGACCGGTCGAAATCCAGAGGCAAGTACAAGTCGTGCAAATATTGCAAGAAAAGTGGTCATGACATTTCTGAATGCTAGAAGTTGCAGAATAAAGAAAAGAGAACTGGCTATTATAAGCCAAAAGGAAAACCAGATGATGAAGGTAAAGCCTCCCTTGCTGCTGATGATAGTTTTGATGGAGAAGTTCTTGTTGCCTTTGCTAGATGTGCTATGACCAATGATGAATGGATTCTTGATTCTGTCTGTACCTTTCATATGTGTCCTAATAAGTATTAGTTTGCTACCTATGAACCTGTTGAAGGTGGTACTGTGTTGATGGGTGATAACTCATCTTGTAAGGTTGCAGGAATTAGTTCAATTCAGATCAGATATTTGATGACATTGTCAGAACTTTGACAGATGTGAAGCACATTCCAAATTTGAAAAGGAATCTCATCTCTTTGAGTTCTCTTGATGCTAAAGGGTACAAGTATTCTGGTGAAGGTGGAATTTTGAAGGTATCAAAAGGCTCTATTGTTGTGATGAAAGCTGATATTAAATCTGTCAATCTGTACCATCTGCGAGGTACTACAATATTAGGTAATGTTGCTGTAATTTCAAGTTCATTATTTGATTCTGATGCTACTAATCTTTGGCATATGCGTCTTGGCCATATGAGTGAAATTGGTTTGACAGAATTGAGCAAGAGAGGGCTTCTTGATGGACATAGCATCAGCAACATTGTATGTTTGGCAAACACAATAGGGTGAGGTTCAATACTTCAGTTCATACTACAGAAGGTATTTTGGATTATGTGCATTCCGATTTATAGGGGCCATCTCACAAGACATCGCTAGGAGGTGCCCGTTATATGTTAACAGTTATTGATGATTACTCTAGAAGAGTGTGGCCTTATTTCTTGAAGCATAAATCAAAAGCATTTTCAGTATTTAAAGAGTGAAAGACTATGGTTGAAAGGCAAATTGAAAAGAAGGTAAAGAAACTTCGCACTGATAATGGGATGGAATTATGTTCTAATGAATTTGAATTATATTGTAAGACTGAAGGCATTGTTAAGCACTACACCGTTCCCCATACTCCTCAACAAAACGGTGTAGCTGAGCGTATGAACAGGACTATCATTTCAAGGCTCGTTGCATGTTGCCAAATGCAGTTTTGCATAGACGTTTTTGGGCTGAAGTCACTTCCACTGCTTGCTACCTTATTAATCGGTCACCCTCTATTGCAATTGAAAAGAAGACTCCAATTGAAGTATGGTTTGGTTCCCCAGCAAATTATTCAGAATTGAGAGTCTTTGGTTGTATTACTTATGCTCATGTTGATAATAGAAAATTAGAGCTTAGAGCTGTTAAGTGCATCTTTCTTGGTTATAAATCTGGTGTCAAAAGATATAAGTTGTGGAAGGTTGTGATTAGCAGAAACGTTGTCTTTAATGAATCTGCTATGCTTCATGATAAACTGTCCACTAATGTTCCTGTTGAGAGTGAGCAGAATTCAAGTGTTCAGGTGGATCACTTTATTGGTTCAGATAACATATCAAATAAGAAAAATATTGTTGTTCATGATGCACCCATTATTGAGTATCCTCCCATTGTTGAGCAGCCACCACAACGGTTCATTTCAGTTGACAGGCCTAGGAGGGAGATTAATCTACCCAAGAGGTTGATTGAAGAAGCTAATATTGTTGCTTATGCTTTGAGTGTGGCAGAAGAAATTGAGTACATGTCTAGAGTTCCATATTCTAGTGCAGTTGGTTCTCTTATGTATGCCATGGTTTGTTCTTGTCCTAATTCATCTCATGCTCTTAGTGTTGTTAGTAGATACATGGCTAATCCTGGAAAAGAGCATTGGAAAGCAGTTCAGTAGATTTTCAGATACTTGCGTGGCACTTCTAATGCTTGTTTGCAGTTTGGGAATTCTAGAGATAAACTTGTTGGTTATGTTGACTCTAATTATGCTGGTGATTTAGACAAGAGGTCTCTCACAGGTTATGTTTTCATCATTGGCGGTTGTGCTGTTAGTTGAAAGGCAAATTTGCAAACTACCGTTGCCTTATCTACCACTGAAGCAGAATATATTACTTTTTCTGAAGCTTGCAAATAAGCTATTTGGTTGAGAGGTTTGTACACTGAGCTTTGTGGAGAAAATTCTTGCACTACTATATTTTGTGATAGTCAGAGTGCTATATGTCTTACAAAGGATCAGATGTTCCATGAGAGAACAAAGCACATTGATGCGAGATGTCACTTTATTCGAGGTGTTATTGCTCAAGGTGATGTCAAAGTGTGCAAGATAAGTACTCATGATAATCCAGCTGATATGATGACAAAGTCAGTTTCTGTTACTAAGTTTGAACTTTGCTCAAGCTTAGTTGGTGTTACAGTTTAGTTCTAGAGACTAGTTGGCACATGGTGATTTTTATCTTTTGTCGCGCCCCGGGTAGCAACCCCCGGGACCCACTGTGCATTCTGGACCAGTCTCGAGATCAGTAGCTAGTCCGCACAGTTTCAACAATGATGTGATCACATCCATACAACGAACTATAGATGAAGCAGACAAATTAACAATAACAAAAGCAAAAGACCTTATGGTCAAGGTTGTTACAGAGGTCTGCCGCATAGGGCTACAACAAAAGAGCTCACAGCAGAAACAAAAGAGCACGTGGAGACCATTCAACGTGCCCACAGGCAATCGAGTGGAGGACGTCCTAGCACGCAAGGTCTTTGAAGACCCCCTCTTCAAAGAGCTCGGAGCACCCTGGATGGTCTTCTTCAGTTGCTGATCAACCAGAGGGCACAAGCCGTGAGTACTTTAAATGTACTCAACAAGTCGTAGGAAAATGCAAATAGTATTCATGCAGGGCTTGACAAGGAGGTCTTTATGGTTACTTTGCATAAAGCAATATTAAATGGAAATACAGTAAGTAGATTGCAAGGCACAAGTTGAAAGATTAATATATAAGTAAACAAGTTTCTTTGAAAACAACTTGTGAACACCCTATTCACTTCCCAGACCACTCGTGACCACCCTGGTCACGGCCCAAACCACTCGGAACCAACCAAGACCAACATTTTTTAGAAAGTCTACCCTTTGCGTGAAATCACCAGGCATGTCCATAACCGGGGACACGGCTATTCAAATAGATTTACACTCTGCAGAGGTTGTACAGCTTTACCCACAAGACACGAATTCTCTAGTTTGTTTGGCACCCGTTGATGCCACTCCTCACTACCTTTGGTAAGCAGTCTAGAGCACGTGACAAGGCCTTTACAAAGCTCTGTTTTTGACTAGGTTCTGCCCGCTAAGGTTTCGCCATTCTAGACCCTCTCTTGCGCTATGTGATTCCATCAGGTAACTCGGAGATCACGCCACTATGACAGAATCAAATTAAAACATTACTAATTAGTCGGCCAGATCCACCCCATCCTGGACATGTGGTTGCACAGTATGGCCTGGATCAATGGCTTACAAGGTTAAGTCCTTAGTGGATGCTCAGGCGAGACCTCCTCATCCCAGTGTGCTTCCTGCACCCCCTTTACTGCGCGATCACTCGCCCGAGCAAAAACATTTTGGGTTCAACCCGGCCAATTGACTACCCTGGTCATAGCACAACAAGTTTTAATAGCGGCCACTCAGGCCAGGGCAACACATGCCACAATTCTATAATATCTTAGTCAAGTTTAATTATTATTGAAACAAGTGATCGAGAGACAACGCATAACTAAGCAGGTCTAAGCAATATATGCACCCTTGTTGGATATTACAATAAGGATGTCCAACTAAGATTACCCAACCTATGGTGGTCCAAAGGTACATATCAGCATGTCGAACACAAGTGTTCAAGGAGTCATACTGACGAGTAAGTATTTAGCCTATTTCCCAAATCATTTTTATACAAATAGCCATACAAGTTGGTATTAAACAATATAACTTTGTAAACTAGGAACAACATGATCAAAGGTCCACGACTTGCTATCGTTAAAGAGCTGAGGTTCTTCGGTAGAGGTCGTCGGGTCCAAGAACTCTTCAGAGAAGCCGGAATCTACACGTGCGAAATGAGCCAAATAAATACAACGAATCCAAATGAAAACCTAAAGCTAAAACCAAAAGAAAAGCACAGAAATAGAAACGAGCTCTCAGGAGGAGGTCCTGATGGGGAGATCCTGAGGAGGAGGTCCAAAGGAGGAGGCCCTGAGGAAGAGGTCCTGAGGATACGACTACTCAATATGGTCGTAAAAGGGACACAACTACGCAACGTGGTTGTGAAAGAGATACAACCACGCGTGGTGGTGCGGCGAAAGGAGAGAACAGGGGCGTGGAGAAACTCACCCGACAAAGAGAAAGTGAGAGAGGAGAGGAATGGAGAAAGATGGCGAAGCAGCGCGGCGCTCGGTGAACTCTTGGTGGCGGCAAGACAGAGGCTCCAAATGAACACCTTAGCGACGAGGAGGCGACGGTGCAACTTCAGCAGACTCTGGCGAAACTCCAAGCACAGAGGCACAGGGTGAGAGCAAGAGAGCAGGAGTGCTGGGTGAGGAAAAGATGATGAAACAGGCCTGCTTAGGCTTTTATAGCCAGGGGAGGTGGGAAGAGCTGCTGAGAAACTCAGAAGCACACGAGGTCAAGGGTAGGTGAAGGAGGAGATGGGAGCAGGTCGAGAAGGAGACAAGAGGGGGAACAGGTACTACAAAAAACAGCAGCATTTAATGCGATACAACAACATTTAATGCTCAAGGACCTTTACGTTAGCAGTGACGCAACGGGAGGAAGGAGAAAGTGAACAGAGCTGACAGGTAGGGCTAGTCAAAACTCTGGAGGGTGGTCCAATCGAAGGGGAGGTCGTGACCAAAGGGTGGTCATGACCCAAGAGGGAGGTCGTGACCCAAAGGGTGGTTTTTGCAAAAAGACCAAGAGGGTGGTCGTGGCAAGTCTTCAGGACCACCCGGAGGTCTAGGATAAAGGGGAAGATCCAAACGAGAGGAGGTTTGAACTGAGACGAAGGTTCAAACGAAAGGAAAGGTCTGGACAGAGAGGGAGGTCCAAACGAGAGGAAAGTCTGGACAGATAGGGAGGTCGGAGCGAACAGAGAAAGGAAATTCAACACTAGAGAGCTCCAACAACTCCAGAAAACCAAACTCGAATTAGTTGAAGTTGGGTTAATTCATATTAAATCGCTGCAAATTTCCAAAATCTCCAAGTTAAGCTTGAGCAATTCAACAAAACCAAATGGTTATTTTTATTTTCGAAAATCCCAGAAACTCCGGAAAAAATTGGGACATTACATCTTTTTGGGGAATTATTTGGTGATTAATGATTCTTTATTATGCTACAAGAGGAAATTCGTCTCAAGATAGAGATTGTTTATTTGTGATCCGTATGTGATCCGAATTTTTCTAATATGGAAGTATCTGGAATGTCATATTAGCGAATTAGTTTCCTACTTGGACTATAAGTCCTTTTACCCCTTTATATATCTCTTATAAGTTGCACGGAGAGAGTCGACGCCTCATTGTAATCCCCCTGCGTTTTGTAAATATTCATCATATAGTGATCATTGCCAATTGACGTCCGTAGTTTTTTTTTTCGAAAGAGTTTTCTACATAAAAAATCGTGTCTCCTTTATCCGTATTTTTCTAACAAACACATTGGTATAGATACTTCATACACTCACTCACAGGTGCAGGAGGGAGTACTTAGTATACAGTTTGTGCTCTCAGAGTTACAGTCGCTAACTTCCTCACAAAACCACAGAATAGGATACAACATTTGTATTTTCCACTATAAGTTTAAAAAGAGATGGTAGAATAATTTTTATATTTCCTTATCTATATATGATATTCTTATTTGTATATGAAATACCCCCTTATACTCTTTATATATATTGTCCATTAGATCTTTTAAATATACACATAATATTCATAACAAGAACATAGTTTCTTAGTTGCAATTTACAACTTCCAGTTAGAAGCTTAGCATGCACAGCAACTTCATAGTTATCTATACTCTACAGACCTTTTTGCATAGATAATGGCTCAATGAGCAACTGAACGATCACTGGTATGGTATCGACAGGTACGGATCCTTTAAAAGGATGGAGACAAAGGCATACAGAATACAGATAAAATAGTGAAGTGATTCATTCGTGTTATCTTCACTTCACCTATCATATATCGGGACAACTTGTTAAAGAAACACGATGGATGGTACACAGGAAGAAATGGGCCGCAGCAAACTGACATCAATTAGTACTGAAGTACAGTTATCGCTATCTGTTCAGCACAGTTTCAGCAAGAACATGACTTGATAATTAAGATCAAAGAACTGCCTAACGGCGTCATATCCTGATCTCTTCATATATTACAGAAGATCTAAGACAAGTAAGCATATACTGGCAGTGAAAACTGCAAGGCCAAAACAATAAGTACACTACATTTCAAGAGCCATATGACAGTAAAACATCCTGGACAGGTACTTAAACTTCACCAAAATATTGCATCTAGCAAGCGGTTAGCTTCGCGATCTCCTCAAGCAGGTACCTTGATTCAGCTGCGTAGTCAACCGGTGCTGCACTTCTCACAGTGATCCTTTGCCTTTTCTCGTTCATATATTCATTCTGCGCAACACTGACGCGGAACAAATGAGGAACCCAAGTAGCTTCTTTCAGCTTGAGATGATACCTGTCATCGCCCTCCTGCAACAATTACACCACAATCTCAGGCTAAAAAACGAACTGTTGCATTTTGAAGACTAAAGCCTACAGGACATTCAATTTTCCAAGTCATAGTGGGAATCGGGAGAAGTTACCTCTTTCCTAATCCGATCAAGCTCATCTGCGCTGCAGCCAATGATCCTCTCTGCATGGTCATTGAAGACAGAAAGCCAAGCCTCACCAGAAGGATCAGAGACCTTGATGACCATAATGAACCTGAAGTAGCCAAGTCAACATTAGCTTGCCTTTCTATCAGCTCAAACACTAGCAAGTATGTATGTATTCCAGCCATAACTCTACCTCAATAAGCAGTCAGCATCATTCTTTTGGCACCCTTCACACCAGTATCCCGATCCAACGGCTTCAGTCACCTTCTTGTTGCAGGTCTTGCAGGCACGGTACCACATATTGTCAGGCTTGATATGGCTTATATAGGCATTCAAACTGAAGAAAACAGGCTGCAACAACAAAACAAGTCAACTTGGGGCAATTGCAACTTTGCCGCCATGAATTCTGCACCAGACATCAGGTTCAGATTAACTATGTACTGTAGCAAACATTCAAGATTGTACCTTATCCTGACCCAAAGTAGGGTCACTTGTGATGCGAGACAGGAAAACTCTGTCTGAATACATGGATCTCAAGCCACCAGCCATTGATGCACCCATATTTGCACCAACTGGTGCCATTGAAGTACCCTTCCCTTCAGAGTCGTACCTGTTTGACAAAATATGGTCAAGGATATTAGCATATAGTTGTTTGAAAAGCTAATCAAAAGCCGGAAGTGTTTAGGATGGGAATATTACCAAGCTCTAAGCTTCTGTGTCTCAGGCAAGTCTGGATTGATCACAAGTGTACTTTTGCCCACAGTAGACAGAGACACGCCTGGAAGGCAAATTTTAGTAAAAACTGTGAGTATGCACTATGCACTTAGCGAATCTAATATTAGTGACAGTCAGGATAAGTATATTGAATAGGGATGGCAAACATACCTTGAAAGTCGGACACTTTTAGGTTCTTTATCGCGATGATAGGTGCAGTGTCAACAATGTCCAAGAGCTCTTGACCAACAGTGGTGGCAAGTTCGTTCCAAAGAGAAACGGTAACAGTTTTGTTCCTGACATAAAATTAAATGTAAATCATCACATGCATCAGAACAAATATTTTAAGCTTTTAACAAGGTTAACAGGCTAAATGATGCTTACGAGTCATCTGCTACAAGAATGTCGCGCTTCGGGATTGTCTCATTGTCAATCTTTCTTCGAACACTTAGACTAGGTGATACACTCTGAACAATGCCAATAATATCTACAGGAACAAACATGGAACATGGAGTAAAAATTAGTCACAACACTACATCCAGCATGAAGAACACAAAGACTTACCCACTAGCTCCCTGCCATTAACATATGATCCTAGCTGATCGATTTTGACGAAGTTGTATTGCACCTGTGGAATAAAAGTTACCCCCTCAGCCTCTTCAACAACAGCATTCTCATTTAGGGTCATCTCATAGTCATTCTGAACTGTCTTGAACTGCTTGTTGGCGATTCTAAGCAATCCTTTGGAGATGTAGTAGACCTTCCCCAGCTCAAACATCGGATAAAATTTCTTTGCAGCCTCATTGAACATGGTGGCCTGGATCTGGGTGCCCTGTACACAAAGGCAGCAAATTCAGCTTACCGATCCACATGCAAGAACCAATTCGCATAACCTGCAATTACATGTATCAGAGCATTCAACATCACTCAGAGGTACTTACATCCTCATCAGTGAGCTCTACGTTGAAGACATGGCCTTCTCCACGGGCATTCCTGTACGTTCTCAGGTTGCCTTTGCTTGTGACCCGCACTTTGATGACCCAGTTACCCTGGTAGGGATTCAGGGAGATCAACGGATGGACCCTCCTTGTCATGGCCAGGCGCGCTGCGGGAGCAGCACTGCAAGCACAAAAGGTTAGCAATGAACTGCCATTCTTCACAAGTCTTAAGCGAGACAGCAGAGTAAGGATGTGGCTCTGCAAGAAGCGCTTACTTCCCGCGCTGCTCGTTCACAATCTGGGACGCGGACTTCAATTCCTGCTTCGGCTTCAACACAACCGGAACCGGGGGCGCACCTGCGGGCTTGGACAGAACCACGCTATCATCCCTGGGCATCACAAGAACTGCGGGCTCCTCTTCTTTCTTGACCTCGGTCTTGATCTCAGCTTCGAGCGCTTGGGACACGACCTCACATTTGGTGATAATCAAGGCCCTGCCATACATGCACATAGCACAAAGATTCAGCATAAGAAATACACAACAATGGCCTAATGGGGGGGTAAAGGACGCGCGTGGATTTACTTGTCCGACTGGTTTGGGATGGTGTTGCAGGTGTAGTCGAGGATGCGGATGAGACCGAGGTTCTGGAGGTTGCCGGAATGGACCTCCGACGCGAAGTGGGTGGGGAGCATCGCCTTAATCTTCGCCTTCCCGTCGCTAGCCATGAAACTGCAAGGCAACAATAGATCGTCAAACTCACTGACCACCCAAAAGAATCGCGCAAAGAACAGATCTGCCAATTCGCAGCCCAAAATTGCAAAGAACCAGCAGGTGGTTAAGACGACCAAACGAGCGATTTGAGGTGAGCTATTTGCAAAAGGAATAGATCCAGCAAGAGGGTTAGGGAGGGGGAGAGAGACTGGGGAGGAGCGCTCACGTGAAGCGGGTGCCGATGGGCTTAAGGTCGACGACCTGCACAACGATCTCCGGCACGTCGGCGGCGAAGTCCGGCGACGGGTTCGCCAGGATGAGGGCCACGGCGCCCGGCGTCACCGAGTTGGCGGCATCCATGGCCATACCTCCTCTCCTCTCCTCTCCTCTTCCTTCTCTATCCCACCCAAATCAAGATCGAATCGTCTCTCGGAAGATTTCGCGGAAGCGGCGGCGGAAATGTTTTCGAGTTGCGGGGTGCGGACGACGAGATCCGCGCGCTTATAATGAGCTTTTGGGGGTATTGGCGGGCGGGCGGGCTGGAGGCCGGAGGGAGAGGGACGGGGTTTTGGTTTTCGGCGTTTTGCCGCGGGTTTTGTGGCCGCGTGGGCGCGCCTGGTTTTGGCTCCGTTTTTGCGCTCTGGCGGGAGAAATTTGGGGGGTTTGGCGCCGGAGGAGAAGGAGAGCGAGTGGAGACGGGCCGCATTACCATCGCCTGGCGTGGCGAACGGTCCCAAATCACACGTTCACACGCCGCCCCAAAATGCCAAGCTGTGGTACCACTGTCTCGGCCCGTTTCGAATTTGAAGCCCACAATTCCGGCTTGAGTCGCACCGCACGCGATTCTGCCGCGGATGTAAGCGGTCAGCTCCTCCTCGATCTGAGCCGCACGGCGTGGATCGAGCGGCCCACGATCGCGGTGAAAATTCGCGATCCAAATCTGGGAGGTGGAGACGGATAATAGCGGGTAGTGCGAGGGCCCTTCGAGAAAAAGCGCCACCGCAACGTACTGCTTCCCCCTCGATCTGGGCCGTGAAACGATGATCGAGCGTCCACGATCGCGGATAACATCCGCGATCCAAATCTGGGAGGTGGAAACGGGAGATACGGTTTAAGGCAGGGACCCTTGCGAGTCTCTTTACCTGCTCGATCTACGCCGCACGGCTGTGATCGGACGGTTCAAAAATACTAGGACCGTACTCCGTACATGGCCCACTCGCCGGCGTGATGCAGGATACAACGGATCCACTACCGCCTCCGGACGGCGTCCAGGATGCTTCGTGTTGCCGATCGATTTGCAGTTTTGCACGGCGAGATAAAGGGCGAGAGAAGCTCCACCCGATCTTCACGGAGGTGCTTTTTTTCCTTCCTTTTTTTGCCATGGTATCGGTCATAAGGTTCTTCTTACATGGAGGCGGAGCCCTCCTGCCCAATGACCATTTTGTCTACCAAACAACAGCAGCCAGCAGCGGCAACAAATCGACTCGAACAACAACCTGAATTGTGGCGAGCGGCGAGCTCAGGACGCCAAGGTGGTGCTCGGGCAGTTGTCAACGCCGCAGGCCAGGACGTCGCGGTAGTCGCGGGAGACGGTGAAGTGGTCGTGCACGCTGCCGTCCCGGCTCCTCCTGTACTCCAACAGCAGCGTCGTGTGGTTGAAGGCCGTCAGCTTCACGAACCCGTAATCGCGGTCCTGCACGTGGCTCCACCGCGCCCGGACGCCCGCGTAGTCCGCCAGGCTCGCGCCGCCGCCGCCGACCACCACGTGCGTCGTCGCCGTGAAGGCGCCGCTGTAGTGGCTCGACCCCTTGGTCACGCATACATTCTGCATTTGACGCACAACGCTAAAGTGATAAGTCACAAGAAAGCATGAGCAACTACAGCTGAAAGCGAGGATGCTAATGCTACCTCATATACTGGGCAAGTTCGCTCGTAGCTGTGGACGTGGCCGTACAGCGCGATGTCGACCCTGTACTTTTGCCAGAGCGATTGGAGGCTCTCCCTTCCCATGGCCTCCTCGGTGGTTCCTTCGTCGCCGTAGAAGCTGGCGGATGAATACTCGAGAACGCGGTGCGCTACGAAGATGAGCCATGACTGCTTCTGCCGATCGACAGAGGAGAAGCAGTGCTTGATGAACTTGTACTGCTCGGTGCCTGGCCTCCAGTCCAGCTCGGTGTTGGCAATGCAGAAACGGAACATCCCGTAGCCCATCGAGTACCTGCAAGGATGATCTCACGTTTATGAAGAGCTTCTTTGAGCAAAATATTGAAAATGCTGTAGCTTTTTATAGGGAAATCAGATAGGCAGAAATGCAGAGTGCCATGAACTAATAGCTTCAATACAGATGTAGCAGGTAGCAGTTGCGTATTCAAAAAAGGTATTTTGTTTCATGATCTTCTAATGAACCAAAAATATCCTTATAATTGGTCATGTAGCATGTTCAGGTTTCAACGTTTCATGTCATGTCTTGGCCAAATTCAGAAAAGAAAAATGTCCTACCAGAACTGCTCACGGTTCTCTGCTGGCACATAAAACATGTTCTGAGCTGGTACACCGCATTCACCACCTGAGTCCAAATTCCCGTAGAAGGATCCTGATCCAGGCCAATCTCTTTCGTGGTTACCACTGCAAGAACAAATCAATATCTTCAGAAACATAGCATGAACATTTTTCCATCATGTTTTTAGTTCATTTCTATTGCCAAGTACCTTCCAACCATGTAAGGTACAGTCGAAGCAATGGGTTCAACCTGTGCAGTGAATTGATCCCACTGTGACAGATAACCATTTGCATAGCAGATGTCTCCAATATGGATTACCATATCGATATTCTTCAAGTCTTTAATTAGCTGGTAAGTCGTGTTGAGTGAACCAGGCTCAAAGTCGTTGTACTCATTTGAGCCATCAACCTCAGCCTGAGCAAAGAGTGGAAATGCCAGTTTTAAGGTCAAGCAGAAAAGGAAACCTCATCAATTTTTCCTGTGAATGCTTTCTCTTGTACTTTTTTTCCTTGCTTATTAGTTTGACTCGAGATGATAAAACTTACGAAGAAAACTGAACATAGCAAGAATTTTGTCATTACCAGGAGCCAGGAGGAGAGGACCGATACTCTCCACATCAACAAAATTAACATACCACATTTCAGTGGATAAACTCCTAGTTTAACTAGAACGCAGATAAGACAGACTAGAAATCAAGAGGTGCTAAATTGACCTTCTGCCAACAGTTCCATAGCTAATCAGTGATCAGTTATATAAGAATAATGCAATTACATGTTCTACAGGTAAAAAAAAAGCACAAAAAACATACTGCTGAAGCGACATCAAATTCACACCTTTCCCATATCTCCAAAAATGACAACACGCTGCAAAGAGTCTTCCCCGGGATAAGGAGGCGCTTGGAAGCTATACTGATGTCCCAAAACAATAGAGCCGTTAAATAGCCGATGGCCAATTCTGTATGTGTACCTGAAATTTAAACTCGCCTGTAAAACTTGTTGGCACTTGCATTTGTGCAATTGAATAGCTAATGGGAGCACAGGTGTAGATAAGACAGGGTTGTGAACACTCATTTACATGAAATTAGGCCACAAGTCCTTGAGGAAACTTGTATGTATGAAACCAGGATCACGCCATCCAACTGTCCTAGCAGGAGGACCTGTTGTAAAACCATAACAATGTTATATGTTTTACATGGTTCATCAAAAGTTACACATGAATCGTACTTTGCTTTAGAACTCTGCCACACTAAATACAGATGCAGAAATATAAGGACTGTTCTGCCATAACAATTTCTTTTAAGACGATTTTTTTAACACTACGAAGATATGACTTTCTGTGCATATGATGAGAATTACTAACCACACATCGTGTTGCGACTGAAAGTAAGGGTGCCTGCAGGAGAAAGGTTTTGGATTTGCCCTTCTATGCCCCATTTGACAAATGGTGTAGCCTCATTGGTACTATATCCACTTGTCCATGTTACTGTCATCTAGAATCACTTAACATCAGACAACATCTTGAAAATATGGTACAATCTAATTCACAGAATCACTTAGGCACACATTCCGTTAAGAAACTCTGACAACGAAGAACAATTTCTGAAGACAAAAAATTACAACTACTCACCCAAATGAGAACTATATGAAAGACCTTAAAATTTTCAGTTTCTGACTTTATGTTGCTTTGAAAATTCCAGCTCATTTACAAAATATGTTTGATCAGAATATAAGGTTTTGTTACAGCTAGGAAAAAATTGCCAAATGGCAATAAGCTATTTTTTCGTTTATTTGCATTTAATATTTTCTCCGCAGGTCATAGAATAGAGAATAATGTTGAGTTGGTACTTCATTATTTATGAAATACTTAAGAAAATAGTACTTACTACATCCCAGGATTTTCCTTGCGCTAGGCGTGGGTACACAGGAGCCTTTGGGTTTACGAAAGTTACTCTTTGTGAGTGTGCGATAAGCTTTGGCTGTCATATTATACAAAAGATGCACATAGCCAAGTGAGAGCACATAGTACTTATCAGTCACAGTGTATATAAAAAAATGAGAAGCATTAAGAGAAATATGGCAGTGTAACTCAGCTAAAACGGCATTAATTGTCATGCACAAAATGAAAATATTACTCCCTCCGTTCTTTTTTAGATGTCGTTTTAGAATGTGTGCAATCAACCTTTTTAAACTTTGGCCGCTAATGTGCACAAAAGTATTTGGATTTGTCACGTGAAAAATGATATCACTAGATTTGCCATCAAAACTACTTTCATGCCATTGTATTTTTATAATTTTTACTAACATATAATTAGAAAAAGTAAGGATCAAAAGTGTGTATTGGAGACCGTGTCGATGTCAAAAACATCAAGTAAAAAAGAACGGAGGTAGTAATTCCTTTAAAAAATGAAAAATGTTCAGTTTAAACACCCTACAGTTCAGTATATTGAGCTTCCACACTGAACAAATGAAGAGCTTTTGATATTTTGATACATACGTTTGAGAGGCCTCCAGAAAATAATACAAATGAGAAATCCTCCCTCTGATTAATTAGCTGAAGCCTCGAGGATCCCTTTCCGGTCTTTTCATAGTCAAGATTCTTGTAGTTTGCATATTGGAACTGCCAAAACACGATACCTTATTCAGCGCATGTTCTTCGAACAAGTGTTCTGAGGTTTCATATAAACTTCACATGGAGGAAGGCTCCCAGGAAATATCACCAACCTTAATAGGAGCCGTGCATATAAGAGGGGGTTCGACCCATTGGCTCTCTGAGGGACAAATGGAATCACTGGTAGATCCAACAAAAAGAGTCTAAATAAGCTTTCAATTCATCTTCTTCTTTTCTCTCTTAATGAAACCTTCAGTTCAGCAACAAGAAGCATGCACTGTCATACTAAGGGAAATATTAGAGGTGTGTATCTACCTGAAATTAGCAGGAGAAAAGACCCCAATCCAGTCATCCTTCGATGGTTTGGGGTTGTTATATCTGAGGGTCACCCATTCTCGGTCCTGTCCCTGTAACAAACATGGTATCCGATAATCAGATTACATCATATGCATGATGAAACCCAGATTTCAAATGTTTCAAAATATCAAATGTGATAACCGGTAAAGCTGCCACGAACCGACCGCTCTCTCCTGCCCCTCCTGCGCCGCTCGCCACTCCGGCGGCGGCGGCGGCCCCCTCCAACAGCCTCCCATCACATACCATCTCCCTAACCCGGCGCCGCCCGCCGCTCCGTCAGAGGGTCGTCACGAAATCGGCAATTCGTCGTTCGCCATCGGACGTCTCAGGCAGTACGCGACGCTCGCCTTCTCCTCAGCGTCGTCGAACCGCACCCCAGGCCTCGGAAGCACGGACACGCCGGCAAAGCGTTGTGTCACCGTGTCGGACACGGATAGGGCTCAGACACGGCTCGAATACATATCCCCGGTGTATCGGAAATTGCAATTGCAGTCGCGAAAAAAAATAAGAAAAAAAATCGGATACGTATCGAACACGGCTGAAAGACATATCGGACACTTGGGCCCATTCAATTCAGCCCAAAATGAACAATCTCCACTCAATTCGGCCCAACAAACACCGGTTAACCTACCTTGCCTGCTGCCTGCCTGCCTGACCCGAGGTCCCGAGCTCGCGCACCTCTCGCCCGCCGCCACTGCAGCGCCGTCGCCAGATCCGGTGCTCCCGACGGCCACCGGCAGATCCCGACGCTTCCTCCAGTGCTTCCGCCGCCGGCTCCTCCCTGGTTTGCTTCTTCCCCGGTTCCCCTTTTAGCTTCCTGCGCCGGCGGTTCTCCACGGCGCCCCTCCTCCTCGCGCCCTTCCTTGGCAGGCTTCGCGCCTCTCTCTGCTTCGCTGGCCTCTCTCTCTGTTGGCTCGCCCTACTCGCTTGCCCTCTGCTCCTGTTGCTCTCTGCTTCATGCCATGCCGCTCGCTTCGCCCTCTGCTCGCTCGGCCCTCTGCTGTGCCAAGCTCTGCAGATACTGCACTCCTCTGGTCGGCTCGGCCTCTGGCTGCCGGCCACCTTGGGGACTTGTAGAGTTGTAAATTTGTTAGTTGTTACTTGCTACTTGTTACTTGTTAGTCTGTTAGATATTTAGACTTTGTTGATTGAATGATAAAATGATTGTTGCTTGTTGGTTCCACCCTTGTGGATATGCATGGATTATGGAAAATTGGAAAGTGTAATCATGTAATGCTATGTTTCTTGCTGCAGATTTAGGAATTATGACTTAGAAGATTGAACCAGGTGGTTCAAATTCAAGTGCCGAGCAGCAAAATGCGAAGACTCCGTTGTGGAATTATGTCGAGTTGCTAGAGAGGACTGGTGGAGGAGGGGGAGGAAACGTGAGATTCAAATGCAAGTATTGTAAATATGAAGTTATGCTTTATGATTTATGAAGAACTGAAAAGACCAGGAGCCGAGGATCATCTTTGAGATACATATTCCTAATATTTTACACTTTCTGTTTGATAAACACGTAGAAAAGTATTCAATAATATATATACTGATATACATATATTATTATTATTATTATTACATACAGTCGTGTCCCCGTATCGCTATTTTTTAGAAAATAGCGTATCCCGTATCCGAGTCGTGTCCGACACGCGTGTCCGTGTCCGTGCATCTTAGCCCTAGGCCCAAAGTTTCCCACTAGTGGTTCCTTCGCTTGCTGCCCCCGAAGCTCGTACCAGTCGTACAGGCGGAAAGGGACCTTTTCCACCGCTGTTTGGTGACGTTGAAGACGAGTTCCCTCTAAGGAACTCCTTTCACTACCCTGATGAAGAAACATGCCATGTTCCCCTATCTCCGGCAATGCGCAACATGGAAAGATGCTTAGAGCGTGCGTTAATCGTATGCGTGGGGATGTGACCGGAAGTTTCAGTTCAAGAGATCACACGAGCCATTCAGGTTGAGAGGGGTTTGCCACTTGACAGTTTCTCGGTGCATCCTTACTTACCAGAGAATTTTGTGGTGGTCTTCGACAACTTCGCAAGCAAAGACCGAGTGCTTCATGCCGGCCCCATCAGGACATCGAGTTTCCTACTCTTGGTTCGTCAATGGTCAGGGTTAGCCCAGGCAGTCAGTCTTCCACTTCGCTTCCGAGTGAAGCTAAGCCTAGAGGGTCTGCCACTGCATGCCTGGAGCTTGGCTGCGGTGTCGGCCATCCTCGCCCCCTCATGCTGGATAGAAGCTTTTGATGAATCGTTGACGTCTCGTGCCGATCTTTCGGCATTCCGGTTGGTGGCTTGGTCTTTTTAACCCCAACTTGATCCCAAAAGCGAAGGCTGTGATCCTCGTTGAACCAGAGCTCCTACCGGATGGTTCTATTCTGGAGCACGGTAAGCAGGTATTTGAGAAGCCGTCTGGTTCCAGGGAGTTACGAGAGGCCCTGCGTTACAACATCATAATACATATCCACGACGTCGAGGATTTCTCGCCTTTGGCCGATCAGCTCCTCCCTTTTGCTCCATCAAGTGACGACTCAGGACTAAGTGGCCTCCCTCACGACGACTCTGAAGGTTCAGGTCTGCGTCGACATTTCTTCTGCACAAAGCCGGGTGTCGTGGACGGTGAGACTTGGCTCGTCGGAGGTTGGGAAGAAGGCACGCATGGAAGAAGATGTCTCGGCAGTACTTCTGCTTCCTCCTAGAAACTTCCGCCGCTGTCAGCAGTGGGACCCAGGGCAACGCGGGTTTCTGTCCCCTCGGCCCATGCTTTGCGCGATAAAGGAGCTGCATCACGGGCATGGCCTTGCCTCGTCAAGCAGGTCGCCTCGAAAAGCTGCAAGACCATCCCGCCGCTTGCCGTTTTCGGCACCTCAACATGACGACTTGATGGACACAAAGCTAACGCAAGGTTTAAATGCTTCCACTACTCCCTTCAGCCCAGTCAGAGAGCGAAACTATCTCGGTTTGGAGCAATCGCTTTTGGACTCTTTGCCTGATGCAGCCGCGCAGGCATGTGCTTCTAAGCCTCTCGCGGTCTCTGCTAGGGAGGTAGCAAGGTTGCGTGTGGCATCTAATGGTCTTAAACAGATCTTGTCGATTTCACCACACCATCGCATCAACAACAGGCAGCCGCAAATCCTGGTTGCATGCGCCATGTAGGAGCATGTTGGCATTCAAGGCCCTCTCAGCCCAAATAATCAGAGCAGTTCGGTCGACCTAGTCAGCACTATTCACAACTACTCGTTCCACACGCATGACATGCAACAAACACCCAAGACTAGTACCACCGCAGCGCCTACCTCAATAGCAGGCCAGCAAGACCAAGATGGCATGCAAATCGAGCAACAATCCAACGAGACTTGTAACAATTTAGTTCTCCCTTGGCAACAGGCCAGCAAACCAAGGCGGTTCCCTCCCTTCTGATGAGCAAGCGTCGGCCAACGTTTGCAAGCTGGTCACTTACTCTCGCTAGGTTAAAAAGGTTTTGCAGCATCCTTTACTGCCTCTACCGAACGTGCAACGCTCATGCCTAAAACAACCCACAGCTTTTATGCCTAGACGAAGCAAACGACTGGCAGCTTCATGCTAAAAGAACGTCCCAGTAACTGAACGCATGCAACTGCTTCTAGTCGCCAAATTGGGAATTGATAAGGGAAGTGGTTTGGAGCATCACACGGTCGCTCGAAACTTCGTCAACCTGTTTGATAACCAGCTTTCACATGACCACATAGTAGTATTGGCAGCTTTATTCAAGATCACCGTCCCGGAATCTTTGCCTACAGGATGCGAAGGCCTTGTTGAGACTATCATGGCTCCTGCAACCCTAACAGCCTCCTGAGCTTCGTGGATCAGGGAATCGGTCGCTTCGACAACTCCATGGACGGCTACAATGTAAACTTCATCAGCTGGAACGTTAGAGGACTAAATATGAGAGCCAAAAGGAATGTAGTTAGAGATTCTGTAATCGCTTCTCAAGCATCGGGCGCATGTATTCAGGAAACAAAACTGAGTGTAATTGATGCTCATATTGTAGTAGAAACCCTCGGGCATAGTTTCGACGGGTTTTCTTATCTTCCTTCGTCCCAGTCCAGAGGAGGTATTATGTTAGCCTGGAATTCAAGTAGAGTAACTTGATCGGATTCAAGCACAAAAAACTACTCCATAACAGCAAAGGTCGTTCTACCGTGTGGTTCTTATACCTAGCTCTCGGTCGTTTATGGCCCCTCCGAAGACACCGACAAACCAATGTTTCTTCAAGAGATCCGTGATATCCAGAGTTCTATTTCTGGTCCTTAGATGATTCTGGCCGATTTCAACCTCATCCTGCAAGCCTGTGACAAGAACAACGCCCGCTTAAACATAAGACTAATGGGAAGATTTTGCTGGGTGATTGAGAACCTAAAGCTCAAAGAAATTCACCTAAATGGCGAATCTTTCACTTGGACAAGCGCCAGAGAGAGACCAACCCTAGAGCGAATTGATAGGGTGTTCGTCTCTACGGTCTGGGAGATGCTTTTTCTGAACTCCTTCCTTCGGGTACTACCCTCTACGGCTTCTGATCATTGCCCCTTGCTACTTTCTTCGGCTTTCCTCATGGGTCCAAAGAAATGCTTTCGCTCTGAGTCTTTTTGGACTAAGGTAGATGGGTTCCAAGAGGCGGTCGCGGCGGCCTGGAAATGTGATAATCTGATTAAAGACCCTCTGCGTAGGCTCAGCACACTTCTCACAGCTGTAGGTCGCTCTCTCCCAAGCTGGAGCCACAGTTGCTGCGAGAGCATACGTTAGCAAATAGGGCTGGCAAAAGAATTAATCGATCGCCTAGATCTGGCCAAGGAAAAGATATTGTTATCTTCATGGGAGCGATGGCTGAGGATGGAGCTCAAGAGGAAGCTCCTTGGTCTATGCTCCTTTGAACGAACAATAGCACATTAAAGGTCGCTCATCAATTGGTTTAGGGAAGGGGACGCAAACACACAGTTCTTTCATCTGCATGCAAATCATAGAAGGCGTCGGAACTACATTACATGCTTAAAGGTCACCGATTCATTGGTTATCACTCAAAGAGGGTTGGAAGAGGCTTTCCATGAACACTTTGCAAATGTCTTTGGAAAGCTGGCTCACCGTGCACACTCCCTGGATCTTAACTTCCTCAACTTGCAAGCACATGATCTACGGGAACTAGAAGCTGACTCTCGGAAAAGGAAGTCCGGGAGGCTATCACAAGCTTGCCACCAGAAAAGGCGCCAAGGCCTGACGGCTTCACTGGCCTTTTCTATCAATATTGTTGGGACATCATCGAACTAGACATCATGGTAGCCTTTCATGCAATTGGTCGCCTAGCGGGAGCAAATTTCCATTTGCTAAACCACGCTTTGTTGACCCTCTTCTTAGAAGAAGCAAGCGGTCAGAGCCGAAAGGCGATTCTGAGCCTATCGGTCGATTCATAGTTTCGCCAAAATTTTCTCTAAAGTTTTGGCCAGAAGGCTTGCACCAGAACTTACAAAAATGGTAGCCCAAAACCAATCCGCTTTCACTAAAGCTCGCTCCATACAGGATAATTTCCTCCTGGTCAGGCAATCCGCCATATTTCTACATCAACAAAAAAAATCGGCCCTCTTATTAAAGCTAGACATCGCTCAAGCTTCCGACTCAGTATCATGGCCCTTTTTTATGGAGATTCTACGGCACAGAGGCTTTGGCCTGCGGGGGTGTGCTTGGTTAAGCATTATGCTCAAATCGTCATCCACCGGAGTGCTAGTCAACAGGCAACCGGCTCCATTGGTGTGGTACGGTCACGGCCTTCGCCAAGGAGATCCTTTATCTCCTTTGTTGTTCATCATTGCAATGGATGTTCTCAACAGTCTCATACTTGCTGCAGATAATGGTGCCATATTGCAATCGATCGACGCCCGTCAAGGAATTCCACACCGTTTGTCCTTATACGCAGATGATGCAGTATTATTCCTAACTCCAGTCAGTTCAAATCTACTTGCCACCAATGAAATCCTTCAACTCTTTGGCGAGGTGTCCAGACAGAGAACAAATATGGCAAAGAGCTCATTTGTGCCAATTCAGTGCAACCTTCAAGAAATTCAGCTTATCGCTGACAACCTACACTGTAACACCGTGGCTTTTCCTTGCAAATACCTTGGTCTGCCCCTCACATTGCGCAAACCATCCCATGCAGACTTCCAACCGCTAATTGACAAGGTCGCAAATCGTCTTCAAGCTTGGTAGGCTCATTTCCTTTCTCAAGGGGGACGGCTTGTGATGGCTCACGCAATGTTGTCTGCCATGCTGGTGTACACTTTCATGGCCCTAGACCCTCCGCTCTCGGTCATCAAAGAAATTGATAAGAGACGTCGAGTATTTCTTTGGAAAGATTCCCAGAACATTGCGGGTGGGCACTGTCTAGTGGCTTGGTCTTCATTTTGTCGTCCTCTTCATCTTGGGGGGCTAGGTTTGCTAAACTTGATCATTCTTGGTCGGGCACTGTGCATGCGATGGCAATGGCTGCAGCGATGCTAGTCGGCGAGACCTTGGGGGAGACTTCACACCCAACAGAGCAGAGTGGAGGAAAACATGTTCCATGCTTCAATTTCTGTCAAAGCAGGGAACAGCGAGAACTGCTTGTTTTGGGAGGACCGATGGCTGGATGATCGTTCCATTCAGTGCCTTGCACCTTCCATTGCCAAATTGGTGAAGCTATCAATTAGGAGAAGATGAACAGTGCCCAGACCCTTACAAATAACGCCTGGATTCTGGACATCTTGGGACAGCCGCACCTTGGCATCATCCACGAATTCCTGCGTCTATGGGATACCTTGCATCTGACACAGTTAGTACAGGGAGAGGTCGACTCGGTTCTCTGACGCTGGGAAAGATTGGGTTGCTACTCCTCCAAGTTAGCTTACCGGGCTTTCTTCTCGGGCTCCATTAGGTTCACATGCGCAAAGACTATTTGGAGAGCTAGGGCTCCCCTAAGATACAAAATCTTTATTTGGCTAGCGATTCGTCGACGTTGTTGGACGGTTGATCGCCTCCAACATCGAGGATTGCCAAATCAAGGAGTTTGCGTCTTCTGTGGGCATGGCAGGAGACCACTGATCGCCTTCTAGTCGGCTGTGCGGTGACGGCACAGGTCTGGACGTGTTTCTTAGCTCAGGTCGGATTGCTATATGCAGTTCCCGTCAGTCAGCCCTCTCTTCAAGATCATTGGATTGCCGTCAGAAACTATGTTCTTAAAAAGACTAGGAAAGACTTGGATTCACGCATAATACTAGTCTGCTGTATGATCCAGAAGGAGCACAATCAACGAATTTTCAATAATACAACCACTACTATCGAGCAGCTACTCTTATACATTCTTAGCGAGCGACACATTTGGTGCATGGGTCGACATCGAATCTGGAGACGACAGCTAAGGAGTCATAGTAATCTCTTTTTGTGTTGTGGTTGCTGGAGGGTTTCACTACTCTTGGTTGCTGTTGTTTGTACCTTATGTATTCTTATCGTCTTAATGAAATGATGTTTGCTCTTCCTCGGAAAAAAACATCAAATGCGATCTTCTGGTTCTCAGTCATGCTGCCAATTTGGGTTTTCTCGGGCATCATACATCTATACTGGTATTGATTTACTAAATTAAGTCTGGAGGCGACCACAATTCTCAAGCTCCGGTGTACGGGTACTCGGGGATTGATGGTTTGGGGTTGCGCTCCAGCAACGCTAGAGGCGTGAACGTTTCAGGAAGCTCACCTCCAGGCCGAGGAGGAGCGGCGAGGCGTCGACGAAGGCGCCCGGCTGGATCGCGAAGGTGGTCCGGTGGATGCCGATCCTCGACAGCGGCTGCTCGCCGCCGCCTCCGACCGCCACCGCGCTAAAAGCGACCAGCACATGCACCACTGCCACCACCACCACCACCGTCGTTCCGGGCGGCGACTCCATCATGCTCGCTTGCTCCACCCAAGAGCTCGAGCCACTACGACGAAGTAAAGCGAGGCAATAGTTTGGGGAGCAAGGAAAGAGTGACGTCTAAGCTACAAACAGACACTGAGCCTCAGACGTAACTTGCAAGAAAAGAGAACCTAGACAAGAAGAGTTCATTTAGGTGCCTGCCACATGTTTACACCGCGATCTCCATTTTTTCACGATGAGTTGAAACTGGAATCCTGCCCGGTTAAACCTCGAAATATCCTGTACAGTAGCGTGGATCTGACCGATCTGGCCAGATGGTGATTTGACTGATTTCCATAGGTCCCCAAGAGGATATATAAACTGAATAGCATAGGTGAGTGGCTTTGACTTCACTTTATGGGTAGCCTTTGCAACTTACCACCTTATGTATCTCATGGTTTCAGCACTATGATACAAGCACATCAATACCTTATTTGTTACAGAGGCTCACATATTTTCCTTTACCGAACCCTTGGAACATCGCATGAAATCAGGCTTGACAAAAAGATGCAATTATCTATGCTTCTGAACACAAATGTATTAACAACGGCCTTCGTCTGCTAGATTCTACAGGACAGTAAATTACTATGCCTACAACATTTTGAGACAAATCATCACATTGAAGGAATAACGATCCACCGCTCAAATTGACAACTTCATATTGGAATATAATCAGATGGTATCTAGGTCAGGGAATCTATTGACCTGTTACCATCGGTACAAAATAGCAAGCTCAATGGCTTCTTGCATTGAGAAGATGCATCAGGCCAGGGAACATTCTATACCTGCATTCCCGTTCACACTAGTACCTAACAAACTCACTTTCACACAGCCCAAAACGGTTTCTGCACTGAACTCGGAGTTGGATTTCCTCGAGGCATGCTATCAGTCTCATCAATGTCGTCATCATCATCATCTCCATAATCCATAAGCTTCAGCAGAGTATCTGAAAACGAATGCCAGCGATAATATGCAGCTTAGCAAAGTTAGATTAGGTCAATCACTATGTACAAAAACTATATTGTAGTGTTTCACTATTACCAGAAACAGATGCACCACTTGGTTTTTCCTCTCTAGGCTCCTTTGAAGGTAATTGAGCTGACCAAAACTTTCCTGGTGAGACTGAACTCGAGTCCAAGGACCTTGGAGGTGCCATTGGCTCCTTCAAATCTGAACATCTGTTCTCATTTCTTGGCAACATTTCATTCGAAGGGAACTTAGGTGGTGGCGGAGGCATGCTCTTGGGAGGTGGGGATGGCATGTTCTTGGGTGGTGGCGATGGCATGTTCTTGGGTGGTGGCGGCGGCATGTTATTGGATATAGACAGATGTGATGGCATATGCTGTGGACCTTGTGGACGCATCCCATTTGATCCAGGCTGAATTTTCATTGGAGGTGCAATTGATGAACCACACATTTTACCTAAATCATTTAAACCTGTCTTAACAAATTTGGACCCTTGTTGTGAGTTCTGGAAAGATGAAACAAAAAACCACTTCCCCATCAAATTCCTTGGCATTAGAAAATATAGTACATGGTGAAATGCAAAAGGAGGATGAAATCAACAATAATTGTGCACAAACAACACAAATGCATAAAAACACGTTTTATATGTAATCACAATACTAGTAGGCTTGCCACATGGAAATCAATTAATCGTGCCCAAAATAGCAATTTTGGGAAGGTAATTTCCTAATTTATAGAAATTGAAACACATAATTTATAGAGAAGGCTTTCATACATCTTTGTAAATTTTGTACAACTAAGAAAACAAAGGAAACTTCTCTAAAAGTGTCTAATAAAGCAAAAAAGACAACAGCTCGCTTCATTGAGCTAAGAGGTTTCTAGACAAAATATACATCTCATTTTGCATGTTTGTACTACTTATAATTGTCGCTAAATGAGAGAGTTTTCTATATGCAAAACTATAACCCATTTTCCCAAATAGATGAAGAAAATAAAGCTTAACCAACCTATTAAGAAAACTATATCAACCACCAATTCCAAAATATAAGGCATGGTAGCCATGCTAATCGCCACTAATGAAGTCTGCATGTGGGCAGCAACAGGTTCAAGGGTTAAAAAATTCTTTGCATCAGTAAGAAGACAATAGAAACAATCATTCAATTCACAAGCAGAAGAACTGTGTATCTTGTCAGTTAAACTCCATTGCAAGTGCAAACTCCAACTTGTAACAAACCCTGTGAAAAATCCACACACACACACACACACACACACACACACACACACACACACACATATATATATCTATTACCACCCTGTGAGCTTCAGACAAGGTCAGAGAAAATACCTGGAATGAAATTAGATGTTAGAACTTAGAAGCAGATAAAAACAGCCCAAAAAAAGAATGAGCATGCCAATCTGGCAATCAACTATTGTTTTTAGTACTTATGAAATTTGATTTCCCCTCCATTGAAGGAACTGCAATTACCTTCAGGAGAAGGCAAATTTCACATATCTATTTTGCAGTGTCCTTTTCTGGTTTAAAGAAAGCCAAATAAAATGTGAAGTAGTAATGTTATTTTCAAAGTTCTCAACAAGTAGTAAATAATCAAACCATTCAATTTATTCAAGTATATGTCCTTGGCATTTGGCAAAGCCACAATATACAACAAACAAAATCAATTGCATATGGGTTCTCCACTATCAAATTTGCCTTGAAATTCGTGTGGATAAGACATCAGATCAGTGAATTTATCAAAGATGGCAGAGGACAAGCTGGGAAAGGTAAATCACTGAGAACAATTGGGGTGGGGAGGTGGGTATCTATGCCAACATTGCAGGGGAGATGGATGGGCATGGATCAAAGGGGATGAACTCATGGGTGGGTACAAAGAGAAGGGAGTGGATAGTTTTTTCTTTTCAGTGGAAAGAGAAGGCAGTAAGACAGTAATGTAACTGCTCCTGTAAATCAAATATTAACTCCAGGCTAAAGCAGTTGAATCGGTTCAAGTAATCGGTACCTGAAGTTCTGTTGTTGGCACCTTGGAAACTGGCAATTCCTGGAATTTCCTCTTTTGTGAACGTTTATCTGCCTCCATTTGTGCACTTGAGTTCACCTTTGTTATCGTGCTTGTTGGCGTAGATGTTGCTGGAACAACCTGAGTTGCCGTTGAAGAAGCATGCTTGAGTGTTAATGCCACCTGCTGCAATGGAGTTGCTTGGGGATAAATGTCCTCATAGCCACTGTAAAATGTCCCACCATTTGCTGGTTGAATTGGGCAGATCAGGTTACTAGGTGGTGGAAACCCACAATAAGTTGGGGCCCCGGATTGAAGTGTCTCTGAAGGAGCAACTATGGGAGCAGTAACTCCAGTAGATGCAAAGGAATGTGATGCTCCTGTTGACACATTAGGCCCTAAAGTAGAGTGCACATTTGATATTGTTCCAGAGGTGTGGACACCAGCCAACAACTGCTGAGGAGGTGGAACAGCACCATATACTTTTGAAGAAGAAATTCTGCCACAAAAATATATATAATGAGAATACGCCAAGACTTTTCTTGTAAGATCCAATATCCAACATCAGAATCAATCCATGCTTCACTGTTGGATAGAATAGGCAATGGGTTGGAAATTTCTGGACATCGGTCCCTAATATTCAGTAAGCTAGCTACTGCATTAACTGGAACAACTGCACTCATTTTCTTATAAAATAAGTATTCCAAGTACAAATCTGATAGTATCAAAATGAGTTAGTGTCTGATCATACCATAACTGAAGCAAGATGTGTATGACTGAATTACACTAGTTAGCAAATTAATCCAATTGGTCTGGTAAAATGGAAATTTGTATTTTTATAAAGGCAGAGCTATAAATATATGACATTAAAGCAAAAGAACTCATCATTTAATACACTAACAAAATTTAAAATGCCCAAATTTACAGACCTGGAAGCACCAAATTCAGCTGCTATTGTATCTAGAAGGTTTTCTGCTAGAACTTTTGCAGCTTCTAGGCTCTTCAAATGCACACTTGATAGGTATAGGTGCAGAGGTTGTTGTAATGCTGCAATAGACATTACAAGATCAAATACAAGCTTCCAAAATCGCAAATTTCCACAAGCTACCAAAATAAACTACCAACCTTCAGCATGACAATTGCCAAGATTCCCTGAATCTTTTCCTCTTAGTACAACACTCACCCCTGTTTCATTCATAATGTGATTTATATACTGATCCTGCATAAACAAATCAGAAGCACAAGCAGCACAAAAACAGTTTCTCCCATCCGGATTGGGATGTCAGAGAAAGCTTCAAGATTAGATTTTTGTCAAAAGAAAGGCAAATTAAACAAGATTGAATTGACTAAACAAAACTGAAAGTGATATTAAAAAATATTATGATTAAATCTAACTAACATCACTTATTGTTTCACAAGAACATACATTTGGACCATGGATGCGAGCTGCAATGTTTAATGATGGATCTGCATCAAAACCCAAAAATATCGAGGTACTAAAAGGACGAACAACCTGTGAAAAGGGAAGGAAATGTTAACGTTCTCAAAAGAATTCCCTACATAGTAGTATACTAAATAGTCAACATATTACAGTGACCCCTCCAAAAAACAATACTACACTGGAAATGGTTACATATACTCCAGAAACATTGAAAGAAGCATCAGCCATATATTCTGATTATTTTATGCTGTATCAACATTTTCCTTTTCTCAAGATCACATCAACATAAATGTGGACGAATGATGAATTTGGAAAATAATCGGATCATGTGCTGTTGTGTTGATTGGGTATGGGTCCGAGGACCGAGGGTAGCACGCTTGCCCTCTTCCCTGATGTGATAGAGAGGCTCTGAAGCCTGATTGGCCAGAGAGGCGAGAGGTCGCCCTCCAAGCTCGACCGGGACTTTTCCCGATGAATAAGAAAGCTTTGATCTTTAGCCAAACGGTTAGGGACTAACTTTGTTTATTTCTTGCTTAATCGTAACCGATACAATGCTCTCTTTTATAGGGACGGCCAGACCGCTAGACTTGACCCTGAAGAAACCTATCTCTAGATTAAGGAAACTAATCCTTAATACATGGGAAACTTATCCCTAATAATCTAAAAGGAAATCAACCCCAAATAATAAGGAAACTAATTATTCTAATCCTAATCTTTTATAACTTCCTAATGACGTGCCACAAGGAAGCTTCCTACTGCCGCCTTGGTGCACGGCCCCTTATGGACTGGATTGGGGCTGGATTGGGCTGCACATGTATGACTTCCGTGCCATAACATGTGCTAACACACGTAGTGAATAATACAGACTACAGAGATGGATTGTAACATATGTACTTAGAACATTTGGTTAGGTGCTTTTTAGTCCATTAGATTATCACAGACTGAGATATGAAGGGGAGACCTGTCCGTTGCTCTGGATAGGAGGGAAAGGGACTGATGTGGCTTCTGGGATTTGGCCTTGTTTCAAGATTTCCTCAATCATTGAAGCCGCACGATCAACTGCTTTAATGCGCTCAGAAGTATCTTTCTGCTAAAGTGGGAAAAGGTTTGTTTGTCATTATCTTACTACAGTAAGGATCATTTATACAAAATTGCAGATAGATTAGATTGCTAGAAGCAATAGTTGAAACATGCTGGATAGATTAGATTGCTAGAAGCAATAGTTGAAACATGCTGCTATGTCTGTGGCAATGGAGTCATGTAATTTTTTGTTCTAATAGGAATAATGATGGATGATACAACACTGAAAAAATAGCAGATCATTATCACACGACTAGATTGCATTACACCAAACAGGCAGGCATGTTGAATCCCACATAACCACAAATTGGAAAAACTAGTATCTCATCTTCTAATTACCATTGGTGTGACCACTGTTTTATGACATTTAACATCAAAATTTGAAAAAAAAATGATTTCACACCACCATCATGGAAAAAAACCAAGAAAAAATGAAAAATAACAGAATGTTGTGAACAAATTCACTGAGGACTTGCGGTAAGGGTTAATGAATGTAGATAGCCCATCAAAACAGTCATTTATATGATTGTATCAGATTAAGTAATGATTGCAATATACAAATTTCAGATAGATCAGCAATTTAGATTTCAGAGTACTAAAAGTTTATTCCAGGTACAACAGGAAATAAAAGGGAAATTTAATTTCATTATACGAACAAGATTTACCTGAGATCCGGCGGAGATATGTAGATAGAGTGGCTTCTCACCATCAGGCTGTCCATTTGGAGGATGAAATTTTCCCCTGGCCAGGTAAAAGCAAGTAAATATTACGAAGGAACCGTCACAAGTCAACCAAATGTGCATGTCAGATATACCTGGTAATGATGACAGTGCCAGTGCATCTCTGAATCTGTTAAGTATCAAGCAAATCATTATTACCTTTATTACAATGTAATTTATGCAAAGCCAATTTTTTAGGAAGAAACAAACTTTACAGAGGAAGTACACCACAGTTGTCTGGTTAAGGATTTACCTCTTCCTGTGTTTGCCGTTTCGTAAGCTTATATCGCACAGATGGATCAGCGTCATTTATAACGATTTCTCGTGCTATAAGCTCATCCGGTATTTTTGCCTGACGAAACACATTGATAGTAATATGGATACTAGGCCAGATAGCCCGTGCACTATTTTTTTTGCACAACACTTAAAGCTAAGGAAACTACATCATATGAAAAAAAAAATCATGAACATATACCTGACTCAATTTCTGAACCGCAGCAGCGGCACTCTGGAGCACCGAAGGCGCAAGCTGCGGCGGTAAAGCATAAGAGACAGGGACCATATTCGGCAAAGGAGCGGTGGGATACGCGGTAGTGCCGGGGAGTGGAACGCCAGGCAGAGCACCGATGTTCATCACGGGCAGTCTCGCCACAGCAGCAGCAGCCGCCGCGGCGGAGACTAGGTCCTCTGCAAGCTGATCCCACTTCCTCTTCTTCCTATCAAACAATCACACACGTTTCAGAGGTTCAGCGCTCCCAACCTCCACGTCGCGCGACCACGACTTCGGGGATTACACCCATATGACGCAGAAATTTCGCGACCATCTGCGCCGGATCTCAACGATTTGAGAGCAAGTGAGGAAAGGAGTTTCGAACCTCTGCTTGGTCGCGGTGGTGGGCTCGTCGGAGGCCCTGGGAGTGCGGTCCTCCGTCATGAGCGCTCGACGGCGGGTGGCTTGGGAATCGGGACGAACCAGAGGAGGAGACGAGGCGGCGGTGGGGTTTGGATGCGGCCGACAAGATGGCTGGATTGGGAAAACTGACTTGGGCTGGGGGGGTAGCTGAGGCTTTGATTGGATTCGTAATCGTACGGTGCCCGCGGGACTAACCGGAATACCGGATGCGGCAACCTGCCTTGCCTTTGCTTTCAGCTCAGTAAACGGCTCTAAGAAGGATTTATGATGTTTTCAAGCTTTCGGATTTGTGCTGCAGATTTAAATTTTGGCTATCTTTTAGAGGGGTTTATTCAAATTTTGGCTTTGTTTTTGCAACAAGCTCACAAGGTAAACATTCGGAGTAAGGAAATCATAATAGATGCAGTTCATGGATGATGCATATTTTGTTGCTGCTGGCTGGTAGAATTCCAACATTTTTTTTTATATCAAAAAGTGCAATTCCTCCGGTTGTACAGCGAAGCCAACAAGGGGCAGGCTCCAAGTCCAAACCCTCATGCGTCATATGAGTACTAGCCCAAATAAGATTGGACCACCGAATTGTCCAAAGCATACTGATATCAAGTATAAACCATAGCCTCGATTACACTCTGCAACATATGCTACTCCAAATAATAAATCGGCAATCAGGATTCTCGGGCTAAAAACACCATCTAGTATTCAGCACATGGTACAGCATCAGATTGACCAAATGTCAGTAAGATGAGACATGTAGGAAGCACTAAAAGCATCACATACCGCTTAACCAAACTGGCAGGAACTACAACACCATTCCACCAATGCCAATGAACAAAACAAAACAAAACAGTAACTTCAAAACATGAACTTGGTGGCATCATCCGCATCAATACATAAACTTAGTCGCATTTATGCAAACCAGACATAGCTATGGAAATTCTTTCTATATGTGCCATGGGTGCACAGCACCATCATTGTCATCGGATTAAACTAGGCCTGAAAGTCTGTTTGTCAAGGAAAAATGAAAGCCCACAGAAGGAAACAAGCCTTCTTGGGAAACGCAAAAGGGAAAAAAAAAGTATCCATAGAGTCTCCTCATTATCCAGCGAGTGCAGATGCACCGGATATAATCTCAATGAGCTCTGTAGTGATCGATGCTTGACGGGTCCTGGATAGAGAAAATGAAGTAATTGGTCCATTTGCTCACATCTTATTGTGAATTTTGCTATGCTGATGTATCCATTTCAGGTGAACATGTAGATCTGCAAACATGCACGCATACAGAGGTGGTGGTGGAAGGGAACATTTTTATAAGTGAGATTGAGACGATCAAGCATTTCACCGGCATTTCGGCTAGAGCTGTCCATGCCAGACAAGCGGGCGCCACTGCAAGCATTCTCTAGGGCAGCGTTATAGAGGACCTGCGGTAAGTCAGATATTGACAGTTATATTACCACGAGGGGAGATCCAATAGTTATCAAGGCTGCAACACTAATTAAATATGTGGAAGTATTTACGCGCTGTCCGGTATATTTACACAATCTAGAGTTCTAGACAACAAAAACTGCTAAGCCAATTCAGCAAGTCAGCCTCGATCTAAACATCCAAGATGACATTGTCTGTGTCATCTGGACACGGACGTTGAACGGCGAGTATTCTTCTAAATCAGCCTATCTAATGCAATTCCAAAGCAACATTCAATGTTCCTTCGGAAAGCTGGTCTGGAAGGATAAGACGGAGAACAAATGTAAGTTTTTTGCTTAGACCTTAAGCAACGACAAAATCCTAACGGCGGATAACCTAGCGAAGAGAGGATGGCCGCATCATCCTCTTTATAGCGTGTGCAATCAAGCCTCAGAAACTTCATCGCATTTATGTCTGTTGTGCCCCTACGCTTTTGAGACCTGGATTAGGGTGTTCAGCCTCACAAACTGCAACATTTTGAGTCGTGTGACTCCTCAAAATTTTAGCACCTTAATGGCTTGGTGGCAACAAGCGAGCCTACTGACCCCTAAAGGTGACAAAAAAGATTTCAACGGCTTAGTCATCTACATAGTCTGAAACATTTAGAAGGAAAGAAATAGGAGAATCTTCCAACAGGTGGATTTGACCTCGCAGGAGCTCGCTTCCAAGATTAGAGAGGACATCAACTTGTGGGAGCAAGCCTTTCTTGTTTAGTTTTTGTAATTTTTTTTCTCCTTTTGCAGTGAATCTTTGCGACTCTCAGTCGCAATCTTTTGCTACTTGTTTCTCCTTTCTTTCTTTAATGAAATTGGTAGAGCTCCTGCTTTTTTCCTCCCAAAAAAAACCTGCTAAGCCATCATAAAATCCTTTACTTTGGAGAATGATCATACGCAATTCTTCCCAAAGAACTGATTGAACTAATGAAAAGGAAACACTTAACTCCTAAGTGATCAAAAAAGACTTACACAAGAAAACTGGAACTCAGTAAGATTCTGCAGTACTTCTGATTTTGTCTCACCACCTTCAATTTCAGAAGAATCCAGGTCACCAATCTTCCCACCAGCTTCTGATTCTTTTTCCACAGCCTGCCAAAGGAGTGAGTCAGTAATAACGCACGCACTCAAAATGGTTTTTGGATGGGGTTGGTGATTGGAGCACTAAGACAATAATTCACACGCCACAACTCTACTCACCTCGGGTGATAGTATTGCTGTCATTGTGGGCTTAAATGATATGACAGAATGGAACTTGTTGTAAACAACCCTCTGAGCATCATATTCAACATTTTTCAAGATGTCATCTGCGAGCACAGCAATCTGAAACATTGTTGAAGAGACAGTAGTTAAATTGTGGAGCAACAAGGGAGAACAACCTCTTTTATTTTAAGCTACCAATATAAAAAATATATTCCTAGAATATCTTCAAAGTAAGAAAATACTTCTACAAAAACATAACATTTCCCAACTTCTAAGGAAGCTAGACAGTATTAACTATAAACCCTACGACATGCCAAGACATGCTTTTCATAATTCAAGCAAAGAACCAGTGCCTTCATATTTCAAAGGATAATGAAGTTTTATTCTTTGATAGTTGAAAATGAAAGTGCATAAAGTAGAAACACAGAAGCATATAATTCACAGCTCTTCTATCTGAGCAAAGCTAACAAGTAACAATATATTGGGTAACAAACTTGCCAGGCAGTTTACAGTCTACACAGCTTAACCAGCAGATCCATATGTTGTTTTGTGGTCATCACTGCTCACAGAAGGCAACCTGGACAAAATTTCATCCAGGTCCACAAGAATTGTACTAAATGAGTTATCTAGCAACTAGACTACTAAACTAAACATCCCATTCAGCACACTCAAATTAGTTGTCTTGGTAATTAGTGAAGCAGGTGTATTCATTAAGTTCTATAGCCCACAACCCAAATCTGCAACATGATTACATAGAGAGAAAATTGTTCTGCACCCATCCTTACTTTTTCAAGATTGCAGGTCCGCCACTGATACGGGGTCACCCGATCTTCTCGACATAGGATCAAGATACTCACGTGTAGTCTCTCAAATCGTAGTGATCCTCCGTTGCTAATGCAAAAACGAACACTCTTTAATTCATAAGAACACTCGCGCTAGACTTCACGACCACCAAGCGAAGCTCTATCGCGCTTCCAATTCCCAGCGAAAAGGTTGAACGATCTCAATTAGCAAGAATTCTCAATTTTCCCCATTGATGCCATCAGCCATCAAGAAGAAACAGCGATCTGTTTTTGTTTTTATCATAATAATCTCGTCCCTTTTACAATAGGAGGCGGCGGCTACTTAAGTGCACCATCCTCTCACGCACGCACATGGGCCTTGGGCCGGTGGTTGACAGGAGTCGGATAGCTAGACCAAAGACCCACTATTGACCAACTAATGAATAAATAATGACCTTCTCACGTGGAGCATTACATGACCCAATAATGACCTCATGTGCATGCATGCATGGAGCATTACGTGATAGTTAATTGGTGCTGGCTCCCTTCATGCGCATCAACATGCAGGCCGTGAGTTGTGGAGGTATGAAGGCCGTGATAGTTAAATAGGTGTTGGCTTCCTTCATGCGCATTAAATCAAAATTTTCCCTTGTGTCTTCAAGTCAGTCCGCATGGGCTTCTCCTTTCCAAATAGTGGTTCCATGGCTTTGGTACTAGCCTCCCTCACCTCCCTCATGGTTTCAAAATCTTCAGTGTGTTCAAATCTAAAAATACACAAAGAACTCACATGAGGTAGTATACTGTTCTCATTAATACAAGGAAATTTATTAAGAAACAAATTCACCTGTTGATTTAGAAGTTTAGCTCTTGCTCTAGTCATTGGACCTTTTGGTGCTTCATGAGTATCCTCATGCACACTTGGAGTGGAAGATGTAGTAGTAGTAAGGATGCCCTCATCATCCTCCCCCTCTTGAAAAGGAGTCGTTCTCGACTCTGTATCGTCTTGCCCAAAAAATGGCGATAAAGCAGCAACATTAAAAGTGGTACTTACTGCATAGTCAATTTGATGTTTAAAGCCTCGAATAGGCGGTAGACCAGCGGGTACCTCCTCCGGAAAGACACCCTCATAAGCCTGCAAAACTTGAGAAACCACGCTAGGAAGAGAGGTTAAGTCATTAGTAGAAAGCAAAATATCTTTGTACAGCAATACAAAGTACATCAAAGTGGGATCATCTCTCTCAAATCAGATTTAGTGGCTATCATGACTAACCTTTTCTCTCCCTCATTCTTTTTTTTTCCCATTCAGTTTTAGCTTGTGGCTCTCACTCACCTTTTGTAGAATCACACTCTTTTGCTCATTCCCTCTCTCATTCTCTACGTTCGTCGCAATCTTTTGCATGTTATCATTCACAATTTGAGAAGGAGTCAAAGGTTGTTATTTCCTTGTTATTCCACATGAACGTATATTGATTTGTTCTACCATCATGAATCGCAGATCTATCATATTACCATGGTCTTCCTAAAAGTAAGTGACAAACATCCATGGAAACAACATCACACTTCATAGTGTCTCGGTAATTCCCAATCTGAAAACTAACATCAACAATGTATCCAACATTCATAGAGCCATCATTATTCAACCATTGAATTTGATATGGATGTGGATGTTTCTTGTATTTCAACCCAAGTTTAGTGCAAAGTTCTTTACTAGCTAAATTGTGGCAACTTCCACCATCAATAATAACTTTGCAACACTTACCATTTTGACTCACTTGAGCTCTTGTTTGGAAAAGATTGCAGCGCTGCTCATGAGTGGGTTTTGTTTGCACACTCAACACCGTCGGTGTACACACAAGGATATGACCAGCCTCGGGGTCACAATAACCATCTTCATGCGCCTCCTCCCCTTGTCCTTTTTCATGTACATTTCCAAATCTTCCAAAATCAGCAAGGGCCTCACCTTCTTCTTCGCTAGTAGAGTCGCTAGTAGAGTCATACTCTCCATTCTCCATTAGCAACATAACCTTGTTATTTGGATAATCTCTTTGTATATGACCTCGTCCAAGGCATTTGAAGCATTGGATGGCACTACTTCTTGCTGTAGAGTCCACTGAAGATGAGGTAGAAGGTGCTGGACCTTTCTTGGCAATGGGTGTTGTTGTATTTTCCCACCTGGTGCAGCACTAGTACTAGGAGCAAAACTTCCACTAGATTGATTAGTTTTAAAAGAATTGAAACGGGATGTGGGTTTACATCCTGTAGGTGCTGAACGGAGTGTGTATGATGGTGTTTTGGTTACTCTCATATCTTGTTGCACTTACCTTTTAGCCTTGGTTGCTTGATGCACCAACTCCACCATGTTGTTATAGAGCTGAAATTCGGTGATGCGCTTGATAGTAGGGTGCAAACCAGCAAGGAAGCGAGTCATTATTTGTTCTTCTTGCTCAAATATATTAGCTCGAATCATAGTCACCTCAATCTCTTTATAGTACTCCTCCACCGTGAGAGTTCCTTACTTCATTTGCTGCAATTTATCAAATAAATCACGTTTGTAATGTTTAGGAACAAACCTCGCTCTCATATGATACTTCATCTCTTCCTATGTAGTGATGGGAGGTTTGTCGTACTCTCTCCTTTGATTTTGAACTTGTTTCCACCATATGAGCGCATATTTGTCAAATTCAAGTGCAGCCATGTGTATTTTCTTCGCCTCGGAGTAGTTGTGCATACGGAACACCTTGTCCACCTTGAGCTCCCAAGTGAGGTCATCTTCGGGATCATGTGTACCTGAAAATGTTGGCATAGTAAATTTAAGTCTACCAAATTTCTCTTCATTAGGTCGTTCATTGCCGTAGCGGTGTCGGCGGTGGTATCCATCATCGTAGTGGTACAAGTCGTCGTCGTCGAAGTGAGGTGCTTCCCCACCTCGGCCTCCATGCCCAAGATCCCTCCCGAGTCCTTGGGCGCCTCTCCCACCTCCTCTCCCAGGCGGAGGTGGCCGTATGGCTTGTGCCACCACACGGCCTCGCCAATGTTGAGCATCCTGGGCGACTCGTGCAGCGACCTCCTCATCTCGTGGAGGTATGTGAGCCGGTAGATGCACACTATCGTCCTCTTGTTGCGGACAAATTTCCCTCACAACATCATTCACGATGCTCGTACGTAACACGTTCATTTGTTGATTGAGGTCAATGCGGAGATCCTGCATATCCGCCTTAAGTTGTTCCCCCATTGTAGTGGTGCCAACTACAAATTCTTATTGCAATGTACTTCTCAATGTCTGATGTTGGAAGCAAGTCCCCCTTCATATGGTTTTTGGAGCTAACCTACCAGCCAAACGCTTTCAACATATAACTCTAGATTCTCAGAGAAGTGGATTCTCAGAAAATCAAGAGCACAATATAGAGCTCTACCAAATAGGGCCTTAATAGGGTTCTTCTGTAACTCAGTTACGGTCATCTCAAAGCTATCCCTTAAGTCACGCACCAGTTGAACTTTGCCCTTTTCACCTAATATGACATACTTGCTTTTTTCACTGGACCTGGTTAGAAGGAGTATACGCATTAATTTCACAAGCTTAGACCATCACACAACAAATGAGTCTATTTAAGTACCAAACTAACCAAGTGAATAAATTACCAGATGTCAACTTGTGAAGGGCCCTTATAACTTTGACAGATGTTGAATTAATACCACCACAAAGCCCCTTGTCAGAGGTGATGGACACAAAGACATTCTTCTTCACATTAATACCTGTTGAGTCAGAGCAGTTAACAACTGTACAAATAGGTTTTTGAAGTCGTAAGAGATTGAGGTAACTGGCCAGCCGCAATGTGTTAGCCCTATAAACATATGATAAAAATTGACTACTTACATATAGTGTTATACTAATTTCAGCTACTTCTGAGGCTAATGGCATCGATATTTCAAATGATCAACACCAACTTAAAATAAAATTCCAAGCCTGCTTGTAGGCTTGTATGGTTTCGATATTTTATTTTATAACTTCAATCTTTTATGATACTAGGGAGCATTAGGAGATATACCAAACAACATTAAAGAAACATAACTTGAATCTGTTTGGATGCTAGTAAGCATTAGGAGGCAGACCAAACCCCATTAAAGAAGCATAGCATCATAAAAATGTACTCAAAAGGACAAAACAAATGAAAGAAAGTACAAAAGAGGGTATAGTTGCGATCCCATAAGCTCTGAAATTCCATTCATGTACGTACTGGGAGGATCCCCAAGAAGGGCAGTGAACGGTTGCCACAGGCCACGCGAGTTTTCAGTCCTCGTCTGAACAGCTCTGAGCTTTGATGCTGCAACCATTTTCATGGCCTTTGTGATCTTCTAAATGTTATTAACACTCTTTATCCGATTCCTCACTGCATTTGATATCAGACGAATACTAGTAAAGAGAACCAGATATATCGTTTTCACTTCACCGATACAATCTGCAAAGCAATAGATAGAGCGATAAGATCCCCCACCAACTTGAAACAGACCGCGCACCAAGTGGAGCTATCTCCCTGATGATTCAATATATAGTCCGCATACCCATATAGACTCAATTTCTAGATAATCAAAACATGATGCAAATGAGTAGAGGACTATTTCAAAACATAACGCGAGATTATAGCTCAACCAACGCATACTAGAGGAGAGATGCTATAGCAAGCCTAGATCGTTCCACACAGCTACCCATTTCCAGTTACCAATTACACGTTAACAAGCTACTCTGATCCTAAACGTACGCAAATGCATCACATTTGGAAGAGAGTAGAAACACATTCGCTCATTCAGTATGAAATGCGTCGGGTGGCGCACGTGCACCGATCACCCATCGACAGATCAAGTGTGTGCATCATATTGTTTCGAGAAGGTTCCCGAATGCGCGAAACGGACATGTGTCTCTAGGGGCACGAATCGAGCCAGAGAGGGACAGGGTGTGAGAGGGGAGGTCGTAGCGTTACGGTGTGGGGACGGCGGTGGAGCGCGCGGCTGCCGGGTACAGGTTGGGGACGGAGGGGATGTCAGGATCCAAGATGATCCGACAAATTGCTGTGGTGATTTTAATCGGATTTGGGGAACGAACGATAAACTAAACCTAGAGTTACTTTACTCTATGAGAGGCTAAGAATATCCTTCATCCATTCTGCTTCTATTACCAGAGATTGGGCTTTTATACCCGCAAGTTTTACATCTCGGTAATTAGATAAAGGAGTTTAACAGTAGATGAAATTTGTAGCGATAAAGTCACGAAGACAATGAGATTACATCAACAGGCTAAATAGTGATCACTAGAATTCACTACACCCGTTAGATCTTTAAGTCTATCCTTCAGTCCAGAGCAGTTTTGAAACTCTTGAGTTGAAATCGCTGAAACGTTGCCTTGCACGCCGAGTTCTCTTCTGAGCTCATGTATTCTGAATTCTTCATACTCTCTGTTGGAGGAAGTCTGACAATACCTCCATCCTAACTTCATTCTTGTCCTCAAGGATGAAAATTTGGAAATGTCTTCTGCACAAGTGAAACAACCTCCCAAGTAGCATCAGCATCACTCAAATTCTCCCATTGCACCTTCCACTGGACTACAGGTTCATTCCCTCGGGGAATGAACCTCCTTTCTAGAACTGCAATAGGACCCATTTTTACCTTTCCATTTGGTCCTACCAGTGGTAACCCAGCAAGAGGAATAGCATTGTTCCCTACATGCTTCTTTAATTGACTCACATGAAACACAGGGTGAATGTGAGCATCATCAGGTAATTGCAACTTATAGGCCAATTTTCCTATTTTCTCCATAATTCTGAAGGGTCCATAGTATTTGGATCTAAGTTTCAGAGTACCACTCAATCCAAAAGCATTTTGTCTATATGGCTGCATTTTTAAATATACCATATCTCCTATTTCGAATGTCCTTTCGGTTCTCTTCTTGTCAGCAAAGTATTTGGTTCTACCTTGAGCCTGTTTCAGATTTTCTTTGACTTTCAGCATCATCTCTTCTTTCTGTTCGATAGGGATCCGAACCTCAGCCTAAATGTTGCATGGTATGGTTAGTTCTCCTATTTGTGGTGGATGGTAACCATATAATGCTTGGAATGGAATGATCTTCAAAGAAGTGTGATATGTGGTATTATACCACCATTCAGCAAGATGCAGCCAAGTCAACCACTCCTTAGGTTCTTGAAAGGTCATGCATCTCAAATATGATTCCAAACACTGATTCACTCTTTCGGTTTGGCCGTCTGTTTGTGGGTGATAAGCTGTGCTAAAACGAAGTGAGACCCTCAAGGTTTTGAATATCTCTTGGAACAAATTGCTAATGAAGATTTTGTCCCTATCTGTGACTATAACCATCAGCATCCCATGCAGTTTGAATATATGGTCCATGAACAGTTGCACAACTTGCTGAACTGAATAGGGACAGGATAGTGGAATGAAGTGAGCATATTTTGTTAGTCTGTCCACCACCACTAAGATGACATCCTTTCCTCTTGACTTTGGTAATCCCTCTACAAAATCCATTGATATATGTGACCATGCCATGTCAGGTACTTCTAGTGGCTCTAATAATCCAGGAATGTGTATATTTTCAGACTTGGCTATCTGACATATAGGGCAAATATTTATCATCTCCTCAACACTCTTCTGTAGTCTTGGCCAACAGAAAAGTTTATTGATCCTTTAATAGGTAGCTCTTCTCCCAGAATGACCTCCAATTGCTAATGAATGGAAATCACTTAGGATCTTCTGCCTCATGTCACTCATGCTGCCCACATAAACCCTGCCATGGTATCAAATGAGACCAGAGGCTAGTGAGTAACCTGGAGTGTTATCTGGCTGTTGTTGTAAGTCTTTTAGTAGTTTTTGGCTGACAACATCTCCAATATAATTGTTTTTAACCTCTTGTACTCACTCAGGAATCACAATTATCACAGCATTACATGTTAACTCATCAAACTGTGTGTTGATATCTCTTCTTAACAGTGCATCAGCCACCAAATTTTCTTTTCCTCTCTTGTATTCCACTGTATAATCAAATTCCAGAAGCTTGAGGAGAAGTTTGTGCTGAATACCTTCAGTAAGCCATTGTGTGGTGATGTATTTAAGGCTCTGTTGATTTGTCTTGATGATTAAGCTGCCCCCTAGGAAATAATGTATCTATCTCCTTAGGGCCTCAAGAATAGCCATGGTTTCTTTATCATAGATAGATTGTGATGAAGCCTTGATTCCCAATTTTTTTACTGAAATATGCAATAGGTCTTCCTTTCTGCATTAGTACTCCTCCAATTCCTCCCCCACATGCATCTGTTTCAATAGTGAATGGCTGAGAGAAATCCGGTAGAGCTAGGACTGGACAGTTAGTCATTTTTTTCTTCAAAGTTTCAAAAGCTTCAGTATGCGATTCCTGCCACTCCCCAGCATTCTTTTTCAGCAAATCAAATAGTGGCCTGCATATCTGACCATATCCCTTGACAAATCTTCAGTAATACCCAGTCAATCCCAAGAATCCTCTCAATTGGGTTGTGGTCTGAGGTCTCGGCCAGTTCATAATATCCTCAATCTTCTTAGGATCTGTGGTAACTCCTAAACCACTGATGATGTGTCCTAGATACTCCACTTGGTTTACTGCCAATACACACTTAGTTTTCTTGGCTGACAAATGATTCTCTCTAAGGATATTTAGCACTGTATGCAAATGTTGTCCATGTTCTTCCAAGTTTTTACTATATATCAATATATCATCAAAGAACACAACTATGAACTTTCTAAGATGAGGACTGAATATGTTGTTCATTAGGGCTTGAAAAGTAGCTGGGGCATTGGTTAATCCAAAAGGCATAACCAAGTACTCATAGTGACCCAAGTGTGTTTTGAATGCTGTTTTGGATATGTCTGATTCATTCATTCTGATTTGGTGATAACCAGATCTGAGATCTAATTTAGTGAAAACACAAGCTCCATTGAGTTCATCTAGCAAATCTTCAATGACTGGCATTGGGAATTTATTCTTGATAGTCATTGCATTTAGTTGTCGGTAGTCCACACACATACGCCAAGATCCATATTTTTTCTCACCATAACTGCTGGAGAAGAGTAAGGGCTCACGCTGTTCCTAATTTCTCTATTATCCAACAGCTGATTTATGATGTTTTCCATCGCCTCTCTTTGGTAATGTGGAGTTATGTATGGTCTGATGTTTGGAGGTTCAGCTCCAGCCTTAAGAGGAATGGAGTGGTCACAATCTCTCACTGGCGGTAAACCTTGTGGTTATCTGAACACATCCAGAAAGTTACTAAGTACTGCCTCAATGATCTCTGGAATGTTGTTATCTTTATAATCTGCCTCTTCTGGTATGAATTTTGCATGTATCATGCATCCCATCACTCCCTTCTTAGCCATCTTTCCCAGTTTTGTAGAGCTGATCACACATTTATCCTTGGGTTCAGTAAAGTCTTCCAGCATTACTGTTCTCCCACCCTTGTGTATTGATAGTTGTCTCCTCTTCAGATCTAATATAATTGGGCTATATTCATAAATCCAATCTGCCCCTAATATGAGGTCATAGCTTTTGAGTGCTAGTAACCTGAATGAACCCTGGAAGTTAATGCCTTGGAACTTATAACACAAATTTTTTACTATTGAATCCATTCTTAACTCCCCTCCTCGAGCTACTGAAACCTTTTTTTTTCTGTTGCTGAACCGAGTTGACATTGACTCTTGATAGCAAATTCAATATCCATGAAAGAATTTGTGCTTCCACTGTCTATTAATGCTATAGCCTTCTTGCCTCTGACCATAGTAATCAGGAAGAAAGTAGCAGGTCCACCAGTTCCTTGTGCTGCATGTTGGGAGAGTTGCATTAATTCTTCTTTGGTTTCCAAGTCCGTGTCTTGCTTTGGGCTATCAGGAGCTATGGTATAGCCATCTTCGACCCCTTTGTCTTCAACTTCAGTCAATTGGCTATCTTCCTTCAATAACAGTGCATGTCTGGCCCTTTTCACCTTGCACTTATGATTCACTGACCATGGTTCCTGGTAGTACTAGCAAGCCCTCTTATCTCTCTCTCTCTCTCCGGTGTTAGATGTGTTCTTGCTGGTTCCATTCCTGTCCACATTGGATTGCACTGGTTTTGGGTTAGATCTGTATTGGTTATTGTTACCTCCAGAAAACTTGTTCTTGTTAAAACCTCCCATGTTTTGAGGTCTTTTTGCAGCAGTTGATTTCTCATAAACTCTAGAATACCAATAGGTCTCCATTAGTCCCTGTGGTCTTTGTCCCATTACATCATGTTTGATTTCAGCCCTCAGTCCTCCAATAAAGCAACTCATCATAAATGCTTCCTGAATGTATGTGTGATCTCTCTTCACTAGTGCCATGCACTCCTCAAACTTGTCAATATATTGAGACACTGATAAACCCCCTAGCCTCATATTTTGCAATTGCTCCACTGCATCATGCGCATTTGCTTTAGAGAAACGATCAACCACCATAGAACAAAGTTGGCTCCAGTTCAAAATTTGCCATGGAACTCCTATTCCTTTTAACCATCTTGATGCTCTCCCTTGTAAATGAGATGTGGCTAAGTTAACCCACTGATTCATTGGAGTGCCTAACAAGGCAAAAAACTGTTCACACTGTTTCAACCACTCTACCGAGTTGTCTCTACTGAAGTATGGGATTTCCAATTTTGGCCCTCTTATCACAGCCTCAGCATAATGTGATACATTGTTCATGTTACCATTCTGGGCAATTCCCTAAGAATCAAGCATTCTAACTCCAGTAAACTGTGATGTGTTGTCCACGTGTAAAAATTGACCAGTGATTGGGTTGTATTGGTGAATACTCAAGAAAGGATGATTCCAATCAATGCCATAATGATTTTCCAATCCCAGTTTGTGTGTGCCCACTGGTTTGACGATTTGGTATGTTCAGACCTCTTTGTGAGCTAGTTCTAACAGCAGTGGTAAAAACTGGAGCGAAAGGTGGATTTATAGTGTTCGGTTCAATGTAAAACCGAACCCCATTGGTGTCATTTCTAACATTGGTAGTGATTGGATCAGATATGCTCCTACCTCCCACACCCCTTTTCAAGTTATCAACTACAATCGTTGGTTGTGTATCAGAAGTGTTTACAGGCTGTGCATCAGAAGTGTTTACCTCATTAGTTGTTGCGTGGGTAGTTGTTCCATCGTTTCCTGGTGAGCAAAACTTCCTCAAAAGAGACTTGATCTCTACCATCTCTGTTTTCATCTCTTTGACCTCTGCTATCTCTTCTCGGATAGCTGCGATTTCAGATTTCGCATCAAAACCCCCTTCGATTCCGGCCATCTTGTTCTGAGATCGAGTCTTTGGAACCATATACCTGGCTTCACAGATTTAGGTTACAGGATTTTGCCAGCCTTCACCCAAAATCCACACCTCGCTTTGGGCATTAGATCCAATCAACTCGGGGATTTTACAACAGCAGATCAAAATCTGTCGCCAACCTTCACTGATCTGGACCAAGAACAGATGTGTGCTCTGATACCGTTGTTAGGATCCAAGATGATCCGAAAAATTGCTGTGGTGATTTCAATCGGACTTGTGGTGAAAGAACGATAAAAAAAACCTAGAGCTACTTTACTCTATGAGAGGCTAAGAATATGCTTCATCCATTCTGCTTCTATTACCAGAGATTGGGCTTATATACCTGCAAGTTTTACATCTCGGTAATTAGATAAAGGAGTTTAACAACAGATGAAATTTGTAGCGATAAAAGTCATGATGACAATGAGATTACATCAACAGGCTAAATAGTGATCACTGGAATCCACTCCACCCGTTAGATCTTCTTTAAGTCTATCCTTCGGTCCAGATCAATTCCGAAGCTCCGAGTTGAAATCGCTGAAACGTTGCCTCGCACACCGAGTTCTCTTCTGAGCTCATGTATTCTGAATTTTTCAGACTCTCTGTTGGAGGAAGTCTGACAGGGGAGAGGAGGAGGCGCCTCCCCTTGCATCGCAACGCTGCCATCGCCGGAGTTCCTTCTCTGCTCTAGCTGTTCGTTGTTCTTAGGGGTGAAAACAGGCAGAAACGGCATATATCGAGTCTGTTTGGTTTCTCCGTCACACCAAATTTTGGCAATGTCAAAACCTAGTCAATATAAAAAATTGAGTAAAAAATAGTGTTTGGATCGTACCCATACCAATTCACGGGCAATGCCGAAATTGATGTGTTTGGATTGCAGTCGTGCCAAAATTTGCCAAAATTGTATGACACGTGGGTCCCGCATGACATCTATTTTTTACACCAAAATATGTCAACATGGGTCTTGTTTTGTTGATTAAATAACAAGGAACACAACGGTTCAAAAGAATCACAAATCGGATACTCGATTCAGAAAATATGATAATTCCAAACTTGTTAATCAACCTAAACATGCATTTAATGCCCCAAGCCACAACCAACTACTTGTTGCCACCTGTCCGAGTCAGCTACTTGCTGCCAAGCCAAAAAATTGGCGACAACTTTCTCCGCTCGTGCGACGCCAGGAAATTAGGAAGAAAACAACATGCGTTACCAAAATTTCGAAGGCAACACCAAATATTGGAACGGAACCAAACCACTAGCCAAATTTTAGGGCAATACCAAAATTTTGGTTTGGCTCGTTTTAGCCCTAAACCAAATAGGCCATCGTTCTCCTCGTACCTAACACTTTTTTCTCCAATTCGGAGCCGGATACGGATACGAATTCGGGTTATTCGGGATAAGAGTATGGAACGGATTCAAATCAAAAACGGATAAAAATACATAAATAGTGTGCACATACATAGAGTAACATATGTTCGATCAAACCACCACGTGAGTACATGACCATAATACCAAGTTATCAACCAAAATGATCATATCACATAAGTACTGACCAATATAAATGCTTTTGGATTATTCAGTAGAATGATCTTGACTAGTTCAAGCACATGAGTGGCATATACATGAACCGGTTTTAAATCAGGGGATTACAGATAGACAATGGCGTATTTCTTTATCCAAAAATATTAATACAAGAATAAACATTAGGGATCCCTACAAACTTAGCACTCACCTGACTTCTCTCATCTGCACACACAACCAAGGGGGTGTTTGGGACGGCTTTAGCTTCTGACTTTCGCCTGGAAAAGCTGAAAGCTGTCCCAAACAGACGGTTTTTTTTGAAGCCAAAAGCTGCGTCTAATGAGAGAAAACCAAAAGCCAAAAGCTGCCCTTCGACAGCTTCCCGCAGCTTCCTATCACCCTCCTTCCAACTTTGCTCATTAACTTCAACGATTATTACCCGCTTTTGCCATCGAATAAGTACCCCCTCCACCGGCTCGTCCCCCCCCGGACGCCCCGAGCCCCTGCTCCTCCCCCTCTCCCCCCTCCTCCCCACCGGCTCACCTCCTCCTGTGCCGACGTCGGCCCTCCTCCTCCCCACTCACCACCCCCTTCTCTTCCCCACACGACGCCGCCCCTCCTCTTCCCTGCATTGGCCCCTACCTTCTCCTCACCACGCGGCGCAACCCCTCCTCTCCCTCGAGTCGCTTGCGGCCTCCTCCCTCTCTCCCGAGCCGGCCCCCACACCCCCGCATGTTCGATCACCTCTGACCGATCGGATCTGGGCTGCTCCCCGACCTCGAGCCACCGACGGCCTCCTCCCTATCCCTCCGCCTAGATCTAACCGCCTCGCCACCCTCCTCCCTCCACCGGCTCGCGCCGCCTTTACGCCCTCCTCCCTCCTCCGGCTCCCTCCACTACCGCCGGCGGCGGCGACCCAAACCCTAGCCACTGTCGCCTCTCTTTTTCTTTCCTTTCTTTTCTTTTTTTCCCCTGTTGTAATATAAATGCTTTGTAATAACTGTTTATTTTAATAATTATTTAATGCAATAATTAATAGTTGTAATAATTGTGTGTGATGATTATTTATTGTGTTTATTTATGTAGTATTAGTTTATTTTAATAATTGTCTTTAATTACGTTAATTGTGGTTAATTACACTAAATTATGTTAATTATTGTCAAATGCGATCAATTGTGGTAATTGCGGTAACCATCGTCAAATGCGATCAATTGCGCTAATTGAGGTAGTCGTCATCAAATGCAACCAATTGGCCTAATTCCGGTAGTTGTTGTTAATTATCGTTAAATGCCGTCAATTGCGGTATTTGTCGTCAATTGTGTTAGTTGTTCATTGTCTTTAAATTTCGTTAATTGCGTTTAGCGTCGTTAATTATCGTCAACTGTAGGTAATTCTCGTTAAATGTTGTTAATTACGTTAAATGGCATCAAACAAGCCGTCACCGTCCTCAGGGACGTTTCAGACATTTTTATCTCGAAAGCTGTAGCCAGCCTACCTAAAAACCAGACAGCCAAACACCAAACCCCTTCAAATTTCAATCGTTCAAATTACGCTTGTTCAACCCTCTGATCTGATAGGAAGCCGCTTTTCAAAAAAACCATAACTGTTCTAAACAGGCCCTAATGCAGGTACTACAGGCTCTGTTGTTCCTTCCTGCTGCTAGGAGCTAAAATTGCCGAATTTACGAAACACCTAACGATTTCTAGGAACTAAAATAGGCTCATGTTGACCCACATAATGACCCACAATTTCTTATTTTAAAATTCATCTGATTTCCCTATTTTTTTTCATGCTTTCTTATAGTCACCGACTTATGCACCTCATTGATGTAAATCTCTTATATTATGAAATTACTAGTACCCTTGACAATACTGCTTCTAACTTTTCCTGTTTGGGTCTGACGTGGCCTTTCTAGCCATGCCCATTGGCCCGTAAGGCCCACTGGCAAGGTGGCAGTCCAACTGGTGGATTTGGTCTAATCAACCATAAGGCCCACCTCCTCCCCTCTAATCTCTCTCTCCCCTCGTCTACACACAACCACAACCACACAGCACACACACGCACTACTCTTCCTCTTCCCCAACACTCTACTCTCCACGCTCAATATGCCGTCAGCGACGGCAGATCTCGACGGCGGCCACCGCTAAGCTACTCCCTGTCCTACCCTAGTGCTATCCCTCCTATTTTTCCTTTGGATTAAGCCCTACTTGTGTTCCTAAGGTTCAATCCCTAGCTTGAGTTTCGCTGGAATTCCTCGCCGTTGGTGAGATCCTGGGCGCTCCTCCTCCTCTTTGGCCTCCCTGCTCGCGGCGGCCTTACCCAACTCCGGCGTCCACTCACTTTGCCCGAAGCGACCATGCCGCCGTCAGGGTCCCCTACTCTCCTCCGCCTCCGTCTCACCCCTGTGGCCCACATGTGTGGTTCTCCTCTGCCTCCGGTTGGGTCCGTGGTGGTGCAGACCTGTGGCTTCGCCGCCCGTGTTCCGCAACGGGACTCAGAGCCCCATGTACGTGGGAGGCGACATTTCTTGTAGGCGATGAAGCAGGTGGAGGAAGGGGAGAGAAGCTCGAGTATGTAGGATCGTAATGGCAATCAGAAGGGGGGGGTTGAATGATTGCAGTGAATAGACCCCCTAATTCCAACTTCTTTTTGTTATCAAGAACTCCAAAGAACCTCTTTGGATGACTTGAAAAACTTCACAAAGAAGTATCACCTCGGTAGACAAAGAAGATCAACAAATCGAGAACCAAAGTTGAACGAATCAACTTTATATATCACTCTTGATTTGTGTCTACAAGGCTTTCAAAGAATCACCCTCAAAGCCCGAAAACAAAGGACCTCTAAACCATAGCAAAACAAAGAGAACAAGCTATCGTCAAAAACCCTAAAATCTGCACACCCACAAAGTGCACCCTCTGCCTCTTCTTATAGGCTAGAGTCCTATTCACGCCCAACATGACACCAATACGGACTCTATCTCAAAACAACCAGCTTTTAGAACTCCTTCCAAAATGTCTTTCCAAAAACTCCATGCCATAAGCCTCCGTGACTCCATCCCGTAGCTTCCAAAGATGCACCCTTGATCTCCACGCGCTCGGTCGCGATCCAAACCACTTCTTGACATCCACGACTTCCAAGACCTCGATTCCCCATCCTAGTCCGAAGTCAATCCCGTCATCGACCGTGATTCGCCCTCAACACCTAACATGCACATGCACGATCAAGGAAACCAATTCTTGGCACAAGTTCTCCAACTTGACTATCCATTAGCTCACTCACACCCATAAACACCGCCATGCATCATGCAACAAAATAAAGCTTATAAAATCAACAAATCTGCGATCAATTCTCCAAAGCGACAACTTTCCAGAGTACAATCGGTACTCTAGTCATTATGCATCCCAGATTACCGCACACGCCGTCGCATCTCAAAACATCTTGGAACTACCGCTCATCGAAATCTCAAGATCTTCCAAAACTTCCAAAACATCGCTTCGAAAATCCATACCGCGCCCTTGCGGTATTGCGCCTTCTTGGTACTACCGCCAACCAACTCTTGTATTACCGATCCTGCGATATTCCGTTCCTCACTCGGAACAACCGAATTTGACTTAACGATTACTGTCGGAAGTTCTCTTCACGAAAAACCAAGTCGCGGTACTACACCGCAAACCCACGGTACTACCGCTCCACAAACATCCGCAAAGACCTCGTAACAACGCCCTTTGACACGTGGGCGCTCCAGATTCATGGGCGACGGACCGTGCTTCACAAAGTCGCCGATCTTAAAATCTTGTAGCAAGTCCGAGATGATTTCATTAAATCGGATCTCAAATCAACGGCTCACAATGCTTTCATCTCGGACGGTCCGAACGTTACATCAATAACGGTAGTTAGATTTTAGATCAAAGGCTCACATTCCTTGAGGAGTTCAGACGGTCCGAACGTTCATCTCAAAATCACCGTTAGATCAAGATCTAACGAACCTAGCAAAACACACTAGAAAATGACTTGCGGTACTATCAGAAACTACTCATGCAGTACTACCGCCAAAGCGTAGTTCCGTGAATACAACACCGATATTACAAACACGAAAAAGCTCAAAACTTGAGAACAAAACCCTTTTGCCACGTGGGCGCTCGGATCGATCTAACAAGACTGCGGTACTATCGTCAGACACTCGCGGTCATACCGCGCCGGTAGTTCCACATGTACAAAGCGGTACTACTGCAGCACACCCGGTCATACCGCGCCGGTAGTTCGCATGTACAAAGCGGTACTACCGATAATCGACAAGCGATTTTCACAGAACCGATGAACTCAAATGCAAGGCAGGTTGAAGAGCACAAACAAGTTCCAGAGACAATGTATTCATCATTAAGAACTGAGACTAAGTTAGCTTATTGTCAATGTGTTCATCATCAAATATCATGACCAAAAACCTCTTGGTCTTACAGAGGAGGTGGCCAGCGGTGATGCAGGTTGACGGCGGGGGCAGAGGAGGATGCGGAGGTGGAGCCGAGGAAGCGGATATCCAGCAAGGAAACATTCTGATATCCGGTTCCCGTCCCGGATATCGTTTTATCCGTATCCTATATCGAATCCGAATTCAACTATCCGGATCCGTCTCGGATCTGGTCGGATAGTGAAATGGCTTCCCGAATTCGGTACCGTCCAGATCTTGCTTCGGATCTGGCGAGGTAATATCCGTCTCATTTTACGATACGGCCCAATGAACCTCTTGTTTACTTGCCTTCCTATGGGCCTCGGCTCCAGTCTTCGAGACTATGGGTCGGCTTTGGCGGACTCTGACTTTTCAAAAACGGCTTCCGACTAAGTGCGCAGGTTAAACAAGCTGCGCAGGTTGAATGATTGAGCTGAAGAGATTTAGTGTTTTGTTGTTTAGCTTTTAGCTAGGTTGGCTGCAGCTTCTGAGGTGGAAATATCTAAAATGCCTCTTAGGCAAGTAATGGCTTTGTTCGATGTCATTTAATGACAATTAACGCATTTGACGGTATTTAACGATAACTAATGACAATTACGACAAACTAACGCAATTGTCGACAATTAACGCAATTGACGACAACTACCGCAATTGACGCAATTGACTGTAATTAATGACGATTACTGCAATTAACGATGGTTAATGCAATTATCACAATTGATCGGAATAACCGCAATTAATGTAATTACCGACAATTAACAATAAATAATTATTACAACAAACAATTATTACCATAAACAATTAATGCATAAATAATTACTACAATAAACAATCAATACATAAATAATTATTACAATAAACAATCAATAGATAAATAAGTATTATAATAAATAATTAATACATAAAACAATTAATACATAAATAAATCATTTCTAAAAGAATAAAAAAGGAAATGGAAAAAATAAAATGCAGTGGCGGCTAGGGTTGGGCGGCTCGGGGAAGGAGGAGACTGGCGACAGCGGCGGCGGCGGGGGAGGAGCTTGGCGGTGGCTCAGGGAAGGAGAAGGCTGGCAACAGTAGCGGTGTCGGGGGAGGGGTGGCTCGGGGTTGGGGCAATTGCTGTCGCGTCGGGGTCGACGACGGTGGCCCGAAGACGGACGAGGGCGGTAGCGGTAGAGGTGGCGGGGGGAAGGATCTCGGCGGCTGCTCAGGGAAGGAGGAGGGCGGCGTCGGGGAAAGGAGGAAGAGAAGGGTGGCGTCGGTGTCGGGGGACGAGGAGGCGGGTGACGGCACGGTCTGGCGGAGGCACCGAAGAGGAGCCGAGGAGGAGGGAGGAGGTCCAGATCTGAAGAGGCGTCGACGCGGGGGAGGAGGGAGGAGGATGCGGTAAGGCAGCGACGCGGGAGGAGGAGGATGCAGTGGCGCGGGAGGAGGAGAGATTTTGTCATAAGTTTGGTTTGCTGCCAAATGTCGGAAAGATTCTATTTTCGCCGGTATTCTACCTCATTTTCTCCCCAATACTTCGCTAAATTGTGGGTAATTTCACGACTAAATTTTCATAATATCAATACTTAGCTTACATTGAGATGACAGTTTAGGGTGCGTTTGGTTGAGTGAACGAGTTGGTCCCTGCACCGGATGGTTCAGGATATGGTGTTGTCCCTTGTTTGGTTCGCTAATTTGCACCGAATGGTCCAGGACCGAGTGGTTCAACAAAATGGAATATTCCCAATAGATCTCGGACCATTTTGTTCGAAGAAAAAAGCTGAACCATGTCGTTCACCTCACGGCTCATCCTCTCCCGTGCGCTGCCGCTCCCCCATGGCGTCTATCTCCCATGGCGCTCGGAGACTCGTCCCTTCTCGCCCTCCTCCCCCCCACCTCCCAAGCAGTCGCGCCCACGGCCAGCAGCGACGGCAGGCGAGGCCCGCTCCCGCCAGTGCTGAGCCTCGTGGCACGATGCGGTTCCTCCACCGCACGGGCAGCCAGTGTATCATGCGGGTGACGACTGCCGAGCACCTCGAGGAGTGCCAAAACCGACTGGGCCTACTCCAAGCCTGCGGTCTCACTCTGGCTTTGGCTCGCGGGGTGCATGCTCCACTGCCTCCTCCACATCCTCTGCATCGCCGTAGAGTATAGGCGCCGCCGGCAGGAACTCCACGGCGAGGTTGGGGCGGAGCAGGAGGGTGCGGGTGATGTTGTGGCTCGATGACAGGTGGGCCCAGATGGAGGTAGATGGAGCTGGGAGACCAAGGAGGTTCACCCAACCAAACAAACTCACGTATCGTATCATCTCACCAACCAAGCATAGTACCTGGACCATCCTATCCAGGATGGTTCCATCCATCTTGTAGAATCTCATTCCATTTACCTTGGTTCACCCTGTTAGGAAACCTGGGCCTAGGCCTTACAGGGCTGTCACATGCTAGGCTCCTTATCCACCTGTAGACTATATATAGGAGGGGATCCCTAATCATTGTACGTGCTTTTGAGATGAGAAATAAAGAGAAGACAGAAGTCCCCCCATATCTCTGTGTTCAATCTACTATTTGTTCTTTCATTGTTTTATGTTATTCGACTTCCGTCTACGAGGTAATCGATCGGACTGGACTTGCTAACGACGGTTCCTCAACACGTTATCAGCACGAACGACTCTAGCCTACCTCTAGGCCTCCTTTTCACGGATCGAAAGGTAACCGTCAAAGCACGATGCTCGTAGATTGAATCGTATTTTCTAGATCATTTTCAATTCCGCAAAATTGGCTTTCTAGAGTATTTCCTACAGTGCAAATCTGCTCTAATATATCGCGAGCCAACTTGAAGTCATCAGCCAAGCCGATCAGTAGGTTGCATGAAAGAGTAGATGTCGATTGCACTGTAGATAATAGATTGCATGAACACAGAAAAAGAAAAACAACGACGGCGCCCACATGCGGTAGTGCGCGCCGCGATAGCCACGCCGCTGCCGTCCGCATGCGCCGCACGCACCTCCGACCACCGTGCGTGGCCACGCCATTGCTGCGCCCACACGCCGCCCTCAAGACGACTGCACCGCCATTGCCGCTTGCCCCCACACAAGCGCAGCATATCGCCACACTTGCTGCCGCTGTGGCTATGCGTGCCGCCGAGCCTGCTTGAGCCGCCACCGCCATTGCACTCACAGGCCATACCCTTAGCGCTGTCGGCTCCCATGTGACTCCGACGATGGCGACGGTCGCGCCCGCCTTACCGCCCTCGACGCTAGCTTGAAGCCGCCATGCCACGCTTCGCCGCCGGCTTTAGAGCTGCCGCTCCGCGCCACCCGCCACGCACCACGCCCGCCGCTGCGAACTGCGAACGCCGGCCTCGCGCGCCACATCGCCAGACGCGACTTCGCGCGCTCACGCCGCAGCGCCTCGCGGCACCCATCAACACCAAAACCCAAGACACCGCTTTCATCGCGCCTTCATCGCGCCTCAAGACGGCCACCACCGCGTCGTATGGTGACCGCGCCACCACCCGCCATTGAGCCGGCCCGCACCCGCCGCGACCCTATCTGCCGTGTGAGCCCGCCGCGCCCGGTCGGCCTCATGCTACATCCACATGGGCGCCATATGCAGGCAACAAGGTGAGGAAACCCTAAATCCTCGCCACCTTTGAACCGCCAATGGGCCAAGGGTCAAGAGGGCTCGGCCAAGTATTTTTGGGAAAGAAAAAAACCCGAAAGAAAAGGAAATTTTGCAAGAAGGCCCTTGATTTTCTGAAAATTACACGAAAAATTCTCAAAATTGAAATTTAGAGGTTTTGCCCTTGGAAATTGCAAAATTCACTGAAAATTCATTTTCCAACAGAAAAGGACCTCGGGAATTCAACTTTTGAATCATTTTTTTGAGCATTTGAAGCATGTTTAACCTTATTATTATTATTTCTATGCAATTTATATATTTTATTTGTTGTTTTAATTATCTGTGATTATTTATATTACTTTTAATCACTGAAAATAGCAGTAAATCATGAAAAATGCATAGAAAAATACGGGCACATTATGAGAATTTTGCAACCATTTTATACAAATTACCAGCAGTAATCCTATGAACTCTTTGTATAAATATGAAGAAGATTGGCATCACAAACAGGGAGGTCGAAGAGCTAGCCCAGATGGCCAGAATTACTTGACTTGGGCCTCCGACGTCGAGATTGTACTTGAGGCCAAGAAGCCTTGTGCTGCTATCAGGTTTGGCACCTCAAACGATGCCAATCCCACTACTGAGGAAAATGATCAGGCACTTCACTTCCTCAGACACCATCTCTGCGTAACGCTCAAGAATGAGTATATGGTGGAGAAGAACGCACTAGCTTTGTGGACTGCACTGAAGAAGCGGTTCGAGAAGCTGAAGTACACCATTCTTCCTTAGGCAGAGCAGGAATGGACTCGATTGCGTTTTGTTGACTTCAAGACCGTGGAAGAGTACAATTCTACCTTGCACAGAATTTGTACCAGTCTTCAACTATGTGGTAAGGTAATCATAGATGAGAAGAAGATTGAGAAGACTCTCTACCTTTCACCCAAATGCAGTGTAATCTACACGCAACTATCGTAAAGATGGCTACAAGGAGTATACCGAATAGATTGACATCATGCAAGTTGTAGAAGCTCAAGATGATGTTCTAAGGAAGAACTACATCTCATAGCCACCTAGTAGCAATGTTGGCCATGAAGCCAATGCTAGCAGCTACAAGGTGAGGAAGCCTCTCATAAAGGAGAGGGGCAAGAAGGGTAAGGTCGTGGGTCGCAAGGTTAAGCCAAAGGCTTAAGAAGAAGGGCAAAGGACAGCGTGAGGCACACCTCGCCATTGCAGGCACGAAGGATCCACAGCCATTAGTTGCACACATGAATGTGGGCAGACCCGATGTGACCCCATCACCCTCCTTTGGACATCGCAATGACAGAATCAGAAGTTGCCCAAGATCCACTACTAGAAATCTCCGTTTTCCCTACAGTTTAAAATGTTCCCTAGTAGTAGAATTGCAATCCAAATGAAAGTATCTATCCTTAGGGTGAGATAAAAAAAACCCAGGGAACAAAATCGTTCCCTACTGTTTACATAAATTACTAGGGAAAGACTATGGAGAGAGAAATAGACTATGCCATGTCAGCGCCATGGTGGCAACTTTCCCTGCTCGGATGGACAAAACCGCAGGGAATGTATTTTTCGTTTTTGCCTCATTTTTTTTAAGCACCCGCCAGTATTTTTGGGGTCACGCCTTTTTTTTGGGTCGCGCCAGTTTTTTTTTTGCTGCGCAACCTGCCCTCTACTTACCTCGTTCACAGGGTGCTCTCTACCCAAATTCCCCAAGTGCTCAGTGCCCTAGTAGGGCTTCCGCCCCTAACTACCGTCGCCGCCCACGCACCGCCGTCCTCCCCCGAGCGGTGCCGCCCCCTCCCCTCCTCCTCCCCCAAGCCGTCCTCCCCTTCTCCTGTTCGTCTTCCTTCGAGTCGCCACTGCCGCCCCGCTCCCCTTCTTCTCCTCCTCCTACCCTGAGCCGACGCCATCGCCCCGACGCAAGAATGCTCCCAGGCGACATTGTCGGCCCGACACTCAAGAAATGCTCCCCGACACCGCCCTCTTCCTCGATGTCGCCCCAAGAGGAATCGCTTTCTTTGAAAATTCGGTAGTAATTTGCAATTTGACGTTTTCCCTTTTTCTCTTTAAGGAAATGCGATGGATTTGCATCCCAACATTATGGTGATGATCACTCTGATACATCAGGTTTGTCCCTCCTTGTATTTCTTTTTTCCCTTCGTGATTCTGCTTGTACAAACTTTGATTAAAATGACCAATTTATTGACCTTTTTAAGCGTTAACTAATAAATGATCCGTACTCGTATTGAAAATTAGACATCTTGAATTTTTTTTTAAGAATGTCATTTTCTTGGAGGATTTCAAAATTTGTTGAGCCTTGTAGTCTGCAGATTTCATTTCCCCCATTCAATTTCATTTCTTATTTGTATATTTCATGAGCACCATTTCTCTCAATGGATAATTTCGCGCCACACTGCCACTACCATTTCAATCTGCATTGCATACCTGAACCTAAAACCAAGCATGTTGTGAGACAGATGTTATTAATTAAATGGCCTTCTATGGTACATGTTAATTAGATATAGCTATGAGTACAATTGCTTTGTTGGTTTACCTAGCAATGCAAGGTTCTCCTGTTTTTCCATTGCACACGGCCACAATGCTGCAACCTGCAAATAATCACTTACATGGTTAACAGATCTGAGATCTAGTTAATGCAAGAGAAAGATTGGAACATCTGTTGAACCAACTTGCTAATGTGTTACAGGCAGTTGTGGCACCCCAGATCCAAAATGGGCGTAAGTATCAAGCTGCTTTTCCATATAAGCAACATTCTTCCCGAATTTTCCATGTGGTTTATCCTTTCAACAAATATCTAGGGTTGTCATACTCTCTTCTGAGCTAAAAGAGCTATCATACTTAGTTTTGTGCTGTATTTTATCTTGATGCCTTGCATTGATCAATTGATATTGTAGAATTGTTTTAAGTCAATTTTGGGTACTCATAACTCTTAAGTGATCTAACATTGCTTTATAGCTAAATGGCCCATCTAAAAATTTGAAAAACTGAGGTAACATAACCAAAGCTTATGCTGGATGTTAGATCAGATACTATTTTATCATGCTTGTGTTTCTTGGTGAGTGATACATTAGTAAGATACCAATTTGGCTGCTGCATGACAATACTTTTCGTTGAAATATTTACCACTTATTATTATATTTCAGATAGTGCTCCAGATTTTCCCCTGCCATTAACTGGCGTAGCACTTGTAGGGCCTTGCCTTTTGGTGCATTCATTTGCATCAAATGCTCTGGAACTCATAGAAGTCTTGCAGTACACATCAAAGGTGCCCAATTGACTTTTAATTCCCTTTGCTGTACCATCTACCCATCTCCAATTTTATGTCAGCTCTACTTAGTCCAATTCAATGTTTAGAGGTGTTCTTAGAAAGCAAGGCTTGCCAAGATATGGATTTATTGAACAATTAGTCTCCATAAGACCAATAAATTTACACTGCAGTCACTCAGTATATTCCTTATCAAAAAGCATACACTTGTTATGTGAAATGAGCTAACAAATCTCATATTGAACTTATCAACTATTCATTGTTGAGTTGAGTATAGGTGATTTCAGTGAATCTAGATGAGTGGATGGATGAAGAAGTCAATTGTTTAGCCGATTCAGGTGGAAATGCCACTGTGAACACAAGATACGAGGCCTTTTTACCCCAAAACTACAAAAAAAAACGAAGACAAGATTGTGCTACAGAGGAGCGTGCTGATTTCATTAGGTACACATCGGGTTAGTTTTCTACCATTGCTTTTCTGTTGACTCTGTCTGACGAAAGTATGCCCTATACCTAGCAAACATGCACTAGATAAACATCATCACTAGCAACACACCAGCACCCGACATTGTTTTGCTCATCCTTTGAGGAATAGCTGGAGGAGAAAAGACTGAGATCACAAAGGACTAAAGAAAATGGTGCGTTGAACTCTCATGCCCTAAGTTTTGCAAGTGTATATTGCACTTTATGCACTACATTTACTGCAACAGTGGTTATTTTGTTTTAGATGGATGTGGGCATGGTAGAATTCGTTGGATTAGTTAAGGTCGATATTTAAGATAGATGTATGCATTTAATTTGGGATCCTTTTGTATGCCCTAAGTTCTCCAAATCTATCTCTTGAGGTATATAATGGTTTAATTTAATTAGGGAGTACTTCCTTGGTGTGTCACCATAGCCCTCTTTATGGTTCTATAAGATTGTGTCGCTAGAATGTTTTATAGCTTTACTTCCTTGGTGTGTTTGCATACTTCCAGGTTTTGATATTTCATACATGCTAATTGCCATATTCTGCCATGAACTATTTTTTTTTCATCAAATTGTTGTACAATCCATGATTATGTGTCTGATCCATGAATCTTTAGGCTATACATACATGCATTCATATGTTTCTTAGTCAATTGTCATGTGCAACACTTTATGCCTATCCTACTTACTAAATGTTATGTATTATGTAGCTGAAAACCGTGCAACTTTTACAATAGTTGCAGAAATTGCTACACTTGAAAAATCATGTCAGTATAACCGTATTTCTTTTCTGAATTTTTTTACTGATCTTCGAACTATTTTTGTTGTGTAGCCTCGTACCAGCGGTTCATCTGTTGGAGTAGAGAACCCAGATGATACATTAGATAGGATTGCTCGAGGAATGTTTGGAGGTTATGTTAACGCATCTGTTAGTGCTGATGGGGACTACTCTTCTCCGCTAGATGATGATCTTGTAATATTTTAATGTCAGCCATGGTCCAATTACATGTGGAAGCATACTTTTGTTGCAAGTGGTGCATATTGCCTTCTTTTATGGAATGACTAACATGTAAGGGTTGCATTTTGATATGTGAAACCTTGCTAGTCATTTGTACTTCAGTATGCATGTGTGTTGTGCACTTGTGGTGCAAGCGTGGGTGTTGTTTTTTTGTACTTTCTGGTAGTGTGTGGTTTACACTTGGATATGTTGGTGCAAATGTGCCTCAAATAGTACTTGATGGTCTATTAGAAATACATGATATTATTATGTTTATCTCCTGCATAAACTTTGTTTTGAGTGATAACATGAATTTAGTCTTTGAATATAAATAAGTATTTGAATAATGTATGCATATTTAGAAAAAATAAATAAATTTAGTACCCCTAGTGTTCATGCCAAACAGTAGGTGATGAATTTCAAATTAGCAATAGACAAATGATGTTTATATAAAAATGTTCCATAGGGCATTCAAGAAATAATGTAGGGAATTTGTTGGATTCTTTCCCTAGGCTGGCAGAAAGATAACGTAGGGAAATAAACTTTCCACGTTATATGGCAATGCCATGTGGACGAGTTTTCCTTACCGTTTAAAATCCTAGGGAACGATTCTTTCCCTAGGTTTTCCAAAAAAAAAAAAACCCGCAGGGAACGTTTTCTTTCCCCACATTCTTTCCCCTAGTAGCCGTTCCCTACGAATGCCACTAGAGAAACCAATTCCCTACAGTTTTTTGTATGTTCCCTAGTATATTACTCACTAGGGAAAATGGGGATTTCTAGTAGGGAGAGAAGAAGATCGCCATGGAGTAGATTCAGGCAGAAGTTTCTAAGTACTTCGCTGATTCGATCTTGTGCACGCATGGCACTTAGATCCTTTTATAATCACTTGTAGTTTGTGGTTGTGATGGAACATTGAATTATTTTATTCTTTGAATAATGGTTGTAAGCTCTAGGAGAGCAAAAGTATTAAATTCTTATGATAAGTCCTGCAAGGCTTATATTTTCTTCCCGTATTTATAATAGCAAGTTGTGTTATGATATCTGAAGTATCAGAACGTGTGCGGCGCCCTATGGAGGAAGTGTGCTTAGCGGATAGCGGTACAACGAATACCATCTTGAGAAAGACAACATTCTTTCAGTCGATCAGCAAGAATGCTGGTAGTCTTACGACAATCGCGGGCAGCGATACTTGTATAATAGGCTCAGGAAGGGCCATAATTATACTCCCGATGGACACAACTTTGGTCACTAAAGAAGCCTTATTGTACCCAGAATTGACTAGAACTCTCTTAAGTTTCAAAGATATTCGCGCTAACGGTTTCCAAGTAGAGTTCGAAGAAGAGTATGGTAAGGAACACCTGCTTATTACAAAGCGTGAAGAAAATACAAAAATGTTATTAGAATGACATCCTTCATATGAAAATGGGCTATACTACACTAATATTAAGGCACCCGCAGCCTATACTGTCCTGAAAACCATATTTAGATGCTCTAAACGTTTCTGTCTCTGGCATGATAGATTAAGCCAACCAGGTCTTAGGATGATGACAAATATAATTAATAATTCACAGGGATATAATATCAATGTAAAGAATTTTCTGAACCAAGAAGATTTTGTGTGCCCTGCATGTGCCACCGGGAAATTAATTGCTAGACCTTCAGCTCTGAAAGTGAATGATGAAGTCCTTGCATTCCTGGACTGTATCCAGGGAGAATTTTGCGGTCCTGTACAGCCCCTATTAGGGATATTTAGATATTTTATAGTGCTCATCGATGCCTCCTTGAAATGGTCAAACGTATGTTTATTGTCCACGAGAAACCAAGCTTTTGCAACGCTAATCTCGCAGATAATTAAATTAAAAATAATTTCCCTGATCATCATGTGAAGTCCATCAGAATGGACAACATCGGAGAATTTACTTCGAAGGCATTTGATGATTATTGCATGGCAATGAGAATTAACGTTGAGCATCACGTACCACATGTCTCGTACCATACATCATTTGTGTTTGAGCTGCCATGAAAGCTCCAAAGTTCTGCAAATCAATTAGAGGTGCTTACGACGGAACTACTCCTGCTGGTGTCTGCTCATTCTCTTCTAATCCAAGGGTTCCTGATCGACTAGCAGCAGTATGACGAGTCTGAACCATCTGGCGAATGCTCCATGGGTTAGATAAGGTAGCAAGCAGAAGACAAGTTAAGAACTAATTAGGGGTAGATTAAACCCAACAACACAGCTTCAAGAAATCAACTGAAATACTTATATTAATAGGGGTCTTAGCATGGCGGCAACAAATGCCTAAGGGCCTTTGCAGCTCATACTCGCATACAAGAAAAACAAATGAACCTAACATACAAATTGCTGCCTAAAAAGCGACACTTCTAATCTTAAACTGGAGCAGCTCAAACACACTGGCCTCAACTAACTTAACATAAACTTGAGTGGACTTAATCGATGAGATAACCACCACAGCCACGACTGTGCTCCCGCCAGAAAGCATCTAGGCCCCTAAAAAATGTTTTGGTAATTAATGATAATATGTGAATATAGGATTAATGTGTTTATTGAGTATTTACAAGGTTAAGTCCCATTGGTGAGTTTGATGACATAAAAATGCATGATAAAGGATTCAATGAAGATCTACATGGCTCAAGACAAGGTACAAGTAGTCTAGGATCCTTTTTATATTTTACCGGTCTTAGGAGAAATGGTTGGAAGACCGGATTATAGGTTAAATACCGTACTATTAAGAGGGATCGTGACTAGTAGCTTGATAGCATGGTTTTGTGCAATATGGATCAATTTAGGATCATGCATGCATTTGAATTTGAATTTAATAAGCTCTAAGTATTTTTGTCAAAAATCAGTAGTACCGCAGGCTAACAGGCGGTAGTACCGCTTGAAGCGGTTTGACCGCGCTTTACTTGGTGGTATTACCGCATTCTGAATGTCTCTGCCAACTAATCGCTAATGCGGTACGACCGGCTCTTGCAGCGGTACTATTGCATTACGGTCGTTCCGATTTCTAGTTGGCGGTTCAATAAAAACAGAAGGTGTGTATTTTGGTTCGGTGCTTCTCGTTGACAATCGGTAGTACCGCACCATGGAAACGGTAGTACCGCTCAGTGGTCATACCGATTCTTATGTGACGGTACAATTTTTCCAGAGAGCACCATTTTTCAGCGTAGTTGAAAACCCTACGATCGATTGTACCGCCCCTCTATGCGATATGACCGCATCAAGCGATAGTACCGCAATTTAGTTGGCGGTCGTACTGCGTCGAGATTTTCAACGGCTATATTAGAGTAATTAATGCCACTGTTCTAGTTGTTACTGTGCTCTGACAAGGGTGCAGTCGTACCGCTCCTTAGTTGGTGGTCATACCGCATTTCGCAGAAAGTTGGGGATTTCCTCCCCAACGGTCAGATTTATTGGTGGGGGTTATAAATACCTCTCCACCTGCTCAAGGACATAGTGCTAGAGTTCATTTATCATCCTTAGTGCCTAGAGAGCCTTGAGCATTCACTTAACACCAAAATTCACTTGTGCATTCATTGTGAGGTGGTTGAGTTCATTCAAGTGCATACACTCATTCTAGATTGATCCTATTGCACTTGGCGCCACAAGAAGAAGGTCATCGATTTGTTACTCTTGGAGTTTTGCCAAACTCCTAGACGGCCTTGGCGGTGGAGCACGATGATCTCTTCAAGAAGATTGTGAAGAGGCCCGGTGCAAGTTTGTGAGTGGCTTGGAGTTCGCCATCTCCGGAGCGGAGGAAGAACTACCCATAGTGATCGAGGGAAGGCTTAATTCGTGGAGCCGGCTTGAGTTGTCAAGCTTTCTCAACGTGGACTAGTGAAGACCGGCAAGTCTTCGATACCACGGGAAAAAGTCCTTTGTTATTGTGGTTATTTCTTGTCTAATATTATTCCACATTTACAATTCTAGCCTTTATCTTGTGTTGAATTGCTTAGATAGAATTATATCTAGTTAGACATAGTTCTTAATTGGCTTAAATTGTTAAATTGTCAAAAAGTTTAAAAACCTCCTATTCACCCCCTCTAGTCGGTTATCCTTGATCCTACACCGCCTACTGTAGACTTGGAACTGTGCGAGCATCCTTGCAAACTGGTCTTGGTGCCCCGCGGCTGGTGCAGTAGGAACAGGCGTCCATGGTGTAGGCACAACAGGCTCCTCTGGTCCTTCGGGTTCTGTTGGCTCCTCGACCTCTTCCGGGTCTTCCTCTGGATCTTCTTCTTCAGGGTCTTCGTCGTCATGGTCTTCGTCGTGTTCATTCTGGCCGTAGAGAGTTTCTTCTAGCACGGCTGCAAAGTCTCGTAGACGCACTACTCCGTGGCGGCCAACTCCAAGGATTCCTCCTGAGCAGTAGCAAATTGGGCAAGATGCACCACGGTGACGTTGCGCTCTCCATCTGTAGACGGTTACCGTGTAGGAAGGTCCACTACGGAAGCACGGGGATGATAGAGGAAGACTGTATCTTGAAGCTCGCGTGTGTAGATTTTGCGGATCCTCAAGATAGCAAGGCCGAGGACTATTGGATTCCTTCAAAAAAGACCATCCTCCGAACAGAGATATTCAGAGGATGGCTGGCTTTAGTGTCCCTCTGGGCATAGATGGTTGAATGACAAAGCACTCTACGGCTTCGGCCGTTCACCAACCAGTCGGTGCCCTTGTACATCGGTCGGTTGAATCCTCCGAGCAATTGCAAAAGCTTCCATAGTTTTGCAGCAAGTCCTCCCTTGCATTCACCATAGTTTTGGAAACGCGGCATCTGCTAAGACATACAAGAGGGTAAGAACCAATTTAAAACAATAGGGAGAAGAAAAATTTCAGCAATAGTTGAGTTAAGTCAGACATAAGAGAAGTTAAGCAATTCAATTATTCTTGTAAGTTAATTTTGCTTTAGAAAATTATTTGGACACTCTAAAGATGGCCGATCTAACTAAGGTCAAGACCTGCAGTCAATATGGCTCTGATACCACCTTTGTCAGGACACAAAAATGCAATTCTGGACCCACTGTGTGTAACGCATTAGTCCAGGATCACGTTAGTGCACACAGTGACAACATAGATTATTATCAATCCACACAAGATGAAATAATAGAATAAACGAGTAATTCGAATAACAAATAACTGTTGTGACCTTATAGTCAAGTTTACATTCATTAAGCTTTGCACGGCTGGTAATAATTAAATAAGCAGCAGCAGAACAAAATAAACTTCAGTGGAAACCCATTGATTCGCCACAGGCAACCGACTGGGATCAAGACCTAGCGATCAGCACCTTCGTTGAACTCCTCAAAGTGGGCGAAGACTCCTCCACTTCTGTTGATTGATTATAGCAAGCATGAGTACACAACCGTACTCGCAAGTCATACCATACAATGCAATGTATACATGATGGCTTATTCCAAACGAAATGGCTTCTGTGGTTCTTTTGCGGAAATGCAACATTTGCAATTGAATTGGAATAATATACTAAAACACAATTTAAAAAAAATAAACAATATTAATTTGACATTTGTTTTCACAAAGAACACAAAGCCTAAACAAATTATTCACACAGTCATATGACTTAGATCACACAGCTCCCTTTCCAAAGGTTTTATGAAAATCTAACCCTCGTGTAGAATCCTCGAGTATGTCCATGACCGCGAACGAAACTATTCGAATAGATTATTTAATACTCTGCAGAGGTTGTACATTTTACCCACAAGATATAACCAGTGTAGCTAGCACCAATCATAACAAAACGTTTTAGAAACTTCATCTCAAACATTGACACTCCCGGTGTTTTTTACTGACGACACTAACGCACACACAAGAAATTAGCCCATTGCACATCATTGGACCTAAAGATGGCGAATCGTTCATAAATGTGAATCACCACGGAGGCAGAAACACACCTCCAACCTAGCACAGAGCCTAACCTACTACCTGAGTAGTCAATGTTAAGACTCCATAACTTACTAAGTTAGGCCCGTCTCATACCAGGCATGTGGTCGTACAGTTATGGCTCGGTTCAATGGCGCACAAAGTTAAGTCCTTAATTGACCAAGACAAGACTTCCAATTTCTAACTAAGAAATCATTCTTTTCAAATCCCAAGCACTGAGCTCCACCATATCACAAAGTTTCCACCACTTACCTCAGTCTAAATCTTTTCCCACCCTGTTGGTTAAGTGCAACACATGCCAACAACGAGTAATAGCACACAACACACACAATTTTATTCACAAAGTACTATAATCACTTAGTCAAATTCATATTAGCAACTCACATGAAATGATGTCTCATTGCATGGCTAAGCAATGTACTCGTATCTAACCAACCTATGTTGGTGCTATGATAATACCAACTAAATAATAACCAATCTAGGGTGACAAAAGATCATGACATAACAATAGACAAGGTGGATATAAACAAATTGGATTAATAAGTAAACCCAGAAGCATTTAAGTAAATACTTAAAGTAATGCAATAAATTGAACCAAAGTAATTTTAGAAAACTGGGTTCAATATGATCAAATGTACAACTTGCCTTGGAATAGATCCTGGTACTGGTCTTGATCTTGGTGAACTCCTTCTTCAAAATTCCCCGAAGCATCAACGTCTACTCGCAAACGAAGCAAATAAAATAAATAAATAAATAACATAGAGAAAACAAACTCCAAAAATTAAATAAAAATCTTAGTAAAATAGATCTCAAATTTAGAAATTTAAATGGGCTCCATCGGAGTTCGGATGAAGAAGATATGGCTTTTGGAAGATGTAATATAAAGAAAATACCCAAAAAGGAATTTCTGGAATTATTCTGAATTATTTTTCTCCTGAAAAATCAGAATATGATGCAGGCATGACGTCAGCACTGATTTTCAAAATTTTAAAAATTTCGAGAAAAAGGCCGCTGAGGCTGACATGTGGGCCCTCGGTCCATGGACCAGGTCCACGTAGGGGCTCATGGGTCTACGGGTGCACGCGTCTACAAAACAGTGATATGGCTGGTCGACCCCACATGGCAGTGACTTGGTGCACCGTGGAACAGATCCACACGGGATTGGATCTAGGGTTTGGCTGGCTGTGCCACACACGCGCGCACATGGCGACTGACTGGGCGACGCGTAGGCCAACATGCAAGCACATGCGCTTATGTGGCTGCCAACGTGGTCGGACACGTCAGCTCAACGGCGACAACGGCTCAGGAACCAAAGGCCCTAGTGAACGGTATGGTTTTGCCAATGGTGAGCGGTATCGATGGGTGGAGAATGCTATTGCGAACCTAATGAGGGACTCGCTGGTGGTTGGGGGTGATCGAGGTGGCCGACGGCGAGCTTTTGGTGGTGGAGAAGATCAGGTGTTGTCGGGAAAACGCGTCGGTGACACTCCGACCGTGCAAAGGGGTGCTGGAGGTGGCTCTGGTGATGGTGGACTCAGTGGTGCGGTCAACGTCGAAGAGGTAGCAACGATGGCGGCACAATTCGCAAAATACAACTTCGGCCGAAAAACCCTAGAACTCCAAATTGCGGTGGCGTTGGGGTTCTTGAGGTGCGGTGGCTTGGGGTTTCAGGATGAGGGCACAGATGCGATCCTAAGGGGCTCTTTTCAGGGTGATATCGGTCTAGGATATGGAATCCCCAATTCAGGATATTTTTCGATTTATTTGTTCTTAGAGATAGAGTCCATTTCGGGATATGATTTCAACCAAAAAGGTGCGAAAGAGATAGAGGTGAGATTCTACTCATTTTCTAGATAACGTTTAGTTGGAAATGTCCCGTTGTCGTATGAGACCTCAAGCTCCAGCAATGGCGGCCATTGTAGCGAGTGTGCACAATGAAGACGACGCTGCGGGGACGATGGCGGTGGGGCCAATGCGTCAATGGCGGGATGCGCGCGCGGATGGCTGGGCTACGGAGAGGATTTGGGCTGCGGGGATTGGGCTAGACCAAAGGAATAGGAACGGGCTGAGAAAGATATTCAGCCCGAGATGTTTTCTGAGATTTTAAATAGGTTTTCTATTTTATAAATAACTGAAAACGCAAATGGCAATTAGAAAATAGCAAATGATCTCGAAAAAATTATAGAAAAAACTAGAAAATATATCCAAGCACATAGAATCCAAATAAAATAGTTTTGATAATTGTTGATGTTCACATTAATCATATTAAAAGTCTATATTAAGCTTGATTAATAAATTCAAATAAAATCTTGGTGAATTTTCTAAAGGGCTAAACTATTAATAAGATTTTTAAAGCTCAGAAAATTAGGATGTTACAAACCTCCCCCCTTAAAAGAATCTCGACCCTGAGATTCAGGCTAGCTAGAGAAAAGGCTAGGAAACTCGGCTTTTAGCTCTTCTTCACGCTCCCACGTTGCTTCTCCTTCTGAGTGGTTGCTCCATTGAACTTTACAAAGACGAACGGTCTTGAATCTGATCCAACGCTCTACGACATCCAAAATTTTGACTGGTTGCTCTTTATAAGTGATATCTTCTTTTAACTCAATTGAATCCAAGGGGGTTTGTTCTGTTGGCAGACGAAGATACTTCTTCAACTGAGAGACATGGAACACATCATGCACTCCTGCTAACGACAGCAGCAGTTCAAGCTGATAAGCAACTTCTCCTCGACGACTCACAATCTTGAACAGGCCAACATATCTAAGGGCAAGCTTTCCTTTGGCATGAAACTTTTTGATACCTCTCAGCGGAGTAACTCGAAGATAGATGAAATCTTTTGGTTCAAAACTGAGGTCACGACGATGGTTATCAGCATAGCTCTTCTGCCTAGACTGGGCTATCTTTAATCTCTCCCTGATCATAGACACTTGGTCTTCTGCTTCTTGAATAATAAATGGTCCGAAAACCTTTCGTTCAGCTGTCTCTGACCAATTTAGAGGGGTTCTACAAACACGACCATACAAATCTTCAAATGGTGACATTTGCAAACTAGCTTGGTAACTATTGTTGTACGAGAATTCTACATACGGTAAACTTTTGTCCTAACTGGTAGCATTAGCTAGAGTATAAGCTCTCAACATATCCTCTAATATTTGATTAACTCTTTCAGTCTGCCCATCTATCTGTGAGTGATATGTAGTACTGAAATTCAGGTGAGTCCCCAAGACTTCGTGCAGACTTTGCCAAAAACGAGAGGTGAACTGAGATCCTCGATCTGACACTATGTTCTTAGGCACACCATGCAAACTGACAATTCTTGACATATATAACTCTGCAAGGTGATCTCCTGAGTAAGTGGTTTTGATGGGCAAGAAATGGGCAACCTTCGTCAAACGATCCACTATTATCCAAATAGAATCGTAACCCAATTGAGTCCTGGGCAAACCGGTAATAAAATCCATTCTTGTCTCTTCCCATTTCCACTCTGGAATCTTCGGGGGGTTGGAACAAACCTGCTGGTCTTTGATGTTCTACTTTTACTTTCTGACATACGTCACACAAGGCGACGAACTCCGCCACTTCTCGTTTTAGATTTGGCCACCAAAATTTATTCTTAGCATCCTGGTATATCTGAGTGCTTCTAGAGTGAATATAATACTTTGAGTCATGGGCCTCTTTTAAGATTAGCTATCTTAATCCATCAACATCTGGTACGCAGATACGTCCATTGATCCACAATATATAGTGATCGTCCTTGGTGAAGTCCTTGAATTTTCCTTCTGCCATTTTGAGCTTGATATCCTTAATCTCAGGATCATTTGGTTGGGCTTCACGAATCTGCTTCTCCAAGGTGAACTGTACTTATAGACTGGCCACGAATCCTTCGGATACAACTTCCAACCTTAACTTCTGAAATTTCTCTTGAAGTTCTGGACAATTATCTTTTACTTCCAAAGCATTGCAGTAGTTCTTACGACTTAAAGCATCTGCAACGATATTGGCTTTTCCGGGATGGTAGTGGATTCCAAGATTATAATTTTTTATTAACTCTAACCATCTTCTCTGCCTCATGTTCAGGTCAGACTGAGTGAAAATATACTTCAGTCTCTTATGATTTGTGTATACCTCACAACAATTATCGATAAGGTAATGACGCCAAATCTTTAAAGCATGCACAATGGTATCTAATTCCAGATCATAGGTAGGGTAATTCTCTTCATGAGGTCTCAATTGTCTTGATGCATAAGCAACAACTCTTCCTTCTTGCATTACGACGCAACCTAATCCTTGACGCGAAGCATCACAATAGATATCAAAATCTTTCCGAATATCTGGCAGAATTAGCACTGGGGCTGAAGTCAAACACTTCTTCAATTCTTAAAAACTTTCTTCACAAACTAGGGTCCAAGTGAAATTTTTCTCCTTCTTCAACAATTGTGTAAGGGGTTTCGCAATCGTTGAGAATCCTTCGATGAAACGACGGTAATACCCCGCCATTCCCAAGAAACTGCGAATCTGAGTTACTGTCTTGAGTTTCTCCCAATGCAGCACTGCTTTAACTTTACCGAGGTGAACTGCTACTCCTTCAGCTGTCATCACATGACCAAGAAAATCGACTTTCTTTTTTCCAGAAATCACACTTGCTGAACTTAACATACAACTGGTGCTCTATAAGTTTCGCCAGGATTAATCTTAAGTGCTTAGCATGTTCTTCTTCTGTCTTAGAATAAACTAAGATGTCATTAATAAACACGACCACAAATTTGTCCAAATATTCAATGAATACCTTGTTCATCATGTTTATGAATGTCGGGACCCAAAAATACGATTCAAGAACCCTCTGTGTATTCTGAACTAGTCCTAGATTAGTAGCTAGTTCACACAGGAACCAGTGATGAAATACCATCTATTTATTCGATTTAACTAAAAAGATCTCAATGTAGAAAATAATAATAATAACTGGACCTTATGGTCAACGTTTACTTAACTTTCCACGTAGGGCTAAAGAAACAAATAAACTCTTGCAGCGAAATGAAACTCTTAAAAAGGCCAATCAACATGCCCACAGGCAATCGAGTGGAGAACGCTTCCTAATTCGTAAAACCTTTATGGTGCTCCTGGGCGAAGAATTCTTGAGCAGCTTGATATTCTTCAACTGATCAACAAAGGCGCAAATCCATGAGTACATAAAGCACTCAACAAATTATGGGGAAATGTATGCAAATAGTATTCATGCAAGGCTAGAACAAAAGTTAGTTGTATGGTTCTTTTGCAGAAAGCAACATTTACGATAAATACAATAAATAGATTAAAATGCGTAATTGAAAAGAATAATAAATAAGTAAACAATTTCTTTGAAACAACCAGTGAACTTTCCGTTCACTTCCCAACCCAACCAATGATAAGTAAATCCCCAATTCACCAATTGACACAAACCACCAAGTGAATTATCCGTTCGCCAGACAAACATTATATTCATCAAGTGAACTTCCTATTCACACTCCGACTCATTTTATAAGAAACTCTATCTCTCGTGTGAAATCCCCGGACATATCCATAACCGAGGATGCGGCTATTCGAATAGATCAGTTAACACTCTGCAGAGGTTGCACACTTTACCCACAAGATGCAATCAACCGGATTAGAGTTGACCACAACAAAACCTTTCAGAAATTTTATCTCAACAATTGACTCTCCCGTTTTGCATACAACCCTCCTAAAACCTCACCGTGGGTTGACGCACAATGTTGGACAAGGATGCGGCGAACCGTCCCGCGATGTGACCTTAGAAAAGGATACACACATCCACCCGTATACTACCTGAGTAGTCAAAAGCCAAAACTCCACAACCTACTAGGTTAGGCCTGTCCCATTAGGCATGTGGTTATACGAAAGGCCCAGTTCAATGGCGCACAAGATTAAGTCCTTGAAAAATTACTCAGGCGAGTCTACCACAAATCCACAACGTGTTGAAACACCCCCACTATCCACCATCCACTCGCCCGAGCGAAAACCATTTTGTTTAACCAGGACCAATGACACACCCTGTCATGGTACATAAATTTTAATAACAGCAGTGGCTGACCACTACAATTCCATATTTCATTAAGTCAAGATTAATCATTATGACACATGTGATAATGAACCCATAGTAACTAAGTTGAACTAAACATCTGTACGATACCCATGTTGGTGATACAAATATATCCAACTAAAATTATCCACGCTAGGGTGACAAATGATTCATGGCATTCAAATAATCAATGGAGGCATAATGACAACAGGTAATAACTAATCCCAAAACAATTTGTATAAAGATAGCATACAATTGTATAAAACAATATACTTTTGAAATCATAGGTTCAATATGATCAAAGGACAATGACTTGCCTTAGAATAGATCCTAAGATTGATCTTGATCTTGGTGCACTCCTTCTTGCTCAAAACTTCCCGAAGTATCAACGTCTACTCGCAAACAAAGCAAATAAACTAAATAAATAAATAATAGAGACAAAACAAACTCCAAAAATTAAATAAAAATCTTAGATAAATATATCTCGAATTTAGATGAATTTAAAATTTTGAATAGACTCAATCGGAGTTCGGATGCAAAAGATATGGGCTTTGGAAGATTGAAATCACATGAAATAATGAAAATCAGAATTTCATGAATTTATTGAATTACTTTTCTGAAGGAAAAGATAATTATGACATCAGCTGACATCATCAAGGAAAATTCAGCCAAAAAGAATAAAAAGAAATATGGGCTGACAAGTGGGTCCCACATTGCATTGAGAGAGGTCCATGGTGCACTAAGTTCAAGGACTGTGGGTCTTAGGTGCACCACATGGATTGACATGCAGCCGCTGATGAGGATGCCACACAAGCAGGAAAACTAACGTGGTCGCTGACATGGGCATGAGGTGCTTGCCACATCAGTAGGGAGAGAAACACCCGAGAGAGGAAGCAAGGAAGCACTGGCCGGCAGCAATGGCGCAAGGCAACGTGGACAATCGGCGGCAAGCGGGTGGCTGGAAAGTAGCAAAATGGAACCCCACAAGTACTTGAGTTCTCAGGGCAGTGATGGTTTGGCAAGTCCGGCAGTAGCTCACCCACAGCTGCGACATTGGCGGCAAAGGGGACATCGGGTGTGACGACGGTGATGAAGCAAAGGCGCCCTAGGAGATTGGAGGTTAGCATGGCGACCGTGACAACGAGGGGATCACCGTGGGACGCTCGGGGAGGACTGAAGTTGACCGGAGCAACGACAATTCGAAGATGACCGAAGATGAGGATGTTGACCGGCGGCGACACCTCGGTGGCAAAAGAGCAAGGAGAAGGTGGGGGATTAGATGAGTAGACACTGGAATGCAGCATGACGTGCATGGAAGGGCTAGGGAGCTCACCAAGTAGCAGATCGAACAAGGTGGCCGGCGCGGGCGGATTTGGGACGACGGGGTCGATGGTGATTTGACGATGCTCCTTGGGAGATGATGAGAGCCCTTCGAAGAACGCGGCGAGGCGAGTCCATCGGTGAAGACGATGTGGCCTGAGGAAGTCCGTCGATGAATAACTTCAACGATGAAGCCACTCCGGCATCGCTCAGTTCTTGATGAAGTGCAGTGCAACGAAGACGAACTAAGATCGGAGACTTAGGGTTTCGACTGAGGGAGGTTGATGTGATCCAATTGACGCGGAGGGGCGGCTTAAATAGTGCCTGAGGAGGGGGTTCCAGGAGGGACACGACGCTGCAATGGCATACGGCTTCGGGACTCCCCGTCCAGGTCAGGCACAGGAAGAAGAAGCGCACGTGGTGATGGGAAACGGGACCACCGAACAGGGAAACAAACGAAAAGGAAAGAAGGGATTAATTTGGGCTTGGTGAAATGAGCGGGCAGCCGGACTTCTCAAGATGCAATCAAAAGAAAAGGCGGGCCATGGAGATGGGCCAGAACAAGGTGGAGGTGGGCCAAGGTGGAAAATAGAAACGAGCCAAAGAAAGGAAATGAGCCCAAGAACAAAACTAATATTTGTATTAGTTTTCTTTTTAGAAAATAGTAGAAAATCCAAATAGCAATTAGAAAATAGCAAATGCACTCGAAAAAATTCTAGAAAAAACTATAAAATATATCCAAGCACATAGAACCCAAATAAAATAATTTTGATAATAGTTGATGTTTAAAACTTCAAAACAAACCAATTTTTTGGGATGTTACAATGAAATATTCAGGGGCATTAGTTAGACCAAAGGACATGACTAAGAACTCATAGTGCCCGTACCGCGTTGAGAAAGCAGTCTTCGGTATATCCTTTAGACAAATCTTCAACTGATGGTAATCTGATCGCAGATCGATCTTTGAGAACACTCCGGCTCCTTTCATCTAATCAAACGGATCATCAATTCGAGGTAGTGGATACTTGTTATTGATGGTAACCTTATTAAGAGCACGATAATCGATGCGCATTCTCATGCTTCCATCCTTCTTCTTGACAAACAAAACTGGCGCTACCCATGGCGATGAATTAGGTCTCACAAAACCTTTCTAAAAAAGTTCTTCAATCTGCTTCTTCATTTCTACTAACTCATCGACTGACATCCGATAGGGTCTCTTAAAGATTGGTGCTGTTCCCGACACTAGGTCGATGATAAACTCAATGTCACGGTCTGGTGGCATTCTTGGTAAATCTTTTGAGAACACATCTGGGTATTCTCTGACAATAGGTACATCTTCCAAAGGAACGGTCTTCAGGCTATTGACTAATAAATGTCCATCACGCATTGAGGTGGCTAGAAACTCCACTTTCTTTCCATTAGTATCCTCAATTATTACGGCTCTTCGGCTACAATCTAGCACAGCTTTGTGCTTTGATAGCCAATCCATGCCAAGGATGACGTCTAAGGTTTGGATGTCTAAGACAAAGAGGCTGGCCAGAAAGTCAACCCAAGCTATGAGTAATTTGGCTCCTAAACACCTTACTTTAGAACTTAACTCTACTCCAAGCGACTGGACTAACAGAGTATGCTTAACACGCATAACTTCTAAATTATTCTTGGTTGCAAAAACTCCAGAAAGAAACAAATGCGAAGCTCTAGAATCAAACAAAACTGATGCAGGTACTGAGTTAACCATAAACTTACCTAGTACGACGTCGGGTGCTTCCTGGGCTCCTTCCAAACTGATGTGGTTGACACGGCCTCTGACCACAGACTGCGGTGCTCCTCCAGATTGATCGGCAACTTGAGAAGCTCCTTGCTTGAAGCTTGGTGCTGGCGTCTTGGCTGGTGTAGCTCTAAAGTTGAAGTGTACTGGAGTTACTGTTCCCTTCTGAGGACAATGGTTGGCGAAGTGTCCTGGCTGATGGCAGGTATAGCAAACTCTAGCTCCACTCTGCTGGTTGCTTCCTGGATTAGGGTTGATGGGCGTAGGGTTGTGAAAGTTCTGAGCAGCTGGACGAGGTGCTGAAGCAAGTGCAGGTGTCCTGAAAGAGTTATGCGATGAAAAATGAGTGGAGTATTGGGGAGCTGTTCTCGCTTTCTGCTGAGCTTGATGACTCCCTTGCTAAGCCATTCTGCACTTGCGGTTGTACTCCAACTCTTTATGCTTATCCTCAAGGATCAAAGCGCACTTCGCGAAATATGACTTCGGCCAAAAAACCCTAGAACTCCAAATTGCGGCGACGCTGGGGTTCTTGAGGTGCGACGGCTGAGGGTTTCAGGATGAGGGCACAGATACGATCCTAAGGGGCCCTTTTATAGGGTGAAATCGGTCCAGGATACGGAATCCCCAATTTGGGATATTTTCAGATTTATATGCTCTTAGAGATAGAGTCTATTTCGGGATATGATTTCAACCGAAAAACATGCGAAAGAGATAGAGGTGAGATTCTATGTGTTTTCCAGATAACGTTTAGTTGGAAAAGTCCCGTTGTCGTACAAGACCTCGAGCTCTAGTAATGGCGGCCAGTGTAGGGAGTGTGTGCGACGAAGACGACACTGCGGGGACGAAGGCGATGGGGCCCATGCGTCAGTGGTGAGACACGCACACGCGGATGGCTAGGCTGCGGAGAGGATTTGTGATGAGGACATCCCAACCTTCAATGACCACGCTGAAGATGATCATCTCCGCGACCAAGATATTCTCAAGGACCAACAAAATCAAGGACCAATCACGAGAAGACGTGCTAAACAAATACTTGATCAAGTGCATTAGAGAGGAACAAGGAGGTCCAGAAAACCAATGAGTATTGCAATCATTATCTGCATGAATTATAATGTTTCTAGCCAGTATACACCAGACCATTGGATAGCTTGTCAAGTCTATTTTCCTACACTTCAAACCGTGCATTATTTGGAGTTGTGTAATGAAAGTTATGGTCATTTTAGTAACAGCTGCACATGCTGATAAATGCTACGCGAAAACTGAAGACTTCTTGAGTGCTTGTGCACCAACCTGGCATGTTTCACTGTGCATATCCTATATGGATGGAAATATAATCAAGTCTATTTTCACCTCCAACAAACGGTTCGTCATTTGGACATCCGAGGAGAGAGTTATTGCTAATTTACTAAAGACTGCGCAGAAGTTGAGCAAACGCGCGAGAATTCGAGAAGACTCCTTAAATGCTTCAACCAGTTGGCCTTCCACCTTCCAAACATGGTGACTTATGTTCATACCCAGCTAGGAGGGTTGTTCCTAGTATATATACCCCTCTACTCCCATCCATGGAGGTACCTTTGATATTTCAACAAACCGATATATGAAATTGCAGCAAGACTGCTGAGTGCCTTGCTCCTTTTGTTCTTGTGAGTTCTCTTAGATTCGCAAGGAGATTCCTCTGGGATCCCCTAATTCGTGCTCTCCGCTTCCAGGCGTTTTGTGTGGATTAGTTCCGGATTGTGGTTTTGTGATTGTTCGGATAGCGGGGCGGAGTCCAGAAGGCTTCGGATCGTCTCTCCCCAACACTTGGTCGCATCAAACCTTGGCAGGTTAAAGCTAGTTACCCTTTTTCGCTGCTCACAACTAGTTATCTCCACTGTCCATAGCAAGATTCGCTTTGTTCTTCAACCTACGCCGTGAAGATCGGGCCACCCCTAGTGTGTACGCATCATATGGTATAAGAGCTTTCGTTGACACGGTAGGTTTCGCCATCCACATATTAACCCTGCGTTCCATTGTGTGTTCTTGTGTTCTTGTTGTTTTGTTCCCTTCCTAGAGTACACAAATCACCTACACACAAAAAAATTACCAAGCCTTTGTTTAGTACTATTAATCTTGTGCCGTTCGTGCTCATCTTGTTTCTAGTCACCATCGATATCTTGCACCGTGTTTATTTTTAGTTGTTGAGCTTGCTGTTTAGTGTCAAAAAAAAGAAAAAAAGAAAATAGAAGAAGAAAACGAAGGGTTGTGTTATGGTTGTCAAATTGCAAGTTTCAAATTCATGCTCTGAATTTTTCGGTGTTTTGGACCGGTGACATTCACGTATCCATTGCATGGTTTACGTCACTTGATTCCAGTACTACAACCCTCCTAGTTTAGCCCACCAAGCCCTACTAAAACCCGAAGCCGGATGTTTTGATTCATGTCCTTTCAATCGCTTGACCACATCCAAGGTACTGCCACTCTTGCACTCTTGCTGTCCATTGAGAACACTTAAGAATATTGGTGAGTAAGAGGTGAGGTTGTGTGTTTCCATAAATATTACCTATTCCACTTTCTCTTCGCTAACATGGCAGGTTCCAATGAAAGTGTACATAGGGAAAATCATGAAGAAGATGAACAACCAGTCACACGAGCCGAGATGCAACAATTATGTGATCTGGTTTAGGCCATGGGACAGATGCTCAATGAATACCTTCCTGTCGCTGGTGGTGGGGGTCTACGTCAACCTAACCCTGCTATTGATCATGGTGAAGCCACTGATGAGAACTCGGTGGGAGCTGTTGCTAATGACGGCTTCCACGACCAACAAGATCTTGGTCGGGGTGATGGACGAGGGGGCGGTGCCCATCGTGGCTGAGGCGCAGCTACACATATTATGCAGCATGGGGGAGGTGCTCACGGTCGTGGTTTTGGCCAACGTGTGCGCTTCAATGACCAATATGTGCATGACGGTCGCATGTATGGAGAAGAATATAATGACAACGACGAAGCTTTTGTAGATCATGATGGCTACGGACAGCATCCACCCCCACATCGTGGTGTTGCCCATGGTGAGGGAGGACAGCCTCAAAGTCGCCGTGAAAGGGATGATTCGGATAATATTGCTCGGATCAAGTTGAGCGTCCCTAAATTCAAGGGAATAGAAAACCCTGATGCTTATCTTGATTGGGAAGAGCAATGTGATTAGATTTTTCGTATCCATAATCTCTCCGATCAAAGGCGGGTAAATCTTGCCTCAGTTGAATTCTCAGGTTATGCTCTCACTTGGTGGAATCAAATGCAACAAAATTAGCTACAATCGGGGCATGCTCATATCAATACTTGGGCTGAAATGAAGCAAGTGATGAGAAGACGCTTTGTGCCTTCAAGCTACCAGCGTGACATTCGCAATAGGGTGCAGGCGTTAAGACAAGGGTCTAAAACGGTGGATGAGTACTATAAAGAAATAGAATTACTCTTGATCCGTGTTGGAATTAGAGAGGATGCTAAATCCAAGATGGTAAGATTTTTGCATGGTCTAAATGATGAAATTTTAGGTTTTGTTGAGATGTTTCTTTATAACAATTTGCAAGATCTTGTTGCCCAGGCTATGCGCACGGAGAGAAAGATCCGACAAGAAGGACGTGGTCAGTCATTTGGGAACTGTTCTTTTTCAGCTCCATGGCGTCGCCAACAGCTGAGTACAACCTCTGCTGGTTGTCGTTCTCAAGGTGCCCCTGTTGAGACGTCTCCATCTACTCCTGTTGCCAAGCCTACACCCTCGTCGGCTTCTTCACCTGCAGGACACCAAGATAATAAACGTTCTACTGGAAAAATAGGAGCATCATCTGCCACATCGGCAACAGCATCCACATCTCGCAGCCGCGAAATTAAGTGCCATAAGGGCCAAGGGCGTGGGCACATTGCCTCTGAGTGCCCTAGCAGAAGAAACATGCTTGTTAATGAACAAGAAGAATGGGAATCTGAGAGTGAGCCAGAGGAGGATGGGCTATTTGAAGAAGCATCGGAAGATGATGGTATTCCAGCTGATGATGGAGACAACAATTGTTTTATCTCTCAACGTGTGCTTAGTGTTAATGTTGTGAAAGGAGAAAATGGTCAGCAACATAATCTATTTCACACTCAAGACACCATCAAGAGCAAGGTATGCAGCATTATTGTTGATAATGGTAGTTGCAATAACATTGCAAGTCTAGAATTGATAGAACGATTGGGACTAAAACTACGACGTCATCCCGCCCCATATAAGATGCAATGGCTCAATGATTGTGGAGCACTGCGAGTGAACAACATTGTGACCGTCCAATTCTCAATTGGAAAATACCAAGATCAGGTGGAGTGTGATGTGGTTCCAATGCAAGCATGCCAATTACTTCTGGGGCGACCTTGGTTATATGATCGTGATGTTCAAATTAGTTGCCAAGAACCCTTGTTTTTGTGTATAAAGAGGAGCGTATTACTTTGCTTCCTTTAACACCGGAGGAGATAATGACAAATGAACTGAAAAAGAAACAGCGAGAGAGTGAGAAACACTTGAGTGAGAACCACAAACATAGTTAGCGAGTAAAACCAAAGCCAAATAAAACTCCACAGCCGCAAAATACCAAGACACAGGGAAAAGAGGGATTAGTGATGATGGCTAGGAAAGGGGATATAAAAGAATTGAGAGAATCCAATGCCATCTTCTTTGTACTCTTGTACGAGGAAAGCCTTTTATCAACTAACGACTTACCCTCTACTTTACCGAGTGTTGTCTTGAATCTCTTATAGGGTTACGATGAAGTGTTTCCTGATGAAGTACCACCAGGGCTGCCACCAAAAAGAGGCATTGAACATCAAATTGACCTTGTTCCTGGCGCCCCACTTCCTAATCGACTAGCATACCGCACAAATCCGGAGGAGACCAAAGAAATTCAACGCCAAGTTCAAGACCTACTCGACAAAGGGTATGTAAAGGAAAGTCTCTCACCCTGTGTTGTACCGGTTCTTTTAGTCTCAAAGAAAGATGGATCATGAAGAATGTGTGTAGATTGTCGAGCCATTAATAACATAACAGTGAGGTATAGGCATCCAATACCTAGACTTGATGACATGCTTGATGAGCTTAGTGGCTCAACCATTTTTTCTAAGATTGATTTGTGAAGCGGCTACCACCAAATTCAAATGAGAGGGTGATGAGTGGAAAACTGCATTCAAAACAAAATTTGGGTTGTATGAATAGTTGGTCATGTTGTTTGGATTGACAAATGCACCAAGTACTTTCATGAGATTGATTAATCATGTGCTTAGAGTTTTTATTGGCATATTTGTTGTTATTTACTTTGATGATATCTTAAATTATAGCAAGTCTCTTGAAGAACATATTGAACATCTAGAATGTGTGCTATGTGTCTTGAGAAAGGAAAAGTTGTACGCTAACCTTGCCAAGTGCACCTTTTGCACCGACAAGGTAGTTTTTCTTGGTTTTGTTGTTTCAGGTCAAGGAGTGGAGGCGGATGAGGAGAAAATAAAGGCTGTTCGTGAGTGGTTACCTCCACAAAATATGAGCCAAGTGAAACCTTTCAAAGTGGTTCAAAAGATCAATGACAATGCCTACAAGATTGATCTTCCCAGTAAGTATGGCGTTAGTGAGACCTTCAATGTATCCGACCTCTCTCCATACTTTGGACCAAACGAGTCAAGGACGACTCCTTTTCAAGGAGGGGAGGATGATGAGGACATCCCAACCTTCAATGACTACACTGAAGATGATCATCTCTGCGACCAAGATATTCTCAAGGACCAACAAAATCAAGGACCAATCACGAGAAGACGTGCTAAACAAATACTTGATCAGGTGCATTGGAGAGGAACAAGGAGGTCCAGAAAACCAACGAGCTTTGTAATTATTATCTACATGAATTATAATGTTTCTAGCCAGTATACACCAGACCATTGGATAGCTTGTCAAGTCTATTTTCCTATGCTTCAAACCGTACATTATTTGGAGTTGTGTAATGAAAGTTATGGTCATTTTAGTAATAGCTACACATGCTGATAAATGCTACGCGAAAACTAAAGACTTCTTGAGTGCTTGCGCACCAACCTGGCACATTTCACTATGCATATCCTATATGGATAGAAATATAATCAAGTCTATTTTCACCTCCAACAAACGGTTCATCATTTGGACATCCGAGGAGAGAGTTATTGCTAATTTACTAAAAACTGCGCAGAAGTTGAGCAAACGCGTGAGAATTCGAGAAGACTCCTTAAATGCTTCAACCAGTTAGCCTTCCACCTTCCAAACGTGGTGACTTATGTTCATACCCAGCTAGGAGGGTTGTTCCTAGTATATATACCCCTCTACTCCCATCCATGGAGATACCTTTGATATTTCAACAAACCGATATATGAAATTGCAGCAAGACTGCTGAGTGCCTTGCTCCTTTTATTCTTGTGAGTTCTCTTGGATTCGCAAGGAGATTCCCTTGGGATCCCCTAATTCGTGCTCTCCGCTTCCGGGCGTTTTGTGTGGATTAGTTCTGGATTGTGGTTCTGTGATTGTTCGGATAGCGGGTTGGAGTCCAGAAGGCTTCGGATCGTCTTTCCCCAACACTTGGTCGCATCCAACCTTGACAGGTTAAAGCTAGTTACCATTTTTCGCTGCTCACAACTAGTTATCCCCGCTGTCCACAGCAAGATTCGCTTTGTTCTTCAACCTACGCCGTGAAGATCGGACCACCCGTAGTGTGTACGCATCAATTTGGGCCGCATGGATTGGGATGGATCAAAGGAATAGGAATGGCCCGAGAAAGTGATTCGGCCTGAGATGTTTTCTGATATTTTAAATAGGTTTTCTATTTCATAAATAATAGAAAATGCAAATGGCAATTAGAAAATAGCAAATGATCTCAGAAAAAATCTAGAAAATATATCCAAGCACATAGAATCCAAATAAAATAGTTTTGACAATTGTTGATGTTGACATTAATCATATTAAATGGTTTTGATATTAAAAGTCCATATTAAGCTTGATTAATAAATTCAAATAAAATCTTGGTGAATTTTTCAAAGGGCTAAACTATTAAAAATATTTTTAAAGCTCGAAAAATTGAGATGTTACACAAATAAAGAAGTCCAGAAGATAATTGATTTGCAAGCATTAGCGAATCAACTGCCTGACCCCTTCAGTGATTTAAAGAGCATGACCAAGTTGCATGTGCCTTTATGCAATGCATCAAAGAGGCTTGAAATACCGAAGAAAGTTGAAGGTCTCCCTAATCTCGTCTAGAGACCTTAGAAAAGGATGAGAACCCCGGCCCCTCGAATCCCAAGTAACCAGGGATGCTTGGTGAAAAAGGATAAGAAGGACTTGACACAGCCGATCACTGAAGTTCCTCAGAACTAGAAGGGGGCCAGTTGAGACCTAGCACCAGTATGACACTTTTAGAAAAAGGCATACCGGATTTGAACATTCCCACGAAGGGATAAACCAGAAGGTATATGTGCACACATATCGGAGCTGAAAAACTAAAGGGAGTTGCCCCCGTAATTGGAAGTAGCGGTGGGCAAGCAGAAGCATTAGAAGAATCGCTCTATGAAGAAATAGTTATAAACTATGTGACCATCGGAGAATATATGAATAAGACAATAGCCAATGTCGATATTTATTTTGCAAAGAAAATTGCCACAATCATCGATCTTGATCTAGAGCTTGTATCGCTCGCTGAATATAAGAAAAGATCAGATTGAGAAGATTGAAAAAAGGCAATAGCAACTGAATTATTATCTCTGAACAAAAAAGATGTGTTTGGGCCTGTAAGCCGCACACCTCCCCATGTGCACCCCATAGTGCACAAGTGAGTATTTGTTCGAAAAAGGAATGAAAATAATGAGGTTGTAAGATATAAAGCAAGGCTCGTTGCACAAGATTTCACTCAACGTCCAGGAGTTGATTATGAAAAAACATATTCCCCCAGTCATGGGCGAAACTACCTTTAGATATTTAATCTCAATGGTAGTAAACTTGAATTTAGAAATGAAATTGATGGATATGGTAACTGCATACCTTTATGGGAACTTAGATTCAGACATTTATATGAAGGTACCTGAAGGTATCCCTGTCCCGAACCAAGTCAGAGCAAATAAAAATCTGTACTGTGTGCAACTCTGAAAATCACTGTACAGACTTAAGCAATCAGGCAGGATGTGGTATAATCGCTTGAGCGACTTTCTATGCAAGAAAGGCTACACGAACAATGAGGATTGTCCCTGTGTATTTATACGACGATCACAGGATGGATTTTTTTTATAATCTTAGTGTATGTAGATGATCTGAATATCATCGGAATCGTGGAAGATATTAAGAAAGCTAGCTCTTACCTGGAGTCAGATTTCGAAATGAAAGATTTGGGTAAAACCAAATATTGCCTAAGTTTGCAGCTTGAGCATATCCATGAAGGGATATTAGTGCATCAGTCAACCTACACTCAAAAGGTGTTGAACAGGTTAGGCTTTGAAAAGGCATAACCTTCGAAAGTGCCAATGGTTGGGAGATCTTTGTAGCAAGACAAGGATCCATACAGACCTAGAGAAGAGGGAGGAAGTCCTGGGACCGGAATTCCCGTACTTAAGTGCAATAGGAGCACTCATGTATTTAGCAAACTGTACTAGACCGGACATTACATTTGTCGTAAACCTATTAGTAAGGTATAGTGCAGAACCTACCAACATGCATTGGCAGGGAATAAAGGATATCTTCCAATACCTCCAAGGAAGCAAAGACCTTAGTCTGTTCTACAGAAAGAGCTAAGACATAACTATGACTGGCTATGCAGATGTCGGGTACCTGTCGGACCCACACACAACCAAGTCGCAAACAGACTATGTATTACTGTGTGGTGGAATTGCAATTTCATAGAAATCGTGTAAGCAAAGTCTTGTATCAATTTCGACGAATCACTCGGAAATCATAGCACTGTACGAGACTTCACGAGAACGTGCATGGCTTCAGCGGATGATTCACCACATCCAGCAATCGTGTGGATTGAATACCGCGCAAACTCCCACTATTATCTATGAAGATAATGCAGCTTGTGTTGCACAAGTGCAGATGAGTCGTATGAAGAGTCAACTTACAAAGCATGTCAACCCCAAGTTCTTCTATGTTCATGAATTGCAAAAGATGGACGAAATTAAAGTACTGCATACTAAGTTATGTGAAAATCTTGTAGATTTATTCACTAAGTCACTTCCAGCATCGAACTTTGAAAGGTGCATACGTGGAATTGGAATGATGAGACTTAGAGAAGTGTAGAATTCAGGAGGAGAATATTCACAAACTCATTATTGAAACTTGATCACGAAGATCGAGTACCTAAAGAATAAATCTTGGAGATTAAATGAAATTAGATGGATTGTACACTTTTTCTCTTGACGAGTTTTCCTAAAGTTTCTCGGCTAAGGTTTTTAATGAGGCAATTCGTGCAACACAGCAGAACGTGTTTTATGTACTCTTTCTCCAAATTTTTCACACTTGGTTTTTATGGAGTTTTGATGAGACATGAACATATCAAATGAGTGTCCAAGGAGGAGTGTTAGGAAATCTAGGCCTAGGCCTTGCAGGCTGACCCATGGTAGGCTTTTCATCCACCTGTAGACTATATATAGGAGGGAGTCCCTAATCATTGTAGTACTTTTGAGAAGAAAAATGAAGAGAAGGAAAAAAGTCCCCCGAATCCCAATGCACCCTTAGTCACGAACTAAACAGTGCTTAGATCCGATAGTGGTGTCTGTGTTGATTGGGATGGGACGGAATTTAAAGTACGGGCGCGTCAGTGTTCTTTGTCAGGTTGAACAACCTTCACATGAGAATATTACTATCTACTCCAGTCTCCAGTTCACGAGATTTTACAGAATTTTCTGCGTTCCAATTTCTAAATAGACCCGACTGCGTTCCAATTTCTAAATAGACCCGAGTTAGTACTGAATGGCATGGGTTAAAGCAGTACTTGTTTGCCCCTCGGCAACCTTGGCCCTTGCCCCCTTCTGCAACGCATGATTTCGAAATAGCTCAATTATCACGTGAATCGGAGTTAAAATAGCTTAATTCCCACGTGAATCGGGGAAAAAATCATGCGTTCTGCCGTTGGCGCTGCTTTTGCGACCGGCCTTTGTTCGTGAATGCGAGCACGACGGTGGATCAGAAACTGCTGCGTCTCGATCGATCCCAGAGAAAAATTGAAGACTGACGATCCACCACAGGGCACATGGTACTCGCCTGCTTGACAATGTTCAGAAACACACCAAGAACTGCTCACCGATAGACATTGACCCCATCCCCATGCATAGCAACTAGCAGGTACTCTGCGTCTCGATCGAACCCAGAGAAAAAGTGAACTGACGATCCACCACAGGGCACATAGTACTCGCCTGCTTGACAATGTTCAGAAACACACCAAGAACTGCTCACCGATTGACATTGACCCCATCCCCATGCATAGCAACTAGCAAGTACTCTGCGTCTCGATCGTACCCAGAGAAAAAGTACGATCCACCACAGGGCACATGGTACGCGCCTGCTTGACAATGTTCAGAAACACACCAAGAACTGCTCACCGATTGACATTGACCCCATCCCCATTCATAGCAACTAGCAAGTACTCCTAAGTCCTATGTTAAGAATTAAGATGATACCGGGCGGCATGCATGCATCAAAGCACAGGCACAACCAAGACATTACCAAACACTAGATAGACACTAGTTCACATGCGGCTAATTAAAAGGGCGCAAAGCGCACATAAATGACGAACGACTACGGCTTGGGGGCAGCAGCATCCGTCTTGGCCAGCTCCGCCTCCAGGGCGGCGATCTCCTCCTTCACCCTAGCGATGTTCTTCTCGAGCTCGGCTTTCTCCGCCTCACGCCTGGCGCGCGCCTCCTCCGTGTCGGCGGCGAGCCCGGGTCTTGGACGGGAAGACGACCCTCCGGCCCCCGCGTCGCCGTCTCCTTCGGCCGGCGCAACCATCGGGGCTTTTCCCTTGAAGGCGAGGGCGGAGCCATGGTGCGACATGGTGGCTGGCTTAGCTAAGAAGCTAGGGGGATGGTGTGTGGTGTGCAGCAAGAATACGGTGCTTTGCGACTTTGCAACGAAGGCTCCCGTGGGCAGGACGGAGCTTGAAATTTTATACGAGGGCCAATTGAAAAAAAAATACTGTTTCATTTTTGGTTTCAACCGAAAGTTCCAAATATCCAATATAACAATATATTGTTTGGTATTCATCTACCTAATAATCTACAAAAAAAAAAAAGCTCTATATTATTTTGATGTCAACGGGAGTGAGACACACAAAACGTAGGTAAAAAAAAGAGTGAAACTAATATGTTTAGGAGAAAATTGATTATTTGTCACCGCAAAGAAGAGCTTTATAGGATTTAATTTTTTATTTAATATTTTTTTAATTTTATTTTAAAGTTAATCACTCGCGAACTTTATTCCCAATTCTGATCCCTTTAGCCACGCCACTACCCGTAGCGTGGCAAATACGTTCTGTCACGCCACTTACCTCAGCGTGACAAAACATACCACGCAAGCCATTGCCCACCTTCCGTGCCAACGTGGAGGCTTACGTGGCAGTAGTCACGCTAGATACCATGGCGTGACAAGGCGGGATGTCACATCATGGTGTGTGGCGTGACAGGGGCTAACGTGATTAGCATGTGTGATTACAGTTAGTTTCTAAATTATGAATCGAGTTCATGGTTGAATTTAGTTCGGACTTGATTTATGGATTTGGAACCTTAGGATTTGGTGGTTAAATGGTAACAAAGGGACTTCCTTTTGAAAGATCAAAAACAATTGAAGGTACGGTGATACATAGCTACGGTGATACATAACACTATGTACATGTAACATTTAACAATCCATAACTTAAAAATAGAGAATCTATCTATGAACCAAATATAACATCAACCTTTTTAAATGAGAGTATATATCGACACTTCAACGTTCCTTTGACACTTCAGCGTATATATCCATCATAAACATCCGCACAATATTTCCAGACCGTGTCCCAAAAGGCAGGCACCCAAAAAAGACAAATATTAGAACATCAACAACATAGGGCATGGCATATATGTAGGAATAAAATATAGGGCATGGCATAGAAACGTATTTGGTAGAAGTGATACATATTGCATCCTAGGAAAAAATGACTAATATGTGGACTGTGTGGTACAACACGAGGCACAAGGATGGACATATGGTAAATAGTACCGCTGATGAAAGATGTGTAGACATCCTACTGAAAGGATAGGTGGTGCTCATCGTCACTTTGTGGTCATAGACCATTTCGTGCCTACTTCCATAACTCTTTTTTTATGTTGTCGGGTGCCATGCTACGCGAAGAATTGAGTGCAAAAAGATGACGAGATTTAAAGTTGCGAATTAAAATAGACTTATAATAAAGCTGGGAATTACACGGCGCACAGGATTTGGTTACATGCATAAGAAACAATATCATGCACAATGCAACAAACTCAAGTACTCCTACGATACATATGCGCCTTTTTGGAATAGAAATAAATTCGACCTTCGGGGGACTAGTACGGAATGATCCAACCTACTACGTGGACCGGGGTCATTTTCCCTTCCTTGTGAGCTCAGCGTTGAACTCCTCACCGGCCTCTTTGGCCTTGGCCACCATTTCCCTCTTTTTCTCACACTCCCTCTCGCGAGCCTCGTGCTCCCTGCGCCTGCACGCCTCGAGATGAGCTTTCGTCTCCCGACGTATACGCTCGTTTTGCTCGTTGTTGTGGTGCTCCTCCTCCCGGATCTCGCGGGCCCTTTTGACACCCCACTCCTCGTAGTCGAGAGTTCACTGGTCATGTGGGTGGATCTCTAGGTCGGTCCACTTGCGGTAGCCACATAGCGGATCCGGGGACTACGGGTAGACAGGAGAGGTTGTTAGTGCATACTTTGAAAGAGAAATAGTAGGGGAACACACTGTAACTAGTCCTTACCGGCAGTGTCCCAACGGTGGTCGGAATAGTCACAGGAGTAGTTTGCGCAACCCCAATAATGCATGCCCAGGTTGAGCCGCTGCTTGGACTTGAAGAACTTGCATGGGTCCCTACACCAACAGAGGTGCGGCGTCTCCCCCTCGGACGGGTGTTGCGGCGAACGCTAGGTTGGAACGTTCAGAATTGGGTTGCTGCTACAGGGGGTGCCATTGCAGGGAGGTGACCTCCTGGCACGCTCCGCATGTTCGTCCCCGGCTGCAGCAACCCTTGCTTGTTCGTTGCGGGCCGCAGCAAACCTTACTTGTTTGCGGGTCTCGTCCCATTGCTTCTTCATCTTGTCCCATTGCTTCTTCTGCATCTTGTCCATCCCGACGTGGTGAAGCAAGCTCTAGCGTAGTGTTGGGTTTGGTTGTGTAGTGTTCTCTCTCAGATCTCTTCCACCTCCTTTTATAAGCCACATGGTTGGTATATGGTGTGGTTAATTTCATGTGAGTAGCCTGTGAGGCAGAGAGTTGTCTTGTCTTTCTTAAAAGTTGCTAGTGAGGCAGAGTGTTGTCATGTCTTACATTGCAGGGAGTTGTCATGTCCTGTTTTGCAAAGTCCTGTCTTTTCGGTCTGAAAAGCTGAGGAGATATAGTGTTGTCATGTCGATATAAAAAGCTGACAAGGCAGAGTGTTGTCACGTCTTACTTTGCAGGGAGCTGTCACATCATGCTTTGCATAGTCATGTCTTTTCGGTTTGAAAAGCTGAAGATGTAGAGTGCTGTCATGTCGATCTGAAAAGCTGAACCTAAAACCCTAAACCCTAAAACCCTAAACCCTAACGTAAACCCTAATGTAAACCCGAACCTCAAACCCTAAACCTAAACCTAAGCCCTAAAACCCTAAACCCTAACTGGAACATCATGTTTGCAGAGAGAAGTCATGTCCTGCTTTGCAAAGTCCTATCTTTTCTGTCTAAAAAGCTGATGAGTTAGAGTATTGTCATGTCGATCTAAAAAGCTGGCGATGCAGAGTGTTGTCACGTCTTACTTTGCAGAGAGTGATCACGTCCTACTTTGCAGAGAGAAGTCATGTCTTGATTTGCAGAGTCCTGTCTTTTCAGTTTGAAAAGCTGAGGAGGTAGAGTGTGGTCATGTCAATCTGAAAAGCTAGCGAGGCAGAGTGTTGTCACGTCTTACTTTGCAAAGAGTGGCGTAATAGTTGCAGTCAATAAACCCTAAACCTAAGCCTAATCCTAAACCTAAACCTAAACCATAAAACCCGACACCATAAATCCTAAACCTAAACCCTAAACCCCAAAACCTAAAACCGTAAACCCTAAAGCCTTAGGCCGTCGTTGCGGCGAGCAAATCCTCATCACGCCATTTATCACAGCGTGGCAAGAGTGTTGTGTCACGCCATGCATATTGGCGTGGCTAAACCGCACTACCACGCCAAATTACCTATCGTTCTGAGAGGGTTGCTATAAAACGCGTCGTCATTGTGAGGCTAAGTCTCACACGCCATGTAAACCGTGAAAATCTTTCTCACACGCCAGGATAGATAGTGTGGCCAAACTGTACCGCCACACCAAATTGCTTCCATTCCATAGGGGTTGCAAAAAAAAAGGTAATGGCTCTAGTGCTAAGTCCTGTCACACCATTTATCCCAGTGTGGCAGCACTTCTCTATAACGCCAATATCCATGGCATGACAGTAGCCATATACTCATGCCATTTATCCCAGCGTGATAGGACTTCTCTGTAACGCCAATATCCATGGCGTGACAGTAGCCACATACTTAGTGTAGTCATCCAAATTGACTTTATTCGAACAACATTTCGTGCAATAAGATTTCAGATTTCACACAATAAGAATCATTTCATTGGTTTCATTCAAACAATTCATGCAATAAGAATCATCCATCTGTCATCTCATTTCATCCAACATTCAAAATCCATCAACTAAGAAATATCATTTCATTTAGACAGAGTCATTGAAAGTTTCATACAATATAAAATACACACATTCATTGCGTCACTTGCGCTTTCGGTGCGCACCCAACCCCAGTGTGAACCTCGCTGCTGGGTGTTGGCCTCGCGTGCCCTAGATGGCGTTCTCAACTAATGTTACAGACGATCACGCCGTTTACTGGCGTGTAAGCGTAACTTTGAGTCGGTGCGTGGCGATGGTGCACCAATAGTAGTGATGGAATCATAGTTCAATAGGTGAATCAAAGAAAGCAAAGTAACTTATCAAACGATGACGGTCTGCGTGATGGCGTCGAGCTCATTTGTATACATGAGGTACCGCGATCTCGGACGCCCAGTAGGTGCCACGATAGAGCTCCAGAGGTAGGCTACCGTCGATCGCGACACAGAGTCTTCAAGGGGCCATGGCCATGCCTGCATGGAGATATATATCACTCGCATTTTTTATGGAACGAGATATGTATGATTAATTAAAAAATCCGTGGTCGCAAGGTAGCACGAGTGGCGAACCTCACGAACAAACGCTCCCACATCGGACTGCGGAGGTATCGCGACCAACCAAGTTGTCGTCCACACTCCATGATCGGCACGCGTCGCACAAATATCAGCAGAGACACACCAGTGTAGCAGAACCCCAACTGTATGTCCCCGCCGTCTCTAAATCTGCCAAAATTGGCATGTAAATCCAAAAGACGGCGTTGCTGACACCGTCTGGGAACAGGAAGGAGCCGAGAAGATGCCAAATCCATGCCCATGCGAAGCACCGCACTGTTTCATCATCTACGTCCGACGGGCACACATTGAAGTCTTGCGTGCGGCCGGAGCATAAGCACCATGAATGGCGATTGTCCCTCAAGTCCGTGAGGGGGTCCTCGGTCACCTCAAGCCATTCTCCCACCCGGTCTCGTCATTACCACGCCGTTGATGTCCCCAGACACTACAAGGCCATCTATGGAGGCCTAGAATCACACCGACGTACTAAAGCGTGATGGTCATCTCGCCTAACGGTAGGTGAAAAGTGTGGTATCCGGTGCCTTTGGTCCACCAGTCTGTAAGCACAACACCGTCCATCTGAGAGCCCGTTGATGACTATTCGCGCCAAAGCAAGGAGACCGCCGGCGGATGTGTGGCACGTCTGCTCATCCTAATCTAGAGGGTGTGGGTCCAGGGCGAAGTGGTGGAGTACACTAAGAGAGATACATAAATAAATAAGTGAAACAATAAGCACATGGGAGATTAGTTGGAAGCATGATGGAATAAAAGATTAGCAAATCTCACCACACCATCGTCGGCTATGCGGTGGGCGCGATGGCCGATATCATACTCCAAGAGAAACAACGCATCTTTACGCGTGCTCAAGATCATCTGCTTCTGAGAAAGGATTCTTGTAAGATCACATGAGGCACAAAACAATATAGAAAATGCAAATAACCGAACTCTATCAATAACATACAATCATTGTCTCACAACAACAATAGTGGTTACCTCAGGGGGGCTGCACACGAGAGCGGTGCCGTCTTACCCTACGCGACTGGGAATCCCTACTCACGTGCTTTGCCCTGATGTGTCCGTGCTCGTGACACTCTGAGCACCTGTTGCTTATTGTGGCGTCGTCGAAGTCCCCAAGGCAATACATGTCCTTACCGCCTTGCTGTGAGAGGTCCATATCATTACGAAGCCTCTTCCTCTTCCTTCGACCGCGTCGCTTGCTTATCATATCATTGTCGGGAAAATGTATTCCTCCCCTACGTACGGTGGCCAATGCGACAGATCAAGGTAAGGCTCAAATCTATTCTCCCAAGTCCTCATCGTGGCTAGCTTCGAGAATTCTTCCGCAATGAACGTGTTAGAAAGTTAACTTACGCCACGCACGCGACGGTGGTGACGGCGTGAGCATGGGACATGTAACAACGTCAAGACCATGCAAATCTGATCTCTCGCTATCGAGTTGACTCTATGGTTTCGACCACCATAACGCCGCCCCAATCGATGTCTTGCGGCCTTTGCCGATTATATATATGCAAAGTGGGATCGTATTCTCTGCTTCTTGATTGCATGACTCGCTTTTGCGATAGCAAGGTGCTTGAAGTAGTCACTTTTAGCGGTGGCGGCATTATGCGCGTCCTTGCACGGGTCCACCGATCCACAAAGTATGAGTTGGTCTTCGAAATAAGTACTCCAAGATAGTCGATATTGCCATAGCATGGATGCCCTTAATAATGTTGTTGAACACTTCCGAGATGTTCGTTGTCATCATACCATCAAAGCGATGCACCCTTTTAACGGTGGCGGCATTATCGCATCCTTGCGGGTCCACCGATCCACAAAGTATGAGTTGGTCTTCCAAAATAAGTACTCTAAGATATAGTGTTGTCATGTCGATATAAAAAAGTCGACAAAGGCAGTGTTGTCACGTCTTACTTTGCGAGGTCACACATCATGCTTTGCATAGTCATGTCTTTTCGGTTTGAAAAGTCAAGATGTAGAGTCTTTGTCATGTCGATCTGAAAAGTCAACCTAAAACCTAAACCTAAAACCCTAAACCCTAACGTAAACCCTAATGTAAACCCGAACCTCAAACCCTAAACCTAAACCTAAGCCCTAAAACCCTAAACCCTAACTGGAACATCATGTTTGCAGAGAGAAGTCATGTCCTGCTTTGCAAAGTCCTATCTTTTACATCTAAAAAAGTCGATGAGTTAGAGTATTGTCATGTCGATCTAAAAAGTCGGCGTCTGCGAGTGTTGTCACGTCTTACTTTGCGAGAGTGATCACGTCCTACTTTGCGAGAGAAGTCATGTCTTGATTTGCGAGTCTGTCTTTTCGGTTTGAAAAGCCGAGGAGGTAGAGTGTGGTCATGTCAATCGAAAAGCTAGCGAGGCGAGTGTTGTCACGTCTTACTTTGCAAAGAGTGGCGTAATAGTTGCGATCAATAAACCTAAACCTAAGCCTAATCCTAAACCTAAACCTAAACCATAAAACGACACCATAAATCCTAAACCTAAACCCTAAACCCCAAAACCTAAAACCGTAAACCCTAAAGCCTTAGGCCGGAATTAGTTGCGGCGAGCAAATCCTCTCACACGCCATTTATCACAGCGACAAGAGGTTGTGTCACGCCATGCATATTGGCGTGGCTAAACCGTACTACCACGCCAAATTACACATAGTTCTGAGGGGTTGCTATAAAGCGTCGATCATTTGTGAGGCTAAGTCTGTCACGCCATGTAAACCGCGTGAAAATCTTGCTCACACGCCAGATAGATAGTGTGGCCAAACTGCATCGCCACACCAAATTGCTTCCATTCCATAGGGGTTGCAAAAAAAAAGGTAATGGCTCTAGTGCTAAGTCTGTCACACCATTTATCGATGTGGCGGCACTTCTCTATAACCAATATCCATGGCATGACGGTAGCCATATACTCATGCCATTTATCCCGTGATAGGACTTCTCTCTATGCGCCAATATCCATGGCGTGACAAGAGCTACATACTTAGTGTAGTCATCCAAATTGACTTTATTGAACAACATTTCGTGCAATAAGATTTCAGATTTCACACAATAAGAATCATTTCATTGGTTTCATTCAAACAATTCATGCAATAAGAATCATCCATCTGTCATCTCATTTCATCCAACATTCAAAATCCATCAACTAAGAAATATCATTTCATTTAGACAGAGTCATTGAAAGTTTCATACAATATAAAATACACACATTCATTGCGTCACTTGCGCTTTCGGTGCGCACCCAACCCCAGTGTGAACCTCGCTGCTGGGTGTTGGCCTCGCGTGCCCTAGATGACGTTTACCGAACTAATGTTCGCACGATCACGCCGTTTACGGCGTGTAGGCGTGGCCTGAGTCGGCTGCGTAGGCGATGGTGCACCAATAGTAGTGATGGAATCATAGTTCGAATAGGTGAATGCAGCAAGCAAAGTAACTTATCAAACAGTACCTGGTCCTGCGTGATGACGTCGAGCTCATTTGTATACATGAGGTACCGCGATCTCGGACGCCCAGTAGGTGCCACGATAGAGCTCCAGAGGTAGGCTACCGTCGATCGCGACACAGAGTCTTCAAGGGGCCATGGCCATGCCTGCATGGAGATATATATCACTCGCATTTTTTATGGAACGAGATATGTATGATTAATTAAAAAAATCCGTAGCTGCAAGGTAGCACGAGTGGCCCGACCTACGGGCAAACGCTCCCACATCCAGACCTGCAGGAGGTATGCGCAGCCAACCAAGTTGTCGTCCACACTCCATGATCGGCACGCGTCGCACAAATATCAGCAGAGACACACCAAGGTGTAACCCCAACCCCTGTCCCCGCCGTTTCTAATCTGCCAAAATTGGCATGTAAATCAAAAACGGCGTTCTTGACCGTCTGGGGAGCAGAAGGAGCCGAGAAGATGCCAAATCCATGCCCATGCGAAGCACCGCACTGTTTCATCATCTACGTCCGACGGGCACACATTGAAGTGCGCGTGCAGCCAGGACGCAAGCACCATGAATGGCCGATTGTCCCTCAAGTCCGTAGGGGGGGGTCCTCCGGTCACACTCCAAGCCATTCTCCCACCCGGTCTCGTCAGCCCACGCTGTTGATGTCCCCAGACACTACAAGGCCATCTATGGAGAGGCCTAGAATCACACCGACGTACTAAAGCGTGATGGTCATCTCGCCTAACGGTAGGTGAAAAGTGTGGGTATCCGGGTGCCACTGGTCCACCAGTGCGGTAAGCACAGCACCGTCCATACGGGGGAGCCCGTTGATGACTATTCGCGCCAAAGCAAGGAGACCGGCTGAGCGGATGTGTGGCACGTACCGCTCATCCTAATCTAGAGGGGTGTGGGTCCAAGGACGAAGTGGCTGGAGTACCTGTAAGAGAGATACATAAATAAATAAGTGAAACAATAAGCACATGGGAGATTAGTTGGAAGCATGATGGAATAAAAGATTAGCAAATCTCACCACACCATCGTCGGCTATGCGGTGGGCGCGATGGCCGATATCATACTCCAAGAGAAACAACGCATCTTTGCGCGCTGCTCTGACATCTGCTTTCAGAAAGGATTCTTGTAAGATCACATGAGGCACAAAACAATATAGAAAATGCAAATAACCGAACTCTATCAATAACATACAATCATTGTCTCACAACAACAATAGTGGTTACCTCGGGGGCCGCACACGAGGCGGTCTTGCCTCTTACCCTCTGCGACCGAATCCCTACTCCGTGCTTTGCCTGATGTGTCCGTGCTCGTGACACTCTGAGCACTGTTGCTTATTGTGGCGTCGTCGAAGTCCCCAAGGCAATACATGTCCTTACCGCCTTCTTTGTGAGAGGTCCATATCATTCTGAAGCCTCTTCCTCTTCCTTCGACCGCGTCGCTTGCTTATCATATCATTGTCGGAAAATGTATTCCTCCCCACGTCACGGTGTGTCAATGACGAGATCAAGGTAAGGCTCAAATCTATTCTCCCAAGTCCTCATCGTGGCTAGCCGAGAATTCTTCCGCAATGAGCGTGTTAGAAAGTTAACTTACGCCACGCACGCGACAGGCGGTGACGACGTGAGAGCATGGGACATGTAACAACGTCAAGACCATGCAAGTACAGTCTCTCGCTATCAGGTTGACTCTATGGTTTCGACCACCATAACGCTCGCCCCCAATCGATGTCTGCGCCGCCGCCGATTATATATATGCAAAGTGGGATCGTATTCCTCTGCTTCTTGATTGCATGACTCTGCTTTGCGATAGCAAGGTGCTTGGAAATGTCAAGCTTTTAACGGTGGCGGCATTATACGCGTCCTTGCACGGGTCCACCGATCCACAAAGTATGAGTTGGTCTTCCGAAATAAGTACTCCAAGATAGTCGATATTGCCATAGCATGGATGCCCTTAATAATGTTGTTGAACACTTCCGAGATGTTCGTTGTCATCATACCATACCGACAGTAGCCGCACCCCAACGGTGACTGGCATTGTACGCATCCCTTGCACGGGTCCACCGATCCACAAAGTATGAGTTGGTCTTCCAAAATAAGTACTCTAAGATATAGTGTTGTCATGTCGATATAAAAAGCTGACAAGGCAGAGTGTTGTCACGTCTTACTTTGCAGGGAGCTGTCACATCATGCTTTGCATAGTCATGTCTTTTCGGTTTGAAAAGCTGAAGATGTAGAGTGCTGTCATGTCGATCTGAAAAGCTGAACCTAAAACCCTAAACCCTAAAACCCTAAACCCTAACGTAAACCCTAATGTAAACCCGAACCTCAAACCCTAAACCTAAACCTAAGCCCTAAAACCCTAAACCCTAACTGGAACATCATGTTTGCAGAGAGAAGTCATGTCCTGCTTTGCAAAGTCCTATCTTTTCTGTCTAAAAAGCTGATGAGTTAGAGTATTGTCATGTCGATCTAAAAAGCTGGCGATGCAGAGTGTTGTCACGTCTTACTTTGCAGAGAGTGATCACGTCCTACTTTGCAGAGAGAAGTCATGTCTTGATTTGCAGAGTCCTGTCTTTTCAGTTTGAAAAGCTGAGGAGGTAGAGTGTGGTCATGTCAATCTGAAAAGCTAGCGAGGCAGAGTGTTGTCACGTCTTACTTTGCAAAGAGTGGCGTAATAGTTGCAGTCAATAAACCCTAAACCTAAGCCTAATCCTAAACCTAAACCCTAAACCATAAAACCTGACACCATAAATCCTAAACCTAAACCCTAAACCCCAAAACCTAAAACCGTAAACCCTAAAGCCTTAGACCGGTCGTTGCGGCAGGCAAATCCTCTGTCACGCCATTTATCACAGCGTGACAGTAGTGTTGTGTCACGCCATGCATATTGGCGTGGCTAAACCGTACTACCACGCCAAATTACCTGTCGTTACAGAGGGGTTGCTATAAAACGTCGATCGCTGTGAGGCTAAGTCCTGTCACGCCATGTAAACCGGCGTGAAAATACTGCTCTGTCACGCCAGGATAGATAGTGTGGCCAAACTGTACCGCCACACCAAATTGCTTCCATTCCATAGGGGTTGCAAAAAAAAAGGTAATGGCTCTAGTGCTAAGTCCTGTCACACCATTTATCCCAGTGTGGCAGCACTTCTCTATAACGCCAATATCCATGGCATGACAGTAGCCATATACTCATGCCATTTATCCCAGCGTGATAGGACTTCTCTGTAACGCCAATATCCATGGCGTGACAGTAGCCACATACTTAGTGTAGTCATCCAAATTGACTTTATTCAACAACATTTAGTGCAATAAGATTTGATTTCACACAATAAGAATCATTTCATTGGTTTCATTCAAACAATTCATGCAATAAGAATCATCCATCTGTCATCTCATTTCATCCAACATTCAAAATCCATCAACTAAGAAATATCATTTCATTTAGACAGAGTCATTGAAAGTTTCATACAATATAAAATACACACATTCATTGCGTCACTTGCGCTTTCGGTGCGCACCCAACCCCAGTGTGAACCTCGCTGCTGGGTGTTGGCCTCGCGTGCCCTAGATGACGTTTACCGAACTAATGTTCGCACGATCACGCCGTTTACGGCGTGTAGGCGTGGCCTGAGTCGGCTGCGTAGGCGATGGTGCACCAATAGTAGTGATGGAATCATAGTTCGAATAGGTGAATCAAAGAAGCAAAGTAACTTATCAAACAGTACCTGGTCCTGCGTGATGACGTCGAGCTCATTTGTATACATGAGGTACCGCGATCTCGGGCGCCCAAGATGGGTGCCACGATAGAGCTCGGTAGGCTCTGTCGATCGCGACCTGAGTCTTCAAGGGGCCATGGCCATGCCTGCATGGAGATATATATCACTCGCATTTTTTATGGAACGAGATATGTATGATTAATTAAAAAAATCCGTAGCTGCAAGGTAGCACGAGTGGCCCGACCTACGGGCAAACGCTCCCACATCCAGACCTGCAGGAGGTATGCGCAGCCAACCAAGTTGTCGTCCACACTCCATGATCGGCACGCGTCGCACAAATATCAGCAGAGACACACCAGTGTAGCAGAACCCCAACTGTATGTCCCCGCCGTCTCTAAATCTGCCAAAATTGGCATGTAAATCCAAAAGACGGCGTTGCTGACACCGTCTGGGAACAGGAAGGAGCCGAGAAGATGCCAAATCCATGCCCATGCGAAGCACCGCACTGTTTCATCATCTACGTCCGACGGGCACACATTGAAGTGCGCGTGCAGCCAGGACGCAAGCACCATGAATGGCCGATTGTCCCTCAAGTCCGTAGGGGGGGGTCCTCGGTCACCTCCAAGCCATTCTCCCGGTCTCGTCATTACCACGCTGTTGATGTCCCCAGACACTACAAGGCCATCTATGGAGAGGCCTAGAATCACACCGACGTACTAAAGCGTGATGGTCATCTCGCCTAACGGTAGGTGAAAAGTGTGGGTATCCGGGTGCCACTGGTCCACCGGTCGATAAGCCAGACCGCCCATCCATCTGAGCCCGTTGATGACTATTCGCGCCAAAGCAAGGAGACCGGCTGAGCGGATGTGTGGCACGTACCGCTCATCCTAATCTAGAGGGGTGTGGGTCCAAGGACGAAGTGGCTGGAGTACCTGTAAGAGAGATACATAAATAAATAAGTGAAACAATAAGCACATGGGAGATTAGTTGGAAGCATGATGGAATAAAAGATTAGCAAATCTCACCACACCATCGTCGGCTATGCGGTGGGCGCGATGGCCGATATCATACTCCAAGAGAAACAACGCATACTGCGCGTGCTACGGCATCCTGCTTTACAGGAAAGGATTCTTGTAAGATCACATGAGGCACAAAACAATATAGAAAATGCAAATAACCGAACTCTATCAATAACATACAATCATTGTCTCACAACAACAATAGTGGTTACCTCGGTTTGCACACACGAGGCGGTGCCGTCTTACCCTCGCGACCGAAATCCTACTCACGTGCTTTGCCCTGATGTGTCCGTGCTCGTGACACTCTGAGCACCTGTTGCTTATTGTGGCGTCGTCGAAGTCCCCAAGGCAATACATGTCCTTACCGCCTTGCTGTGAGAGGTCCATATCATTACGAAGCCTCTTCCTCTTCCTTCGACCGCGTCGCTTGCTTATCATATCATTGTCGGGAAAATGTATTCCTCCCCTACGTACGGTGGCCAATGCGACAGATCAAGGTAAGGCTCAAATCTATTCTCCCAAGTCCTCATCGTGGCTAGCTTCGAGAATTCTTCCGCAATGAACGTGTTAGAAAGTTAACTTACGCCACGCACGCGACAGGCGGTGACGACGTGAGAGCATGGGACATGTAACAACGTCAAGACCATGCAAGTACAGTCTCTCGCTATCAGGTTGACTCTATGGTTTCGACCACCATAACGCTCGCCCCCAATCGATGTGCCGCCGGCTGCCCTGATTGCGTATATATGCAAAGTGGGATCGTATTCCTCTGCTTCTTGATTGCATGACTCTGCTTTTGCGATAGCAAGGTGCTTGGAAGTAGCCGCACCCCAACGGTGGCCGGCATTGTACGCGTCCCTTGCACGGGTCCACCGATCCACAAAGTATGAGTTGGTCTTCCGAAATAAGTACTCCAAGATAGTCGATATTGCCATAGCATGGATGCCCTTAATAATGTTGTTGAACACTTCCGAGATGTTCGTTGTCATCATACCATACCGACAAGAGATGCACTTTTAGCGGTGGTCGGCATTGTCACGCATCCTTGCGGGTCCACCGATCCACAAAGTATGAGTTGGTCTTCCAAAATAAGTACTCTAAGATAGCCGAACTTTTTTGTAAGATCTTCCCTACTGCATTACTTAAAGAAATTAGCAGCTAGGTGATGCATGCACCACCTATACTGCACATCGGGGTGTCCGTCAAGTCTGCTCCTCACAGCATTCAAAATCCCACGGTGCCTGTCCGAGACAATGCAAACAACCCGTCCAGGCCCAACGAGGCATAGACGAACTATATCCATGAACCATTCCCAGCTCATATTGTTCACACCCTCTGTTAGTGCAAATGCTAATGGAATCAACTGGGCCTCTGTATCAATACCAACGGCGAGCATCAAGGCACCATAGTACTTCCCGATTAGGAACGTAGCGTCAACTGATATAACGGGCTTGCAATGCTTGAAGGCCTCTTTGCTTTGCCCAAATGACCAGCACACCCGTCCGAGAACATATTTCATAACCCCTCCGTCGGGTTCCGTTTGTTTCCCGTGGAAAGGATAAAACTCTATGCTCGGATTCTTGGCATGCAAAGCGGTTAGAATTTGAGGAAGCAACTCGTAAGCCTCCTTCCAGTCACACCACAGTAACTGCATCGCTCTCTACTTGGCTCTCCATACTTTCCCGTACTTCACACGATACTTAATGAACCCAAATATAACCTCAATGAGGGTGGCGTCTTGCAATGAAATTAGCAGTCGCCTAAAGGTGCTCTCCTGACACTCGAGCAATCCCACAAGAGTGAGGCTGCTTCACGTTCGCTATTTTCCATTGTTTGTCCCTAGTTTTGCGACCCATACCTTCCATCCGCACCCCCTTTCGCACTTCACGGTGTACCTCTTGTTCACATCAGAGTGTATCACTACGAACAAACGATGGTGCCACACTGAGTATTCTTGCAGCCAAACCTTCATATCATCCATGCTTGGAAACAATATGTTCTTATGTATTAGGTCATTATCCGGGTCCGCAATGTCATTCCTTCTCTTCAACCCATTAGCACAAACCGCTTTATCAGCCATTCTGACATTATCGAATGTGTGCACTGACAGGACCTCACCCAAAACACTGTGAAGAACCCACCCTTCCTCAGAGCAGAAAAACGGTGTGGGAACCTCGTTTTCGGTCGAGCTCCATCCTTCGTCGAACTCTACTTAACGTGATGAGGGCATCCCTACTACTACTACTACCTCTTCCACTCTAAGTGTGTATGCAGATGCATATGAAGCACCAAAAGGTCCAATGACTCGAGCAAGAGCTAAACTACTAAATCAACAGGAGCTTTTGTTTCTTAATGAATTTCCTATTATCTTTGATGTGAATTTGCTACTACCTCATTCTAGTATTTTATGGATAATTAGGTATGAGGAGGAAACCGAGACCGAAGCAATGGAGAAGAACTCCTGTCGGCTAGCACTCCAGGAGGAGGTCCATGCGTTCAAAGAAGTCAATTATGAGATCAGTCCATGCAATGGAGGAAAGGACACCATCCGCAAGTCCCAACCACATGATCCAACATTCATGGCCTGCGTGTCCAAAAACATTGGCCGACTCAAACATGTTTGGTCATGTACTAAGTTACTCATTAGTTTGGCCATAGTGGGTCATTAGTTTAGACCACTACACGTATGGGATTGGTCCTAGCCGAACTCCAATAAAAAAAATGGCCCAAGGCCCATACGTGCTTGTGTAATAGCGTGGGAGGTTGGGACTTTAAGTAGGAGCCGCCGCCATCACGTAGAGGTCAGACAAGATTTTGAGATTAAATAAAAACATATTGCTTTCTTCTTGATAGCCGATGGCATCAATGGGGAAAATTGAGAGTTCTTGCTAATTGAGATCGTTCAACCTTTCCGCTGGGAATTGGGAGCGTGATAGGGCTTCGCTTTGGTGGTCGTGAAGTCTGGCGTGTGTGTTCTTGCGAATTAAAGAGTGTTCGTTTTTACATTGGCAACGGAGGATCACTACGATTCAAGAGACTGCACGTGAGTATCTTGATCCTACGTCGAGAAGATCGGGCGACCCTGTATCATAACGAGTTGTTCTATCTCAGAATACCTCCTCCTCAAGCTCATTATTCATTACAGCGCCATTGAAATCAGTCACAAGGTCACTAACATGTTGCGGGGAAGGAACAGGCACATATGACAGATCCACCAACAGGGGGGCATCGTTATTAACACTGATGCCAACGAACTCTTCGGAAGGTGGCTCCTCCATTGGGGGGACTTGCGAAAGATGGAGAGTGGATTCTAGTTCTGTCGTGTTGCCATTCACCACATCCAAATTGTTTGAAAAATCCTCTACAACGATTCTCCTCTCCACCGCCACTTCCAACGACCGGACCTAAGATGTGAGAACAAGATCCTTGTACGTGTCCCAATCATCGTCGGACAAGATTGGCACCAAACAGATGTGCACCTTACAACCCACACTAGCATCATATCGCCCCGCAGTCTAACAACGACCTCGGGCTCATCCCATCCAAAGGTTGACTTAATCCTAGTCAGAAGATTCAAAAGTCTGGTGATTCACGAAACAAAAGAACGGTCACTTCCATGCCACCAAAGTCGATATCACTACCCATTTGGCTAATCAGCCCACTGGTAAATACACGTACAGCTTTGTCCATCTACATGCAACAAAATATTGCAAAGTCAGTACCGCATGCCATATGTACGAAATATCACAATCAACATTGTACATAATAAAAGCTGTGTTTCGGTTGACACATGCTAGCAGTTTGAAGATACAAACGTATGGTTAATTATAGCTTTATTGTAGTTTTGTACTGTGACAGTACTATGTTGTAGTTACAATAACGAGCATGATGGTTTACAGTCAACATGAAACAGTTCGTCTTGTTAAATGGAGTTTTCGAGTTGTTTAACAATGATTGAGAAAGAGATAGTCCATTGTCAATTTTGAATGGGGGCAATTGTGGTCTGTAACTCTCATATTTCTCTGGCAGAGACTAACCCTTTATTAAGGTGTGTTAGGCCATACACAGTGGACGAATAACACCAAGAAACAATGAGATACAAAAAGATCCAAATCATACACTATCTGAGTATCCCGTGCTCAGTCACGCTTGAGATCTCATTCTCAAGACCGCACAAACCATGTGTTTGGGACCGCTCAGAGCTTACCTCTGAGTGCGACATACACTACCCTGGATCCACGTGCCCAGGTACGCTTGAGATCCCATTCTCAAGACCGCCCAAACCACGTGTTTGGGACCGCTCATGGCTCATTCCTGAGTACGCCCAGGACTTCGCTCCTTAATACGCCAGAGCTACACGCTCAGAGTGCCACAAACCACTCGTTCGGGAAATCTGATATACAAAAAGGAGATAAGTCACAATTTTTTTGCCTTTAGCCTATATCTCAATTCTATAGAGGTCCTTTCATAATTTACTTTCGGTAAACTAATTATGTAGGACATGAGGTCAGAGCTTGAGCAAAATATGGATTACTTCTTTCTAGTGGCCCTTTATATCTTGAATTACTCGAGTAACATTAACATAGGAGAAACTTATCAACTCCTGCTCTGTAGAGGTCCTTTTATTATTTATTTTTGGTAAACTAATTCTGTAGGACATGAGGTGAGAGCTTGAGCAAAATGCGGATTACTTCTTTTCAATGACCCATTATATCTTCAATTACTTGAGTAACATTAACATAGGAGATCCTATTTACATAGAATGTAGTTATTGATCGAACAGGGTTATGAATTGTAAAGAACCATTTGTCCCATTAGATCATGTGGATCGAACCTATATATAGGGTGGGCGTGGGGCGGATCGGTCCGACCCTGAGGTCGCCCCACATGACCCATTTACATAGAATGGAGTTATGGATCAAACAGGGTTATGAATTTTAAAGAACCATTTGTCCCATTGGATCATGTAGATCGAACCTATATATACATGTTGTTGTTGCTCATTGAGCTACACTATACATGTTGCTCACCTGCTGCTACTAGCATGACAATGAAGAAAGATGGTAACTTGAGCTTTGCTACATATTTGTCACATATTCTATCATGTCCTTGTTCTCACATACAAGAGCTAGACATAAAGTACTAGAGCAAGAAACTGAGAATAAGGACCTACACATGCTAGTTATTTTTGGATTGACAATAGGCATGCTCTTGCTAAAGAACTTATGTTAGTTCTTGATAAGAACATGATACTACACAAAGATCTTGGCAACTAGCTCAATGAAAATCAGGAATCTGAGAGCAATATACATATACAACCTATGTATTCTAGCTTCTCTGGCAACCGTTCATCAATCATTTCAACAACACATTCACCACACAACATTTCAATACATGAATATCCATCAGAGACATCATGATGAGATGCAAGATATGCACACCTTAGGGGTGGCCGGGACTTGTGAGGAGGCACGGGGAGGAGGCCGCTGTTGGGGCCGGCGGGAGGCACGGAGGAGGAAGCCGACGTCAAGGTCGGCGGGAGGCGCGGAGGGAGGACAACCGACAGGGGGGGCAGATGGAGGACAACCGACGAGTGGAGGATGGCCGCCGGGAGGAGGGCGTCTAACGAGGGGAGGAGGGCCGGCGGGAGGAGGGAGTCCGACGGGGGGAGTAGGGCTGGCGACGGGAGGACAGAAGGTAGTAGGAGGAGAGAGGCACGGGAGGTTGGGGAGAATGAAGACCTACCGTCGGGCCAAGAGGGTTAAGTCGCCACTGTCACGCCAACTCTCGTGGCATGACAATATAACTCGTCACGCCATGAGTTATGGCGTGACTACTGCCACGCAGGCCCTCCACACTAGCACGGCAGGTGGGCAAGGGCTTGCGTGGCATGTTTTGTCACGTCAAGGTAAGTGGCGTGACAAAACGTATTTGCCACGCCACGGGTAGTGGCATGGCCAAAGGGGCTAAAATTGGAAATAAAGTTCACGAGAGATTAACTTTAAAATAAAATTTTAAAAATGATTAATTAATAAAAAAAATTCTCTAGGATTTGCCACTATAAACATTGTAATCTATAATTTGACACTCTAAAGATTGGTTGTTTGATAATTTGCTATTTTGGTCTTTTAATTACATTTTCTCTCTTTTCCCCAACGCGAAATGTCCTTATTGGCCCTCTCTAAACCCGACCCGCCCGCAGTCTCTATCTGGCTCAACCCCATCTCGCTCGACACATCCCCCCCCCCCCAAAATTTTTCTTATGCGCTTGTTCACCATCGCCAGGGGTGACGACGGCGGCCCCTCAGCCTCAAGAGGTGGCTTCTCCCACATTCGAGCTCCATAATGCATTCAATGAGCATTGGAATCTGAAGTGGTTGTGCATATTTGTGGAAATTGTTGACAAGGCTAGCTACCAATGCAGTCAATCCAATGTTACCCAACTAAATATTGTTGATCTTGATGAAGCAAATACCTCCAATGCAGCACATATATCCAATGCAGTAGATAGCTCAAATGCAGTAGGTGCATCCTATGTCCTACATGCCAGCATAGCACCTGTGGATGCCCCAGAGGGTAGGGTTGTTGATTGATCTTCTATTAAAATTCAAGTAGGACCTAATGTTGGTGAAGATGACAGAGATGTTGCCATGACCGAGGAGCAGATGTATGCTAGTCTGGGCTTAAGGGGTGATGATGCTAGAGCTGACGAAATGAGACGTGCACCACCAATCAGTGCTCCAAATGTGACCAATGTTGCTGCTAATGATAATGTTTGGGCTGTTATTCCAGTGGATGATAGCTTTGCTGGGGAGACAAACATTGGGTATGACAGGTAGGATCCATAGATGAAATCTGGCATCACATACCCTAGCAGGGCTGAATTCAGAATGGCTGTCAAGCAGTATGCCATTAAGCATGAATTTGGTATGGGGACAGAGAAATCAGACCTAACAAGGCTCAGGGGATTTTGCAGAGGTGAAGGATGTGAATGGCAAATTGTTGGTATCTTGATGCCGGATAAGAAAACCATCAGGGTACTAACACATCACTAACATCTTTATTTTGTGATGCATAAATGATGATTGTCATGACTATTTTGTTTGTAGGTGCAGGCCAGCAAGATGATTAATAAGCATACTTGTGCTTCAACTAGTCGTGTGAAGACCAGCATGGCATCGCATGCATGGATTGCTGAAAGCTCACTAGGGATATTGAGGAAGACTCCAAACATGGGTGCTAAAGAACTCCAAGTCGTGTGAAGACCAGCATGGCATCGTAGGCATGGATTGCTGAAAGCTCACTAGGGATATTGAGGAAGACTCCAAACATGGATGCTAAAGAACTCCAAGAAAAACTACAAGATCAATACAATGTTACCCTCACATATCCCACAATTTGGGTTGGTAGACAAAGAGCAATAGAACAATTGTATTACCCCTGGGGGGAAAGCTTTCACATGTTGTACAGCTTCAAGGCAGAGGTGGAGTTTAGATCACCTGGCAGTGTTGTGGAGATAGGAACCAAGAACATTAATGGAGAGATCTACTTCCACATGTTCTTCCTTGCCTTTAAAACATGCATCGATGGATTTGTCAATGGTTGTAGACCCTACTTGAGTATTGATTCCACAACACTCAATGGGGAGTGGAATAGGCATCTAGCTACAGTCACCGCTCTAAATGGGCACAATTGGATGTTTCCAATAGCATTTGGCTTCATAGAGTCTTAGTCAATTGATAACTGGACTTGGTTTATGCATCAATTGAAAAAAGGCAATAGGTGATCCTACCATTCTTGCTGTTTCAACAGATGCTTGTAAAGGTCTTGAGAATACAATGAAGAAGGTTTTCCCTGGCACAGAGCAAAGAGAGTGTTTCAGACACTTGATGCTCAACTTTGTAAAGAAGTTTCATAGAGATGTCTTCGGCAACACGTGGCCTACAACAAGTGCTTACACACCAGAGAAGTTTGAGTACCATATGAACAAGATTTTAACATCATGTCCTGATGTAGCCGATTACCTCAATAGGCATCACAACTTGTTGTGGATGAGATCAAAGTTCTCTACTGAGATCAAGTGCGACTACATTAATAATAATATTGATGATTCATTCAATAATTGGATCAAGGATATCAAACATTTGCCTGTGGTTGATCTAGCAGATAAGCTACACGAGATGATAATGGAGCTTTTTGACAAGAGGAGAAGGATTGGTGAGAGACTGGATGGGTACATACTCCCTGCTATTGTGCACCAGCTAAATGCAAGGACAAGAGGATTGGTCAACTATAAGGTATGATGCAAAGAAATACACACACCCAAGAAAATGAGGATAAGCTTGGCTGCAACCACAACAGAGAGTCCTAGGCACATGACTATAAGGTATGATGCAAATATATCAAGTCCTATTTTTATATGCCTTTTGGATTGCATGCTTATGGCTAATAAATATTACAGACAACTAGCGTTGTCAATAGGAAAAAAAAGCTTCACAAAGTGCAGTCACAACATCACTAATGACAACAAGGTCACCAGCAAAGGCCAAGGCCACTGCCAACAATAAATTAACTCCAAGGATGAAGAGAAAGTGACCTATGACGTAATGTGATGGAATGACTTGTGTGAAATGACTGGTTGTGAGAGATGGTTTTCCCATAACTCTCTTCTTTTGGTGAAATTTGTTTCATTTGCTAGATAAGATTTATGTTCAGTTATGGATGTTACCTTATATAATGGATGATTAGCTATGTTATGGACCAGTTTATCTGAATTTGTCATCTCTCTGTGCATGCCAATGCTTTTTGTTCTATTTATTGAAGGCTGTTAACAGATTTTATCTCAAGTTCCTGACAGATGTAAAGTTATGCAATAATTTTTTTCGAGTGAAATGAGTGTTGCTCCTTTATCGTTATCGCCATGCAGCACTACCGACTAGTAAAGTTATTGACCGGATCTCACAATAACAAAATTTAAAGCGCTGATGTTAATGTGGTCCAAGTGAGTGTGGAGTCAGGTCCCTTGTCGGTTTCATTTGGCCCGACTCCAAGATAGGCTGCCTCGAGACCTTGTTTTCCGTTACCCTTCCAGAAAAGAAGACGTTCTATGAGTTTGGAAGGACTGGTATTGAACCAAACTTGCATTTGGAAGAAACTTGCATTATCTTAAGCTATAAGAGCTACTGCTGCTGCTACAATTCACACAGTTCATTTTGAGAAATCAACCGCATCGGGAGTACCATTGCTTACCAGATAGAGGCTACGGACGGGTCGGGTTTAGAGAGGGGCAATAAGGACATTTCGCATGGAGGAAAAAGGGAGAAAATATCAGAAAATTTAATTAAAAGACCAAAATGGAAAATCATCAAACAACCAATCTTTGGAGTGGTTTGCCATCCTAGAATGTTTTTCTTTGGGAATAAGTCCACTTTACACCCTTGAACTATAGCCTGAGTCCAAAAAACACCTTCAATTACAAAACCGTTCACTTTACACCCCTCAATTATTGAAACCGGAGTAAATCACCCCCTCTTCCTAAACCACCCCGGTTTTGGATGGCGTGACGTCCACATGTACATGTTCCGCTAATGTGGCGTACTCATGACCCGTCACTGACCACCCCGACCCCGTTTGATCACCAGTCCAAGCTTGCAAGTCATTCTCGTTCGCTTGTTCAAAATCAGAATGGCATGATGTGTGTGGTCTTGGAGTCATAGCCAGCGAGGCAGCTCTTGGCGTTCACCTTGTATATCTTCAGTAGCTCCAGCGCCATCTGCATCGCCGCCAGCGAGCACCCGCTCTGCAGCAGCAGTAGCAACCTTGTCAGCCCGCCCTCGGACGACGCCGCAGATCCGCGCCCTCCGTCCCTATACTTGTGGCACATCGCCTGAAACACGCCCATCGCGGCCTTGGCGGCTCGCGGCCGACCTTCACCATCTTGCCCACCACCGCCGGACGGCCTCCTCCGCGTCCTCGCATAGAGTGGCGAGCGACGGAGGACTCAAGGATCCGGAGGGCCTTGGCCAACGTCTTGCTCCGTCGTGGCATGGAGCGTCGCGATCATGGCGGGGGAAATACGACAAGTCAAGACCATGTCGGCGCAAGCCGCTTCGACCGAAGATGGCGGCGGTAGGAGAGGCCGTGTCCATGGCCTTCTTGTCCAGTCGCCCTTCTCGTCGACGGGCCAATGAGTCGATCGGCTCGGCCACCACTCGACGACTTCGGCCATCCACCTTCGCCTTTTTGCCAGGCATTGGCGAAAGCAAGAACTCCACCACCTTTGCGTCGATCCTCGCCTCGAGCCGCTCCTACCATGCAAAGACGCAGCGCGCCCGACGCTGCCAAGGCCGCCGCGCACCACGGCAAGGCCATGGCTACCGCTTCTTGTTCGCGTCCTCGATGCCATCCGACGCCACGATCGTGGCGAGCACTCTTCTGATGGCCTCCACACCTCGACATCGATTTCCTCACCCTTCCTTCTAAGAACCGACGCGACAGTCTTTGCGGCGGCCGGTGCCTGGAAAGATTCTTTTGAACTCGTCGACGCCATCGCCGGAGAGATAGGTCGCCAGCTCAAGCAGCACGGTGGAGGGGTCAATGTCGGAGGACGCAACCTGTCAGACGAGCCGTGCAGGGGAAGGACTCGCGGTAGAAGTCGCGGAGCCGGCATCGGGCGAGCAGGAGGCGGCGGAGGTGGACCAATGGGCGATGAGGCTATGGAGGGTGAGGTTGGGGATGAGGTCCGTCGACGGGAGCGGGAGCATGGTGGCCGGGCAGGTGGTGTTGCCAGAGTATAGCCACCACTATATGGAGGCACGGTCGTACGTGACACCGGTGTAGAGGCTCATCGGCAACCGCATGAGGTCTAGCCCCTGGTACTGCGACAGGAGCCTCATGCTCGTGGCCGTCTCCTTCCTGACCATGGCAAGCTCAGCTGCTCCGTTCTTGGCAATGCTTGAGGATAAGGGAATGTAGCATAAAGGGATGGAGAGGGTGGAGAAGAAGGTGGGGTGGTGGTATATGGGCCGGAGGCGGCGGAGCCGGAGGCGGCCAGGCGAAGAGGCAGCGGTGCCAGGAGAGAGTGGAAAGGAAGAGAGATTTGGGGAGGAATCAAGCACTCTCTCTCTCTCTTTATCTGATTTGTGTCTGACCTGTGGGCCGTGATGCCACGTAGGTGATAAAACTGGGTGGTTTTGGCCTGAGGGGGTTGGGTGATCTGGTATTGGCAGTTCGGGGGTGTAAACCAAATGGTATTAGAGTTTAGGGGTTTTTTTGGACTTGGATCAAAGTTCAGGGGTGTAATATGGACTTTTTCCTTTTCTTTGCGGTGGCAAATAATCAATTTTCTCTATGTTTAGTGTTTACTTAACCCGTGCTCACCGATATTTCATTGCACAAAATTATCACAAGTTCACAACCCACTCTTCAAGAATTCAATCCATCTCTGGTTTGGAGAATTTTTAGGGAGAATAAATGCAAAAATAGGGAGAAGAGGGAATAAGAGGGGGTTGTATTCTTGTACTGTTTACTCCGTCTCATGGTGCTCCTTTCTAATGTGCTCCTTTTTAATGACTTGAGTATTTGGGATTGCAAGAGATAATCAAAAGTAAAAAAGGTTGTAGCCAATAGCTATTTCTTGGGAATACAAGAAAATGAACTGACCTTTTGTGCATAAGTACATGTTAATATTGATTAGATAACTAATGCAGAGCCTTTAAGATTCTTTAAGATTTTAACATCTAATCAATTGGAAGGACCATATCTGTGTTTCTAGAGTTTTGTTCCAAACAAGATCAAGGTGGTCTTTTTTTCTGAAACATAGGGGGAGCCATGGCTCCCACTAGCCCCTACTGTCTCCATCCCTCATCATGGGTTGATTTTTTTTGGATCCTACCCTCTGTTTCTTTTTCCTAGCTTTAATTTCTTGTTCCAATACTGTTCTCTCTCTTGAAAAGAGATAATGGTCAGACCGCTAGGAACTCTTTACACCGTGCGATTTGGACCGAACGGTCCATATAGCATGTGGACTCCCCACCGGGCGATGTGCATGATCTAGACCTCTCGATCTAAATCGCACGGCTCACATGCTCTGACGAGTCGGCCAGAGGCCCAGAGCCCACACCTAACCAACCCAAGAGCATCCATGGCGCGCCGTTCAAAACCCTAAACCCCGCACTTAGTGCTTGTTTGATTTATATATATAAGGTTGTCGATGTCTTTTTTATAAACTCGTCTGAGGTGAGGTCATCAAAATTGAGGTCATAGTTTGATACAATTTGATTCGATTAGAAAAGGAATATTGCCATAACGGTTGCTATGAATCAAATTTGCCTAACTAACTTACGATGTGAAAAAGTGTGGCAAGCCTCGAGGAATCACACGCATCGGCACGAATTTTTTAAAAAAAATATTATTATTTTAAAAGATAATTACAAAAATAAATAGTCACCCTAAAGAATTACAAAACTAGGCTCATGTCGCTGTTTGAGCTGGCGGCAGGCTCCTGTCGTCGGGCCTAGCCCCTGGCAAGGGAGCTCAACAGTCTAAAACAGTCCCCATAGCTCCCTGTCGCCAGTTGAACTGACGACAGGGATAGGGATTCTCCCCTATAAAAGACCCTTGAAACCCTAAAATTCGACACATGACTCACTTTTATTCAGAAAAAAGAGGAGGGAAGGGAGAGGAGTAGAGGAGAGGAGAAAAGCTAGCGGCTGCTCGTTCGGTCGCCCACCTGTCAGGTAATTTTTAACCTAATGTATTACATAGTTTTAGATGTACGGTTACGTAGTGCAGTATGTTGTACATAATACTTTTTGGTGGGCAGTCTAGTTTGAGATATGTGGTTTATCGTGGAAATGTTCTTTACGGTGCAGTGCGTCAAATATGTCGAACGTCACCAATTTTAATATTTACTACGGTCAGGGGACTATTCTTGAGGTCCCGGTTGGATTCATTTGCGTTATTTTCAATCAGCAACCGTGCCCCTGCCAAGAGTAGAGGAGCGTACATGGGGCGTTGTGATGCGGCGGTTCTTTCACTCATTCCAAGTGGACCATGATGTGTATGATCTGAGATTGAGTTGTCTTGCCCACCGAGCAGCATAACCCACATATTGAGAGTTAGTGCAACTCAAGGGAACAAGGTCATGGCAGTCATATGTACACATGGCGAGGGAGGGAGGGTGGGATTTGGTCCTTTTGACCCAGGCATATGCCAAGCCCACTCCTGCATCCGCGGTTGAACAAGAAAGGGGTGATGATGCCGAAGAAGAAGTCGGGGACTCCAGCCACAGCGTGATGCACACAATGGCCGAAGGTCCAGAAGTAGCTGGTCCTGTTAATGAAGACCCTGTGGAAGGAGCTCCTTCAGTTAGGCAAGCTACTGGGCTTGCTGACGAGGGTGAGGAGGTGGAAGCCCTAGTGCAAAAGATGGATCTTGAAGACCGGGACTACATGGCATTGTTAGAAGATAAAGGATCCGACGACGAGGATGGTGTGGACTAGCAGGCGATTCCATCCGAGTGGAACACATACCAGTTTGACAACCTCATCGTCAATGAAGGCTCCCGTGTGCCGTGGGAGTACAACCAGAGCAAGGTCAAGCAAGGAGCTATGTACAAATGCAAGGAGGCCGTGTAGGAGGTGGTCAAATTCTGGGCGTTGTCAGTGCGGCGTACATTCACAGTAGTCAAGTATAACCCAAGATGCTACGATGTGAAGTGCGGCGTAGAGGGATGCCCTGGCGAGTGCACGCATTTCAGCCTAAGTGAGACACCTACTGAAAATGCTCTATAGTTGTCCCACACACATGTGTCGTCGCTGAGTCAGTACAGTCCCACAGGAATATGTCATTAGGCTTCATCGCCAACCTCCTGTACGATGAGATCGCGGATAATCTAGATTTTGAGCCACGATCCATCATTCGAGCGGTTGAGACAATGTTCCAGTACATACTTAGCTATGCCAAGGCTTGGAAGGCAAAATAGAAGGCATTGGAATTAAGGTTTGGCACGTTCGAGGATTTCTACCACAACCTCCCTGAGCTACTCTGAGTCATACAAGACAGGAATCCTGACACTCATGTCAACATTCAAGATTTCAGATTTCACACATCCAAAGTGGGCCAATAAGAGGGTATTGTGGCGAGCATTCTTTGCCTTTGGTCCATGCATCAATGCATTCCGGTACAGCCATCCAATCTTGTGCGTGTCTGACACATTCCTGACCAGAAAGTACAAGGGCCAGATACTGATGGCAATAGTTCTCCTCATAGAATTCATTGTTATGGAAAGCGAGAACATGGACAGCTGGTTGTGGTTCCTAAGGGATGTGAGAATTTCTGTTGTACAGGGTTGTCCTAACGTATGCATCATACATGATCGGCATACGGGCCTGCTGAGTGCAATAACTCAGCTACAACAAGGAGAGAACGAACAACTTTTATGGGCGGATCTGCAAAGCAGGTGATGCATAAGGCAATTGGGTGCAAACTTCTACAAACAGTCCCACAACATGGACTTGATGAACTTGTTCAAGTGGCTATGCAACCAGATCTAGCGGCGAAAGTTTGAAGCACTCTAGAAGATTCTAGACGAGTGGACCCAGACGCACAGAAGGGAGGCAGCGAAAAGGGCCGCCCCAAGCATTGACCAAGCCCCCGAAGCATTGCTTGAGCTACCCACAGATAGTCCCAGTGTGACGAGGAAGACGGGGGGTGCAGGTAAAATACTTCTCAGACTAGATTGAGCACGAGTCTAAGGAGAAGTGGTCATTGCTACATGACAGAGGTGGTGCACGGTATGATGTCATGACAAACAATCTAGCCAAGGAGTACAATTGGGCCATACGCAGCGCAAGGTGCCTCTACGCAGCGCAAGGTGCCTCTCTCTGGTTGGTATTGTGGATGGATCCCTTGGTCGATCCACTTGCGGTAGCCACACAACGGATCTGGGGACTACGGGTAGATGGGAGAGGTTGTTAGTGCATACTTTGAAAGAGAAATGGTAGGGGAACATATTGTAACCGGTCCTTACCGGCTGCCGATAGCGGCCCGTGTCCCAATGACGGTTGAGATAGCCACATGAGTAGTTCGCGCAACCCCAGTAACGCATGCCCAGGCTGAACCGCTCCTTGGACTTGAAGAATTTGCATGTGTCCCTACATCTGTCGCGCAACCCCAGTAACGAATGTTCAGTTAGAATGTTCAGGTAGGAGTTGCTGCTATGGGGGCATCATTGCAAGGAGGTGCATTCCTGGAACGCTCCGTTTGTTCATCCCGGGCCGCAGCTGTAACATCCCAAAGTTATGTTACCAAAAAAAAATTTAATCAAGTTATTATTTTATTAGATTGTTGAGATTTAAAAGAGTTTCCTTGCGTTTATTGATTTTCCTAGATTTTAAAAGTCAAAAGGTAATTTATTAAGTTTTCTAGGATTTTCTTGGATTTAAAGTTCAAAAGAAAATTTTAATTAATTTCTCGAATTTTCTGGATTTTAAAAAGGTTTTTCCTATTTTCTAGGAATTAAAAATAATTTATGTGAAAAAAAAGGCAAATTTAAGTTGGAACAATCTTATTAAGTTCCAGAAACAAAATCCCAATTTTTTGGGCCTTTTTGAAGTTTTAAAAATAAAAGGAACTCGCTGAAATTTTCCTGATTTGAAAAAGCTTAATTTGAAATTTTAGAAATAAAAATAATTTAATATGAATAAATAAAACTTCAGTTAAATTCCAAATTTTGGTTTGTTTTATTTTCTAAATTTTTGGGCTTTCAAGTCCCTTTGTTATTCCCTAGATTTCTAATTATTTTACGGCTTTTTCAAAAATTCCTTTTCTCTGTTCAAAAATCTAATTTAAATTATTTATTTTAAAGTGTTGGAATTCCTAAAATTATTAATCCAAGTCTGAATTCAAATGTCTGTTCCAAAAATCAAATCTTTTTGCGGCAATTCTGAATTCAAATGCTTATTTTGAATTCATCTCAAATTCATATTTGTTCGCCAATTTTCCAAATTTGAATTTTCTCGACCCTTTTCCTGTCCTTTCCCTCTTTCCTTTCGCCCTCCCCCCCTTCTTTTCTCCTTTTTCTTCTTTTTTTTTCTTTTCTTTCTTTTCCCTTCCCTTTCTTTCCCTTCCCTCCTGTTCTTCTCCCTCGTGAAGCTCGCGCTGTGCAAGACCCAGCTTGAAATCCGTCGGCTCTAGCAGCCTCGAGCCTGCAAGCCCTCTAGCCCGCCTCGCTCTCAGCCACGCCACTGTGATGTCACTTTGCTCAAGCTAAGCGTCACTTGCTTTGCCCCATGTTGCGCCTCGAGCTTGCCCCCATTACTTCCTCTATAAAAACTAGAGCTACCCCTCCTTCTTCCCTTCCTCCTCCCCCTTTACATCTCCATTTCTTCTTTTCCCCCACCAGATCTCCTGCCACCCATTTCTATTTCTTCCCCACCGCCGGCCATGTGCCACCACCATAGTTCTTCCTCTCTAGCCACTCTCTTGCTGAACCACCCGCGTCACGGTGTGCCCCTCGGACTCCTCTTCCACCTCCCTAAGTTTCCCCTCCCCTCTCCCTCTCTACTCAACGGATTAAATGCCGACAACCGTGCTTGTGATGCTTCTTCTCGTCGGACCGCATCACCGTCAAGGTCCCTATCCGAGCCGAAAAAGTCACTTGGGGCGTCGTCTGCCGCCACTGCAGGAACTGCCACCAACTGCGCCTTCATTCTTTGCTACCACTGCCTCACTTCGCCACCGGCAATGCCACCACCACCCTCGGGTTCCCCATCCCCTAGGGATTCCATTTTGCCCTTGCTCGGCGCCTTCCCCCACTCCCCTCGCCGGTGCCGCCTCCTGCTCTGCCACCTCTAGCTGCTGCATGTGCTCTCTATTGCTTCTTCATCTTTCTTTCTTTCTTCTTTGGTTGTTCCACCTCCATGTGGGACCCTCTTACCATACACACCTCCCTCCTATCTCTCCATCATCTCACTCACTAGCATGTGGGGTCAAGTTGTCATATGCTAGTTCTTTGCATGTGAGAATCAGAGGGAATATTCTAGATTATTCTATTCCTTTTTCTCAAATTCTATCATTTTATGTGATTGAAGACTTTCGGACATTCGTTCTCCCTCATACGAACTCTGATTCTGTCGATTCTTGTTCCTAAATTCATCTAAAGGCAATATCTTTCTTTTAGTACTAATTTTATTATTTTTGGATCTTATTTGAATTCGGCTTATTTTCGCATATAGATTTCGACGACTTCGGAGAACCGGATTTCGGCGTCATTTGAGAACAACAACTAATTAAGCAAGGCAAGTTACATCCTTTGATCATGTTTGATCCCAATAATTTAAATTATTTAAATTATATTTTAAATTATTATTGCATGCTTACTTTTATTCAAGTAATATAATTTTCTATCTTTAAATTGTTGCTAAATCCCAAATACTTGTATAGCAAATCATTGTCAAAATGGGAAGTAAGGAGGATCATTCCGTGTGATATATTATGGAGATAGAAATTGAAAATTATGGATTATTAGAAATACATGATTGTTGGATACTAAGATTGTAGCATTGTTGATTATTGGAATACATCATTATCGGATTACATCCTAGTTAGATCATAATATTATATCCTTGTGGGACACTCGGATTATATCTTTGTTGGATATAGGATTACGTTATTGTTGGATTGATGGATGTCGATTATAGAAATAGTTATTGTTGGATGTTGGATTATAGGATTATATAATTGATGGATATTGGATTGTAGAAATACATTATGGATGGATATTATATTATAGAATATTACATGATTATTGGATATTGGAGTATATGAATACATGATTATTGGATTATAGAAGTACGATTGTTGGATATTGGATTATAGAATTAGATTATTGTTGGAGATTGGATTGTAGGATTACCAATTTATTATGTTGATTTTGGAGGATTAGGTTGAATCAAGAAGTATGGAATTAATTGGGTATTCCGGTCATATTGGATTTATCAGATATGATTGAATAGAGAAGTTGGATTTAGAATAAATCTTATTTTGATTATAGAAATATATCTTGGTTGGATTATATAAGTATATCATTACTGGATTATTGGAATATATCAGTGTTGGGTTGTTGGAAATCTAGTTTTGACAAGATGATCAAGTTTCGGTGATGAATAAAGAATGAAGTTGGATTATTATAGTAAGTTATGAGGTGTATTGGTCGAATTATAGAGAATTGATAAAATTGGTGGAGTTAATTGAGTAGCAGTGTTTGGTTGATCTACAGTTGATAGGTGGATTAATGGATACCATAATGTGGTGGATCAATAGACATAATAGATCAATTTGGATTATGATTCTAATATTGATGGTTGACTTACTGATCCTGGAGTTGACAATTCTTGGACATCCAACCTTGTCATCCTAGATAAAACTCTAGTCAATACAATAGTATTAACAAGATGCTTCTTGTTAAAAAAAAAACTTTATGCTTAGTCATGCTTAAACAAAAATGTTTAATTTGGGGAGTTTTAGCCAAATGTTCAATTATGATTTAACATGAGGCTATGGTATTGCTTTTACCATAGAAATTTTGGAAAATGATTTAACTTGAAAAATAAATAAAAGTTGGTTTAGGCTTGGGCGAAATAGATGTTTGGATGGTGCAAGTTGTTGCACAGGCTCAATTCAGGAATGGTTAAGGCCTAGGGGTTATTTTAGAAAGTCGTCCAAGTCAGTTAAAAATCGGTCTTCGAGCCACATCAAGCTAAGCCTCACCGTACAACCACATGTCCAGAAATGGGGCGGACTTGACTAACTAATTTGTAACATTCCACCGTGGTTGTGCCATCTGGTTGCGTGGGTGTCACAAATGACCTACTTTTTATATATTCCCACATGGCGCAAGAGGGGGCTTAAATCCGGCGGATTTCCATCCAAAGGAAGTGAAACCTTAGCGAGGCGGGACTACGTTGGAATGATGTATTATAAAGGCCTTGTGATAATCGCTTAGTCGCACACCTTCGAAAGTGTGTCAGACGGACATTATAAGTTGATTATCTCTTGTGGGTCAAGCTATACAATCTCTGCAAAGTGTAAAACTATTCAAATACTCATGGACATGCTAGCAAAGCCACTCAAAGTTATAATTTGGTTTTAATTTCAAAAGGTTTTGTCAAATGATTTTGGATAGTCTATCCAATTGAGAAATTAGGCGGTTTGCCATCTGATAGAAGGGTATCCTTCACCACTCTTGTATGAAGGTTATCTTACTATAAAACTTGAGATTCAGAAAATAAATTTTAGTTATAGAATAACTACTTTGGAACTTAGTACAGTTATTTAAAAAGAAAACATTGCTTTATGCAAAATTAAACCACTTAAGCCTTCCTTTGTTATATCCCTGTATGCATTATAATTATGTTATTGGGTGTAACCTGCGGAGTATATTTTTGTACTCACCCTTGCTTAATAAAATATTGTTCAGAGCAGAAGGACTTCACCACCGGTGTGGATCTCAACGACTCTACAGCTACCCCACTCGATTGCCTGTGGTAGATTAGCAGGGCTCTACTGCTTCTTTTTCATCTTCTGATGTGTTCTTTATTGTTGGCTTGTAAGCCTTTCTGGTAATAAACTCTGTTATTTATTAATAAAGTTGTGCAAATTATGGATGTTATCATTCTTGTTTACTGTGTGAACTAGTTACTGATCATGGGACTAGTTCAGAATACACAGAGGATTTGGGAGAGTTACTTCTGGGTCCTTACAGCAGTGCCCCTTGCGAGTTCGCGGATCTAGTCCCATTGGTTCTCCATCCGAGTGAGATTGTGTTGGAGTCTTGATGCAGGAGAACCCACCGTGGAAGGGGTAGTACTTATGTATCGAGTCGGCCCTACGTACGCGGCTGAATTGTAATTCAGATGAAGGAAATTCACGTCCACGAGGCAGCGGCCCTGAGGAGGAATCGTGTGGCAGCGTTGCGTCACGTCTCTACAGGAAGCAGACTCGTTGGGTCACGCCCCTACGCAAAGCTGCCTCGTCGGGTCGTGTTGTCCTGACGTGTGCAACTACCCTCATGTCTGCAAATTGTTGTTACTTTTGGACATTGCGGTCCTGATTTCCTGTCACCGTACGAAGTGTGGTCTTGTCACTCTGAAAAGTAAGTGTCACAATGTGTTATCATATCGGTTTGTAAAGGTGGCGTGGGAGAGTCAAGGCTAGAAAGAGGGTGGTGTGGGGTGTCTCGATGCAGACTCCCTCACGTGGTCGCGGTGTGCGCGCAAAAAAGAGATATTGAAACACGAGACTAGCATAATAATAGTTGTATAAAAATAAATTTTTACATAGCATGACTGATATTTAGAGAATGAAATATATACTATCACCCCTGGCCTCGTCCCAGGCAATTTTCAAGTATTTGGTGCAAGATCGTCGAGGCTCAGCTACCGAGGTACTGGCCGTGCGAGTAGCCTGAGGTGGTGCCGCGAGGGGGTCCTGCGTCGCTTGGGTCGCTCCGGGCGCACCTTGCAGCTGTGAAGCCCCCACGGAGACCTAGGTGCCACGCTGGTCCAAGTAGTAGTCCTCGGAGCGTGACTCGTCGTGCGACAAGTCCGCCTCGTCCCAATGTGGTGTAGGACCTGTGAAACATTATGTTACACATGTAATCATGGCGAAAACCACGAAATAGGACATTACGCAAGCAAGCAAGGTAGTCATACATGTCGCACGAAGGCAGACAACGACGGATCAGGGTACTCCCACCCCGTGTACCGGTGGAACTCAGGACCTGCAAGAGAAGATTGCCGTTAGTAACCAGTAGGGTTCAAAATAAAGAAGCGAAAGTAGATGTCTCATGCTCACCTGCAAACTGTCCCGAGGTGCTCGCACCACGGTGTCATGAGGACCCATTCGCCACATCCGGGTGAGGAGCATGTGGCTATAAACCACCATGACTGACCCCTCATCCACGCACAAGTAGTTCCACCGAGTCCCTCGGCGTGCGACAAGTCGCGATCTGGATCCCTCGTCTCGCCTTCTCCACGATCCGCTCCAGGACCCCTCTGATGTCCTGCACCGCTAGGGGGAAGCACTCCCCGATCATCATCTGATGCACGGAGGCTGCCAACTCGAGGACCTCCCGGTGTAGATCCACCTGTACACGTAATCAACAAGTTGGAAACCTAAATCTTGCAAATTAAATATGAAGTACAGACCATTCAATACGTACCACGCGGTGGAATGCAGAGACTGGCTGGGTGGGGTACGTGTCGGACGTCGCAGCCTCGTGTCATGGTGGGTCGTCCATGACCTGGACGCAACGAAGCCTCGTCCGACTGGCGTACCACTCCATGTAATCTGCGTACGTCCTGGGGTCGTAAGGAGCATCCTCCTGGACGACGTCGCCGTAGGTGCTGAGCCAGCCCTCAACCCAAGAGAACATCCTATCCACCTAGGAGGTAGTAGCAAGTACTCCCTTCCTAGTGTACCTGTGGAAGGCAAGACAATTATTTGGTCAGTACGTAACGCAAATTGTACGAAAGAAGTAAAGCGTGAACTTACCCATGGACGTCGCCGTAGGCACTCGCCGCCCCAGTGGGACTCTTGTCAGATCGAATCGCATATGATCCGCCGCACTGTACTCTCCACGAAGACTTCATACACCAAGGCCCTCCGCGTGTACCAGTACACATAGTCTCACGTGCACAGGCTCAACAGTCCTCCGGGCACGCGCGTGTACACCCTCTCCTGAGTGTACGGTGTCCAGATGATGCGGTCATTCGTCAGTTGATCGAACATCGCAACGTAGTCCGGGTAGGATACGTGCGTAGTGATCGGCGTGTAGGTAACTTGTGGAATAGAACAACGAAAACTTAGCACACGAAATTGTGATCACATTACAAAATAATAATAAACGATCATAAAAGTAACCCGTCGGTGGCACCACATTGTGCCCATGGTCGATCGGTCCACGACGTCGTCCTCAGCATACAAGCTAACTGTGTACGCTCCCAAGTCCAACTGTGGTCGTCCGATCTGGAAGTGCTCGAAGGACCACGGCTGAAGAAGCAGGGGACATTCAGAGAGGATGGAGCTGTCCTGCACCTAGTGACACGTGTCACACAGTCTGCGGTACGTCATGTACAGCACCACCGGACCCCAGGCGTAGGGCTGGATCTCCTCCACCGGCCAGTTCGCCAGCTCACGTGCGTACCAGATGTAGTGCTTGCCGACGTTGTCGCCGTTGGACCCAAGGAACATGACCCACCCGAACAGCCACAGCAGGTAGGCCTCGAAGTGCCTCCTAACAGTGTTGTCGGTTGTGTTCTCCGCCATGCGCTCGGGCTGCAAGAAGACATATACATGTCAACAAGGTTCACCAATGAATTGATGTGAGAGGATTATAGTTATGAAGACTTACGTAGAACTGGCAGATCCACCTCAGCGTCGGCCCGTGGGTGCTGCTGAACTCCCTATACCCGCTGCCCGGTGGCAGCACATTCTGGAACCTCGCCAGGAGCTTCGTGCGCCATGTGGCCGAGATGTCATACGCCTCCATAGGAGCCAACACAGGGCAATTCAGTCAGGAAGGTGATATCCTGAAAGGTCGGCACCATCTCCCCGCACGGAAGGTGAAACATGTGCGTCTCTATCCTCCAATGGTCAACCAGTGCCGTCAGGATGCACCGGTTGTATGGAAAGCGCCTCGACGTACGACCACCGCCTATGTGGTCCTGGTCATCCTCCTACGTTGCATCCACCATCCTCGCTAGTAGAAGGAGGCCTGCCGCTCTCAAGCTGCATCGAAAGGATTAAGAACAAACTTGAGTCTACCCAAAGTAATCAGATTGCAATTGAGTACATGAAGGTCACAACTACACGTACCTCGGAACCCAACGTGGGTCCACCCTCCACGCCCTTCTAAGCGCACGCCACAACACACCAAGCTCAATCGCCACCTCGCCCTCCTGGGGGAGGATGGTACTGAGGCAGCTACGGTGATACGCGTCAATCACCAAGTCAAGCAACTCGTACAACCACTACGCAGCGTGTCCTGGGTTCGCCATATCTGAAAATTCAGTGCATACATTGTAAAGACTACGAGTGCATACGTTGTAAAGACTACGAAACATGTACATAAGGTAACAAGAAGCAGCATTAACAAAATAAATACCAGCCACAAGTACAAACCAAATCTATGTAGCAACTTCGGATTTCCTTTACAATTTTAAAATGTGTTATGCTATTTTCCTAGTTTAAAATTAATTTTCGGCATTAACAATATAATTACCGCGCACAAATGGGAAGCTAAATAAAGCTGGGATTATTTTGATTACTCACTACCTACCCAACTTAGCTACTCTACAATTTTTACAGATTTGTAATAGGTGTCTTCCTATTTCTGTCGATTTATCCTAAATCGTTCGAGTGCTGGAACATTCATAACATATGCACGATGAACTCGACTATACATAGCTCAAATGATGTACTACATAATTTGACTACAATTATCTAATCTACTTAATTCTATGTCGCTATTTTTATTTGCTAACCGACAAGTTTTGATATAATGTACAAAGTTGCAAAAACATGTACCCGCAAGATGGTTGACCAGGTTTGATGCTCTGTCTCTCTCTCTCCTCTGCGATGAACTGGCAGAGCTTCGCTACCTATCTTCACTCCCTCTCCTCCTCTCTCCTATTTTCTTCTGGAATTAAAATGACATTTAGACTGATTTTTTGCAGTTTATATAGATGGATGAATCACGCGGTTTTCCCTATCGCCAGTTGAACTAGCGACAGGGAATTAGACCGGCGACAGGGAGTAAACAGGGTCCCTGTCACCATTTCAACTGGTGACAGGGACCTAGTTTTGTAATTTTTTGGGGGCAACTATTTAGTTTTGTAATTATTTTTTAAAATAATATTATTTAAAAAAACCATCGGCACCCATGGTGGCGTCTCGCCTCCTCCCCGGCGGCCGGATCCAGACCCCCCAATCGTCGTCTCCCAACTTCTTTGGTAAGTGCCTGGAAATAAATTTTCTGAGACCCGGCCTCCACGAGGCCCCTCGCATCCCGCCGTCCATGTGTACTGTAGCAAGGCGAGGGGGGGATCGAACGCCCCTAGAAAATTTATTTCCTAAGTGCCCTCCCTCTCATTTCGCTACACGCTATCATCGGATTACTAGCTTCTGTGGTTATGCTTTCGTCTTCCAGACTTCGGATCTCTGGTATTAGTTTAAGCTAAAATCCAATGTTGCGATTTGGGAGACTATGAGATACAGTATGTAATGGAGGGTTCTCACAGTGTGAGGTTGAGGTTTATTGTGCTTATGATTTCGGCCTGATTAGTGATATGAACCGTCTCTGGTTTGTTCCCTGCAATAGAGATTTGTTTATGCAATAGGAGGTTATTTGTGCATCTTTTTTTTGTTTGCTTTGCATTGGATGGTTATGCAGTAAAATGCTTTTATGAGCAAACTTTTTTTGAGATTTGGACATGGCAATTGTTGTGTCATATCTTCTTGACCCACTCAATGAAGCCGATAAATAGTTAGAAATTTTGAGAATTTTATTATAAGATAGAGGTTTAAATTGTGGTTCATCTTCACCAAACATTTACTGCACGGCTACTCCGTTAACAGCGGACTATGTGATAATTTGTATTAGGATTTTATAGCAACTTAATAACATGTGCTTCCCAAAATGTGCACTAGATTATTAATGAGATGAAACTTATGTTGCAGTATGGAGGGAATTTGTATGGGGAGCAATTGCAGGCGCATTTGGAGAAGGCATGCTGCATCCAGTTGACACTCTGAAAACAAGGCTTCAGAGTCAGGCTATAATTACAGGGACTAAGGTGCGAGGTCGTTTCATAAATTTTTGATTCACCTTACACGAGTGTGAGCAGTAATATTTCTTGTTGTAATGCATGATTTTGATACAAGGGTGCTGCATCTTTCTTATTTTGTTCTAGACAGGCTCAGAAGAATATATTTCAGATGGTCAGGATAGTTTGGACTTCTGTTGGTCTTAGAGGTTAGCCCCTCTCTGTTTTTTATTGAACAAAAAGAGAAAGAACCTGGAGCAGACGAATAGTAGTATTAGCTTTGTCGAAACCAATTAAAATTCCATAGTGCCTGAGCCCTGAGGTTGAGAATCACCAAATACATGAACTTGTCCTTGCATCAGCAGTAATCTTGATAAACTTTAGTACTCTCGGTCCATTTTCAGGTTTTTACAGAGGAATTAGTCCAGGACTCTAGGTGTTACTGGATCATTTGCTACAGGTGCAACATATTTTGGTGTTATTGAATCAACTAAGACATGGCTGGAGAATGCTAATCCCAATCTAAGTGGTCATTGGTCTCACTTTATTGCTAAATTGGTGTGCAGTTGTTTTCTTATGTTTCTTGTATTTTACTTTCTGAAAATATTTATGATGCTACCTAAAATCTATACTAGGATTAGGATTTAGTAATCTTTATGATTAGGATTTAGAAGCAGAAGTGGATGTTTTTACATGCTGACTACATGGAGTTTGCCATGGGAAATTCTTTGGTATTTCTTGTGCCATGCACAGGCAATGCATGGGGTCTTTATATCTGCACATGCAAACTTTTCTGGCTGTCCCTTTTATCACTCATACAATACTTTACCGATGCAATTTGCCTTTTTCATTGGAATACATGGCATCTCAAGAAAATCTTATGCTGCTTCCTTGACACCACATGTATTTTTTATTGTTCATTCCAGGAGATACGCTTGGATCTTTTATCTATGTGCCTTGTGAAGTCATGAAACAACGAATACAAGTCCAGGGCACCAGAAAATCTTGGGCATCAACTGCTACTAAAGGAAATATTTGTAAAACTCCTAGGACTCAGATGTATGGGTACTATAATGGAATGTTCCATGCTGGTTGTTCATATGGAGAGATCATGGTTTGAAGGGACTTTATGCAGGGTATTGGCACTTCCCGCTTGTTGCTAGCATGCCTTCTTCTGTATTTTGATAGAAGAAAACATTAAGTTTTTTCAAGGAAGAAGCCTGTTGATTCAATAATTTCCTCCACTCTAAAATCACTTCCAAGGGAGTATGCTGTCATACTATTTTTGCTTGAATATTGCGATATGCTGTCATACTATTTTTGCTTGAATATTGCGATACAAGTAGGTCAGCTTAACTCTGTTCTTGCTGCAATCTTCAGGGTTTATCTATTTTTGACCTTGGTAAAACTGTTATCATAAGAAATTTGTGTTTATGTGCATTTTTTCTGGATGCATGGATGTACGGTTATTGATGGAACAAACCTGCTTTTATCAATTTGTTTGTGCAAAAAAACTGATACTATTCCTCATGATGATAGTCTATTTGTCACATGTTTCAGTAGTTTCAATTTTGTTTCAACCAACGCAACCTTTTCTTTCTCGCAGATATTGGTCTACGCTTGCCAGGGATGTCCCTTTTGCTGGTCTGATGGTAAGTGAGAATGCACTTTATGCTTTTTACATTGTTCTAATAATTTTAGTAAACTTGTTCACTTCTCATAAGCAATGTAAGTGGTTTGAAGTTTGGGCCACCTCCTATATGCAGTAGGTATGGCTAGATTTTGGCCATTCAGTCACATCTCACATGGCAGCCTCATAGTCATCCACCACCAAAATCGTTTAGGGTAATATGCTTTTAAAATTTGGGCAGATCACATCACAATCATAGCCATTGATTGCAGGTGTCATGATACATTACTGCGATTTGCTAGAGGGTTGTCTTCAGTAGCATATGACTATTAGTATTAAGAGATGAGCCAAACCTTTAAGCGCCTGTAGCCGTTCTAGCCTCTATGCATAATTATTACAGGTGATTCCAATTCTTATGGATATTGGTTTTGTCCGACAGTCCTATGTCATTGCCAGATCTGTGTATTTAAGGGTTTTTTTCAGTCTAAGCTTACTTGCATGCTGCAGTTATGAGCATGATCTTTGTCATCTCCGGGTCCAATGAAAGAATTGACCGAGTATGGGAAGAGGAAGTATTTGCCAGACAGTGATTTGCATGTCAGCAACTCCTTTGAAGGGCTTCTTCTAGGAGGATTGGCAGGCGGTAGGTCTGGCCTAGTATATTAATGAATCATATGTTGGTTTTCATATTACTTGAGAATCTGAAAGTGTTTAGCCTCTTGATATTTTTTACTCTTTTCCAATGGTTTTTTGCAGGTCTTAGTGCATACTTTTTTTTTCAAGGATGTGCAAAAGCTTTGCACATCTTCTATTAAACGAAAGGAACCCGGAAGAACCGGAAAAAACAACCAGTTAAAAATACAAAGATGTTCCGGCTAAAGAAACAAAGAAAGAAAGACTAAGCCGGACGAAGCCGACCGACAAAACAAACAACTACTCCTCCGAATCCGCGACCCGACGAAGCGCAGCTGCCATACGCCATTGTTGATGCTCTTGGAGAACAAGCTGGAAAATCTTATCAATGGAATTGACCATGTTGTTGAAAAGTCTTAGTGCATACTTGACGACCCCCTTGGATGTGATCAAGACAAGACTGCAAGTACAAGGATCAGCAACTAGGTACATGGCAAATCTGATTCTGTGATCGATACATACCCCACTTTTTTTGCCTGGCCAGTTTGGCATTTCTGAGATGGACGTTGATATTTTCTTCCCATCTCTATTGTAACTGTGAAAATCAATCATATTCTCTCCCGACTGTCGCATACAACATCTGGCCATTTGATGGATAATACATTATTTGTGGCCTAAGCTACTAAATTCCTTTGTTATGTAATCAGGTACAATAGGTGGTTGGATGCTATTACAAATACATGGGCATGTGAGGGAGTGAATGGCTTGTTCAGGGGAAGCGTCCCTAGAATAATATGGTACATACCTGCATCTGCATTCACGTTCATGGCAGTGGAATTCCTAAGGGATCATTTCAACGAAAAGACCGATACAGATGCCCGTGAACTAACCAGCCTGTCATTGGATACGAGATCAGAAGTTGAGGAAGCAGCTTAAAGTTCTTTTGTCTATGCAAGAGACCTGATTTTCCCGGTCCGGTAGAATTGACCCAGAGGAATTTTAGGTTTCTGCGGCAACTAACTTCATTTCACCGATGTAAATGTGGAAAATGCAATTTCAGCTATGCAGAACATTTGTACGTAGAAGAAAGAAAGAAACCGGCCATCCTTCACTTAGTCAGAAATTTTTAGTGTTAGGATTCTTTGGGGGGGTAGTAGTTCCGGATCTTCTTAGCCCATGCTTTGAGCTAGCTGCTGTGCCCATTCCAATGGCACCTCGGACCATTTTGTTCTATCTAAATGCAATTCTAATATACTTCTTCTGCAAGAGTCGTTGGGCTTCTTAATCTCTGATGCATAAGCTCATTATTCATGCGTTTCAAACCTTTCTATGGGACACTGATCGGGTGTGGTTAGAAGCGTATTATGTGCAGTGCAGTTGAAAGGTGGGCAAAACTATGTAGCAATCCTGCTCGCCGGACGCCGACCAGCTAGTTGGGTGGGTCTGCCGCACCGCAGTGGCTCAGTGCTGCCACAACTCAGCGCTGAGCCACTGATCAAAGGGAGCCGAGCACCGAGCAGGCTCCAACCGTTCGTCCTCGTCTCGGCACGATCCCAATCCGATCGTGCTGATCAAAAGGAACCAACACGCACGCGCACGGCACGATCCCAATCCGATCGTGCTCGCCGACGCTGGGCTCCAAGTCAACTCTACCGCCATTCTGATTCTGCCCCTTGTCTCGGCTGGTGCGCGCTGCAGACTAGCAGACTCGCAGCCAGCACACGCCGCGCGGCATCGGCACGCGGAACCTGATCGGATCGGCCGCAGTGGAGGCTAGAGGCGCGCGGCAGCTGCACACTGCTCGCCCAAGCACCGCCACCCGCCTCACCGCCGCGGCCATGGGCGCGTGGTTTGGGGTTTGACTCCACCCTCCACCGAGACCGTGAATTCCAGGGGGCCAACCCGCCCAAATCCAGCAACCGGCGCGGGCGGCGGCGTACGAGGAGATGGACATGGACTCCTCCCACTCCCACTCCCAACACCAGGGCGAGCCTGCCGCGGCGGCGTGGGTGACGGTCGAGGAGTGGGGCGGCTCCTCCGCCTCCACGCTCTCCCGCACCGCAGTCCTCACCGCCTCCCCTTCCTCCCTCACCTCCCACAGGTGACAGCTCCCCTCCCCTCTTCTCCGTACTAGTCCATTCCTTTCGCTTCCTTCGTTTCGACCCGCTCGTCCTCGTCTTACGCGCGCGCGTGCCCGCCGGCTAACCCAGGTTCGGCAACCGGTGGGGGCGGATCGGCAGCCGCGTGCTCGGCGCCTTCGTGCCCGAGGTGAGTGACTCCGATGCTCTCAACTCTCACCCGTATCATCATACTCATGCAGATGCGACGCAACATTTTGACCACTAGATGCTAACTTTGGGGTACACTAATAGATTTTTTCTCTTCATGTCAATGGCAACCATTACATCTATGATTTAGCTGTTAGTTCTGAATTTTGCTTCTGGTGGAGTCTTCTCCGTTTCGTTTTGTGGTAACTGATGGGAGAGGGCTTCTACTGGCAGGGCTTTCCTGGTAGCGTCACTCCGGATTATGTCCAATTCCAGATGTGGGATACCTTACAGGTAAATCTTTTGTTGCAAGAGCCTGCCTGTGAGCTTCTTTTTTTACTATGGTTGAGGTAAAAACTACTCCGTTCTTAGTCCTTATCCATGGTTCCTTTGCTATAGGGGCTCTCGACTTACATCCGTGCAATGTTATCTACTCAAGTAAGCTTAGCCGTGTTTCATCCTTTTTTAGTGTTTCTGTCTTATGTTTCTTTTGCCGTTCTAAATGGAATGCCACCTGAACTGGCTTTAGGCTCTTTTAGGCGCGATTGGGGTAGGTGAGAAATCTGCCACAGTCATAGGTGCCACTTTTCAGGTAAATTTCTTTGACCAATCTCCATTTTATTAGAATTTCCGTATTATGCTTTAGAGTACACTGTTTTGCATAGGAGCTAAGACATAACACGATAGTTGTTTGATGAACATACATGAACTTTCTTGTTTCCCCCTCCTGAAATATGTGCATATATGAAAAAGATTATTTGGGTTATTGTGGCCTTACATGCCCCCTGTGCTACGCACTCCATCATTGTAAGGGGTAAGTGTTGCTGTTTTGATTGGCCAACAACCTATCGATGATTCGTGTGTGTACGTTGGAAGACTACGTACAGCTCTTTCTTGATTGCCCTGAGCTGTGGGTTGATTGGCAGTAGCCCTTTCTCAATTCTCCCCTTTTACCAGGTTTAATGGTGGATGTGTCCTAATTTTTTTTTCAAATACATGCTATTCTGGCAGTGGTTTCTCAGGGATTTGACAGGCATGCTCGGAGGTATACTGTTCACTTTTTATCAGGTACCCAATTTTCTTACTAATTAGAATAGTCATTGTCATCTTATTACTGGAAAAAATTTGTTTACTGATGAGATAATTTTGTTTTACTGAGATAATTTGTCTGTACTCTATTCATTTTTTGTGTGTTCTTTTCCACCAGGGATCTAACCTCGATAGCGATGCTAAAATGTGGCGTCTAGTTGCAGACTTCATGAATGACCTTGGTAATGTTCAATTGAAATCACATAATTCAATTGCTTTATATGCTGCCTGTTGAATTAATTGCTATAAGTCTGTTTCTCTCCCTCCTTCCCTGCATCCTTCCCCTGGTGTCATATATTCATGCCGAGTTAAGTTTTTTGCTAACCTTTTGAGTGTGGCGCCTATTACTGGATCTTTTTTCTCTCTCTCTTTAGCCACCTAATTTGAAGTTTCTATCATCACTTTGGATTGTAAGGACTAGGACTTCTTAATTTCTTATGGGGTATTCTGCTTTAGCGGCCTAGTAGGTTATGATATGATTCAATGTGTTACATACTTACAAGTTCCTGAAAGTTCATCTTACAATCTTACATGAAATCTGGGTTATACAAAGAGCACGATTTTCCTCGTTTGGTGTTAAAGTATTATGACACAGTTTGTTGTTGTTTGTACAGGAATGTTGATGGACCTCTTAAGCCCTTTGTTTCCTTCATCATTGATAGTTATAATGTGCTTAGGCAGCATCTCTCGGTCATTCAGTAAGCCGGTTTACATGTTGAATTTCAGAACCTTTTAAGAGGAACTTTTTGAATGATTCTTTTTTTAGCTAATTCATTGGTCATTCTGTATAGCTGGTGTTGCTAGTGGAGCAACTAGAGCAGCATTAACGCAGCATTTTGCACTTGCAAATAATGCAGCCGATATATCTGCAAAGGTACCTTTGAATAATGTCTACAACTTTGTAGATGATAAATTATTGCTGAAATGTAGCTGCAGAAGCATACTCAACTTTTCAGGAGGGCAGCCAGGAGACACTTGCAACAATGTTAGGAATGGGACTGGGAATGCTGTTGGCCCACATTACCAGGGGGCGTGCTTTGGGTGTATGGGTTTCATTCCTTTCTCTCACAATATTCCATATGTACGGTGAGTGTATTATTTCACTATTTTAAATATATCTATTCTTCTATTACATTGTTTTGGAAGAAGACCAATTATAATTGAAATGTCTATAAAATTATGGGGTGAGAGGAAGAACAGCAAAGCGTCTGTTTAGCTTTTCCCATTAGGCATTTCCTTGTATGACTGCAAATTGTGCTGACCTTTTCGGACAGAAAATTGTGTTGAATCTGTTACACACTGGATTTTTTTTGTTATTTCATTTAGGAAGGAAACACCCAAAAAAAGTAATGGGAAAAAATAATATACCAGAAATATATGAAGTAAGCCATCTAATATACGGTTGGTTGCATGAATTCCATATGGAATTTTCAGCGGATTCTGTCAGTTTAAAATAGCAAGAGATTAAAACAAGACAGTGACTTGAAATTAACTGGCTAATTGTAATAACCTCCTGCTGGGTTGTGGTCCCCACTAGAATTTAATTTCATGAGAAATATCCCAAAAAAAAAAATTTGTTTATGTCTTGGTTATACCAAATTACCAACTCATTTTTCCCCCCACTTTGTACTTAATCTCGTTGGAAGGCTCCTGTTGTTTGAGATAATATATTTAATTAGCACCATTGAGGATTTGAAAGAACCTTCTATTTACACACTTCTGCTTGTTTTGTTTGTGACAATTCAGCAAATTACAAGGCAGTGCAGTCACTTTCACTCACCACACTAAACTATGAGAGAAGTTCCATCTTGCTGCAGTATTTTATGGAAGATGGTGAAGGTGAGTTGTGACTCGGGATGAGTGTACCCGTTTTCTTTTTCCTGGTTTCATGAAATCCATCCTCTTGTGCCTTGTGATCACTGTAACCATGCAGGATCAGTTAGCAGCTAAAAAACATAGCTGGGTTAAGTCTGTGCTTAGCGGGTCATTACTAGTGGCTCCTAACAAAATATACTGCACATTACGAATCTTAGTTAACTATATCGTCAAGTATGGTGTATGCTCCAAGTTTGAGGTTCTTCCACTTCTTTGTTTTGTCATTTGTCATGTGCATAATTAATTTAGGACTGTCCGTGCCTCCATGGCATATGAAATTATTGCCTCAAGAATAACTTTGACTGCTTCATTTGTGTGAATCTGCTAAAATTCCCCGGCAAGAAGTTCCATTATTTAATCATCAAACTTTCTTGGGTGGAATTTTCCTAGTTCCCACACCACAACAGGTTTCGAAGCAAGAGCATATACTTCCGTTTCGGTCAAGTTGGCAGAAATTGCTTAGGATTAAACTGCCACATGAGCATGTACACTTAGGTGCTAAAGCCTCAATGCTTACACACTCTGATATGTAAGTTCCGAGCTGTGCTTGTATGTTTTTGCCATTTTCTGGGGATTGAAGAGATATTTACATTGTTTGTCAAATTTTATAGGTTGCAGATTGCAAAAACAAGATCCTACTATAAAAATGGTATGATTCATTTGTTGGTAAATGTAACAGTACATTAATTGTTGCTGACTTCTCTTTTACCTCCCAAATTTATTCAGCCAACTATTTTTTGGTGGATAAGGAAGGCAGTGTTCACATTTTCATCCACAAGCAGGCAATGGCAACTGATGTTTTGAAGTCCTTCATACATGGACTCGTGTTAGTGCGTTTGATGCAGAAGAGCAAATCTTGGCACGCGGAGGCTCACCAATGGATGGATGAGAAATACACCACTTTTATCTCAAAGGTAAAGCGCTATACATCCTAAGATGTTAATGTTGTGATTGCCTTGTTAGGGTTGGTTTTTAACACTTTACTAGAGTGAAGTTTAGACTCTTACTGTTTCTTTGTATTCACGTGCAAATAGTGGAAGTTCCCTCAAGGTTAAAATCTCCAAAACACCATCTCTTTGTGAGCTTCTACTTGTAGATCATAGAAATGGATATTGGAAACGGTAAATACCTTGTACATCATTGATGGTAACTGTAAATGCCTTGTACATCATTGATGGTAGGCTTGTGGAGATGTATTATCAAGGATCCAAAAACCGTTACCGGGACAAATCCCGCTCGGTGGCGTCAGACGTGCAGAATCGCCGGCTGCCGAAATCCAGAAAAACCCAGTCGTTTTTCAGAAACTGAATTTTGAACTGGGGTTTTTGAAAACCGGTTACAGCCTGAAAACTAGAAAAAAACCGGTTTAAAAAACCGGACGGAATTTTGAATTAGAAAGTGTTTAATGAAGTGCATATTTAGCTCATACAATACGTAATCTAGCATATTTAGCTAATATGAAGTGCAAACCGGCCAAAAACAATAATTCAAGCATATTTAGCTTATACAATATGTAATCTAGCACAAAATAGGCCTAAATCAACCTAGGAAGTGCATTATGGAGTTAAAATTCAAATTTGAAATTGAAATTTTCCAGTCGGTTACTGTTCACCCAGTCGTCACCGGGAAATCCGGTAACCGGCCCGGATTTTTTTCCTTGTGTACTATACTCTCCCTCTGCTGTAGCTAATGAAAAGGAGTAACACATGCATTTGTCCTTTGCATACGGGAAACAAACTGCACCCCAGCGAATCAGATCCATATAGAATTTGAGAATTTCCCTTATGCCATTCTATAATCTTCTTTTAGCTGTGAATCTGTGATGTGCTAATAATGGGTCAGTCAAATGGTCACGATAGCCTTGATGTTTTATTTCCATAGCACGGCCTTGTGCAGGTTTGTGGGAGTCGGTGTGGATCTAGTAATAGGGTGTCAAGGGAAGACAGTCTATTTTGAAAAAAAAATTCGTGCCTAGTCGATTTGTTGATAGGCTAGTGAATTCCACCGTTTTTGCAGTTGGCTTTTGTGCATCCATTTTATTCTGCTGTGATCATGGTTCATTCCCCCCATTGTTACAGCTGAAAATGGAAGGCTACTCAACAGAACGACTTCTGTCGCGTTCGATTGTTTGGAGAGCACACTGGCTTCATGGCCCCTTGGATGAGAAGATCAAGTAGGATACAACAGCTGAAGATGGCAGTATGCCAGTATCTATTCGACGTGGTATTGGGGGCAGGTATCTATTATCTTGGGCGAGAACATGCGTGCGTGCTAACTGTTGTGTAATGACGAACAAACGCCTGCAAATCTCGCCTTTCGTTTTGAGTTGGAACGCGACATGTACCAGAGCATGTGTGGCATCTTGTTAATTGAGGGATCATATAAACTTGAAGCAAATATCGCCTTTCCTTGATACAAAATCAAACATTTTTCAAGACCTCGAAAGTATCACGCCTCAGAGGACAACACCAAACGGTGTTTGAAGTCGCCTCAGATCAAATTCTAGATCATCGTATCTCAAGAGGCGACTCACGGGTTGCCCATCGAAACGACATTTTGCACAGAAAATATCCAAAGCTGCACACATCAAAGTATTGCTTATTACTGGAACTGGAAGTACTGTTTCTCCTCTGAAAATATTGAAGGTACCACCGTTTCTAACATGTCGTTCCCTTGCACTTCGTTAAAGAGCTATACGCCCATTAACTTGTTTAGCGCTATACGCCCATTCACGTATTCCTGCCGACCTCTCTTTCTGCAATAATTTTGCTTCTCCGGATCCGGGATCCCCCATTTCTTGAAATTTGTCCGCCAGGGGAACAGACGCAGATCTGCAAACTTAAGTGCAGTTTCTAGGTGTAAACTTGGACAAAGTACTTGTGTTATCCTCTGCTCTTTCCTCCACTTCCACTTTTACCTGCACAGGTACAGTGCTAATCTCGGTTACGTACCGAGACAGATGAATATATGATTCGGATGGAAAAGCATGTGAATGTGTCGTGCAAGTGCAAATGACTAATTAGAAACTTCTATTCTGTGCATAAACAACAAATCGCTACAAGGTAGAAAAACCGATGTGTGGCTAAGATTCAGCCTCTAACTGTACACTTGATTAAACTACATATATTCCGATTATTTTGATGCATAATGTCTGCTGATAACCTGACCTGCTGCTCACAATAACTTACTGAAAAATATATTTAGGTTACTCACAAAAGGCTATATATAATACACACTTCAGAAAATTAGAGGAATTGGTGTAGCTACATTCAAAAGAATCATGAGTTTGTACCAAATTTAAAACAAAGTAATTCCCGTGTCGTGTACTATGGTGCTACCCAAGATATGGTATACTGGTACACAAGGAGATAACCACTAAAAGCTGGCATTCTGCATGCATTAAGAGTCAATTACCTTTCTCCGCAAGAAAAAAAATCAATGAGTAAAGCAGAACAATAGAACCCTTTGCCCCTTTTTTTAACAAAAACAATGAAGGTGCTTAAACCCTCCTTCATTGAAACAACCATTGGAACAGATCAAAAGTTAAAAAATAAGGGTTCAATTCATGAACGAGCAAGTATAAATATTATGGAGCAGACAAAGCGGACCAAATCAAGAACTAGCAAGAGAACATCCCAAGTAAGAGTCTTGAAACATTTTCATCTTGGTTTGAACAATAATCAGGGAGCAAGAGTTTCTTCTTACTGGCAGTAGCTTATTTGAAAGTCATAAGAATGTGAAAGGGCATTGGACTTGAAATTATGCACAAGCCGAGTAGTTCACACGAGCACGCACACACATAAAATAAAATCAAACTTCCGGCAAGCAAAGTACTGGCAACGCATGGAACATAACATTACACAGCTTATTTATAACACAAGACGAGTAGGCAGTGGCTAACATGAGACACTACAATATAGTTGTAAGGAGAAATAAAATAAAAATCATCAGAAAATATGGGATTACTGAAACAAGAAGAAAGGGAACAATGCTGTACCTCATGTTTGATTTTCATTTCATCTACTTTTCCAATTGGTGTTATCTTCTCTGCGGCCTTGCAGACTGCAGGCAACCCAGGATCTTTTTTCACCGAATGCAATCTAGTATATCCAGGAAGAACTACTGTTTGAACAGGTCTGGTAACATTTAGAGAGAACTTAATGAGGGACTTCTTTTCAGAGCCAGGACTGGAAACACCAGCTTCTGATCCATCAGAAGTTATAGTGGGTAGCCGACGATGGGCCTCACTAAAGCCGGGAGGAATATCAAGAGGAAATCCTGGAGGAGTGTCCAAAACAAGGCTGGGAGAAGAGTTTATGTATGACTCAGCAGTTTCTCCTGAAAGCTGATAATGAGCTTTTGTGAAGCCAGTAGGGACATCAAGAGACCCTAGGGGTGTGAAAAAAACAAGGCTGGGAAAAGAGTTGATACATTCGGCAGTTTCTCCTGTACGAAGCCGACAATGAGCTTTTGTGAAGCCAGGAGGGACATCAAGAGAAAACCCTGGAGGTGTGTCCAATTCCAAAACAAGGTCTGAGTCAGCAGCTCTTGTAGCAGATTGACATGGAAAATCTGTAGTCAGAGGAAGCTTTAATAAGAAATCATGGAGCAACCAAGAAAGTCTAGGAGCTGCATCAGTAAAATAGCAAGATGTACCAGCCGCAAAAAAAAACAAACAAACAAACAAACCTGACCTGTGGAGTCAGGACTGTGACGTCCGCTAAAGAAAGAAACAGCAGGAGCTGTGCAACTGGCCGCAGCATTTGAATTAGGAGTTTTGAGCATTGCCAAACATTCGTTGGCCCTATCTGTCCCTCTGTCTCCTGTCACATCCAATATCTTGCCAATCTCCTTAGATTTGTCCCTCTCCATCTCTTCGCTTACTCTTGCATCCAATTTTATGTCAATCTCACATTTGTCACTCTTTGCTTCTTTGCCTTCTGTCAAATCAAAGTTCACACCAATCTCTTCAGATCTGTCACAAGAGTCTTCATTTGATAGACTGGTATTGCTGATCTCCGCATTATTTGTATGATTGTTGGATCGGTGCTGCTTCTTTCTGAGATGCTTCCGGAAAACACCCCAAAAGTAAAACTTGCCACCTTTCGCTGTTACAATCGAAATTCTACAGAAATTAGATGATAAATTTGCGCCTGCATACTAGTTTTAAAACATTTCAGACAACATTTAGCAGAGATTGCATAGCTCATCAAATATCCAGTTTCCAGGCAGAGAAGAAAAAAACAGCTTCAAAAATAACATTACCAAATAGAAAACTTCACAAACGAGATGTGTACTTGTAGAAACTTCGAAGTCCAAAAACTTGTTAACCATGGTGGAATTTGTAAAACAAAGAGTAATGGAAACATAACTATGCAAGAACCATGCAGACATACTTCGATAATCTTGTGTAAGCAACTTGGATGAAAATATCAGCAACTCAGTAGTGCCAATGTCAGCCCGCAAGCCAATATGTGAAGCAGTATTTTCCAGGAGATGATCAAAATTCCTATTTGGCCTGTAATAAATGATTTCAAGCTTATAAGAGAGCACACACATATGTGGATAAGCGGTAAGCACACAAGCGAGAGCACACTCTGTAAACAATGAAAGAGCTTTAACTCCAAAATCACTTGCACGAATTTAATTGTCCAGAATCAAGTGTCATTTGCTGGTAACTGAAATGATACTTCTAATATATGGCAGCTGGCATGGCTGCAAGTAACTCACCAAAATCATTACTGATGCTTTTTAGCGTCAGTAGAAGCTATGATGATTAAAGCGCATGTACCTTTGAAGAGAGCTTATGAAGCATAGTCCAATATCCTGTCCATCTGGGGGTTTCATCTTGAACATTTTCGGCCACAGCCGAGAAAGAGGTAGAGCCTCTAGCTTTAAGATTTCAGGCATTTGTTTTGAAGCTTCATAAACTTTGACAAAAATTTCAAAAGGGAAATGGGCTTCAAGTCCATCACAATTACGTGTTAGCTCTCCAATTACTTCAAATTTGCCCCTAAAGAAAGTGGAAACAGATCCTCAGTGTTTAGGCGAAAGTAAAGTACATGGACACTAAAATAGCAAAATGCAACAGAGTCATCATCATAGCTTGATTTCAGCGTTACATAAAAGTTCAAGTCTTCCGAATTGCTGAGGAGTTTGTTAGATATGTAGACAGTGTAGGGTGTTCTTTGCATAACTGTAAACCCTATACATGTTATATATTGGCCTCTTGGCCCATTGGAATACACACAAGCAATATTCCAACATGGTATCAGAGCAAGGTTAGAGTTAGGGTTTCTTACCATGTAGGAGGCCGAAGCTTGTGCAACCGTCATCCTGGTAGGTAGCATGCCCGTAACCATCTCTATGGATGTAACGGAGCTACCGACGACACAGCTTATGTGGAAGCGCCTCCGAGCTCACTACCAGCCGATGAGTGATACTATGTATCTCTCAGTTGTGCACCAGGCACATTCTCTTCAGCAGCTCGATGCCACCGTGGATGGCTTCTACCAGAAGCTGTCTGCGGTGTGGTGTCAGCTTGACTCTCTGGGGCTGGATGTCTGCCGGACCTGTCCCTACTGTGTGCGGCTCCGCGCTCACCAGGAGACTCACCGTCTCTATGACTTCCTAACGAGTCTCCGGTCTGAGTTCGAGACTGTGCGTGCTTAGCTCCTGACTTGCCACCCGCGCCCGAGCATGGTAGAGGCCCTCACGGGTGTGCGTGCTGAGGAGACTCGTCACCGTGGCGTAGCTCAGATACATTCTGTCTTGTCTGCTTCAGCACCTACTCCTTCGCCGGTTTCTTCAGCACCGACCGTCATCCCTCTCCCTGCTCCTCCGGTGGTTGTTGCTTCTACTGCGGGTCTCCACTGCACCTACTGTCAGCGTGACGGCCACAGGTATCAGGATTGCTACAAGCGGAGGAGGGACCAGGGTTGTTGGGGTGGACGTCCCCCAAAGGGCTCTGGAGGTTCCTCTCACTCAGGAAATGGCGCCTCTCACCAGGGCTCCTCTGATGACACCACACAGCAGCTCCTCTCACTGCTTCAGCGCCTCGATGTCGGCTCGTCCTCAGACTCCTCGAGTTCTACTCATCTGGCTCTTGCTTCTCAGCAGTCTTCCTCGTCTCTGCCTCCTGCCCCGTCAGGCATCTTGTCTCCGTGGATCTTACACTCTGGTGCTTCTTTTCACATGACACCAGATTCTACCCACCTTACTTCCGTACGTTCCATAGATTTTCCTTCCACTATTCAGACTGCAGATGGTACATCTCTTCCTATTGCAGGCCGAGGCACTCTTTCCATTTCTTCTTTTCGTGTTCCTGCAGTCTCTCATGTTCCTCAGCTTACTATGCAGCTTATGTCGGCTAGTCAGATCACTGATCATGACTATCGTGTTGTTCTTGAGTCTGACTCTTGTTGTATTCAGGACCGCCGCACAGGGACTCTGCTTGGTACTAGCCCTCGGCGTCGTGATTCGTAGCACCTTTGGGAGCTCGACTGGCTTCATCTTACTTCCGTTGTCTCCACTAGCCAGTCAGCCACTACCACTACCTCTGGTCTTGCCGCGTCAGTGGCGGACCCAAGATTTATCGGATGGGTGTTCGGAATTAATAAAATATTATTCAATTAAATTTATCGGATGGGTGTTCGGAATTAATAAAATATTATTCAATTAAAAAAAAGTAAAGGTCCACACTAGCAAAAAAATTAAAGTACATTTTTCCGAATTAGAAATAACACCACAAAGAATTAAGAGAAATTACAAAATAATTAAGAAAAAGTGTTGAATTGAGAATTTAGGATTTAGGGCCGAGGAATGGATAATTGGGGTGCACATGTGCTGCTATTGATGTATGCAGCCTAACTCGTCGGCCCGTGAATTTGTAGTTTGCAGGTTTGATTGGTCACATGAATTTTTATAACTTGAGAAGTTGAGATCATTAATAAATTATACAGGCATATCTGGATGAATTTATATTCGTATTGCTGAAGTATGCCACCATCCTTTGCTACAACCTGGTAATCTAATTTAAATCTAGAGTTATGTATTAGTCTCATGCTCTCAGATGAGCTGAAAGTTTAGTAGTTTTGGCCGAAAATAGTCTAGATATTCCATTATCTGCTACAATTAGCTTGTTATTGCTTAGAATCTTTCTATCCAATGAGAACTCCACATGGATACTTGAAATTTTTCAAAATATAATATTTTTTTTAGGACATTACATGTTGATTTAACCCAATTTCTAATACATATACATGTATTATACCTCATATATATTGAATTTTTGTCCAAAAATGGTGTTCAGTTGAACACCCTTGAACCCTATTGGGTCCGCCCCTGTGCCGCGTCCTCCACTACCTCCTTCGCTCAGTGGCACCATCGTCTCGGTCATCTCTGTGGCTCGTGTCTATCGTCTTTAATCGGTCGTGATGTTCTTGGGTCTGTTTCTGGGGACCCCTCTTTACATTGTATGGTTGTAAGCTTGGCAAGCAGCTGCAGCTCTCCTATCTCTCTAGTGATTATGTTTCTACTCGCCCTTTTGATCTGGTTCACTCTAATGTTTGGGGTCCGACTCCCTTCGTTTCGAAAGGGGGTCATCGCTACTATGTGATCTTTATTGATGATTATTCTCGTCATACTTGGATCTACTTCATGTCCTCTCGCAGTCAGGTTCTCTCTATTTACCAGATGTTCGCCACCATGGTTCGCACTCAGTTTGATTCGGCCATTCGTGTGTTTTGTGCCGACTCTGCTGGTGAGTATCTTGATTCTCTTGAGCGCTACATGGCTCGTCTCGTGGTGTGTGGTTTTCAGCAGGAGCATGGTCATGACTACGATGAGACTTTTGCTCATGTTTCTCACATGACCACTGTTCGCACTCTCCTTGTTGTGGTCTCTGTTCGACAGTGGCCCATCTCCCAGTTGGACGTTAAGAATGCCTTTCTCAATAGCGAGCTACGTAAGGAGGTCTACATGCAGCCGCTCCCTGGGTATTCTGTCCTTGATGGCATGGTGTGTCGCCTTCGTCATTCTCTCTATGGGCTCAAACAAGCACCTCGTGCTTGGTTTGACCGCTTCTCCTTTGTTGTCACTGCTACCGGCTTCTCCGCCAGTGATCATGACTCTGCTCTCTTTGTCCACACCTCTCCTCGGGGTCGGACACTGCTCTATGTGGATGATATGATCATCACTGGAGATAAATCTCAGTACATTGCCTTTGTGAATGAGCATTTTAGTGAGCAGTTCTTGATGTCCGATTTGGGTCATCTTCGTTACTTCCTTGGGATAGAGATCACTTCTACGCCCACGGGCTACTATCTCTCCCGGGAGAATTACATTCAGGATATCCTTACTCGTGCTTGTCTCACTGATCAGCGCGTGGTGGATACTCCGATGGAGCTTGGTGTTTACCTTCGGCCTACTGATGGTGAGCCTCTTGAGAACCCCACTCGCTACCGCCATCTTGTCGGGAGCCTCGTCTACCTTGGGATCACTCGCCCTAACATATCTCACCCGGTTTACATCCTGAGTCAGTTCGTCTCTGCTCCCACTCAGCTTCACTACACTCATCTTCTTCGTGTTCTGCGATATCATCGCGGGACCATCACTCGCCGGCTGTTCTTTCCTCACTCCAGTTCTTTGCAACTTCAAGCGTACTCTGATGCGACCTGGACTAGCGATCATTCTGATCGCCGGTCTCTTTATGCTTATTGTGTTTTTCTTGGTTCCTCCTTGATTACCCGGAAGACCAAGAAGCAGACTGCGGTTTCTCATTCGAGCGTTAAGGCTGAGTTGAGAGCCATGGCGTTGTTGACAGCTGAGATCACCTGGCTTCGGTGGCTACTTGAGGATTTCGGTGTTTCCGCTTCTGCTCCGACTCCTCTCTTATCAGATAATACTGGTTCGATCAGCATTGCTCGGGATTCTGTGAAGCATGAGCTCACTAAACACATTGGAGTGATGCCTCGTACATGCGATCGTAGGTGCAAGACCAAATTATTGATCTTCAGTGTGTGCCTTCGGAGCTTCAATTAGCAAATTTCATCATCACCAAGGCACACACTAGAGTTTAGCATAGATTCTACCTTTCCAAACTCAGTTTTGTTGATCCACCATGAGTTTGAGGGGGAGGAGGGTGTTAGATATGTAGATAGTGTAGGGTGTTCTTTGCATAACTGTAAACCCTGTACATATTATATATTGTCCCATTGGAATACACACAAGCAATATTCCAACAGAGTTCAACAAACAGAAACAGTCATCGCTTGTATTGGACATGAACAATCTGTTATGATATAGCTCATTGCATAGTTAATTGCTGACATAGGACAGCTCCGAAATAACTCTGCCAATAATCTGATGCACGGACCAACTGTACTGATAATTAACTTCAACGCCTACTCAGACAAGGTTCAAGGCTAATAGCACAGCCAATATTTAATGACACAACTGAAGTTAAAATAATGTTCTTGCTGATAAGTATGAGTGTATGACAGCATATCAAATTTGGGCAGAGCAACTTTTGGTATCTCTTGAGTTTTGTACTTGAGCCCAAAACAACTTTTATTCAATTTGGTGGCTCCATCTTCCAAATCAATACATTAGCATGGGAAGATAAATACAGGGTGTGTAAGGGTGTAACAGGAAAAGTACAGTGCAACAAAACAAATTCCACCTATTCTCAGATGAAAGCTCAGTATAACCCTTTGGAAAAATATTCTAATGCATAAGAAGCGTATTACTTACTTCCAGCAGGCTTCTGGTTGGTAATGCTTCTTGTGCAGTTTTGTATGTAAAATTACTGGGGTACCTGTTTCCAAAACACCAATGTTATTACAACAAACTTCTCAGAAGAAAATTTTAAGCAACAGATAAAAAAATATGTCATGCAGTTATTTTATGTTCTGTACTTCTGTCCTTGCAAATACATGCACTGAAGTACTGAACTATAAAACAACTCTATAGAAAAATATTAGAAAACATACTGTAGAAATCTCAAAAGGACTATTTCAGTCATAAAAACTCATTTGAGAGGGGGGGAGATATATAAGATAAGAGGTTATGGATGTGAGAAAAACTCCAAGCCAGTAAAGTAATAATGACAGCCTAAAATATATGTAGCAGTTTCCAGTGTTCCCCTAGGCACCCGCCTAGGCGCTAGGCACGGCCCTCCCGCCTAGGTCCGCCTAGGCGACGATTAAGCGCTAGGCGCTGGTCTGCCGCCCGACTAGCGCCTAGCGCCCAGGGGAACACTGGCAGTTTCTAAACCATACATGTAGTTTGTGTTATTTTCCTTTTCTCCTTTTATCTTCTTAAGTTTCTGTGTTTCCTCAACCTTGAATAACCAGGAGTTTCTACATTCCTTTATAATCTAAGTACAACCGTAATAACCAGGAGTTTCTACATTCCTTTATAATCTACATACAAAGAATCAGAAATGCCGAGCAATGTAATGACAGTGCAACATAAGCTATACAAGGAACAAGGTTAATATATTATTTTCTAGGTTTACAAACAAGAACAATCCTGGGCAATCTAATGACAGTCCAGCAAGATATTCAGTAAGGCAAAAACAGACAAATTTCAACAAGGTAAAAAGGCTCGCAATGAGTAAATGGAAGCTGGGTAGTTAAAATGGACATCTTGACAGAGTTTATTTTGCAATTTTTGATTAAGAATAATACATCAAACACTAGATTGCAAGGATGCTATCATTCATGTCATTTATTTTAGATAGGTGGAAGAAAGAATAGAAAGAATTACTGTCAGGATCCTCACTGTACCTGAAGATGTGTTGCAATTAATTGAAGCCTCCTGGTTTGTTTGTTTCTCATTACTGATATGGCTCTTACTGGAAGGAACTGCTTCAAAATCAGTAGACAGTTCGACACATTGTGCAGGAGCAGTCGACTGCGGGCTCCGTGTTGGAGGAATGATTGTTTCACACTGCAGTGAGGCCGCCTTGCATTTTCCGTCAAACAAATTTAGACTGGAAGAAGGCCTTGATCTAGTATCTTGATATACCTCAGTGGACCTTTCACTAAGTACAGATGTTGGGCTCAGTAATGTTGGCTCCAAAGTTGGTTCTTTTTGCACAACACGAGCTGCAGCGCTTCTTATATGTTGACATTGAAATGTAGCTGAATTGCAGCTTGTAGAACACAACTTCCCATTGTCAAGTGTCCAGACACTCTTAGAAGAAGGTTTTGCCTTTGTACTAAGAGGAACCTCACTTGAATGTGCAGCAAGCACATGCACAGAACTAGGAGAGATGGGGCTTATCACTGCCTCTTTTAGCAAACCAGATGGAGGAATTGCACTGCTCTGGTCTTGACAATGTAAAATACTTGAACTGCAAATCCTGACAAATGCTTCTCTACTTTCCTTACTGCTAAGATTCTTAGGAGCAGTAATCAGAGATGTCCCAGAAGGCTGTGAAAGAACAGCCTTGCAGTTTGCTGATGGACGGTTCTTAAGAGTAGCAATTTGTGTAGTAAGAGAACTTGTGATATAGGCCCCAACAAGTGAATGTCCATTTTCAGCTGTCTCAAGCCTCTTAGGAGAAAGACATGAGGCAACAATGGGTGAGGCTGGTGGTGTAGGCTTTTGAGTGAGTGATGTGGATCTCACAAGCGACACTTTACATGAACTCGGAGGAGTGACACTTCGTTTGCAATGCCTTTTCTGTAATCCACCTGAGGCAACAGTTCTACCAAACGGTTTTCCATGTCGTACATAAGTAATGTCTTCTGCGGGAATTAGCTTGACTCTTGCATCAGGTTTTGAATATGTACCACCGGAAGATCTATGCATCCTGTACTTATCTGAAGAGTCTTGCCTTGAAATTCTCTTTGTCTTGAACACTGCCTCATTGGCATGATGGACTTCGTTCTGTCTGATATTACTCAAAACAGAGAAAAAAAATCACTATCAATTGTAAAACCAATGGGACTAGAAATAGCATAAAAGAATCCAGATTTTGCAATGTACAAAGAGTGCATGATATTTAAATGCAATCCAGGCAACATGAATGACTTGCTAATCTGCCAAGAGCCTAGACAAATAAAAGATGTGTGCACTGCCTAGTTCTGATATAATAACCAACACCTCCACTTTTACGGGAAACAGGAAGCCATACAAAAGGAGGAAGCTAGTATATCAAGTGTTAATACTCAATACACTTCCGCGTCATCCAAAATATGACTCAAATAACACCAGGAGACTTAAACCAACATATTATAGAAAATTATAAATATATAAGTGCGGTTCATCTTATATGAAAAGGCATAATGCTCAGAATCTCATTCTAATGGTGCAATACTGACTACCATGGTTGGATATTAGATGTGTATCGATTAGCTTATCGCCTTATTGTATAGCAGAATATCAAATATCAGATATCAGGTTATATAATGGATCATATACACCCATATTCAACTCAATCTAAGCTCCCATTTGCAGTTTCTTTTTCTTATTAGTCTTTCTTTGACTCTTTATGATCCACAATTGTGCAAGAAGAAATTATATATATTTTAAGGGGTCTAGTGCAAGCCAATGGCTATGTGCAATCATGCAAGCTCTCACACGAGCCATTGGATGAGAGATGAATGGATAGATTCAATGGGTCTTGATAACGTGGGAGCCCTCAAAAAAATTCTCCAACATGTGAGGGGGTTATTAAAAATGTCATCCAACATGTAACCCTTAAATCCTTCCAGATCTGATCTGTCCGTCCATCCAACAAATGATGTCAACGTGTAAAGCATCTAGCTATTGGTTTCTACTTTCTACTAGATATGTTCCCTATGCTCAATATGTAATATATGCATTGGTCAATTAAGGTTAAGTTTCTAAAGTTTGGATAAAATCTAATGAGGCATGAGTTTAACCAAGTAATAGTTAGACATATCAATCTTACAAGTTATAACCAGTACATTGGAGGAACATACATCATAACATTCGGCCAGCCAAACCAATATCCAAGACAGAACATGAGAATGGGCACACCATTCTTTAGAACGATGGAATACATCCATGTACGTTTCTTTTCCCCGTGTACGTTTCTTTTCCCCCAAAATATATACTACCAATGTACATGGATAAATAAATGAGTAGACCTTCATTAGTGTCGGTGTTCACCTAGGCGCTAGGCGGAAGGCGGGCGGAGGGTGGCCGCCTAGCGCCTAGCCCGCCAAACAGAAACAGCAAAGGGAGCCTCTGTTAGGAAGTACGAAGTGGAGAAGAAAAAGGAAAAAAAGAGGAAAAAAAACATAAAGAGATATTGTTCACGAATGGGTCGGCCCAAAACCGTTGATTCCTCTCTCGCCCATAACCGGCCACTGCACGACGTGTCGATGGCTCGATGCGTTCGGTCGACGCTCGCCCTTATCGTCTCCCCTGTCCTCCTCGCTCTCTCTGCGCCGATGCCGACGCCGACACCGTCCTCTTCCCTTCCCGTCCTCTCCCAGATCCAATCTCCCTCTCCCATTCTCTTCCCCTTCCTCATGGTGGCAGGGTGGTGGAGTCCGACGGCAGGGAAGGCGGATCCGGCGGCAGGGATGGCAGATCCGGCGGCAGCGGAGGCCGATTTGACCGGTGGCGAGCCGGAATTGGCGGGGGTATGTAAGTTCTCTTCTCCTCTCTTCTCTGCCCTCTCCCTCTCCCGTCCTCTCCGTCGCCTTGGACGGCCGCGCCTTGCCCACCTAGCTCTGCCCGAGTCAGCCTTGGACCGGCGTTGACCGCCAAGGGGAGCGATTATGCCCGAGTCGCGGCGGCCGGCGTGCACCCAACGTCTAGGCAGCCAAGGCGGCCACCTAGGGGAACGCTGATTAATGTTATAAACGGGTAAATGGAGAAGTACATCAAAACATTAGAATGATGAGCAGTTAGGCGGGTTCTACACAGTCAATTAAATGCTACACTAGCCGAGTGCCCGTGCGTTGCAACGGTTTTCAAATAAACATAATATAAGTTATTAGCTTAGAAAACCAATATCCATAAGTTAATTATACTACAAATGAAAGTTTCATACATAATTTGCATCTAATCAATAAGCCGCATATAATCTTATCACAAGCCACAAGCACATATAATTTTAATTATCCATAGAAGATCCTTCAAGTAACTTAAGCCTATCCACAAAAGATACTACCCACTCAAAAAGGTGGAGAGGGGAGGTGATAGATGGCAGACTCACCACCACCACCACCAAATCCTTCTATTATAATAGTAAAGAAATGTTTCAAGTTACCACGGTATTTTATATATATATATATATATATATATATATATGAAAATGGTATGGTACTTCCGGGGGAGGACGTACTCCCACCTCTTATATACCACTTAAATCGTATGATGATACCTCTTTATCTATTTGACCATACTTCAATAATGATTATAAGATACTCCAAAGCGAGTTCTATGAAAAATTTCATGAAAGTTCATTTTTATAGCAAAATTTGTGTATATATTTCTTTTATATATGAAAAAGGGTATATAACAAAAATAAAGGGCTCCAATAGAAATTTTTCAACCAAGTCACATTGGAGTATCTTATAATTGATATTTAAGTATACTAATAGTGATAAAGAAGTATAATATATTCGTTTAAGTGGTATATTGTAAGTGGGAAGGGACGGGAGGTGGTAGATGTGTAACTCACCGCCACCACCATCAACTCTTATTTTATGATAGTTGTTTCAAGTTACCACAGTATTACGAGTAATTTGGGCACTTTCAGAAAATTGTTGAAAGTTTCGGCACCAAAAGGAAAACAGAAGACATACAACAAAACAATGAAGCGTTTTCCTTGTGAACATAAGTGCAAAGCAGAATGATAGATGGGAAATCTTCTACAAAATTGACAAGGTAAAATGCACAAGACAGACAAACAAGGCTCTTTTATTTGACAAATCTAATCACAAATTACATCAGCAAAAAGGAACCTACGCAGCTTGCTTGCACTGGCAGCGGGTCATTTTCCCTGAATCACTTCTATCACCACAAGTTGGCCAAGCTGTATCCTGCAACAGTAGAACAAACCAAATGAAGATTAAACAATCTCCTAGGTTTCTGTTTAAAAGCGATATGTTCCACACACACACAAAAAGACCTTCCTTTTCTCACGAACAAAACCGAAGCACGCACAACAAAAAAACGCAAGAGGAGCGAAGTAGGCAACTGTTACTAGTAAGACCCTCAGGAGCAAGCGACATGTACAAAACCCACACGACGAACAAAAAGCAGAAGGAGGCATCGATTTCACACCGCAAAACCCCTCATAGGAAACCCTAAGCGACCCCGATCGCCGATAAAATTAGGGGAAAAGCAGCGGGCGCCGGGGAGGAGACGGATGATCACCTGTGCGGCCCTCGGCGGCGCGTCGGGGCGATAAGCGGGCGGAGGCGGGGGCGGAGGTGGAGCCGGCCTGGAGGCGGCGAGGCTAGGGTTCGGTGGGTGCCTACCCAATGTCCACGCCGCGTGCGCCATTGGATTCCTCGCGATCGAGAGAGAGAGAGAGAGAGGTGGGTTTTGTGTTGTGGGGTGTGTTGCTAACGCTTAATAAGAAGAATGGGGGAGAGGAAGGAGACGGTTCCCACGATTGCGAGCAATAGGAAGGGCTCCTCCTCTTCCGGGCCCACTCGCAGTTGCTGTTTCGGGAAATAGTAGTCTACCCGCGTCCCGCGCGACGGTCGTGTGACACGCAGACATGTGGGTCGTGCATTCGTGGGTCCACGCTGTCATCGAGGGGTGCGCAGTCTGGGCTGTGTGATGTGCGCCATGTTTCCAGTTCGAGGATAGAGCCCCGCACAGCGTCGTGCGCGGTGGGCTAGCCGGGGTCGCTTTTGCCGGACGAATCTGCACGGTACATCTGGACGATCTGACGGCCAAAGGTTATTAAGGCTGCATGTCATTGGGTAGGCTATCTCCCTCGCCTATGCTGCGCCCAGATATGTTGCACCGGCCGCGTCGTGTTTCCCCGGCTACATGTGGGACCGTGTGGTGTGGGACCGAGATGTCATTGGGTAGTTGAAATGACGTCAGTAGATTGACAAGGCGTCGGCTTTTTTGTGATTACCAAGGCGTCAGCTTTTGACGGTGGATTTGACCGGTGGGCCCCACGCGAGGAGGTACACTTGGCCCATCGGATGGTTGAGCTCGAGGATCCCACGGTGGGGCTTCAACTTTCAACCGCTCCATGGATGAATAAGGGCATGTTTGGTACAGTTTCTACTCCCAGCTTCTCAGTTGATTCTCGTGGAGCCGTACCAAACACCCTGATTCTCAAAACATCGGATTCTGATTCTCGCGTGGAAATTGCCTCAAAAATACACTAGCAGCAGAGAAGCCTTTTCTTGGATTCTCCCGAGAATCCAACTTGATAGAGCAAAAATACCTATTGAAGTTCTAATTATTTACCCAAGAAATGCCATTATTTGCCCCCCTACACAGCACTTCTTCTACTTAAACGCTTTTCTTCTTTCTTTCTCCTCACGAGCGACGCAAGCATCACCATTCAGCAGATTGCTTCCTCCGCGCTGCCTCAGACGTCTCTCTCCGCGTCACGGAACCCTCCGCCGCTTGCCCAGACTACCATCCTCCCCCGTCCCTCCTCTCTCTCCTAGATCTCCCCATAATACCTACTACTAAGCTTGGACTAGGTCTAGCTGGCTAAAGCACCGCCCAATCCGTCCTCTCTTCTCTCACCGAGATGGCGCAAGCCTAACCCCATGGCGGCTTACCCCATCTCGCTGCTACCCTACCCGCCTTTCCTACGCCACGGCGAGCCACCCTAACCGCTTCTTCCTTGCTCCCTGCCAAGTGCTGCCAACATGTGAGGATCGCTTTCATGGCCCACCTCCGCCTCAATCTCCTCTCTACTACCTTACATACGCTTATCCCAGCCACCTCACGCCTGTTCTCGTCTCTCTCTACCTATTATGGATTTGGTTCTAGGATTTAGAATATCTCGCTATTAATGATTAGTTCCATTTATTTGTGGTGTCTCTCATGAACCTTGGCGTCTTCGATTTTTACATACGTGAAGCCTCCTAAATCCAGTGTAAATAATGCATCTGTCTATCTATGCCTCTACGCAACTCTTTAAATTCTATGATTTGAAATATACTGCTAACAACCATACGAGGGTAAATCAATAATAAAACTAAAGCTTGCTTCGCTTTTGAATGCTTTTAGTGCTACAACTAGGCATGGTAATGGGTCCGCCACTGTCTGCTTCCATGTAAAAACAGGGAATAGTTGTTACTAATTGGTGCAAATTGATGCAAGATTGATGAATTGATGCAAGATTGATGAATTGGTGCAAATGAATTAACTGGATGTACATTCTGAATTTTTGATTGAGTTATGGTTTCATGGTTTGTTGTAAATGTATGAATGCAATGCAAACTGTCATATACAGTGGTGGTTGTTACTTGTTGAAATTTTCTTAGATTTGCAAAAATAGGGGCACATTATCCATTAGTGATGTGAATCATGTGAGGTTTCGGTGTTATGGTGACCTTGTTATATATTGATGTTCTGGGTTTTGCACTTTTGCTGGGGCTGAACATCCGAGCAAGCCACCTCTAGCCAACAGAGCATGATGGTTTAAAAAATGTTGCAGAACCAAGTGTAGGATGTAACCAAAATTTTACTTCCCATATCAAAAACAAGAAATCTATATACTAGAACGCAAATCTAAATATCACACAAAGATGAGGAGGGACATCTGGGGCCAAAAGGGGTCACTTGTGAGGCTAATTAGAATTTTGTTCTTCTTCTCATGGATTCCTCACTTCTAGGTTTTACGTGCTTGCTTGTTTTGATGCGGATCTGTATTTGTTAAACTGATTAGTGTAAATTCTCTCTTTACCATGGTTCTCACTGGGATAAGTATTTGTTAAACTGATTGGTTCTCATTGGGCTAAATTTATGGTCCACATATGCAGATGGTTGATAACGCTGAGTGGAACGACGAGAACACTAGGATAGTGTGTGAGTTGTTCGTTGAACAAGTAGAGGCAGGCAATCGTCCGAATACCCATTTGAACAACCAAGGGTATACTCTTGTGATACAAAAATTTGCAGAGAAGACTGGGCTGCAATTTCAAAAGAGGCAATTGAAGAACAAATGGGATAAATTAAAGAACGATTACAACATTTGGAGGAAATTGAGGATAAAGGAAACAGGCTTAGGTTGGGACCATGAAAAGAATACAATAAAGGCCACCACCGAACGGTGGAAGAAATTAAAACAAGTAAGTCATTAATCATTATCTATTTTTTAAACGCACACTCCTAGCTCTATTATTAGTGAAGGTTTAACGTGTAGCATTTGGCACTGACAGGAATATAAAGGATGTTCTAAGTTTGAGAAGGCTGGACTTCAAAATGAGGAGTTGTTGTCCAAGATGTTTAACGACATTCGCAACACCGGTGAAGACCATTGGTCTCCTGCAATGGGAACATTGCCTGAAAGTCCTGTGCGTACTTCGATAGTTGTTGATATTGAAGAGCTTGAAGATGACAAATATAACAGTGATCGTGAAGATGAATCACCAATTGGTAGGAAAGGAAAAAGAGCTTGCGGCCCTAGCAATGATAGGGGGAAGAAACCAAAGAGTGGTTCTGTGGTCATGCAAGATCAACTGAGAAGGATTCTTGAGATTAATGAGAAGTCGCATGCATCTTTTGAAGCATTTGCAAAAAAAAGAGAGGAAAACTCGGTGTGTAGCATCAAGGATGCTATGGAATCGGTTAAAGAGTGTGGTGCTATTAATGGGAGTAATGAGCACTTCATCGCATCAGAAATTTTCGTAAAGAAGGAGCAAAGGGAAATGTTTATGACCTTGTGCAATAGTGAAGAACGATTTGAATGGCTCAAAAGGAAGTACGATGCCAAGTATGGCAAATAGAAAATTTATTGTAACGTTAGGATAATTCTGGAGACATTACTACAAGTAGTTTATCTTGTATTTTCCTTTATTATTCTTTATTTCTATATTGGTTGTAAGACCTTTTTTGGATTATAAGACATTTTTTCACTAGTTATAAATTGTCATTTGGACCTAATGCGTGCTCATGTATTTTTAAATTGCCATTTATGTTGTGTTTTTGTATGTTAATATACAGATGTCGTCTTCTGAGAGCGATAGTGAAGGGAGTAATATATCAGATGAGGAACATGAGTGTGACGTGCAAATGTTATGTCTGTGGCAAGACATGTCAAGTCACCTCGCTGCTACTGCAATTTTCGTGGATAATTATCACTCAACCTACCTGGACAAGAATGAGCCTAGGACTTCACGGCTTAGTGGAATGGGTTGGGTGAAAGAAACCTTGACCACTCCGGGAGAAAGTTACCGCATGCTTCGTATGAATGCTACAATTTTTTACAGTCTACATGATCTTTTGGTGAGTACATATGATTTGAAATCAACTACGCATACAAGTACAATAGAAGCACTAGCTCTTTTTCTATACATATGTGGTGGCTGTGAATCTAACCGAAGAGCGCAGAATCGGTTCAAGCATTCTGATGAGACAATTAGCAGGAAGTTTGATGAGGTTTTGCAGTGTGTGGTCGTAATGTCTAAAGATTTTGTGAGGCCAAAGGATCCAAACTTCACTACGGTTCACAAGAGAATTAGAAATGATCGAAGGATGTGGCCACATTTCAAAGACTGTATTGGAGCTATCGATGGTACACACATTCTTGCAACTGTTGCTCCAGAAGATCTAATTAGATATATTGGTAGATCAGGAAGTGCAACACATAATGTCATGGCGGTATGTGATTTTGACATGCGCTTCACGACGCATCTATTGGACAACCGTGAGCTATGCACGATACTAGTGTGCTTTATCATGCATTGATGTAGACAGGAAGTCTTTCCACATCCTCCACAGGGTAATTTTCTTTGTTTGGTATCATTTACAAAATTATTTACTTGTAATGTTCATGCATTGGATGTTGATATACATGAATTTTTTGTCTTATGTTGCAGGTAAATATTATCTTGTCGATGCCGGTTATCCGAATAGGCCTGGGTATTTAGCGCCATACAAGGGCCAAAGGTATCATGTTCCAGAATTTCGGAGAGGTGTTGCTCCTAGTGGTGAGAAAGAGAAATTCAACCATTTACACTCGAGTGTTCGCAACGTAATTGAGAGGTCCTTTGGTGTATGGAAGATGAAATGGAGAATTCTTCTTAAGATGCCGGGCTTTCCCATGTCCAAGCAAAAGATGATTGTTGCAGCAACCATGGGAATCCACAACTTCATACGTGAACATGCTTCGCCTGACATGCATTTTCATAGGTTCGATCGGGATCCTAATTATGTGCCCACAATACCATCAAGATATGCCAAATATGTTATTTCTCAGGATACAACGGATGCGTCAACGTCGCAAACAAGTGCTACATCCATGGATAGTTTCCGTGATGACCTTGCAAGTGCAATTGCTCATTCAAGATGATGGACACAATACTTGTAAATTTTTGTGGTCTTTTGTTTTGACTCATTTATCATTTCAATACTTGTACGTAATATCATTTAATAATCATTTGAACACTTTTACGATATGAATGCGATATCTCCAGCTTCATCTATCGCAGCGACAACAGTACAAAATTTGATTATACACAGTTATAATCCATCATGAAGTGTAAATGCAATATAACCTGGCATTGTGTAAAGATACAACATATATACATTCACATGGCCTAAACAAATTTAGGGGAAAAAATTCTATAATTTGTGTACAAATACATAGAAGAAAGACACAAATACAATTGAATTATTACAATCAGGGGTAACATGGTCTATTTGCCTCTAATCCCCCTCATATGGATTTGGGAGCCAACCTACCAGCCAAACGCTTTTAACACACAGCTCCAGATTCTCAGAGAAGTGGATTCTCGGAGAATCAGAGCGAATCAAAAATGAGAATCTGAGCTCTACCAAACAGGCCTAAGACAAAGTCGATCGACTTCTCGGCAAGCTCGCTCTCCACTCTTTGCTCCTTGCTACTGTCAGCTTCAATCGATTTCTGAAGAAAACTAGTGACGGGATGTTCCCAGATTCGGTAAACACTCAGAAGTGGGGAAAGAGTTCTACCGAGAAAAGCCAATCTATTACGAGACCTAACTAAGACTCAGAATATGCTTTTTCGATGTCCTTCATTCACCATACCGATCAGGTCGATTCACAATTTTACAAGCCAAAGACAGTCAAAAGTTCAAAGCTTAAAACGACGAAACTGATTCTGACAATGTGCTAAGGTAAATAGTACTACTAGAATGTGAGTAATTGAAACTCATCCGTTGGATCCTCTTTTATCGAGTCCAACGTTGCATCTTGTCCGCACCTGTCGTCTAAGTGAAGTCGACGAAACGGTATGAACATTGCCGACTCTCTACATCCAGCATTGCTCTTCTTCTCCTTCGGTTCTTCTGAATTCTCGTCCGACAGTCGCCGCTCAAGCCTCGGGCAAGCTCGTTCTCTGCTCTCCGCCATTTCGTGGCCTCGCTCTCTTTCTTGCAACAAGTCAAGAAGCCCGCACTTCCCGGCCGGAGGGATGTCAATTCGCCACTGCATTACCACTATTTATTTTCTTTCTCATAAGTATTTATTCATTACCAACCATATAAAGTCTCCTATCTCATATTCCAATGCAATTATTGGAGGGCCCTTGAGTCATTTTCTCGCATGGCTTTCTTAATTTTATCACTCCTTAATCTTTTTTTGCAAAATCAAAATAGGTCTATACTTTAATCAAAGAGAGGGGTCCATGTCGTGAAACCGGTATCACAAAAATGGGTGATTCAGTCATTTCTTTTGCCAACACATTGCAACTCCTGTAAGTTTTATGCTCAAATGTTTATTGCGTTGGTTATAGTTCTACTGCTGTTTATGGAAAGCCCTAATGATCAGAAATATCCATGTTACTAAAAATCCCCATAGAACTTAACCATGATAGATTTCTGAACCTTCATTTTTTAGCATTATGTTATTCTATGATGATTGATAAAAATCTTGTCATGCATTAATCGTGATCTATATCAAATAATGGTTCATAGGTTGCTCCATTTGCTCATGAATTTCCCATTGTGAATTATTGTTTAGAAATGTTCCATGTTATCCCGGGATAGATTAGCTACAGTTCAAACCTATCTCTTCGTCAGCGCCGACTACCTCACCACACTGCTCACCTAGGAGCTTTGCAAACAATCTGTCGAGGACACGCGTGCAGCTCAGGAGTTGATTATCTCCATTAATTTCTTGTGATTTTGATTCCATTATCTTGAAAAATAACTACAACTACCTCATTCATTTCTTCAAGTGGCCTTTTTTATTATTTTAGAATAATAAATATTTTTTGGAAAACGGTAGATAAATTATGGGTCAGCCTAATTTCTTTTCCTATCGAATATGTATCTTGTCATAATTTGGCAGTAATCATGGCTATCTTGCATTGCAACAAATTGTGCATGTCTTTTAACTAGATGGACGACCACCATGCAAGGACCAATGCTCCTCAACACAAAATTGAATGTGGAATCTTTGATCTACTACTTATGTGTCACAAATTATATAAGATTAAAGAGGCGGAAAGAGGAGGCGAGGAAGAAGAGGACAAAGGAGGAGTATTAGAAGAACACAGTGATTGGTGGCTCATCTGTTAGTGTAACTCCAGTGTGAATCATCAGAAGAATATAGGATGTTAAATGTGAAGATATTGAGCCAGCCGTGGTAGGGGAATTGCCGCCAGAGATCCAGAGAGATACACGAGTGGATTCATCCACTAAAGAATGCAAGCACAAATAAGGTTTCTAATATTCATTCTCGCTTCCCCACTGAAAGCATCTAGGCCCCTAAAAATTGTTTTGATAATTAATGACAATATGTGAATATGGGATTAACGTATTTATTGAGTATGTACAAGGTTAAATCCCATTGGCGCTCTTGTTGATCGGGAATTGCACGCGAAAGGTTTACATGAAGATCTTATGACTCCAAGGCAAGGTACAATAGTCTAGGACTTTTTCACTTTTACCGGTCTTAGGTGAATTGGTTGGAAGACCCAAGTTATAGGCTAGACAACAGACTATAAAGAGGGTGCACAAATTGAGTACCTTGAAAGTGAACGATGCCTGGCCGCCAAATCCTATTTGGTTTTACCTTGGATTTGTTTTTGGCTTTGCCTCAAATTATATTTGCTGAATTTCGTTGAGGCCGGATCGACCGACGTTATTGGCCGGATCGATCAGATTTTTAGGACCAAAACAATGGCCAACTTTTTCCAAATGAGGTGTCAAGTTTTCGGTTTTGCTAAAATCCTCTGTCCGGATCGACCAACGGCCATTGGCGGATCGACCGCACTCCAGTCCGGGACGCGTCAACTTTTTCCAGAGAAGGTTTTCGCTTGAAAATGTCGGTAGGACCGACCGCAGTTTTGTCGACCGACCGCACCCCCGGTCTTGGTTGCGGCCACTTTTTTCCAGAGAGTTTCCAAACGATTCCATTTTTTCAGAGGGCGGACCGACCGCGTGTTTGCTCATGGACTGACCGGACCCCTTCAGAATCGGCTATATTTCATTGCATTAAATGCGTATGATGATCAGTTACAATCGAGGTCGGATCGACCACAATTGTTCATGGACCCACCAAAGCTCATCAAAAATTGGGAATTTCGTGTCCAACGGCTAGTGGAGTGGGTGGAGGCTATAAATACCTCCCCCACTGCAACTAGAAATGTTGTTGAGCCTCATTTAACATCTCTTGAGCCCTTTCATTGTTTCCTACTCATTGAGAGCATTCATTTCCATTTGCAAAGGTAGTTGAGGTCTTTCCAAAGAGCATTCATTGAGTTTGATAAATTGTGGCATTAGAACGCTTTCAAGTGAAGAATTCTTGCTCTATTACTCTTGGAGATTGCCGTCTCCTAGACGGTTTGGAGTTGGGTTCAGTGATCTTCTCAAAGGAGATTGTAAGAAGGCCCGGGCATTTGTGAAGGTTGGAGCTCGCCTATCCGGAGAGAAGAAGAGCTACCTCTAGTAATCGAGGGAAGGCTTAATTTGTGGAGCCGGCTTGAATTGATCAAGCTTCCTCAACGTGGATTAGTGAAGACCGGCAAGTCTTCGATACCACGGGAAAAACTTCCTTGTGTTATTGTGGTTATTTCTAGTCTTTACATTTCCGCATTTATAATTCTAGCTTGTCTATTGTGATAAATTGCTTAGTTGGAATCATATCTTGTTTAGACTAAGTTAATAATTGAATAAACTTGTTAATTTGTCAAAAAGTTTAAAAACCTCCTATTCACCCCCCTCTAGTCGGTTATCCTTGATCCTACACCCACCTGCAAGAAGGGACTCGGGAGAGATGGATCATGATATGCTAATTCTAAAATGTCCACTCTTTTTCAAGCATGTAAATTGTAAGAAACTTAGCTAATCAGGTTTGATATGTGGACAATTGAATGGAAACTAACAAATAAAAAATGACAGGTTCATTGTGTTCATTTCTTTGTATAGCATTTTTATTCTAAGCTAAGGACTGGAAATTTTGATTATTCATGTCTGGGAACCGATTGATCATGTATGTGCGGATCTTCAAATCCTATCTTCCAATGCTTATTCATAATTGGTGAACTACACGACAAATAGGTTTATTACTAGTTTTCGCATTCAATTATGTTAAGCCACTTCATGTCTGTCATTCGTGCAGTTTGCATGGCGTGCTATCCCGTTCAAGCATGAGCTGCTTGGTTTAGTGGAAGAAAATAAACATTTCACCATTCTTTAGTGCATAACATGGGTAATATTTTGCGCAGAGAGTTTGAGTTTCCGTTGCAACGGACGGGCACCTAACTAGTATAGCAAAAATCGGGACACATAACTCGCAGACCAGATCACCAAAGCCTGCCCAAGAGAGAGCTCAGATTTGTCAAAACAGTTAAGGTAATAAGAAAATGGGGCTCTGCAAGCCCACTCACCTTCTTCGGCCTCATCGCGGCATTGACATATTGGATAGTTGATTAAATCTGTTTAATGGAACATATTGCGAGTAGCATATTTTATATGTAGTAAAAGAATTAACATTGCATTGAATAAATTTTGTAAACAGTACGCTTGAAAATTGAAAATATGCTGGCATATCTTGCTAACAAAATATTGGACATGTACTCTTTATATCTAATATGCCTCAATTCACTAACTTGTAGTGCACTGCTGTCCAGATGGCAAAAGGGGAACTATTTTTCTGAGTGACATCAGAACAAGCCTAATTATATGTCGATCTCTAATGGACCACTTTGGCTAGAAAACACCATATTCGTCAAATAAGTACATAATTACTTCAGTCGTAAGATTTGAAGTCTATATAACAGCATCCTCCACCACATTGATTTCTTAATTGAAGAACTTTGTAAGTAGATTGTTACATAGTATATATTGGTTTCACGCCAACAAAATTGCACTCGTATTGAAGTATGATCGCAAGTCTTTGCCAAAACTCCGAGTTGATTTCAACCAAATGCCTAATGCACACGCTACCACTCGGGATTTTTATAGTTGGCATGAAAAGGGAGAGAATATTGGGCTTGTGTGGGATATTGAAACCTAAGAGGCATAGAAAATTATTCAAAATAAGAGTCATGGTAGGCACAGTGGCATATCCTAGGTCAAAGATAGAAGCAAATTAGCTCGAAGCAATAAATTAATCCAGTTTATTTTGGGAGATAATTAAAATAAATTTCACGATTATTATCCTTATTCAGTTGATATGGAAAATAGCATTACACAATTGCCGATACACATGTTGTTAGCAACAACAATCATTATTGTCCACGAAGGGCAATTGATTTGTGCCTTCAGCAATATGTTAACCGCCAGCATACGGGAATACACACAGCAAACCGACCGCCACTTGACGCAGTCGCGCATATGCCATGTTGGCTATCCACCAAAGCATGCCATACTCATCGAAAATGACACATGCATAAATTGGTAAGTGTGATCTACAATTGCATCACCACCATAAACCATATCACTTGCTTGAAGCAAATATAGATCCTGAAATAAAATATAATGACCTATTGGATTTTGTTGATTCTGAATTATCTAAATTTGGCTATGTTAATTCTGGCATTACAAATTAAAATCAGGTACAATTTATCACCCGTAATTAAATATGGTGTTTCTGTTAAACAATATATATTCCCGTCGAATAGTTATACTATTTGGGTGATTCAACTAGGTTTGAAGTCCGTAAGAAAATCCAGTATTTCCATGCGGATTAACTATGGTCAAATATTTTATGTTCCAACATTATGTTTATGTTCCTGAAGAGCAACTTATAGTTTTATGCTGTTAGAACATACTACTTATGATCATACGAATATATGTTGCATAATTATAAACTTAAAGTTTAATGATCCAAATTATTTAAAATATGGCACGAGTAATTGGATCAAAACGTGGGCAAATAATAAGGAAGCTAGTCTATAGAATAAATCTGCCAACTCTCGAAACCCCACATGGAACCTTCGTCGCATATTAATAACCAACCAGTAGTTGGAATATCCTACAGAATGTTAGGATCATGTATTTTTCTTGCCACTGCACTGATAAAAGTCTATCTCACTGTATATAATTATCAAACCCCTCATTGAGATAAGTGCGTGTTGGAGGAATCAAACACTTTCCACATATTATTACCACTATAGCATACACCTTTGGGCCACCACTAGTTGTTGGAGATCATGTTGGATTTGAAATTCAATAAATCATGTGCCCATGATAGGGGAATTTTGAGGTATGCTATTAATAAAGATCGAATCTCGACATTAGGGGGAGAGAAATACCCAAAAGTTTGAATGCTGTCGTATTTTCCAGAATGAAAAGATCTTTAGTACAAAGATACATGCACTAGTCAAGCTAAACTTAAAGTTTAGTTCATACTCCTGTACGCCAGAAGTGAGGAGCCTACCGTATACTTTTCAATTATTGAGGAGTTTCCATAGTGTTTACTTGCAGTAAATACATCGCTAAGAGTGGAATAATGTCGATGATCTAGTATCGATCTTATAAATGAATGTTGGGGACTTTCCTTGAGTTAGATCCACACAGAAAAAGATATAGGGATTTAGACAGGTTCGGACCTTCTCATGAGAGAATAATAACCATACTCGTGTATTGTTGTATTGACTATGCTTTACAACCGGGAAGAAATCACTACAACTAGGGCTTAATGACTTATGTCTGTTGTCTCCCGGTCGCTCTGCCCCTGATCTTCTCTCTTTATTCCTTATATAGCGTGCAAAAGGGTGGCGGTTGTTCCATGCCAAGAAGCGCCTGAATGCTCGATGAAATGGGCACGTTGATGGTAGTTATTATCAGAGAGACCACACCCCACGTCGCCTTGCCGTTACATCAAAGACAGAGGCTTGATATGTGTTGTTATCCCAGAGAATAACAACGCATATTAACTGTTGTGTGTATTAAACATCGCACATAAGAGTCCCTAATCGATTGGGTCCACATGTCTGTAGGCTTTATTGACTATAGAGCTTTGGGGCAACTTTAGGCTTCAACTGCTTAGTCAAAGATTGCATCTTGCTTGCTTCTCGAGTTGGTATTTGGCCAACCATCTCGATGGATTTGCGGTCACATGTAAGCGCAGTCTTTTTACCACAACGGATTGTGATTACTCATTTGGGACCTGACATCTTAAGACATTAATAACCATAATAAGCTTTGGATCTAGAAACGACATCTCTTTGTCATCAGCTAACTGTTTTCGACCACTCGTTTTCCCTACCTCTTCAAGTGTAGGAAGTGGTCATTTGCCGGTGTAGTAATCTTCGAATTTTCTCTGAAAAACTCGGCAATTACGAAGGTCGTGTCATTCCTTTTTGTGGAAAGGACATCACATAGGCTTGTCATTCTTTTGTTCGGGACATTTGCCTTTGCCCCGGGCGGAGTATGGTTTGGAGCTCTGGGGCTCCTCGTCGCTCACGACCAATACTTCTTTAGGGCTTTTGACTTGAGACTTTTGGTCGTTAGTCTTGCTCTTGGACTTACTGACCTTTTTACCCTTCTTCTTATTGCCTTCTCCTGCTCCTCGAATGTTATTATCATCACGATCAATACTACGATCCCATTCGACTGCTTCTGCAGCAGTCGCATAACGATCGGTCATCTAAAAGAGCTCGGCGATGGTAGGCAGAGGATTTAACGTGGTATCCTCTGTGATCCTTCTACTGCGGAATCCCTACTTGAATGCTCTAATGAAAAGAGTCAAAAACTTCAAGAATTGAGTTGCAAACTTGACTGGAACGCCTTATAAACCTGCGCAAGGTCTCGTGAGAATTATGTCGCATTCTGTGCAGGTCATCCTCCTTTCCGGGACGATTGTAGGTGCCTTGGAAGTTGGCTAATAGTAGATCGCAAAGGTGCTGTCACGAGTAGACCGACTACTGTGGCTGATTTAATAACAATGACCGAGCAGATCCTTTGAGCACATTAAGAAGGTAGTTGGCCGTAACATGCTGCCCCTCCTCCTGCTGCCCGAGCATCAGTGGAATAGATTTGAAGAAACTTGATGGGATTTTGTGACCCATCAAACTTCTCCATGTTCGCTGGTCAGAACCGCGGCGGCCAGCAAATTGCTTGAAGGTCAGGCGAAAACTCTCGAGATTCGGTAATAATATCATGATGCCTTATTTGCGGGAAAGAAGGGTTTATGGCACCAAGAGATCATACACGATGATACCCAGTGTTAGGTGGACCTGACCTATCATAGGTTTCTGCCCTGCTAGGGTAATACTCCTCATACTCCATTTGCTGTTGAAGATTTCTTAGAAGAAATAGTGAACGACCACCTCCCTTAGGATTTTGTCGATCGCCAGTTGTTCGAAGAACTTTTATCCGATTGCAGTTGTGGTTAGGACAGTGACCAGACCTGTTGTCTGGTCGTTCTCCATGAGGAGAGTCATTTGAACGACTGGCGTTTGACAGAGTTGTCCCGGTACAGCTACCAGAAAGGTGTCGTCGAGTCTGCTCTAGCTCAACCATCGTGTTTCGAAGTCTTCGTGCGATCTCTTCAGCGAAGATGTCGTAGCCTGGCGCTTGCCCAAACTCTTGAGTCTAATTTTCAATTAGGTCATTGATCCATTGAAGTTCTTGATCTTCCTCTGACCGGCATTGGAAGCGCCCAGGTAAAGTCCTCTGTGTTGCAATTCTTCTCTTCCGGATGGTTTCAGGATCATCCACATCTGAGTCTGCTGGAGCATGCCTCAGTGGAGACCGATTATTTCTAGGATTTTATCCACGCTCATGAAGATGGTGATCCTGTTCATCACCAGAGGGGGCCTCGCCATCACTACGAGAGCCCAAAGTGACTGTGCGATGGGAAGCATCCCCAATCATGCCTCTTGGAGAGAGATTAGGATCTGAGGGGAGGACAAAGTCCTCCTGAATGCTATTATCTCCACTTGCGACTAATGAAGGGATACGGGTAGGCTACGCGTAACTAACAATTCAAAATTTTACCACGTAAACCAGGAAGCCATGTAAAAAGAAGATCATAGATCGTTACCACTAGACGCACAGTGCAGCGGAAGAAGAGTTGGAGAAGCCTAATCCAACGTAGAGCACGTCGATGAAGTGGTCGTAGGGTGTGTTTGGTTCATGGTATGAGGTTGAACGAGATGGTTTCGTTCAGGATATGAGATCATCCCCGTGTGTTGGTTGGATGAATGGTACCAAACGATACAAGGTGAGATGGTTCCATGTGAGGGAATATTCCACTTTTACTTTGTACTATTCCATTCGACAAAAAAGGTTGAACCACACGGTTCAACGTTTTGCGCTGGCTCTCGCGCTCGCGCAACGAAGCTCCTGGACACGAAAAAAATATAAAAAAAAAGACACTATAGTGAGAAGGCTAGCAGTTGTTGATGGATTTGCAAATTGATTTTAAATTCAAATCAATTTGTAAACTCAATTCGTGTATCATCTCATACAACCAACCAAACACAATTTTATACCATCCCATACAACCAACCAAACACATTGCCTGTACTATCCCGTACAGGACGATCCCATCCTACCTGTACTATCCCATCCCTTTCAACCTCATCCCACCAACCAAACGCACCCGTAGTCAATCGTCCAACGTCAAGCACGTCGATGAAATGGTTGTAGTCGATCGTCCAACGTCGAGCACGTCGATGAAGTGGTCGTAGTCGATCGTCCAACGTCGATCATGTCGATGAAGTCGATCGTCTCCTCCAGCAACCCCTGCAGTTCCTTGTGAAGATCGCGAATTGTCCTCAAGGGCAACAGCAACCGCAGTAGCGTCTCTACGGTATCCACACGTCCAGGGAAGAAACACCGCACGTCGGGGTGCTAGCACCAAGTCGCACGGTAGAGCTCTCGGGAAGATGGCAGTTAGGGTTTTGGTAGAGCAACTCACGTCAACTCGTATCATTCCCAACAGCCTCAACTCGTATACTTGTCTAAACATTTTCGAGAATAAGTTGCATACGTTTTATTGAACTTAGAGTGTCTCTTCTTACAAGAAGATTCAACAAGATATAGTGGTACTAAATCGGTCTGCATCCGAAATGTGATGACGTTAGACCCATACGTATGTCTATAAAAAGGAAAAATGCCATGATGGTAATTATGGCAAATGAATTGTACTATGAAAATTATGTGAAAATTATGTAAATATCATCCATTCTAAACAATTCCCTGTGTGGGAATCGCTCATAAAAAATCTAGCAAACCCATGGACTAAAATTTACTAAGCTTAGCATTAATCCTTCGAGTGACTGCAGACCGACAGGGGAGGAGTAAATTGTCTGAGGCCGGCCAATATTTGGCAGTTGTTATTAACGGGGGATGAGTGGTGCAGACTACGCGTTGGAAGTGTTAAGAAACCAGGTCCAGGTCGGGCGGGCCTGGCTCATGGTGGGTTGCTCATCCATCCAGTAGTTTATATAAAGGAGTGGGGCCCCAACCATTGTACTACAGTTTACAGACGAGCAGTAAAGAGAAGGCAGAAGTCACCTCATATCTCCGTGTTCAACCTACTATTTTGTTCTTGTGTTCTTGCAGTGTTCTTACAATTCTGAGTTTGTTTACGATGTAATCTCTCGGACTGGCCTCGCTAGTGATAATTCCTCAACACAATCGACTCTGACCTATCTCTAGGCCTACTCTACTCGGATCGAAAGTTAACCGTCGTAGCACGACGCTCATAGATCGAATCGTTTTCCTAGATCGCTTTCAAGCCTGCAAATTTGACTTTCTAGATTAGTTCATATGGTAAAAATCCTCTATAATCTACCGCGAGCCTACTTGAAGTCGCCGGCCAAGCCGATCGGTGGGATTACATGAAAGAGATGATGTTGATTGCACCGTAGATCATCGCATGAGCAATAATTGGATGAACAATACACGAATTTTTGTTTTTTCTTCGCATGTGGCATTCTGGCCAGAAACCGCAACATGTCACGCCAACCTGGAGCCGCTACAAGACCGCCCATGGAGCTTTCCACGACCAAGAGCCACGCGCTAGCTCGAGCCGCGCTTCCGCCCGCATGCCGCGACACAGAAGTCCGCAGTGACCCGCCAAGACGGAAGCTTGCCTCCACGCCGCTTGGCCCAAAGCCACGCTGCGCATCCACGCCGTCCGCACACGGCCGAGCCTCCGCACCGTCGTGCATGTACGTTGCCACGCTTGTACGCGGCACGGCGGTGCCACGCTTGTACGCGGCCGAAGCTGCGCTATGCACCCGCGCCCGAAGCCACACCACCGGAAGCCATGGCCGTAGCACTACGCCGTCCGCAAACATCCGAGCCTCTGCGGCAGAAGCGCCACGCCTCTGCTGCTGCCGGCCGCCGCCACGCCACCGTGACATGGCCACGCGTGTCAGGCGCTGCGACCACGCCGACCGCCAGCCATGGAAGGCCGTGCCGCTCAGACGTAGCATCGGCATCGCCATCGCACCGCCCGCACGGGCACACACACTATCGGTCTCGCTGAAGCCGCCATACCACCGGCCGCTGCTTCCACCACCGATTTCGTGCTGCCTCAAGACGAAGGCCGCCGCGAATCGCTCCCAAATCGAGCACCGCATACCACAATCGCCGCCGCTTCACATCACAGACCGACGCTCACCACGCTCGGCTCCTTGTGCCAGTCGCTGCCTGCATGTGCCTACAAGCACCGCCGCTGAAGCCAGGCTGCTGCCACAAGACAACCTCAAGACTAGCACCAAGCGCTAGTGCATAGCCATCGCCAGGCTGGGTAGGGAAACCCTACCAAGCCTCCTTTGAACCGGTGGAAGTGGGCCGGCATTTGGGCAGGAGAAAGGGCAAACGGGCTGTGGGAATGGCCTTGAAATCGACCTAAAGAAGAAAAAAATCCCGTGAAGAAAAAGAAAAAGCGGGACAAAAGGAAAATCCTAGAAACTTTACAAATAAACCCTCAAAATTCTGAAATTTGTAAGGAAATATTTCGGGAAAGAAATTCTTGCAGAATAACCCCTCAGAAATTGAAGAAGTGCGCGAAAAAATTCTCAGAACTAAAATTCACGGTTTAGCCCTTGAAAATTACAGAATTCGCTAAAAATTCATATTCAGCAGAAAAGGGCCTTGAGAATTCAATTTTTGAATCGATTTTAGCATTTGAAGCATGTTTAACTCTGTCATTATTATTTCTATGCAATTTATATATTGTATTTACTGTTTTGATTATATGTGATTGTTTATATTGCTTTTAATCACTGAAAATAGCAGTAAATCATGAAAATGCATAGAAAAATACGAGATCACGGAGTTCGAAGAGCATTATGATAATTTTGCAACCATTTTACACAAATTACCAGCAGTAATATTATGAACTCTTTACATGAATATGTAGATGACTGGTATCACGAACCGAGAGTTCGAAGAACTGACCCAACACGGCTAGAATTTGTGTTAGTCTTCAATTATGTGGTAAGGTAACGACGGATGAGCAGAAGATTGAGAAGTCCCTCTCGACCTTTCACCCGAATGCGGTGCAATCCGCATGCAACTATCGTCAAGACGGCTACAAGAAGTATGGCAAATTGATTGACATCATGCAAGTTGCAGAAGCTCAAGATGATGTTCTAAGAAAAAACTACATCTCAAAGCCGCCTTGTAGCAATATTGGCCATAAAGCCAATGCTTGCAGCTACAAGGTGAGGAAGCCTCTCCCGAAGGAGAGGGGCAAGAAGGGTAAGGCCATGGGTCGCACGATATTAATGCTTTCCAGTCTAAAAAGAAGGGCAAAAAGCAGCATGAGGCACACCTCGCCATTGTAGGCACAGAGGATCCACATCCATTAGTTGCACTCATAGATGTGGACAACCCAGTAACAGCTCCCATCATCCATCCTTTGGACATCGCAGTGGCCGCAGCCGTAGTTGCCCAAGAGGAGAAGATCGCCATGGAGCAGATTGGGGCAGAAGTTTCTGAATACTTTGCTGATTCGATCTAATGCACGCATTGCACTCGGATCTTTTAATAGTAACCGCAGTTTGTGATTGAAGCATAACATTGAATTATTTTATTCTTTGAATAATGGTTGTTTCAGGCCTCCCGGGTGACCAACTCAAGACCCACTGTGTATTTCGAACTAGTTCCATGATCAGTAGCTAGCTCACACAGTTTCAACATCGATGTCATCAAAACCATACAACAAACTATAGACAAAGCAGACAAATTAATATTAATAAAAGCAAAAGACCTCATGGTCAAGGTTTTTACAGAGGTCTACCGCACAGAGCTACAAAAAAAAGAGCTCGCAGCGGAAAACAAAATGCCACGTGTAAGCCATTTGACCTGCCCACGGGCGATCGAGTGGGGGACGTCCCCAGCACGAGTGGTCTTCAAAGACCTCCTCTTCAAAGCGGTCGAAGCTCCCTGGGTCATCTTCAGCGGCTGATCAACCATAGGGCATAAAGACGTGAGTACTTTGAATGTACTCAACAAGTCGTAGGGGAATGTATGCAAATAGTATTCATGCCAGACTTGACAAGGACAACTTTATAGTTACTTTGCAGAAAGCAGCGTTTACTGGAAATACATTAAGTAGATTACAAAGCACAAGTTAAAAGACTAATACATAAGTAATCAAGTTTTCTTTAAAACAACTCGTGAACACCCTGTTCACTGCCCAGACCACTCGTGAACACCCTGTTTACTGCCCAAACCACTCGGAACCAAACACAACCACAGTTTGAGAAAAGTCTACCTCTTGTGTGAAATCACTAGGCATTGTCCATAACCGGGGACACGGCTATTCGAATAGTTTTACACCCTGCAGAGGTTGTACAGCTTGACCTACAAGACACGACCTCTTTAGTTGGTTGGGCACCCGTCGATGCCACTGCTCACTACCTTAGGTAAGCAGTCTAGAACACGTGACAAAGGCTTTACAAAGCTCTGTTTTGACTCGGTTCTGCTCACTAAGGTTTCGCCTTCTTGGTCCTCTCTCGCGCCATTCCCAACCCAAACAGAACCGACTCAAAGCATTGCTAATTAGTTGGCCAGGTTCACCCCATAATGAACTTGTGGTTGCACGGTAAGGTCCGGATCAATGGCTTGCAAGGTTAAGTCCTTAGGGACTACTTAGGCGAGACATCCACATCCCAATGTGCTTCCTGCACCCCCTTTACTTCACGATCACTCACCCGAATATAAAATATTTTTGGGTTCAACCCTGCCAAATGACCACCCTAATCATGGTACAACATCTTTTAACCACAGTGGTCGTACCACAATTCCATATATCATTAAATCAAATTCATCATCATTGAATCATGTGATCGAGAGACATCGCACTAAAGCAGGTCTAAGCAATACACGCACCCATGTTGGTAACACAAAGAGGTCCAACTAAGATTACCCAACCTATGGTGTCTAAGGGTACATGTCAACATGTAAATCACAAGTATTCAAGGAGTCATACTGTCGAGTAGGTATTTAGCTATTTTTCAAACTATTTTTATACAATTAGCCATGCATATTGGTATAAAACAAAGTAATTTTGCAAACTGGGTACGACATGATCAAAGGTTTACGACTTACCTTCAATGAAGAGCTGAGATTCTTCAGTAGAGGTCGTTTGGTCCAAAAACTCTTCAGAGAAACCGGAATCTACATGTGCAAAAAGAGCCAGATAAGTACGACAAAACCACAAAAACTCCAACGAAAGCACCAAACTAAAACCAAAAGAAAGATGAGGGGGAGGTCCTGAGGAGGAGGGTCCTGAGGAGGAGGTCTAAAGGAGGAGGTCCAAAGTGAGAGATTCTGACGAGGAGGTCCAAAGGAGGAGGTCAAGGGAGGTCCTTCAAAGGGTACGACTACTCAACGTGGTCGTACAAAGGATACAAAAGGGGATACAACTACGCAACGAGGTCGTGGAAGAAAGGAAAAGAACAAGCTACGGAGAAAGTCACCAGGACAGAGAGAGAGCGTGAGATAGAGAGAGACCGAAGAAGACAGGAGGAGGACGGCGAACGGCACGGGCGCTCCGGCGAACTCTTCGGCAACGAGGTGGTCAAAGACGGCACAGGCTCTAGCGGGCTCCTTGGCGACGAGGAGACGACGGCACGGCTTCAGCGGGCTCCTTGGCGATGCGGAGGCAACGGCACGGCTTTAGTCGACTCTTTGGCGACGAAACTTCAAGCACGGTGAAACTGGGGAGAGCAAGAAAGTTGGGTGAGGGAAAAGATGATGAATGAGGGATGCTCAGGCTTTTATAGCTTGGGGAGAGTCACTGAAAAACTCAGAGGCGCACGAATTCAGGGGTAGGTGAAGGAGAAGATGGGGACATGTAGGGGAGGAGAAAAGAGGGGGAACTGGTGCTGCAGAAGCGACAACATTTAATGCGACACAACATCATTTAATGCTCTAGGATCTTCGCATCAGCAGAGACGTGACGGAAGGAGGAAGAAGGTGAGCAGGGTTGACAGGTGGGGCCAGTCAAAACTCGGGAGGGTGGTCAACCAAAGAGGAGGTCGCGGCCAAAGGGGAGGTCGTGACCAACGAGGAGGTCGTGATCGAAGAGGAGATCATGACCGGTCTCTAGGACCACCCAGGAGGTCTCCTAGGAGGGGGAGAGGTCCAAACGAGAGAGAGAGGTCTGGACGAACAGAGAAAAGAGAGATCCAACGAAAGGGAGGTCTGGACTAAGGGGGAAAGGTCCAAACGAGAGGAGGGAACGGGGCGAACTGAGAAAGGGGAGGTCCAAACGAGAGGGAGGTCTGGACTGAGGGGGAAAGGTCCAAACGAGAGGAGGGAACAAGGCGAACTGGGAAAGGGGAGGTCCAAATGAGAGGGACGTCTGGATTGAGGGGGAGGTCCAAACGAGATGGAGGTCCAAATGAGAAGTCTGAACTAAGGAGGAGATCCAAGTGAGAAGGAGGGAATGGAACAAACAAAGAAAGGGAGGATGAACACCCGAGAACTCCAGCAAACAAACCAAATTCGAATTAATTGAAGTTTGATTTAGTCATGTTAAACACCTTTAATTCCAAAATCTCAAGTTAAGCTTTAGGACTTCAACAAAACCAAATGGTTATTTTTATTTTGAAAACTCAAAAAGCTCAGGAAAACTGGAACGTTACAAACCTACACCTCTTAAAGGGAATCTCGACCCCGAGAGTCGGGCTGACTAGAGAATAGGTGCGGAAACTCGGCCTTCAGGTCTTCTTCACGCTCCCAGGTGGCTTCCTCTTTCATGTGGTTGCTCCACTGGACTTTGCAGAAGCGAAGGATCTTGCTTCTTGTCATACGCTCGGACATTTCCAAAACCTTAATGGGGTGCTCCTTGTAGGTGAGGTCTTACTGCAGGTCAACGGCTTTTACGGACATCCGCTCTTCGGGCACACGCAAGCACTTCTTCAATTGCGACACGTGAAAGACATCGTGCACGTCCGACAATTGGGGCGGGAGCTCCAACTTGTAAGCCACTTCTCCTCTTCTGACTAGAATTGGAAAGGGTCCGATGAACCGAGGTGCAAGTGTTAGACCAGGAGGTTTTTTTGTCATGTTATTTGATGATGAACACATTGACAATAGAGAGTCATAGTCTTGGTGTTTAATGAAGAATACATTGCTTTTCAACATGCTTGTGATCTTAGGTGTTGACATGCTTTGTAATAGCTTTTGAGTGCCTTTGATTTATGTGGAAATCAGCCTTTGTCGGGTTTTGCGGTAGTACCGGCATTGTGGCCATGGTACTACCATTGGGCGGTACAAACCGCAAGTGACGTACTGTATTACCGCAAGTCACTTGGGTCCCGACATGTGATAGCGAACCATCAGATCTTGATCAGATGGCTCATATTGAAGAAGAACGTTCGGACCGTCCGAAAGTAACAGGTTGTATTAGCCTTTGGATTGAAATCAGACGGTGGTTATCGAGAGGGACATTCGGACTTTGAACAGTACTCCAGATCCAACGGTCTTGACACGCGGTCCGAACGGCCAAGTCAATCTAGAGTGTCCATGTGGCAGAGCATGTGTTTCTGAGTCTTTTGCGCGTTTCAGTTGAGCAGTAGTACCGCTTGGAAAATGGCGGTAGTACCGCGACTCGGTAATACCATTTTTTAGATGGTGGTTGCAAAATTCCAGAGAAGGTGTTTTTGATAGTTTTGAACTCAAGTGAAAAACGATAGTATCAAGCGATCATGGAGCCAATGCGACGATGATTCGATATTTCCGCTTTTTACATGGCGGTTTGAAAATTCTAGAAGACATGTTTTTCGGATACTTGGATTTCATTGGAAAGCGGTAGTACCGCAGCTTTGGGGCAGTACAACCGCAGATCGGTAGCACCGTAGTTTTAAATACAGTAATACCGCAAAATGGTATGACCACAAGGTTGCGGTATGGGTTTTCCAGAGAGCTTGTTTTGGAGAGTTTTGTATGACTTTGAGGATCGGTAGTACAGGTGTGTTTTGAGAGGTACGACTGCTGGGCAGTAGTACCGGATCCAACGTGGAGTTTCAACCGATTGTGCTCTATGTGTCCGCTGTTTTGGGGATTTGGCTAAAGATAAGTTGAGCTTATGTGTTTTAGCTTGTTGCATGATGCATGACAGTGGTTATGCGTGTGTGTGTGTGTGAGCTAATAATTGGTCAAGTTGGAAAACTTGTACCAGGATTTGTGTTTCTTTGATATTTGCATGTGCAGGTTGAGCGTGGACACAATTATGGTCGTGACGAGAAGGACCCGGACTAGGATGGGGAGATCTGAGGTCTAGGAGGTCGTGGATGTCACAGGATGATTGGGATTATGCTGGAGCACATGGAGACCAAAGGTGGTGCATGGTGAAGCTTTGGGAGGCGGATTCCTGAAGGCTTGCGACGTGAGGAGATATGGAAGGTTCCGGTTTTGGAAAGTCTTAGAAATTTGGAAAAACCCGTGTTGGTAAGGGTTTCGGGTCCCTTGATTTTCGGAAATATAGATTGCAGTGCTTGTTAGAGATACGGAGAGGGCTTTGCCTATAAAAAGAGGCAGAGGACAGGTTCTTTGAAATGAGTCTTGAACCCGTAGCTTTCATGATGTTTGGTTGCGGGGGTTTAGAGAGAACTTGAGAGGACTTTCGGCTGAAGGTCTTTTAGGGGTGCTTGCGGAGCGCTTTGTAGACACAAATCTAGTCTGAGAAATAAAGTTCAGATTTGTTCTACTTTGTCTCTGGTTTGCTATGTTTGAGCTATGCGCTGAAAAGCTTCTTAAAGAGGTTATTGGAGAGATTCTATGAAGGTTCTCCGAGGGACTCCCGAGAAGGTTGCAGGTGTTTCAGCGCATAGGTTTGAGATTGGATTTGGAGGTCAATTCACTGCAATCATTCACCCCCCTCTGATTGCCATTACGATCCTACAGCAAGCTTCCCACTTACTCTGAAGTAACACATTACTTTGAGAGGTGACACCTTTAGATACACATGATCTCCTGGTGCGAAAGCTAGGTCTCGACGACGGTTATCCGCATAACTTTTCTGCTTGGACTGAGTTGTTTTCAGCTTCTCTCTAATTGACTTAACTTGATCTTCGGCTTTTTTTAGAATATCTGGTCCAAGCACTTGTCCTTCACCTGAGTCGGTCCAATATATCGGGGTTCGACACTTTCTTCCATAAAGTGCTTCAAACGGGGACATTTGCAGGCTTGATTGATAGCTATTGTTATATGAGAACTTTGCGTAAGGCAACATTTGATCCCAGCTGGTCTGGTTCTCTAGGGCGCAGACTCTCAACATATCTTCTTAGATCTGATTTACTCTCTGTTTGCCCATCTGTCTGAGGGTGGTAGGCTGTACTGAAATCCAGATTAGTATCCAAAACACTGTATAGCTTTTGCCAAAACCTTGAGGTGAACTAAGATCCTCGATCCGACACGATCTTCTTTGGTACCCCATGCTGACATACTTTCTTGGCCATATACAATTCTGCAAGTTTGTGTCCTAAGTAGGTGGTATTGACTTGGGATGAAGTGTGTAACTTTTATCAAGCGATCTATAATTACCCAGATAGAATCATATTCAGCTTGGGTTCTTGGCAGACCGGTGATAAAATCCATGTCAATTTCTTTCCACTTCCATTCAGGTATGCTCAATTGTTGCAAGAGTCCAACAGGTCTTTGATGCTCGGCTTTAACTCGCTAGCAAATATCACATTGTGCTACATACTTAGCGATCTCACGCTTCATGCTAGGCCACCAATACATTTCCTTGAGGTCTTGATACATCTTGGTGCTTCCGGGGTGAATGGAGTACAAGGTTTTATGAGCTTTTTTTACTATCAACTGCTTGAGCTCTCCCTGGTCTGGTACACATATACGCTTATCGAACCAGACAGTTCCTTGTTCATCTTCCGAAAACCTTAGGGATTTACCCTTCTTCATGTTTCTTTTGATTTCCAGGATATTTGCATCCTCCTCTTGGGCTTTCCTAACCTGATCTTGGAGAGTTGGTTGCACTTCCAGAGCAGCTAGGTAACTTTCTTCGACTAATTCAAGCTTGAGCTTCTGGAATTCTTCATGTAGAGCTGGATGGCTTTCCTTGATCATTAGAGTGCTGAAGTAGACATTCCTACTTAAAGCATCGGCTACCACATTAGCCTTTCCTGGATGGTAATGGATTATCACATTGTAATCTCTGATCAACTCCAACCATTTTCTTTGCCTCATATTAAGATCAGTTTGAGTGAAAATGTACTTCAAACTTTTATGGTCAGCGTAGACCTCACAGCGATTACCTACGAGGTAATGATGTCATATCTTCAAAGCATGCACTACGGAAGCCAACTCTAAGTCATAAGTGGGGTAATTGACCTCATGATGCTTTAATTGACGGGAAGCATAAGCCACTACTTTCCTTTCTTGCATCAAGACACAACCGAGACCTTGACGTGAAGCATCACAGAAAATCTTAAAGTCCTTTCGGACATCCGGCAAGATCATCACTAGAGCGGTGGTCAAACGCTTTTTTAACTCTTGAAAGCTCTGCTCACACTCTGATGTCCAAGCATACTTATTTTATTTCTTTAGCAACTGAGTGAGAGGTCTTACTATTTTGGAGAATCCTTCTATAAATCTGCGGTAGTAGCCTGCCATTCCAAGGAAGCTTTTGATTTAGGGCACTGACTTGGGTGACTCCCAATTGAGCACGTCCCTGACCTTGCTAGGATTGATAGCATATCCTTCTACGAACAAAATGTGTCCCAAAAAGGTGACTTCCTTCATCAAAAACTCACATTTGTCAAATTTAGCATAGAGTTGATGATCTCTAAGCTTGCTTAGGACTAAGCAGAGGTGCTCTTCATGCTCTTCTTCACTTTTAGAATATACCAGAATATCGTCAATAAAGATAATGACAAACTTATCCAAATGCCCCATGAACACTTTATTCATCAAGTTCATGAAGTAAGCAGGGGCATTGGTCAATCCAAAAGATCTGACCGTGTACTCATAAAGTCCATAACGGGTTGAGAAAGCTGTCTTGGGGATGTCCTCTTGGCGAATCTTGAACTGGTGGTGTTTGGACCTCAAATCTATCTTGGATAACACTCCGGCTCCCTTCAATTGGTCGAACAGATCATGAATCCTAGGCAGATGGTACTTATTCTTGATGATGACCTCGTTGAGTGAGCGATAGTCCACACACATCCGCTGGGTACCATCCTTCTTTGCAATAAAGATCACTAGAGCTTCTCAAGGTAAAGAACTCGGTCTGACAAAACCTTTAGCTTGCATATCCTCAATTTGCTTCTTTAGCTCAACCAAGCCGTCAACAGGTAGACGGTAAGGTCTTTTGGATATTGGTGCAGTTCCGGGAATTAAGTTGATGACGAACTCTAGGTCTCGGTCTGGTAGCATTCCAGGTAACTCATCTGGAAAGACGTCTGGAAACTCACGGACCACTGACACGTCTTCTAAAGATACAACCTTGACATTGCAGACCATTGCCTCTTCATGCTTCTCCGAGGAGGCTTCAAATTTCACTTTAATCCCTACTAGACTGACGAAGGTGACGTTTCTTCCACCACAATCCAAAATGGCTTGGTGATCAGTAATTCAATCCATTCCCAAAATCACATCTAAGGACTTGGTATCGATGATGATCTGGTTGGCTAGAAATTCTACTTCTTCTATGATCACCTTAACCTGTGGACAACTCTGTACTTAACTCCGAACCAGGGGATTGAACCAACAAGGTGGTTTTAAGAGTTGAAACCTTCAACTGATGCTTTGCAGCAAAAATCCGAGAAACAAACAAATGCGAAGCTCCAGAATCAAACAAAATAGTAGCAGGTGCTGAATTTACAAGGAACTTACCTAGCACGACGTCCTGAGCTGTCTGGCCTTCCTCCACCATGACATGGTTCACACGACCTCTCCCAAAAGGCTGGGAGGTCTTGGCTGGTACAGCCGGAGGCTGAGGTGCTCCACGACCTACTCCTGGCATGGATGTCCTGGTCGGACGATCTCCCAAGTTGGGTCGGACAGGGGATGGTCATTGCTTCAAGGGACAATTGCTGGCGTAATGTCCCAATTGATGACAATTGAAACAAGTGATCCCTGTGGCAGGATTGATGCTTCTTGACTGCGGGTTGTTGCTGCTAGGGCTGCGAAGACCTAGAGCAACCGGGCGAGGGGTTGTCGAGGAGGTCCTAGAAGCAACAGAAGGAGCAAAACGGGCAGGAGGATGTGCACTCATCCTGGCTCTTTGCGGAGGTCCTTGATGAGCACCATGTTGTACCATGACACGCGCACTAGTGAAGCAAATAGAGAAGTCCAGAAGATAATTGAAGTCTAGAAGACAATAACAGTCCAGAAGATAATTGATTTGCAAGCATTAACGAATCAACTGCCTGACTACTTTAGTGATTTGAAGAGCGTGACCAAGTTGCATGTGCCTGCACTCAATGCACTAGAGAGGGTTGAAAAAAGCTATCCTTAATCTCGTCCTGAGGTCTCAGAAAGTACGAGAACTCCGGCCCCTTGAATCTGAAGTAATCGAGGAGGCCTAGTGAAAAAGGATAAGAAAGACTTGACACAGCCGATCACCAAAGTTCCCTAGAACCAGAAGGGGGGGCCAGTTGAGACCTGGCACTAATATGGAACCTTCAAAAAATGCATATCAGATTTGAATATCCCCATGAAGAGAGACATCAGTAGGGATGTGTGCGCACACATCGAAGCTGAAAAACTAGAGGGACTTGTCCCGTAATTGGAAGCAGCAGTGAGCAAGTAGAAGCATTAGAAGAATCGCCCCATGAATAAATAGTTATAAATTATGTAACCACGGGAGGATCTATGAATAAGATAACAACCAATGTTGACATTTACTTTACAAAGAAAATTGTCACAATCATTGATCTTGATCCAGAGCCTACATCGCTCGCTGAATGTAAGAAAATATCAGATTGGAAAGATTAGAAGAAGGCAATAGAAACTGAATTACTCTCTCTGAATAAAAGAAATGTGTTTGGGCCTGTAAGCCGCATATCTCCCTATGTGCACCCTGTAGGGTATAAGTGAGTATTTGTTCGAAAGAGAAATAAAAATAAGCAAGGCTCGCTGCACAAGGTTTCACTCAACGTCTAGGAGATGATTATGAAGAAACCTATTCCCAGATCATGGGCGGAACCACCCTTTAGATATTTAATCTCAATGGCAGCTAACTTGAATTTAAAAATGAAATTGATGGATGTGGTAACTGCATACCTTTATGAAATATTGGATTTGGACATTTATACGAAGGTACCTGAATGTATCCCTGTCCTGAACCATGACAGAGCAAATAGAAATCTGTACAGTGTGAAACTCAGAAAGTCACTGTACGGACTTAAGTAATAAGGCAGGATGTGGTATAATTGCTTGAAGCGACTTTCTATACAAGAAAGGCTACACGAACAATGAGAATTGTCCTTGTGTATTTATACGACGATCCCATGATGGATTTTGTATAATTTTAGTGTATGTAGATGATTTGAATATCATCGGGACCCTGGAAGATATTAAGAAAGCAAGTTCTTACCTGGAGTCGGAGTTCGAAATGAAACATTTGGATAAAGCCAAATATTACCTAGGCTTGCAGCTTGAGTATGCCCCTGAAGGAGTTTTAGTGCATCAGTCAACCTACACTCGGAAGGTGTTAAAAATGTTTGATTTTGAAAAAGCATACCCTTCGAAAGTGCCGATGGTCGGGAGTTCCTTGCAGTAAGACAAGGACCAGTATAGACCTAGAGAAGAGGGGGAGAAAGTCATAGGACCGGAATTCCTATACTTAAGTGCAATAGAAACACTCATGTAATTAGGAAACTGTACTAGATCAGACACTGCGTTTGTCATGAACCTATTAGCAAGGTATGGTGCAGAACCTACCAAAATGCATTGGAAGGGAATAAATGACATCTTCCGATACATCTAAGGAAGCAAAGAACTTGACCTGTTCTGCAAAAAGAACATAGACCTAACTATGAATGGCTATATAGATGACGGGTACCTGTCGGACTTGCATACAACCAAATCGCAAACAGACTTTGAACTCATATGTGGTAGAACTGTGATTTCATGGAAATCGTCTAAGCAGAGTCTTGTATTAACTTTGACGAACCACTCGAAAATAACAGCACTATACGAGGCCTCACGAGAATGTGCTTGGCTTCGGCGGATGATTCATCACATCCAGCAGTCATGTAAATTGAATACCACGCAAACCCCTACTATTATCTATGAAAATAATGCGGCTTGTGTTGCACAATTACAGATGAGTTATGTGAAGAGTCATCTCACAAAGCATATCAACCTCAAGTTCTTCTATGCTCATGAATTGCAAAAGATGAACGAAATTAAAGTATTGCATACTAAGTCATGTGAAAATCTTGCAGATTTATTCACTAAGTCACTTCCAGCGTCTAGTTTTGAAAGATGCATACGTGGAATTGAAATAATGAGACTTAGAGAAGTGCATAATTCAGGGATATAATCTTCTCGAACTCATTATTGAAGCTTGATCACGAAGATCGAGTACCCAAAGAATAAATCCTAAAAATTAAATAAAATTGGGTGGATTGTACTCTTTTTCCCTTGATGAGTTTTCCTGAAGTTTCTCGGCTAAGGTTTTTAATGAGGCAATTCATGTAACACGACAAAACGTATTTCATGTACTATTTCTCTAATTTTTCCCATTGGTTTTTATGGAGTTTTGATGAGACACGGACATGACGGATGAGTGCCCAAGGGGGAGTGTTAAGAAACCGGGCCTAGGCCGGGCAGGCCTGGCCCATGGTGGGCTGCTCATCCATCCAATAGCCTATATAAAGGAGGAGCCCCTCTAACCATTGTACTACAGTCTACAGATGAGCAATAAAGAGAAGCCAGAAATCCTCTCATATATCTGTGTTCAATCTACTGTTTTGTTCTTATGTTCTTGTGTTGTTCTTACGATTCTGAGTTTGTCTACGAGGTAATCGCTCAGACTGGACTCGCTAGCAACGGTTCCTCAATAGGAAGGTGGGTGGAGGTTTCGATCCTAACAAAAAATTGCTAGAGAAGTGCCAACTACGAAAAAAGAGGCAAGCAAGGTTACCAGACTCTCGATCCGAATATTAAAATCCTATGATCCTAGATTTAGTGGACCAATTCGATCCTAGGTAGGATCTTAATTTGATAGAATCTTAATACTCTTACAATTATAGAAAACACATGTAGGATTATGATCGCAACTTACATAGGATCCTACACAATTCTATGATCCTAGTAACTAATTATAATACTTACTTGCATATATCCTTTCAATTGTAAAATTTCACCTTTGATCCATTCATACACACACACACACACACTATCGTTTGTGTAAAAAAACAATATATCATCCATTTAGACTACAATCTATTAGATAAATGTTTTTTCAAAGTAGAAATCCAAAAGGATAATACCATTGAAATACTTGGTATATTTGAAGAAATGTATGTTTTTGTAGAATCAGGTTGGATGTCAGAGTCTAAGATTCTATCCTACAATGCAATCTTATCAGAACATCTTCGATTCGATCCAAGATCCCGATTATGACAACCATGGATGCAAGTAACATTGGCACTCAACAACCACTCAAAATGTTGTAATTAGTAAAGTTGCGCCAAGTGGCCATGCAAAAGTATCACACCTTTTCTCTTTCACATTTTGTGTTTTTATGCTTGTGTTTGAGTGACAAGCAAAAAGACATGGGAAAGTACTATGTTCCATTCTTTTTTAGATGTCGTTTTAGAATACGTGCTATCAATCTTTTAAACTTTAATCGCTAACACACAAAAGTATTTGTATTTTTTATGTGGAAATGTTATTACAAGATTTGTCATTAAAAAACTTTCATCTCATCGTATTTTTAATAGTTTTTACTAACACATAATTAGAAAAAGCAGGTCAGGTCTGAAACGCGGGAATTTCACAGAAAACGGTTTAATTCTCGCAGGTATCGAGAATAATTATTGTATTTGAAATGAGGCTATACAAAGTGTGAGTTGGAGACGACAATTAAAAAGGAATAGAGAGGGTCAAAGTGTGTGTTGAAGATGATAATTAAAAAGGAACGAAGAGAGTAACTGCAAAGCAGGGCAGAACAACGCCAGGCCAGACAGACATAAATCAAAGGAGGATTTGAGGATTTACCATTACGAGACGGTGTATTTAAGGATTTATCTGTCGATGTCTCACTGATATGTAACTATAAGATCTACATGTTAGTGAGAGACATTAATAAATACATTTTCAAATGCACCTATATTTATAGTGAGTAGTAAATACTCGTTCTGAAATAAAACATCACTGGGCACCGACACCTTCGTGCGGCGCAAGCGACACGTCTCCCTTAGGGCATCTCCAATAGTGCCGTCTCTAATTCTGCTAAACTTATAATATTCTCACTCTTTCACTCCTCTCTCATATATACTGATTATTTTGTCTTAGTTCATGTGTAGAGATGGTTGTTCGATGAAGAGACATTTTTTCTTCTCATCTCTCTCTTTCATCTATTGAAGATGCAGTCAGGATGGAATCCAAAGTTCCAAACAAGGCCTGTTTGGTTGGTGTCCTGGATTTCATGCCTGAGAAAAAGTGGTGTCTGAAGGTAGCCTAGAAAGTAGATAATTTTTGTCTGGATTGGCAAATCTGAAGATAAGTTATTTGATTAAAAATCTGTACCTAAAATTTATGAATAAAAAATAGACCGTTAAACTGAAGAAATCAAAGGCGAATAAAGTTGGTTGGGAGGCAAACTCCTAGGCGATCTTTTTATGGGCCTGACGACCAGGCAACAAAGCATACAGCAGCCGGTAGCTCCCAGGAAGCGATCCCGCGCAGCAGCAAGCCACCAGGTATCGATCCAAGCAGACCTAAAGTCCAGCTGTCCAGGCGTACCCGAGCTCCCACCGATTCGCCTCTCCTCTCCACTGCTCCGGTCCCTCCCCCTCCTCCCTCAAAACCCCCGTCCCCACCTGCCGCCGACTCGCCGACGCGATCCGATTCCTCGATGCTTGCGCCGCTTCCGCGCCTGACGAGCTCGCTCCGCGGCCACTTCGACGCCGACCAGGCCTACCTCTTCCGCAAGACCGCCCTCCAAGCCCTCATCCTCCCGAGGTTCTCTAGCCCTTATCCCCATGACCCCAAATTCCAATCGATCACTACGGGAAAATCCTAACGATTTCGTGTCGCGTGTTGTCTCCGCAGGCCGCATGACGAGTGGGAGCTCGCCCGGAAGATCGTGCCCAACTGGGACGACGGTACCGCCTCCAAAATTCTCTCCACTTCTGTTCGGTTGCTAGAGCCAATGTTTTGCTTTACATGGGCGTGTGCGTGCCCCTGTATGCTTCTAATTTTAGTTTTGACTGGTTGGAATTGCCCCTTGTGTCACAGCTCCCAGTGATGTGCGCCAGGCGTATAAGCAATTTCTCGGTGCTGTGGTGGAGTTGTTGAATGGGGAGGTGGTGTCTGGAGAATTCCAGCAAGTTGCTCAGGCTGTGTATGCCTTGTTTGGTGGCAATGATGCGGAGTTTGATGCCACTGAGAAGGCCCTTGAGAAAAGGTGATAGCATGAACGTTATGGCTGAAACTTGTAGGTTTAATTGAAGGCTCCTGGACGATGTTAACCTGTTGATTTTTGTGTGGTTACGAAGCTTTGAAATTAGCTGCTTTGCTCTGAATTCACCATGCATGTTTCCACAGTTCTTAATGCATCGAAATTTTAAAATAAAAACTGGTACCATATATTGCAAATTGTAGGATAGCCTGATTTATCAGAAATAGATGGCTAGGTTCTACTAGGTGATAAACCAGCTACATGAATTTAAATATGTGTTACCGATTGTTTGCGTTCGGTTACATCGGTTTCTCAGAGTATAAAGCCTCCACACATGCCTTTGGTTTCTTCTGAATGCTGTAGTTTCTTTTTGCCTGATATCCACTACTTAAGTTTCTATCTATCTCCTCAGGAATGAATTGGAGAGCCTTGTGGGCTACAGTGTACAAGACTCAACTATAAAGAAGCTAGCTCAGAAGCTCTGTTCCCTTCAACGGGCAAGCGCTAATGAATTTGTTCAGAGAAATGTGGAGGATGTAGATGAAAATGATACAAGTGAATTTGGAGCAAGCTTTGATTTCAAACCACCCTCTCGTTTCGTTATTGATGTTTCTCTTGATGACGGCCTACCTTTAGAAAGTGGTGGATTGAGCTCTAAACCATTTGAAAATGAGCATTATGATGCCTGCAGTGCATCCATAAGTCGTAATTCAACTGCTATTGGGGGTTCTACGAATTTGAGGTGGCTAAAAGATCAGTGCGATCTGATAACTAGAAGTGGCGGCTCTATGCTCTCAGGGGATGAACTTGCAATGGCTTTATGCAGAGTGCTTCTATCAAATAAAGCAGGCGATGAGGTTTGCAACTTTCTGCTGTAAGCTAGCTGCTTCTAGTTTTCTATTTGTTTCTGTAATAATATAATATTCCCACTTTACAGATAGCTGGTGAACTGTTGGACCTGGTTGGCGATGCTGCCTTTGAAATAGTTCAGTATCTTCTTTCGGTAAGAGAGACATACCTTGTTATTTTCTATGTACAGTTTATTTTGCATATAGAGAAGATAACTATAATAAAAAAATTGGAGGTAACCAGCAACTATCATGGTTATTAAAGCGATAAGGTGAGGCGAGGTGACTCACTACCTTCTTACCGCTAAAGCGCGTAAGGCGCACGGCGAGGCGACGCCATACACACATTCTAACCTAGTATGGCAGCAAATTAAATCAGCAATTAGTAGCACATGCATACCTTGATGTTGCTGGTTCTTGAGCCCATGTAGCACCCACCCTCTTTCCAATTGCTCTTCTCCCATGTAGCACCCATCCCCCTTGCAAGTTCCAACATGTAACTTGTTACAATACATTACAATAATTCATATTCCAATTAATTAAGTAAATATGGATTGAGTAACATACCTTGTTGATAATCTCTCCTCTCCTCTCTTCTCCCAAGGAACAAGCTACATGAAAATGGAACAACAATGAAGTGAAAAAGTGAGAATCAAATATACAATTACATGAATAATGAGCAACATAACAAGCACGACATAGCCAACATAAGTCCACAACAATAAAATAAGTTCACAAGCTTAGAGTCTAATGGCATAGCATAAGTCCACAGCAATAACATAAGTCCAACTCTCTCATCTCTCAAAAGTCATCCATCTCGAAATCATCTAAATTGGTAGTAGCATCCATGTTCTCTCCATCACCATCTTCGCTAGCATCGGTTGGATCTTCGCCATAATCATCCACGTCGCTGCCATCAAGCACAATCTCTTCTTCCTCTTCTTCATTGCCTGAATCCGAGTGTGGCTCATTTTCTTCAACAACCCTTGGTGTGGATCTTACACGCCGAGTGTTGGTCATAGGCTCACCATTAGCTCTCCTAGGAACATTGTGACCTCGAAACTCACCTGATGCACTAATGGCTTCGTCAACATGGTCCCATGTAAGGTCACACACAACAGTGACCACCTTGAGGTGGTTCGGCCAATGGATCAACCCATTCATTGTCCCAATCAAACTCTTCTATGACCAGAGGGTCATAACTTTTGCCCCCTTTCTCATGCTGTCTTTGAAACCTACCTGTCATCTTTCGGTTGTATGCAACATAGACCAGATTATTCAATTTCTTGTGCTCTAACCGGTTCATTCTGTTGGTATGGATTTACAAATGGCAATCAAAGCAAACAAAATGAATAAATGGCTTGCTGAAATTGATAATGAATAAACACAAAGAAGCTACAAAATGAGGAGTTGAAAACTTGAAATTTAATGCTTCATCAACTTGACTTACAAATTCAAAGGTACCCCAATTTCGCTCACATCTAGATGATGAAGCACGTGTTCACCTAGGCGCAAGGCGGAAGGCGGGCGGAGGGTGGCCGCCTAGCGCCTAGCCCGCCTAGGCGCCGCCTAGGTGGCGGTCGAAGTGTCAAACAGAAGTAGCAGGAGGGAGAGAAGGAAGTGAAGAAGAAAAAGAAAAGAGAAAGAAAAAAGAAAAAAACTTACCTGGCCGGCCTGGTCCAGTCCAGCCCAAGCCCAGTGATTTGACCGACCGAAACTTACTACTCGCTCTCGCTCTCCCTATCCTCTTGCCCCCTACGCCTGCCCTCCTCTCGCTCTCGCCCTCCCCTCTCCCATCTTGCCGCCGCTTCATTCCCCTCCCATCAGCACAAAATCCGGCAACGGGTAAGCGGAATTGATGGCGAGGAAGCGACAGCGACGTCGATCTGGCCGGGGAGGAGGCGGCGTGTGAAGCGGAGCCGGGGAGGAGGCGGCGCACGACGGGCCGAGGAGGAGGCGGACACGACGGAGCCGAGGAGGCGGCGGCGACGGAGCCGGGGTTTGAACCACACGAGCGAGCCTCCTCACTTACCCTCTTTTTCTCCCACGTGCAGCCGCCAGCCAGCTGCCGCCGCCCAGCATCGCCCAACCACTGCACAAGCTTTTCACTTTGGGTCCGCCTTGGACCCGCGTTGATCACCTAGGCGGGCCGAGCGCCTAGGGGGGCGACTGAGCCTGAATCGCGACGGGTGGCTTGCGCCCAATGCCTAGGCGGGCAAGGCGGCCGCCTGGGAACACTGTGAAACACAAAGACTAACGATACGCTTAGCAAATCTTTGTAGTTCAATGGCTCGGCCACCATATGCACGCCACCAATCAACTAAAATGGCAAATACATGCATATATTAGGATTTAGGACTGAAATTAAAATGCTGAAATTAAAAACACTCACTAGGGCTCCTTGAATCTATGTTTTGGACAACCATTTTATTTGAAAAGACGTCTCCGCGTTGGTCCTCATAAAGAATGGCTTGCTTATCGATCTTGTTTCGAAGATCGGCATCTTCTACCATTCTTGAAAGCACATTAGTGGAACAACCCCTTAGCTCCCCAACATATGCATCATTATTCTTCTTTTGGATGGAAAAGAATTTCCCCGGGTTCAAATAGAATGCAGCCCCATATAGTGGGGTGTCCATTTGCTTCACCCAACGTTGGCCAATAATTTTCATGATGTTCTTGAGCAAACCTATCATGTTTTGGGTAGGGAAGGATGCCTTAATCTTTTCCTTTACTTGAGCCATGAATGCTGCAACCTCCGGCATGGCGGGCTTCTCATCACCATCAACCATCCTTAGCACAACAAGAAGTGGTTGTGAAGTTCTAAGGCAATCCTCAATTGAATTCCAGAACTCCTTAGAAAGCACAATGGTATAGACTTTTTTCCAGCCTTTGCTATCGGACTATCCCTGTCCCAAAAAGAAAAAAATAACTGCTAGAGGACTGCGTGGTTTTATGACTCAATGTTGTAAACGACCTTGCTCTGCCCATTTTGACAATTCTCTTTTATAAGAGGACTTCAGACTTCTGCACTGATCTTTTGTTTGCCTCTTCATCAATTTGGTATATAGCTTGTGGTTTCACCACGAGATGGATTCAAGTAACTACAGTTAACCCATAAGAACTATCAAATTTGAGGGTTTAACTGAGAGCTGACTATAAGATAGGTCAATAATGACATCCTCTTTCCAGAAAAGTTGAAACACATGACCAATTAATAGAACTGTTCTGTTAGTGTTAATCCTCCTTGTATTAATTTTCTGAAATCTGAACCTTCAACAAATCTTTGCTTGATCTTAAAGGAACCTAAGCACCCTTCTGCTACTGCACTTATTTCCTAGTACTGCATGACTTGACTTAATTCTCTGCTTCACAAGCTTTACTTATACTGTTTGTTGCGGCAATACCATAAAAAGCGCACCCTATAGTGAATGACCACAGTTTGCAAGAATGTGGATGTGGACAGAGGAGAATTGGAAATGAAAGGGGCCTCATTGCTATGTTCTTTAAGCATATTATTTTGTTTCTCGATTCATTTTATATCTGCAGTTGTATGCAGGGAAAGAAAAACCGGCCGGTTACCGGCGGTAACCGCCGGTAATCGGATTTACCGGCCGGTCCCGGGAACGTAAAAACCGGCCGGTTTTTCCCAGTTTAGCCAATTCAAATTCCAAATTTCGAATTTCGTCTGGTTTTTAATCAAATTCAAGCAAAATTCAAGTTTTTCCCGGTTTAGCCAATTCAAATTCCAAATTTCGAATTTCGTCTGGTTTTTAATCAAATTCAAGCGAATTTCAACCGGATTTTTTCAGGGAATTCCGGTAACCGTCCAGTTACCGTTTCCGGCCAGCAACCGGGAAGTTGCCCGGTTCTGGTTCTTTTATCCCTAGTTGTATGTAATGAACTGGAATTGTTTTACTGTGGCTAATTATTCTCATGTTCTTTCTCTGTCATAAACTATGTTCTATTTAGTTAAAAATACATTCTTTCATGGTTCTTACTGGTACTGCAAGAGGTATAGTAGAACGGAAACAATTGGTTTTGTAACACTCAACCCAGTTAGTAGGGCCCTAAGTGGCACATGCGTGTAGTGGCACATTGGAAGTTTCGAATTGTGAAGTAGTAGCATATAGTGCTTGAGGGTCCAAACATAGTTACTTTGGGTTAACCCTTTTTGGGCGAGGTGAAAGCGAAAGCCCAAGCGAGTTGCTACATGTGAGTAGGCCCGTCCTGCATTGAGGCTGGGCTTTAGCTAATTTTGGACCCTGGGACGTTGATGCTTGCTTCTCTGAATTCTGGATTTCTAATACTATATGTTTATCTTGAAAAATTAATGTATCAGCACCTGGCATTTTATTGACCATTTGGAAATGTGATAGTGACAGGTGACTGATGGATATTGCTGCAAACTTTTCCTATGGGTGCCCTCTTACCGCTTAGCATTTTTCCATATTAGGAGTTCAAGATTTCCTTTCATGATTGCAAAGTTCCTTGTTTATGGTTGAACTGGTCAATATTTGGATGCTTTCATTTGTTTGCCATAATAATCAACTTCACTCATTTTGCCCTACCTTGTGATAATGCAATTAAACCTGATTATATCCTGCTCTGCAGCATAGGAAAGAGCTAGTGGATGCAATTCAGCATGGATTGACGATATTGAAATCAGAAAAAATATCTTCAAGTAATCAACCAAAGATGCCAACTTATGGCACACAAGTATGGCAACTTTCTTTTATGGGTGCTTGCTATCTTCTGATGTGGCGGATACCTTGTTAAATGATTTCTCATCCATTATACCTGCAGGTAACAGTACAAACAGAATATGAGCGTCAGCTTGATAAGATTAGGAGGAAAGAGGAAAAACGTGGCAAACGTGGTGCAGAGAATGGAATGAATGATATTGGTGTTGATAATTTCTCATCCCTTCTTCTGGCAAGTGAGAGAAAGCAGCCATTTGATGATGTGATTGGGACTGGAGAAGGGGCGAGTAGTTTTACAATAACTTCTCTTCCTAAAGGAACTACAAGGAAACATGTGAAGGGGTATGAAGAAGTGAAAATTCCACCAACTCCAACGGCGCCATTGAAACCCAATGAGAAGTTGGTATGCCAATGGTCTTAACCTTTATTTGCTTTTGTAATTGTCTGAATTCATAATTGATCTTTTTTCTACTTTGAGAACTCTTTAGTTAACTCTGTGAAGTAGACTGAATGCTGAGAATGTGGAGTGATGAATACCTAGTACCAATGAAGGAATCAATTTGCTTTACATTTTTCTGTTTTAGTTTACTGCTTTAATCTGTGGAAGCGTGGATAAAAAAAAACTCACATTGGCATGCATACAATATTACAGTCTTTCTTTTTCTGATATTTAATTTGCTTGGCAAAATGACTTGACCTGCACTGATCTAATTAACTTTGAGCATTAGTAGGTTTGAACAGCTGACTGGCTGCACATCATTAGTGGGAGGTTTTTGTTGATAACTACTGAATTCTCTTTGTCTTTACCAGATTGAAATAAGAGAATTGGATGAGCTCGCCCAAGCTGCTTTCCAGGGATACAAATCACTCAACCGTGTTCAAAGTCGTATTTTTCAAGCCACATACAACACCAATGAGAATATTCTAGTGCGTAACTAAGTCCACTATCTGTGCAGTTGTTTTTTTTAACAAGTGCACTTGTGCCATTATGTGTACTTCTGTTAGCATAGCTAACCTACATAAATTTTCAGGTTTGTGCTCCAACAGGTGCTGGCAAAACAAATATTGCAATGATTGCAGTTCTTCATGAGGTATACCTTAGCAGAACCTGGAAAGTTGTACCAAAGTTTACAAGTTGCTGAATTTTACCAGTCTAATTTATTTTTCCTGAACTTTCTGCTTATCGCTAAATCTTTGGTTAAGTATCCTAGATATTGGATTGGCACATTTTCTTTTACAGGTTAAACAGCACTTCAGGGATGGAATTTTGCATAAAAACGAGTTTAAGATAGTCTATGTTGCTCCAATGAAGGTATCCTTCTCCCCTACGTTCTCTGTTATTGTTGGATGTTATGATGATCATTACATTTTGCAAAACTGTGTTATAGGCATTGGCCGCAGAGGTAACATCAACATTCAGTCGCCGATTATCTCCATTGAACCTGGTTGTTAGAGAACTTACCGGAGACATGCAGTTGACCAAAAATGAGATTGAAGAGACACAAGTATGCCCTTACTTTGTTTCTATTTTATAACTTGCACTTCTGACCTGTACTTGTTTGGTGCTTTACCCAGATGATAGTGACTACTCCTGAGAAGTGGGATGTCATTACACGCAAAAGCAGTGACATGTCACTGTCAATGCTGGTCAAGCTGATAATAATTGACGAAGTGCACCTGCTAAATGATGACAGAGGTTCAGTAATTGAGGCGCTAGTAGCTCGGACTCTTCGCCAGGTCAGTTTTTGCAAAAAGGAGACCCTTCTCTTTGCCTTTTGATACGGAAAGGATCCTTATACCTAATGATGGCGAAAATTAAACTAGAATAATTTGTAAAAACTCGAGGCAGTAAAGATGGATATACTTCAAATTGATTACACATCCGTAAAACCATAATATCTTGTCTGTTCTTCTTTAGATCTTGTTTTTTTAATCTCTGAATTCTGATTCATATTTATGAATTTTCTGAATTTAACAGGTTGAGTCTATGCAATCAATGATTCGCATAGTTGGCCTATCTGCTACCCTGCCCACTTACTTAGAGGTCTGTTACCTTAAATATCATGTATGCTACCTGAATTGCAATTAATTATACCATGGAATTTTGCATTGTCAGGTTGCACAATTTTTGAGGGTTAATCCGGAGACTGGCCTTTTCTTTTTTGACTCAAGTTATCGTCCAGTTCCTCTTGCTCAAAAGTACATTGGAATCACTGAAAGGGATTACACCAAGAAAAATGAACTATTCAATACGCTGTGCTATGAGAAGGTCCCTTTTCTTCGATAGCATGGTTCCATATGGATTTCTGCATTCGTACCTATCTTTAACTATTGTACATCAAATTAATAGGTTGTGGAGTCCATTAAGCAAGGTCATCAAGCATTGGTTTTTGTTCATACTCGCAAGGATACAGGGAAAACTGCTAGAACCCTGGTAAGTCATATACTTTTTGGTGAGATATCACCTAATTGCTCGATAGCACTACTATAGTATTATTTTCCTACTGTTTTATATTTTGGTTGTTTGTTGTGGTAAATGTTACTGTTTATCAAGTATTAAGATGCAATACTTTTATTCTTATGCATTCCATAGTGTTATATATGCATTATATTCATAAGACACTGTTCAGGACCTTTTGGGGTGATCTCCCCCCCCCCCTGATATGCAGTATTTATGCATTTATTTATTATACAAATTCTGGTTCTCATTGTTGTTGCATGCTATGCAGATTGACCTAGCTGCAAAAGCAGGGGAATTGGAGTTATTTTCAAATGCAGACCATCCCCAATATTCATTAATCAAGGTACAATTTTACCTTTATGGTTTCATTGTTAAACTTGAAGATAGTAATTGTTATTTACTTAGTCTTTTGGTTGCAGAAAGATGTTAGTAAAGCTAAAAGTCGTGAAGTTGTAGAATTTTTTGATTCTGGATTTGGCATACATAATGCTGGAATGATACGTTCTGACAGAAGTTTGATGGAGCGCTTGTTTGCTGATGGGCTCTTGAAAGTAAGTTTACTAAGTTTTTCTGTAGACCTCCAGTATTGTCAAGTCTTGTGCAGTTGTGCTAACTTATTTCGATTGTAGGTCCTTGTTTGTACAGCAACATTGGCTTGGGGAGTAAACTTACCAGCTCATACAGTTGTTATAAAGGTCGGTATCTATTTGTGTTTATTTTTGGTTCCTAAATTGTAATTGATGGGGCAGGTGTGCAACAACAATAAACAGTTTCCTTCCAGTGTATTATGACTTGTCCTTTGACTAAATATCGGTACAATGAAATACTGTCAATCCATATATCAGTATTAGACTTTGCTTAGTTCAGCTTAGTAACTTTTTTTTTGGGAGGTAGTTTAGTAACTATTTTTTTGGGAGGTAGTTTAGTAACTAAAATACTAAGTGTAGAGACATTAATAGATAAAGGCAACATATGCTATGCAAACACCCTTTGTGGTGCTATTGTGGACGCTTTCTATGAAAAGACATACAAGAGGAGACCGAAACTGACTCATCAAGCCCTTTCGGCCACTTCTGGTTCAGCCGAACCAAAGGAGGATTAATTCCATAGTTGGCTATTAGAGATAAGTTAGGATATCCCTTCCGGATATGGTAGGTTACTAGTTAATTCCCTTCAGGACTCTTAGGAATTAGGAAGTTGATACGTATTAGGAAAGGAACGTGCTAGAGTTCGCATCCGCTAAGAAGGTCCAACATCCACTATATAAGGATGCCATGTAACCTCATTGAACTCAAGCAAGAATTAATCAAAGTACCTTCAGTAGCCGCAGCCCTCAGAGCCTCCTGTCACGGCGCACCATGACCAGGAGGGCGATTGCTCGCCTCCTATCCCTCGCTGTCCCCTGCATTCTAATCTGCAATCCCACGATCAACTTCTTCCTCCCCTCGCTCAACACCGAAAGCCACACCATATCAACTTGGTATTAGAGCCTACCGCCACCTCCCTTTCGTTGCCACCAACCCCACAACAGACCGCATCAAGCACATCACCTAACATGGGTGAATCCAAGACGATCGACGATTTGTCCAAGATGCTTTCCAATATCATGGGTGAGATTGGCAAAATCAAGAACCAACAATCGGTTCAAGGCAACACCATCATGCAACTTTAGCAAGGCAAGGCGACGCATCGGCTAGCAGCAAGGAGGCCGCGCTCGGCAAGCCTGCCGGCTTGGAAGACAAGGGAGGAGAGCGTTGTGGTGCCCTGCGGTATCACAAGCTCAACTTTCCGATCTGCCCTGGTTCCATAGGTGCGAACAATTTTTCGCGGGTAGCGGACGATGTAAGAGGAGAAAGTCTGGCAGGCATCATACCATCTCACCGGCGGCGTCCAACAATGGTATTACCAGCTTGAACGAGATGAAGGGGTGATGTCATGGGCATGCTTCGCCAAGTTCGTCAACATGCGTTTACCATCCGCAAAGAATCCCCAGGGAGATGGTGCAACTGTCTTCTGTCGGGGCGGTGGAGTACCAAGACATTTTCTTGCACCGCCAGTTGTACCGAGCCCTTATCACCCATGCAACAAGTCTAACTATCCACGGTCGAAATCAGAAGCCGTTACAGACGGATGTGGAGCTAAGCCCCAACCAATCTACAAACGGCCATGAGTTTGGCTAGGGCATATGAACAACGACGCATCGGCAGAAGCCAAATTGGTGATGAGGACGTCTCCTGCGATGTATCCGTGCACGTCGGCTCTTGTGCCCGCGACGACTCCAAAGCCGCCTCAAGGAGGACCTAACGTGACACCGATCAACATGACGCCGACAGTACCAAGGGTACTAGTGGCGGCACAGACAGCTGGACCTTGGTCCTGTTTTAGGCATTTGTCCACGGAGATGGCAGACCGTCGAGCCAAGGGAATTTGCTACAATTGCCCAGAGAAGTTCCACCGTGACCACCAATGCTCCATGAAGGGGACCGACCTTCTGGAATTGGATGAAGACGATGAAGGAGCAGACACAACGGCCTAGGTGGAGGTGTCGCTGCATGCCCTCATGTGTATTCTCACGAACCGCACCATGCAATTACAGGTGACAATTGCCGGTGAAAGATTGGTGGCACTGGTCGACTCTGGATTGACCCACACGTTCATGGCAGAAGGCACGACCCGCCGACTCGGCTTGACATTGGCACCACGCCAAGGGATGAGCGTCGTTGTGGCTAACGTCGATCGGGTGACCTGTGCCGACCTGTGTAGCGGCGTGCGTCTCACGGTGGACGAGGAAGATTTCTCCATCGATTGTTTCGCGATTCCACTGGACGACTCCGAGCTAGTACCTGGAGTACAATGGCTACACACCCTCGGCCTGCACACCTGGGATTTTGAGTTGTCCATGTTGTTTTGGCGAACATGTCATCGCGTTATTTGGCAAGGGGTGGATGCTGCACTGGCCATGACGCGCGCACATCGTGCCTGGGCATGACCTGCTGTCCGAGTTCACCGACATTTTTGAATCACCGCAAGGTCTTCCACCGCAGCGCTGCCATGGTCACCGGATCCACCTGTTGTCGGGCACTGCACCAATTCCGGTTCGTCCGTACCGTTACTAGCACCTACAAAAAGATGAGATAGAAAGGCAATGCGAGGAGATGCTGACCCAAGGCATAATCCGAGAGAATACATTGGTGTTTTCTTCGCCAGCATTGCATGTGAAGAAGTAGGATGATTGATACGGGGTCGCTCGATCTTCTCGACGTAGGATCAAGATACTCACGTGTAGCCTCTTGAATCGTAGTGATCCTCCGTTGCCAATGCAAGAACGAACACTCTTTAATTCGCAAGAACACACGTGCTGGACTTCACGACCACCAAGCGAAGCCCTATCGCGCTCCCAATTCCCAGCGGAAAGGTTGAACGATCTCAATTAACAGGAACTCTCAATTTTCCCCATTGATGCCATTGGCTATCAAGAAGAAGCAATCTGTTTCTCGGTGTTTAATATCAAAATCATCGTCCCTCTTTACAAAGGGAAGAGCGGCGGCTATTTAAGATGCTGCAACCTCTCCTTACGAACGCGCATGGGCCTTGGGCCTGTCTTTGAAAGGAACTAGGACCACCCACACGTGCTGAAAGGAGTCGGCTACAATCTTCTAGTACTTCTAGTCTTAATTTAAGAATCCATGTGTGGTTACACTTCGGTCAACAAGAGGCTGTGTCCTTGCTAATCCCGTATGGTTGCTAGACCGGTTGGAATTGATGTGTCCTTCTAGGAATCCATGTGATGTTCGGTCAACAGGAGGCAAGCAGCCGTGAGTTTCATGTGCTTCTCCTTTCTTTCCTTAGTCATAAGACTAAAGCTTCCTTCTTTAATTGCTGATCAAAAGTAGTAGCTCCATCTAGTACTCTTTCATGGCTGTGACCTCGGTTCTTTACTTATACCTAATTATACACAAAACACTAGAATTAGGTAGTAGCAAATTCTCATCAAAGATAAGCTCTTTAAAGAACAAGTTCACCTGTTGTTGTAGTTTTTTGGCTCGTGCTCTTGTCATGAGACCTGTAGGTATATCATGAATACTTGGATGAACACTTGGAGAACTCGGAGAGGTAGAAGGTGTGGTCGTAGTAGGGATGTCCTCATCAATGATACTAGGTGATTTTGCGTGGATTACCGCGCACTCAATGACAAGATGGTGAAGGACAAGTATTCGATTCCGGTGGTTGACGAGCTCCTTGATGAACTGGAAGGCGCCAAATTCCTGACCAAACTCAACCTCCGTAGCGGGTACCACCAAGTGCGCATGCACTCGTCAGATGCGGAGAAGACGACGTTCTGCACTCACCACGACCACTGAGTTCTTGGTGATGTCATTTGGGCTGACTAACGGTCCCGACACCTTCTAGTCGCTCATGAATGATGTGCTTAAACCTTTTCTCCGGAGTTTTGTACTAGTGTTCTTTGATGATATTTTGATCTACAGTGCATCATGGTCAGAGCATCTTCAGCACATACGGGCGGTGTTCTAGCTTCTACACCAACATAGGCTCAAGTGCTCCTTCGGCGAGGAGTCTGTGGCCTATCTATGTCATGTTATCTCAGCACAAGGTGTGACAATGGACACTGCCAAGGTCACCGCCGTGACCGAGTGGTTGGTTCCGCGGACCGTTCGCGCGGTGCGAGATTTCCTTGGACTCACAGGATATTACCGAAAGTTCATTAAGGACTACAGTGTCATCGCAGCCCCTTTGACGCGATTACTCAAAAAAGAGGCGTTCTCATGGACCAAGGCGACAACACAAGCTTTCAAAGCACTCAAGACGGCATTGACGACGGTGCAGATATAGCTTGCCCGATTTCTAAGAAATTTGTGGTCGACAGACGATCAGCAAAGAATAAAGATTGGAGCCGTGCTACATTAAGGAGGCTGTCGTTGGCTTACTTTAGTTGTGCCGTGGTGCCACATCATGCCAAGCTAGCGGCATGAGTGGGAGTTGATCGGCCTTGTCAAGGTCGTTCTCCATTGGCAGCTGTACCTTTGGGGCCGTGTCTTTGTTGTTAGAACTGACCATTATAGTCTTCAATTTCTCCTCGATCAACGACTGTCAACTATTCCTCAACATTAGTGGGTCAATAAACTGTTTGGATTTGACTTCTGTGGAATTTCGGCCAGGAAAGCAGAACGCATCTGCTGATGTGTTGTCTCGTCAGGAGGAAACACTATCTGTATATGTTCTCTAGGCGTTGCACTTGGCCACCATGCCGGACTGGGTCGCCTTGCGTGATCAGTGACAACGGGAACAACTAGTGCCGATTGGAGTTTTGTGGATGGTCTGGTGTTGCACAAGGGGCACATCCTTGTCCCTTCTTCGGTTTTGTAGCTGCAGGTGCTTGCGGATGCCCATAACGCTGGCCATGAGGGGATACACATGACTGCACCACGTATGCGTCTCCTCCTACAACCCAGCCTTGTCTTGCCTGGTGCGCGGCTTTGTGAGCAATTGTATATCGTGTCAGCGCTATAAGACAGATCACTTGCATCCTGCGGGCCTCCTCCAGCCATTGCCGATTCCACACAACGTGTGGATGGATATCTCCATGGACTTTATTGAGGGGTTGCCTAAGGTTAATGGCAAGTCTATCAAGATGTGGTCATCCGCTTCTCAAAGTATGCACACTTCATCGCCTTGGGGCACCCTTACTCCGCCAGTTCAGTCGACCGTGCTTTCTTCGATGAGATTGTGCGCCTCCATGGGATTCCCTCTTCCATAGTTAAGTGACCGGGATCCAGTGTTCACAAGCAACTTTTTGAAGGAATTCTTCAGGTTAGCGGGTGTCAAGCTTCACTTAAGCTCGACATTTCACCCGCAGACTGATGGCCAGTTCGAGGTGGTCAACCGGGTGATTGCCATGTATCTTCGTTGTTTGACGTGTGACAGACCACGATAGTGGGTGCAATGGTTGTCGTGGGCGGAATTCTGCTACAACTCTTCCTTCCAAATGGCGTTGAAGGCGATGTCGTTTCAAGTGGTTTATGGCCAGAATCCTCCAGCCTTGCGGTCTTATGAGCCAGGCCTCGCTAAGGTAGCAGCGGTTGATGATTAGTTGTGCAGCTGGGGTGAATTTCTCACTGAGATCACCGACCGTTTGCAGCAGGCACAGTCTCACATGAAAGAGTAACATGATCAACACCACCGAGATGTGGAGTTTGCGGTGGGTGATTGGGTCTGGCTACGTCTCCAGCATTGGCAGGCCGCCACCATTGCCAAATGCCAATAAGGCGCATTCTAAACTCGCACCTCGTTACTATGGCCCTTACCGCGTTATTGAGCGTATAGGGTCTGTGGCATACCGCTTGGAGCTTCCAGCACACACAAGGATTCACAATGCATTTCATGTTGCATTACTTAAGACCCTTCTGTGGCACTCCGCCGACGCAGATTCTACCGTTACCAGGGATGGTTCATGGCCTTGTGGTTCCTACACCGGAAAAAGTGGTTCGTGCTCGCCTCAATCGCATAGTCTAGGAGCTATTAGTTCAGTGGCAAGGACTACCAGCTGCCGAAGGAACTTGGGAGCCGTTGGAGGAGTTCAAACGTATCTATCCCACCTACCCAGCTCGTGGTAGCTTGAGGACGAGCTGTTTCTCTAGGAGGGAGGAAATGTTGTGGCCGAAACCAACTCATCAAGCCCTTTTGGCCACTTCTGGTTCAGACGAACCAAAGGAGGACTAGTTCCATAGTTATCTATTAGAGATAAGTTAGGATATCCCTTCCGGATATGGTAGGTTACTAGTTAATTCCCTTCAGGACTCATAGGAATTAGGAAGTTGATTCATATCGAGAAAGGAACGTGCTAGAGTTCGCATCCGCTAAGAAGGTCCAGCATCACTATATAAGGATGCCATGTAACCTCATTGTACTCAAGCAAGAATTAATCAAAGTACGCTCAGTAGTCGCAGCCCTCAGAGCCTCCTGTCACGCCAAGGGAAAAAACCCGACCGGTTACTGGTGGTAACCGGATTTACCGGCCGGTCCTGGGAGAAAAAAATACTGACCGAAAACTTTCAAACTTGAATTTGAATTTTTGACTGCATAATGCCATTTCTAGGTTGGTTTAGGTCTTTTTTGTGCTAGAATACATATTGTATGAGCTAAATATGCTTGAATTAATATAGAACGATCAATTCATCAATGTTTATTTGTGCATCCGGTTTTTCCGGTTACCGGTTTCCAGAAACCGGGGTTCAAAATTCGGTTTGCGAATTTTCTCCGGTTTTTCATCGGGATTTCGATTCGGCGCAGAATCAGCATCGGCTTCGAACGGGATTTTGCCCAGTAACGGTTCTTTGATCCTTGGTCACGACGCACCGTGGCCAGGAGGGTGATAGCTTGCCGCCTCCTATCCCTCGCTATCCCTTGTGTTCTAATCCGGAATCCCACGATTAGCTTCTTCCTCCCCTCGCTCAACACCGAAAGCCACGCCATATCAGGTGCACTCATGCAATTCAGCAATTGCTTTCCGTTTGGGCACTAAATCAACGTACCCCCCCTCCCCCCCAAAAAAATCTAGATGTACTTCTCAATTTGCCCTACATATGTATAAAATTTCAAGTTCAAATTCGTTCTTAAGAGGAACAAAAATGAGAAAAATCCAACAAATGATAAATCAAAATGAATTAAAAAAAAGCAAATTCTACTATTCATAGCAAACTAATCTTTTTTGTTTATTCTAACACATTTCTAATTTGAAGTTGAAATTTCAAAGTGTGCTAGAAGCCTACAACACTCTATAGATCAAGGATACAAATCTCGGAACCGGAGAAAAACCCGCCCTGCGGCCGGTAACCGGAAAACCCGGAAAAAAGGGTCAAATTTCGAATATGGAAAATTGAATTGGGGATGTTTTAAACCCGGTTACTATTGCCCAAAACCGGAAAAACTGCTTAAAAAAACAGGAAAAACCGCTACCAAAACCAGAAAATTGAATTGGGGATGTTCTAAAAAATGTTGGGACTTGCTCATGCAATAATTCAAACATATTTAGCTCATACAATAGGTAATCTAGCACAAAAAGACCTAAACTAACCTAAGAAAGTACATTATGCAGTCATAAATTTAAATTTGAATTTGAAAAAATTCGGCCGGTTTTTTCCTCCCGGTTCCCACCGGTTTTTCTGGTAACCGCCGGTTTTTCCCCCCTTGCTATAGACTACATAGTCAAAATTTTCCATGGATTTTTTCATGTTTATTTGGTGCCAAAACCTAAAGTTGATTTCATGAATGCACCAAAAGAGGTGATTGCATAGCGTATGTTGCCATAGATAAAATGTTCTTTGGAAAGGGCATACTCAAATTCTCATGTTTTTGATGAATTTCTTTTAGTTTTTTTCAACAGATGTAGTTGTTCAGATGGATGGGAATCAATAACCCTTCCTTATGTTTCTTGCATACATTTTCGGTTGACCCAAGGATTCCAACACATGCATGTTTCCAGTTGTCTACAACCTCCATTCTTTTATGCACTGCACCTTGCTGCATAAGTAATATATTCCCGACAACAGGGCACACAACTATATGATCCTAAAGCTGGCGGATGGCGAGATCTGGGGATGCTTGATGTGATGCAGGTACCTGTCTGAACTTGTAATACTTCTGATATATTCTGTTCATTTCTATCAAGCAAACAGTTTATGTTTCTAATGTTATTTTTTTTAATGTTAGATCTTTGGACGTGCTGGAAGGCCACAGTTTGATAAAAGTGGTGAAGGAATTATTATCACGACACACGACAAATTGGCTTATTACTTAAGATTATTGACAAGTCAGCTTCCAATAGAAAGCCAGGTTAGCAAATGTGTGACCTTTTGATACGGAGGATATTAAAACAATGATGTGAAACACATCAATCAAACTTTGTCTATGTTCAATTATGGGGTAAAGAAGTATAAGACCATAGTCAAGGGGATGATCCTAACATGAGTTTGTTGAGAAAAGGATTATGTCCTGATTAAACAAATTTCAATCAGTTCATCTTCGTATAAAACCATAAATTAACCCATGTAGGGGGTAGAATAAGATTTAGAAAAGGATTATGTCCTGACCACCTAGATCACACGTTTATTTACCATGGTAGTTTCTTATTAGGAGTTAGGACTATTTATGATGCCTTGAAACACTGTTAATTTGCAAAGTTTTCTTCTTCTTAATTTGCTTGTGGTCTTGGCAAGTTGGTTGCTTGTTGTAAATTCTTTCAATTGATATTTAATTCTTCGTAACCATATTCATCTTGCAGTTCCTTGGATCTTTGAAAGATAATTTGAATGCTGAGGTTGCCTTGGGCACTGTAACAAATGTGAGGGAGGCCTGTGCATGGCTTGGCTATACATACTTATTTATAAGGATGAAGACTAACCCTCTGGTATATGGGATAGCGTGGGAAGAGGTATCTTTTTCTTCCACCGTTCACACCTTCAATGCAAATCAATATTTAGTGTAAGCTTATCTGAGAAGGATGTATTTTGTAGTGTGAGGTTTGTGATATATCACTGAGAAAAATAAATAAAGAACAATATTTGCGCATAAATGCTATTCAAATTACTATCAACTTCTCTTTTATGCGTTAGTGCTTCTGGAAGTATGACATATTCTCTGTATTTTACTAATGATCATTTCTATCATGTCGCAAACAAGATAATTTAGTTCTCTTTGAGGTGCTTCATTGAGCATGTGATACTCAAATCATCCTTCGAGTTGTGACCATAAATTTAACTTGTCTAATCTCTTCCTCTCACATTTGTTAAGGTTATTGGAGATCCTTCCTTGGGTGCCAAGCAAAGAGCATTTATTATTGATGCTGCACGTGCACTAGACAAGGCTAAGATGATGCGCTACGATGAAAAGAGCGGCAACTTTTACTGCACAGAACTTGGTCGAATTGCAAGCCACTTTTACCTTCAGTACTCCAGTGTTGAGACTTACAATGAGATGCTGCGGCGTCGCATGAGTGAAAGTGAGGTAAGCAATTGCTTTCTCTCTTTTTGTGTGGTTTCTTTACTACAGCTTGTGATGCTTGTGAGGTTTCACTAAACTTTCTGGATAATATCTCAGGTGATTAATATGGTGGCCCATTCTTCTGAATTCGAAAATATTGTAGTAAGAGAAGAAGAACAGGATGAATTAGAAACCCTTGCCAGGGATGCATGCCCAATGGAAATTAAGGGTGGGCCGACTGACAAACATGGGAAAATCTCAATTCTCATACAGGTTACTATTGGAGAACTGATACTTTTTCATTAAGTTTGAGTCTTAACAACATTCTTCAATCGAGGAATTTCATCAATTCTGCAGGTTTATATATCCCGTGCTCCAATTGATAGCTCCTCTTTACACTCTGATGCTCAATACATTAGTCAAAGCTTGGCTCGCATTATGAGGGCATTATTTGAGATTTGTCTGCGTCGAGGGTGGTCTCAGATGTCATCCTTATTATTAGAATACTGCAAGGCTGTGGACCGCAAAATATGGCCCCATCTCCATCCACTTAGGCAGTTTGATAGGGACCTTTCTCCTGAGGTTTGCTATTAGCTATCACTATTTTACTTCTTGTTTTTGTGTGTTTCCCTTATTTTTGAAATGTAATTCATGCTCTCTGAACTAGATATTGCGGAAACTTGAGGGTAGAAATGCTGACCTGGATCGTCTTTATGAGATGGAGGAAAATGAGATTGGAGCTCTGATTCGTTATTCTCATCAGGGAAGGGTATGCTCTGACTTAACAAGTGGTGCCTATATGGTTGATTTGAATATTTTGATCTACTGAGTACTGACTAATGAAACTAACATCCTTTTGCTGAAGCTGGTTAAGCAATGTGTTGGATACTTCCCATATGTCAACTTATCTGCTTCTGTGAGCCCAATCACCAGGACTGTTCTTAAAGTAAGAGCTAGTGCTGATTAAAATTATTCTGAAAGTAATCTCAAATTTGTTGATTATTATTTCTGACTAATGCAATTACTATAATAATTTCTAGGTGGGCCTGCTTATAGCTCCTGAATTTGTCTGGAAAGATCGTTATCATGGCATGTCAGAACGATGGTGGATTATTGTTGAGGTTTGTTAATTTACATATATATTATATTTACGCACCTGCCGCCATACCATTTGAGATATAGCAAGACTGGAAATAACTTATTTCATGTATCTTCCACCATTTTGATTGCCTTATTGCTGCAACAAAATACATTTTTCTTGTTAGAGAGCACTTATTTTTGTTGCTGCTGTTCTGTCTAGTGTGGAACTATGGGTAGTGCACTTATATTTGTTTGGTATAAATATTTTTAGGGTGCGACTTATGTGACATTGAAAGAGTGATTTGAGGATAGCAACTGCAGACACAGTTATAAATCTCATCTTCTTCAGGAACCTCATACATCAACTGCATTGTGGCATGCAGTTGTATTAAGAATTATACGAATTGTGCACCTGCCCTTTATGGGTTTTCAATTTATATTTATAGTATTCAATCTGAATTTATATTGCAGGCATGTACTAATGTATGTACCACCAATTGATCTGGTCAAATGCATTGGTCCATAACAATAACATTTTTTTCCAGGATTCTGAAAATGATACTATTTATCATTCAGAGCTCTTCACACTGACGAAGAAGATGGCAAGAGGAACACCTACAAAGATATCTTTTAATGTACCGATCTTTGAACCTCATCCTCCACAGTACTACATCCGAGCCATATCAGACTCCTGGTTGAATGCAGAGTCACTCTTTACTGTTTCTTTTCATAATCTTACCTTGCCACAGGTGAATTAGCAATTGCTTACTGCGTTTCCATAATGTTTACTTTTGACTATCTTATACTGAATTATGCATGTGTTCCACAGACACAAATAACACATACTGAACTTTTGGACTTGAAGCCTCTTCCACTGAGTGCTCTTGGCAACAAAACATATGAAGAGCTGTACAGATTTTCCCATTTCAATCCGATACAAACACAGGTGCATTTTGGAATCCAGTTATCTTTCGTTTTTGCTGTCCAAGCTATGTTCTGCATGATAAGGATGAATGAAATTACACTGCATAACCATTCTAGTTAAATGGTTTTGATAATTCAATATTGCCACAGCAATTACGAGTCTCTTTCTATTGGCTGAAAATGGAATAGTGTGTATTCTGTACCGCGCAGAAAACTCGAGAATCTAGGAAAAAACACCAAAAGCTCATCACGTGCATTTATTTTGCTGTATAATGGCCAATGTATAGCACTGTTGACACCTGCGGCCTCCATCTTACTGGACTTTTTTATTTGTAAACTTGCTGTCCTGATGTTTTCTTTTTCCAGGCTTTCCATGTTCTCTATCACACTGATAACAATGTACTCTTGGGAGCTCCAACAGGGAGTGGCAAGACGATTTCTGCAGAACTAGCAATGCTTCATCTTTTCAACACACAACCGGACATGAAGGTTTGTTTATTGAATTCTGATATAAAGCCAAGATTGTTTGTGGCATTGACTTATTTTAACATCCTTTCAGGTAGTTTACATTGCTCCTCTAAAGGCTATAGTGCGAGAAAGAATGAATGATTGGAGACAACGGCTTGTAACTCAGCTTGGGAAGAAGATGGTACAGAGCACTCCATATCTTTTATTTCTCCAATATGTCAATATGCATAACTTATTTGAGGTAACACTTTTGGCAGGTTGAGATGACTGGTGACTTCACTCCAGATATGATGGCCCTATTATCAGCTGACATCATAATTTCTACCCCTGAAAAGTGGGATGGTATTAGTCGAAGCTGGCATAGTAGAAGTTATGTTATGAAGGTCTAAAACTGTTTCTTTCTATGTTAGCTATTTGTAATTTTGCTCAATTTCTGTGGATTATATAGAATATGTGTTTTCATTTTAGTTACTTATAACTTGTTAAGCTTGTGGATAGGTTGGGCTCATGATATTAGATGAGATACATTTTCTTGGAGCTGACCGTGGGCCTATTCTTGAGGTATCTCTTCTGGATCTTACAACTTGATAAATGCTTGTACCAAGGTTACACCGTAGGCCACATTAATGTGAACTTGACTCATCTTGATGTGTAACATGTGTTATTGTCCCTAAATTAGTTTCATTTACTTATACAGTTATACTATATGTTAGCATAACATAATTTATCGTCTTTTGCATTGATCACCTCAATCCCATATATCCCGTTGTATTTGTTCTTTTGAATCTGTACTTTTCATCAATTGTTTACCATGGCGAAGCTTTGGATTTCAGGTCATTGTATCAAGAATGCGATACATCTCATCACAAACAGAACGTTCAATTCGGTTTGTTGGTTTATCAACAGCATTAGCCAATGCTCGGTATGTTTCCAAGGGATGCTTTGACATGCAATTTCGTCTACCCCCTATTGCATAAGAAATCTTTATCCACCCAGTAGTTTTATAGAGCTGTCCACATCATGCCATACAAGTTTTTTTGCCCCATAAACTGCAGCAACCACATCGTGTCCAAGGATCCAAAACCGTTATCGACAAATCCGCTCGTGGCGGTCTGCAGACCAGAATCTGGAAATCTGCGGGACAAAATTCAAAACTTGAAATTTGAATTGTGGAGTTTGAAAACCGGTTACCGGAAAAACCGGTCAGAAAAACCGGCTGGAATTTTGAATTGACAAATTTTGAATTAGAAAGTGTTTAATGAAGTGCATATTTAGCTCATACAATACATAATCTAGCATATTTAGCTCATACAATACGTAATCTGACATATTTAGCTCATGTGAAGTGCAAACGGGCCAAAATCAATAATTCAAGCATATTTAGCTCATACAATACGTAATCTAGCACAAAATAGGCCTAAACCAACCTAGGAAGTGATGAGAGAAGTTAAAAATTCAAATTTTCCTACTGTTATCGCTCACCCTGGGTTGTAATCGAAATCTGTAACTCGCAGAACGGCGATTTTTTTTTTCCCTGATCGTGTCAACTGGTATGAGCGGTTAGCAATGGTATATGGTATCCGGCCAGTTACCACTGGTTGTTGGAATACTGATCAATGCTATATTGATGCAGATCTTGATTCTTGTGCTGGATTATTGTAAAGTCTAAACTATAAACCTATTGAAATCCCTCTAGGATATGAATGGTAGGAGTATTCTCACACAATGTATTTGAGAATCTTAGGTGTTATCATGGAACCCTATTTCATATTAATACTGTGTGTTTTTCATGACCATTGGAGCACTTGTCCTCCATTGGCTGACCACTTTCATCTATCACATTACTTCAGTGATTTAGCTGATTGGTTGGGTGTCAGAGATGATGGTCTGTTCAATTTCAAGCCCAGTGTGAGGCCTGTACCTCTTGAAGTGCATATCCAGGTAAGTAGGATTTCAGTTCTTGCCTTAAGCCCCTGGTTTAAAAAAAACCAATGCTGACATTCTTTAGTTGAGTCACTTTCCCATGGCATTGGCTTGCTTTACCTAGAAAATGCTTACACTCATTATTTTTTTATTATATATTTCTCCTCAACAGATTTATTTATCAGTTGTGCATTCTTGGATGGTTCTTTCTTTTTTCTTTTTGAAAAAAAAAGCACAAACAGGTATTTAGGAAATGTATTTTTTAGTTTCCAGCTGCTTTGAGAAAAAAAATATAGCAATTTTTCAGTTTCACTACCTTTTGGAAAGTCAATTATTTATTTGATCATTATATGGTTGTTTAAGGAGGACCATGTTTGCTATATCGCTGCTAAAAATAAAGATTTGCATGAATTCATGTTAACTTTTCCCCCCTCCCCCACTAACAGGGATATCCTGGGAAGTTCTACTGCCCGAGAATGAATAGCATGAACAAACCAGCTTATGCGGCCATATGCACCCATTCACCCGATAAACCGGTTCTCATTTTTGTATCATCACGTCGACAGACTAGACTTACAGCTCTTGATCTCATTCAGGTGGAACACTGCTTTGGATTTCTGTTACTAAATGGGTATATAGATGGCTGCTATCTTATATGTTTACTCCACTCTATATTGCAGCTTGCAGCATCAGATGAAAAACCAAGGCAGTTCCTAAGCATGGCAGATAACTCTCTAGACATGATTCTTTCACAAGTCTCTGACAACAATTTGAGACATACTCTGCAATTCGGAATAGGTCTGCATCATGCAGGTCTAAATGATAGAGATAGATCCTTGGTTGAGGAACTCTTTTCAAACAACAAGATTCAGGTCTGCTCTGCTTTGATGACTGAATGTTCTTGATAAGCATGTTCTTTATTTTTCAATATGTTTATTACAATTTCTCTTGTTAACCAAGTTAATCACACACTTGAGCAAAATTTAAACAGCATTTCTTGTTGCTTGATGTTTTGCCAGGTATTGGTATGCACTAGCACACTAGCTTGGGGTGTTAATCTTCCAGCTCACCTGGTGATAATTAAGGTGGCACAATGCTATGCATTTTCTTCGTCTTTAGTGATGATTTACTCAGTAACTCATTCAATATTTTTCTTGTAGGGTACTGAGTACTATGATGGCAAAACAAAAAGATACATCGATTACGATATTACAGATATTTTGCAAATGATGGGTCGGGCAGGTCGACCGCAATATGACCAACATGGCAAAGCTGTTATTCTTGTTCATGAACCAAAAAAGAGTTTTTATAAGAAGGTTGGATATTATTTTGTGTGCCTAAGGAACAATCTAATGTATATTTATCTTGAGTTTAACATTGAATATTATAAATTTCAGTTCCTCTATGAACCATTCCCCGTTGAAAGTAATCTGAGGGAGCACTTGCATGATCACATAAATGCAGAGATTGTTTCTGGCACAATCAGTAATAAAGAGGAGGCAATTATTTATCTCACTTGGACTTACCTATACCGCAAACTGGTATTTATCTTGTACAATTCTTTCTATACTCCGCTTTATGTTCTTGCAACTTACACTCAACTAGCAAAAGTTTTGGATGGACGAACTTTGACACGCTTCAGATTCTTTTTTCATTCTCTCATGTTGACTATTTTTGGGTTGTACACTGTCCTGATTATCTAAGGTTGAAACCAGGACCATTACATCATACGGATAATACTTGACGATTGATGTAGAGGTGTATAGAGCTGTCTTATTATCATACTGATTAAAATGTGGCTCTTTAAAGTGTTCGTCTGAAAAGGAATTAAGAATTTTATTCAGCAACTTTCACCAGTTCTAAATTTACATCCTTTACGTAATTCTGATGTGGCTATACACATATGTTGCAATCTCTGTTTTGTTCTTCACCAAGATTTGATTGCTACATGGCAGGTTGTTAATCCAGCTTACTATGGATTGGAGGATATTGAAACATATACCTTGAATTCTTACCTCTCGAGGTGGGGAAGGAGGACTTCATTTAGCTTAGATCCGCCACTAGCTTTAACATCCCATGATACATTGTCTCTCCCTTTTTGTCTAAACAGGTTGGTGGAAACTACATTTGAAGATCTTGAGGACAGTGGATGCATAAAAGTAGATGACCATTCTGTGAAGTACTTGATTTTGGGGAAAATAGCATCACAATATTACCTTAGTTACCTTACAGTCTCAATGTTTGGGTCAAATATTGGTCTCAACACATCATTGGAAGTAAGTAAAATTGCTGCCTTATGTCCTCCCAGGTTCATTATTTCACCCTGCTTGTAGTGCCAGTGGATTTGGGATGGCTAGATAATTAATAACTTGGATTACTTTCTAGGCCTTTCTGCACATATTGTCGGGTGCTGCAGAATTTGATGAACTTCCTGTACGCCACAACGAGGTGATTTTCCCTATTACCCATTCTTTTTAAAAAACCAAGCATTCCTCCATTTTTGTTCATGAAATAATTGAATAGGTCATTTTCAAACTGATTTTGGTTACTTAGACAAACCCTATCAGTCCTTGGACATGGTAATAAAAAATGGGCAGAATTATTACTTTGATTTATTTTATTTTATTTCCTTCAAGGCATTTACCAACTTATGAGATCAATGTCTGTATTTGGAAGGAAAGAAAGTGCCTTACAGTCAGTTCATAAAAAAACATTGCGATCTTAGTAGGCCCTGAACTTGATTATTGTCAATGTGATCTTTTGTTGCATAAATGCTCTTTGCTGGTTCAGGATAACTTGAATCGAACACTCTGTGGAAAGGTGCCATATGCAGTTGATCAGCACCATCTTGATGACCCACATGTTAAGGCAAATTTACTCTTTCAGGTAAGGCAAATTTACCTTTTTTTACTAGCATTGTTATTTTGACAACATTCTAATGTACAAAAGTACCTTTTTCTTTATATTTCTGCCTTGCAGGCGCACTTCTCCAGAGCAGAATTACCAATTAGTGACTATGTCACTGACTTGAAATCAGTTCTTGATCAGAGCATACGCATTATACAAGCTATGATTGACATATGTGCCAATAGTGGATGGCTTTCAAGTGCATTGACTTGTATGCATCTCCTACAAATGATTATACAGGTAAATTTTGTTGATTCATATTTTTTTTCTATTTTGTTAATTTGTTGTAGATAAGTCCTGTATTGGAGGATCACATTGTACTAGTATCAGAATTCAAAATAGATGTATTTTTTTAAACTAAATTTCATTTTAACTTTGTCAGGGTCTCTGGTTTGAGAGAGATTCATCACTCTGGATGTTACCATCCATGAATGATAATCTTGTAGATCATCTTAAGGGTAGAGGAGTTTCTACAGTTCCGGCCTTGCTAGATCTTTCTCGTGAAGAATTACATAGGTTGCTTCAACCATTTGCTGCTTCAGAGTTGTATCAGGTAAAGACTTCAGAGTTTGGACACACCGCCTTTGGAAGAGCAAAATTTATTTTCCTAGTGATTTTACTTTAGATATTGATTGAAAATAGATGATTTGCAATTACATAGCTGTATTGTCCATATTTGCCCAACCTCCTTTCCTTGCAGTCAAGGGGAAATGCAAGCAGAGCAGATTCATTTTTCTCTAATTAGAACGAGCTGATTGTTGGGAACTCACCGCTACCCAAAGATTCTGGTGTTCTTATTGTTTCCTAAGAATAAAAAAGAATGCTACTATATCTGCTATTCAAATTTCACTAAATAATATTTTCTGTGTTATGCTCAGCCACTTATGCTTTTTACCGCCTGAGAGTTTCCAGCTTCAGTGTGTTGCAATTCCATACTTCTCTTTTCCTTTACAATTTGTATCACTGGATAGTTCATGTTTTCTGTGCAATAACCTCATCGGCATTTATCCGTTCACTTCCAGATGGAGATGATAATCACACTGTTTTTACGCTCCTGAATATTGTATTTGTGTCATGCAGGATCTGCAACATTTCCCTCGTGTCGATGTAAAAGTTAAGCTTCAGAATGAAGATAAGGAGCAGTCCAAACCGCCAATTTTAAACATTAGATTGCAAATGAAAAATTTGCGGCGTTCAACATCAAGAGCATTTTCCCCTAGATTCCCCAAGGTCAGTAGCTTTATAACTTGCCATGACAATAAATGTACCGATTGCATGAAATGTACAGAGCTCATTGTTAAATATAATGCATTACAAAAAAAAAGTTATGAGGGGATCAAACTACCCTGGAATCACAATGAATAAAGTACTAGACTACCAGGTATAATTGTTAAGAGTTGTACATTCTCTCTCTTGGCCCATGTAGCCCGTGAGCCCATGTAGCCCTATCTCTATATATACCCTCTCAATAATGAATAAGCTGTATAGTTGTGAATAGCAAAATTCCCTTTCTATTTTTCTAACATGGTATTAGAGCACGTCCACCAAAACCTTGACCCTAATTCCTTAAACCGCCGTCGCCGTTGCTAGTCCATTCTTCTGCTCGGGCCGGCGGGCCTGAGCTGTTCCTCTGCTCCGCCGGCCTCTCTTCCTTTGGATCTGCTGGCTCCTCCTGGAGGCCAAGCTGCCTTGTCTTCACCGCCCGATATCGTCTCCTCACCGCCTCATCCGGATCCGTGCCGAAGCCTCCTTTGCTCCGCAGGAGGTCGTCCTCGAACCGGATCCATGCCTGTTGTGCCGAAGCATCCTCTGCTCTGCTGGAGGTCATCCTCGAGTCGGATCCACGCACGACATCGCCTCCTCGCATGACGTTGCTTGGAGGCCGAGCCGCCTCGTCTTCACCGCTCGACGTCGCCTAAGCCTCCTCTGCTCCTCTGGAGGTAGTCCTTGCCGGATCCACGCCTAGATCTTCACCGCCCGATGCGCTGGAGGTCGTCCTCGCCGGATCCACACTTAGAGCTCGTCTAGCGCCGCTGGTCTCTTCACCACCGGATCCACACCTGGAGCTCGCCTGCGGCTCCGGCAACCTCGTGGGTGAATATTGTTGCTCTGCACTGTTGTTATGTACTGCTAGTGATTACTGTTGCTCTGTACTGCTATTGTGCTGCTGCTTGGAGATTGTGGTCCATCAAGATGGCTAAGTCTGACTCGGTGTTTGGGGGCAATTCATCTTTGGTGTTCATGGACATCAAGCTTGACGGTTTGAACTACCGAGCTTGGGCTTTCTCAGTCAACACTACTCTTAGGTGTTGTGGTTTGGCCTCTCATTTGACTGGCTTTGTCCTGAGCGTTGATGTTGATCTGAGGATGAGTCTTGAGTATCGTACTTCAGCCAAGCAGATGTGGACATACTTTGAGAATAGATATGTTCAGTTCAGTGGTGCTCTTCGCTTCACATTGCTTAAGAACATTCATAGTATTCAACGACAACAGGATCAGTTAGTGGAGTATTACAGTGCTTTCACTCATATCACTAGCCCTCTAGAGTCTGACACAGAAGGCTGCTACTGCTTGCCAGTCTTGTGTTGCTATAGAGGAGTATGCTCAGCAAACACTCATGTATCAGTTTGTGATGGGGCTTCGATCAGAGTTTGAGCCTATTCGTACTCAATTACTTAACTATCCTACTCCACCGACTTTGATCGAGGTGCTCTCTAGTTTGATTGTAGAGGAGACTCGTCTTCATTCGCTTATGCTTACCTCAAGATCCTCACCACATGATGTCCTGGGTCTCTCACAGCGGTCTGGATCTACTAGAGCTACATCCACAGGAGTGCAGGTATGTTCGTATTGCAAGAGGACTAGTCATCTTGTTGACAAGTGCTTCAAATTACATCCAGATCAGTTTGTTGATACCGTGCTAGACATCCATCTGATTGTCGTCATGGTGCACCTACTGGGCCTCCGAGAGCACTTCATCGAGTCATCGCTCTCGCCACACTCACACCCATCGTGACTTCGGATCGATGTTCGCCTCAAGCATGGACACGCTACTTTACTGTCGTATTCGTGTCAGACACCGTGTCCAACACGGATACGACACAGACATGTTGCGGACACAACGGAGGTGGTCTACCGACTGCCGGAGGCCTGGAGATGGACGGTGCACGAGGGAGCTGGCTTGCCGGAGACTCGGAGAAGGAGGGGCTGCACGAGGGAGGAGGTGCGGGAGCCGACGGCTTGAGGGAGGAAGCGGCGCAGCGAGGTAGGAGGGCACTTGAGGGAGAGGCTGCGCGAGGGAGGAGGTGCGGGAGCCGATGGCACGAAGAGGGCAATGGGGATTTGGGGAGGAGGAAGCGTCTTGAGGCGTCGGAAATGGGATCGAGTGATAGAGGCTAGGTTATCTTGGCAGCGGTGGGCATTGGTCGTGGTCCGGCGTTGGGTCGTGTCAGACATGTGGTCACGCGGGAATTTTGAAAATTAAAATTTGGTGTTTAAATGGCCGGCACACCACAGACATGTCTCCGCGACGTGTTCGTGTCCAACACGGTGTCCGACATGGATACGGCAGTAAAGCAGCGTGTTCATGCTTTAGAGGTCATATCAGAAGAGTGATTGCTTCTAGCCATCGCCGTAGAGGCTCTCCCAGTCTCTATGTCTTGGACACCTTATATCTTCCTTCCATCGGTACGTCGAAGGCCTCAGTGTCTTCTACTATATCATCATCTTAGTCTCCTGTTGGTTCTTCCTTCAGCAAGTGACATCATAGACTTAGTCATCTGTGTGGAGCTTGCCTCACTACTTTAGTTCATTAGGGTTCCCTAGGTCATGCCACTGTTGAGTCTAGTTTTCACTGTACTGGTTGTAAGCTAGGGAAAGAGCTACAACTTCCATATTCTAGTAGTACCTCTCAGCCTTGTCCTTTTGATTTGGTGCATTCAGATGTATGGGGTCCGTCTCCGTTTGCTTCAAAGGGTGGTTATAGCTACTGTCCTATTTGTTGATGATCACTATCGATATACTTGGATCTATTTTATGAAACATCACTTTCAGTTGATTTCCATTTATCGGTCCTTTGCTAAGATGGTTCATACACAATTCTCTTCTATTCGTGCTTTTCGTTCTGACTCTGGGGGAGAGTATCTTTCATCAGCCTTTCGTCAGTTCCTTTCTTCTATGGGTATTCTTCCTCAGCTCTCGTGTCCTGGTGCTAATGCTCAGAATGGTGTTGCTGAGCGCAAGCACCGTCACATCATTGAGATTGCTCGTACTCTTCTCATTTTCTCCTTTGTTCCCTTACTTCTAGGGGGAAGCGGTCTCTACGATAGTCTATCTCATCAATCGTCAGCCCTCTTCCAAGCTTCAGGGTAGGTGTTCTGGTCAGGTCCTATACAGAGCACCTGCTCGCTATGCTTACCTTCGTGTCTTTGGTTGTCTGTTATGTCCTTCTAGCACCTCGTGAGCACACAAAGCTGGGCACTCAGTCGGTTGAGTGTCTTCATGGGTTATAGTCCTGATCATAAGGGCTATCGTTGCTACATTCCATTAGAACATTGCATTCACATATCTCATGATGTGAGCTTTGATGAGGATCGATTCTTCTTTTATCATCCTTCTACTTGTACCGCTCCTTCCACAGATTATACCTTCTTGTGTCTACCTCTCATTTCTTCACTAGACTTGTCTTCTCTCTACTAGTTTCACATTCTAGTGTGTCTCATCCCCTAGTTCCATCAGTTTCTAACACTTTCACTTTTCCTTTTCATTATAGTCGCAGACAGAGAGTTTCTTCTAATCCTCAGTCCTCTCCTCCACTTGACCCTCTAGCCAGTACCACCGACTTTGGCGATCGTTCTACTACATCATGGTATGCCCTACGTGATCGTTCTTCAGGCACCAGAAAGATGGGGTTTTTCTCGTAGAGGTGTAGTATCTGAGCTGACTACCTATCAGGAAGCAGTCAGTATACCTGAGTGGCTGTTGGATATGACCGAGGAGCTTACAACATTAGTATACTACAGGCATTTGGAATCTTGTTTTGCTACCATTTGGAGTTGTTCTTATAACTTGCAAGTGGGTGTACAAAGTAAAGACCAAGTCAGATGGTTCAATAGAGCGATACAAGACTCATTTTGTTGCAAGAGGTTTTCAACAGGCTTATGGTCGAGATTATGATGAGACTTTTGCGCTAGTTGCTCATATGACCACAGTCCGTACTCATTGTTGTTGCAGCGGTACGCACATGGACTATATCTCAGATGGATGTCAATAATGCTTTTCTTCATGGTGATCTACATGAGGTATATATGCAGCCATCCCCAAGTGTTGAGGCTCCTATAGTCTATATTTGTTGCCTTAGGCGTGCTCTATATGGTCTCAAGCATGCTCCTCGTGTTTGGTTTGGGTGCTTCAGTTCTATGATTCAAGCTACTGGTTTCACTTCAAGTGAACATGACCCAGCCTTGTTTATTCACACTTCTCTGTAGGGTCGTACTTTGCTTCTACTATATGTAGATGATATGTTGATCACAGGAGATGACATGGACTATATGGCCTTTGTAAAGAAGAAATTGAGTGAACAGTTTATGATGTCCGATTTGGGACCATTGAACTATTTTATGGGGATTGAGGTTTATTCTAATGGTGATGGTTACTACCTATCTCAACATTGCTATGTTCAGAATCTGCTTGCTTGTTCTGGGATGACTGATAATCACAATGTTGCCATACCCATGGAGCTCCACCTGCAGCTTCGACCTACAGACGGTGTACCATTGACAGATCCTTCCTGTTATCGTCAGCTCGTTCGGAGCCTTGTTTATCTTACTGTCACTAGGCCAGACATTGCTCATGATGTTCATGTGCTCAGCCATTTTGTCAGTGCTCCCACCTCGGTCCACTACGGTCTTGTTCTTTGTGCTAAGATACTTGATAGGGACTGTGTCCAGAAGTCTATTCTATGGTAGTTCGAGTCAGCTCCAGCTCCACTCTTACTCTAACTCCACTTGTGCGAGTGATCCTGCTGATCGTCGATCTATCATTATCTACTGCATCTCTCTTGGTATTTCACTCATTGCCTGGAAGTCGAAGAAGTAGACTGTGGTGTCACGCAATAGAAGTCCAAGAAACAGACTGTGGTGTCACGCTCTAGTGTAGAGGCTGAGCTTCCAGCCCTTGCCGCTGTCACCTCAGAGATCATTTGGCTTCGATGGCTCTTGGTTGATCTTAGTATGCATTGTGATAATCCTACACCTATGTTGTGTGACAATACAAGTGCCATTCAGATTGCTAGTGATCCAGTCAAACATGAGTTGACAAAGCACATTGGTGTTGATGCATCCTTCACACGGTCTCATTGTCAGCAGTCGACCATCTATCTCCACTATGTACCCTCGGGCTTCAAGTTGCAGATTTCTTCACTAAAGCTCAGACTCGAGAACAATATTGGCTTCATCTACTCAAACTCAGTGTATCGGATCCTCCAGATCCACCTTAAGGGTGTTAAGAGTTGTACATTCTCTCTCTCTGGCCCATGTGACTCATGTAGCCATATGTCTATATATACCCTCTCAATGATGAATAAGCAGCATAGTTGTGAATAGCAAGGTTCCTCTTCCTATTTTTCTAACAATTATCCCTTAATTATTTAGAAAATTCATTTGAGAACTGACCTAGGCACCTTCAAGTATCAACAAGCTCTGCTTGCAGAAAATAGTAGTACTTTGAGAGCTGTAATTAGTGGTTTAGCAGTATACCAGTATGACAAAATAGATTGTTTCATCTTATAATCGCAAAATTGATGTCTGGTATGAAAGATTGAATAAACGATTTTACATGAAACCTTTTGGATGTGTTAAAAGTTTGTTGTTTTGCTTTTGAAACTGGTTCTCACTTGACGGGTTCTTCAAAACAGACCAACCAACAAGTAACTAAAGCTGTCTCGAGCAAGCTCATTATCCCAGCTGGAAACCAATATACTATGGGGACGAATACAAACTATCTCACAACTCTGGTTTCCAACTGGCATAGTTCTAAGAAGCTGTTTTGCATGCTTGCTGTGAACCTACAACTTTTGTTTGATGATAATTGACTATTATTATGTTAGCTCCAATATGGGAATCCTGATTACTATCACTCTCTTCAGCTTAGTTTTTTTTGCTTTTGGCCTGTTTTGATCAATGCCTGTAGTTGAAGTTTAATGGCTGCCAATTTGCATTTAACCCTTTGATGTTGTTTTCTGTAGGCAAAACAAGAAGCTTGGTGGCTGGTCCTGGGGAATGTTACAAGTTCAGAGCTATATGGTCTGAAAAGAATTAGTTTCGCAGATCGTGTGGTTAACACTCGCATGGAATTGCCACAAATGTTCAATACCCAGGTAATAATGACACTATCACATGTCAATGAATTTTGCTAAGCTAAGCCCAGGGTGAAGATTTTGTTCTCATTTTGAGTGACTTGATGTTTGTGCCTGAGACTTCATTCCATGGGTTTCGTATTTGGCTTATTACTTTTGCCAGTCTTAAGTCTTAACGTGTTAACAATAACAAATCAAGAATCATACTGAATTTGATAAGCCTTCAGCATGATGAAACCATCAAACCCACGCTGAATCACCAATGGAATATGCACTGTCAAAGTTATTGCCTTTTTGGCTTGCCATTTATGATCATACTGTTATGTATCTGCTAGAACATGGGTGCAATCTTGCAGTGCTTCAGGTTGCTGTATAAATGTTGAACCTGAGCAATAAATAGACTTGGACCAAAATCTGTCCAGAATTCTTAGTGGATTCTGTCAGATTACTGTATAAACCTTGAACCTGAGCAATAGGCTGTGCATTGCATGTTTGCAATGAAGACTCCCGTCTTTTCCATGTGCTGCTTAAGTTAGCTTGTTTTCCGGATGGGATATAATATATGTGAGCTCTCATGCTTTTGATGGTTTTGGATTTTATATTGAGATGTGTGCTTGGATAATTGAGTGGTCCTTTTTAAAAAACTTTTATATGTTCTGACGAAGGGATTCTCTTTCAGGAGACGAAGCTGATTTTGGTGTCAGATTGCTACCTTGGGTTTGATCAGGAGTACTCTCTTGGGCATCTCTCAAAGGGTGTGTGATGCTCTTGCTGACTAGCAAAGCTGCTATTCTAGAACTCAGCATCCAGGAATGCAGATATTCACTTGCAAAATTGAGCTATTGTTCATTAGAACCATTTAAGTGTAATGTTGTAGGTTTACTTCAGCACAGCTAACACCATCTTTCTTAATGGTTATATACGAGCCTACGATTTAGTACACTGACATGGTGTTGCCAGTTGCCACTCCCACAATTTGCACATATTTTTTTGGGAAGCAATGGACATCTGTTGTCTTGCCCAGTTGTCAATAGTGTTGATCAACATGACAACATCCCCCGCTGTTTAACCCGCAATGATCCCGGTAAAGCTACCTGCTGCTCGGATTTTGCCCCCACCCCAGTTTCAATTTGAAACAATTAATGGCTTCGAAAAAACAAGGTAAGCTTTCTTCGGCCGCTTTTGAAAAAATCGGAAGCCATTTTCAATGTGGGAAGTCGGAAGCCGTCTTGGGACAGTTTCCCATGGTTTTGACATGATTGGTTTTCAGCTTGACCCTAGAGCTAGAGAAATCTACCCTCCTAACATATATATAAACCCAAATCCCACCCCTCTATCTGCATTCCCCATCATTGGTGTCACCGCCCCCTTCCCTGCCCCGTATCGCTTCCCTCCCCCTCTGGCCTCGACCGTCTCCCTACCCCTACGGCTGGCCTCCTCCCTTGGTGCCGCTGCCCTGACCTCCTCCCTTGGGCTTCCCTCCGTCTCCCTCCCCCTCCGGTTGGCCTACTCCCTTGGCGCTGCTCCCCAATCGACGGTGCCTCCCTAACGTTGACCTCCTCGCCGCCACATGGTCAGATCTTGCGTTGGCTTACAAGCAGATTTGATTACTGTTGTGTTCATGGAGACCATGTTTGTTCATGGATAGATCTGATGGTTATTGTGTGTATATGGAGATCACTTGAGTTCTTGGATTTTTTTTACGGCAATTACCGATCCCTTCTGATTATTGCATTTTTCATGGAAATCATGTGTTCATCGATGATGTTGCTTGCTTGAGTGTTCATGCAAAATTTCATTAATTATTGTTAATTGCGGTTAATTGACATTAATGGTTGTTAATTTTCATTAATTACAGTTGATTGCCGTTAATTGCCAACTTGTAAGCTCGAACCACCCTACCTAAAAGCCAAATACTAAACACCAAACGTCTTCACATCAGTCGTTTAGGTCATCCGAAAACTGCTTTTCGGAAATTTTACTCTTATGTCAAACAGACCCAACGATAGATCTGATAGTTACTGTGACTTACGAATCGGTGGAGGTTGGCATCAATTAATTCACGCTGAGCCTATGATACATGTGCAAAACGATAAGGAGACAACGCCGTCGAACTGCTCCAGGACGGACGATTCTTTCTCGGCCGCTCCTGGACAGCCCGGCCACTGCCGAAGTACAATCCGACGATCGGCAGCATGGATGTGAAATATGATGCGGCAATCATTGACACTTGACGAGAATCGGTAGGCTGTGAGACTGAGTCTGTAGACATCTTTCCTGTTTAACTTAGCATGTTTAGAACGGTTTCAGCTTTGGTTTTTCGTTCGAAAAAGCCGAAAGCCGTTCCAAATAGATGGCTTTCTCCAGTTGTTTCTACGGAAGCCAGAAGCTCCCTAGGGACAGCTTCCTGCGGCTTTGGTGGGATGGACCTCCGAGTTTGCCCTAGAGTTCGGAGGTGTTTACCTGCTCCTTGCCTCTGAACAAAATCCCCAAATCCCACCCAAAACCCTAACCCTAGATGTGTCCCGTTCTCTCCTCCGTCTGGCCGCCCTGCCTCCTCCTCCTCTCCCGGCGGCACGCCACCCTCCTCTCTCTCCTCCTCCTCCGTGGCCGCCCTCCTCCTCCTCCTCCTCCCCCAACGCCTTGTATCATCCTCCTCCTCCCTCCTCCTGCCTCGGCCACCATCGCTCCTTCCTCCTTCCTTCCTGCACTGCCATCCTCCTCACATTGTCCGCCACCTTCCTCCTCCCCCGATGGTGCCACCTTCCTCCTCCCCCGGTTTCGCCGCCCTCCTCCTCCCCTGGCACCGCCACCCTCCTCCCGACGCCGCCGCCACTTCATTTTTTCTTTTTTTGATATAGTTATTTTCCTTTTTTTCTCTGATATAATGAATTATTTATGTAATCATTGAGTTGATTACTTGTGTAATTATAAAAATAGATCAATTGTTGTTAATGGTGCTAATTATCGTTAAGATTTACTTGTGTACAAATTTTTGTTGATTGCAGTCAATTGTGTTAATTGCCGTTCGACGAGTTTACATCCTGATCCTAAGATTTACTTGTGTGCAACCTACCATCAATTGCCATTAGTTACCGTTAAACGTCATTAATTGCCGTCAATTACGTTAGTTGTCATTAAGATTTACTTGTGTGCAAATTTACGTAAATTGTCATTAGTTACCGTCAATTGTCGTTAAACGACATCAAAGAAGTCATCATTTGTCCCAGAAGCATTTTAAATATTTTTCAACTCAAAACTCCAGCTAGCCTACCTAAAAATCATACCGCTAAACGTCAGAATATGCTTTTCTGAAAAGTTACAACCATGCCAAACACCCCTTATGCTCTTCAGCAGCCGCTTCAGAATATAACAGTCATCTGGGCAATCAAAGGCGGCACGAAGCACAAGTAGAATCTTACCTCAGTAATATTTGCATTTTAGATTTACAGGAACCCACTAGGGGTTCAACATAAGGGGGAATTAATATTACAACACTTTCCAAGCTCTTTACCCGTCACTTGTTCGATGAATGCTTTCAGCACTACATAACACAAGTCATTAACTCCTGACTAACAAAGGGGTGGTCAGTTAGACTGGACACACTAGCCAATTTGTATCCCATCCTAAACGAACAAAAGAACCCAGAGGAAGGTTCTCGTTATTATTCCCCCCCTCTAACCTGCCAACAGTTCATCATCATGGGTAAAAAGATGACAAGTAGCGAAAAAGTTCGCTAGATGTACTAGGCTAGAAGCATTGACTTCTCTAACAAATTATGAAGCTAATACCCTTCCTTCATCCGAAAAATGAAGCGAGATCCATAGTTTTTCCTTACTTTCCACAATATACAGGGACGTATACTTGATACAAGGGAGAAAGAGCATAGCCAGCACTGAGTTGATCGGCTGGACGCATCCCTTGGCATTTCCATGGTATGTGATGGTTGCGATTTTCAAACTACCCCTTGATCTGACTGTTTGGTATAAAATGCTATGCTCTGCATGAGAACAAGGAGCACTGGAAATCACAGGGTGCAACCCAAGGTGATCTGAGCAGATGGAAAACAATGAAAGAAATCACTGCACTAGAGTGACAAACAGTACACCCCTTCAGGAAGATTTCCAGGCACTGCAAAAGACATGGCATGTCTTTCAGGAAAAATTCGGCGAGAAATCATTTCTGAAGCCGATGAGGCCTCGACTCCCGCTGCATGGTTCCGGCCATGGAATCTTCCCAAACGATTTACAATAGAAATTCTTTCCAAATCTTGGCACTCCAGTTGCACATCTAGCATTGAAGCCCTGTTGTTCAAGCTGTAATGAGAGGGAAAATGGGGTTGATAAAAAGATCATTTTATGACTCCGGCTAAAGAGAGATATATCAACACCAAACTAGTTTAGAAACCATCCCAAGGGTGCAGGGTGCCATAGTAAAAAGAGTTATCCTACGAAGGTAAAATGGGGTGGAAGTTGATGTCAGTGAGACTGTACTAGGATCAACAAGTGCTAGACAAGATTTTACGAATGCAATGCAATTTACATCTGAGTACATAGTTAATTGATGGTAATTAGATTATTGTGACATAGATGAAGCATATGAATTAAAGAACAAATCCTCAAAAATTAGGAAAAGACTGTTACATCCTTTAAATAAAACAATATCAAGTGATGCTAGTGAATATTCTACTCACTACCCAATTTTTGTTACCATCCCTTCAACATATCAACGCTCATTTATACCATATGATCAAAGCCAAGAGAAAACAGGGCCTTAAAGATTATTACACATATCACCAGATGACCAAGCCCTGGATAAAAATGTTAAATATGAAGTAGCCTCATAATTTTTCACATCAAAACACAATATAAATAAATAACATCTTAGCAAAAAAGAAAAAGAAAGAACCAAGGAGCTATAGACATGAAAGTTCTCATAGGTTTTTGAAATTCGACTGGTGCATCCAGCCATCCAGAAAGTCCACATGATCATTTTTAGCTATGAGGGATGTTACATAATGGCATTTTTAAACATAAATAAATGAAAAGCAGTAATGAATCAGGATAGGCAGCCCGTACCTCACAAAGTCATTTTCCATTTTCCTGAATCTTCCAACAAAGACTTCCACAACCTCAGACAATTTGTCTTCCATTTTCTTGGCACTTTTTGCTTGTTCAGATGGGCTGATCAATGATAGTGTAATACTTAGAACATGAATATTTCAGCAATGAGATTATCCAAAATGAATATTTCAGCAATGAGATTATCCAAATAAATATATCTTTCATGTTCACAAGCGAATAAGCAAAAAGTGAACAACAAAATCATTCTCTTTACAGAAACTTACCTATTTTCATTATCTACAAGAGTGTGAGAGTTAAATGATGCCATGCTGCACGCATCCCCTAGTGTCAACATAGAGATATTGTATGTTGCACTTTCATAAGCTGATGCAGCTTGTGCTCTGAGAACTGTTGCCGGTATAGCAGGGAAAACTTGCTGAATCAACCGTGAGGTGAAAATTAACCTTTTGCGTGGTAAATGATTTACAGGGGTATCATCCAGACTTTCTGCATCATCCTCTGCCTGTTTAGAAAACATAATTCAGTAATAAAAACTATTTCAACCAATATGCACAAGACCTAAAGTAGCTGAAACATTAAGGTTGTACTAACCTTCTCAATTAATCTGTTAGCTGCCCAAGCCCAGTCCATCTCACTCATGCTGTGAAGCGTTTGAAGATTGTCACATTTGTTAGCAATATCAAGACCACATAAGTTACAACAATTCAACAAATAACGACAATTGTAAATCACACAAACCAGTGGTGCTAACAAGTAACAACTAAAAAACAAAGAAATATGCTGCAACGCTACTGGAAACGGCTGCACTGTAAAGGGAGAAAATTTACCTCATTTTTCTAGACTTTTGGGAGCCTTCAATGATTTTATGCCAAGAAACAAGAGCAATTTCTGTAGACTTGCGCTTCTTTGGCCTTCTCATCAAAGTTGCCTTCGTATTGGAAGGCACCAAAACATCCATCTTTGTTGGTGAGATATAATGTCCAGGCCTGACAGATTGGCCAGAGTCGACTCTATGCTCAGCAGAGTTATTATCTGTGCACCAAGAAGCTTTTGGAACATTATATGGTGGAGTTGGGGTCTTCTGTGCATTGAACATAGAAAGGTTCTGACCATTTCTGTGGCCTCCATAATGTTCAAACCAAGAAGGTGCCATTTGAGGGTTTATCCTGGGTCTCTCACTTCTTTCGATCAAATTTGATGCTGCATTTGTGCCAAGAGACTGAACTTGGCTTTGATGATCATTTTGTGCGGTAACCATACCATGAGAGGGAAGTTCTCTAGAAGGAAGCTGGGAAGGTATGCTTGGACTTCTCTCGTCATTGTTCCTTGGAGCAAAGCTTAGCATTTTCATGTCTGAAGGGAATGGCCCTGGGACGCTAGCAATGCCAATGTTATCTATGGACGATCTGACTGAGTTATTGGCTCCATGTGCAAACCTCTGACCAGACTTCCAGTCAACTTGTGATGCATCAGAACCTATCTCAGTTGGTTTAAGCCTCTTTCCAGCTGTATTGCCTGGATCAATATCCACGTGTCTCATGGCTTGCATTTGATGCAGCAGAGAGTAATTTTGCTGCTGGATGTTTGAAGGTGTTGGGCTTCGATGTAACACAATGCCACTTCCATTAGTACCAGTGTTATGAGACGTATTAATAGCCTGGAAGTTAGCTGCAGGGTTCTCTCCTTGTTTAGGGTTCATGATGCCTTGCTGACGCAACTGTGCCAAGGATGAAGCAGGAATGGCGAAATTCCCATCTGAAGAATGCTTCTGTGAGGGTTCATTCCCTCTGGATACAGTAGTAGCTCCTGTCAAGTCAAAATTTGCCATCTCAGAAGAGGCTAACCCTGCATCACTGTCCACAGCTTGTTTTGTTTCTTGATTTTGTGAATTGGCAGAACTTGTGGCAACATCCGATGGAGTTGCTGCCTTCTGTCCTTGATCATCTATCTTTTGCAAGCCCCATAAGCTGGAATCTGCAGCGTTATTAGGAAACATCATAGACTGGAGAATATTGGGCGTAATCTTGTTGGATTGGATACCAGCTAGACGCTGTGCTGATATGTTTGTCCATACATTCTTGAACACAGTTGCTGAGCTGCCTTGCTGAGGAATGGGTACAGAACCAGATCTTGCTTCTGGCACAGGATATTGCTGGCCTGAACTTAACTGGGGGAAACGCCCAGTTGGCTGTCCAGTACTATCCATTTCTGAAGAGTGAAATGGTGTTGGTTGTGAGCTTTGATGAGGTTGCAAAGACTGGCTAGCAGTGGAAGGTAGCTGTGACTGGTATTCTCCCCTTGCTGAGTATTCAGGTTGCTTGCCATCAACATTAGTGTGACTAGACCATAAATGACCTGAAGTCGGCGGTCGTTGTGATGGTGGTGCTAGTCTCAATCCAAATCCTTGCAAAGAAGGTTGGTTAAGTTGTTGCTGAGCAGTAGCAATGTTATCGAGAGAACTGTTGGTTATGTCAGCACCAGCATTGCTATTTGTTGAGTTGTCCACCTTATGAAGAAGTTGAAGCATATTTTGACTACAGAAACCATATATTTGTCAGGGTCCTTGTGAAGAACCTCAAGCAAAATTTGCTACCAAAAAAAATGCTGCAAGAACTAAGAATGACAACAACAAAAATCTCTTGTGGTACGCAAAATGTTCATGAATACTGTAATGCATCCGAGTAGAGTAGAATTCAAAATGAGCATTCTTCAAAAAAAGCAATGATGTGTTGGTTTCCTATACTGCTAAAGGTAGCATACAGGGCTGCAGGCATTTGGGTTCACTTCATTAGTACTATATAGTGTCAAAACTAACCACTTACCACAACTTACTTAATTTTGATGAAAGAGAGAGAGAAGTGCAGAAAATAAATTGCATAAATGATTCAACACTTCCCAGTGGAAGATTGAGAATTTATTGAGGAATAACCTGGTTTGAGTTATAAAAAGGGGAGGAAATACCTGTTTTGAGCTGCTCTATTTTGAGATAGACCAGCATCAGATCCTCCAAACGGTGATGCACTGGAGCTGTTATGGACACCATGTCGAGATTTAAATTGCTCCTCTCCAACCAGCATTTTCTAAAAAGGAAATAGCTTCATAAATAAGACAGAACAAGCAGACTAAAATCATGTAAATAAATTGTGTTTAAACAAAAAATACCAATCCTCTTCATTATGGAGATGAAGTTGGCAGACATACCTCATTAACTGAAGTCATATTACTGGCAACTTGGGAGTTGGCGACAAATCGAGGCTTCAAATTATTCTGTGTCTGAACTGACTGAGGAGGAAACTGATTGTTGGACACTGGATTGCCCGGAGAATGCCTAATGTTCATTCCTGAGTTATCCATAGCATGATTCTGCAACATGTAAGATCCCATTGCTTGCTGGGCAGATTGGCCAAATTTTTGGGATTCCTTTCCAGCAAACAAGGAATGCCTCCTGGCAGCAAGGTCACTACTCACATGCTGTCCATGATTTAAAATGTTCCCTTGCCTTTCAGTAGGCACTGCATTTTGGTACTCCTGGTTGCCGTCATTTGGTCTTTGCTCTGCACTTTTTCCTAGTGATTCTGAGGTTTCTAAACCCATACGTCTGATATTATGGTTTATTCCAACATGCTCACTGGTTCGACCAATAATCATTTGATACTGGTCCTGATTTATTGTTGGCATGCTTGAGCCCATCACACTAATACTTTTAACATCAGAACTGTCATTCGGCATTTGCAAAGTGCTTATATCAGGCTTCATCTGCTGAAGCCTATGGACTGAATTTACATTACCTCCACTAAGCTTCCAAAAGTTCCCATCACTATTGTAGACATTTTGGGTATTGTTGATGTCTTGTCCAAGGGGACTGTTGTTTTTCCAGTCATTTTGGCTATTACCAGGTTCTCTGTTGATATTATGATCAACTCTATTTTGCTGTGACATCCAAAATCCATGCGCATTTGGCGGCGTAGCATGTGCACCAGTCGAGTGTGAATTATTTCTCTGCATTTCGGATTTCTGATGTGCCCAAATGCCATTGGATAAGTGCACCTGCTCTTGTCTCCCATAATCATCAGATTGTTTTTGCTTTAAGCTCTGCTGAAAATACCCATTATCGACTTCTGCAGTTGACTGATGATTGCTAACACTAGCACCAGGAGATTCATGTGGTGTTTTGTCTCTTTGCTCATAAGGAGTTCTTGTAGCATGCTGAAAACTGGTAAAATCTAGATTATTCATTGTTCCGTCAGCATAGCTAGATGCTGGTGAAGGTCGTGCATTTTCTAGGTTTGCGCCACTTAATGCTGCAAGCTTACTCTGGTCACGACCCGGTAAAGTTGAATTATTGGCAATAGTCTGTTCGGTTTTCTGGAAACCCAAGCCACTCCATTCTTCCTTAGGACTGCTTTCACTGGTTGTAGACTGTAGTGCTTCCTGCATAAGGGCACTCCAGCTCCCACTCTGTAGAGATGGCAAAGCACCACCAAAGTTATCATTATCCAAAGAATTACCATGATCATTGCCGCCCCTCAACAGAGCTCCCCAATTGCTATTCTCATCATTCCCGAACAAGATCTTCTCCTCAGTAGGGTCAAGGCTAGCCCCGCCGCTTGCTGACCCTACCTGCATTGTTGATTTCTCTTGCATCCCCAATTGAACATCAACTTGGTTTGGCCTACCATGATAATCTTGGAGTTGAAAACCAAGCTGTAGATGATTCACTGGAACAGGGCTGCCTGCCTTGATATTATCACCTTGACTTTGTACGGGACTATTGCTTAAAAATCCTCCCTTTGCACGAAAATTCTGCATAGAACTTGAGGCACCTTGCTCATGTAGACCATGTTCATTCATTAAAGAGCTAAATGGCCTTGAAACCTTTTCGGACTGATGTGCACCTGCCCTTGTCATTGCATTCTGGAGATCAATTGGAATCCCTAAGAACTGGGAATTCTGGTTTCCAGATCCACCTCTGCTGGTAGCAGGCATTGGATAAAAAGATTGGTTCATTTGGTGTGTAGCTAACCCCATTTGTCTCATGGATTGACTCTGAGTGTTCGAAAATACTGAACCATTTATGAAATTGACCGCACCAGAAGCACCACCATACTGCTCCCAATTTGTGTTACTACCGGCATTCAACATTTGAGAGTTGCTTGTCAACCTTGGGCCACCACTAGCAAAATTATGTGACATTGCATAAGTCGTGGCCTCATTGTTTGGCATTTCATTTGACATTCCCGGCAATTGATCAGCAGGCACTGCTTTTGCGGGAGCTTGAAACTGTCCAAAAGTGGGCTGCATCCTGGCTCCATGATCAAGCTGCTGTACTTGTTGCTGTCTCTGAAGCTCTTGCAATTGCTTGTACATCATCTGTTGTTGCCACATCTGAAAATCACTATCACCTCCATGCTGTGTGGGGTGAAACTGTGACATTCCCAAAGTGCCCTTACGGGTCTAATGCCCGTGAAAACGTGAACTGTCCACAATTGGCAAATCCCAAAGTTTCATATCAAGTTACAATACATGCGGCTTTTACTACTGTCTGCTTCTGGGCTGATGAAGACGATTCCACTGAATTCAAGCTAAAGGAATCTGTAGCTGTGCCTTCTATTTATAGTAGCCTGTGAATGTTAAAGAACGTTTACATGAGATCATTATTGATCAGTATCAGTTCAGTATATTCCACAAGGATACGCAATCATCATGAAGACAACACTTAGAGACTATTGCAGAATATTTGTCAGTACCGAAATCATGCAGAGTAATGGTGGATCCAGCAGCTACCTTAGCCGTTCCCATCTATTACGCGATTGGGAATTATTCAAAGCTATAAGCATGTTCAAATAGCGATAAAACAATTTATCAAGATTAACATTTCAAGCTTCCAGATCTGCAATGATTCTAGTTATGAACTTATATTTTGATAGTTTGTAGGTGGCAAGTGAAGCTAATTAGCACAATGCTAGAGATAAATAAACGGGAGGGTTCAAACAACTCACGAACAAGTAGTAAGTATCCTGGTTCAAACAACTCACAAACAACTAGTAAGTACCCTTCTTGAGCTCATTATCTAGATTGGGTGCCCATACTTCAACAGAAACAGGCATGGAGAGAGAGAGAGAAAAAGCCCAAAGCACGGTTAAATCAAGAGTGTCTCCCAAGAAACACTCTTAACTAGCACAAGCAAAACGACATCTCTCACCTCACACAGCAGTGACAGCACTGGGAAGCCGAATCAGCAAGCAAAGATCAAATAAAACTAGCCCCAAAACCCAAAACCCAAAACAAAGAAAAAGGAACACGAACACAGCACTAAAACTACATCAGAGGGTTCGTAAAGGAAAACACTAACACAAAGACAACATCATCTCGCTACACTACACTCAACGGCCAGCTCAAGCTCACAACACAGACCCCATTCCCCGCCAAATCAAGCAAATACAAGAGAAAATGCAGCTAGAAAATGTCAATACCAGCAGAAACATCACTCCCATCTACTTGCTAAGCCCAAAGGTGCCATTTCACCCCACATAGACACCACTCGCGCGGGGGGGTAGCTGAATAAATCCTCAAAGGAGGTCCACGAAAAAATGCAAGAAACAGCAGAAACAAAGCGTGCCGCATCTACCGGAGCGGAGCATGCCCAAATCCCCACGTTTCTCCACCACTAGGAGACGCCCAAATCCCGGAGCACGAAGCAAGGAGCAACTCAAGCTAAGCTCCGACGCTCCACGAGCCACCTTAGCAAGACTACGAGCTCAGCTGAACTGAACTCAAGCTTGAATCCAACCAAACCCCCGACCATCCCACACAAATCACCCACCAGAAACCCAAAATTTAGCAGCCAATTGAGCACAGGAGGCCACAGCACCCCGAGATCGAGCGCCACGGAGCTCCCAATTTCCCCACCAACACAGATCCCCCCGAGAAAAAGCCCAAAACTTTTCCCCAAAAAAAAATCCCCTCACCCCGGTCACGCCACGAACGCTGCACCCTCAAGCTCCAGCCCACCCGATTCACACCCAGCAAACTAGATAGCAACCAAGCAGAGACCCCCCGCGGGGCAGCCCCGCGAATTCCGGAGCCGATTCGCGCGAGACCTACCTCGATCGGCGGGGCGCGCGGCGGCGGATCGGATCGGCGGTGCTCGCCCCGGGCCGTGACGCCCGCGGCCTCCGCGGGGAGCTGCCGGCAGCTAGGGTTAGGGTTCGGCGCGGCGAAATGGCGAGGGCTTCGAGCTCCCGAGAGCGAGCGAGACAACGAACGCGAGAGGAGAGAGAGCGCAGCCGAGAGCTATTGCTCTCTCTAGCTCGCGAGGGGTGCAAGATAAAGCGTGGTATACTGGCCCTGCGAGTTTTCAACGAAGGCGCCCGGTCCGGTTCGGCGGTGGGCCCGGCTCCGTCGGGCTGGGATCTTGGCCGTCGGTTTGCGTTCGGCGGGGCTCTGCGCCGTCGGATCGATGTGACGGCGGGCCTTGACGGCGTTAGGGGAGGAAAGGGACGGGGTGGTGGACTGGTGGGGGTAGGAAAGAGAGCAGTGAGAGGTATGGGGATGCGAGCCCCGCAGGGAAAGTGGTGAGTGAATGGACTGGGCTGGTTCGGGGAGCGGTAGTTTTGGTTGGAAGCTGTTTGTTGGTTTTCTAGCTGTATATAGTAATCGTAGCTTATGATTGTAGTTTTTTGAATTTTTTTATTAATTAACCTTTTTTTAAATTTTATTTTAAAGTTAACCTCCGGTGCACTTTATTTCTAATTCTGACCATTTTAGGGCGTGACAAAACAACACTGCCACGCCAGCCCATTTCTGGTCAAACTCTTGTCACGCCACTGGAACAGTGGTCCAATGGCGTGACAGTGTTATTTGGTCATGCCACAACCAGTGGCGTGACAAAAATTGCTATTTTGGGGATTTATCCTGGCGCGTGATAGTGCTGTTTGTCACGTCACCATCCGTGGCGTGACCAAAAGGGTCAGAATTGGAAATAAAGTGCGCCGGGGGTTAACTTTAAAATAAAATTAAAAAAATGTTAATTAATAAAATAAAAAAAAGTTCTAGTTTTTTAGAGCCGGTTTATTAGTCTATTTTTTGTTGGTCTGGTTTGCTGTTTCAGTAGATTGAAATGTATGGAATATTCTTTAAGGTTCTGAATGCATGTTTATATTTTGATTTAGCGTAAACATGGTTGTTTTTTTATTCTTCTTGTAGAAATATTGATGAAACAACTTAATTGTACTAAGTTACGAACAATTGAGTAATGCTTTGCAATGTCCATGTCTCCTTTATTTATTTTTATTCTTTGCAAAAAAAATTTGAAAAGACAATATGCATGTAATTAACCACGGAATTTTGGTAGTTTTTTACTTAGCCGGTTAATAATAATGAAAATGGGTTAGAAAGAAAATATCGTTGATTGTTTATAAGCAAGCTCTATCATCGTATATGAATGCAACTAATTCATTGATCGTCAAAATGCAGCTAGCTTTCAAAAGGTATTGGTGATGAAGGATGGATCAAAATTTATATGCTCCTAGATTGCCTTTTCTAATTGCAGTAAATAAATCTGTGAACACACATGATTTCACATCTATCTCGTGAACATAACATGAAATAACACGATGATTTCAATTCTTTGAATATGACAAATGTTCAAATAACCAATTCTTTGATCAATATGTTGAAAGTTAAGAAATTAGCAAAGAATCCCACAAAAAAAAACAGTTAAAAAACGGGGGGAAACCCTATATCTAGCTAGGTCGCCGCCTCGCCTAGCCCACCACCGTTGTCAGGCTGCCGCTTCTGCCTAGCCATGCCGACGCATTTCCCTCGGCCTCCGCCGTCGTAGGCTAGATCTTTGTGGCTTCGGCGGTGGCGGCAATCTGGAAGGGGATGAGGAGGGATTTAGTGGTGCCTTCTAGGAGAGAGTCGATGACGTCGGGATGGGGTGGCGCTGTCCGGGAGGAGATCTGTACGGAGAGAGAGACGAGCTCCCGTCGCTAGGCTACCATCGCCCTCAATAGCGGGTTGCCCATGCCAACCGGGTTGTTGTCAACTTCATCGTCACCCAGCCGCGTCGTCCTCCAAATCTGGACGGAGGGGGAGTAGATTTGCCAGCCCGTTTATGCTGTCGCCGGCGGGGGAGGGAGGGCGGAGGAGGTTGGGGTCGGCAGAGGAGGAGGACGATGTGGGTGACCTAGGGAGCCGATTGGGGGTGGCGGCTCCAAACACTTCTAACGTTGGAAACTGGACGACGTTGGGAGGGGGATAGGGGAAGGGACGACGGCAGCGGGAGGGGGCTGGGGGAGAGGCGGCGGTGCCGGCGGCGGGAGGGAGGAGGGAGAGGCAGTAGTGGCGGCGACTCCCTAGGGTGAAGGAGGAATGGGAGCCAAAGAGAGCTTGAGCCGAGAAGGGATGAGATAATGACAGAGAGAGAGGGGGTGCGAATGGATTTATGCGGTTGCATTTGGTGGTTAATTTCACCAACTTTCAGTGGCAATGTCCAACTTCAACCTACCAAAAGCTAGGATAGTACCTCTCCCCTAGCTTTTGCATTTTAATACATTCTCTCAGAAGCCAAAGTGAGAGCCGAGAGGGGATGAGAGAATGATGGAGAGTGAGAGAGGGGGGGATGCGAACAGATTTTATGCGGTGACATTTGGTGGGTAATTTCCACTAACTTTCGGTAGCAGTGTCCAAACTTCAACCCGCCAAAAAAACAGGAAAGCACCTGTCCCCCAGCTTTTGGCTTTTACTACATTCTCTCAAAAGCCGGAGTGAGAAACAAGAGGGGATGAGAGAACGATGGAGAGAGGGGATGCGAATGGCTTTTATGTGGTGGTATTTGGTGGGTAATTTTCACCAACTTTTAGTGATAATATCCCAGCTTTAACCCACCAAAAAGGCATTTTTTAGTCCATTCTCTTAAAAGCCAACTTTGGGCTCATCCCCAAAATTACTTAGAAAGCTAGTATATTTAGGGGGTTTTGACTTTTTAGAAGCAAAAGCCCCCCAAACATAACCATTTTAAAGAGAGGTTGTTTGTGTTAGAGATATGTTAGAGATAGAGATATAAATCCTTTTGTATTCCTTATCTGTATATGGCATGCACCCCTTGTACACCATATATATATATTGCCTATTGAGCCTCTGAATACATACACACAATATTCATAACATGGTATCAGAGAAAATGTTCTAAACCCTAGCCTCCTAGCTTCTGATTGCTTCCGCTGCCCGCTGCCCCCGGGAGGAGCAATCTCCACTCCCGGGGACAGCCAATTTAGTTGTAGGTTTTCATACTAGAAGCAGCAGCAGCCTCGATTTGGATCTGGATCCAGGTTTGGATCCGTCGCGCATCTTCCGCCGCCTCGACATTGATGGAGGCAGTCGATGAATCTAGCAGCGCGAGGAAGACGCTGACGTCGCCCCGACGCGAGCCACCCTCGTCTCCAACCACTGGCTCTTCCCACCATCGAGTCCAACGTCAAGCATCGTGTTGCGCCTGGCGCTTTGCGCTGCCTTCATCGCCGAGCATGCTGATGAGCCCGATGCAAGGTCGCCGCCCAAGCCTCTTCTACCCCGAGTCGCTGCCTCGGACTCGAAGCCCTCCTAAGCTCGCCCGAAGCTTCTCACTCGTCTTGCGTGCATCGCGTCGCTCCGTCTTGCCAAGCAATATGACCTCGACAAGACGCGTCGCCAATAAGCCGGCCCGAAGTAACCTTTATCACGCCCCGTCGAATCCGCTCCCACCATCCATCCATGCGTGCCACACCGCCCGCCCTTGAAGCCGCCGGTTGCCTGCACGCCTTGGTGCCGCCGCCACATGGGAGCACAGGGGCAGGGAAACCCTATCCTTGCCCCTGCCCGATTGAATCGGCTGGTTATGGAGATAGCTGTGTTGGAGAGTTGATTTGCTTGGGCTTTAGTGCTGGCATAGCTATTGGTGGGCATGTGTGCTTCTGTTGGTAGCGATAAGTTGAAGAGGAGGTGGTGGGGAGCCTGGTCAGACGTTTTGTCAAGTATACTGTGTGGGCTGGTTTTGCTAGTATCTGCTGCTAGGTTCTTTTTGCGTCTTTTATTTCTTTGTGTCGTTTTTTTCGTTACGTCCATTCAAGTCCGTACCACTCAATCTTTGAGTTCGTCTAAGCCATACGAGTCCACAAATTTATTGTCAATCATAGAAGTATAGAAATTGCCTTATGCATAACAGCAGCCGCCGCTCCCGCTCTTCTTTCTGAGCCGCGTGCAAATCGTAGAAGTCGTTATGATACCACCGCTTTCTTAGCTGCCGCCCCGAGTTTCTAAGGCCGCCGCACTTCTTTTGCACCGCTGCCGTCTTGGATTTCGATCTGCGCTGTCATACTTCCACCTATTTCTATTCGGCTTGATTTGACAGCTCTCTCTATTCATGTCGGTTTCATCATCATCTTCGTCGTGTTGCCGCGGTCGACTTTCTCAGCCCCTGCACCTTGTGTTTTATGGGCTGTTGCACAACCCCGGATGGAGGAGATCTTTTGATACTCGACATATTTTCCAAGAGCTGCACGCTACGACAACATTATCAAGACTTGGACTTCGGATTTTTCATATTTTAGTGTCAACCATCTTCAAATGCAATGCTATTGCATACGCTTTGCATTTGAGGGGGGTGTTAGAGATAGAGATATGAATCCTTTTGTATTCCTTATCTGTATATGGCATACACCTCTTGTACACCCTATATATATTGCCTATTAAGTCTCTGAATACATACACATAATATTCATAACAGTTTGGTGGCGGTGTACATGGTTTTATACTCTCTACAAGGGAGTGTTCACGTGCTACTCGTTTTTTACATGACCTGCGTCTTTGTGGTTCAGACTTTATTGGGTTTAATCTGTTTTGAGTGAAGTTCTCATAGGTATCACAAATTGTGGGTGGATCATCGAGGAGGTGTGAAACTGTTGCATTTGAGGGTAATGAATGTTGTGGAAATCTCTTAAGACTATTGAAATGTATTGTTGTCATTGAGTTGATTCCATCTAGTCAATGAGAGTGACTTTCGTTTGGGATTGATAAATTTTGTGTGGAGGCCAAGACGGTTCATCGGTGGAGTATAGTCATTGTACGAGCATGTGTCCCTTGTGCTTGCATCTGGTTTAGAATCACTTTTTTAAAATAAAAAACTATATGTAGTTGTCTTATCTTACGTTTACATCAATCAAGAGCTAATCAATGGTACAATGGTATAAGTAACGCCCCTTTGCCGGTGAGCAGAATGTTTTAATTAGTTCTCTTTAGAGGAGATAGTTATGCCAACTTTACAAGTCCTGCCGTCATGCCAAAAATGTGTCTAGACCATAGACGCATAGATTTGAACTAGAGGGGCCACCGTTGAAATATTGCAACAGTATAACATCATGGCACATTCTCATATATACTTTATTGTTGAATGTTGAGCACATACAACAAAATATGGGAACTTCTAATTTTCATCTAACTAAGTAGTAAAACCGAATGATTTAGGATTCAACCCTTTTTTTTCAAGTGTAGAAGCAGAAGCACCCATCTCTCTCTCTCTCACTACCATCTAGTCTCTTCGATGGAAAAATGCCCTGATGAATGTCACTTAGCAATATCAAAATCACTCAATATATAGTACCAAGGCCATCATCACTCAGCTTACAACCTAGCTAGTCCCCACTTTAAACGGCCCTCCACTCATATCCAAAGCAAAAAAAGTAAAAGAAAAGGAGACCGTGGCATCTGTTAAAGAAGCTGCCAACGTGAGTTATTATCATATACTCGACCCCCCCTGATACGTGCTGTTCCTGCACGGTGGGTACTACTACTCCTAAAGTACAACGCTTTCCATCTCGTCATCAAATCTCTCTCTCACTCACACACACACACACGTTCACATGACTTTGGGACTTGGGAAGTATAAGTACATTTGGAACATTCTCTGGATCAGGCCATGCCAAAGCAGCAAAGCAAAGGGCAGTTATTAGCAGTCGGTAGTACTGGTACTACTACAAGACAGAGACAGGCGTGCGTGCAGTGATGCAGGCAGGATGGCAGATTCTGTTGCTGCCTCAGCATGCAGCTTGCTTAACTGCATATACATGCACTGCCCACGCAAAAGCAGGCGCAGCACCAGCACATGACAACCAACCGTGCGCGCGCGCACGGCCGCACTGCACTGCGCATTGGCAACTTGGCTTCTCTCCGGGGCATATACAATGCATAGTAACCCAAGTGGTAGCCCTAACGAGAGAGTGCTCCACGTCAGTTCAAGTCACCTCACACAAATTTGTTCTATAATGCATAGTGGCTTTGAACGATGGTTTGGAACATTTATAATTCAGTCTCTTTATTGTTTTTATTTCAGCTCATTCAGTTATAATTTTATACAAAACCACCATTTTCTTTTTTTAGCCCCACCTCCATCCCGTCGTCCCCACAACTCCATCCCATCATTCCCTTCCCCAATCTCCCTCTCACTGCCCTATCGCCGCCGCCACAAATTCGAGGCCACCGTCCCTTGCCGACCTGATCCACCGCCTCCGCCGCTCTTAGTCAATCACTCACCACCACTCTTTCCCGCATCGTTGCCACCTCTGCTGCCCCATGAAGCTCCTATCGCCGATCACCGCACGGAGGGTCAGTGGTGTCCACATCTGGTCGGATCTAGACGACGGAGGTCCAGATCCCGTCGGATCCAATCGTCGTTGACCCAATCCGGTCGTCGTCGCCGTGCACTTGTGGTCAACGACTTTGCCACACCAGCTCGTCTTTATCGGATCCAGCGACGCCGACGTTCGTCTCCTTTGGCACGGCGGGCGCGTGCACCTTCCCAAGCTCGGCCATGGCCGAATCCAGTCGCAATCCAGGTGCACTCTCTCCCGGACCTCTTTCTCTCCCTTCTCCTCTCTACTAGGACCACACCCTTTCTCCTCAAGCACCTATGCCTTGCAGAAGCCGCTCTAACACCCTGCGAGACACCTCCTCGCCTCCACGGTGGCATCCGAGCCTAGGTGACCCTGTGAGGCATCTAGATGGGGCTACACGTTGTACGTGCTCTCGGCCCCAACCTATGTGCTGGCTGCAAGGCCTGCCGGGCCTGACGTGCGTGTGTGTGCCACATGCCACTGGCCAATCACAACTCATGTGCGCTTGCTCCAGGATTATTGGGTAAAGTGACCCCAACCTTTCCATGGAAAATCAAGAATGTGCTGTCTACACTAGTACTGCTGCTGCCTGCTTTCCTTTTGTTATGTTAAATATAAATGGTGGCTTAGTTAAGCAAAGTGGACTATTGGTCACATCATGAGTCATGGCCATGCCCTTTTTGTACTTTGAGCCAATGTGCGACTGAGTGAGTGAGAGGATCTATCTATCTATTCCCATCCTTTTGTTGGAGGCAGCCTCCTTTCTTTCTCTCCTGTCCCAAACTAAACCTGAGGCTGAGGTTGACTTGAGCCGGCCTTTTCGAAAGCCCTGGTGATTTGGACACCATGGGCTGTGACTCACTGACTGACTACCACATACATCACACTCACACATGCATGCGTGGTGTACTGGCAGTACGCAAAGAAAAGACTTTTTAAGGCTGACCTGATCCCATAAACAATCAACGGATTCTCGCAGCCCCCGTGCACTAGGCTCTGCACTTTGCGATGACGACGACGACGACGATGTGGTAGTGCCATAGATTTGACAGGGACACTAGCTAGGCTGGCAGCGAGTGAGGAGTACTAGTATAAGTAGTACCAGTTGGTCGTCTTGGAAAAGAACATTGAAAAGGGCCAAGTGGACAGGAACATTCTGGTAGTATTGATTAGTACTAGGGCGATTTGATTGGCTCATGATGGGTGGATACTTGATCGGCTACTGGTCGCCGCTTCTCGGCGTCATGGTATCATTCTCCTCACGGAATGTTGCGTTGCCTCCGGAGGTGGTTTGGCCCGGCCGGCCGGTTGGTCATCTGAGGCTGGGAAAAACTATGCTTTGTTCGTATTATAGCTAGCAACGTCTGCCACAAGCACAAGGAATGGAGAGAGAGAATAGAGTGGCACGGGGTGACCAGTTCAGTCAGTCAGGACGGTGTAACTATTTTAATGCAAGGCAAAAGGGAAAAAAAGCTTAGCAAGAAGGCCCAGGAGGCACATGTTTGACTTCCTGTCTTTAACTTTGGCTCTGTGCGGTTTCGCACCGCCTCTTCTCTATTAATATAACGGACAAACCTCCTGCCGGTTCCATTCAAAAAATAATTGTACAAGTTCAGGAACAGGCAAGCATCTGGTCCATGACATGTGTGGCCATTTTCAAAAGAGCTTGCTTGGGTCATGCTCCCTATATGAAGGCCCTCTGCGAAAGTTCCAACCACTAGAAATGGATATGCCAGTATATATGCAATTATGCATGCTTGGGTGATCTAGCGGGATACTAATGAGTTGCTCTTGCGTGGCATTTTAAACCTGGACTTTATGGCCGGAGCAGAGGCACTCATAATAAGGACGAGATGGGCATCAAACCTCTTACAAAAACCATAGAGTTCAAAGCAGAACTCGGATACTCTCTGATGTTACTTCTAGGCTGTTCCAATAACGTAAAAAGGTATTTGTTTTTTTTTTCAGATACTTGGAGCAGATTGTACTTTGTAGTGTAGTGTAGGTACTGCTTTTGATATTTAGCAGAGTTTATTTCACAAAAAAGCAGAGTTTACGGTCTCTTGTTAGGCTGTCTCGAGAACGTGAAAAATAAAAGGCAAAAGCTTTTCGATCTGGAGGAACTGATGGGCTGTCAGGCCCAGCCTGGTTGCAGGACTTATTAGGCCTACGCAATGTAGTACATCCGAAAGACCAGTGTTTTCTTTGTCCTTTTCACACAGGGCACAGCCTTGCCTACCAACCCAACCTTCACTTGACAGGTACTAACACTAGAAATGCATCTAAAAAAATACTAGAAATGTATCTCAGCGCTACGGCCTCCATCCCACCCTTTTTTTTCCGGTTCATGGTTCGGTACCAATAAAATATAAATTTATCGTCCTGATAGATAATATCATACTCAAAACAACTGATTTCACTGCAAACCACCTAAATTAAATGGAGCAACACATGTTTTGCATGGAACACGTGCCACCGAAATTAATATTGTACATTTACAGCACCACAGAACATACTTCAAGATAGGCTAATAAACCTCAGAAGCAGCCTGATGCAATTTAAAGAACGGATGATGGCTCGAGACTTCAACTCAATGTTCATTGGTCTCGTTCAAATGTAATTCCTCAGAGACTCTTGTGTGAATAAGATGGTTTTGTTCTGGCGTTAACCTTTCTTTGGTTGACCAAGCTAATAAATATTTCTAACCCCAGGCACTTCAGAGTAATACATTTGAAAAGATTAGATAAGCTTTTTTAGGACAGATTAGATAAGTGGTTAGCCTTTAGGACCTCCACTAAGGAAAAGAAACCCCCAAATAGGAAGATGGACCATTTCCAAATAGTTCTTACTTCAACCATACGCATCAAAATCTTCAAGATAATTTGATTGGTATCTCCTCCCCGACAAGCTCAAATATTTCATCAATTCTGAAATAAAACCACTATCACTGTATCATACAAGTTATGACATCAAGGCAGAAATGAAATATTCATAATTACATAATGTTGATAACAATATAGGGTACAGCTTAGTTTTCAAAATTCAAGGTGCAAATTCTGATATTCTTAGTTTATAAAATTCATAAGCTAAAAGATACAATAAAGTAATTACCTATTCATCTTGATGTTCACATTAGCAAGCCAAGAGGTTAAATAAACCTGTAAAACAAGCAATTAACAAGATAAAACCCTTGTTAGAAAGCATGCCAACTTTAGCAAACCATATCTGATCTAATTCAAAGATGGCCCTAGTCCTTTATGTACATGAAGCAACTTAGTACTTACTAAGCCTACCGAACAGAGGATGAAAGATAAATGCACCAGGACAGAATCAGTTGAGTTTTCTACTGGAATTAGTGTAAAACTTTGCAAATTAGAGAACCAGACCTGTAAAACCTCATGGGATGGGGTGTGGCCAGGTTGTCGTGCCTGTGAGACATCAGCACTCCAATTTTCAGGCAGTGGGCAGCTCTCTCCCGACTGAAGGCCAATACTCTGAAATTCGTAGAATTCCCCATCATACAGCTCATCCGACCATTCTAATGATGTATGATGTTCTTCTGCGCCTTCCTTTAAGTTAATCGAGAGGAGTTCCAAGACAAGCAGTCTCTATAATGAAAATGATTTCCATTGTCAGGGAATTGCCCAAAAGAAAGGGAAAAAGCGGGCAAGTAAATATATATATATATATATATATATATATATAGCTGCACAAGCCAAAGCATATCAAAATCAACAAGCATCACCATAAAATAAAATATGGAATGATGATATACCTTCAAATGTAGCTCTGAAACAAACATGTCAACAAGCTCTTGGGCAAGATTCTCTGAGATAATTCACAAATAAAAAGAATTCAAAATAAGAATTATATCTTGCTGGATAAGAAACAACATAAGATTATTGGTGCAGATCTGAATCTGAGCAGCTATTTCAAAAAGCAAATTGGGATGGATTAGTTGAAACATAAAGAAACTAGATATTTAATCAATTAATTTGATCAAATGCGAGAATGCTACACTGAAAACTACAAGATAACTCAGAGTTATTTCACTAACTATATAAAACTCATTTGACTTTCTGAATCTTTTTCGAGAATGCAATATTGCCATGTCCAATATAACGGAAAGGAGGGTCATTTGACTTTTGGAGTCTTTTTTGAGAACACAACTTTCTGAATCTTTTAAAAGGCAAGTATTGTCATGCCCAATAGAAAGGAAAAAAGGGTCACGGTAAGTTAATCTAGTTTTGTATGAAACTAAGTGAGTAACCCACCGAATTCTAACATGGAGAACCATTTGAACACTGGTGTTCCTCCACCATCCCCTGAATCATTCAAATCATCTTGGCGATCAGTAAACTGAACAAGCGGACTATTGCCAGATACTTTGGAGAAACAGCACATAGAGCGAGAAGCTTTAACCAAGTCGGACAGGGCAAGGACCTATTACCAGGAAAAAGAAGAAGAACATGGCATCCAAAAACCATTCATGCCTTACGTGATCCAACATAAAATAAAAGGAATTAAACCAGCACGGCCATGTATATTAGTGTTACCATCTCCTTGTAGGCTGATAGAAGCACGTCACAGCATTGCTCCTGGACCAAGCAAGAGACAAGACGAACAGGAGTTAGCTCATGCTGCCAAGAGAAGATTCAATGGATTCATGGCGAGAGTGCTGCTACCTCCCTGCGCGCCAGCTTGCCGCTCGCCCTGTCGCAGATCCCCGGCATGTCCTTGAGCACCCCCAAATCCATCCCCGGCATGTACCTGACAAGCCCACGCAAGAATCCACCATCAGTAACTGCTAGTCACTAAATCCCAAGCTCCAAGCGCCGCCAAACACAGAGCCATGGAGGAGAGGGGGGTACTGCGGGAGAGGTGGGCGTTGACGAGCCGAGGCGTGGGAGCGGCCGGCGGCGCGGCCAGCCACCGGCCTTGGCGGCGAGCAGGCGCGACCACTGGTTGCGCAGGTTGCGCTGCGCCGCCGTCCGCCACTGGCGCAGCAACGAGGACGACGGGGATGGGGAGGTCGGGGCCGGGGCCGGGTGGGAAGGGCGAGTCGGGGTGACTGCGGAGGCCTCCATTGCTTTGTCCGTGAAGGGTCTCCCACGATGTTGGATCTGCCGATCTGGAAAGGGGAAAGCGGAGCGGACATAAGTTTTGGGGTTTATCTCCGCGCAGCGGCAGAAACCGTTTCACATTTACTTCTATCGTGCACCGATAGTGACACGTGGCCCCAACTGCTTCTTTGGCTTACCCACGAGCTTTCACCTCCCTATCTCCCACCTGCCCACATTGAGCGCTCATGTTGTCTTCACCTCCACCGTCACTCAGTGGCGGATCTAGGATTAGATCACGCCTCGGGCTAAATTCTAATAGGCTAATATCTTAAAACTAACGCTAATTTCTCTTTGTAATGTCTCTTCTCATTTCTGTGGGTTCAAAAGATACATTCAGGCTTTGCTTTTGTTAGACTGAAAAAATAACTTGGCTAACTTTTATTTGATATATTCTCGGTTGAATATTGGTGTAGACACAAATCAGACTTTTTTTATACCTGAGATATGCAGAGTTAATTGATCACTTAAGTTTGAGCTGATACATCTATCCTGTGCTACCAAATCAGGCTGCTTATTATACCAAAATTTGCTGGACTTGCAATCGCACAGAATATTTTGTTACTTGGTTTTGTTGGTTCCATTCAGGTCGATGCAGCCATAGTTCGAATAATGAAGACGAGGAAGCTTCTCAGCCACACCCCTCTAATAACAGAGCTCTACCAGCAGGTAACAAACCTAACCTAATCTTCTTGTATGCACACCATACAAATTGAGTACCTAACCTGCCGCCGATGCCTGTCGTCGAGGGAGCCCTGGAGCCTGCCGCCGACGCCTGCCACCGACGCCTGCCGCCGGCGCCGAGGGAGCCCTGGAGCCTGGAGGCGCTGCCGCTGCCGCTGCCGCCTGCCGCCGAGGGAGCCCTAGAGGCTGGAGGCGCCGCGCCGAGCTCGTCCACCACGCTCCCCGGCGGCGCCAGCGCCGCCACGCCCCTGGCCGCGCCCACCCTCCCCGCCGCCGCGCCGCCCTGATCTCCACCTACCCCTCCACCGGCTCGTCCGCGGCCAGCCTGCCCCTGTACGCCCCGCTCCGGACCGCGTCCAGGACTAGCACCTCCTCCGGCTGGAGCGCAGAGACGAGGCTCTTGGCGGCAGCGCGCGCGCGGTGGGCGGGGACGGACCGACGGAGGGCGCGTGGGCGCGGCGCCGGGCGTGAGGGAGGGCGCGGAGGGAGCCGGGAGGGGCGGCCGGCGGCGACGGCGGGCGGGCAAGGTCGCGAGGGGAGCCGCCGATGGAGGCAGTGGCGTAGAGGGAATCAGCCAGGGGAATAGGGGATTAGATCTGATTGAGTTGGGGAAGGAGCAAGGAGGCGTCCGCGTGGGCTGGGCCGTCTTGCTGGGCTCGGGCTAAATGCTGTACTACTCCTGTTAAAGGCTATATGAAAAAAAAAATTCTACTGTGGTTTTCTCTGGGTCTCGGGCTATAGCCCACCCTGCCCGAGGCCCAGATCCGAACCCCGTCACCCTGTCGTCGCTCCTTCTAGAAGCATCAACGTCCCTCTCGCGCCTTACTCCTCTTCATTCCTCACACCTGCTTGGTAGATCGTCGCGCCTCTGGTGGGTCTGTGAATGGTGGTGTCCTTCTTCACCGCGCCGTCGATCTATCTAGCCGAGTGCCTCCCATGGTGTCGCCACTAGGCTGTACGTCAATGGTAGGTATCTCGACACACCTGCCTGTCGGACCACCGGGCTTTGAATACCCGAAACTCTCGTGTGTGTATCGTACTAGTAACATAATTAGTGGCTAGTACACACATCCACAACATTGATAACCGCATCCATACATATATACATACAAAATGAAACAAATATGGCACATAACTTAAGCGATTATAGAGTTTACATCACAAGAGCCGACCGGCCAAATAAAAACTCAAGTATCAGAAGTAACGAATGAAAATAACGGAAGCATAATATGTGAAAAGTCCAAAAGTTCTGCGGTATGCTCAGCCAAACCCTTAGGCAACCAACAAGAAAAAAAAAGTCATAGAAAGACCCGTCACTGAACCCTCCGGTACCAGGTGCAAAAAACGTGTCGTCCGGTGTAGGCTCACCCTCTAAGTCTGAACAACAATTTAAACAAGATTAAGTACATTGCATACTCAAAGAAGACTTATAGTGTATCGTATATATATATATATATATATATATATATATATATATATATATATATATATATATATATATATATATATATATATATATATATATATATATGTATATATATATATATATATATATATATATATATATATATATATATATATATATATATATATATATATATATATATATATATATATATATATATATATATATATATATATATATATATATATATATATATATATATATATATGTGTGTGTGTGTGCTAACAAAGGATGATGCTCTATGTTACAATTTATTTTCAAATTAAGCAAGTTTTTATTTGCAATATCAATATGTAGTACTTTGCAACAAAAATTTAAAGAGCAGTTAAATAGATAAAGGACAACAAGTAAATACTTGATAAATAATAAATCACAACCCTCCTCAGCTGCGATCAACATCTTACTTTTAGCCATAAACATGACACTCAACTCAAATACACAACAAAACCATTCCCCCATTTTCCAACAAGAACCATTTTTATAAAAACCAAGACTATACCTGATGGACTGCACCAAGCACGCTCATGATCACGAGTACGACTATTTAAATAGATTTACATTCTGCAGAGGTGTACAACTTTACCCACAGCACACAAATTCTCTAGTTTGTTTGGCATCCATCCATACCACCGCTCACTAACATTTGGTGAGCAGTCTAGAGCACGCATTGAAGCCTTTACATCACCTAGTCCTAACCTTGCACTAGCTTGGCGAATGAACATCCTCACTTCACCCGGGTACACCCCCATCTCAGTGAGGCATTCACTGTTGTGTCGGTAAGCTTTGTTCCCAATACCGTGGTGAAGGGTGCCCCTTCGAGCATGCCTACACCGGTCATGCTCACACTATTACGGTCTACCAACGTGTAAGGCTAGTTTTCGATGACTTAATTAGCTAAGGCCATCCCATACTAGCACATGTGATTGTACGCTTATGCTTTAGATTGGGACACTGGCGTTCGGTCCTTAATTAACCCGAGCGAGGATCTCCCCCTATCTACTTGTGAGATACACCTCTCACACTTATCAGATTATAATATAACTCGCTCGCGTCTCAAACTAAGTTCTCCATTTTTATTTTTTGACAAAAATAACAGAGGTAAACCCCTTTGGACCATCATTTTAAAATTTCCCAAATTCAAGTTCAACATTTCATCCATTTTCCAGTTTCAGTAAATCTAGAGTTTGGCTAAGTATTTGTGCGATATTTGCACTCGAAATACCCAAATCGACATCATCTATTGCCTAAACCATAACCTATTGGCTACCATAGTAAGTCTACTAATATTTCAAGGAGGATCATGCATTGAATAGGAATATAACTACCGTTATCCTAAATATAGCAATTTTAAGCAAACAAACATGCATGAGTAAAAGAATTGCAAAAAGAAGTAGAATAATTGAAATAGTAGGATCAAGATGGTCAAAGGGGGTGCTTGCCTAGCTCTGGTTGCTCTGAATATGAGGATGGTGGTTCGTTGTAAAATTCGCTCGAACAATCGACGTCTAATAAACAGAGTCGGAAACAAATTAAATATAGAAAAATAATTTAAACAACAACAAAATCCAAATCTTTTTTTTTTGCATAATCAGATAGAGCATGATTTTAGATGAATTTATAAAAAAAGATTCATCTTATTTGGAGTTCGTATGCAAAAAGTTATTAACGATTCAATTTGCTTCGGTTTTGAAATTCCAAAAATTGTAAAAAGGAGTGACGTCGAAAGCGTATTCTCCGAGGTTTATGCCTTCCAACAGAGAAATCATATTTTCCTTTGAACTGAAAGTGACTCTCTCATTTTTTTTCGAAATTTTATTAACTTACATGTGAGGCCTACTTGTCAGTGACTCATAGTTTTATTCTTTGGATATTTATGTAAAAAAATAGAGGCGGTCTCATATGTCATAGACTCATTATTCATTAACTAAAAAATTAAACCTATTTTTTATTTTAATTATCTGATGACTGGGCTCCACATGTGAGTCTCTCGGTTCAAAAATATGTTTTAAAACTGGGAATAGTGTGTAGTCCCACATGTCATGAACATATTTACTAAAAAATGTTTAAAATTAAATTTTTGTAAAGTTTTTGGCAGGTCCCTCGGGCTAAAGGAGTGGCACACTGGGCTCAGTGAGTCTAGGCGATGCTAATGGACTGGGCGCGGGGACCTAGGGTCACCAGAGGCGAGCCGACGGCAAGCAACCGTGGCAGCTCCATGGGTGGCTAAGATGAAAAGTGTAGTAGAGACACGCCCTTGGCAAATTGACATGCGCATGAGGATCAGTGACTCACCACGACCACGAGGGTGAATAAAATGAGGCCGGGGAAGGGTTGAGGCGGCTTGCCGACGACGAGCAGCAGCGGTGATGCTCACGGTGACAGCTCTCCACAGCGACAGAGATGCTACAAGGAGTGTCGCATTAGTTCGCTGACATCCTAGGGATGCTGTGGACGCAAGGAATTTGACCGGGACTCACCGGGCTTCGAGGAAGAATGGAAACGACGACAGCGGCCGTAGATGGAGAAGATGGTGATGCCCAGCTTTATCGCGAGTTTGTCCACGTTGAGTGAGGGGATTAGATGAAAGGGTGTCAGAACACATGATGACGCACTGGAGAGAGGTTCAAACCTTCTAGAGTGGCGGGAACGCAGCAGCTCAGATCGGGTGCACACTGGAGTCGGGGACAAAGGAGAATGCAATCAAGCTACGGGACTCCCGGGGCTGCATTGAGCAAATGAGAGGGATGGGCGATGCAAGAGGACCACAATGACGCGAACATCATGGGTGAGGAAGCTCACTAGAGCGGCAATGGCGCGGAGGCGTGCTCACTGGCGTCAAGAACGACGAAAGTGTTCTCGCGAAACCAAGGAGCGGTGAAACTCGGGTTTGTGCAAAATGGAACATGGGCGAGCTGAGGATGATAGTGTGTGCTCTAGCGCTTAAGTAGCTTGGACAATTGCGTGAGAAAAGCGGTGAGACGCCGGCGGCCGCGTGAGATACTCGCGGACGCTCTCGGGTCCTCCGTTTGCGCGGGGGAAATAGCATGTCAGTAGGGTGGATAGCATGGGTGATAGCAGGCGGAGGTGACAGGAGGGTGGTTGAAGCACCAAACCGTGGGCGGTGATCATGAACCATGGGCGAACGACGGAGCTAGCGAGGGCGAGCTGACGTGCAAGCGAGGGCGAGAGGTGGAAGAGAGGTGCTGACATGTGGGCTCAGCATGTCAACGGGAGAGGGAGGCGCGGGCTGGAGTCGATGTGAGTGAAATTGGGCTGGCATAGATGCGGCCCATTTGCCCGATGGGAAATTTGATTTAGCTTTTGAATTTTCCAAAACTGGCTGACAGTTTCCCAAATTTTTGTACTTAGCAAACGGGGTCCAACATTTATGAAATTTTTTGTGGGGGCTCTTTGCACAGTATAGTTTTTTTTTTGTTTTTCATTATTTTATCTATTCTGTGTTTTTCTCGAAAATTCTTCCAAGTTGTTGTTTGCATGTAAATTCACTATTTGATTTATGCAATTATTTAAAAAATCATGCAAAAATAATTTTCCACACAAAACATGCTCAAAATCATTCTCCCACTTATTTTCATTGTACTTTACAAAATTTGTGATTTTTGGGGTGTTACACTACCCCTACAAAGATCTTTGCAATCTAATCCCGTGCTTAGGATTCCAAAGGAAATTAACTTGGATTCTTCATTAGAGTATCTTCGTGTTCTTCAGCACAAATCTTAAAGCACCCCCTCTATTGTTGGTTTATGAGACCTCCCTCGAGCAGGCCTTTCATTCTGTACAACCGAGGAGAGCCTTCGGGGTGCATTCGAGAGGTTTGGTGAGCTCACCGAAGGTGATGAACTTATGGAGTAGATCAATGTTACAAGAAAACTGTGCTCTGTTTTGCTTCAGAAATATTCAGATTTGGGCTCCTGTGTGCTGTTGTAGTTAATCTTGTGATTGATCTTAACTAATAAAGATTGGGGTTTACCCCCACGCAGCGGGAGGAATCGTCCCACCTTTCCTTCTATCGTGCACCGACAGGTGGCCCCAACTGCTTCTCTAGCCTACCCACGATCTCCCACCTACCCACAGCAATGGCGAGCGCTCACACCATATTCGCCTCTACCGTCACCCTCGCCGCTGCTCCTTTTAGAAGCATCAACGCCCCTTTCGTGCCCTACTCTTCCTTCCCCTCACACCCACTTCGCCCGGTCGTCACCTCTAGTGGGTCATGTAGCGGGCGGCGTCCCTCCTCCACCATCGTCACTTGCATCCAGCCGCTGAGTGCCTCCCATGGCACCATCACTAGGTTGTACGTTAGCAGTAGGTATCTCGACGCACTTGCCCCTACAAAGATCTTCGCAATCTAATCCTGTGATTAGGATTCCAAAGGAAATTAACTTGGATTCTTCATTAGAGTATCTTTGTGTTCTTTGGCACAAATCTTAAAGCACTCCCTCTATTACTCAGTCTTGTAAAAAACAGAATACGGTTGTCAGACGGATAGGGTACCGTCAAGCGATTAATCGAAATAGGGATGATTAATCAGAATTATGCGGACAATTTGGCGTTCTCACATATTTGATGATAAGACTAGTTTTAGACATATTTGAACACAATATATTGTCAATACTATCAAACAGACTTGTACCACCCTCTGATTGTACATGATAACTCCATTACTAACTCAAAAGATAACAAGATTGATCGGTGGACTATTATAGTTCCGCACCAAAGTACGACTTGCAATGAGTTTAAGTAATAGATTAAAAGCATGCATTATCCCATAGATTAGACTAACTTAACACACTGATGAGACAATGACCAAAATAACTAAGTTTTAAATTTAAGTACAAAAAATGACCCACAACCATGAGAGAATCAGTTACTCTGAATCATTGTCAACAGTCTGGTTTTGTGATGGTTATATATGAATCAGTTACTCTGAATCAAGTGTTTTGTGCTTGAGTATATTAGGATTCTAACTGGGCTACTATTGGGCTTGTTGTAATGGGTTGAATTCTAACTTGACTAAAGGGTTGAATTTGGTCAATTCAACGGATTATGCGAGCGATTATACAGAAACAACCGATTAATCGGACAATGCGGTCGATTTGGTGTTCACAAATGTTAAATGCGCTCCGATTCATGTATACGTGACGTTTTGTCTGGCGACTCTACGTAAACGGGTGATTAATCAGCCGTTCCGACCATTTTTTACAACACTGCGGTTACTGATCTCTGAGACCTCCCTCGAGCATGCCTTTCGTTTTGTACAACTGAGGAGAGCCTTCAGGGTGCATTCGAGAGGTTTGGTCAGCTCACCGAAGGTGATGAACTTATGGAGTAGATCAATGTTACGAGAAAATTGTGCTCTGTTTTGCTTCAGAAATATTCAGATCCGGGCTCCTGTGTGTTGTTGTAGTTAATCTTGTGATGAATAGAGTCGCAAAACGGCCGAGAGGCTTTGTGTTCATGTCTTACGCCAATGAAGAGGAATCCAAGAACGCCATGGAAGGATGCACGGGAAGGTGAAAAATAAAATACACTGTTTAAATGCTTGCTTTTGTTGGGTCAAGTGGTAGTGGGTGCAAGCAAATCGTGTTGTTTGTCATTTGTCAGTCTCTGATTCTTCTGGTGGAAGTGTATGGCAATCTAATTGATATCTGCAAATTCTCTGCATCTTTCACAGTTCCTAGATGGCAGAGTAATCTTTGTTGAGGTTGCAAAGAGGAAGGTCTGAACTCTGAAGCATGCCCAGGTGCCAAAACAGAAAACAAAGCCAATTCAAATAGGAAATTCATCTAGGTGAAAAACAAATCAGAAAATTCATCAACTTGAAACTTTCATCTGTGTAATTGTTTATGAGAGAAGGGCTTCAACAGCTAGTTGTCCTCTAATTCTGTTGTATATCTGACATCATAGCAACATTAAAGAGGTAACTTTTTTTTTTCTAAACTAGAAAACCAATGCCTGCAAATTCACTTCATTGTGGATTTCTGTAGCACATTTGTACGAGTGATATGAAGTGGTAGTATAGTATATTGTAAGACCATGATTAATTCCTAGAAATTTGATTATAGATTCTGGTCCAAATCCCAATTGAGATGCATTGACCAAGACTTGTACAATTCAAGAAAACTATATCATGCCATGCAAAACATAAACAAGTCACTGCCCCTGTTATGCAAAATATAAGTACTAAATACAAATTGAATTATAAGAACTTAGTTATGCTGGCATGCTTTACTTTATGCAAATAGAAACGGGTTTCACTTTATGGGCATTGATGTTAAGCTCATTTGTCAAAAGAATAACTAAAGAAAGCCTTGAAACATTCTGTTGTTTTGCTGCCAAGTCATTGCTTCACAGATAAGAGTCATATAATTTGCATTAGTACAATCCTACTAGAACTATGAAAATAGAGGTCATTGCATGATAACCATTGACCTTTGAACCTCCATCACTGGGGCAAAATTACAAACACGCAATGAGGAAAATGGAAACAGCGTAGATTTGAACTATACATGGGCACACCAGAATCACACTTGCTCCTCCATTTGTGGAAGATGAGTGTGGTTTCAACCTGCCTCTCATCAGTAACAGAAGAAATCAGTTCTAATGACGATGCCACCTATTCGGTACGCCCTCTGCATACGCTTCCTTCCCGTCTCCCATAGTGTCATTTTGCCTTGGTAAGGAGTGGAATTGGCATGCATGCATGCATACTGGCGTTGTTATGGCACAATGACATGTGGCCAAGAACAATTTAGTTTCTTATGCATCGCCGGCTAGGCTTTGGGGATCAAGATGGTAATGGCTGCAACATAATAGAAAGAACAATGATGCGAAGATGTTGTGCCTGTTGGCAAGCTGGTAAGTTTCTTGAATTTTTTTGAAGGATTAAGTTTATTGATTTGAAGATGTCATTGTTAGAGGTTTTTACTATCGTCCTACAAATAATAGTATTTTAAGTCATCCGTGATAGTCAGTTGCACTTAATTGCCTCCCCAGGTATGGCATACTTCTCTTAGATTTCCTTCATATTAATTATTAAGTGTTGACTACTAAGAAATAGTGGTCCAGTTACAAATTCAATGCAGCAAGAACATTTGTTTGTGGATGGAAGATTTAATTATTGCAATTCTCTTTCACATTATATTGCTCTTTTGTTCTTTTTAGTACCTATTTAATTGTTACTCAAGTACATCACATATTAAGTTCCTGCCATCTACTTTAATCAAATGGAAAAAATGAGTAATATTCAAACTGACAATCATCAAAACCATACAAACGAATAATGTTGTCTACCACATGTTGTTACTACAACTCTCCTGCCCACTGGGTCATGATTTTAGTTGATTGTGGGAAAATAGATCCACCATGATCAATGTTCCATAATACCCCATTGCTTTTAGCATGTATTTTCCTTTTGAATAAAACTTAAATCTCTCCACTTTCTTTGTACTGTGAAATCATCAATTCGGTATAATACCCTTGGTTTCTTCCTCAACTATGGTTTGTAAGCTACAATGATTTAATGATCTTCCTATCGTCTCATTCTGCAAGAGAATAGCTCATCTCCCTAAATTGCACAATTCAGTGCATGCGCACATCAGATTGTTCTAGTTTAATTTTTCATGTCATGTGACCTGTGAGCTTTCAATTCGATTCAATTGTGATATTCCCAACTGTTGGGATCACTGAAACTGATCAAGGAGTTGATTTAACCATGCATACACCATGCTGCAAGAGACGAGCAACCACTGGGCGTTGTTCGAGAAGCTAGCCAGGGACAAGAGCTCCAACCTGGCCATGGACCCATGGGCGCCCTCCCAATCCCAAGCAGCCTCCATGGCCTCGGCGATGGTGACAGAGATGATGGAAGCCGACGCTGAGGACAGCGAAGGCATGTCCATGGAGGTCAAGCATGACAGGTGTGTTCAGCTTGCAACCACTGGCGCCCCGCAGGGTGAGGCGCTCCACCAGTGACTGCAGCACTGCATGGTAAAACAACTACTCAAGGCGGCGAGCTACCAGTCGAGCTCGGTGACGTGATCATTGTGAGGTGCACGGCATGGCAACTGTAGCATGTAGTACCACAAGAGCGCCAGATGGTAGTGGTAAGACTACATTGTGGCCTTGATTCGCTTTCTACTTGTGTTGGTCATTTCTTGTTTTAGTAGCACGGCCTTGAGCAAGAGAGGGGTTAAGGTAGATGTTGCTGTCCATTTTAGCAAGCGGTAGTGGAGTTCTTGTGTGAAAGAAAATTGATATTTATTATACGGTTTAGAATCCCGTTTGCTGATATGTATCACTCTATTTTGAGGTTCCGTTGCAACGCACGGACACCCTATTAGTAACTAATAAAAGAAGGAGTTTACTTCCGCACAGCGGGAGGATCATCCTGCCCCTACGTACGTAAAAAAACAACGAAACCCCCCGCGCACTGGGACTATCGTGTCAGCCGCGACGTGTCCCTAACGTGTCCGCCCCTCACATCTGCGCCATCGCTGCCCCGCCTTGCACCCACGTTGGTGTCGCCGCCCTTGATTCGCACGCCTTTGACCTCGTTGTCGCCAGAACCACCCTCGCCACCGGCCGTCCACGTGCGTCCCCCATCCCTCGGCACTTGCAAAGCCCCCTATGTCGCATTCCTCGTCTCCCTCTCTCATCCTAGGCTCCGTCGTCGTTGCTCCACCCACTCCCCCATCCCCATCTCCTCTCACCCTCCTATCTCATGGAAAGTTTGTATTTCCGTTGCAACGCACGGGCACTCTGCTGGTATACGTGTACAGATCAGTCTTAAAGGTAAAACAAGAATTACAAGCTCAGCTGAATAGAAATTACCCACGCTAATAACTATTCACGGTAATTGAAACAAGATGATTGTAATCGTGCTATGAGTTAATAAAACTCTTGTGATTTGCTCTGAAAAAAAGATGACGATAATAGTAACTACTAGGACACAGTTGAGCCGTTGATCTTCAACTGAAAGGGTATCAAGCGATCTCAGCCGTTAACTCTCCACAACGCTTCATTCGCTGATTCTCTCTGAACTTCTTCAGACTTGAGTCTTTCCTCAGTTTTGACATTCGCTCTCTCCGTATATACGTATGACGTCTTTCTTTGTTGAAAGGTTCTGGTACCGCTCGATCGAAATCGACACTTGGATAAAACGAAAGCACTTCCAAATTATTATTATTCCTGTTGTAGGGGCGGCCCACCGGCCCCACGGCATAGGCGGCGCGACAAAGGGTCCCCGAGGGACCCTAAGAAGGTCTTCGAGGGGCTCGGCGACCGGAGCCGCCTCTCGAAGAACCTCGAAGTCCCCAAGACGCTCAAGGCTCGGCAAGACACCAAAGATGACATTCGGAGGGCCCCCGAAGGTATTCCCGAAGCCTCCGAAAGGTTCCTGAGGGCCCCTAAGGCCAACTCCAAGGATGTCCCCCGAGGGGGCCCCGCGGGCCTCCCGAAGGAGGGCCCCCGAAGGGGCCTCGCAACCATCAGCAAAGTGCAACAAAGGTGGACCAAGCTCACTGTCCGGGTAGACCAGGTCCAGGAGAGTCTACCACGCGCCGGGGTCTACTCTTAGACTAGGAAAAGCCCCTGCTACCCCTAAGGTAGTTGTACTTTCTTAAGGGTATGTATGTAACTTCATGTACATTTCCAGCTGGAATCCCACTCTTGGGACCCTTCGGCCTCTCGCTTAGAAGCCAAGGGTCCCCCTCACTTTACTGTCTGATCATTTTTCCACGACAATTCCCCTTTTTAGCCGTTCATCGTAATGGCCGATGACTCGGAATCACTTTTGATCAACCAAATGATGAAACTTACTGGACAGCAATTATCAGGATGAAGTTAACAAGACAATTTAAAAAAGAAGAGATGAAGTTAGCAAGACACGAGACAAGGAGATGCAGCAGTCCATAGTTCCCAAAGATCAGAAAGATTAGTAAGGAGGATTGCCGCAACAAAAAAAAAAGTAACAAATATACTATTCAGTTCAAAAGTAACTAAATTGATGCAAAACATCCGGTTACTAGTATAGTCAAGACATGAGCAGATCGCTGAAGAGGGATACATGATGGCCATGGCTGCACTTGGACAGTGTACATGCCACCATACTGGCCTGAAAACACACGCAGATTCTGCTGCAAGTTTCAACCTAAGCTGACTTTAAACTCTCCAAATTACAACCATGACAGCCAGCCAAGCAGTAGTGTGGCTTGCAAGAAGATTATTTCAGCTAGCCATAACACAGTCCTGCATCTACCGATCAAAAACCAAAGAAACCAAGCTCAGTTGCCCTTTCTTTCTCGAATGTCTCAAAGTATTGGTATATGATGGTGACGGCAAGCAGTATACCAGTTCCTGAACCAATTGCGCCCATGAAATCAGCCAGGACAGTCAATGCACCAATGCAAACTCCACCAAATGCAGCGGCAGTGGGGATGTATCTGTTCAGCTCCTTCTGCAAGTTTGACTCGCGATGGCCTGGCATCACCATTTGTTGTTCCTATTGAATTGCCAGAGTTAGGAGTTTATAGGTAGTTCTTGCATAATGATTATACACGTGCAAAACAAAATATAGACAATAGATTGGTGCATTTAACATTTCTAATCCATATCCTGCTTAACATGGATCCATTAAGAAAAGATCCAGAAGTTCCAAAGGCAGGGAATAATGTTTTTCTGAACAGATCTAAACAAAAATACTAGAGATACAAACTAAGGGCATGAGCACTAGTGTCCCTCAGAGACTAATGTTGATGTTACAACAAACTGTCAAGAATCAGGCACAGCTACTTCATTTGTACATGTACTTAACGCATCATGTGAAATAAATCAAGTGGCGGACAGAGTACTATCATATACCGAAGAAGTGAGAACATGATCCTCTTTGGAGTTAATAGACACAGAGCCCAGAACTGGACAGTGTATTATCATATACCGCAGATCCAAGACACACAGATCCGACATTAAAAAATCAACCTTGTCCATGCAATACTCTAAGACATGCTATGGTACATACTACATACACAATGATATATTGGACACTCAGCATAACGTTCGGAATATTGTACAAATCACGATGAACTAGCATCAACCTGGAACAGTAACTGATAAAAAAAACATAGATTACACATATAAATTGTTACCTTGAGCTGCTTAGCAACATCCTTTGCTGATGAACCAGACACTTCAATCCATGTCTTTGAGAAGAGAGCACAAGCTGAGAGCATGAAGATAACATAGAACAGTGCATGGAATGGGTTTGCGAGAACATCAGCCAAACTGCATGGTTTTCAACATGCTAAGGTAAGTATAATTAACAACAGTGAAGGAATATCAGAAAATAAATGGCACAATCACAAAGAACCGGCGATCTCATCAAAAAAATTAGTTATTCACCTTGATGGGGCAGTTACATAGTAAGCAAGGCCACCAACAGGAATAGAATGGCCAGAGTATTCAGATTCCTTCCATTTCCCAAGAAGGTTAACAAGGAAATTTCCACTGTACTTCCTGTAGAGAAGCTGTGGTAGCAGTAAAAATATGTTAGCAATTACACACACATGAAAAGATTTACTTTACTACAGCCCTGGAATCACAGTTTGTACCTGGGATATGAAATATAGGTTGGTAATCAGTGCAGAGTGCAGAATGATGGGCATGTTCGAAGTGTAGAACAGCTTAATTGGATATGAACCTTGCTGCCCACGGGCATTCTTTGATCTCACTGGAAGCACAACACGGAAGCCTTGGAAATAGATAACTATGAGGAAGACCAAGACAGTAGCAAGCAAATTGGTCACATTTGGAAGGTTCTGGCGGTAGAAAGCCTCGCGTAGAGCACGGACTTTGTCAGTTCTAGTAATCAACAGATGGAACAATGCAATGATAGCCCCTTCAAATTCAGCACCACGGCCACTGTTGATGGTTGTGGGGCTAAACGCCTTCCAGATGATATTCTCACTATATGAAAGCAAGTTTACCATAAGCCAAGTTGTAACAGAATAGCGCATCAATAAGAGAAATAAAGTTCAACATGCTTACCAGATATTGGTAGCAATAAACAGAGAAATGCCAGAACCCAAACCATAACCTTTCTGGAGAAGTTCGTCCAGACAGATGACAATGATGCCAGCAAAGAACAGCTGAAGTATAATGAGAATAGCATTCCCTGTTCCAAGTTGGCTTACACTGCCATACATTCCAGACAAAACATATGCCACAGCTTCCCCAATAGCAATCAGGATACCAAGCAACTTTTGTGCACCATTCCTGAGTAAAAAAAGTACACTATGCATCACAAGACAATTACTGGATATAAGAAATATGAATCAACAAGCTTTACAATTTTGATTGGCAATTCACTGGATAGAGCATACACTACAGAGATCAGACTTTGAACACAGTAATCCACCAACACTTAGACAATAGTAAAATGGAGATTCTGTTATGTTTACAATACTTACAGCAGAGCACGATCCTCTCTCACACTGTTGTCAACTTCAATGATCTTCGAACCCACTAGAAGTTGCATAACCATCCCAGATGTCACAATTGGAGTAATACCCAGCTCCATAACAGTACCACGGTTTGATGCAAGGATAACACGCAGCCAGTAGAAAGGATCAGCTCCAGTGGTTGAATGAATGCCATAGAGCGGGAGCTGGCTGCACACCAGGAAAATGAAGAGGGAAATAACAGTGTAGATCACTTTTTCTCTAAATGGTATTTTCCTATCAGCACTCTGTACTTCCGGCAAGAAAGCCAGAAAGGGCCTGACAAGATGCAGTACTCTAAAACCTCCCGCCATCTTCCTGTGCTCAAGAAGAGAGAATAGATCAACATTTTGTATAATGCACATGAAAATCAAAAACAAAAAATAATCTAGGAAACTTTACAGAAACCCCCATCTCGGTACAATAATATAGCATCATACAGTCAATCATTATTCTGGTTAAGAAAGTTAAGAACTTAATATGCGTCCATTTGACTGAAACATAAGTGAGCCTACCCAAATTAGAACGACGTTTTATATGCACACAGGAAGCACAGAATTTGAAATAAAATGAAAACCGAAATAAACATGAATCATCACAGACTTCTTCCTTGGGAAAATGTTCATACAGGATTCTGTGTTCAGTTACATCAATTTGCAATTGAACAAGATAATGCTCATTTTAAATCACAACTAAAAACGCGAAACAAAACCTGGGTTTCTTAAGACTTAATTGAAAGAACTCGGTACAAAAACGAGCAACCGCTGGCTAGGCCCAAGCTGCACAAAAGTAAATGATTTGCAAATATTTATAGTTTTGTATGCCCATCTAATAACATGCAGAGATGAATCACACCGAATAAATGAACTGGGTAACTAGTCAGTCCATGTAAAGCTCATCTATGACAAATAGGAAAGCCTCACAACTTATTAGACTGTTAGGATCCCAGATAAATCCTCATTGGTCATTCAATTAGCCTGGATCCAGATAAATTTAGCTAGTACAGGGTCTACACTTCATCTACACTACACGACCAATCACATGTCTCACCACTTTCGCTCATCCCTCAAATCAACCCCAGAAAACCCCGCAACCTTCAAACCAAGAGCGAATCCACCAACCAAACGTCGCCTCCCATAACTCACACCGATAAAAAAATCTCCGCGAATGGCAATTCTCATGAGCAACAACTGAATCTCACACACCTGAGATCCAGACGAGAGGGAGGGCAAGGAGCAGGAGCAGGAGCAGGAGCAGGAGCAGGTGGCTTTACCCGGCCGACGACGACCCGACGCCGAGGATAGCGGAAGCTTCGCCGCCGTGAACCCCAAGGCGATGTTAGGGGGGTGAGAGAGAGAGGTGGGAACACGAGAGGAGTACGCGAACAGCGGGGGGCGGGTTTTAGAGAGCGGTGGGAACGCAGGGACGAAGCGAACAGCGCGCTGTTGCTGCTCGTCTTCTTCCGGCGCTCGCTGCTGGCGGGGCTGCGCAAGTAGGGCAGAGAGATCGCGCGGCCGTCGGATCCGGAACGGGCGGTCGAGATGTGCTCCCGTGACGTGGATGGGTAGTAACAGAACAGTAGTGGTCACGTCGACTGCAAGGACAGGGCTGAGGAAAGTCACGCTTTGCGGTAGGATGAGATGACCTGGACTCGTCCATTCTTCTTCGGATAGAGTTTGGGTTTTTTCCTCCACATATTTACTGTAGCGATTTACTGTTCTTTTTTAACTATAGCGTTCAATCTATACTATCGCTTTAGATAGTACAGTGGAGATAATACCTAATGCTAATCACTATAGATCTTTTACATTTTTCTTCTCGATGCAGAGATACATTTTTATTTTTGTTTGTTCTACTTTAATCTTAGCCGTCATAACTAATACGTGCGAAAATCTACCTCATTTCTATTGGAAGTATATTAATTATGCCGTCACAAAGGAATGGCAGAAGGGAATAACACCTTGCTGAGTGGCTGGGTGATTTTTTTATTTAATCTTTTTTAATAATATTTTAAAGTTAACATCTCGCTAACTTTATTTTCAATTCTAACCTCTTTGGTCATACCATGACTCGCGGTGTGGCCAAACCACTCTGTCACGCTATTGTCCTCGGCGTGGCCACACCTGCCACACAAGCCTTTGTCCACACGCTGTGCCAGCGTGAAGGACTTGTGTGGCCATTGTCACGCCCTAACTCATGGCGTGATAAGTCTGCCTTGTCACACCAACACGCGTGACATGACAGTGGTGACTTAGGTGCCGCTGACCCACCCAGTTCTTCATTTTTTCCTCAAATTCCCCCCCCCCCAGCGCGCATCCTCTCCCCTCCTCGCCCCCACCTCCCTAAATCTAGCGATTTGGAGCCGATTCGACACCCATAAACCCGTGGAGATCATCTCTCAAGGTAATGTAACCCATTCCCACCATTTATTTTGGATTAAATTGGTTCGATTTGTGGATTTATGGTTTATGCCGAATTGTATGTTTGATAGAATTAGTTTGAATGGTCTGAGCAATGTAGGTCCTATAGGTAACTAACTGAGTACACCAATACACACAATGACACAATATAATGCAATGTTTCTCTTTTAGAAAGTTCAGGAGTGCCATTTTGATCCATGCTGTAAGTTAATTTCATAAACAACTTGTATTTTACTATTTTGACAATAATGTAGAGCCAATTTTAGAGATGGCAAAGTTAATTCTTTACTACTTCTTGACATGTGGAAGTTTCGGCGAAATTTTTGGCAGTACGTTCATCTCAATTCTCTCAATCAAGTTGTAATGTTGTTTTACATAAATAGTGGCTCACTGATTCTCACTCCCTAGCGGACCGAAAATTTTATGTTGATATGATGTATATGCTTATTTGTACAATCTGATGTATATGTTTATTTGTGATTGCTAATGGTAATAGCCTAATGTACAGTTTACTACCACTGGAAGGTACTGTTCTGAAACTTTCATAGGCTAAATAGCTTAATGTGGTAAATTTTTTTAAGTAAATTTCATCACATGTCCCTTTTATTTACTCAGAAAACTTGGAAGTGTGGTCACCTTGTTGATAAACTAATTAAAATTGAGTAAGGAATGATGATCTGTGGTGAGATTTACTAAAACTGAAATATGAAACTGCAAATTATTCTATGTTTACTGCATTCTGAAAATTTGAAACTAAAATCTGAAGTCTGAAACTGGAACTGAAACTGAAAATTTTGAAATATGAAAACTGAAACCTGACATCTGAGACTGAAACCAAAAAATTTGGAAATCTAAAACCGAAACTGAACCTAAAACCTGAAATCTGAAAAACTGAAATATGAAACTAAATGTAAAACTTTTATGCTAGCCTTTTCTTTTGGATGGTCTTGTCAAGGAAATCTTAAATCTGAAACTGAAACTGAAACCCAATCATAAATCTTAATTCTATTACAGGATGTCGGAACATCCGCAGTACGCGTTGCTCCTCTCGAAGTACGATAATGACCACCGCGCACACCTTATAGCGGACGAGGGTGTGGTGAGATTTCTACCTTTTTGGCCATGCTATGCATTTTTCTCTGTCTGGTCACACTCTCAACTTTTTGACCTTGTCTATGCATATTTCTCTAGCAGGTGCTTCGGCTACTTTGCCCTCGGACCCACACCCCTCTAGATTGGGATGAGCGGTACGTGTCATACGTTCGCGAGGCTAATTTCCTTGCCTTGACGTGGGTTGTCACCAATGGGCTACCCCGCATGGACGGTGCTGCACTGACAGCACTGTTGGTCCAATAGCGCCCGAAGACCCACACCTTCCACCTCCCGTCAGGCGAGATGACCATCACGCTGCAGGATGTAGCTATGGTCCTGGGCCTTCCCATAGACGGGCTTCCAGTGACTGGAAATATCAACAGCGCAGGTTGGTGTGATCGGGTTGGCGAGTGGTTGGGTGTGTGATCGGACGACCCGGCTCAGGACGCGAGGGATAATCGGCCGCCGGCAGTGCTCACGTCGTGGCTGCGTGCAAACTTCAACGTGTGCCCGCAGGACACAGACGAGGTTACAGTGCAGCGCTACGCATGAGCATGGGTGTGGCATCTACTCGGATCCTTCCTATTCCCCGATGGAACTGACAACACTGTCTCTTGGATATACCTGCCCATGTTGGCTGATTTCGAAGCGGCAGGAACTTATAGTTGGGGTTCTGCTGCACTAGGCTTGCCTGTACCGCCACTTGTGCGATGTGTGCCGCTCATGGAGTGCTGACGACAACTTGGGTGACTGTGCATACCTCCTGCAAGTGTGGATGTGGGAGCGTTTTCCCATGGGTAGGCCCACTCGTGCTACCTTGCAGGTACGAACATATTTAGTTTTTTTAATATTCTGTCTCGTATAATAAAAAAGCAACTGAAATCCATCTCCCTGTAGGCTTGGCCCCTTAACAACCATTCGTCGCTTCCGACGGTGGCCTACCTCTAGAGCTCCATCGTGCCACCTACTAGGTGTCCGAGGTCGCGCTACCTCGGCTACACAAACGAGCTCGACATCATCACTTAAGACCAGGTATAGTTTCATGACTTAATTTGCATGCTAATAATTTTGTTCAAAGTATGATTTCATTAGTAATGTCTGGTAAATCTTGTGCGGGTCATGTGGTTGCCATATACCCGTGATGAGGTCTTGGAAATGGAGCTGAACCCGATGTGTGAGCGGGACGACGATTTGTGGATGACTCTCTCACAACTCATTTACTTCCATGCGGTGGAGTACCACATGCCCCATCGGGTGATGAGACAGTTTGGCAAGCTTCAGGACTATCCACTGATGGAGTTCTCGAAGGATCTAAACCTTCACGAGTAAGGGTACATATCGTCATTCGTTTCCACCGTTGTTTACAGTTTCAATATTAATAGTTCACTTGTTTGCGTGGCAGGATTAACCGAAGGCGGAGGTACCGGCACACCGACTGGGCCCATTATCACCATGCCTACATGTTGGAGTGGGCCGACCAGTCCAATAGGTCCAGGGACGTGCCGCAGATCCATTGGAGGCCTCAGTTCGTCAACTACCTCTGGTGGCTCCACGGCATCGCGCACCTGCAACTTCGACCAGCCATGACCCAGACGGACATAGGGGAGGGTCACTCGTCCGAGGAGGATATCGTGGACTAGTCCGATGAGTTCACATGGATGGGCACGCAGCAAGAGAGCTCTCCATCAACGCCTACTACGTGAGTAAATTTTATCCCCTACTAATTTCCAATGTCACGGTTGTCAAACTAATTTACGTTGTTTACCCGTTCACAGGGAAGGCAGCTCGCACGCATAAGCAACGAGGCCGATGAGGTGCTCATACTACCAAAGGGTTCAGAGGGGAGCTTCCAACGCATGAAGAACTTCGTTGAGGTAGGCACAAACAGTTTGTCAAGATTCATGAATAAATGTACACTAGTTTGGCAAGATTCATGTACTCATATTAGGAACAAAAACTGAGATAAGCACAGATAGCTTGTCAAGGTTCGTGAATAAATGACACTAGTTACATGGTGCACATGTCATTTATGTTATTTGGTGTATGTAATGTATAGCAGTATAGGTAAATTTAAGTTCTAGAATACACATTTGGTTGTTTTAATTCATATATCACCAATATTTAGGTCCATCCAAAGCAACTTTAGTATGTTAAATCAGATGGTGCCGAAAATTAATCCCTTCTTCCATTAGGTTTTTGTTTACCTTCAATACTGCCAAGTTCTTACTATTTTTTCCCCTTGTAGATGGTTCGCCACCGATGCCGATGAATGGTATGTAAAATGAACTACACGACGGCGGCAAATGTTGTTCAACCCGCCCTAGCTCGGAGTAGCTCATTGCGTGCTACATCACGAGCAACGACATCATCATGGGCAAAGACTGCCACTTCGGTCGCACGAGACGACGAGGAGGAGGACGATGATGATGACAACGTGGATGCCAGGCTGCTCGACGAGATGGTCCTCTCGGACCTTGTTGGTGCACCTACTGTCAAGCAGCCAACTCAGGCCACGCCCCCGCGCCGTAAATACCATGATCGCGTGGACATTAGTTCAGTCAATGTTGTTGAGGGCACGCGAGGCGAACATCCAGTGTCTAGGTTCACATCGGGAACAGGGTGCGCACTGAAAGTGCAAGTGATGTAATGAATGGGTATATGCATGTATGAATGACTAAGTAGAATGAAATGAAATGATTGAATGGATGATTCTTGTTGAATGAAATGAAATGATTGAATGGATATATTCATACATGTCACTGTTTGAATGAAATGATTAGATGGATACATGCATAGATGTTGTTGTTTTATGTTTACAGAGGTACTGTCACGCTAGTGCCCATGGCATGACAGACTGGTACTGTCACGCCAGGATCCTTGGCGTGACAGGACTTAGCACCACAAGCGGGGAGTTGGTTTGTAACGCCTCTGGAGTTGCCCACGCATTGGCGTGGTAGCACGGTTCTGTCATGCTAGTGCCCTTGGCGTGATAGATCGATACTGTCACACCAGGACCCCTAGCGTGACAGGACTTAGCACCAGCACGAAAACACCTTCAAAAAATAGCTGCCATTGTCACGCCAACTATCGTGACAATGGCCACACAAGCCATCCACGCTGGCACAGCGCACGACTGAGGGCTTGCGTGGCAGGTTTGGCCACGCCGAGGAAAGTGGCGTGATAGCTTGGTTTTGCCATGCCTCGCGTCATGGCGTGACCAAATGGGTCAGATTTGAAAATAAAATTAGCGAGGGGTTAACTTTAAAATATTATTAAAAAAAGTATTAAAAAAGTTATGGCTAGATCAAACAGCTTGTACTGAAGAAATACAGCAAACGCCCTCAATTTCTCGTCCAGTTCGATCTAATGCACCAGATTTCTGATCGGACGGTTCTAGAAGATGGGTGTACCCTTGCTTCAACACAGTAGGGAGTGCATTTCTTTCAAGTTTTTGCCCTAAATGACACTGTTGATGCCGTTATTAGCAAAAGTGGTCGTTGACGCACCGTAATGGCATTTTTGGCACAACAGACGTCCCGGTGTGCGACACGCGTCCGCTTCTATGCCTCCCGCGCCTGGATCCCATCTCTATCGTTTGCGGGGGTGGGGGGGGGGAAGGGGACGATCTACAAGCTGCCACGTCGTCTATATCGTGTACCTGGGGGTCGAACGAGGCGCGTTCATGCCTTTAACGGCTGGACAAGGCCTGCCCGAGCCCCCAGGCCACGACACCCCTCCGCCGGTCCCCCTAGCCTAGATGAGCGCCACGACGTGGTGCCTCTGCTCCCCCTGGCCCAGATTCCCGAGCGCATGTGTGTTCGTCGTCCGTCGTCTTTTCATGTGGAGTTGCAAACTAAAATTTGAAATATAAAATTGATGTAATTTCATAATAAACAATGTAATTTGTGAATTATGTGCCACACATGGTTTGATTACATGCATTACAAACGACAACATGCCCGAATCAACAAACTAGAAAACACCTAAGATACACACGCAACTTTTTTGGAATCGAAAAAACGAGGATCGAAATTAGTCTTAGCGGTGCATCGTTCCCTTCCCCTTGTCTCAGGACTGCCCACAGCTATGACAAGTGTCGAAGTCATCCATGTTCTGCGAGACGAGCTGGATTATTGCATGATGTTAGCAGAATGAAAGGTGAAATCAATAATCAGGATGTGATTTGACCATCACTTAACTCATTGATCTAGAGTGTGCCAGGGCGATGGGGAGCTCTAGGATGGTCGTCGGTCTCACTAGCAGGAGCCTTCCCCCTTGTCAACGGGTGCCTCTTCAATAGGGTCAGGTATGTAAGATTTCCATCACTGGAAGGTCTCAGCTCGCATCGCGTAGTTCAACATGTACTTCTGCTGGATGAACGCCCTATCGTACATCTCTGGACCGTCAATCCATTGGAAGAAATTGCAACGCATCTCGGGCTACCATTATGTGCGGATAAAGTTAGGAATATGTGGAATGCAATGTAAGGTGTGAAAAATCGATATGTATGTGCATAAGTGTCAGACCCGGGAGAGACACCCCCAGATCCTCTATGTATTATGAACTTGTCCCGTGATCAGTAGCTAGTTCACACAGTAAACAAAAATAGGTACATCCATAATTCGCATAACTTTAATAATAAATATCAGAGTTTATTATAAGAAAGGCTTACGAGCCAACAATGATGAACATAGCGGAAGACGATGAAATTGATAGAGCCCAGCAAATCTGCCATAGGCAATTGACTGGGGTAGCGGCCTAGTTGTCGAGATCCACACTGGTAGTGAAGTTCTTCTCCTCTGAACAATATTTTATTAAGCAAGAGTGAGTACAAAAATGTACTCCGCAAGTTAAACCCAATAACAGAATTATAATGCATGCAAAGATATATCAAAGAAAGGCTTATATGGTCGAGTTTGCGTAAAGCAATGCTTTCTTTTTAAATACATGTACTAAGTTCCAAAGCAGATATTCTATAACTAAAATTCATTTTCTAAATTCTCAAGTTTTATAGCAAGATAACTTCCATACAAGTATGGTGAAGGATATCCTCCTATCACATGGTAAACCGCGCAATTTCCCAATTGGATAAGATATCTAAAATCTTTTGAAATCAAAACCAAAGTCTAACTTTGCGTTAGCTTTGCTCAGCATGTCCATGATCGTGGACATGGCTATTCGAATAGTTTTACACTATGCAGACGTGTACAGCTTGATCCACAAGAGATAATCGTCTTATAATGTCCGCTCACACACTTTCGTAGGTGTGCAATTAAGTGATTATCACAAGGCCTTTACAATGCGTCATTCCAATCGTAGTTATGCCTGCTAAGGTTTCGCTTCCTTTGGATAGAAATCCGCCGGATTTAAGCCCCCTCTTGCATCATGTGGGAATATATAAAAGTAGGTCATTATGACACCCACATAACCAGATGACACAACCACGGTGGAATGTTGCAAATTAGTTAGCCAAGTCCTCCCTATTTCTGGACATGTGGTTGTACGGTGGGGCTTAGCAAGATGCGGCTTGAAGACTGGTCCTTAATTGACTTGGACGACTTCCAAAATAACCGTTGGTCTCAATCATAAAAATGAATCGATTCCGTACATCGACATGCACCATCCAAACATCCATTTTGCCTAAGTCCAAACCAATTTTCATTTATTTTCCAAGTTAAAATATTTGCTAAAAGTTCTATGGTAAAAACAATACCATAGGCTCATTTAAATCATAATTGAACATTTTGACTAAATTTTCCCCAAACTCAACATTTTTTATCTAAGCTTTGTCTAAGCATAAAGTTTTTGACAAGAAGCATCTTGTCAATACTATTGTATTGATTAGAGTTTTATCTAGGGCGACAAGGTTTGAGGGTTTCGATGTCCAAGAATTGTCAACTTCAAGATCAGAAAGTCAACCATGAATACTAGAATCATAATCCAATATCCAATAATAATCTATTCCTATAATCCAACATCCAACAATCCAATATCCGACAATACTCTATTCCTATAATCCAACATCCAACGATCCAATATCCAACAATAATATATCTCTATAATCCAATATCCAACAATCCAATATCAATAATAATATATTTCTATAATCCAATCTCCAACAATTATCTATTCTTATAATCCAACATCCAACAATCCAATATCCAACAATAATATATCTCTATAATCCAATATTCAATAATTTTCTATTTCTATAATCCGACTCCAACAATCCAATATTTGACAATAATCTATTCATATAATCCAACATCCACAATACAATATCCAACAAAAATCTATCTCTATAATCCAATATCCAACAATTTTCTATTTCTACAATCCAATAATCCAATATCAGACAATAATCTATTTCTATAATCCAATTTCCAACAATCCAATACCAACAATAATCTATTTCTATAATCCAATCTCCAACAATTATCTATTCCTATATTCCTATAATCCAACTCCAACAAACAAATATCGACAATAATCTATTCCTATAATCCAACATCCAATAATTCAATATCCAACAATAATATATTTCTATAATCCAATTTCCAACAATCCAATATCAATAATAATCTATCTCTATAATCCAATATCCAACAATCATCTTGATGAGGATCTAATAATCCTCATTTATTTATCTGTAATTCTTATTGTACATATTAATATCTCTATATTAGTCTTAAGTATACCCCTTAATGTTTATAAGGGAGAGGTTAAGCTGTATGGTCGTAAACCACTCCATGGTCGTAATACTTCCTACGACCATGGTTTAGTCGTAAGCCTTCCTACGACTATCGAGCAGTCGTAAGATCTTTTACAACTCGGTTGGCTACGACTAGCCTAACTTTGACAACCCTGTAATTGATAAGGCTTGTTGACTTCTGGGCCTAATCAGTTAGGGAATATTATGCGCCATACTTAACACATGGGGTACTTAATATACGTTGTTACTCTCTGTGAGTATCCGCATGAATTACTTCTATCTCTAACAACAACTGACTAGCAACGTGGGGGTGCCACATCCCTGGCGACAACTTCCATCTAGCGGTTCGTCGATTGGAACGTTGGGACGTCTCTTCATCTGGAGCAACTGCCACCTCTTCAAATGTTATATAAGGTTGAAGTCAGAAGGCAGAGAAAAAGAAGAACCGACGCAATCAGGAGCACAAGACATTAGCCCTTAGTCTTTCTCTTGATCTGTAACCAGCATACTCAATATAGCCACATAGGAGTATGGTTGTTATTCTCTCTAGAGAAGGCCCGAACCTGTATAAAATCCCCATGTCATTCTCTGCGTGATTCTTATTTAGGAGCGCCCCCAAATCAAACAACCATATGTAAAATTGGTTCTAGATCACCGAAAATTGGCGTCGTCTGTGGGGATATCTCTGGTGATTCCTTGTCAACAAATTCTCTTTTGTTCCTAATTCTTCCATGGTAGGAGGGTGGAACAAGGAGGATTGGTTCGACTTGGCCGACTACGCAGACATCGACATGGATGCCGACTTCGACTACGAGCCGAGTATCGTTTCATCCGATGTTAATGCTGCCTCCAGAGATCATTCGCCGGATCTAGGAGACCATGCCACTAATGGAGTTGAGGAGGAATCCTTTTCCCCCACAATAGTACATCCAACTGAGGGGCCAATTTCCTCAGAGGGTAAGGGTCCATCCGACCGCAATAAGGACTGCAACCAGGCAGACTCACAACATGATGAGGTTCTCCTTCAATGTTGAGTGCACTGAGGCAATCCGACACAACAAAATAAATCCTAGAATCCATCATTCCGGGACTCCATCAACATCTGATGGTCGTAACTTTGTGGCTACCCTCGCAGAGGACATGGGGGAGCACCCTGTTCCTACGAGTTCGACCACACATTCGTAGGGCTCACCTATGGACACAGACGGTTATAACCCGGAGTTCTCCTTCCTGGAGGGGTTTACTCCAAGTCGTCGGACGATGTTATTTGACTACTCTTCAAGCTAGGAGGCCTCAAGCGCAAGAGGAGATCATACATAGGAGGTCTTTACCCTCCCCTCAGATCATGATCTCTCTCCTGGAAGCAGACCAGAGGATGCTCCCCGCGGATCACACCCTACGACCCCTCATGACGATGGTGAGGATGCCTCCGCCAATGAACGAGATCAGCACTCTGGTGTGCGTGTGAGAAATCCTCAAAATATTTGCACTCCATTAAGGAAAACTCAGGGATTAGATATAGATGACCCTGAGACAACCCGAAGGAGAAGGATGACAGCTCAGAGAAATTTACTTGGACGCATTCAATATCAGTCAGAGGAGGCTCGAGAACTCCAGCACATAATGATCTGCTCGAGAACCCAACTTAAGAACTCGCACAAGCCCCAAGGTACGACCTCTTCGCTGAAGAGATCGCGCGCGCGAATGTTCTGGAGCACGATGGAGAGACTTGAGCATCCTCCCCGACATCATTCTAGAAGTCGTAGCGGTACAACTCCATTGACTACTAGTCGTTCGAACTACTCACCTCATAGAGATCGGTGACACAACAGGTTATGTCGTTCCCTTAACCATAACTCCAGCCGGAGAAGAGTTCATCGAACATCTGATGATCGACAAGCTCCCAGAGGAGAAGATCGTTCATCGTTATGACCCAGAAATTTGCAACGGCAGATGGAATACGAGGAGTATTACCCTCGTAGGACTGAGACCTATCATAGGTTAGGTCCACCCACGACCAGTTATCGGCGTCTACGATCACCTGGTGATATCAATCATTCTTTTCTACAGAGAAGGCGATACGATGTCATTACCAGATGTAGAGAGTTCTCGCCTGATCTCCGAGCTATTCACTGGCCGCTGCGGTTTCGACCAGTGAACATGGAGAAATTTGATGGGTTACAAAATCCCATCAAATTCCTTCAGATCTATACGATCGCTGTCCGAGCAGCAGGAGGAGGAGAGCATGTCATGGTGAATTACCTTTCAACTGTGCTAGAAGGGTCCACTCGATCATGGTTGCTAAACCAACCACTCTAGTCGATCTATTCGTGGCAATAACTCTGCGACCTTCTGCTGGCCAACTTCCAGGGCACTTACAATTGCCCTGGAAAGGAGGACGACCTACACAGGATGAGACAAAACAACTACAAGACTTTACACCAATTCATCAGGCGTTTCAGTAAGGTTCGCAATTCAATTCCAGAGGTTTCTAACTCATATGCTATCAGGGACTTTAAGCACGGAGTCCGTAGCAGAAGTATTACGGAGGATATCACTTTGAATCCCCCGGCTATAGTCGCTGAGCTCTTCGAGATGACCGATCGATATGCGACTACCGCTGAAGCGATCAAGTGAAACAAAACCATCGATCAGGATGACAAAGACCCTTAAGAAGTGGGCGAAAGTAGCAAGAAGAAGGATAAGGTCAAAAAATCCAAGAACAAGGCAAAGGGTCAAAATCTCAAGTCAACAGTTCTAAGGAAATCTTGGCCGTAAGCGATAAGGAGCCACAAAGTTCCAAGACATACTCCGAACGGGGCAAAGTTAAGCGCTCCGAGCGAAAAAATGACAAGACCAGGTGATGTCCTTTCCATAAAAAGGAAGGACATGACATTCGCAACTGTCCGGTTTTCCAAAGAAAACTCGAGAACTATTACACCGGCAAAGGACCACTCCCTACACTCGAGGAGGTAGGATAAACAAGTGGTCGTAAGCAGTCGGATGATGATGAGGAGATGCCGTTCCAGGATCCGAAGCATACCATCGACCACATCTTTGGAGGATCTTCGGCATACGAGTCAAAGCGGCAGTTCAAAGCCATCGCAGGAGAGGTAAACTCTATTGACCTTCCTCTTGTCATTAAAACACTGAAGTGGTTGGAAGTTCCCATCTCTTTTGAGAAGGCGGATTGTCCGATCCCTTTCACTCGACCAAGTTGATATCCGATTGTGATCGAGCCCACCATCAACAATTGTCGAGTGAATCGCGTGTTAGTTAACGGTGGATGTTCGATAAATATTCTAGTTACAAGTGCCCTGGATGAGATGCAAGTACCTCGGACCAGAATAAGACTTGTACGATACTCATTCCATGGGATCGTACCAGGATGTTCGGCCAAACCCATTGGCCAAGTTTCTCTTCCTGTCATATTTGGTTCTCCAAGCAATTTCAGGACAGAGAAGATATCCTTTGATGTGCTCGATTTCGATACGGCGTATAATGCCATACTCGGACGACCGATTTTGGCATGATTCTTAATGGCTGCTCATTACGGGTATCAATGTATTAAGATGCCAGGTCCCAAAGGAGTGATCACAGTACGCTGTGACAAAGAAGATGACGCTTACATGCAACCACAAGTCTCTTGAGATGGTTGGCCAGATACCGACTCGAGAAGCAAGCAAGGGGCAACCTTCGACCAAGCAGTCGAAGCCTAAAGCTGCGCCAAAGCTGAATGATCAAGTCAAGGAAGTCCCTCTGAATTCAGAGGAGCCCTCGAAGACTGTTCGTACCGGGGTCACGTCCGACCTCAAATAGGAAGACACCCTTATCACTTTCCTCTGAGCTGACGTAGATGTCATCGCGTGGCAAGCATCTAACATGCCCGGAGTCCCCAGGGAAGTGATCGAGCACAAGCTAGCTCTACGGCTTGACAAGAAACCCGTAAAACAAAAAAATACAGAGATTTGCACCTGATCGACGAGAAGGCATCAAATCAGAATTGGACAAGTTGCTTAAAGCAGGCTTTATAAGAGAAATTGACCACCTAGAATGGTTGACTAACCCTGTAATGGTTAGAAAGTCTAACGGTAAGTGGCGTATGTGTGTAGACTTTACTGATCTCATTAAAGTTTCTCCAAAAGATGATTTTTCTTTACCTCGTATCGATCACTTGGTTGATTCTACTGCTGGTTGTGAAGTATTAAGTTTTCTAGATGCATACTCTGGTTATCATCAGATTAGTATGTATTTAGATGATGAAGAAAAGACCACATTTATTACACCATTTGGGATATTTTGCTATGTCAAAATGCCATTTGGTCTAAAAAATTCCCATGCTTCTTTTCAACACTTGATGCAAGTTTGAAAGCCTATGTTGGCGATCTAGTCATAAAAAGCATCAAGCACCTTAATCATATTTTTGACTTGTAAGAAACATTCGACAACCTCAGAAAACACCGCTTGAAACTCAACCCCAAAAAGTGCGTGTTTGGAGTCTCTTCAGGAAAATTGCTTGGATTCCTTGTCTCTACGCGAGGAATTGAAGCAAATCCTGAAAAGATAAAAGCCATTGAAACAATGCACCCTTCGACCACGAAGAAAGAAGTCCAGAAACTCACAGGGTGCATAGTGGCTTTAAGTCGTTTCAAAAGACCTTCCTTTCTTTAAACTTCTAAGGAAACTTGAAGGGTTTCGAGTGGTCAAAAGAGGCAAACACAACCTTTGAGGATATCAAGAGGTATCTTATGAGTGCTCTTGTTTTTGTTTCTCCGAAACCAGAAGAGACTCTCTTAATTTATCTAGCTGCCACGCCACAGGCAGTGAGCGCAGTACTGGTCGTAGAACGTGAAAACATCCAATGAATGATTTACTACATAAGTGAAGTAAGTTTTACACGGGCCTAAGGAGCGATACCCCCAGGTTCAAAAACTTCTCTGTGACCTCCTCATGTCTTCGAGGAAACTACAGCATTATTTTCAGACGCACAAGATAATTGCGCGTAAATCGAGTTTCCCTTAAGTGGTCCTCGAGCGAGGAAGCGGCGGGGCGACGATCGCAAAATGGTCAGTGTAACTTGGGGAGTTTGACCTCCATTTCATGTCCCGAACGGCCATTAAATCCCAGATCTTGGCAGACTTTGTCGTCAAATGGACAAATCTGAACACGTTCGGGATCCTCGATCTGATACACATGACCCGATGGGCGATGTACTCGACGAATCGCTTACATTAAGCGGCTCGAAATTTGAGTGGTCTGGAATCTCCTTTCGGAGAGACCTTAAAGTATGTAATTCAATTACACTTTCCTGCCACTAACAACATGGTAGAATACAAATGTTTGTTGGCTAGCATACGAGCAGCAAAAACGCTCATGATTTGACGACTAGTCGTGAGAGGAGACTCTCAACTAGTCGTAAATCAGGTCAGAAAAGAGTGCCAGTGCTCTAACCCGACCATGTCTTAGTACTTATCGGAAGTCCGAAGGCTTGAAAAGCATTTTTCGGTTTCGAGTTGCAATATATCCCTCGAAAGGATAATTTTCTCGTTGGCCAGTTAGCTTGAATAGCCTCTTCCCGATCTCAAGTATCATAAGGAGTCTTCTTGGAGTAGCTCCAGAAGTCGTCTCTGGTCGAAGCACCAGAAACACCTCCTATTGAGACAGCCTCTCTAGAGTACGAGGATACCTAGATGAATCCCATCTACGAGTGTCTTCAGAAAGGTACACTACCCAATGATGATTTCGAGGCAGATCGTTTATCTCGGAAGGCCAAAATGTATACTTTGGTCGAAGGAGTCCTCTATAAATGAGGCACTCAAGGGGTACTCATGCGATGCATATCGTAGAGAGAAGGAATAAATCTCCTTCATGACATACACAGGCGCATATGTGGAACTCATACTTCCTACAGAACGCTGGTTAGAAAGGCCTTTCGACAAGGTTTCTACTTACCAACAACCCTTTATGATGCTAAAGAGCTGGTTTAAAAGTGTGTACAATGCCAGTTTCATAGCAAGCAAACACACCAACCAGCTCAGGCATTGCAAACTATTCCTCTTCCATGGCCTTTTGCGACCTGGGGTCTCGATATCCTAGTGCCGTTCTCAAAAGCACCAGGGGGCTTTGAGTTCCTTTTTGTGGCTATTGATACGTTCACAAAATGGATTGAAGCTGAAGCTGTGACTGGGATAACAACGGAAGCTGCAAAATGGTTCATGATGAGAAGCGTGATTACTCGGTTTGGAGTCCCAAGTCGAATAATCACATATAATGGTAAACAATTTTCGAGCACAAAATTTCGTGAATTTTCTTGTTGAGTTGGGTACCAAGTCGTGTTATATACATTGCCCATCCCCAAAGCAATGGGGCAGTCGAACAAGCGAATAGCCAAATAATGCTGGGCATCAAGACCTGAGTGTTCGACCAGCTTGTCAAACGCTCGGGGGCTTGGGTACAAGAATCATCCTTAGTATTATGGGCAGTTCGCACGACTGCAAGTTGGGCTACAGGTGAAACCCCCTTTTCCCCTAGTTTTTGGAGCTGAAGCTATGTTTCCACCAGAACTAAAGATCCGATCGACAAGAGTTGAAACCTTCAGCGACTCTACCCAGGAACAACTTCGAGCGAATGACATTAACCTGCTCGAAGAGAAGAGGAATCAAGCCTTGATCTGTTCAGCGGTCTACCAACAAGCCCTGCGTAAATACTACGATCGTAAGGTCCAACCTCGCGGCCTTGCTGTAGGTGACTTGGTGTTGAAGAAAATTCAATCCTAGTCTAATCAGAATAAGCTTCCCCCAAATGGGAATATTCTTACACAGTGGTCGAAGTTACGCGACCAGGTTCGGTGGCAATGAAGGACAGCCAGGTTCTCTCCAATTCTTAGAACATCGACCAGTTACGCAATTTTTTTAACTCCTTACTATATTAATAAAGTTTCAGTTCTTTCACTTTTTATTACCTTACTTTTTGAGTAGTGCTTGGATAGTCTTTCGATCATTTTTGTATACTCAGTTTTTCTTTACACTGGTCGAAGAAGGGTAACATCACCTAGTCGAAGTCTTTTCTCTCTGCACGTGGTCCTGCCCACTAGAATGAACTTCCTAGGGTCGCCTTGTTCCTAACTTTAGCTACCAATACAAAGAGACTGGGTTTAACAAATCTGGTCGAAACATTCTCAAGCCATCTCTTTTTAACCTTAGTCTATTTCTTCATTCATTTTGAAAAATACTCTAAGCAAAGTACACTTTTAAAATTTGTTCGACTACTTTCAGTAAACTCGGTTCGTTACAACTGGTCGAAGAAAGATAAAACACCTAGTCGAAGTCTTTTCTCTCTGCACGTGGTCCTGCCCACTAGAAGAAACTTCCTAGTGTCGTCTTGTTTCTAACTCTTGCTACCAGGGCAAACCTATCGAGTCCACTAGAAAAGATCGAACGAATTTTAAAGGGACTCCAGACGTTTGTCTATCTCAAGTTGCTGCTCTTGATTTGATTAATCTGGTCAGAGAGGGTAACGTCACATAGTCGAAGACTTTCCTCTCTGCATGTGGTCCTGCCTACTAGAAGGAACTTCCTAGTGTTGACTTGTTCCTACTCTTACAACCACGGTATGATAATCGTGATCAAAGCACTATAAGTTAGTCAAACCTCTTTTTTTTAAGAAAACCCTTTATACACTACTTACTTAGTTTATCTATACAAACTAAGGAAATAGTCGAGGGCTTGGATAAAGCCATTAATATGACTTCAATTGTTAGTCTTAAATTCAATTTCCTTTTTCTATTTATTATTTTATGAGTTACTAACTACTCGACAAGACAATTTGCAGGAAAAAGAAGGTATATATATTCATAACCAAAAGACCTGTCTTTACAAGTTCTTCCTATTACAATCTACTCTGTTGAAGGATATCCAATTTGCATCTCCTCCACGACCTTCGGGCTGACTGGCTTCACCTCTTCGATTAGACGAGTTGCTTATGCTTCCGAGCAGTTGAAGTCGTCCTCGATTGGTTGAAGATCGAGATTACGGTCGTATGCCATAAGTTTTGCCAAGACATAACCTACTGCACATTCGACCGCTTCTCTTATCGAGTTAGTCTGGTTGGCCTTCAGAGTAGCTATTAGCTCCACTATAGCCCTGACATGCTCTCCAATGACACTCGTATGGGCGACCAAGGTGTCCTCAAAAGGAGTCACCTCCTTAGCACCTAGTCCCCCGAATATATTGTTCAGGAGGGACATGTTGTCCTGAAGGTTGATCTTCGTCAACTCTATCTCCTCCTGGCTATGAGTCGAAGCTTCATGGAGTCGCTTGATTTTGACTGCTTGATCTGAAATAGAGTACGACCAGTCAGAAGCATATCCGTAAACAACTCGTAAGCAACACTAGTCTTGGGTAAAGAGCTACTTACTTGCCAGTCGAGCATCAAGTTGTTTAACTTCGTTGTCGTGGGAGGCATCTTTCTTGGCAGATTGCTCTTCCCATAGCTTAATTTCCTGGTCTTTTTCTTTGGCGATACGGGAGAGCTCGTGAACAACCAAGGCCTTTTTGTTGACCTCGGTTCAGAGCTTACCTATTTTGACCTCTTTTTCTGAAAAGAAACAAGAGTTGGAGATTGAACAGAAGATCATTATCATAAGCAGTCTTAAGTTCAGAACTTATTGTTTATCTCATTCTGTAGATCAAGAGCTGCAGAGTTAGCCTCCTGAAGTTTCTTCATAAAGTTGAGATTTTCATCCCTTAGCTTCTCCGTCTTGGCCTTCTCGTGGTCGAGCGTGTCAGCTAGGGATTTTTCGTCACTCTTAAACCTACAAAGGTTAAAAATATACATGAGAACTACACAAGTAGTCGAGTAAAAAAACGACTACGAATGGCAGTAACTAACCATTTCTCTGCATGCTCGCAGAGTTCCATTTTTTGTTGGCGTAGCCGTACAAGTTGTCGGTTGTATTTACCAACAGTGATAATTTATTCTAATGCTTTCTGCATAAAGAAAGACAATGAGAAGCGAGAAACAAATTACATATGTAAATGTTTGGCATCAGATGCTTACATTTATAGTTGTTCGAGCAAACATGGAGAATACTCTTATGGGATCCTTCAATTCATCGATCTCCTCAACTCAGTTCCACCACACCTTTTCGAGACGTTCGTCATTGAAAATATTCCCCCTGTTAGGAATATCCTTAGGGTGAGGAACTTGGTTACGAGACCTGAATGCAGAAGACCCCACAATGGAAGCAGATCCAAAGAACTTAGAGAAGAAGTTGAGGTACTCTTCTCCTTCTTCTTCGGTAATGGTAACTTCTCCTTGAGGACCAGGAGGAATGTCTTCGACAACTTCCTTCCCGGCGTGGTGGTCGGAGGCTCCATCACCACCTCTGTTAGGTGCTTCCACCGCTTTGTTAGCCATCTCGACAACTGCTGCCACGACCACCTCAGTGGTCGTAGTAGCCTCAACGGCAACGCTTTCTTCCTCCATAGAGGTAGGGGCCGATCCCTCGATCACCTCCATTGTCCTCTCTTTGACTGCAGGAGAAACATTTGTTGTCTCTTCGACTGTAGAAGAAGTGGCGACAAGCTTTTCGAGGGGGCGCCCTCGGGGGCTGGAGGAGTTAGGCTAAAATCACAGAAAGGAAAACATGTTAAATTTGTAGAAAGCAAAAGATAAATGTTGTTCTTATACTTTTGTCTTTTTACATACCTTCGTTTCCTAGACTTGATTTTGAATCCAGAAGAAACATTTCCTAAGGAAGATTTCTTCGACTTCTTCTCTTCGACCACGTCTGGTCGAAATTTGAGTAGAGGAATATGGTCTGCCACAACCACGTATGGTCATAGGTCCTGAGCGAGAGCTGCCTCTCCTTGACCCTCCTGACTCGTCGGATGGTCGAGACTTGTCTCGACCACTTCACAAACAGCACTTTCCTCGACCGTAGGCTCTGCCGACGCAGTAGTGTCCTTCACAAAAGATACAAAACTTTTTCAGTTCTCCCTTTCTAGTCGCTTAACAAAACCGTGAGAAGCTGAGATTGAAAAAGTCTTGTCATCATAGTAGAAGGGTACCTTGGTCTTAGGGGCATTGTGCTTACGAGCTTCGATCGCCTTGGCTTTCTCTGCAACAACAATGTCTGTAAAGAATTTTGCAAAGGGCCTGGTCGGATCAAAACTTGAGTCCGCCTCTTTCTTGTCGACGGTCTTCTCAAGTCGACACTTTTTGGACGGAGGAGCGTTCACTTGCTCAGCTTCCGTGCCAATAACCATCAATCCGATCTCTTGGTCGTCCTGACGGTCTTCCATGTCTACTTTCTGCAAAGGTCAGAAAAAGAAACTTTAATTTATGGTCGTAAGACCTTCTACGACTAATTTGTGGTCGTAAGATTTTTTACGACTACGAGGGCCCAAAGAAGGAATCCATCCTTGATTACCTTTAGGCGTTCCTCCTTCTCCTTGGCGGATATGATCGCTAGGATTCGAAGAGCCACCGCATCAGGTGGCGAAGCTTTCTCGCAAACGAGCTTGACTCGGGCGTCAATCTCTATTTGAGGGAGATCTGCGCAAGCAGATAGAATACTCAGTGGTTAGGCTTGAGATTAATCAAAAGAAAGCTAAGTCAAAAATTTACGTACTTTTCTCATAATCTCTAGTTGAATCATTAGCCCCCGAGTACATCCACATGGGATGTGCTCGTTTCTTCAAAGGGTTAATGCATTGCGTGATGAAATCCTTCACCACGTGCCATCTGATAAGCCCCTCTTCCTTCAAGTCTTTGATGGCTTGAATGTAGGGGGCGATCCTGCCAAGATCCTTGGGAGTCGAATTCCAGGAAGAAATCTTCTCGGTAGTCTTCCCTACAAAGGAAAGACTGTCTTCACTGGTCGTCTCCTAATAGAACCACTTCTTCTTCCACCCTGGACACGACGACTGGATGAACATCTGAATGTACTCATTGGACTTCCCATTGTGGAGCTTCAGACCGCAGCTCCCGGTGAATACAGACTATCTGCTCATTCCATGGTAGTGTTGGAACAGCTCCAGGTCTGAAAGGATCCCAAGCTAAGCTTTGCGTAAGTACATGAACAAACTCAATATTGTGATGGAATTGGGAACAAGGTTCACCAATTCTACCCCCAAGTGCTTGAGTACGAGTCTAAGGAAGGGATGAGTGGGCAGTCGAAGGCCACACTCGCAGTGCACCTGAAAAACGGGGATCTGACCAATCTCCCCCGGTCGCCAATGTTGCCCCGCAACTTCAATCCACTTCACGAATTCTCTTCGGAATCTTCTCAGCAGCAACCAAAGCTTTTGTCTTGGATGAATCCATCTTCGATTCTACCCACTTAGAAGTGGCTCGGGTCATTTTCTCTAAGTGAGGTTGGATTTGATTTGGAAAAGCTTCGAGGAAGGAGGCGATTTGGTTGGCGGTGGAGAGCGTAAGAGCTTGATGAACAGTGCAAACAAATGGGGAAAAGTAAAAACCCTAAGCTGCGCTTACGATGCCTTCTTATAACCGCACGATCGAGTTAAAGATCGTGGGAACTCAACAGTCGTCACTTCTTCAGGAACCGCTCCAACGGACAGGTTTGTGAGAGTCGATTGAGATTCTTTAATTTGCATGTTCGAGAAAACCGAGTCTGTCTTCACACCTCAAGCGAAATTACCTTCTTGACCAAGTCTATTTCTGGTCAAATGAAATACCAGTCGAAAAAGCTTTTACTCCTGACCACCATTCTACGACCATAGTATAATCGTAAGCTTTTTTACGACTACTTTGTTGTCGTAAGACCTCCTACGACTACTTTGTGGTCGTAAGACTTTCTACGACTCCCTTTTCCAAGTAAGTTATTTTCACCGAAGGCGGGGGGCAAGATGATGAGGATCTAATAATCCTCATTTATTTATCTATAATTCTTATTATAGATATTAATATCTCTATATTAGTTTTAAGTATACCCCTTAATGTTTATAAGGGAGAGGTTAAGCTGCCTGGTCGTAAACCACTCCATGGTCGTAAGACTTCCTATGACCATGGTATAGTCGTAAGCCTTCCTACGACTATCGAGCAGTCGTAAGATCTTCTACGATTCGGTTGGCTACGATCAGCCTGGCTTCGACAACCCTGTAATTGATAAGCCTTGCTGAATTGTGGGCCTAATCAGTTAGAGAATATTATGCGCCATGCTTAACACATGGGGTACTTAATATACGCTGTTACTCTCTATGAGTAACCACATGAATTACTTCTGTCTCTGATAACAACTGACTAGCAACGTGAGGGTGCCACATCCCTGGCGACAACTTCCATCTAGTGATTCGTCGATTGGAACGTTGGGACGTCTCTTCATCTGGAGCAACTGCCACCTCTTCATACGTTATATAAGGTTGAAGTCAGAAGGCAGAGAAAAAGAAGAACATACGCAATCAGGAGCACAAAACATTAGCCCTTAGTCTTTCTCTTGATATGTCACCAGCATACTCAATATAGTCACACAAGAGTAGGGTTGTTATTCTCTCTGGAGAAGGCCTGAACCTGTATAAAATCCCTGTGTCATTCTCTACGTGATTCTTATTTAGGAGAGCCCCCGAATCAAACAATCATATGTAAGATCAATTCTAGATCACCGACACATCTATTTCTACAATCCGACATCCATCAATCTAATATCTGACAATAATATATTTCTATAATCCAATTTCCAACAACCCAATACCAATAATAATCTATTTCTATAATCCAATATCTAACAATATGTAATCCTATAATCCAATCTTTTCAATTTCTAACTCCAAAATATATCACACTCGGAATGATTCTCCATACTACACATCTTGACAATATTTGGCTATACAATGGAATTATGAATAACTATAAAGTTAAAACAGGGATTTAAATTACTTGAATTTAAATAAGCATGTGACAAAAATTTAAAACAGAATTTAAATAAATTTAAATACTGAGATTCAAATATGATCAAAGGATGTAAATTGCCTTGCTTAAATAGTTGTTGTTCTCAAACCCCATGGGGGTTACCTACCCCGCGGTGGTGGCGTCGGCGTCGGAGATGGAGCGAGGCGGTGGCGGACGGGGAGCACACAACGCCGGTGAAGGGAGGGCACCCTGGGGGAGTTAGCGAGAGCACGGGTAGCGCTTGAGAAAGGGGAACGTGTAGCTGGGGTCGGGGAGGCTGTGGAGGTGCGGCGATGGCGCCGGAGATGGGAAAGAAGGTGGCGACGGTGGGAGAGCTTCACGGCGAGGGAGAAGACGAGAGGAGGTGGGGGGGGATGGAGAACCTTCAGGAACGTGCCGTGACGTGGCTAGCTCGACGAAAGGTGGACCGGAGAGGGATATCAATAGGTGGTTGCGCACGGTTGGAATGAAGGAAGAAAGAGAGCGGCGGCTCGAGTGAGGCTCTGGGGAAGATGGTGGAAGCAACACGAAGAACGTCTTGAGGTAAACTCGGTGGTGAAGACCATGCGGTCGGAGAGGCTTTGACGGCGACGAATTCTAGCGAGGAAGCTTGCGGCGATGCTCGGCTTGTTTGGTGAAATCTGGAGCAACGAAGAGACAATAGACATGGGGAAGATGGGGCTTCGTGAGAGGAGGTTGAGCCAAGGTTTTGACACGGAGGGGGCTGCTTAAATAGAGCAAGAGAGGGTAGGGGCACGACACGGGCGCATAGGCCTGTGAGCGATCGAGCTCTGGGCGGCACAGGCAGGGTGGCGTGGCCTGAGCCTTGGTAGTGGCGTGGGCGTAGAGAATGGGCGCCACATGGTGTGCGGGCAGGCTGGCGTTGACATGCTGGTGAGCAGCATGGGCAAGGCCAGAGGTAGAAGAAGAGAGAAAAAGAAAAAGAAAAGGGGAAAAAGAAAAGAAAAACAAAAAGGAAAAATATTCGAAAAATTCAAGAAAATTTCATAAAAATACTTGGAACATGAATAGATTGAATAAAATAATTTTGGATTTATTTGAAGTTTATTTTAACAATTTAAAATGTTTATCATTTTTGAAAATTCAAATTAAGCTTTAAATTAATCCAATAAAATTCAAATGGTTCATTTTATTTTTAAAGCTTAGAAAAGACCTAAAAATTGGGATGTTATTTTTGGAACTTAATAAAATTATTTTTAACTTAAAGTTGGCTTTTATTTTTGCACACGCTTTAGTTTTAATTTACGGTAAATAGGAAAAACCTTTTTAAATTCAAGAAAATTTAAGAAATTAATTAAAATTTTATTTTAACTTTAAATCCAAGATAAACTTAGAAAACTCAATAAATTTTCTTTCTTTTTTTTACTTTTAAAATCTAGGAAATTCAAGAAAACTATTTTAAAACACAAAAAATCCAATAAAATAATAACTTTAATAATTTTTTTTTGGTAACAGAACTTTGGAATGTTACAGTAAGATTCTCTTACGAGAATGTTCACGCAGGTGTAGTACGCCCGGGCGGTGGTGGTCGGGTGTGTGGACTGAATGATCTTCGCTGGTTATTTGCACAGATATTGCGGGCGTGGAAACTCTGTTGGTACCAGTGTATCCTTGATAGAAAAATTTGGGTAAGGTTTAGCCCTCGCAGTAAGCCACTTGCGCTTTTGCAGTATCTTCGTATAGAAATTCGACGACAAGTCCGACATCTCCAAGGCCGACTTAATATTTTGCTCTAACTCACATAACAATGGTGAGTCAGCTCCAAACAAATAGAATGGCGAAATACATACATGTTAAGGAAGAATAACGTATAGAAATGCACAAATATGATAAGACTACCAGTTTACATTAAATGACGGACCCCATACATGCAAATAGTATAATTATTTACGACAAAGAATGATGACTGGACCTAGACGAGCTCGATCTGTTGGGGAAATCGTTCATGGAGTGGCCAAGGGTCTTGCATATCCTGCACATCGTCACGCGCCTCAGGCCCCCATGCTGGCTGTTATCTGCGTTGTTCCAGAAGCACTGCGTCTGTCGTCGTCCCTTCCCTGTTGACTTCGAGGCCTTGTTCGGGGCCCATTTCACCCTGTCCGGCCAAAGATCCCTATAGTTCATATCTACGCCATACGAGTGAAACTCTGCACTCCATGTACCCTAAAAAGATGCTACATGTCGTAGTACTCGGAGATATACGGTGTAGATATCTGTCTGACTTGCACACACGCCTTGTACACATGCAATCATGGCTTGTGTAGGAGCTTCGGCTTGTTGCATATGCATGTAGCCACATCACCCAGGGTGCATGCATGTTTCCTTTCCCCCTTAGCATGACTGTTGACAAATTTTTGCCTCAACCTGATCTCGTACTTCTTCCTGAGGCCATCGATCATCTGGATGTCGTGCATATGGACCTTCTGCATAATGTCCTCGGTTGGACTGATGCACCCGGTACACATGACTGATAGATAAGGCGTACTGTGCTATATCTTGCTGGATGACTGTCTTGTTAGGGAAGTGCTACCTAACTAAGAGGGTGTCAGCATCAAACCCCCAACAAGACCCTTTTTCTTGTGGTAGTACGAGTGACCACACTGTGATATCATCAAGTCTTGAGGCCACATAAGGCACATCCGATGACAAAATTCTGTCGGTCGGACCACCACCCTGGGGTGTATCCTCCTCGCTACCATTCGAGGCTAGGTCGATGTCCTTGTCAGACTCAAAGCCGAGAGGGTGATCTGGTAGAAACTCGTGACAGTCAATGCGGGCCAACCACTATAGTCTCGCCCCCTCATTTTGCACAAAATCATGTGCAAGTCTTCTATCGAAAACACCATATTCCATGCTACCGTCTTCAAGCTCCGCCTCCCCCAAAACAGCATATTTTGTGCTACCGTTTTCATGCTCCGCCTACAATTGCCTGCTTCCCGAGGCACCAGCATCATCAAGGTTTCCCGGTACCCTGCGTACGAAATTCACGTATACCATCGGCTTCCCGTATACCGTCGTCTCAGGCTGGGAAGCAAATTTCATGTACTGGCCCCATGCTACGCTTCCATTCACCTTGACTAGCTCCCATATGCCCTGCCCTGCCCAATCGGTATAGGCGATCCCCTTGATGACAAGTTCCTTTGTCGTTGCCTCTTTGTCGAACTCCCTCCGGATGTAGCTAGTAAGCTCATGGATAATCATCGCATCGAGCCCCTCCACCCGGACCACCTTGTACCGGCATCTCGACAGGTCCAATCATAAAACAATAGCAACTCTTGCATGTTCGAAATTACCTAAAGCTATAACAACCCGATTTACGGTACACAATATAACAAACAGGGCGCACTACGTAGTCTATATTTCAATTAATTTACTGTACATAACTATTTAAATAGGATTATTTCATTAATTACCACTAATTAAATAGGACTAAAGTAATTAACACTAATTAATTACGGATAATTTATTTGCCACCAATTAACTACTGACGAAATAATTACAAAATATTAAATACAAGTAATTAGCAATTGAATACAAGTAATTACATATGGATAGTTAATTAATTAGCAATAAATTACTTATAAGTAATTCATTACACCTAACTAATTACCATTAAAATATTACGATTAATTAATTACCAATAATTAACTATGTGTCATTAATTAATCTTAATTAATCACGTAATTAATTACCACTAATTAACTACGAGTCATTACTTCCCAATAAATTAATTATGGCTACATAATTATGACCACTAATTACCACTAATTTAATTATCACTATCTATGCTACGACTAAATTAATTATGATTTATTAATTATGACTAATTAACTACAGTATTTAATTACCACTAATTTAATTACGACTAATTAACTACGAGTATTTAATTATGACTACTTAATTACCACTTATAAACTATAAGTAAATTTTCACTAATTAACTACGACTAATAAATTACCACTAATTAACTACGACTGAAATAATTACAACTAATGCATACAAAGAAATTTTACCCTCCCTTGATGTCGACCTCACTATACTTATGCGGTCCTAAGTATAGCTCTAAACACTGCAGTAATCCACAGCGTAATCCGAAAAAAGTTTTAGTTCAATTCTCTGTGTTCTCAGCGAGGAGCACGAGAACGAGAATGAAACAAGTCTTGGTATTTGGTTTTTCTGACATGCCAAGGCATTTTATACGTCATTGCGAAACAGGAGAGGAATCCCGCGTCTTTGTCTTGTTGTGATTAGGCATGTGGCGAGGATTTAATTCCTAAATACTATTATAACACTCAATTAAAAACCACATGACTTTTATGGTCGTAACCCCTGTGGTTAAGAACCCCAGTGGTCATGAGAATCCTAGGGGTTGTTCTACGAGTACTCTGGTTGAAGTGGCACTATACTTCTTGTCTGACCAAATAACTGCTCGAAGAATCTTTGGACTGGTACTTGGACCTGATTGCAAGTATATTCCTTCCGTGTGATGAATGAGACATGGGCTTTATTTGCTCCAAACCACACAATGCTTTTCAGCCCTAAGTCACTGACAATAACTACTACACAGTTATTGCCCATGTTAATCTCCCATTGACATTAACCGACGATTAGGTGTTCTTCCAACTAACAACAACTGCCTCCTCGACTAGACACGTTGTTTCTAAAAGGCGTCTTCTCTAGGAGTAACTGACACATCTTCGTTAGTATTTAAGGGTGGATTTCGAACGACAACGAGAGAACAGCAGAAGCAAGTCGAAGGAGTAGACAAGTGATTCAATATCACTATAGACAACTCACTTTCTCCAAGCAATACACTCAGTGTAATTAGGGCTAGTTTGTCGCCTTGCTAAATGTATCTCAGTAAAAAAACAGTTCATTACAATAGAGAGCAACCCTATTCTCCTCCAAGAATTCTCAACGATTTTCCTCATTTCATTTCGTAAGATCGGCGACTTGATCGTCAACAGCATGGATGCAGACGAAGGCAGCGAGGTGATGGAGTTGATGGATGGGACTGAGGAAAAGATGAGGGGACAGAGGATGCTTTCGATGGAAGGTGAAAACGTGCCCGTGTCCTAGTCGTAGGGTGATCCGGCCCAACGATTAAATACCATTCCAATCGGGAATCCATGCCAGGGGGAGCGGAGGTGCCACATGGCACTTGTCTGGGCTAGGGGGGACCGGCGGAGGGGTGCCGTGGCCTAGGGTCTCGGATAGGCCTTGTCCGCCCCCAGGTGCGCGGCATAGGTGACATGGCGGCTTGTTGCACCGGAAGGAGAGCTCCAGTGAAGCTTCTTCCTAGCGATGGTTGTAGACTGGGAGCTGGGTGTCGTTGCTGGCAACTTGCGAGGATGAGAAAGATCGTGTTTGGTTGTCTCGCATGCTCGTGCAAGTGACAGAACTTGAGCTCAAAATTAGAATAGACCAACACTAAATGATATGTGAATTATACAATCTAGATATGATCATTTTCAAAACTAATCGCTAAATTACCCTAAATGCTACTGCTTTTTCTGTAGAATTATACCATTATTGTGGAGGCCAAAGCCCGCCTTGTAGCTCCGTCCCTGTGCTCGTGTGACAGCGAGTGAATTTGGCTTCGTATATACGTAGTGTCCAAACGTGCAAAAACCGCGTGCCTGCCTAGTAGTAGTCTACTAGAACATGAATGGAAGAAGACTACACATGATAGTGACTTCTTTTTTTGAGACAGATACATGATAGTAGGTTAGTAGTAACTTGTGTAAACGTAGGAGTCACGGGAAGCCAGGTCTGGGTTTTGATTGGGCCGAATTTACAGATAGACGGGCTCTGCTTGGGCTGGGAGACCCCATGGAGAATATTTTCTGCGTTCAATTTTGGGACAATTGAGAATATGACAATCTATATATAATGTTCTTTCGTGATTTGCCATTATAGAGAATGTAATTCAGAATTTATCACTCTATATGTTTGTCAATTCCCCCTCTCTCCCCCTTTTTTTTTTTCCCGATTTTAGGCCACGTCATTTAACACAGAAATAAAGAGCAAAAATGACAAAGTCTGAATTGGCAACATGTATAGAGTGCCAAATTCTTAATTGTATTATATATAATGGCAAATCCTAAAAAACGATTCTATGGAGTGACATTCGAAGTTAGGATCAGATCCATGCACCGTCCGGTCCTTTAACCCAAACACCTCGTTTGTTCTTCTTTCGGAAAGCTTAAGTGAGGATCAAAGCTAACACACAGTATCAACTTTGGAAAGAAAAGTAATAAATTAATGTATTGTAATTTGCTTAACCATGCATACAGAAAAAGGATACCCAGTAGCTAGTTTAGGAATTTTTATTATTATTTAACCCTTTTTTAAATTTTATTTTAAAGTTAACCTCCCGCGCACTTTATTTCCAATTCTGACCCCTTTGATCACGCCACCATTCATGACGTGACCAAACAACATTGTCACGTCAGGCCGTATCTGGACAATCTCTTATCACGCCACCACCCGTGGCGTGACAATGTTGTTTGGTCACGCCACGATCAGTGGCGTGATAAAAAATGCTATTTTGGAGATTTATTTTGACGTGTGACAGTATTATTTTGTCACGTTACGGATGATGGTGAGACCAAAAGGTCAGAATTGGAAGCAAAATGCGCGTGAGGTTAACTTTAAAATAAAATATTAAAAAAATTAAATAATAAAAAAGTTCCTAGTTTAGTTAGGCCAAAAAATATTAAATCAATAGAGTTGCTACTACTACTAGCAAGAAAAACGTTGAGTCATCACCGGCACGAAGTGACATTACATGTCTCTAGAGATAGACCACATGTAACGCGCCAAGACCTTAAATTTTTTTTTATTATTGAGAGAAGGCCTTCATGTTGAATTGTGAATAAGGACAATGGTCTCGTACGCTCGTAACAAAACAAAAGAAAAATACGCCTGGACGAGGACAAAACTGCCATTCATACTGCTGGAGTCATGACAGACACGCGCTGGCACTAGCAGCTCGATTGTAGAGAGAGTAAAAATACTAATAATAAATGATCATACATATCTATTTTAAATGATATGCCATAATCATTTAACATCTTTTAAAGCATTTAAATAGGTGTAGAAAGAGTAAAAATTATAATAACCGCACTCTAGATTCTCCCAATAGATAAATATATTGGAACATATATTTTCGAAGACCAAGACTAAGAACACAAATATAGCAAAACGGAGGTAGCAGTATATAGTATAAGCAGAACGTAGATACATGCAATGGAGTCTTGTCATCCTAGGAATTAACGCGCAAGAAGGTCGTCGTCGCCGTGTGTACGAAGATGTCGGAGAGGACGACGAAGAAGATTTGGTTCCCGCTGGCCGGGGCTGGATCGCGATCAATAGAGAACAATAAATGCCCCGCATCTCGCCACCTGCCTGCCAGCCTGCTTTCAATTTGCTTCCTTGCATGTGAAACCGCGAAGCTGACAGCTCCCTTCTCGTCGGAATGGTCTGAACTGTATGTAGGAGCTTAATTTCTTTGCTGCTGATCAGATGAAACGCTTCACACCATCTTCAGGACGTACGGAACCACGTGTAACATTTAGCGCAGAGCAGTACATACTACTACGCAAGCGTAGTGAGTACAGAACGTTGTCGTGAAGACGGCGACCGATACGAGGAAACGCACTCGTAGCGCCTACACCGAGCTGCACGCAAAGATGGGCGCGTGCGTACGTATGGGATTGCAAATTGCATGTACTAGTTCTATGCTACGTTTCTATTCATCTTGACTAGCTCCCACACGTCCTGTCCTGTTCAATCGGTATAGGTAATCCCCTTGATGACAAGTTCCTTCGTCGTTGCCTCTTTATCGAACTCTCTCCGGATGTAACTCGTAAGCTCGTGAATATTCATCGCATCGAGCCCCTCCGCCCGAACCATATTGTACTGGCATCTCGATAGGTCCAATCATAAAACACTAGCAACTCTTGCATGTTCGAAATTACTTAAAGGCACAACAACCCGATTTACGGTACACAATATAACAAACAGGGCACACTACGTAGTATATATTTTAATTAATTTACTGTACACAACTATTTAAATAATTATTTCATTAATTACAACTAATTAATTAGGACTAAGGTAATTAACACTAATTAATTACGGATAATTTATTTGCCACTAATTAACTACTTACGAAATAATTACAACATATTAAATACAAGTAATTAGCAATTAAATACGAGTAATTACATATGGATAGTTAATTAATTAGCAATAAATTACTTACGAGTAATTCATTACACCTAACTAATTACCATTGAAATATTACGATTAATTAATTATCAATAATTAACTACGTGTCATTAATTGATCATAATTAATCATGCATAATTAATTACCACTAATTAAGCGTGAGTCATTACTTCCCAATAAATCAATTATGGCTACATAATTATGACCTCTTAATTACCACTAATTTAATTATCACTATCTATGCTACGACTAAATTAATTATGATTTATTAGTTACGACTAATTAATTAATACTTAACTACCATTGTTTACTTACAACTAATTAATTACGACTAATTAACTACGAGTATTTAATTACGACTACTTAATTACCACTAATTTAATTACCACTTATAAACTACAAGTAAATTTCCACTAATTAACTACGACTAATAAATTACCACTAATTAACTACGATTGAAATAATTACAACTAATGCATAGGAAGAAATTTTACCCTCCCTTGATGTCGACCTCACTATACTTATACGGTCCTAAGTACTGCTCTAAACACCACAGTAATCCACAGCGTAATCCGAAAAATGTTTTAGTTCAATTCTCTGTGTTCTCAGCGAGAAGCGCGAGAACGAGAATGAGCACGAGAGCCAGTGCGACGCTGGTTTTTATAGCCACGCGAAGGTGTTTCTGCCGAAGCCATGAAACAGAGGAGGAATCCGTGTCTTGTCTTATTGTGATTAAGTATGCGATGAGGATTTAATTCCTAAATACTATTATAACATTCAATTAAAGACCACATGACTTTTATGGTCGTAACCCCTGTGGTTAAGAACCCCAGTGGTCATGAGAATCCCAGGGGTTGTTCTACGAGTACTCTGGTCGAAGTGGCACTGTACTTCCTGTCCAACCAAATAACCGCTCGAAGAATCTTTGGACTGGTACTTGGACCCGATTCCAAGTATATTCCTTTCGTGTGATGAATGAGACATGGGCTTTATCTGCTCCAAACCACACGATGCTTTTCAGCCCTAAGCCACTGACAATAACTATTACACAGTTGTTGCCCATGTTCATCTCCCACTGGCATTAACCGACGATTAGGTGTTCTTCCAACTAACAACAACTGCATCCTCGACCAGACGCGTTGTTTCTAAAAGACGTCTTCTCTAGGAGTAGCTGGCACATCTTCGTTAGTACTTAAGGGTGGATTTCGAACGACAATGAGAGAACAACAGAAGCAAGTCAAAGGAGTAGACAAGTGATTCAATATCACTATAGACAATTCACTTTCTCCAAGCAATATACTCAGTGTAATTAGGGCTAGTTTGTTGCCTTACTTAAGGCATCCCTGTAAAAAACCAGTTCATTGCAATAAAGAGCAACCTTATTCTCCTCTAAGAATTCTCAGCGATTTTCCTCATTTCATTTCATAATATCGGTGATTTGATCATCAACAGCATGGATGCAGATGGAGGCAGCGAGGTGATGGAGTTGATAGATGGGACGGGGGAAAAAGATGAGGGGACAGAGGATGCTTTCGACGGAAGGTGAAAACACGCCCGTGTCCTAGTCATAGGGCGATCCGGCCCAACGATTAAATACCATTCCAATCGAGAATCCATGCTAGGGGGAGCGGAGGTGCCACATGGCGCTCATCTAGGCTAGAAGGACCGGCGGAGGGGTGCCGTGGCCTAGGGTCTTGGATAGGCCTTGTCCGCCCCAGGTGCGCGGCATAGGTGACATGGCGGCTTGTTGCACTGGAAGGGGAGCTCCAGTGAAGCTTCTTCCTAGCGATGGTCTTAGACCGGGAGCCGGGTGTCGCTGTTGGCAACTTGCAAGGATGAGAAAGATCGTGTTTGGTTGTCTCACATGCTCGTGCAAGTGACAGAACTTGAGCTCAAAATCAGAAGAGACCAACACTAGATGATATGTGAATTATACAATCTAGATATCGTTATTTTCAAAACTAATCGCTAAATTACCATAAATACTACTGCTTTTTCTTAGAATTACACCATTATTGTGAAGGCCAAAGCCCACCTTGTAGCTCCGTCCCTGTGCACGTGTGACAGCGAGTGAATTTGGCTCCGTACGTAGTGTCCAAACGTGCAAAACCGCGTGCCCGCCTAGTAGCAGTCTACTAGAACATGAATGGAAGTTAGGATCAGATGATCCACCCACCGTCTGGTCCTTTAACCCAAACACCTCGTTTGTTCTTCTTTTGGAAAGCTTAAATGAGGATCAAAGCTAACACACAGTATCAACTTTGGAAAGAAAAGTAATAAATTAATTTATTGTAATTTGCTTAACCATGCATACAGCAAAAGGATACCCAGTAGCTAGTTTAGTTAGGCCAAAAAATATTAAATCAAGAGAGTTGCCACTACTACTAGCAAGACAAACGTTGAGTCATCACCGGCACAAAGTGGCATTACATGTCCTCAAAGACAGACCACATTTAACACGCCAAGACCTTAATTTTTTATTATTATTGAGAGAATGGCCTTCATGTTGAATTGTGAATAAGGACAATGGTCTCGTACGCTCGTAACAAAACAAAAGAAAAATACGCCTGGATGAGGACAAAACTGCCATTCATACTGCTGGAGTCATGACAGACATGCGCTGGCACTAGCAGCTGCTCGATTGTAGAGAGAGTAAAAATACTAATAATAAATGATCATATATATCTATTTTAAATGATATACCATAATCATTTAACCTCTTTTAAAGCATTTAAATAGGTGTAGAAAGAGTAAAAATTACAATAACCGCACTCTAGATTTTCCCAATAGATAAATATATTGGAACATATATTTTCGAAGGACAAGACCAAGGACACAAATATAGTGAAACTGAGGTAGCAGTATATAGTAGAAGCAGAACGTAGAAGATTGCAATGGAGTCTTGTCATCCTAGGAATTAACGCGCAAGAAGGTCTCGTCGCCGTGTGTACGAAGATGTCGGTGAGGACGACGAAGAACATTTGGTTCCCGGTGGCCGGGGCTGGATCGCGATCAATAGAGAACAATAAATGCCCCGCATCTCCCTACCTGCCTGCCTGCCTGCTTTCAATTTGCTTCCTTGCATGTGAAACCGCGAAGCTGACAGCTCCCTTCTCGTCGGAATGGCCTGGACTGTACGTAGGAGCTTAATTTCTTTGCTGCTGATCAGATGAAACGCTTCACACCATCTTCAGGACGGGACCACATCTAACATTTAGCGCAGAGCAGTACATACAACTACGCAAGCATAGTGAGTACAGAACGTTGTCGTGAAGACGGCGACCAATACGAGGAAACGCACTCGTAGCACCGACACCGAGCTGCACGCAAAGATGGGCGCGTGCGTACGTATGGGATTGCAAATTAAGCCGGTGCCTGCAGCGGGAGTGCAGGACAAAGACGTTCGTTAGCAACAGTGGGCTCACTCGTCTCAAACCGCCGCCCCTACACATTCGGCGCATCGATACTGCTCCTACGAACGCTGATCTGTTCAGACATGCAGCGCCAAACGTGCTGTTCCCACGCTCGAGGAGGCCGGTCTGACCGGGGGAGACGATCATCTTGCGAGAAATATCTTTAATTTTGTCGTCCAACTCAATTCCTAAATTGTTGGTTCTGATCGCAATTTCAGGTGTTGGCAGGAGAGAATCGAGAGCATGCATGCGTTCTTGGTCTGAACTTTGATGAATTATGATAGCTGCTCGCTCGGAGGAGATTGCATGAATACTGACGCTTGCAAAATTAAACTAAATGGCCAATGCATGCGCCCATATAGGGTTCCATCGGTGTTACAGCCCGATCAACAAGACAGACAGTTTGAGGTGTACCTGTCGCTATTGCTGTCCAGACAGCACATAAATGCTATTATGCTACGATTATTCCTTATTGACAAGACAAGTCATTTGTCAGTACTACTTCAGTTCAGTATCCATGCAATGATCTATGCAATGATCTGTGCAAGGGATGATGCTTTTACCAAATGTACATTTGTTTATGGCAAATGCACGATTTGTTTATGGCAAATGCACGACGTGTGATTGGACCAAGGGGAAGAAGAACAAACTTGATCCAAAAATGTCAAGACTCACTTTGAATATATGCGTTTTATGTACAGGGAAGAGGCGTTACGTTGATGCAGATGTTAACGGCTATTGATTGATAATGCAGAGGCAGTCCTTTTCGGTAGGTGTATGCATGTTCATCCTTTCATTGATATTCGATCTCAACTTATATCCCTTATTTGCCACTTCTGTTAGTTTTCGTTAGGGCACCACACCGAGAACAGTAAAAACATGCCAGTTTTTCTAAAAAATACCTATCTTACCCTCACATCTTGACCCACATGTCATCTTATTCCTTCTCCACCCTCCCCCTCTCTTCTCTCTCATGCCTCACCGGATGCCACCACTAGCCGTATCCTGCTGCTCCTCTTCCTCCCCCCCCCCCCCCCAATCGCTCTTTCTCACCAAATGCCACCAGATCCTGCATCCTCCCATCACCGGCCACCTCCTCATCCCTCCAAGCACCAAGGTCAATGGCGAACGGTGGGAGCAGTACATGATCGGCTTGCTCCGCACGAAGATGTCAATGACGAATAGCGACCTGTCAGGCATGACGAAGCTGCGCAGTGGGGAGAGGAGGCAAAGGTGAACTCGATGGTGCAGGCTCGGAACCCAATGGTCACCGGAGATTGTTGGCAGCAAGGCAAAGGTGGCGGCGCAACCACAGTATACAGCGGTGCAGCACTGAGAGGCTTCTCCAGCAAAGGAAAGGGAAGCATGGGATAAAACGCAGCAAAGTGAACTCGATGAAGTAGATGGCAAGGGAAGGATCTCAATGGCAGCATGGAATTTTCAGCGACGATGGCGCTCGGTAGACGAAGGAGATGACGACCTCGATTTCGTCGATGGCGGCAACTCAACTTGAATTGCTTGAGGGGAAACGCTGGAGGCATCTAGGAACACGACATGAGGTGGTCGTTCTGGTCGGAGACACGACGTAGCGGCGGGACGCAAGGTGCTCCTCGGCTGCAACAATGACGATGGTGACCAGGGCGCGAACAAACTAGGCTGGTGAGAGCTCCCCCACACCGTCGAGCCCCAGGTGGAGGTGCGTGGTCGTGGAGGCAAGCTGGAAGGGGTGGACATTGGTAAGGCAGCGGTCGTAGGCGGCATCGCAGGCAGCGACAGACGTCAGAGTGCCGCATCCTCGGTACCTCCTCAATGTGCTCCCCTGAATTAGGCTGGCGAGAGCTCCCTCGTGCCCTCGAGCCCCGGGTGGAGGTGCGCAGCCGCGGTGGCAAGCTGGTAGGGGTGGATGCCGGCGAAGGCGCGTTGCGCGTTGGCAAGGTAGCGATCGTAGACGACATCGTAGGCGGCGGCAAACGCCAGAGCGCTGCGACCTCGGTACCTCCTAAACGTGCCCCCCAATTAGGCTAGTGAGAGCTCCCCCGTGCCCTCAAGCCCCGAGTGGAGGTGCATAGCCACGGTGGCAAGCTGGTAGGGGTGGACGCCGGTGAAGGCGCGTTGCGTGTCGGCGAGGTAGCGGTCCTCCTCCTCAACATGGTCGGTGAACCCCCTCCCTCTCTTCTCCAACTACTACTGCTAGTGCTAAGGGTCTACTGCTTGGTATGTACTGAGCACAAGGGCAAAAACATCCACTACTACAAAACAAGCTATAGAAGACGCCTCATCACAGACGGTTCCGTTGGAACCGTCTGTGATGAAATTATCACAGACGGTTCCACAGGAACCGTCTATGTTGGGTCTGTCTGGGCCAGGTACCAACCTATCACAGACGGTTGTTATTACGAACCGTCTGTGATAGGCACATATCCTGAGCGGTTTTTAATATAACCGTTTGTGATAGTTCCTGACGGTCTTTTTAAAACCGTGCGTGATAATCTCGATATCACAAGCGGTTCTTAACAAAGGCATGCATGAACTATCACGATGGTTCTATTAAAAACCATTTGTGATAATCTCACGCACCACGAGCGGTTTGTAAATAGAAGCGCTCATGCATGATTTATTTTCACTGCGGTTCCATAATAGAACTGTCTGTGATAGTCCCTCATAACCCTAGGCTCACCCATTCATCTCCCCAATGCTGCCCATTCATTTCCCAAGTGCTTAGCCCGCTCAGCTCTCGCGTGCTCCTTCGCCTCCTCTAGGGTTCGCCCGTTCACCTCCCCGTAAGCCCCGACACCACCGCCCCCGACCTCGACGCCGCCACCCCCAACCTCGACGACGCAGCCGCCGCCTCGAAGCGTGGCCTCCTCCCCGTGTTAGCATCCTCCCTCTGCCAGCCTCCTCCCCGAGCCGTCCTCCTCCCCGTGTCGGCCTCCTCCTGCAAGCCTCCTCACATGCCCCCTTCCTGCACCGCCTCCTCCCCGTCTTGGTCCTCCTCCTCGCGTCGTCCTCCTCTTCTGCACCAGCCTCCTCCCTACACCGGCCTCCTCCTTACACTGTGAGTATTGCAACAAAATAATGTTAATTATATATCTTTGATAATCTGTGAATTGAATGAACAAAAGAATGTTAATTATATATCTTTGATAATCTGTGAATTTGATAATCTTTGATAATATGTGAATAGAATGAACAAAAGAATGTTAAGTATATATCTTTGACAATATGTATCCATGTATGCACAAAAGAATGTGCTGGATTGGCTTCAAATTCTATATTAGATTGTGCACTAAGAGATAGCAAAGTGGTTATGTGGGCTCGATTGATCAGCTCTGTGATGAATGTCAAATCTGAAATCAATTTGATAATTGGAAACAATCTTGAGCTAAAACTATTGCTTTCTGTTGTTAGGATTAATATATAGCTTTATTCCTTTTGGTTGCCAGTTCTGCATAGTTCAGATTATCTTTGTATGAGCTAGTTAATCTTTGTGAGATACTTACATAGTTATTCTCAATCTATGGATAATCCTCTTTCTTTGAAATGATATTGTGATTATCTTGATATCATTGCTCGTTACATTTTTCATAACAGTTGCCTTCTTTGTCTCGGTGGATATATTGACTCGATAGTCTTTGATAATCTGTGAACTGAAAGTTTATTTTGCTACCGTGAGATAAATTTGACATTCAACAGAAAAGTTTTAGGTTCAGCTCAAGATCTGTTTGATAATTGCTAAATTTGATTAGTGAAGATATATTGACTGATGTACTGAGATTGCAAAGGTTAAATCCTTTGCATCCAGCATACTGCATGAGATGGCAAAGACTTGTTCTTTTGCAACTCTCCTTCTGAGAGCACAAACTATCACCAATCTTTTGCAACTCTGTGCTTATTTCATTCATATACATGTGGTATATGTTTAGCATTTCAATCAATTTAAATGACTTGAATGATTTACATTTGATTCTGTTAATTTAGTCATTTAAATGATGTTGGATTAATGCTTTATTGTTTCATATTTATGCTGGAATTAATTATTATTATTTGCTAATATTGCACATGTTGAGCGTATGTAACTTATATAGATAGCAAGTAAGTGAGATGATAGAGGCGCCGTCTTCGCAGCCGTCACCGACGCCTCAGATGGCAGAGGCGCCACCTTCGCCGCCGTCACCGACGCCGCCTAATGTGTCTGGATTTCCGTCGACGATAATGATACGTAAGCGAGATGGCAAAGGAAAATCGAAAATGCTTGCGGGCTGACTGATCATCACAGAGGTCAGTGACGTTGGGGTCCCTCTGAGTCCCCAGAGATCAGCTGCGAGATTCGGACCATCTGCGGGATACTTGTAAGGGAATGGGCCCCCATCACCACACCAAGCTGTAAGTCTCTGATGAAAGAACAGAGAGGCGCGTTGTGGACAGAACTTTCAAGCAAGTTCACTATCCCAGAAGCAGACATGGCACACGTGGAACGGCAAGCGTTGCTCTCGATGGATCACGCGTGGAGGACCTTCAAGAACATTCTTGTCACGAAGTACGTGAACACGGGTGAGACGCCCTTCGCGACGTATGGATTCTTGACGCGGGAAACATGGGACGTCTTTGTGGCTATGAAGACAACGACCGAATTTAAGGAGCAAAGTGCGGTGTACAAAGCTCTCCAGACACGAAACACTCACCCCCACAAACTCGGCACCGCTGGGTACGCGGCTAAATCCACGGAATGGGCGGCGGAGGAGGAGAAGCATAGCGGGCCATTTCACGGGATCACGAACCAGCGTTCCTAAGCTAGTTAAAAGCGAGGGCAAAAGTCTCGTCTTCGGGCAGTATCTCTTCCACAAACCCGACAGATCAAGAAGTGTCCCAACGTGTGGTAAATATGTCGAACTACCTAGTTTTTAATAAGTCCATAACTTCATAGTGTCTATAATAACATGATGACCTCTTGCAGCATGAATTGACTGCCCAAGCTTCCCAAGGCTCCTTCCAAGCAAACAGGGAGAAGGATATACTATCTATGGCCCTGGGAAACAAGGAGCACCCGGGTCGCACGCGAAGCCTTGGAGTTAACGTACCTTGGAGTTATGGATTAGCATCGACTCTGCACATATAGGAGTAGGAAGAGATCCAAGGCGGCGCGAGGACCGGTTGAGTGCAGATGATTCTTGCAAAATTTCAAGGACATATAACACAATTGCGGGATCAAATGAATCAACTCTGAGCGATCACAAGCCGCTCCGTTAATTTGGGAGCCGTCCTCCTTGACATCGAATGGCGTCGCGTCCGCATAATTCGAACATGGCGGCGTCCAATTACCTATAGACGACATCAAGGTAATGTACATCTATGGAATGCATCAAACATAGACCTATATGACACCTTAGCTAATTATGTACCGTTTTGTAGGAGCCGATGCCCTACAAGCTCCAAGTGAGGATGGTTGGGTCTATTTCTATTGAGGTTGGACGGGGGATGGTGTATCCACACCAGGAAGGGGCAGTGCAACACGGTGCCCAGCTGGCGCAGGGTTACGCCAGGGTCCAGGTGGACATGGTACATGACAATTTCATGGCCGTCCCACTGGAGATTCACCCAAATGAAGACATCAGAACACTAGGGGATGTCGTGCACACTTTTATCCAGTGGCCCAAGAAGGACATCGCCCAGGAGGCCAGGACCCACTAGTGTTGCGATCTCGACACGACCATTCCTCTCCAACGGGACCGTCGATGACTCCACCTCATGAACCTTCACTTCAGAAGGCCACCTCATCGGTTCCCGTGGAGAAGACGCCGAAGGAACAAAAAAAGTGTGCCGCCGTATCAGTTCCCGAGTCGTCTCGCAGGAATACGTGTAGCGGGCAAGTCGTCCAGGCCAAATTGAAATCGAAGAACATTAAGGCGCCTCCCGAGCCCTCGAAATACTCCATCGAAAAACCGTTGTGCTCCGACACAGTATTAAACCACGCTGGATTAGGTTGTCAGGATTTGCATCTCTGGTACATGTGAAAGACCGAAAAGAAGGGGTGTGATACTGGAATCACCGTCAGATACAAGCATAATCATTTCTTCAACGGGCCGGGCCACTTTGTCATGGGCTTCAGCGACTTATACAACCTATTCAACCTCATTGCCCTCGACGCCTCGCTTCTACGATGTTGGACACTGTAAATGTGTACAATCAAGTTCTATATTCACATAATACTGATAAATATCACAACTCATTACTTATGTACAAATACATGATGAAAAAAGCCAAGGAATGGTCCGAACCGGTGGGTTTTCTTGACCCACACGTGGTCTCTATGCAAACCATCGAAACAGACGCATCCTTCGTCGAGAAATACATAACGGCGGGATTGTTTCGTCAAGACAACAATGACCACATACTGGTGCCCTACAACCAGGGGTAAGTGCTTCACTACTTGCTATATAAATTTCATTTGTACTTTATACACAGCACGAACTTAGGTTTAATGACTATAGCGACATACATGAGTAGGTACCACTGGATCCTTTTAGTCGTTATACCAAAGAGGAACAAGGTAATATACCTTGATTCCCTAATCATCAAACAGAACGACTTGATTTCTACGTGAAATACTCGGCGGTATGCTCATTTCCTCTATACATAACTCTATTGTAGTCTTCCTTCGTTTGAAATAGCCGAGGATAACTTTTTGGAATCATATAGTTCATTCACCGCCTATGTTGATGGGGGAGGACTATACAAGGGGGGATCGAACAAGACACTGACACATAGGACACAATTTCTGGTACGCGCTACAACACAATAATGCTATATCATACTTCCTAATAATGCGTCTTGAACTGACTATACCTATATATGTAATTCTATTTTTGCAGTGCCGCCAAGAAAAAAAATGATGAGCTATGTGCATTCTATGTTTGCCATCATATGGAGGAAATCATTAGTGCTAAGATGAATGATCCTAGGTTTGTCAATCTCAAAATAATAATTTCTGAATTATAAATTTAAATATATATGCTTACCACTTTACTTTTGCTTGTGACAGGATTTGATGATAGAATTAGATCCACTCGTTGCGAGAGAGATCGTGTACGTTCGAGGGCACTTCTGCGCCTTCATCAAGACAACTATCATTAACCCCAACGGAGACTTTCACTCCGTCACCGACCCAATGTTTCACCCCGTCGACACCTCTCAACCACGTGCAAACAATTGATTCAATTGTAATCCAATTGTAATTATAGCGAGAATACTTGAACAAATTCTTTTGTAATTTATTTTGAGTAATGATCACTTTGAGTTGTCAGCAGTTGATTATCTGTAATGTATCTGTTTTCTGCATGCTTGTTATCAGTGCTGCTAGAAAATGTCGGAGGGCGCACTCTCATAAATTCTGATAAGTTGACCCTTTGAGGTGGTGGAGGTGGTGCATGAGCTGCTGCTGTCTACAGGTTCTAAGTGTTGTTGAGGGACTGGGCAAGCAGATCAATCAAGTGGGACTGGTTGACCATCATCTGAGGCCAGTCAGGTCCTTCAGCTGGAGGTGTTGGTGGTTGCAGAATTGGGTTGGGCTAAAAATCAGCGTTCTCATTGCCCTACCCACTTGCGCTGCCACTGCCGGTTCTACGAGTTGTCACCATCTGCTAGAACTCCAAGGACTTAGAAAAGAGAAAAAGAATAAGGGGGATATATCTAAAGCAACCCAAAAACCAAACAAACACAAGGCAAAAGAGCAACTTTTTTCCCCAAAATAGTCCTTTATTATTTTATTGTATTAATCAATTATGGTTGTCACAAAAGGAAACGACGGCTCACAATTATCATCTAAACAGAAATAAAAACTAAATAAAAGCTAGGATCTAAGACCTAGGGTCTAGGCTACAGGGTCTGACTGTGGAACTGGCTAAGATACTCCTTCTTGTTGCCAGTCCTCCGCCTCTTCGGAGCGGGTACCGACGACTCCTCCTGAACAGAGCAACTAGCATCGCCTGCCTCAAGTAGTGCCAACTCCTCCTCTACCATTTGTAACTTTAGATGGGTGTCGTGCAGCTCATCTAGTGTGGTCTGGAAAGTGTAGTCCATCGCAATTGTCAACTCCACCTGTTGGTCAGGTCGGGAAAATCTTCTTTCCTGGTGGGGCGAAAAAGAGCTGCGTAGGCTAGTAGGGTAGTGGAGCCGACAGAAGTGGAAGCCAGTGCGGTTGAGCTCGAAATCATAAATGCGTCACAGCTTGCGGATGGCCTCCTGTGAAGTATCCTGAATGCCGGTAAAGAAGGAGTCACGAAGTATCGAAGCGTCGAAGATGTAGAATGACGCATCATCCTGAGAGTTGGCGTAGAGTAGCACATCTACTCTCCACCGTTCCTGAGTCCCCACTGCGTACTTGTATCCTTGATAGATGGGTCTCTCTCCGAACGGCAAGTGTTGCATCATCTTCCACAGTGCTGCTACCCAGTGTCCTGCGTACACACCGCGTGAAAGGGCTCTAGGTACTTCATCCATCTACAATTTTAAAAAAGACAAGTGTTAATTAGTAACCATTTTAAAGAGAAAGATTAAGTAAGGACACCAGAAAGACAGATAAAATATTTTTAGTTTGTGAAAATAAGTCCTTAACGGTTTTGTCCGTTCTAACTAAGGCTACGACCTACAGTCGATATGACTCTGATACCATCTTTGTCGAACACGGGAGCAAAGGATCCCGGATTCTCCGTGTCTCCCACACTGGTCTAGGAACAGCTAGTGTACACAGTTAAACAAAAGATGATAGCACAACCATAATATACAATTTATTCATAATAATTCAAGTTTATTACATAACGGCTAGAAGCCAAAAAGAAAAGTACAATGGAAGCATCAATGATAAGTAGGCCACACGATTCGCCACAGACAATCATCTGGGGGCGTAGCCTAGTCGTCTAAGTCCTCACCCTCCTCGTAGTACTCCTCCTCTGCGCAACAATTTATTTAAACAAGGCGAGTACAAATAAATGTACTCCACAAGTTACACCCAATAACAAAATTATAATACATGCATGTTTAACCAAGTGAGAGCTTATATGGCTTAATCTGCATAAAGCGATATTTTTATTTAAATATTCTTACTAAGTTCCAAGGCAGCTTATTCTATAACTAAAATCAATTTTTAAAATTTTAATTCTAGTGGATAACCTTCATACAATTGTGGTGAGGGATACCCTCTATCACATGGCTAACTGCCTAATTTTTCCACAAATGATTAACCATCCTAAAAACATTTGCTAAATTCATTTTAAAAATAAAACCAAAGTCTAACTTTGAGTGGTTTTGCTCAGCATATCTATGACCGTGGACACGGCTATTCGAATCGTTTTACACTCTACAGAGGTGGTGCAACTTTACCCACAATAGATAATTTCTTAAAATATTGGCCAAGTCACGCTTCTGAAGGCGTGCGACTAAGCAATTATCACTAGGCTTTTACAATGTTCTACCCCAAAGTTATTATGCCTGCTAAGGTTTCACTTCCATTGGGCTAACCACTCGCTGGGAGCCCCCTCTTGCGCCAAGTGGGAATACTGTCTAACCGACACTCGCACATCAACATGGCATAATTTAACAATGAGGTATTACAAATTATTTAGCCTAATCTGTCCCACTCTAGACTTGTGGTAGCACGTTGGAGCTCAGCAAGACGCGGCTTGAAGGCCGGTCCTTAACCAACTTGGGCAACATTCCAGAAACCCTGTACTCAATCATTGAAATGAGTCGATCATGTGCATTGACTTGCACTATTCTAACATCCATTATGTCCAAGTCTAAACTATTTTTAATTTATTTTACAAGTCAAATCATTTTATAAAATTTCTATGGTAAAAATAATATCATAGTCTTATTTTAAATCATAATTGAATATTTTGGCTAAACTCCTCAAATTTAATATTTTTGGTCTAAGCTTTGACTAAGCATAAAGTTTGTTAACATGTTCTAGTTCATACTATCGTACCAACTAGATTTTCAACTAAGGTATCAAGGGGTGGCTAATTCAATAACAAAATTGGCTATACAATGGAATTAGGAATAAATATAAATTTAAAACAAGAATTTAAATTAACTTGAATATAAATAAGCATGCAACAATAATTGAAAATAGAATTTAAATAATTTAAAATAATGGGATCAAATATGATCAAAAATGTAACTTGCCTTACTCAAATGTCTCGTCATCAAACAACTCTTGCTCTTTGGAGTTGTTAAAATCTATATGCGAAAACGGGCCAAATTCAAATAAGTTCAAATGAACTCTAAATTAAATCATTTCAGTATATCTAGCTATATCTTGAATTTAGATGAATTTAGGAATTTAAATCACTGGAATCGGAGCTCGTATGAAGGAGAACGAGTCCTTGGTAGTTAGAATTCTAAAGAAATTACCCTAAATTCAATTTCTGGAATTAATGAATTATTTTCTAAAGGAAAATCTAAATATTGCGCAAGCATGACGTCAGCGGCTGATTTTCAATTTTTGCCAAATTATTTTTCTATAAAAAATCCTAAACGGTCACTGACATGTAGGCCCATGGTCTATAGACCAGGTACACAAGATTGCCATGGTCCACAGTGGACCAGGTGCGTGAAACAGTGGGCTTGCCCACGCAAGCGCTGACTAGGATGGTGAGGTCGACGTGGCGCACACATGGCTTGCCACGTCACACCAGCGAGAGGCGGCGTTCAGGACCAAATGGTTGCCGGCGTTTCTATGCCACGGCGGCAGGTGTGGATGAGCGCAACAAAGAGAGGGAGACACGGGGAACCTAGTGCGCATGTTTGCGGCGACGGGGCGTGAAGGAATGGCCGGCGGCGATGAAGAAAGGCGGCGGCGAGGCTCGGACTCTGGCAACGACGACATTCCGGGGTCCTCCAACGGTGAGGGCTTGCGCACCAGATAGAACGCACGAAGGCAAAGCTCGTGGTGTAGACGATGATGACAGGGCTCCAACAATGGCGAAGTAATCGGCAATGGCACACCTCAGGGACGGTGGCGAACTGACGAAGAACTCCAAAATCTGGCGAAGTGAGAGCGATTGGGAGGCTAGGTTTTCGGGGAGAGCACGAGTGAGAGATAGCGAAGGTGATGCTCCCTTTTATAGGGCAAGGAGATGGCCAAGGCGGTGAGAGCGTGGGTGAGGGTTTTAAGCCGGTGCAGCGACAAAGCAAATGCGAATTAAGGTGGGTTAAAGAGGGAGAAACGGATGAAATGAGTGCGGGGAAGAACGTGGCTTTGAATGCCATCAAGAGCGCACGAAGAACAGGCGAAAACGACCGGCTTGAAGAGCTTCGGGCGCACGTTAATGGCGATAGCGCGAGGAAGAAGAAGGTGGAGAGGAAGAAGCTGACAGGTGGGGTAGGGGTCGACAAGAGAGAGAGGCAGATGAAGCGGGCCCACTTTGTCGGCGAGGTAGAGAAGCAGAATTGCATGGGCGGTATTTGGTGTGGTAAGGAAGGAAAAGGTCGTGGACCGGAAAGAGATTGGGCCCAAGCCAAAATCTGGATTTTTGCTGATTTTTTATTTACATAAATTGAGTTAAATCAAATAGGCTTTTAGAAAATAGCAAATAGAATTCAAAAATTCTAGAAAAATGCGCAGAAATTCCCTGAGTTCTTTTGAACTTAAATAAAATATTTCTAACTCAAAATTAGTATTTAGATTTGTAAATAATTTATTTTTGTCTTTAAAATAAGCAGGATTTTTTTAAAAAAATCGAGAAAATTCAAAGAAATTAATTACATTTTATTTTTAACTGAAAATAAAATTTTGGGCTGTTACACTATATAAAGCTAAACATTGTTATAAATTCAACAAGCAAGAATTAGCAAACTCTTCCCTATCTCCTTGTTTCCTCCATCACGGTGCTCGGGCGGTCGAGGGGCTTAGGCTGCGACCTTTTGCCACCGCTGACAGCTATCAGTCACCCGGCCATGACAATATGATTCCCTAATGATAACTTTGATCGATCTCCCGTTTGGGCTAATGTTTTTATTCTCTTCTTCTTGAAATGAATGATAGAGTTTCTGCTCTTGCTTTTTTTTTAAAAAAAAAAAAACTTTGATCAATCATAGGATGGAAAGGAATCTCCTAGCTAGCGCCTAGCAGCTGGCCATGCCACTTCCCCTTCACACTTATGTTCCTGCAGCTACTCTCTCCTAACCACCCTCACTTGTCGCCTCCATTACTTAAAGCAAGAGCTCACTGATGCATAACCCCTTCTCCCCGGTGAATTAGTCAGCGGGGCCGTGCATGTCTCCATTGGTTTTGCTATAAATAATACTACTACTTCTTCTCATTCATTGGTACACACACATACACTAGGCGTTTCTCTGTCCTTGTACTTCGGAGCCCACACACCACTACAAACTTCTCTCTCTCTCTCTCTGAGAGTCTGATGGGGATAAAGAGGGGACACTGCATGGTGGTATTGCTGGTTCTTCTCCTCGGCGTGTCGCTGCGGGGATGCATTGCGCAGAGCGGCGGCGGAGGGCTTACGAGGGGGGACTTCCCCAAGGGATTCGTCTTCGGCACCGCCTCCGCCGCGTACCAGGTCGGTGGTTTCTTCGTGTCTTCCTCCCATCTTCTCATCGTTTTGATAGTGCGATTCTTCAGTCCGATCTCCACGCCACTCCGCATCAATTGTAATTTGTAAGGGCATGTCGTATGGATGATCGACGCATATGCATATGTGGAAGTGATATCTAATTCCTTTCATCATGCGGTGCTCGATCGTAGGCAGTTTCTCATGGCATTATTCGACTTGTAATGAACTTGTCGTGGATCAATTTTTTCTTTATTTCCCTTCATCGATCTACTGTCGTTTAGCACTTAAGGTCGTCGCCATTGTATGCAAATTAAGAGGAGATCAATTGAGGAGGAGGAAGATGCCCTGTGGGCTGGTAACCTGGAGGCGGGGACAAAAGGCTCGCTTTCTTTCTAGAATGTGTTTTTCCTTCCCTTGCCACCACAAAGTTGTATTCTTGTCTAAGTTGTCATGTGTCCTTGGGTTTTCCCGTTTGCTTTTGGACAGTGGCATTTTGGATCTAGCTAGCTTCCTTCTGGTCTACGAATTATACTATCCTAACAGCCTTTCCATCCACCTCAAACGTAACTTTCACTGTACACGCGCGTATATATACGCACGACACATTACGTACTAGTATCTCCATAACCAGAAGCATATGCTACGTCTACGTATTTATCCATCTTATAACAGTAGCACCAGGTTTGTCTCTATGCCTACCTGATTTAGTACGCACATATTGATATTCCTTGCCTAACCGCATGCCTGTTCAGGTAAAAGTATACCTACTTAATCATGCAGCCATCATATTCACATGTAGTACCTTCTGACCGGCGCCCGCGCGCGCGCTAGCTGTTTGGTCCTGGGAAATCCGCGGAAAACGACCGAAATGTCGAGGGGTTCACGTGCCGCGTTCGTTTGCGAGGAACCGCGCGGTGGGGGGTTTGGCCGTGCGTGCAGCCTGCCCTGTACTACCACCACCAGCAGCCGCACCGCGCGCGGCCGGGCTGCCCGCCAGGCCACCACCCACCCACCACATGCGTGGCCAGCCTCATCAGATGGACCGATCGCGTCCACAAGCTCAAGCCGCGGCGACATGCCGCGCTCCCATGCCGTTGCGGCGCCGCCAGGACGGGATCGTATGTTTCGAGACAGGCCGCGGTACCTCGGCCTGTGCTGGAGCTTGGAACGAGTAGAGTCTGATTGTTGCGTGGCACAGTAAACCTGACTAAACTTGGCTCAATGCACAGTTTCTTGTCCTGTGTGTTTGAGTTGCCCGGCTACCGAAACATCGAACACTACAGGTGGTAGCGAATACGTTGTTCCATCTTTTCGAAAACCAGCTCGCGATCAATCGATTGGGTGCACACATTATGGATCGATCGATGGATTGGGCCACGGTCACCAACTTAAGATGCGGAAGGAAGGCATCTTAGCCAGGCCAAACAACTAGATCAAATGATTCCTTGTAGATTGGACCTCCTAGCAGCTTTTAGGGCCTCTACGGTCCTATTGGTCCTACCGCTTTGTGCTTCTTTCTTTCTGCTTTATCAATATAATATGCAGTTCTTCTGATTGTTCAATTTTTAAAAAATCGTCTCTTTTAATCTGAATAAATGTATTTTGCAGTACGAGGGAGCTGTGAAGGCGGATGGGAGAGGGCAGACCATCTGGGACACGTTCGCGCACACCTTTGGTAAGTACGTACACATGTTGAATTTCCTCTAGCGAACTCTCTAAACAAGTTGTTTTGCACCCTAAATTAACAAATCCGGCCAAATAACCCCAACCCAATTCCACTCGGTTTTTTTCCATACTGGCGCTGACTCACACTGCTAACTCACATCATGTTGTCCACGGTTTTGATCCAAAATGTCATTTCACACAAACACATACACATGTTTTGTATCGTAAACCGTATTATACATCAATTACGGTATAAAATACTCAGCATCTCAGTGTATAAACGTATGTATTGTGTGTGCATGTTCTCCTTTGATCCGACATTCTCATTTGAATTTCATATTTATACCATATATTGTACGCCAATACTCATTGTCACTCCAATTATCACATGGTACAAATAATCTTTCTCACATTGTACAAATACACATACCGTCAAAATACTCACCCAGATACAAGGGATTTTTCACACACGAAAAAAATGCAACATGTATTGTATACATACACAAAAAAATGGAGCACGGAGGTGAGCAAGGAGTCAAAGATGCGCCACGGAGCCCGGACATGCGCCTACAGTGGCCAGCTACGACGGCGTGCACATATGGAAGCCGGCGACGAGAGAGAGAGAGAGAGAGAGAGAGAGAGAGACAACAGGAGGGGGTCGACGACTACAGTGCGATGGAAGAGAAGACGAGGTGGAGTACCAGCGGCAGTGGCGACGAGCTCCTACAACGAGGAGGGGTGAACCGGCAGAACGAGCAGCGGCAGAGTCGAGAAGGAGCGTATCAGAAGAAGACGATGAGGTCAGGGATGGCCGAATCCACAGCCGGTGACGAGGGAGAAGGCCAGATCTGGTAGCGTAGGAGTCGGGGAGGGCCGTATCTGAAGACGGCGGATCAAGTACAACCGGATCCACCGTTGTCGTCCTCCTTGCCGGTGGAGGGGAGGGCCAGGTCTGGAGGCGGTGGAGTCGGAGACGACCGGATCCACCATCGCCGGTGATGAGGGAGACAGGCCAGCGGGTGAGGTGTAATACCCCGGCCTACTCGTAGTACGGCCCATGTAGCCCATGAGGAGTCATGTGGTGGGATTAGTCTCATATTGCTTGTCTAAAGTGAGTTGTAGTAGTATATAATGCCTGTTGGGTCCAAGTTTAGCACCTCCGGGTTAACCCTTTTACATGAAGCGAGAACAAAAGTGTAAATGGGGTACTATGTGTGCGGATCCGATCCATGCGGTGGTTTGGTATTGAGCGATTTTGGGCGAGGTGTTACAGATGGTATCGAGCATCAACCTTATTTGCAGCGCGCGCGGGGACGAAGCGCGGCATATTGCGGCGTGGCGCGTGTGGTCCCGGAGTGGACACACGGCATGTCATATGTCTTAAACCTTTGACACACCTGGACGTGTATCGAGGGGTGGTTCTGCGCATTTGCTGCGTATGTGGTGTGCTGCCGAGGGCGTCAGCCCTTGAGGGGGGTGAATGTAATACCCCGGTCTACTCGTAGTATGGCCCATGTGGCCCATGAGGAGTCATGTGGTAGGATTAGTCCCATATTGCTTGTCTAAAGTGAGTTGTAGTAGTATATAATGCTTGTTGGATCCAAACTTAGCACCTCCAGGTTAACCCTTTTACATGAAGCGAGGACGAAAGTGTAAGTGGAGTGCTATGTGTGCGCGGGTCCGCCCTACGGTGGGCTGGGCATTGAGCGGATTTTGGGCCAGGGTGTTATATGAGGAGGGCGGCGACGGCGGTGGATGAGGGGGGCGGCGCCGTCGGGGTGTGTGTGTGTGGGGGGGGGGGTGGAGGAGAGCGCGCGAAGAGTTGTTTATGGTGATGGGTGTATTGGTGGGGTGAGTCAGCCTGCGTGGAAACCGGGTGGAATTGGGTCGGGGGTTATTTGTCCGGATTTCAAAGTTAGGGGTGAAGAACAACCGATTTTTTAGTTCATGGTGAAAATTGGACTCCGAGCAAAGTTCAATGTCAAAAAATGGACTTATTCCTTAAAAAAAGAGAACATTTAGGAGGAATTATATATCTTTTTATTAAGAAGAATAATATGCATCTAAATTCGAGCTAAAGAGTACTCAAACCTAGGTGATAGAGATATACACCCACACCTCACACCAACTGAGCTAGGCCCAGTTCCTCTGTTTGTGGAAGCATGTTTACCAGGGGTGTCCAGCTTTGGCAACAGTGGAACATGGAATTGCCTCATTGGAGCTTAAAGAAACTGCCATCTGTACGTGTCAAAGAATGTTTTAATCCCTCAGTGTGCAAGTCCAATCATTGCGCCATATCACTTGTAGATTGTGTCTTTGCAGGCATGGCACTAGCTAGCTAGTTCCCCTCTGACAATGACATGTAGTAGTACTAGTTAGTGTTTGAAGTTTGATGCATGTTTTCTTTTCCTAAAGTTGGATATGTAGTGGAGCAAGCAAGAGCACAATCGTGCGAGGTGATATATCCCACATTCCCACCTACCCTTTTGCAGTGAGTAGATGCACTCCAATGGTAGGAAGAAATTAAAGGCAGTGCTAGCCATGTGGGTTTAGTTTGGTCATTTATCTGGCCTAAAATAGTGGGCAAGAATTAATTGAACTCAGAATTAGGCAGTTACATTAGTTGGCAGTTGTTCAGACTTCATAATACTGATCTAGTGGTGTTTAACTAAGAGTGCTCCTATATTTGTTGTTGCATCTAGTCACAGCCGTAACGCAAAAGTTTTACTTTTCTCTCTCTCTCTCTCTCTCTATCTGTGTAGGAAAAATTACCGACTTCAGCAATGCTGATGTTGCAGTCGATCAGTACCACCGTTTCGAGGTGAGCATTGCGTTCTGAGATCGAGTGCACACGTATTTGTAGCCGATCTTTATGCCCTATATAATGGAGGTGTGACGCTTTGAAATGGCTATTTTCATTTTCAGGAGGACATACAGCTCATGGCGGACATGGGGATGGACGCGTATCGGTTCTCAATTGCATGGTCAAGAATTTTCCCAAGTACGTGATTTGGAACTGAGATAAGCAACGTTGTCCATCATGTCAGGCTTCTTTCCCTGACATGCAGGAGTTGGCTTCTTTAAGTTGAACAGTGTCAGTAATCTCGGCTACTATCGTCGCCATATATACTCATTAGCCTCGCATCGTTCTTACTCCAGATGGTGTTGGTCAAGTCAATCAGGCCGGCATCGACCACTACAACAAACTGATTGATGCACTGCTAGCAAAAGGTGAATGGAAGGAACCATGCATGGTTCATACACAGATTTGCATTACTGAATCCAGATCAGCTCCCGAATTATATATTGACATGTGAAATCTTTCAGGAATTGAGCCATATGTAACCCTCTACCACTGGGACCTCCCTCAGGCCCTGGAAGATAGGTACAAGGGATGGCTCGACAGGCAGATAGTGTGAGCCCCCTTAGCCTGCAGCTCTTGCTCTAGCTACGTTCTTCACTGAAGTTCATTAATCACTCGTAGTATAAGTAACCGTTTCCATGATGAAAATGCAGCAATGACTTCGCTGCTTACGCCGAGACGTGCTTCAAGGCGTTCGGCGACAGGGTGAAGCACTGGATCACGCTCAACGAGCCCCACACGGTCGCGGTCCAGGGCTACGACGCCGGGCTTCAGGCGCCGGGGCGTTGCTCTGTTCTGCTCCATCTGTACTGCAGATCAGGGAATTCAGGAACCGAGCCCTACATTGTTGCACACAACTTCATATTGGCCCATGCCACCGCTTCAGACATATACAGGAGGAAGTACAAGGTGAGCACCACTTTTTAGCCCTGTAATTATTTTTCAGAATTCCATTCTGATGCCCATGCCACTGTGTTCATGAGTTGGTATTTTCTCCATCAAATTGTAGGCGACGCAGAATGGGCAGCTTGGGATAGCATTCGACGTGATGTGGTTCGAGCCGATGTCGAATACTACAATCGATATTGAAGCGGCCAAGAGAGCACAAGAGTTTCAGCTAGGATGGTGAGCATTTCATTCAACTCCATTTCATTTGCGCCAGTCTTGTGTTGTGACAAATTATTGTTGTCGAGTTATGTATGGAACTATGGATGGTAGCTAAGTCGGTTTGATATGGAAGGTTCGCGGATCCGTTCTTCTTCGGCGACTACCCGGCGACGATGAGGACGCGGGTAGGAAACAGGCTGCCGAAGTTCACAGCAGATGAGGCCGCCCTTGTCAAGGGGGCACTGGACTTTGTGGGCATAAACCACTACACCACTTACTACACGAGGCATAACAACACCAACATCATCGGACAGTTGCTCAACAACACCTTGGCAGACACCGGAACCATCAGCCTTCGTGAGTTCTCATCTTCGCTAGTTCCTTTCGCTCCAAAAAAAGGAAGTTTCTTAAGCTACTTCTGAACCTTCAAATTTCGAACATGCTAGCTATTACTGTCTCATTGTAACATCCTAATGCCTTGTTGATTGTTACTATCACTTTTCAGTGTATAGCATTTTTCTGTATAGCTGAAATAGTATGGATACTGAAATTTTTGCAATGCAATTTGCAGCCTTCAGGAACGGGAAGCCAATTGGAGACAGGGTGAGTTTGACACCACATTCTTCTGGAGATAGTACAAAGAAATATCGTACGAAATTTAAATGAACTGTAATATTATTACGCAGGCCAATTCGATATGGCTGTACATTGTGCCCAGCGGGATGAGGAGCCTGATGAACTATGTCAAGCAAAGGTACAACAGCCCACCAGTCTACATCACCGAAAATGGTAAGAGCATGAACCTGGATTATTACCGTGCTAGAGCTCGAAATTTATGCACGTTTTGCGCATCCACGGATCATCGATGAGACAGCTAGGCAGCCTAGATTACTTCAGAGTTGTGACAGTGTAGAGTTGCTGATCGATGCAGGGATGGATGATAGCAACAACCCCTTCATTTCCATCAAGGACGCCCTCAAGGACAACAAGAGGATCAAATACCACAATGACTACCTCACCAATCTAGCTGCTTCCATAAAGTACTATCCATAATCACTAGCATTCTCTGTGCTGATATTCACATTGGCATGGCTATATTCACAGCTAAAGTGTACGATTTGCTGCCATGAAGTCTCAATTCGTATGATCGATGATTCAGGGAGGACGGTTGCGACGTCCGCGGGTACTTCGCATGGTCTCTGCTGGACAACTGGGAGTGGGCGGCCGGATACACGTCGAGATTCGGGCTCTACTTCGTGGACTACAAGGACAACCTCAAGAGATACCCCAAGAACTCGGTGCAGTGGTTCAAGAGCCTCTTGAGCTCTAGTTGAGGGCTAGCATGCACTACTTGTTTTGCCATTTCTTCTTGTGCAGGTCATCACATGTCGTCCTATACTGTCGTCTGTGTTCTCGGTTACAAATATACCATACAGTACAGGCATCAAGGATTTCAGAATTTCTCATAATACAATAGAATCGTACCCAACAAGACCATGCATGTAGAGACTAGATTACAGGAGCTTACACACAACCAAATGCAGAGTTTTGCAATCAGACGTGTTCCCGTATGAGCTTACACTGCTAGACGTGCATCTAGTAGTGTTGGTGTACGTACAGGCATGTACTATGTGCAGCCCAATGATCCATACTCGCCATCGTTTGCTTGTTGGCGACGCGGGCGCCGCACGCACCGACTGGTTTCCCGCCTGCCGGCTGCCGCGTCTCAGCAGCCGGCGCGGAACTCCCACTTCCCGTGCGTGCCGCCTCGACGGCGAAACTCCTTGGAAAGCGGCACCGGCCGGCGCGTGACAAACGGACGGAGTCGATGGGCTCGCCCGCCCACTCGGATCTTGCTAACCATTCAATGCCCACGCGACCCGCGCAACGCGTGCGACCCGCCGCTCGCGGCCGCCGGTAAGCCTCGATGGCCATCCGACCGCGTGGCGAACTGGGAACAACACGCACGGCCCCTAGCCCTAGGACCAGGGTTACGCCACGCCGAACCATAAAAAACACGCGCGCTGCGTGCCGCTCCAAGCAGGCTGGCCCCTGCCCGTGCCCGGCCGCCACGGAAGCAAGAGCAGAATATCGTGTCGATCCGCATGGGCGCCTCTGTATCTTACGTGGCGATGTTGTTGCGAAGAAGTGGAGTAGCACTGCTCCCGTGCAGCGGCCACCGCTGTGAGAGGCGAGAAGGACACAGGCGCGTGCTCCCAAGAAGCCAATAGTCAGCCATCTCAAGGCGCACCCGGATGGTTTGCACTTGCACGGACTCGCTCGAGCCATCTTCCATAACACCATGCGATGACTAATTACACATCAGTGACATCACAAATTTACACCACAAAGCTCCAAGATTAAAGACCGATCAGAACAAATTACACCTTTGCGCAGTTGCCAACAGATGACATCGAAGCTAACCACAACCATCTTTACAGAAGCAGCTTCATTAAATTATTAGCCGAAAGAAAACAGTCTTCCCAAACAAGATGGAGAAGTAGCGATCATTCATTCATTTTTAAAACACCGGGTGGCCACCAAAGTAAGCCACGTCAGTTGAATTTGCCTATCATTATTGACAGCTTTGTGGGTTTTTGACAAAGACAAGGGCAACGAAAATGAATACTCAAAAAATTCCTCCACTTCGGCACATAATATGCGCGTGGATGAGGCCATAATATACTTATGCCAAAAGGGGCAATTATCTTGCCTTTGCAGACTGTAAACAAGGTACACCGGTCGATGAATCTAGTAACGGAGCATGTAGGTCCTGCGCCTGAACCAGTTGTAGTCCGGAAGTCCCTGAATTGGTCCCATTGCAGCTATAGCAACATCCTGGAAGAAAAGCAGCAATAAGACAGAGGATATTGGTTTGATATATATTTTCAGGAAACAGCAAAATATACATAATTAGTCATACGATGTGATGCGTACCGTTCCACCTAAATGTTTGCTCAAGCTATCAAGCAATGAGAAAAACTACATACATTTTTTAGTTCATGTAACAAACTCCGTTATTCAATAGGGAAAAAGCATAGCATTGATAGTTCATCATGCAATTTCTCATTGATCATCCAATGCATTGGTAGTTGGCATACGAAAACAAGGAGACAATATACATCGAACACTAGAGGTCTATCACATTAACAAGATAGAAGATAAGATTATTGGCAGTTCCATGATAAGCATAGTCCATCTGCATGAAATGCACTCTCGGAGCAAACAAGGAAACAATATTCAAAATTCTAAAGAAAAAAAAGAAAGTACGTTGGCAAAGCAACAATTACCTGGTCAAAGATGAAACGGTTTGCAACACGCTTGACAGTGCTTGCGTCAACTGCATCTATCCTTGCAAAAAGCTCAGGAATAGGAATTCTTCGGCCATAGATGAGCAGCTGACACAACAGAGGAACAAAAATAAGTTCCAGGGCACATCATATTGAGAATATTATTGGAAATCACATAATGAGTGCCTAATAATACCTGTCGGCCAATATCCTCAACAACAGCAGTGGAACCATCAAGGTGGAGTTGGATAGAGGATTTCAGCTGAAAGTGTCAAACCAAAGCAATGAAAACGTCATAAAATAGACTGTAAAGTTCAATGAAGATTCATATGTTACAATTGGCCAGTAGAAGAATATTAGCAATTTAGCACACAAGACAGAGCATGATTTCCCACAAGTCCACAAAACGCACACAACAAAGAAATATGCTTCATATAATTCAGTGTCTCAGTAAACTCAAGAAAATACTATTACATGTGACCCAAACCAGTGCTGGTTGTAAGAAATACCTGATTACGCGCACGAATAACATCTTCTTCCGTAACCCGGTATGATAATTTGCTCATCTCATGCATAATTGCAAAAGCCAAATCATCCAAGCAATCAGGCTGCAAAACAAGGTCACATAACATCACCAGGCAAAACATATTAACACATTTCATATAATGGGCATGTCCACCAGAGCAGGTTTACAAACACAAGATATGAACTACGAAGGTTGCATATCAGCACCATTGCAACAAGATCAAAATACTACTGTATGTGCTAAGAAAGATTCGCAGATTAGCAAGTATTGAAAAATCAAGTAACAGTAAAATCAGATGGACAGAATGACAGCTAATCAATCGAGGCAAATTGATTAGAGCAATGAACTATTGGATGGGTACAAACTTCAATCACTCCGCACATCTATTTCTTGCATTCAACTGACACATTTGAGTATTATTTGTTTGATTTTGCAGTAGATTATCGAGCTCGTTGAGGTATTTGAGCCTTAACAACTAAAAATGAGCAAAAAAATTCTCCTTTCGTTTACACTGCATAACGATTAAGCATAAACCTTCAGTTTGGCTCACCAACCAATGAGTATGTTTGTCACCAGGAATCAATTTTAATGTTTCACATGTAAGAAAAAAATACAGCATTATATTTATTTATTTTATTCAAGTGTAAATAGGAAGAGCACCCCTTCATCAACATCATCAATAGACCCGATTGCTATAGGTAGAGTGGAATTTTGATAGAAGTTGAAATGAGATGGGAACAAGATGCTAGAACTGAAACAGGGGAATAACAGCAATACGGTACTATCACCACTTCCATAAAAAAAAACTTAATGTGGAGCAGTGCACTTTTTTGGCCTGTTTGTTTGTCAATTTCTCTTCTAATATCTTTTGATGATTTTTCACAATTATTGTGGTCATGGGTACACAGGTTTGCATGACTAAGGAAGGAAGGATTTGCATTTGAGGCATATATCACTTTGAAAAACATGCAGGAATGAAGTACTAGTTTATGATTTATATCACCTTCCACTAGAAAAGTGGGGAAAAAATGCAAGACTAACCTTAGCAACAGCGTAGACACCAAATAGACCAGTGTCCTTATAATTCGTATTGAATGCCATTATACTCTCAGCTATGTCATTGATCGCTGCCCTTTGTACAAGCTCTGAACTGTAACGAGTAAGCAGGATTACATAACAAAGCATGGTCAGTGGAATAAAAAACAATGAAATTTGGAAAAAAGGGATTTGGCCTAATATAAGGCAAATGACAAAAAGAAAGGAGAGGAACCCACCCCATGTGTTTCCCTCCTCCAGCACTCTTGTTCCATGAACCAAGCATAGATTGCATAACCATCAGTGCAATAGAGTCAGGATCTACCCAGGATGCTCCATTAAAGGCAACAGCAAATTGAGCAAGGGGCATGTCATCATCGATGATTCGAACCTATCGAGTAGCATAAAATGATAACATCAATGCGTATTCCTTGTGAATAGCACAGGTAAGTGTAGAGTAAAACACATACCTCAGAACCAGTAAAATAGGCTGGCAGCTTAGCAACCAACATGCTAGTTGTTGTAGGGTCAGTTGGCAGCTTATTGAACAACTTCTTTGCCTGCTCTACAATATCCTCATGCTTAACAGCACCAGCAGCAGTAATAACCTGAAAACACGCAGAAGTGTGTGCATTTACCACTAGAAGAAGCTCCATCCTACTGCAGCAATAGCAGTACATAAAACGATAGATATACAAATGCATGGCAGTTACAGATTTTTAATGTCCTGTACCATTCTAGGAGCTGTATAATGTGTTGCAATGTACTTCTCGAGGTCCTCTTTGGTGATTGACTTGACGTTATCCGCAGAACCCAAGATTGGCCTGCCAAGAGAAGTATACTGGAATGCAGTTGCATGGAGATGATCAAATACAACTTCCTCAGACATTCCCTCGACCTATAAACAGTCAGAAAAATTATGTTAAGTCAATTTTACAATACTTCCAGCCCCCTTGACAGGAAGCATGGTTAAGTAGCTTATGATGTATAGGATGCCTTGGCTAATAAGTCAAATGAGTAAATGAGTATTTGGATTCCCGTCACTAATCACAATCAAGAAAAAGCAACAAGTTATAAATTATAACCATGGACCATGTCTTAGTAGCATCTTAGAAAATGCTGCAGTCAAGGCTTGGAAATTAACGTGTCTAATAATAATGTACAGAATCCAAAAACACGTGCATAACACCCTGCGAGTTTAAGAGAATAACAAAATTTTCACAGGCTATTCACTATTCATTTATTTTCCTTTTCCCAAACCCTTCTCCAATCTGATTCTAAGGTCTAAAACTTTCGATGGCAGATGTTAATTTTGCCTGCGCTTCTAAGTACAGATCTGTCTGCTGTCGTGAATCTCGTGATACAAATACCAGTTCATAACAATGCCTAAATTAAGGAAAAAAATTAAGAAACCGGTCTATGTAGTTTTTTTTTCTGAGGGAACTTCGTGGATTAGTTAAAAACATTGCAATAAACAAGAAATATCTATTCATCAAACACTAGACATAATGCATCTAATCTAAGGCAACCCAAACAGATGTCCAACAAATTACCTAAACAGGTCATTATCCCAACGGGAAAGGACTGCTTAAAGCAAGCTAACATCTATGCATCAGGGAACTGACCTCCTCCATCTCTCGGAGGATCACATCACGCTCACGTTCGATGCGGGCCTGGTCGAGATTAGAGTTCTGCAGAATGTCTGCGAGAACCTCCAGCGAACGTGGCACGTCCTTGTCGAGCACCTTGGCATAGTAGGTCGTCTGCTCCCGCGACGTGTAGGCGTTGAGGTGGCCGCCGATATTCTCGATCTCCTGCTCGAGTTGCGCAGCGCTGCGGTTCCCCGTGCCCTTGAACAGCATGTGCTCGACGAAATGCGCGACCCCGGAGGTCTCCTCCGTCTCGTACCTGCTCCCGGCGTCGATCCACACGCCGACGGTGGCCGTGCGCGCAGCGAGCGAGGACTCCGTGGCGACCCGCAGGCCGTTAGGCAGCGTCGTCACGCGGGTCTCCGGCGCGGCGAGGATGGCCGTGTGGTCGGCGTGGGCGGGCACGGGGCTGGCGTAGCGGAGGAAGCGGGGGTCCGGGTGCTCCAGCCGCCGTAGCCGCGTGTTCACGGCCTCGGCGATGCGGTCGTACGGCATCACCGGGGGGCGGACCGGGGTCGCGTCGGGGGTGATGACCCCGGGGCCCACGACGGCGGTGGAGGCCTCGCGCGCGTTCCCGGACGCCGCGACGGCGGCGGCGGAGCGGCGGCGCACTGCGGCGGAGAGGATGCGGCGGAACGCCATCGGGGGGATCTGTGCGGTGGTCTCGCCGGCGGCGGCGGCGGAGGTGGGAGATCTAGCTGGGTTAGGGTTTGGAGTCAGATGGATCGGGAAGGAGATGGGGAGAAATAGAAGAAAGGCCGTGGAGGCCTGGAGGGTGCCTGCCAAATGGGGAGAGAAGGGCTGGGTGGCTGGGTGCGTGTAGCTTAGATTGCGGAGGGCCCACGTGTCAGTCAGGGAAAGCAATTGGAACGTGGGATTGCTGGTGCTGGGTCTGCGTGGTTGATCGGTACTTTTTTTTTGGAAAATTGGTTCAGTGACGCTGTGGTCGGACGTATTTAGAGGTTGAATATTGTTTTCGTCGTGCGTCGAAAAACAACACCGCGAAGAGCTGAAATTCTGTCGAATTACACTGCTGCCACGTTCTCGGTGTTACCGTCACGTTTGCTGCCGTTTGGCTGCTTGCGAGAGAGAGGAAAAAAGGAAATGTCAATATTGCCCCTTCGGTCCTGGGGTGTTGACTTAATCCCTCCCGACTCGGTCGCTTTTCCCGCTTGCCTCCTTTTTTTCTCCACTCGGCCGCCGTGATTTCCCTCGTCTCCCCCCTTGTCTGCTTCGCTCCACACTCCACAACCGTGAGACCCCGGTCGGACGCGACCACCAGTACAGGCCTCCATCGGTCCTGTCCTCTGCACCATCTTCCTGTCCCGAGAAGTGAAGCTGTTTCTTCCTCTCCCGAGTAGATCGAGTTGGAGCGATGAGTCCGGGCAAACCCAGATTGAAGAGTCCGGGCAAGATTGTGGCGGAGAGGTTCCCCGAAGACGTGACAAGTTCGGCTTCATGGGCGCCAGACGGGTAAGGCTTTGTAACTACATTTTATTTGGGGAATAGGTGGAATTAGGGTTTCGGAATTGCGCATTTTGCTTAATATCTCTGTGGAATTGGTGGAATTACGGTTTCCGATTGTCACGTTTAATTGCATTACTTACGGTAGACGGTGCTTTATTTATTTCTTGCAATGTATTTCATTGTTGCGGTAGGATAGATCCTACCAAGGCTATACGGCTAAGTGTTAGAGTTGTCTCCTACATGTCAAAGCCCGATAGGAATAGGATCGAGTACTGCCAGGCTAAGTGGGTGCAGAAGGTAATAGATTCTGTGAATTTCAAAATGAGGGATTTCATTGCCTTGTTGCGCTCAGAATTTAAGTGGGGAAGTCGGCAATATCTCTCTGTGTCCTGTTGGAACGATGCCATTGGCCAGCACGTCGACTAAGCTCTGATGCAGACTTGGATGGCGCACTTGCATTGGAGAAAAATCAAAGGGTCTTGCTGAATGTGCAGGTGATGGATGTAGCTCTATATTGGGAAGGCGACCCATTGCTCGGCATGGAGGTATCACAGTCGGATTACAGTACGGTTGACAACCTAGCAATGGATCCATGTAGCCAAGCTAGTAATGAATTACAACAGGTTCTAATTCTTTCCGTCAGTAAGCCACAAATTGAGCCTCCACCTACTAGTGAACCCAATTATGTTAGTGAGGCAAATAGTATAAGTGAGCAAGACAATGAGAGTGAGAAAGATAATGAGAGTGAGCCAAATAATGTGAGTGACCCAGAAAGTGAGGAAGAGGGCCATGTTGGAGTGGATGATGAGGGCATGTACAACCCTTCTGACCCAAATGACAATGTATCTGAATATGATCCTGCTGAGGATGAGGAGCAGCTCGAAGAGGAGGTTAATGATGAAGCTCTATTAGAGCCTCTCCCTGTGATTGACCTTAATAATCCAGTGGTACAAGTGGATTCTATCTTTGCTGACCAAAGTACTTTTAAACGAGCTCTTAGATATTATGCAATTTTAAGTGAGTTTGAGTATAACATTGACTATAGTGAGCAGAAGAGGTTTGGAGCATCTTGCATCCATCCAGACTACGATTGGAGAATTCATGCATCAAGGTTGCAGGATGACAGAACTTACAAGGTAGTACATTTCATAATACTTCAAACTTGCTACCACAAATTTGGTTTGATCTTTTGTTCTTTTGCAGGTGAAGGTAATTGCAGCAGAGCATACTTGCTCCACCACAAGTTTTGTGGGGGGCAAGATGACCTCATACAAATGGTGTGCAGGTCATGTCAAGGATTGGCTGATTGAGGATCCATCTCTTGGTCCCAAAGAATTGAAGAGGAGACTCCAAGAGAAGTTTCATGTCGATGTCAGGTACTTCAAGGTTTGGGCTGCAAAGGAGGCTGCATTAGAGGAAATACAAGGCTCTTGGGATGATAATTTTAACCTGTTGTATAGCTTCAAAGCAAAGGTTGAGAAGAAGTGTCCTGATAGTATGGTTGACATAGACTATACACTGGCGAAAGGGAGTCATCTCTTCAGCAGAGTATTTATTGCACTCAAGCCCTGCATGGTGGGTTTTTGTATGGATGTAGACCTTACCTGAGAGTGGACTCCACACATTTGACAGGGAAGTATAAGGGTCAGTTAGCATCTGCAACAGTAGTAGATGGCCACAACTGGATGTTTCCAGTTTGTTGGGCCATATTCGACTCTGAAACACTGCAAAATTGGGAATGGTTCATGGAGAGGGTGAAGGTAGCCATTGGTACACCATCTGGCTTAACAATCCATACTAATGCTTGCAAGGGGCTTGAGACAGCTATCAGCAATGTTTTCACAGATGGAGTTGAGCACAGGGAGTGCATGCTATCTCTGGAGAAACCTGAAGAAAAAATTCAAAGGCCCTGTCATTGACAAGAACATGTGGCCAGCTACAAGAACCTGTAACCAAACAGTATTGTAGGGTCACATGAGTTTGATTGCATCTTCCTGTCCAGAGCTCATGCAGTGGTTGCACATATATCACCCACACAAAATGGAGAAAGAGCATGTTCAATGGAATGTGCAAAGTTGACTACATCAACAACAATATATCTAAATCCTTCAACAACAAGATAAATGCTTACAAAGGACTTCCAATTGTAGAGCTTTTGGACAGGATTAGACAATATGTGGTGGCCAAAATGGAGTTGAGGGGCAGAATTGCAAGTAAGTTAGAAGGGAAAATACTGTCACACATTGTGAAAGAGTTGAATGCCAACAGTAGGGGCTTGAAGGGATATAGAATCACTAGATGTGGCTATAGTGGTGTTGAGGTTTCCACTCTTGAATCTGCAACAAATGACACAAGATATGCAGTGGAGTTGGATGAGAGGATGTGCTCCTGCAATCAATGGCAAATCAGTGGTAAACCTTGCAATCATGTAGTAGCATTCATATGCCACACAAGGGGCAAACTCGAGGACTTTGTCGATGATTACTTCAGAGTTGATAAGTTCAAGGCTGCCTATGCTGGTGTATTCAGGCCAATTTCTGACAAGTCGCAATGGGAAAGTATTGACTCTGGTTTCAAGCTTTACCCACCAAACTTGAAGAGGCCAGCTGGTAGGCCAAAAACACATAGGTACAAGGACCATCTAGAGCAACCCTTTAGAACAAGACAGCGGTGCAAGCGGTATGGTGAACTTTGACATCACCAGAAGGGGTGCAAAAACAGTATACCAACAGTAGGGGAAGAAGCTCCAGCTCAATCACCAACTAACAAAAGGTTGCCTATTTTGTTACATTACCTAAATTGCTTGGACTGCTACTTACATGAAGTGTCTGCAGAAAAAGAGTGTGCAAGAAGAGGACTATACAAGAGGGTCAAGTTCCACTAGCATTACCAGCTGCAGGAACAACTACAAAAAGGTCATTTTCTCTCTCTTTCATCCACTTCAGTCATTTCCCTCTGATATATTTTATTTTATTCCCTTTGATATAGTTCAGTTTTTCCATCATGCATGCAGAGCAACCAAGGGAAAAACTATATAAGAGGGTCAATGTGTACTAGCATTACCAGCTGCAGGAACAACTAGAAAAAGGTCATTTTCTCTCTCTTTCAACTACTTCAGTTATTTCCCTGTGATATATTTCATTTTCTTCCCTTTGATATAGTTCGGTTTTTCCATCATGCATGCAGGGCAACCAAGGGAAAAACTATACAAGAGGGTCAAGGTGCACTAGTATTACCAGCTGCAAGAACAACTAGAAAAAAGTTATTTTCTCTCTCTTTGACCTACTTCAGTCATTTCCCTGTGATATATTGCATCCATGGAGGTCCCTAGGCACTTCAGTCATTTTCTCTCTCTTTCATACATGCAGGGCAACCAAGGGAAAACATACCATGAAGAGGTCCCTAGGCACTGCTAATCCCAGTGAAGAAAGCCAACCTCCCACTACTAGGCCCATGAAGAGGTCCCTGAGCACTCAACTTCCAATAGCCTCCTCACAAACCAGGAGAACATCACCAAGAAAGGCAGGGGCAAACAGACCTCAGACAAGATTTGATGATGCTATGTTCTGAGGATCTTCTGTAATATGCTGTTATGAACATGCCTTGTACTGAAACGAGTTATTTTGAGAGGAGGGTTCTTACTACAATATGTTATTTTGTACTCAACCAACTCTTGTGAACATGCTTTGCACTGTGGCTGTGGTTATCCTTGTACTGAAACATCTGTTATGAGATATGTTATCTATTAGGGATCCCTATCTGTTACGAGACATGTCATTTTGAGATGATGATTCTTACTGTAGTCTGTTATCATTCTACTGAAACCTGTTATACGATCTATCATGGAACATCTCATTTTTAGTTCATGCTTCTTACTGTAATTTGAGACCAACTGAAACACCACAATCTCATTCAATGCAAAATCACAAACACATTCTCCTTCATTTCAACATGACAATGCAAAATCACAAACACATTCTCTTTCATTTCAACATGACAATTACATCACAGTTTCAAAATCACAATAACAAGAAGAAACAAAATTACAGCAATCATCAAATTAATCTTGTATTCCAACCTTCCAACAACATTGGCCTCCATTCTCTCAACCCTATCTATTAGCTTTCCAACATCCACCATTCCACTTCTTTCATTAAGATGCGCATGGCCGGTAGCCCCTTAGACCGACTCTACCTCTTTTGTCCATCGCCAGAACGCACAGCTAATCCCAGTTTCCTTCGAAAATTGGGTGAATAGCAGATCAACTACAAAATTCAAATTTCTTCACATACAAAAAACCTAAAACCAAATGGAATCCTGAATCCAAATACTTACTGAATACATAGGGCATTTGCAGTACCCATGGCTGGGATTTTTCCAAGAGTTGGACGTCCTACGCCTCACCACCAAATTGCAATTCGGGCACTTCATAGATGGAGTGGAGCAAGATGTGTCCCCTCCTTGGCTTATTTCCACAGATTACGAGCTCGACCGAAGGCAAAGGAAGGAAACTGATGGCAAAGGAAACCGAAAAGAGAGAACGAACTAGAGTCTAGGAGACCGATTAGGAGCTCATCGATGAAAAATGATCCGAAGGCTAGGAGAGAGAGCAGTAGGCAAAAAAAATGGAGCCAAATGGGGAGAAACTAGGGTTGGCTTCCGTTATATGGGATGAGGGCGTCCAATTCACCTCTGCAGCCGGATGGAAGGGCAAATTAGTCTTTTTGCCAGCCAAATGACAGCAAATGTGACGATAACACTGGGAACGTGACGACAGTGTTATTCGGCAGAATTTCAGCTCTTCGTGGTGTTGTTTTCCAATGCGTGACGAAGGCGGTGTTAATCCTCTAAATACGCCCGAACGCAATGTCACTGACCCAATTTTCCATTTTTTATAAAATAGTACATTTTTAATAGAATTGTATAAAGAATTGTCTATTAATAAAATTACAAAAATTAATAATTGTCTGTTAATAAAATTACAAAAATTAATAATTGTCTGTTAATAAAATTACAAAAATTGACTTCTATCACTGTCTAAAATGACGACAGAAGTCTTGTCGTCCATCAAACAACATTAGATGCCTCTGTCGTCAAATGACGATTTGTCTAAATTTCTAAGTATTCCTTATATTCGCGAAAGCCACAACACATGCATTGCTGTGAATTGGATTCAATAGATGTAATATTCTAACTTGTACAAACGTTGCTTTCGTTGAAGGGGGTGTCTGCCCGGTTAATACTCACCTGACATGTACCGATGTGGGACGACTGTCGCAACCGCTGCTGATGAATGCCCAAATCCTGTTGCAGCCTCCATCGCGGACTCTGGTGCTGCCACCACCCATCAGCACGCTGCTGCCATTGCTGATTGTTGCATCCCACAGTGGGTGCCAATCCTGTTCTCAGTGGCGGCCGTCGCCACGGCCCAAGACGAAACCGATCCTCCCCCTATAGTCAGCCCCGACAAAGGATTTTACTAGGCGGTGATGAAAATTTCTAGGCCAACCGACACGTATCTCGCAGCGATGATGTCGTCGGGCATGGTTCACATTTAGCCATCCGACCTGGATAGACTACGGGGTCGTTTGGAACGGCTTCTGCTTCTGGCTTTCGTCCGGAAAAGCCAGAAGCCATTCCAAACGGTTCGCTTCAAGAAGCAACTTTCCTTGAAGCGCTTTGGAGGCACAACGCCCGGAAGCAGGAAGCTAGAAGCCAGCCTCGAGTGGCTTCTCGCCGCTTCCTCAGCTCAAGGTTTCAAAAATGCCCCTGAAGTTGCAATGAATTTACCCACCGAATGCCACCGCATAAATACCTCCTCCGTAGCCCCCCCCCGGGCGCCCGCCGCAACTCCCTCTCCTCCCGTGCGACTCCTCCCCCTCCCTCCACCCCCGACACGCATATGCCCTCCTCCTCCCCTCCTTCACCCCAAGCGTCGTCCTTGGTCCTCCTCCCCCCACCACGCCCTCCTCCCCAGCCATGCCTTCTCTCCCTTGATTCTGGATCTACCCAGATCTGGATGGCCTCACCTTGGTGCCTCCGCCTTGCCTTCGACCTCCTCATCCTCCGCTGGTGCACGGCACCGCCGGACTCCTCCCCCGAAGCCGCACCTCCTCCCCCGAAGTCGCGCCTCCTCCCCCGACGCCGCGCCTCCTCCCCCGGTTGCCCTCCGACCGCCTCTCTCCTCCAACCTAGTTTGCCACCTCGCCCTCTGACCACCTCTCTCCTCCAACCTGGTTGCCACCTCGCCCTCCGGCCACCTCCCCCTCCGGCCACCTCCATACCAGGCCTCAGGTCAGCCCCCACGGAGCTGCACGCCCTCCTCCTCCCCGGCCACCTTCTCCTCGGCGCCCTCCTCCCCTAGACGTTGCTGGCTCGCCACCGTGGCCACATCCCTACTGACCCCTTCGGCCCCTTCCCTAGTCCACGCCTCTGCGCCGCCTGCGCTGTTGTGGCCAAAGGCCAGCAGCCACACCACGGCGCCGCCACCGCGGTCGTCAAGATGGCGAGGTGCCAAGCACCCCAACCCCTCCTACGGTGGTGCTCTCCTCACCGGGTACGGTCGTTTCCTCCCCTCTCATCCTAGTTGTGCTATGATAGATGGAATGGCTTGGATGATTCATGATTGATGAATGAATGATGCTGACATAATGCTAGATGATGATCTAGAATTGAATTAACATAGTTACTACTAGCTTATTGCACTGATTTCATGAATTGAAAGCATGTATGCCTGTTGTTATAGAGAATTTATCCTTGTTATAAAATTTTCATATATCTAGTTTTGGTTGAGTATCCTAAATTGACAAGATTAGAGATGCATGGTATAAACTCATGGATGGATGATGAGCATGGTATGAACTCTGGCTAGATTTGTGTTATCTTATTGCTAATTATGATCATGTTGAATGTGAGCATGAATGTGGTACTAGTATGAATTATGGTCACTTTTGGTTTGTTTGATCTGGACTTGTCATTGCATTTGAAAATGATGAATTGCTTGGATAACCTGATACTTGATGAATCATATATGAATTGCATATTGGACATTGGCCTGATACTTGATGAATTGCTTGGATGACCTGATACTTGATGAATTGCTTGACTCAGGGATCATTCATTGCATGATTGGTGCATACTTGATTGATATTAGATCAATAGTTTGTTAGTTTGCTGCTTGGTTTACTTTCAGTATTTAGTTTGATATTGTTTAGCAGTAGTGTTTACTTCTTGTTCATATATCCTCTCTTTAGTGCCTTTTGAACTGAAAAATGATCTGAGTGCATCAATCTGTACATGAGTTTTGACTTGATGAGGAGCTATCATCATTGTTGTGAGTAGATGCTAAATTGTAAATTACTTTGATGATGTACTGCTGTGAATTGTGATCTCTACCATTTAATTTTTAGAGTGTATATTGGAACATGAATAGATATGCAATTGCTGTGAAACTTGCTCAGAAGAAGTTTAATCCTTTAAACAATGACTATGAGTTGTATTCCAACTTTAGTTACTTAAATCACTGATGAAACCACTAGAAAAAAAACTTCTTGAGTATTCTTCGTGAATTGTTACTTCTTTATTTTTGGGGGTGCGTGTGAGGGTGGGGTGCCTAACATCTTTATGATCTGGGTCCCAAGCCCTAAAAAAAGTGGAGGGCATGAATTGTCACTTATTGTAATAATTATTTATGCAATAATTGTTTGTAATAATTATTTGTTGTAATAAATGTTTATTGTAATAATTATAATTAAATTCGTTAATTGTGGCTTATTGCGTTGTTTATTGTATATTGTCGTTAATCGCGGTCAATATCGATAGTTCTCATCAATTGCGTTAAATATTGTTAAATATCGTTAAATGTCGTTAAATATTGTAAAATGTCGTTAAATGTTGTTAAATATCGTTAAATGTTGTTAATTGCGTTAAATAGCATCAAACAAGCCATTACTATCCTCAAGGGCATTTCAGACGTTTCACATCTCGGAAGCTACAGCCAGCCTACCTAAAAGCCACACAGTCAAACACCAAATCAGAAAAGCCCAGCCATTCAGCCCGCAGCCAGAAAACTTTGCAGTACAGCCGAAAACCGCTTTTTAGAAAAACACAACCAAAACAAACAGACCCTACATGCTTTGGTGACCTGCTTCACGTGATGGGTATTATGTACTGTTTTGGACGGCTGTTTATGTATTCTGGAGTTGGATGATTTGCTGATGTGAAATGTTGCTGATGTCCCTGATTGCGCCATCTTGTTGAGCCTCCGCAGCACGGGGGCTATCCTTACAGTTTTGTGTTTGAGGAAGAAAAAAAAGGAGAGAGAAACATTGTTTGAATCTGTTGTTCTTTTGCATGTTTTGGATGGATAAGTGTCTTTCGTTTTGGTCTGCTCAGGCTCTGAGGACCTCAGGTATCATCACAGTCGCTTAATTAGATTCGCTTAAATATCAACCCATGGCCATTTTCAACGGCGGCTTCTTAACCCTTTGCATCGAAACTCAACCTGAAGACATGGCTGGGGCATCGTAACAGTGGGTCGTCACCTACGCTACACGCACGCAACGCACCTGACGCACGCACGCACACACAAGACACACGGTCCTCCTCCTATATTGGTCCACATCAAACTTGACATCAAGCCAGTTGCCCTGTGCTAAGTACATCAGGCAGGCCCGTACGACAAGGGTGTGCCGCATGATCAACCGCACAGGCCCCACTAATTAAGAGGCCTATTTTCAGTCTAATCTTAATTGTTATTTGGTTAATTCTGGTATTTATAAAAGTTGTCTCCTCAAGTTTTTTTTTCTCCCTTTTCTTTCTTTGTTGTTGCATAAACACGGCTACTAATTTCTCCTATTTATATAAGCAAAATTAATTCTTCCCAATTTAATTCTCATTCCGGTGTTGGTGTCACTTATTGTGAGTTTCTTTGTGAGGTAAAAACCTCAAACACATAATTTTCCCTCTCAAGCTTATGTTGCTGTCTTGTACTCTTGATTTTTATGCTTCACCGTCATTGAGCTTTTGTGTTGCGTCATTTATTTGCCGCAATGGACTATTTGTGCTGCTTCGAGGCCGTTGAGAACCATACGTGCACAGTTGCGGTTGCGCCTATCTGTTGTTCGCAAATTTTTAATACCACTCTACTTATTATTTGCGATTCTTTCTTGTATTTGTATATATAGGTGGTGTTCTATTTTTCGATCATGTTTTCTAGAAATTAATTTTGATAATAATGTTGGTAAAGTCACGTCGATAATTTTAATGTTGAATATGTCACCTTGATACTCATTTTTTCTATATACAGTACAGCGCCCCTAAAATGCATCCGGGACCAGGCCGGCTGGGGCCTCGGGTTTCGGCGTGCCGTGCATGGTATTGTATGGTCAGGCAGGCTGCTCTTCGCTCAGCGCCTTCCTCTTCCGTCCCCGCGCGCGCGTCGACAATGCCATCGGGGCCTGGAGCTAGGAAGAGCTCTATCTCAAGAAGCTACGCCGTGCTTGTGATTCTGTGAAGGAGGAGGCGAAGGAAGGGGTTGGCGATCGAAGCTGTCCCCGACGTACCGTACGTGCCGGAGCCGTGGCGCTGCAGTGCTTCCTTTCCTGGACGTCAGCATCGTCACCAGGAGCCTCCTAAGCGAGCGTCCTCGGCGTCGGCAGCTTCCTCATCTCGGCCATCGACGGCAGCAGCTGGTTCTCGCCGCGGCCGCCGACGAACTGAACCGGTCCGGGCCCATCCCGACTACTTCTATCTGCTGCTTCTTGCCCGCGATCACCGCGCGCGCTAGCTGGAGCTTCCTTGTAACTAAGCGCCAACTGAAGTCTGAAGCAGGACAAGCAGCAGCACCTTAAGTTAGTTAATTCAACAAGGTTCGATTCAGAATCAACTGTGTGTTTAATTCCTCTCGGAGCCAATTTTCCTACGTGTGTAATTCTTGATTTCGAAAGTTCAGACAGTGAGCGTTCCTGGCTATATTCCTGTGACTGTGCTATAGTTCATGGGAATTTACATCAACACATTTCTTAGTTTATGTTTCAACATCAGAAGCTGTAGCCTGCAGTTTCATTCTAGGGACAAAGAAAAAGAAAATCAAAAGATTTTATAACTACATGCTATCTTCAGTCCCTCGCCAATAAAGGGAAAAAAAGTTAGCGTCAGTATGTTACAACATCATAGAACTTTTTGTTTCCTACGGAATTGTTTATCCTTTCGCCTGTACACCCACCTTTTTTCAGATCAGCTGCCTGTACTGTGCATCACTTGACCGATAAGAAGACGCTCATTTTCGGTTCACCCCTACTTCAGTGTATGCTATTTTCAGATTGGTGCAACTGACAGTAAATTCTTCTGAACCCACAACAGCAAGAGCTATGCATTAGAAAGTTTACCAAAATTTTCCGTATATATCAACACATTGGTATTTCAACTGTGGCAAGAACCAACATTTGAATACAAGATTATAATATCATAGAAATTCATCCTTGAATTTCCCTTTTGCGGTTCCTTGTACAACAATTTTTAACCCTGGTGTGGTTGCATCTGAAGCACAGAGCTATGGATATGCATAATTCATGTACAGAACAGAACAACTTGGAGATGATGCAAGCTACAAAACTGAATCTGATGGCATTTTCCTGGCACTTGGAAAAGAAGAAGCTAGGTACTTAAAAGAATGGGAAACATCTAAATCATGCGTGATGATGCTCTGCAGTTCTCCATAGATTTAGTTGACGTTCACATTGCTCATGAGGCGATGCCTTCAGCTTTCCAGTGTCCATGCATTGCTGTCGACAGTAACTGTCAGCCACCATTGGCACAACACCAAGCATGATGAGCATGCTTTGAATAGATAACAAGAAACAATCCATTTCGAAAAAAAAGATAACGAAACACAAGATGTATTCCTGGTAATCTTGTCCTATGGTAAACCATGAAGGCATAAATAGCTACTCTGGCCAGGAACTACAAACTACAACTTTCTTTCATGTGTCTGCTTAGGTTTTCTTGACGGTAAACTCACCATGATAACTTTTCTGGCCGGGGATGAAACTTTGGTTCCTTGGGAACTGTTGCATGTTTTGTTGACCTTGAGCGGATAAAAAATGGGATAAAAATGAAATGTTAGTAGCTCGTGTAAATGGTAAGACAACTCACAAGTACTGCAAATTAAACTGGCAGTACTGAATCATTAATACAATGCATTGAACTGAAACTGAAACGACAGAAAGTGGAAGGGTTACGGAAGAAACTTGTTGAGTATAGAATCAGGAGTCTAACTAGAAACCAGTATCCTCACCTTTTTGGTACAAATGGACGATCAAAATACGGCATTGGCTGTGCTTTAGGAACAAGCTCTTTCCTGAGCTGTCTTATATATTCTTCCTCCTCCAACTTCTGTTGCCGCTCCCTCTCCAATCTTAATTGCTCAGCAAACTTGGTTCTCTCTGATACCTAAATTATCAAACGGGCATGATACAATGAATGTAATAAGCATCACACTAGTTCCATTGAGATAAGCCTATATATAATGAGTTTGTAAGGAGGCTTACATATTGATCGAATTCAGTGCGTTCAACTGCACGTACATCACTGTGGAGAACAAGGTCAAGTGGCTCAGTACTTTCTTTGATCGGTGGCTTTATCAAGCACTGGTATAAACAGAGATACAGAGTCAAAACAAATATCACTCCTTAACTGAAAACCATTTTTGCCATCATATTGATTCCAAAGAAAATCAAGTAAAAGAAATTCTGCAAATATATTCAATAAAAACTCTGACACTATGTCGATTTTGCTAATCAAGTCCAATAACTACCCTAGTTGCCACGAGAACAATCAGAACATGCACAAACAGTTATCCCCCAATCTGGTATTAGAACAAAGATCTCTTCCTCAGAAGGCATACACAATATCCGAGGTAACGTTTGAACAAAATGCTAATACATGGCTTGTGTTCAAGAAAAATTAGGAAAGATTAGGCTAGACAAACCTCAGGCTCATCTGTTGTCCACGGAAGTCCTTGTGCAATATGTATGCGCTTCTTCTCTTCCTCCATAAGCATTTCCTGTACTTTTTGGACAAACTGCTGTTCTTTGGCCCTTCCCCTTTGCTGTTATAAAGGACAATGTGAAGTACTCAAATAATATTACATGATGTGTCAGCTTGGTACTACCAATTGAAATAGTATTAGTATAGATTAGGCACAGTAAATCATTAGCACGCTAGAGATAACCGCTAGAGTTCATAATATTTAAAATATATACCTTGTCAGCTTTATATAAGCAACAAATTCTTGTCACCATACGTTTATCATGAAAAAGTCCTGTAGACTATCGTTCTACCATTTTACCCAATGTTATTTGATCAGGCATTCAGGTTGTAGAACAAATACAGATTTGAGACTGACTTAACAAACACTTAAAAATTAGAACGAGATCCTAAGTATGATCTACAATATTGTCCACCGCGTCACAATTCTCGTTGTCGCTACAGTTTCAATTTAACCTAATATACTTCAGTTTCAACTTGGAAAATACAAAATCAGTGCACCTCTCCTGTCCTAGTATATTTCAGTGACATGATATATATTTCACACAATGATTCACACATCATCCAAAACATTAGACTTATGTGCCGTTTTGACTGCAGAGTCTACTACTGCCTGACTTGCCCACTAACAAATATAAAGATAATCATAACAAAAGCTTCTCGTTATTTACCTCAGTCCTCAGCTTGAACGGATGCTGGTTTGTGGCCTTGAGCTTCTTGTTCCAACTACTCCTTAGCGACTCAGATGTCTGCCAATCACAGACAAATACACATTCACATTAAAGAACGCGTACAAAGCATAATCGACTCCAGAGCAAAAGAAAGCCAACGTATCCTCACATTCCGCCGGCTCCTGCGCCCCCCGGCCGACGTCCGGCTGTCCCAGCTAAGCCTAAAAAGAGGCACAAACTTTGATGAGAACATTGCATCGGCAACAACAAAAATACAGTCCCTTCTCCTCCCGCTTGTTTGTCGATGTCAACCAACCTGTCGCTGTTGCCATCTAGTGAAGAACAGAGCCTGTTCGGCCCTGCATTCAGGAACTCAGCCGACGAGAACACTGACACTGGCGGGATCCCCACGTCGCCCTCGCCCTCCTCCTTCCACGGCTGCAACCCGGGCAGCGCCCAGGACCCATCACCGGCCCGATCGGCGTCAGAGGTGGCGCCAGAGATGGAGAGCAGGCTCTCGAAGGCCTGCACCAGGTGCTTGACGCGGCCAGCCCCGGAGTCTGGCACGCTACTCATCGCCTTGGCCATCACTCTGCTCCTCGTCGCCCTCACCTTGCTGCTTCCCTCCAATTCCGACCCACCTTCCTCCACCCCCTCCTCAAAGGCGACACTTTTTGCTTCCTCTTCGGCCGCCTTCTCCGCCTCCTGGTGCAATTGTTCCTCTGCGGTGGCGGATGCGGCGCGCTCCTTGCGGAAGAACTCCTCATGGGACGCGCGCAGCGCCTCGCGGGCGGCCTCGCGGCACTTGTCGAAGTCGAACTCGCCGCCGCCGCCGCCGCTCACGCCATTGCGCCTCCGCCGCGCGCCCTTCTTCGCCACGAGGAACCGCCGCTCCCGCGGCGGCGGCGGCGGGGCGGGGGCGGGCGTGGAGGGCTTCTTCCTGGCGGAGGCGGACTTGGAGGCGGTGGCGGGGGACTTGGTATGCTTCGACGTCGGCGGGGGCGGGGAGCCCGGGATGTTGGGGTGGGCGTTCTCGGAGGCGTGGGAGGACCGCGCACGGAAGGCGGACTTGGACGGGGTCGAGGCCGCTGCCCTCGCCGCCGCCGGGGCCAAGGGTTTGGTCGGAGTCCTCGCCGTTGCCATAGCCAGGGAGCTCGCCGCGCGGTGGAATTCTACTCTAGGGTTTGGGTCTCGCGTGTGCGGTGGCTTTGCTTCGGTGAGTGGCCGTTTCGGTGGGGATCGATGGGAGCGGAAGGGGAAAAGGAAAGGAAAGGGGAGGAGAGGGAAAAAGAGAACGTTGCGGGCCGAGCCTGCCTAACGGCTAGTTTCTTCCCAGGCGCTCCGCCCGAGGAGTTCGAATAGTGGTGCGGGTTTTCGCACTTGGTCCAGGTCTTACCCGTGCCTGTGGCGTGTGGCCCATCTTCTGTGGGCCCAAATGTCAGTGCGGGTGTAGATGTAGATCAGGTAAGCGGGGGTGGGAGAGGCTTGCGTGGAGAGATGGCCATGGCCCCGTCACATGAGCTCGAGACGTTGGAATTCCCACAGGGCTAGAGGCCTGTGGAATAGATGACTTGTGCGAATTGTCACGACTAGTTAGTCCGATGCTAAGTAGCGGCGGGCAGGCAATAGCTTAACAGCTATTATGGCGACTCATTCAAAATTGATATAATTCAATTTAAAATTATTTTATTTATTATTTAAATGATTACTTTAAAAGCAAACTAACGAGTCACTCATTACAATTTTTTATTCTAAATCAACACATTTCAATTTTAACCAATTAGCTACTATAATCGAATCAATTCGGATTCGAACCTATAACGAGCTTTTTTGCCCGCCCTTATAGCGCGGAGTTACGAGTTTGAACAATATGATTGTCGTAGCAATACTTAACATTTCGCCTCTTATTATTGTTGTAGCAATAGAACTAAACAGCAAAGAAAGAAGGCCCCAGGTGCCTTGCGATTGCGGATGCAACGAGGGAGGCCAGAGGTTGCTCTAGAGAGAGCATCGATGTCAAGAGAGAAATGATACGTCTTGCCTTGAAAAAAAGGCGACAATAACATGCTTGAGGACTACACAATAAGATAGCACCACGCAAGACAATTAAAAACCATGCTAAGATAAGGCCAAATCAAACGGTATTGATTTCCGACATTTAGCTTGCCAAATGCTGGAAAAAAGTTATCCGGCCCCCTCAAACTACAGGCATTTGTGCCATGTGTAATCACCACTCTCAAAGCAGTCCCTCAAACTGCATTCTCTTCTTATTCCCCCGACGCTCTCCTAGCCTCCTCGCATCGATTCGTCGAGCCATCCCAGAGAACGCTGCCACCGCCCAGTTGCTTCACTTGTGCCATCGCCACCTCGGTCAACTCCAACGTTGACCTCCGCCCTCGCCGACGGTCACGACGCGCTCGCCTCCTCCAGACCGCATCTCTGGTTCGCATCCCACAGCTCCACCATCGCGGCTTCAACGAAAGTGACCGCCTCTCCTCCAGCTCCGGCAAGCCCTCTTCCTTGTATTCCGTGATTCGGAGGGTGCGGCAGATAAGGGGGTGGGGAGGAGGAGGCGGCGGGTGCTCGCTGGAGGGGGGTCGATGCGGGGGGTGACGTGGTAGGCGTTGGGCAGGTAGGGCGGGACAGGCGAAGGCAGGGGTGGGGGGTGCTTCTGGAGCGGCGAGGAAGCGAGCGCCTGGGGCTCAGCGGCGGTGGTGGACGGGGGAGGTGTGGAGTGGGCGTGGATGCGGGAGACAACGACGGAGATGAGGAGTAGAGACGTCATGGCCACCACGGTCTCAGCCGCCGCAAGGGAGAGCGCTCGTGACGACGACTTGATGACGGCTGCCGTCGCTAGCGCCAAGAGCGGCATGGCGCTGCGTGGCCACGCTGGAGAAAATTTCGTTGGCAGCCATGTCAGGTTGAGAGGGAGGAGTTGTGGTGGAGAAGAGAAGGGGATAGATTGTTTTAGGATCAGTGATAAACACATGACATAATCTGGGAGAGGGCCTTCAAGGCTGAGGCTTAGGGCCCTCTCCCAGAGAATTTCCCCCCAAATGCTCGATCACTCTGGTGTCGGACTCGGATGCCATTTCAGCAGGATGTTTTTGGTTTTTCCTCTGCGACTGAATGCTGATGGGAACACTGCTAGCATCGACCAAAGGGCGAGAACACTAATTACACCACTGATCGTCGATCAGCGGCCTCCTTGCCGGCCGCCAAGAAACGCGCACTTGATCTTCCTGAGGAGAGCCTTCGGCACGGCGAGCCAGCCCCCGGGGGCCCCGCGCGGCCGCGTCGCGCCATCCCCGTTCAGCAGCCGGTTCAGCCGCACGACCATCGCGTTAAGCTCGAACGAGTCGTACAGCGTGCTGCGCTGCCCGCTCCTCCCGCCGACGACGACCGGCACGACGTCGCGATCCGCGCTCGGCTGCTCGTTGCTGCGACGCGGCTTCGTCGCCGTCACACCGCTATGCCCCGGCGCGCGCGGGGCAGGCTTTGGATCGTCTGGAAACATGCCCGTGCGCGTCGTGCGTGGAGCCTGCCTTGCCGCTCGTAAGTCTGTGCCAGTGCAAGTGCAGCCGTGCAGGATGCCGGGCAAGGGACGAGCCGTGGGATTTAACGCAGCAAAGCGTTAAGTCCCAAGAAGCGCCGGCCTCAAGAACAAACAAGACACAAGAGGGACGACGGCAAAACTTACAAAAAGCCCGAGCTGCATCTTTTGAAATACACGCGGCAGATCGCTGGCCACCGTTGCCTACTGCAGGTTACAAAATATTCAGCACATTTCGGGTGTCCTCTCTGCGAAGAAACTCGTTGGAATATGTGACGCCCCTAAATTCTGGGAACGTTAAACTCTTCACAATCGCTCAGGATTTGCGATTCTGAAGTAGCGATGTCTCGAGCAGTTTTCGATTACAACAAAAGCCAATCTTTTAATACATAAGATTAAGGCTTAACAGCCAGCTTTGACACTAACGCAGGCTTCCAAACCCAAAGTTAATATAATACAAGATAAAAGAACTTCAAACCACAGGCACACTTGAGTGCGGATGAGACCTAATAACAGTAGTCATTGCCATCCGTGGGTCCAACAAAATCCTGTTCAACCAGATCTTCTGCATTTTCCCAGGTTTCTTCTGTAGATTGTTTGCAGATTATGCAAGAATGAGTACAACTACCGTACTCAACAAGCCACATGGGAAAGCTAAATAATTACATGCAAGGAGTTCAAAGGGTGGTTAGGTTTTACCTTAACAGGTATATGTAGATGCAATTTGCAGTTTAAAGCAGTTTACATAACAGTAAAACAATAATACATAATAACATCAGGGGTTTCTCAACAAACCACAATTACCAACTTACCATATCCAAAACTCTACTTATGCCTCATGTCTTGGAATCACCCATTAACACGCCTTCATTAACCTAAGTACTGCAGGCGTATTCGAATAACATTGATTTACACTCTGCAGAGTTGCCCAACTTTACGCACACGATATCACAAACTCACATTGACATGCATCATGTTTGTGTACAACTGAGTTAGGATAACAAAACCTTTTCACTGCTCAACCTTTTCTAGCTTCTACCCTGAGTTTTAACTCCATCTGACCCTAGGGAGACTCCACCGCCCAGTGGATCTTGCAACCCTATCTTGACGCACCTACTGTGTGTAGACTACCGAGTGTCCCTTCAGCCCTCTGTCACACCCAGTTCATAACTACTCTATCACACAAGAGCAGCTATCTTTCCAGTAGATATTCAATCAGATGAGCAGTGTACTTAGCCAGGGAGTAATGACCACGCATGTGGTTGAGCGGTTCTTGTGTGCATTACTTGGCACAAGGTTCTTGTCCTTACTTGTCATCCAATGAGGAAATGGACCAACACCAACTCGTGGTTGTCCACCTGCTTGATCTCACCGATGACTCACTTTTAACCCAAGTCTATTGGGTTATCTAACTTAATGGACACAACCCTCAACTCTCCACCAAAACCATTGGCGAACCGCCAATACTGCTTTTGATTGATGAACACAATTGAGTGACGACAAAGCTACTTATATAGATAATATTTTATGTGAACATGTCAAGGTGAATATGGCCTACAAGTGCTGGGTAGGTTTGTATGTGGGGTTATAGGAATTATCTAATTATCATGGCATTCAAAAGTATTATTTGAATAATTAAAGTAATTGGCTCAAATATAATAATGAAAGTATCAATATAAATATATGACATGTGGGTTCAAAATGATCAAGGAATGCGACTTGCCTTCTTGCACAAAATCCTGTGGATGCTGGTCTTGTCCGGCGTCTTCTGGCGTCTGGTCATCTAGATCGTAACTTAACGAGAAGCAATGCAATAAAAAGAAACCAAGTAAAAACTAGCTCAACAAGGAAAGAGCTGGAAACGACAAGCAAGTAAATAAAACCAAAAAGAGACTTAAAGGAAGGTGGTGTGGGTTGGTGGGATTTATCTGGTGTTTGTTCGAACTGGAAGGAGTTTGAGATTTGGATCTAACTACAACAAAAATATTGTAAAGGATTAAAGAAATCTAAAGAAGGTGGGAATATTTATTTGGGGCTTGGCATAGCTGAACGGAGTCAAGATTGGGTTTTATGAGTTCGAGGCAGACGTAAAGGATATACTAACTCAATTTAGGGTTTTAGAAGAATAGTGATCACTTTCTTGTTCATACATATTAATTAGATATAAACAATATTTAATCACTATTTTAGGTTTAGGAATAGGAATTAGGATTTATTGTGCATTTTGGAATTTTGGAGCGATAAACATGAAATTCTTGTCTTTGTGAACAATCTTTGGCGACTTTAAATGAGCAGTGTTGGGCTACACATAAACCAAAACACCGTCTTGACCCTAAAGGAAATGGGCAAACGCCCACACCTGACAAACACTACCTTGTATATGCTGCCAAAAGGCCGCTAGGGCATCATGGTATTGGCGCCATACGCCAAGCGCCAAGGCCTTGCGAGTCTTGTGAGAGGTGAAGTGCGTGTCGGAGAGTGATGGCGAAGGCAATGGCGGGAGGGAGGACAGCAGAGGCGCCGCCTGTAGGTTCCTAAACCCTAGGGTTTTTTGAGGATTTGGCGTGAGTGGGTTCTAGGGTTTGGGGGTGAGGCGCGGCGCACGCCTCCCATCCGTGGATCTGGGGCGGAGAGGAGTAGAGGGACCCGGTGGGTAGACTTGGCTTTGGGTGAGAGGATTTGCAGGGGTTTGTTCTTCAGGGCGAGGAACCGAGGCGACGAAGCTCTTCTGGCGTCGGAGGCAAGGCGGGAGGAAGGGTTGGTCTTGAGTTGAGAAGGCCGAGGGCGGCTTTATAGCCCATGAGAAGCGATGGGAGGTATGGCGGCGGCGTGGCGCTGCCGCAGGGTGAAGTGGTTGGGCGCGGGTTTGGGCGGTCTTGGCGGTCGAGCGATGGCGAGGAGGTGTGGGTCGGCGAGGTGGCGGCGGCCCATCACTCGAGCAATCCGGGAGGTGGTCTTGCCACCGCTTAGGCGTGAGGTTCTGGTAGGTGGCCTTGGGTGGCGGTGGTGGATGCCAGTGGTGGCGGCAGTGTGGCGCTTGTCTTGGTGGTGGCGGCGGCTGACAAAAGCGGTGGTGGCGGCTTCCCAGCAGCGACCATGGGGTGGAAGCGGACTCACGACAAAGGTCATGAGGGAGAGAAGCGGCAGGTGGTCATGGTGGCCAGGGGAAAGGGAAGGAAGGGAGAAAGCGGATTAGGGTTAGGGTTAGGGTTTGACAAATTTTGGCCGAAATTTGAATTTGGATTTGAAATTGAAAATCAAACTTGAATTCAAACTAATTTTGAAATTTTTGAAATTTTCAAGTGTTTCAGAATATTGGTGTGTTGTTTGTACGGTCATTAGCTCGAGTGATTCAGCATTGTTCAGAATATATATCGCCAGCGCAACCAAGTCCTTGTTGCTGACAAACCCTCGAAACGCAGCCCTCTTGAGGTACTCGTGTGGATGACGACGAAAGGATGGTATCGATTCTTCGTCATACGAAGGCAACAAGGTGTCGAAATTTTTTTAAAAAAAATATTATTTTTAAAAAAATTTACAAAAATAAATAGTCGTCCCAAAAAAATCACAAAAATAGGCCTCTGTCACTGTTCGAAATGACAACAGGGACCCTGTTAACTCTATGTCGCTGGGCCAACTCCCTGTCGCCAGTTAAACTGGCGACATGAATCCATTTCCCCTATAAAAGACCATTAAAACCCTAAAATTCGGCAAATGCCTCACTTTCATTTAGAAAAAAGAGAAGGAGGGAAGGAAGAGGGGTAGAGAAGCTAGCGAAGCGCTGCCTGTCCGGTTGCCCCCTGTCAGGTAATTGTTTTAACTGAATGAATTATATAGTTTTAGATGTACGGTTATGTAGTGCAGTATATTGTACATAATATTTTTCCGTGGGTAGTCTAGTTTTAGATATGTGGTTAATCGTGGAACTGTTCTTCATGGTGCAGTACATCAAATATGTTGATGTCACCAATTTCAAAATTTACTACGGTCAGCGAACTATTCTAGAGGGTCCCGATGGGATTGATTTGCGTTATTTGCAATCGGCGACCGTGCCCCTGCCAAGAGCAGAGGGGCGTACGTGGGGCGCTGTGATGCGGTGGTTGCTTCATTCATTCCAAGTGGACCGTGAGGTGTGTAATATGAGATTGAGTTGCCTTACCCCCTGAGCAGCACATCCCGCATGTTGAGAGTTAGTGTAGCTCAAAGGAACTATGTCATGACAGTCATATGTCCGCCAGCTCACGTGCGTAACGGACGTAGTGCTTGTCGACGCTGTCGCCGTGGGATCCCAAGAACATCACCCACCCGAACAGCCACAGCAGGTGGGCCTTGAAGTGCCTCTTAACAATCTCTTTGTCTGCGTCCTCCGCCATACGCTCGAGCTGTAAGAAGATATATACACGCCAGCAAGGTTCACAAATGAATTGATGCAAGAGAACAATAGTTATGAAGACTTACGCAGAACTGGCAGATCCACCCTAGCGTCGGCCCGTGGGGTCTGCTGAACTCCCTGTACCCGCTACCCGGCGGCGGCACATCATATAACCTCGCCAGGAGGTCCGTGCGCCACGTGGCCAAGATGTCGTACGTCGTCATGGGGAAGCCTGTCAGGGAAACCCGGTCAAGAAGCTCATGTCCAGCAGTGTCGGCGCCATCTCCCCGAACGGAAGGTAAAATGTGTGCGTCTCTGGCCTCCACCGGTCAACCAGTGCTGTCAATAGGGCCCGGTTGTATAGAAAACGCCTGGATGTATGACCAGGACCGCAGTTCTAGTCGTCCTCCCACGTCGCCTCAACCATCCTCGCCAACGAAAGGAGGCATGCCGCCCTTAACCTGCGTCGGATAAGGTTACGAACGAACGTTAGCCCACCCGAAGTAGTTAGACTGCAAATGAGTACACGAAGATCGCAACGAAACGTACCTCGAAACCCAGCGTGCGTCCACCCTTCATGCCCTGATGGGCATGCGCAACCGCAATGCGCCAAGCTCAATCGCCGCCTCGCCCTCCTGGGGGATGATGGTACTGAGGTGGCTACGGTGATGCATGTCAATCACCAAGTCAAGCAACTCGTACGGCTGCTGTGAGAACCTGGAAAATTTAAACGAAACTAAACAACGCCAATTGATAATTAGCAGTAATTTAAAAAAATTCTAAGCAAGAACAAATCATAATATCAAATTAATATCCAACACATCACCAGGCAATCTCATATAAAATAATAAAATTAGAATTCGACAACAGAATTTACAAGCCGAATTAAAACAATAGTTCAGTCTTTGAATTAATTACAAGAATTAATTACCTCAAATTACAATATAAATTGCAACCCTGAGTATTTTACAATAGGAATAAAATAAAAGTCTTGCATTTATATCACCGAAGCATTCCCTTGTCCATCTATCGCCAACCGTCGAACCATCCGTCGATCCACATTTTCATCGCTCGTCAAAAACTCATAAAACGATTAGTAAACCAAATGCATTATATAAGAGTTGGATAAATAGAGGTTGTTGTCAGATTTCACGAAGTACAGCCGGATTCCCAGACCAACCCGAGTCAGCCGGCACCCTAATCATCAAGATGCCCAGAATGACCTAGATCAATCGGCACCGTTTACTTCCGTAGGTTTTTATCATCCGACGTTATTAGAACCCAACACCCACGTTGTATCGACTTATCTCTACCGTAGGAAAACCCAGAATATAGTAGCCAAACCACCCTCTGGACCAAGGTTCATAACTCAACAACTCCAGGAGAGAGGGAAAGGGGATAAGACATCACACAGTGCAATGGATAAGGGCAGTCGAAGCCATCCCTCTGGATAAAGCTCCTATCTCCTCACTGCTTCTCACAAAGTCACACACAAGCCACCACATTTCATTCCTCCTCAGCCGAGAGCCACCCAGTAGAAAACAAGCAAAGTTCACAAGAGCTTCCATTCATCCAAGAACAAAGCCAAAGGAACCAAACAAATTCATAACCAGCACAACCCACAAGAGTAAGCCAGTATCACCACCATCCATCACCCACTGGCCCCCAAGCCCAAGACCACATCAGGAAGGGAGCACGAAGGAGAAAAGGAAGCAGAAGGAGGCAAGGAGCCGAAGGAGAAGGGAGTCAGTGCACAACCACAGCCACGACGATCGAGCATGCATCAAGCCAACCGTAAGCTTCACCAAGGAAAGCGACCGACCAAATCAGATATCGGCCCCTTCCATAACCACCCGACCATCAACCGACAAGGTAGCCCACCTTCTATTGTCATTCTTACTATCATTTTCACAGAACCATCCCACATCCACTATGTCAAGCCTTTTTGCACATATCACAACACCATAACCACCATAGTAGCCTAGCTCTCAGCATTCACATCATAGAGCAAGGGGAGGGATTAGAGAGGAGAGAGGAATTGGCGGGGGGGGGGGGAGTATATACCTCAGTGGATCATAGTAGCAGCCCTCATCTCCTCCATGCCTCATACCACCTCCATCAGCATGTGCATACATAAATAAAGAACAATCAACTAACATCAAGACTGGAGTCAAGCAAGCTGTAAAACTGAGGCAAACTAGAAAAGGGGGAAGAAGGGGAGAGAGGACGCCGAGCGCGTGAGGTGAGCGCAGCTAGTGGAGGCAAGAGGCGGCGACACCATGGGGGCCGGAGCTGAGCCACGAGTGGACCGGAGGAGCAGGATGGAGAGAGGATGGAGAAAAATTGGAGGAGTGGAGAGAGGATGGAGATGAGTAATGGAGAAGATTGAATTGGGGAAGAAAGACCAGGGGCTCTGTGTTAGCCGTGATTAGATAAGTAGGAGAGAGAAAAATTAAAGGAAAGGGAGATTAAGTAAAAGGAGAGTGAGATTTAGTAAATAGGAAAAACTAGAAATTAGTACAGAGTAAAAAGGTAAATTTTCTAGGAGAGTAGTAAGTAGTTTTAGCCGTGAAAATAAACACCGATAATATTAGTTATCAACACTATGTAATTTTGGGACCAAACGCTTTTAATTAAGCCGCGTACAGATAAATAGTCATAGACCAGACTGTTAAATAAAAACAAATACCAATAGATAGAGGGAACGCGTACGTAGCATACCTGTGAGTTTTGGGCAAATCGCTAGAAGAACGGATTTATAAACCCCATGCAGGTATATAACACTAGATGGACTGGTCTAAAATAAAAATAGGAAAAGGTGTAAAGTATCAATCTAAGACTTTTTAAAATAAATAAATCATCGGTAGAACCCAATAGATTAGGCAAATAATCTGTGGCGTTAAAAATAATTTTATCATGGTTAAGTAATTAAAATAAACAGCACCGAGCTTATTTAAACAAGTAAATAAATGCATAAGCAATTAAATAAAGTCAATTAAGCGTATTTGCGAATAAAATTTCATAAACTTAGTAAAATGCGAGCACCAGTAGTATCTTATTTTCATACGATAAAAAGCGAGTTTCGGCAACCTCGATCCCAGAACCTTTAGACCGTAGAACCACCGCAGTTGGAGAGTGCTAACATATCGGGGATCCACAAAATGTTATTAAACTAAAATATGCTAACTAAAAGAACCAACTGACCCATATATTTATACTAGCACCAAAAGCAACTAAGTATTTACCTGCGTATTATGTGTGTCTGCTGTATAATTGCAAAGGTCGATCCAACGCAGGCAGGATTCATCGATCTGAAGTACCTTGACACCGCTTTTTACTACAACGACGAAGGCAAGCTTACTTTTGAGCATAAAGATAGTTATATTAAATGTACACCGTATATTGCTGTATCATATATGTATTGCATCAAATACTATGTCTCCAAACCAAATCGGTTAAAGAAAGTAAGAAGGAAAGATAAGAAGGTAAGAGCCGTACAACTAGAGGAGAGCCGTTGTATTGGAAGAGAGTTAATAAGGTTGGTAAAAGGAACCCTGAACAAGGAAGAGGAGCGGCAAGAGGCGGGATCCTTTTACATATGGTTATAATATAAGGACAAACAAAACTCTTACTCGGATAAGGGGCCGTATTTAAATGCTAACCATTTTCCCGTTTCGGCAAGCAGAAAAGGTTACCTTACTATGTAATTATGTACTCCACAATGGTAGGATAGTAAGCGCACTGTGGAGTGTTGGGAACTGGAAGAGAGCCAACCCAACCAACATTTCTGGAACTCGATGGAGGTAAGCCACTGACGGAAAGTAATGGGTGGAGGCATAAATACGTAACCTGAAAAACATTATGTATTCTGATCTCACAATCGCATCAAAGGAAATGCGGGAGGCCCAGAGTCATTAGAGCTCAGAGGAACTTTGGGTAAAGTGGCACAAGCCTACGCAGTGCTAAACAAAATCATGAATTCATACCTGTCTCCTGGATTGGAGGCTGCGGTAATCTTCTAGGGGTTTATCTTCTTACCGGGTAACAAGTAGTCTTTTCAGAATTAAAATTGTAACCTAAATCTTGATGACTATTTTTAGAGAAAGACAAGAGGTAGAAATATGACAAGGACAAGAGGTAATCATCAGGTGCATTTTGTTATTACATGCTTGCTGAGTACACTAGCACTCACTCTTGCTATCTCTCCCCTTGTTTAGATCCTAGTCCGGCTGGGAGTTATCCCGAGTGGGATAAGGGATTCGCAGGTACTGAGGAGGTCCTTGGTGGCAAGGATGTTGGTTACGAGGAGCAGGGCGAGGTGGACGCCCTATTCAACTTGTAGGATGAGTAGACTGCCGAAGGAACCTAGCAGGCAAGCGTGGGGAATGTATTACCCCTTTACAATTAAATAATTGTATCCAGAACCTTAACCTTGTGTGGCTACTGTTGTAATAAAGAACAGTTTCTATCTTATTGTTCTGTTGTGCTAACTTTAGTAAAGGCTTACTATTCGTTGGAGCAGTGTTCTACTAAGTAAACAAATAGTAATCCGTATACCTAAGTGTGATTATCCCTAGGGTAATGACACGGGACGCCACAATCACTACACAATGTGGCCTGGGTCCGTCATGTTGGAATTAATACGGGCTGGGCCCAAATTTTAATTCTAATTAATTCCTAGAAAATCTCAAAGGCCCATGTGCAAGTGCTAAAACTGTTTAGTCCCACATGGAGGGATGAAGGGGAGTTACACCACTTTAAAAGGTGGAACGTGGTAGCCCCTCTTGTGGAATTAGAGAGAGCCAACACACGTCTTGCGCCCGGCCGAGCCGTCTTGGTGCGGCGCGTCTTGCCTCTGTGAGCGTGTCGGGTCTTGGCGCGGCGCGTTTTCTTTATCTATTCGGAAAACGAAACGCACCGACTCGTAATTGATGGCGAATCAATGGCAACCGTTGGTTTCTGGTCTCTTTGTTTTTGGCGAACAAAGTTCTGGTTCATGATGACGACTTTTGGCCTTTGAACTTCCCGACGTTCGCCTTTTTGAACTTCTTGGCATCGTTGGCCTTTGGACTTCTGGCATCGTTGGCCTTTGGACTTTCTGGTTCTGGCTACTTAAAGAACATAGGCTGGTTCTTCTCAAAGTTTTTACACACAATGAGAACTCCTTTGTTTTTGTTCTTTGCCTCGCTATCTCCATCCGGCGGCGTGTGCTGCGGTACGCCTTGGGAGAAGCGAGCCTCTGGAACCTTCGTCCTTGATGGCTTGCACGGCGAGGACGAATAAGGTTTTAGGGAGCGTTCATTGCGATCGCTCATTGCTACGTCTATATCAAATGCACGACTACGACTCTCTCCTTTCGTTCTACATCAATCGCACGACTACCGGCGTCCACTACACCATGACGAACAACGACCTTATCAAGAATTCAGTCTTTGCTTCTTTTTCCACCGAATCTGGGTATGGCTATCTCTCTCTTGTTATTTTGTTTATTTTACTATCTGTTGTTGTCTTGAACACTGAGATAGTTATGCTAGATTCTGTTCTTCTAGAAGATAGTATTGCTATAGTGTTCTTGGTTACCTGCTTTGTGAAAATAGTTAGAGTATTTTCCATGTTTTATCCAGCATATTTCTAGATTAAAGTATTTCGAAAAATACTTATATATTCAACACGTTATACCTGAAAATTCAGTGCATTTAGCTTAAAGTGTTCCAGAAATGGGGCGGCTTCTACACATGAACAGGGCGAAGAATGTCAAATTTCGAATCGAAGCTGAGGTACATGCTCAAAGTTAGATGCCTTAGATAGTTAGATGCATGAATCTATTCGAAAATTTCGGTACTTCCACCATCTGCTCAAAAAAAAAAGTGACAAGTAGCAATTAGCTGAAATGAAATGCAATGGCCCCATACAATGAAAAAAAAAGAACAGAACATATATTGCAACATGCCTTTATAACCGATGATTCCTCTGAAGCTGCATCCTGGGCCGGGAAGAGTATTCATGTCAGCTATGACCTTCCTAATCTGAGAATCTTTGCTAACAACTTTGTTTCGGACATTAAACCCGTGCGAAACTGTCTTTAGGCCAATGGTATCGATTTGTAAAGTTCACCAGGGTACCGTCGTCAAGAGACAAGTGCTCCAGCCTGCGTAGATGATGGCCAATCCGTAGGTGCTTGAATGGTCCACATGATGAGTTAAGTGCTAAACTGTGATGACCCAGCCTAATATGAGTTGAATTGACTCATGTGATATGATGTGGACTATATATGTGTACGTGAGTGCGTGAAAAGATTAGTACCACCTTGCTAATTGATGGGCAAAATCACCAACATAGAAGGTCAAGGCGTCCAATGATAGCAATCATAGCTTAACCATTTTGCATGAGTTAATTTAGAAAATGCAAATGTGTTGCTACGTGTGTGTGGTCTATTCCGAGTCAAATGGTATCAGAGCCGACCCTCGTAGTTACATGTGCGCGCGGGTCAGAGACGCGGACATATGGTGCATGACGCGTGTGGGCCCAGATGAGTGGACATGCGGCATGGCGTATGTACCGGACTGGACGCATGGACTTATGGCAAGAGGGGAGGTCCTGATCATTTGCTTCAGTCTAGGTATGTTGGTCCGACGAGGACGTCCGGGTTTTTGAGTGTGTGTGTGTGTAAGGGGAAACCTTAAACCCCTCACCCCCTTTTGAATAGGCCAAATAGGCTGTCGAGGCAAAGGCCCGAAACCAAAAAAAGAAAGAGGGTGGCCCGGCCAAGAAATCATGAAAAGAAAAGAAAAGAAAAAAATCCCCAAAATTTACAAATAAACCCTCGAAGTTGTGAAAATTACGAGGAAATATTTCGAGAAAGAAATTCTTGCAGAATAACCTCATATAAATTAAAAAATTGCGTGAAAATTTCTCAGAATTGAAATTTTGCAGTTTAGCCCCTGAAAATTACAGAATTCACCAAAAAAATCATATTCCAGTAGAAAAGGGCCTCGAGAATTCAATTTTTGAATTATTTTGAGCATTTGAAGCATGTTTAACTTTGTTATTATTATTTCTATGCAATTTATGTATTGTATTTGCTGTTTTTATTATCTGTGATTGTTTATATTACTTTTAATCACTGAAAATAGCAACGAATCATGAAAAATGCATAGAAAAATACAGGATCACAAACCGGGAGTTCGAAGAGCATTATGAGAATTTTGTAACCATTTTATGCAAATTACCAGCAGTAATCTTATGAACTCTTTGCATGAATATAGAGATGACTAGCATCACTAACCGGGAGTTCGAAGAGCTGGCCCGGCATGGCCAGAATTTGTACAGAATTTATACCAGTCTTCAACTTTGTGATAAGGTAATCACAGATAAGCAGAAGATTGAGAAGCCTCTCTCTACCTTTCACCCGAATGCGGTACAATCTGCACGCAACTATTGTCAAGACGGCTACAAGGAGTATGTCGAATTGATTGACTTCATGCAAGTTGCAGAAGCTCAAGATGATGTTTTAAGGAAGAACTAAATCTCACAGCCACCTAGTAGCAATGTTGGCCATGAAGCCAATGCTAGCACCTACAAGGTGAGGAAGCCTTTCACAAAGGTGAGGAGCAAGAAAAGTAAGGTCGTGGGTCGCAAGGTCAAGCCAAATGCTCAAGCCAAGAAAGACAAAGGACAGCAGGAGGCACACCTCGCCATTGCAGGCACGGAGAATCCACAGCCATTAGTTGCTGATGCGGCCAGATTATCAATAACAAATGTTTCTGATTTGCCTCATTTAATACTTGATCAAAACAATGGGCATGACATTATCAAAATCAACTGCGGTGCAAGAGGATGTCACGCATGTTGTTGAAACCAAGGAAAGAAAACTCAATGTATGCATGTTGTACTTGAGCGGTGCATGGAGTCAACCCATGCATATACATGTGCACGCATGTTTGTTGGGTGTGTTTGATCCAGAGGAGGACATGCGATTACACGTCAAAGAGTTTGAGTTCCTTGAGTTCGACATTGAGTGCGTTCGGGGAAGGCCACTCGGTTTGTTTGACAAAAAGGAGATCGTTTGACCAGAGATTATGTCTCGTTTTCTCTTTTCTCTATGCAATCTTGGATGGGGGCCACCAAGTCAAGCTGAAGCCGTTCAATAAGGAGATATGGCGCACTAGAAGTTAATCTAATAATTACTTGTAATAGGATAGTTTAATCTATTTTCAGCAATTAGAGTAGCTTAAACATCTATGTAAAGTAGGAGTCCTTTTTTGGTTCGGATACTGTTCACGTGAACAGTACCCGACTCGGATTACTGTTCACGTGAACAGTAATCGTGCGCGGTTACTGTAGCAACTCGGTTTGTGAGTTGTGTGCTTGCGTGGGAGGCTATATAAACCCCCCATGGCCGCACCATATGGGTGGACAAGTTATGATTTAGATAATAAAAATCAGAAAAGCCGTTTTGGCGCATATCGTGTGTTCTTGAGTTGAGATGTGTTCTTGAGAGGAATTAAGAGGGAGAGTTGGAGAGAGGAGGAAGCGAGAGGAAGTTCTCATTTGGTGTTTCAGCTTGGGGGCAAAGCAAGGACACCTTGTTCTTGACTACAACCAAGAAGATCCATCCACTACGTCTTTGCAATTCGATCAAATCAGATCGGTTTGTGAAGTTATTCTCTGTTGTTTCTAATCCTCAAGGTTTAGCACAGCTAGAGATTGAAGATTTGCTATCTAGGGTTTGGACACTATTCATCGTGTGGTACTGTTCACCCAAAGTAAAGAGAAGAAGACAACAAGCTACTGAACTTCAAGTGTACCGTGAAAGATTGGGCCAACAATCGAGATTCATCTAATCAACTAGGTGGATCTTTATCAGGTGGTATCAGAGCGATGGTTGCTCACGGTGCAGATGGTGCTTCTATGATGTCTTCGGAGGAGAGCTTCGGGAAGTTGAGTGCCAACGTCCTGTATGAAGAGGAAGGCTACTGCGTGGATTTGACTTTCCATTCTCGCCGCAAAGTGAGGAGAAAGTTTGTGCCATGTCGATTGACTGCGAGAGTTCGATTAATGCTGGCTAGTATCGAACTAGTTGAGAAGTTGGACTTGTCGATGACACTACATCCGCAACCTTATATCTTGAAGTGGTATTCTGGTGTGCTCAAGATCACGAATCAAGTGAAGGTATTGTTTTCATTGGGCAAATTCTCATGCGAGGTTTTGTGTGATGTTATACCTGTCACTATGGTGTCGTGTCATCTAATGTTGGGAGGACCATGGTGCGAAGAACAAGGAGCATCAACACGAATTGGCGCACCGAGGGTTGCATCTTTAAATGGAGGGTAGACCGACTTGTTTGCGTCAATAGATGTTCTATTGATTCAAGGTGATTGGGAGAAGAAACTGCTGCAAAGAAGGAACCTAGATCTTGAAGAAACAACAAGAAAAGGCGGAGGAGGAAAATTTTTCTTTAGCTATCCATCGGAAGGAGAAGCTTGAAATTGCCTTGAAACCGAGGGGCGGTTTCTCTTGAAGAAAGGGAGGATGATGCGGCGATTATCAATAACAAATGTTTCGATTTGCCTCATTTAATACTTGATCAAAACAATGGGCATGACATTATCAAGGCTGCTGCGGTGCAAGAGGATGTCACGCATGTTGTTGAAACCAAGGAAAGAAAACTCAATGTATGCATGTTGTACTTGAGCGATGCATGGAGTCAACCCATGCATATACATGTGCACGCATCTTTGTTGGGTGTGTTTGATCCAGAGGAGGACATGCGATTGCACGTCAAAGAGTTTGAGTTCCTTGAGTTCGACATTGAATGCGTTCGGGGAAGGCCACTCGGTTTGTTTGACAAAAAGGAGATCGTTTGACCGAGAGATTATGTCTCGTTTTCTCTTTTCTCTATGCAATCTTGGATGGGGGCCACCAAGTCAATGAAGCCGTTCAATAAGGAGATATGGCGCACTAGAAGTTAATCTAATAATTACTTGTAATAGGATAGTTTAATCTATTTTCAGCAATTAGAGTAGCTTAAACATCTATGTAAAGTAGGAGTCCTTTTTGGTTAGGATCTTTTTCACGTGAGCGATGCAGGCTCGGATCTTATTCCGTGAGCGATGTCGTCTTGTGATTCTTGTAACAACTCGGTTTGTGAGTTGTGTGCTTGCGTGGGAGGCTATATAAACCCCCATGGCCGCACCATATGGGTGGACAAGTTATGATTTAGATAATAAAAATCGAAAAAGCCGTTTTGGCGCATATCGTGTGTTCTTGAGTTGAGATGTGTTCTTGAGAGGAATTAAGAGGAGAGTTGGAGAGAGGAGGAAGCGAGAGGAAGTTCTCATTTGGTGTTTCAGCTTGGGGGCAAAGCAAGGACACCTTGTTCTTGACTACAACCAAGAAGATCCATCCACTCGTCTTTGCAATTCGATCAAATCGGATCGGTTTGTGAAGTTATTCTCTGTTGTTTCTAATCCTCAAGGTTTAGCACAGCTAGAGATTGAAGATTTGCTATCTAGGGTTTGGACACTATTCATCGTGTGGTCTTGTTTCACACGTGTAGTTCTTGCTTCACCCAAAGTAAAGAGAAGAAGACAACAAGCTACTGAACTTCAAGTGTACCGTGAAAGATTGGGCCAACAATCGAGATTCATCTAATCAACTAGGTGGATCTTTATCAGTTGCACTCATAGATATGGACAGCCCAATAGCAGCCCCATCACCCCTCCTTTGGGCATCGCAGTGGCCGCAGCCGTAGTTGCCTAAGAGGAGAAGATCACCATGAAGCAGATTAAAGCAGAACATTGAATTATTTTATTCTTTGAATAATAGTTGTAAGCTTTAGGAGAGCAAAGCATTAAATTCTTGTGATGTGTTTAATAAGGCTTATATTTTCGTATTTATAATCGCAAGTTATGTTATGATATTTGAAGTATTAGAACGCGTGTGGCACCCTATGGAGAAAGTGTGCTTAGCAGATAGCGGCACAACGAATACTATCTTGAGAGAGACGAAATTTTTTTAGTCGGTCATCAAGAATGTTGAAAGTCTTATGACAATCGCAGGCAGCGATACTTGTATAATAGGCTTAAGAAGGGCCACAATTATACTCCTGATGGGTACAACTTTAGTCATTAAAGAAGCCTTGTTGTATTCAGAATCGACTATAACTGTCAAGGATATTCGCGCTAACGGTTTCCACGTAGAGACTAAAAAAGAGTATGGCAAGGAATACCAGCTCATTACAAAGCATGAAGAAAGTGGAAAATGGTATTAGAATGACTTCCTTCGTATGAAACTGGGCTATACTACTGAAGAATCTAGCCCGCCATTATATGTTAATGGAGTGTTTTGGTGATTAATGACAAATGCATTTGTAAGACTAACATGTTTATTGATATACTTATTGTTTAGTCTAAATTGGATATAAAGGTGATAATCATGAAGGCATGTATGTGATTAATGACAAATCAAATTCATTGGATAAACAAAAGGAAAATCCAAACATGTATGCATTTATAATGACAAATCTATTTATGAGACTAACTCTCTTATTGTTATATCTTATGATTAGTCTCACTTGGGTATAAAGAACAAAAGAGGTATGCATTCTACTTTGTATTCTTATACCCTGTTGCATTCCTCGGATCCAAAATATAGGTTGAACTTCACCAAATGAATTAACTTAAATATGTGCATATGTTCTTACTACATATTCATGTATGCACACATACAGGGGGAGTTCACTCTATATTTTGAGGTTTCATTAGTATTGATCCATATTTCCGTTTCCACATACATTTGGGATCTTTACTTTGAAACATATCCTGTGAATATATTCAACTTGCATAGCTAATATATTCATATGTGTATATAAGACTTGTGTAGTCTAAGTATACTTATATGTGAGTATAACAGAACTTGTGTAGTTCATGTGCACTCACATATCCTTGAATATATTTAACTTGTGTAGTTAATATATTCATGTGTGTATATGAGACTTGTGTGCTCATATATCCTTTGAGTATATACAACTTGTGTAGTGCCTATATATACTCATACCAATCTATATTCAATTACTTGCAATTGAAGTGATTATCAGCAATTACCAAAGAGGGAAAGATTGTGGTATCTTGTCCTACCATTATGAGTTAATGGTATGGCATGGTAATTAATGATAATCATATTATAGAACTAACACTTTCCATGAGTTGGATGAACAGGTTGAGTTCTATAGTTGGAGACTCTAGAAGATCATCATGTGTTGATGATATTAAAGTCAAGAGCTTGGTATAAAGGATGCATCATGTGTGGATGCGCATCAAGTTCAAGATGAAGGAAATCATCGTGTGTCGATGATATTCATGAAGAGGAGATGATCATGAGTTGATCATCAAGTCAAATGAAGACCCATCATGTGTTGATGGAAGTCAAGTAAAGGATGCATCATGAGTTGATGCATATCAAGTCAAGAACCCGGAGTTGAAGCAAGGATGTGCGTCATCAAGCTTCAAATGGTTGCGCAAGGCAAAGGTATGACTAGCTAGGGCTAAGGATTTGTTCCTAGTCTTTTACCGGTCTCGGTGTTTGGTTGGAAGACCGGATTGCTAGTATAGATTGCCGTACTATTAAGAGGGGTCCTTGACTAGTAGCATGAGTTAGTCATGTGTTAATAGCTCATTGTGTTTGCTCTAGCTCATCTTAACATGTTGCCAATATTTGCGAATGTGTTTTGCAAATAGTTGTGGCTTATGGATAACCCTTGTAGCATGTGACTTAAGTTTACGAATGTGTTTTACAAATGGTGTAAGTCCATGTACCTTATTCCATGTAGTGTGATTCTATAAGTTGGAAAATGTGTTTTGCAACTTGCTGAGAATCTCACTGGAGTCCTTGATTGCATCGCGTGTCAATTTGGCAAATGTGTTGTGCAAATTGAATTGAAGCGGAATGAAACTTGAGGCATTGATTCTAAAAGGTTGGCAAATGTGTTTTGCAACTTGTTGAGAGTCTTGTCTTTAACCTTGTGTGCATCTTGCATCAAATTAGCAAAATGTGTTTTTGCAAATTTGAGTTGTGAAAAGTCAAAATGCACTTGTTGGTCGCTCTTGGCGATCGGCCGTCGATGTCGATGGTCTGACCAAGCATTGTTGGGTCGACGGACCTCGGTCGAGAGACCGGTCGACCTTTTCCAGAGAGGTCCTTTTTCTGGTCCTTAACCACTTCTGTGAAGTTTTTTAGAGCGGTCGACAGCGTCTATTAGGCGATCGACCAAGCCATTACATGGCGGTCGATCGCCAGAGCTCAACGGCTAGTTTTATAGCCGTTGGAGCTAAGGGCGGTCAGACCGGCCATTACATGGCGGTCTAACCGATTTTGTCCAGAGCCTCTGGAATCTTTCCCCAACGGCTAGTTTTTAAGTGTGGGCTATATAAAGCCACCTTGGCCAGTTGGGAAAGGTTGCTGGTTGTGTGCTGGTGCCCCTAGACTTTCTTTTGAGCAAAGAGCAAGCCTCTCATTCTCTTTTGTGCATGTGTTACACTTAGTGAGGTTAGAGAGCAAACTCTAAGTGCATGTGTTGGCTTAGGTAGTGGATTTCGTATCCATTTGAGCTTAGACACTGGATTAATTCAAGTGAGCGTTGAAGACTTGTTACTCTTGGTGTTTGCCGACACCTAGACGGCGTGGTGGCGTCGTTGCGCCGGTGAGCTTCTCAAAGAAGATTGTGAGAAGACCCGGGCGGTTTGTGAGTGGTGTGATGCTCGCCATCTCCGGAGTGGAGGAAGGAGCAACCCTAGTGAAGCGAGGTGTTAGTTCGGTTTGGAACCGGTTCAAGTGATTGGACTTACCTCGGAGGAAGGCTTAATTTGTGGAGCCGGCCCAATTGGTTTGGATTTCCCTCAACGTGGATTAGGGGAGACCGACAAGTTTTCGATCACCACGGGAAAACATCGCCGTGTCATTGTGGTTTGATTACTTGTGCTTTACATTGTGCAATTTACATTACTTGTATTTAAATTGCTTAATTGTATGTGTAGGATTGCTATCATTTATACAGTCTCATATTGTTGGTGCACTTAGTTGAACCTAGTTGATTTAGGTTTTAATTGTGCAAAACCATATTTGTTTAGCTTCCGCATTAGAAATCGGTTTTTGCTAAAGAAATTTTTAAAAACGCCTATTCACCCCCCTCTAGTCGGCTACCTCGTTCTTACAACTACACTAATAATAAGGCACCCACAGCCTATACTGCCCTGAAAACCGTATTTAGAAGCTTTGAACTTTTCTATCTCTGGCATAATAGATTAAGCCACCTAGGTCTTAGGATGGTGAGAAATATAATTAATAATTCACAGGGACATAATATCAATGTAAAGAATTCTCCGAATTAGGAATTTTTTGTGTGCATGTGCTACCGGAAAATTAATTACTAGACCTTCTACTCTGAAAGCGAAGGATAAAATCCCTATATTCCTAGACCGTATCCAGTGAGACATTTGCGGTCCTATACAGCTCCTGTCAGGGCCATTTAGGTATTTTATGGTGCTTATCGATGCTTCCTCAAAATGGTCGCACGTATGTTTATTGTCTACGAGAAACCACACTTTTGCAAAGCTAATCTCGCAGATAATTAAAATTAAGAATAATTTCCCTGATAATCATGTGAAGTCCATCAGAATAGACAATACCGGAGAATTTACTTCGAAAGTATTTGATGATTATTGCATGGCAATGGGAATTAACATTGAGCATTCCATACCGCATGTCCACACCCAGAATGGACTAGGAGACTTTTGCATAATTGTAATTTACCAACTACATGTTGGGGACACGCAATTCTGTACGCAACAACTCTCATCAATTTTAGACCATCGGCATATAACATCCATTCACCTATACAACTAACACAAGGGTCAGCACCGAAAATTTCTCATCTTCGCAGATTTGGTTGTAAGATTTATGTACTTATACCACCACCATAGCGAACTGCAATGGTCCCTCTCCGAAAGTCTGGGATATACATTGGTTATGAGATAACAACCATAATCTGGTATTTGGACTCTATGACAGGAGATTTGCATACTGCCCGATTCGCTGATAGTATATTTCATGAGGATAGTTTTTCGTTATTAGGGGGAGGAAATCGACCCCTTGATGAAAAATATCAGGAAATAACGTGGCAAGCCACATGAATCCATGCGCATGACCCGCGCACTAGTGAAGCAAATAGAGAAGTCCAGAAGATAATTGAAGTCTAGTAGATAATTGATTTACAAACATTAGCGAATCAACTGCTTGACCTCTTTAGTGATTTGAAGAGCATGACTAAGTCGCATGTGCCAGCACGCAATGTACCGGAGAGGGTTGAAATACCGAAGAAAGAAAAAAATGTATCCCTAATCCCGTCCAGAGGCCTTAGAAAAGGACGAGAACTTCGGCCCCACAAATTCGAAGTAACCGGGGACGCCTGGTGAAAAAAAATGATAAGGACTTAACATAGCCGATCACTGAAGTTCCCCAGAACTAGATGAGGAGCTAGTTGAGATCTGACACCAGTATGGAACCTTCAGGAAGAGACATATCGGATTTGAACATGGATGTGTGCGCACACATCGGAGCTGAAAAACTAAAGGGACTTGCCCCTGTAATTGAAAGCAGCAATGAGCAAGTAGAAGCATTAGAAGAATCGCCATATGAAGAAATAGCTAAAAACTATGTGACCACGGGAGAATCTATGAATAGGACAACAGCCAATGTCGATATTTATTTTGCAAAGAAAATTGCCACAATCATCGATCTTGATCCAGAGCCTGCATTGCTTGCTGAATGTAAGAAAAGATCAGATTGGGAAGATTGGAAGAAAGCAATAGAAACTGAATTATTATCTTTAAATAAAATAGAGGTGTTTGGGCTAGTAAGCCGTACGCCTCCCCATATGCATCCCGTAGGGCATAAGTGGGTATTTATTAGAAAGAGAAATGAAAATAATGAAGTTGTAAGAAAGCAAGGCTTGTTGCACAAGGTTTCATTCAATGTTAATGATTCCATGCCATGGTAAAATCTTCAAGCCATGGTAAAATCAGAGTGTTAGTGATTTCAAGCCATGGTAAAATTGCAGAGTAAGGAAAATTCAAGCCATGGTAAAATCAGAAAGTAAGAAAAATTTCAAACCATGGTAAAATCAGAGTGTAAGGAAAATTCCAAGTCACAGACGGTTTTTAATACAAACCGTCTGTGATAAGATATATATCACAGACGATTTTTAATATGAACCGTCTGTGATAAGATACTTATCACAGACGGTTTTTGTATGAAATCGTCTGTGATTCGCAGTGCAGGAGTACGAAAAATTTTGAACGCACGCGCAGGAGGCAAAATATTTTAGCGCTATCCTTATATATTATAGCCACCCCAGCCTTGTTTTCCATCAGTCTCTCCCTCTCCCCTCCCCACACCGAGCTCTGGTGACCACCCCCGATTCCCCGTCGTGGTTCAGCGAGGAGACACAGCCGACGACGACAATGAGGAGGGTTGCGGTCATGCGGAGGAGCTCCTTGTCTGCTGCAGGAGGTAGACTGTCGGAAGGTACGTATACATCCCCATAACATACACAATTTGTTGGCTGTTTGTTGTAATGAAAATTATCTTAATTTTGTGTTACCTAAGGTCGGGCGCTTGGGAGGTTTTCGATCGTCTCTCCTTGCCGACGAGCTTGAGTCGAACTCGACGACATGCAAGAACATCTTGTGATATGCTGGTGAGGTATAGAGAGGAGCTCACAAGACCAATCCAAGAAGCCGATGAATTCTTAAGGAGTTTGGAGGCATAGATGGTTTCTAGCTAGTTTAACTTTATAACTTTATTCTTTTTTCCTATTCAGAGGGGACATTGTGAAACCTTTTGGTTTCCTTTTCCTGTAATGTGTTTGCCATCATAATTTTAATTGTATTTTAGTTGTCTTGCTAGAGGTTGTATACGAAAACTACTGTGTAGCAATTGATTGGTTTGAATTTTTTTTTTACAATAGAAAAAATTATCACAGACGGCTCTGAATAAGAACCGTCACTATCACAGACGGTTGTTCAGAACCGTTTTTGATAGCTTTTTCACAGACGGTTCGAAAATCATCTGTGATGATCATGTCATTACTGATCCATAAACTCAGACGGCTTATAAAATCTTCTGTGATGACGTCTTTGAACCGTCTGTGAATGTCTTTTCTGTAATAGTGAGTCAACGTACACAGGTACAGGACCTGCGCGTGAGGTGCCTGCGCGCGAGCCACCGGTGGCGTATTCAGATGGAGATAACCATGTGCAGGTGCAGGCGTGTTTGTATGATCCGGGAGGGCTAGTTGCTTATGAGTGCCAGTGCTGGAGCGAGCAGAGATATGCACGAGGGGATGAGCGTGTGCAAGTGTTGGAGCCGAACTCTGTATGTGGTGTACGTGAGGAAAATAGAGGGATGCCTGCAAGCCCGAACTATGTGATGTACGTGAGGAGGAGAATTATGCAGCATGCAGGTTCGAACAAGTCTAGGCTTGTATTTGGTTCGATTGTTGTTTTCTCCATAATACCAAAACCATATTTGGCTGGTTTGCGTGGCATCCATCAGATCGTGACCAAGACAAAGTTATACTTGTCACGCACCAAAAGGATTCTAAAGCTAGGTCAAACCGTGCGGAGCTATACAAGGAACGTGAGTTGCTATTTGATTGGTTTCCTTGTTCTACATGTACTCAAGGAGATAAGATGGAAGGACATAAAATCTACCAAAATATCTGGGAACCAATGCTGATGTTTTCCACTGCATGCACGGCCAGGCATTTAGGGCTGGCGCATGTGTGTTTTCTTGGTATGCAAATGTTTCTCTCTGTGTGATTTGGGATGGGGTCCACTTGCAGCCGTGACAACTACATCAGGAAGCCCTCTGCGTTATCTTGAGCCAATCTTTATTTCTGTTCGATAAAGATAATTATTCCAAGATGTAAAACAAATAAAAATCTTAGTCAAGTCTTAGCCATGTTGCATTAGGAGTTGAGGTATGTGTGAAAACTTTTGTGTGCGTGTGGCCTTTTGGCCGTGAGTGTGTGCTGGCTACAAAGCCAAGGGCCGAGCACCCATATGTAGCGAGGGTTTAGAAATTATGAATCGAGTTATTTGGCGTGTCGTTATGATCTAGATCTCTTCTCTTGTTCTTGTACTGTGGCGTGTGCGGTTGTGAGATTTATTTATCCAAGTGTAAGTTGCATCCTGTAATTCGTGCTCCATATATCTGATCAAGAATTATCACTATGAAAAATTAGGCAATCTATGGATTTAATCGCATCTAGAGTTTTGATCCACATCATACCCGACCCTACTGAAAAAAGCATCGGAGGAGCCTAGGAAAGCAGGGTGGTGGTGGAGGACCCCTGAATATGAAGCTAAGTACGACAGGACTGAGACACGACGCACAAGAGGATGGCTCCTGCTAGTGAGACCGACGGCTGTCCTAGCTCTCCTTGTCGCCCGGCCGCAGTCCAGATCGAAGGGGTAAGTTATGTTCAGTTTGCATCCTGATTATTAATTTAGCCCTACGTTGTGCTATCCTAACATCATCCAATCATCCAAATTTCCATCTTGCGTAACATGGTCGACTTTGAGACCGCTCACCGCTACGCGATCTAGAAAAAGGGAAGGACCGATGGGTCGTTAGGACTGGTTGATTTCGTTCCAATCAACCTTTTTTATTCCAAAAAGGTGCACATGTATCGTAGGTGTATTTCAGTTTGTTGATTCGTGCATGTTGGCATTTATAATGTTCGTAACCAAACCCAGCGTGCCAGTATTTCACAATTAATTATGAAGTCTTTCAAACTTAAATATCTTTTCCCAAATATTTTGACTATTAAATATTACAGTCTTTTCCCTAAGGAATCGGTTCCACGAACAATACAATCGGGACAACAACGCGCATGGCAACCATAAACTTAAATATTTTTGTTATTTCGCTCCGAAGGGGGATATTTATGTTATTGCGCCGCTGAACTTGTGTTCTAAATTGCCCCGCCGATTTCGCATTCTCTACTTCACATTTCTTTACCTTATCCAATTTCGGATTTCGAACTACGTGGACACTTCAAGGTATTACCAAAAAAACTTCGTGAAATACACTAGATCTTTGGGTTGAATTGTCTACACATAATTTTTTTTTAAAAAAAATATAGGGCCCTATCGCCATTCCAATTGGCGACAATATCCGAAATTATCCTGTCGTCAGTTTAATTGGCGATAGGAACCTCTCCACACTGTTCCAATTTATGACAGGGTTACTGTCGTCAATTGGAATGGCGACAGGAAAATTTCACCATTCCAAATGGTGACAGTGGCGTATTTTTGTAATTTTTTTACTATTTTTTGTAATTATATTTTAAATTAATATTATTTAGAAAAAATCCTTTAGCGGCCACCTCCCGCGCAGCTTCCAACCTGTAGAGGCAAAGGGGACCCAAGCTCAAGCTGCTGGTTAGCAGTTACAGGGCAAGGCAATGAGATATTGTCTCGAATCGATTCGATTCGATGTTGGCTACTTACGAAACAAGAACGGTGGCATGGCTTCCCCAACGGCATCTCAAGGGTAGCAACAACGGATCGGGAGGCGACGGCAGACACGCGGCAATTGGCATGGGTAGCGAAGGAAGGAAGGGGTGGTTTTTGCTGCTTTTGCTTCCGGCCACCACCTCGGCCGCTCTAGCGGCTTCCTCCCCTATCCCGGCCGTGCAGTTCGGTCAGTCTAGACACTAGGTCGAACGATCCGCCGTCCGATTTATACGTGTTTCGGCCAGCCTACGAATTGGTTTTTTACGGTGGTTCCAGTGTATGTCAATTTATTTAGGGGGAGTTTATTATTTACCCTTCGCTTATATGCGTATTCAGAATAGACCTTTCTTCCCAACAAAATTGATATTTTACCCTCCTCTTAGTTTGTTGCTTAATTATTTACCATGTTTTTATTATTTTATTAATATCCGATGGTTTTTTCTGTTTTGGCCACGCAAAATTACCTTGTTGCCCTCGCTATTGTTCACTATGAGTTGTTGTTTCTATTGTCTTCCTCACCGCTGCCAACACCATTGTCGTTCTTAGTCATCGTTACTTGTGTATTCTTTGGTCCATCTCCGACTGATGGATCAGCCTTGTCTACTCTACTCATGTCAAATCACACATGTCTTTTGCTGTTTACATCCAAGAAAACCACACGATTCAGTAAAGAATTCTTGCATACAACAATTCTTTAAGAGCACACATTCAGCTCACAATTGAAATACAGAGAACAACAAGCTTACAAAGATTAACCTTGGCCATCAGCACATTAATTCAATTCACATTTTTGCAGGTTCTTGGCCATCAGAACAATTCAGAGAACAACAAGCTTACAGACCACCCTATTCAAGTAAAAAAAAGCAAAACAAACACTAGAGGTTGCCAAATCTGAGAAACTTGAGTGGTTGTCGTTGTCGTGGCGAGGACCCTGTCGTGGCCATTAGAGGTGCACCACCATCGTGTTGGGGAAGAGGAAGATGAAGCTTGGTCGTAGTGGAGGCCAAGGGGGAGGGGCGGTTGACTCACCGGATAGATCTGGCGAGGCCGAGGGGGAGGAAAAGTCGATTCACCACAAGCAGCAACACGACGTGATGCAACACACGAAATCCAACAAGTTCTCATCTCTTCATCTAGAAACCTCCCAATCTGTCACCACCCAAGCACGCCCAAACCCAATGTGAGCAGCCAAATCACCGCGGCGAACGAGCCCAGTACAAGCCCTACGATGGTGGAGAGGAAGATGGAGAGGAGCCGCCACGCCTACGGACTCACCTCGATGGGTCGCGACACGAGGAAGTGCACGGTGAGGCCAACTGCGAGGGAGACGAGGGGTAGGACCAGCTTCGCACCGGTGGGAGGAGCGATGGCCTCTGGGTCGGGGAAGGGGGTAGGGTCTTGGGAGCCGTGGAGAGTTGGAATGTGGCGGCGAGGGGTGGAGGGGCGACACCGGGAGGAGAGCAGAGGGAGGTGTGCGGGAGGGAGAGGGGAGCAGGAAAGTGGAGTTGGCGGCGGTGGAGATGGTGCAGGGTGTGGAGGAGCAGAAGCGGGCGGTGGGATACTGCGATCCTGAGGCACTCCATCGGCGTCGGTGTCGATGACGATGACAAAGTCGAGGGAAGGGGGCAGAGTGGTCGAGGAGGTGAGCGGTGGTTTCAGTCTACGACATCGAGGGAAGGGGTGGAGTGGTCTAAGGTAATGATGCCTTATTGAGACCAAGGGCACAAAAGACATTTCGTGTGGCTTATAACGACAAAACGGCTAGAAATTAATTAAAAAAAATGCAAAGAGGGTATTTAGTCAGGCAACACAGTGAGGGGTAAAAAATGAATTACATCGGGAAGGAGAGTAGATTATGAATACGGATATAACAGGAGGGTAAATAACGAATTCCCCATTTTATTTTCCTGAGAGTGTAAAAGGTACACACACACACACACACACACAACTCACGTTCCACTCATACCACCACACACATACACGTGCAAGTTCCCTTACACACGCTGATATTTTTTGCGGAGGCACCGAGACCTCACGGAGCGTGGACACGTGCTATCTCACTGAATGTGCATGCGTGTGTACCTATTTTTTTTTGTGAGCACCGGTTCGGAACCCGGAGTTCGAATGAGAGTAAGCAACTTGCACGACGGCAATGCTCGCCAACTCAGCTATGGCTCAGTCCTCCTATGTCAATTTATCACTGAAGGCTAAGTAGTCCAATACTCCAATCCAAATCCAAGTTGCCTTAAAAAAACAAATCCAATCCAAATTTGTAAAACTTACTACAACCTTTAATACTATTTAGAACAATGGATAATTCATAGTATATCGCTCCAAAGGTTGTTAGTCACTGGGATACCACTCTAAAGATTTTCCTTATGAGAATATTACTCCAAAGACTTTTGAATTCATATAATACCATTTCAGCCCCTTTTTTTGTAATTTCGTGATTTTTCATTTTTCTGAGTCATGGAAAGTTATCTATTTGCCCTTGGGTGCACCACACACTGTCCGACTCGACCGACCATGCCCGACTCATGCTAGGGGTTTTTTTGGCCAAACTGACACTATTGCGGCCGGTATTTACAAATCTAGCTCTCCTTGCGTCGTATTGCCAAAATTGGTAGCACAGACGTGCCTCCTCCAGCCACCTATCCTCCACCGCGCGCCCCTAGCTCAGACAGCCTCTGTCCGCGCGCTGCGTGCCCAGACGAATTAAAAACGCGCGCCCCTAGCACGGATTCACCTGCGGCCAACACATGGAAAATCTGGGCACCCCTAGTCTGGACGAGGGTCTGTTCATGCTGCCAATGCCCAGACGCGCCTCTACTGGTCGTTCAGCTGCCGGATGCGCCTTTGCATAGCACGTGGCCGCTCCACCGTTCGTTGGACGCCCGGGCGCCTCTCGTTCTAGTCCTCCCTCGCCCGGACGCCCTCCTCTACTCTCCCCTCCTCGCCTCGACGTGCCATGTGGGTGCGTCCGCCCCGGCCACCTGCCAAACCGCGCCCTATGACTAGGGCACAAGCGCATTTGCTTCTTCCGCTGATAGCCTTTTGTGTCCCCTTATTCTTTTCCCCCCGTCCTATCCATCACCTCACTGCCTCCGTCCACTTGTGTGCGTAATTGCAGCACATAGCATGCAGGATTCTCTCCCGTTGTCGCGCCAAACGCCAAACGCCTTTGCGCGGCTATAAAAACCAGCATCACACTCGCTCTTGCTCTTATTCTGGAATTCATTCTCGGTCTCGCTGAGAACACAGAGAATTGAACTCAAAATGTATTCTAATTACGCTGTGAATTAAGTTGTGTTTAGAGCAGTGCTTATGATCATATAAGTACAGTGAGGTCGACATCAAGGCAAGGTAAAAATTTTGTCCTATGCTTTAGTTGTAATTATCTTAGTCGTAGTTTATTAGTGGTAATTTATTAGTCGTAGTTAGTTAGTAGTAATTTACCCGTAGTTTATAAGTGGTTATTACATTATTGATAATGAAGCGGTTGTAATTAAAATACTCATAGTTATCAATTTATTGATAATTAATTAATTATTTATATTTTATTACTCGTATTTAATTGATTAGTTGTATGTAATATCTTAGTAATTATTTACATCATGGGTTTGTAATGGCAAATAAATTCTTGGTAAGTAATTAATACTGAATTAGTTTAGTCCTATTTAATTAGTCGTAAGTAATTTGGTGGTGATTTGTTAGACATAATTATTTTTGAGGTAATTAAGTGGTTTAATTAATTTGTCATAATTAATTTAGTGGTAATCAATAAATTGTAATTATTTAGGTCGTAGCTTATTAGTGGTAATTGCATTAGTGCAAATTAAGTTGTCGAATTTACGTGGCCATACTTAATTTGTTGATAAGTAATGACTCATAGTTAATTAGTGGGAATTAATTAGATGTAATGAATTACTCATAAGTAATTTATTGATGAGTAAAAAATTTGTTGGTAATTAATTATTTTTTCGTATTTAATTACTCGCATTTAATTGCTTTTTTGTATGTAATATGTCATAATTATTTGTGTCATGGGTAATTAGTGGAAAATAAATTGCTCATATTTATTTAGTATTAATTAGTTCAGTCCTATTTAATTAGTGGCAATTAAAGAAATAATGTAATGTAAATAGTTGTGTATAGTTAATTAATTAGTGCTAATTACATACCATGTTTGTTATATTGCGTACCGTAGTGTTTTATGGCAACATAACCTGTCGAGATGCTAGTACAAGGTGGATCGAGCAGACTGGCTCGATGCAATGAATATTCACGAGCTTGGAAGCTGCATCCGGAGGGAGTTCGACACGGAGCCAACAACGAAGAAACTCGTCATCAAAGCGATCACCTACACGAGTAGGGGAGGGCTGTAGGGGAGGGCAGAGCATGTGGGAGCTAATAAATGTGAATGGAAGTGTAGCATGGGGCCAGTACATGCAGATTGCTTTTCAGCCCGAGGCAACGATATATGGAAAGCCGATGGTGTACGTGAATTTCGTACGCATGCTGCCAAGAAACCTTTATGATGTTGGTGCCTCGGGAAGCGGGTAACCGCAGGCAGAGCTTGAAGACGGTAGCATGGATTGTGCTGCTTTAGAGGAAGTCCACGAGAAAAGACTTGCACATAATTTTGTACAAAATGAGGGGGCAGGATTGTGGTGGGCGGCTCGCATTGATTGCCATAAGTATCCACCGGATCAGCCTATGGGGTTGGAGTCCGATGAGGACGTCTACCCAGGCTCAGATGGTAGCAAGGAGGACGCACCCCGGGGTGGTGGTCTAACCGACAGAATTGAGTATTCGAAGGTGCCTAACGTGGCATCCAGATTTGTTGATATCACAACACGGTAGCTCGTATTGCCGCAAGAAGAAGGGTCCCAATGGGGGTTTGATGCCAACACCCTCTTAGTTGGACAACACTTCCTTAGCAAGGCGGCTGTGCAACAAGTTATATCACGATACGCTTTGTCCATCAACCGTGTGTACCGGTCTAACCCAGGATATTACATAGTGAAGTGCCTAGTGGAACGTTGCCCTGGCAAGGTCAGCACTCACCGAGCAAAGTTCTTCAGCTCGGTCTTCGAGGTCAAGGCGGTGACCAACCATACATGCGAGCTTAGCGAGCCGTTGCTGCAGCATCGGAACATGACTTCCGCATATGTGGCAAGCCTCATCAGCCACCTACTTGCGGAGGACGTGTCTATCTCCCCCAAGATGCTGTTGTCAGAAGTCACTAATATGGTTGGTTATACAGTCAGCTACATCAAGGTCCGACGAGCCAAGCAGAAGGTTATCGAGTCTTTGTACGGGACATACGAACAAGCGTACAACCTTGTGCCAAGAATGCTTCAACAGATAGACGAACCAAACCCCGGCATGTACATAAACAAGGTTGAAAGTGAAGATGCTGATGGATGCCCCCAACTGCTTCATACTGGACCGGGTGTTCTGGGCTTTCGCCTAGGCCATAAAGGGCTTCAAGCTCTGTCGTCGTGTGCTCACGATGGATGGCACTTTCCTCACGGGGAGATACAATGGCACCATTCTCACCACGGTGGCGGCCGACGCGAATGACCAGTTTCTCCTGCTTGCTTTTGCCATCGTAGGGAATGAGAACACATCTAGTTGGTTGTGGTTCTTGGCGAATGTAAAGCGGGCGGTAGTGGGAGACGGGCCCAACGTATGCCTTATCACAGACCGCAACAATGGGTTATTGTCAGCTCTGAACACCATGAATAATGGGACAGAACCCCCTCACTAGTTGAACGACGTGGAAACCCGGTGGTGTGTGAGGCATCTTGCATCGAACTTCTTCACGCGGTTCCACAGTTAGGAACTAATGAAGACACTAAAGGCGATGTGCATCCAAAATCAGAGGCAGAAGTTTGAGTCCATCTAGACAGACCTCGAACATCAGACTACGAGGCATACAAGAGAGTCCCCTCTGGAGGCGCAGGAGGGACAGCAGGCCACGAGCAAGTAATCCAGGAGCACCATAAGTTTCATGTAGTGGATTAATCTGCACGCTCCTGAGTTGGAAAAATGGTCCTTACTCTATGACACAGACAACGCAAGGTACGGAATTATGATGATCAACATGTCCGAGGTATACAACAGCATGCTAAAAGGTGTACAGTGCATCTCTATCAACGCGATTGTTGAGGAGACATGGACTCGCACGGTTGGTTACTTCGTCAATAGAGCCACCCCAGCGACGCGACAACTAGAAGAAGGCAAGCAGTGGTCCGAGAACATGCAGAGGTATATGGACTAGAAGATGTAGAAGACCCGAATGCATGACATCTAGGTGATCGATGACCTCAGGAGGAAGTACGAGATCAGGCTGAGGCAAAAATATGTCAACAGTCATGCCAGGGGGAAAAGAAACATGCATGCATCCAGGGTGATGTGGCTACATGCACCTACAACAAGCCGAAGCTCCTACACAAGCCATGCTCATATGTATACAAGGCGTGTGTGCAACTCAAGCAGATGTCTATGTCGTATATCTCCGAGTACTAAAACATGCAGCATCTTTTTGGTACATGGAGTGCAAAGTTTCACTCGTATGGTGTGGACATAAACTATAGGGATCTTTGACCGGATAGGGTGAAATAGGGCCCGAACAAGGCCTTGAAGTCAACTGATAAAGGACGACGGTAGATGCGGCGCTTCCGAAATGACATGGATAACAGGCAGCGTGGGGGCCTCAACCGCATGATGAAGTGCAGGATATGCAAGACCCTTGCCCACTCTACGAAGGATTGCCCAACAGACCGAGCTCGTCTAGTCGTCATTCTATGTTGTAATTTATTTGACCGTCTGCATGTACCGGGACCATCATGTCATGTAAATGGGTAGTCAGCTCATATTTCTGCATTTTTGTACGTCATTCTTTCTTAACGCGTATGTATATTGACATTGTATTTGTTCTGAACTGGCTTGTCCCTGTTCTGTGCACAACAACAAAACATTAGGTCGGTCTTGAATATGTCGGACTCGTCGTCGAACTTTTATGCGAAGATACTGCAGAAGCAGAAGTGGCTTGTAAAGAGGGCTAAATGCTACCTAGATTTTTTGATGAAGGACGTGTCAGTACCATCAGAGTTTCCACGCCCGCATTGTGTGTGTGAAGAACCGACAAAGATCATTCAGTCCACACACCTGGCCACCACCACCCAGGCGTACTACACACGCGGGAACGTCCTCCTAAGAGAATCTTACGCACACATCAATTTTTCGCACCTTACGTTGAATTCCACGTATTTCTAACTTCATCTGCGCGTAATGGAAGCCCAGGATGCGTTGCAACTTCTTCCATGGATTGACAGCCTGAAGATGTATGATAGGGTGTTCATACAGCAGAAGTACATATTGAACTACGTGATACGAGCCGAGACCTTTCAGTGATGGAAACCTTACGTACCGAACCCTATTGAACAGGCACAGGAGGAGCCCATGACAGTAGAGTGGTGGTGGAGGACCCCCGAATAGGAAGCTGAGTACGACTGAGATCGGTGGCCGTTATAGCGTTTCCCGTCGCCCGAGCACACTACATATCGAAGAGGTGAGTTACGTATAATTTGCATCCTGATTATATATTTGGCCTTTCGTTCTGCTAACATCACGCAATCGTCGACCTGTCTAGCAGAACATGGAGAACTTTGACACTCGGCGCTGACGTGGGCAGTCCCGAGACAAGGGAAAGGCTCCTGCTACTGAGACCGGTGACCGTTGTAGTGTTTCCACTCGCCCGAGTGCACTCCATATGGAAGAGGCCAGTTACGTACAATTTGCATCCTGATTATATATTTTGCCTTACGTTGTGCTAACATCATGCAATCGCATAACATGGATGACTTTGACACTCGCCGTCGCCATGGGCAGTCCCGAGACAAGGGGAAAGGGCTGATGTGCCGCGAAGACTAATTTCGATGCTCCTTTTTCCTGATTTTGAAATAAGCCGCGCATGTATCTTATGTGTTTTCCAGTTTGTTTAGTCGTGCATACTGTCGTTTGTAATGTGCGTAAGCAAACCACGCACAGCATGTAATTCGCTAATTACAATGTGTATTTCAAAATATGGTTAATTTAATTTATCAATTTTTTTATTGCAGCTCCACATGAAATGTCGAAACTATAGCGCAACAAAATGTTGAAATCTCGCTCTCATGAAATGTCAATTTAATTCATTTGAACCCCCAAGTTTTATTCTTTCATGTAAATCTGCAACCGATCAACTCCGACAATACACACATAATATACAAAATATGCATACAAATACAGCGCAAAAAAAAACACATAACATCTATGCAGTGCAATTACACACATGATACAATATGACTCACTCGTCTGAGCCACTCTCTGCTCACTGAGTCCGTGGGCGCATGCTGATTTTGCGCTAAACATGTCTCGTGGGATACGTTAACCGGTCCGGAGAGCGTGTATCGGTTTGGAGGGGGTACGAAGGTCATTGAGTGGGCGGAGATGCATCAGCAAGCTGACTCTGGCCCAGCTGAGTCCGTCCAAAGTTAATGTTGTCCAGCCAAGTCATGCCAAACTGGTTACCACCTGCAATCATGTTAGCCGAGTCCGCCCCCAGGTACGATGTCTCTAATATAATCAAGCAGGGCAACATATCAGGTGCACATGGGGCATTTGATGCACATGTGCACAAGGATGATTTGGACCATTCCTTCCAGCATCCACGGCCGAGATGCACTGCCCTCTCCCACTTGCGGAAATTTGCAAAATGCCCCCGCCCGAAACCATTTCCTCTCACTTCAATCCACGGCATCCTCCTGCGTCGAGCCACGAGCGAGCTAGGGTTCCCTACACCGCTCCTCGTTCTTCCTCCGCGAGCCCCCACGTCCCCCCCATACTCCTCCAAGCGAGCTAGGGTTGGGGGTGCTCTGCGCCGCGCGCCCATTGCGCCCGCTGGAGCCCCCCACGCCTCCCCCCGAATCCCCCCATTCTCCATCGAAGGGCGCACCCTCGCATTCCTCCTCCTCCTCGGTGCCCTCTCCACCGCGTCCGCGTCCACCTTGTCCGGCGGCGACCACCTCCCCTTCACCCTCCTCCCCGTCGACCCTGCCGCCGGGTGCCGTGGTTCCACGACTGAGTGCTTGGCTAGCGACAAGCTGGGCCTTGGCGGCGACCTCCATCGTCGCGTCCTCTATGGCTCCCGCTCTGTCGCGGCAGCGTCCCGTGCTCCCACCGCAGCGCTAGCTACTACAACTGCCGCCCTGGCACCCAGACCAACCCTTACCACCGCGACTGCTCGCGCATCACCCGGTGCCACGATTGAGGCCTTAACTTGGTGTCTGGTAACCACTACGATGGATTCTTGCCATCCAGAGAAAAAGAAAAAGATTCAATCTTCAATCTTTACTTGGCGCGTTCTCGGGTGTTGCAGTGTGCTGCTACTACCTAGTGTTCCTTTGTTGTTGTACTATTGGGATCTTGAATGTTGTAATGTAAGAGATCTTTGTTGCTTATTATGAAGAAATAGTCTTATTAGTTTTCAATTCAAGGTGTTCTTTACCTTGATTTGTCGTGTAGAACAAGCAAGATTGATCAAAGCACTAATGAGATTAAACAAATACTTGAAAAAAATTAGCAATGTTGTGAAGACCAATGCCACATTGTCTTGTTTGATGTCAGGAATTGATGTGTTATTTTGAAGTATGCTCAATTGCTCATACATATGTGTGTGTTTGTTTGAGGCTTCCATGATATACTTCTTGATGATATTGCATAAATTAAGTTGAATGTACTGAATGGAATGAGATTATTGTATAAATTAAGAGTGCTCTTGTGTAATCAGAATTGCCATGATTGGCATTTTTCATGTTTTTTTAGAAGTGCCATGGCTACATTTTCAATACAAAAGCATGATTGATGTGAACCTAGGGGAGCTTGAAAGGGTGTGCAAGGTTGCTTGTCGGTGCGTTGAAGATAGTGAGAGCTCCAGGCCAACAATGGGGGAAATTGTCTAGATTCTAGAAGGATTGGTTGGTATTGAAATATATCTGTATTGTCTGTATGAGCACATGAGCCATCCTGGTGTTCCTGCAATCTGAAGTGTTGTCTCAATGTATTATACAAATATGAATCTGAATTTGTAGTATGAATTGTTTTCTCAATGTATTATACAAATCTAAATATAAATTCTTATACAAATGTAAATTGTTGTCTGGATTGACAAATTCTCACAACTCTAAAATGTTGTATGGATTCACAAATCTCAAACAGTTTGTTTTGTACATTCTGATACTGTAGCATTGCTATATCATGTTGCATTTTCAGATTGGATACTTCAAGGCCATCAATCCAGAACTAAATTTTCTGATTGCATACATCAAGGCCATCAGTCCAGAACTAAATTTTCTGATTGCATACATCAAGGCCATCAGTCCAGAACTAAATTTTCTGATTGCATACATCAAGGCCATCAGTGCATTCAAGAACAGAATTTTCATCCCATCTTGAACACTTCAAGAACAGAATAGTGCATAGAAAGATACCGTAGGGAAAGACACTGTTGTATTCAAAGGTGTCACCAAGGAGCAACATTTCAAGAACAGAATAGTGCATAGAAAGATACTAGCAGGCATCCATCACAGGCTTAGGGGGTACAACAAACAAACTATTCGACTTCCCTAACCAGCATCCAGAGTTGGAAAAGCTACTTCCCTAAACTGCAAAAACTACTTATCTTACAAATATTGTTCTATTTAAATCTGCTGATCTTACAAACTTTCACTACTTGAGTCTTAGTCTTTATTCTAGAGCTCATGGCGATTTTACTAGGTGAGTGCGTTAATCAACCCCAAACAACATTCCATGGATGTGAATTATTCTTTTGGTCCATGAACTTTGCATGAGGATGACCCAGGTTCTGCATCCAGTAATCCAACATCCACCTCCGATGAGCCATCACGATCATCTGCATTAAGGATGCTCGCTTGCTGTAGTTCTGCCTTCACGGATGGAACCACCTACAAAACCATGTGATGTGAACAAATTAGAATATATTCATAACAAGATGAGCATTGAACAACAATAGAACACAATTAAAAGGTCAACACAGATCTCTCCGTTACTTGATCATCCATCGTATCATCAGCAGACTTCGATCGCTTTTTGGTGCATCGACTTCTTGATTCTCTGTTTCCTTTCATCTCCGCATCAGTGAACTTCTGATCCGACCCCTTTGAGGAAATGCACGAGTAGTCACTCAAGTAAATGAACTTTGACTAACTCTTGCCAATTTTGCTGGTCACAAGTTGCCACGACAGAGCGGGAGCCACATAGGACGCGATGGTGGAGGTCGCCGCCGAGGCCCAGCTCGTTGCTAGCGAAGCACTTTCGGTGTGAACCACAACACCCAGTGTGAGGTCGTGAGGAGGAGGGTGAAGGGAGGTGGTCCTTCTTTGGACAAAGGCGGGGCCTTGACGCCTTGACGCGGACGATGGGTAGGGCGCCGAGGAGGAGGAGGAGGAATGCGAGGGCGCGCCCTTTGATGGAGAATGGGGGGATTCGAGGGGAGGCGGGCTGGGACTCCGGCGGGCGTGGGGCGCCTGGCGCAGAGCACCCCAACCCCAATTTTTTTTTTGGTGGGGGGGGGGGGAGACGCGGGGGCTCGCAGAGGAAGAACGAGGAGCGACGCAGGGAACCCTAGCTCGTTCGTGAGAGGAAATGGTTTCGGGCAGGGGAAGGGGGCGTGTTTTGCAAATTTCCGCAAGTGGAAGAGGGCAGTGCATCTCGACCGTGGATGCTGGAAGGAATGGTCCGGATCATCCATATGCACATGTGCATCAAATGCCCCATGTGCACCTGATATGTTGCCGTCAAGCAGTACCTCCAACCCAAGTAGAGGGCTCAATGAATCAACCAACACTCCAACACTCCAACATCTTCTTTGAGCTACTCTGACTGATTTCTTTACTTCAGTCTGCAAGTTCATCAAGGTAATCAAACGGACTATTATCAGCGCCAAAACCACAAGTGATTCAAAAGGCTGTCAGAAGCAGAATGTATCTAATTCAATCATTTGGACCAATTAGTATCTTATATCGTGCTGTCATATTCAGTTTTACAGAACAAGCTCAAATTGTGGAGCTGATTATCATAGGAAGAAAATATTACAGCAGTACACCTTGGAAAAAGGGGTAGATATTACCTAGTTGTCATACAACACGAGCATCTGACAATTTTATCAGAAACAACAACATAATACAACACAAGAATCAGACTGTTTCCTTGATCCTTCAAATGAAGTAGGCACAGCTGCAGGAACACACTCCAAACTCCACGGCGTAGGCAAAACTGTTGAAAACATTATTGCAGTGGTTCCACAGCCTGACTCCTAGTTTGGTATCACTTGCCCAGCAACCGTCGTCCCCGTTGATTCGCCCCTTTGACTCTGAAGTTCAGCTCATCGACATCATCGCTGAAAGTATCCAGTGATTTATTTTGCCTGCAGCAAGGCAACGGTCTCCATCAAATTGTATAAACAGCAAAGGGTACAGGTGAAATGTGGCATTTTCTATTCAACCTTTCCGGAGAAATATTTAAAACAGGCATTACCTTTCGATTTCTGTACCCATATCCAGTGCCATATCCTTCAGCTGTCCCAATATGTTACTCAAGTCTGAAAGTTCATCATCCTGCTTTGCTTTCTCAGCCTAATAGAAGCAAGTGGTGTTAACTTTCAGAAGATACTACTCCATACTATACTTCATAGTTAACTGAGAAGACAGACCTGAACTTTCTCCATTGCAGTTGCAGGTGAATGATGTACAGGATTGGAAGGTTGTTGACGTGTTGAGGCAATTCCTAGCATCTGCCTCTGTTCCATGTGGTTTGCTGTACTTGTGAAAGGATTATCTGCCGTAACTCAAAAGGATCAGTTAAGCAAAATAAAAGAGTCCCCCAAATTATTCAGAATCTGCACCACCATACTTTGTGAAATTGGTCCTTTTATTTGTTGAATTCTCTTTGGTCTCCATGTCTTGGAAAATAGCCCCCCTAGACTTCCCAAAAGCTTCTCACTCTGAAGAGACCATAAATTTGGAATATTTTTTCAGTTAAGGTTCAGAACAAGATCAAAACACTATAAACTGAGAAATAAAAAACAGCAAATATATATATATATATATATATATATATATATATATATATATATAGAGAGAGAGAGAGAGAGAGAGAGAGAGTTCACTCAAAAAGTTAAAATAAAACCAATTATCCTAAATCAGCAAGACAAACATTATTATCCGCACAAGGAAGAACGTCTACAATAATAGCACTCAATAAATGGCTAGTTGTGCAAAACCCTAAGATGCCAAAGATTAGTACCACTCATGTTGATAAAATCATCCACAATTTAGCCCAGAAATTGGTAACACACAGCGCACAAAATCATAAACTGGAAGGGAGCTCAGAAAGTGGGATAAAGATAGATCTGTACTATACTTGGGTTACCCAATATCACCAAGTGCAGAACTTACCACACTAAGGTCCTGCTCAATGTCAGACGCTACTCGATGAGTCCGGGTGATATGTTCACCTTGACGATGCAAAGTCAGCAGTGTTTGTGTAGCATCTTCCCTGATAGCTTCAGCGGCCCTGACACAATCATTTACTTTGCGTGAGGTTTCTTCTACTTTATGTACAGCGTAGTCTTCCAACTCCTGCACAGATTGATTGGTGTGCTGCACTGGGACTGATTGTGCCCTTGATGGTCTTGAGGGCACTTCGGAATCAGAGTCGGAATCAAAGGGGTTTGTCCTGTGGACAGGAGTGCCCAATGAGTTTTGCTTCTTATCCATTGATATTGGCAATGAGCAGAGATCTGGTATGAAAAGGAAAGACAAAGGAAATTATCAGGAAGCATTACAGCTGTGAGGTGGTATGTGTAGTATTCTTGACAAGAAAGTTATTTGCTAGAAAAATATTCTGAATAGAAATAACAAATGAAGGCTAACTGGCTAAGCCCACCATCGAAAATCACATAAATGTTATGAAAAAGCACAGTGAATTGGAAATATAGCATCATGCTCTACATGAGCTTATCCACACGAGGTTTACACCAAAACGTAATTGCCAAGATTATTTTTCCTAACACAGGCAATCATTTTATCAAGTAAATGAGGAAATGAACCGGTAAAACTAGAATGGCTAAGGCCATGACTTGTTGGACTACTTATTATAAAGATTTCAGTCAATAAAATTCAGAAAGCGGTAACAACAAACTACGACTAGAAGACTGATAAAGTAAGCATAAGTGAAAGATCCTGCATCATGATTATGAGCTTGAAAACAACAAGCACAACTCCTTCCCGGTACCAAAAGTCCAGCCGTGTTTGATTGACAACATATGCAATGGGCACGCAAACCTTAGAAGTATAGATGTGCTTTCTACTGACGAAACATCGAAAGAAGTGCTCAGTAATAATTCAAAACTTCACAGTAGCATATCATTCTTGGCCTTCTTGCATTCTCGGTTATGCAATTAGACGTCAGTTGCTGAAACATTTCAAGAGGGCCTTACATGGGAATCTAATCTACCAAGTTTTCTTCATCTTAAAAAAAAATCTACCAAGTCTCCGATCCAAGCCCGCCGCATCTTGCCAAACTAAAAAGAATATCTAAGCCCGCACCACACCCACCCATCCAAGGTCTTTGCACGCACAACGCGGGCGTCCACCCTACCCTACAGAGAGGCATACAACACAAGAACTGGACGGGATCCGAATCATCTCTCTCTATCGGAAACATCTTAATTTCTGCTTGGAAATCGGATCCACCAAAATCAACCAAAGCTTCCCAGCAAGAACTGGAAAACATCTATAAGTTCGGATGGATCCACCAAGATTTCCATTAAGGCCTCCCTTCAATCAGGGATGGGGAGAAGGGGGCCTACTCACAGTCACAGAGCAAGCGTTGGAGGAGGAAGATTCGCCGCTCCGCCTCCGCCTCCGCCTCCGGTGGCTGTGGTAGAAACGAAGCCGGCGCTCCCCTTCTGCGATGGAGAAGGGAGGAAGAAGCGGACGAGTTGCAGAGGTGGGAGGCGAGGCGGCGCGAGGGCGAGAGGGGAGGAAGGGAAGGGGGAATATGACCGTTGGGCTGTGGGCTTGGGAGGCTTGGGTTGATGTGTCCTAACGTCTGATTTATGTGGACATCTATCTCTTCTTATCTGCTGCCTACCTCGGCGGCGCTTATTTCTAGCGATGCCCCCCGTATCTCATTAGGATGCGTTTTATCTCGGCAAAATGGTGAGACTTGGGTATTCTGCTCATATTGTGTAACAAAGTTTCACTAGCTGTCTAATTGGCACAAAAAAGACATGCAACTCAAGGATCCGGATCCTCTGCTGTCACAGCAACCTGGGTGAACAGTACTCATCAACACTGTGGCAAAAAACTTTAGAAATAGTGGACGCTTGCTGTGGCATAAAAATATTGTAGCAGTTTTATTGTGCCCTTCGGTGCTGTTGCTAATACAGATGATCTCTCTCCTGGGACAATGGACTTTGGCACTTTGCACGCATGATTGCATGACGACCCGCGACCTGCAAAAAGGACACATAATTCCAAGAGCAACAGATCCAGGCTTTGTCTGCATTAGGCCATAATTTACATGATACGGTCCAGTTTAAGTTGAATCAATACACCCGTTCCATCCACTGCTACGTGTAGCAGGTCAACATGCCCGGATCTTCTCAGTATGTGGCCTCGCTGAGCCACTCCACGCTGAAAAGTTGCTTGGGTCATCAGCATGTAACTAGGGTGGAAAAAAAAAAGCTGAAAACTCATGAGCCAATTCAACTCGTTAAGGGTTTGATTCGATTTAGCTCGAATTCGGTCACATAACGTGCCGAGCCGAGCCGGCAATTTAACTCGTTTTCTTAACGAGCCGAGTTCGAGCTAGCTAGCGAGTTGCTTGTTAAGCTCGTTAAAAAACTAGCACAGTAGAGCAGTAGTACCAAGCTAGCCTAACCCAGTAACCCTTATGCGGTCCAGAGAAGCACAATCCCTAAGCTGTGATATCTTGACATTCTAAAAATTTTATTAGGCTGATTTTCCTTTTTAGCGAGCGTAACGAGTCTAACGAGCTTCAAGCTATAATCTCAACGAGCCGAGTTTGAGAGTTTTTTCATGAGCCGAACCGAGCCTGTTATTTTGCTCGTTAGCTTAACGAGCCGGGCTCGTTTTCTTAATAAGCCTTGCCGGTCCGAGCCGTTATCCACCCCTACATGTAACAGCACTCGTTCTGACACTACTTAGCTATGCATGGAACTGAAGGCTGGTACAGCAACTAATCCTGAACACACTAGTACTATCACAATTTACAACATGCATTACTGCATTAGCAAAGCTTCGACCCACCAATTTACGAAACATACTTCTTTTTCTACTACAATCATCATATGATACCTCTCCTGTTTGGCGGGCATGTTGCCAGCAGGAAAAGAGCTCTCAGACCGTAACTTCTTGTTTGGGACAAATCCGCCAATCTAGAGTCATCAGATCGAATACACAACAGTTCTGGCTACCTTTCAGTTTTGGACTGCATTATCTTGTTTCTGGTTCATGCATTCCAGCCGTAGAGCTTGCTATATACAGTCGTGAGTCGTCTTTGTATTGTAGCTTATCAAAAAGCAGGAAAGGCCGGCAATAGTAGTATCCCACAACAAAACTCCGCGTGTTCGTTGGATGGAAAGTTAGGGTCTTATCACTTGTGGAAATAATTTGATGTTACTAAAGTTTCAGATCAGTTTTTATGTTCACTACTTCGACTCAAGTGCTATATGCTGTATGATTCATGTTCTGCTATCTACTGTTACACTATTAAAGAAGCCGTCATGTTCCTCTCAAGGCTAGAAATTACCACGTTATAGAAAGATGAATCATTATACAGATCGAGCAAACCATGCTTGCTTACAAAGTTACACATAGCCATCCTCTGCATCTTCATTCTCGTGTTTGTTAGTTGCCATTATCTGCGTCATAAGAAATTTGAGAAAAGATTGAGCCATGTTTGGATTCTTACAACATATAACACAATAAGTTACTATGTTCTTAGAAGTAGCTGCATTGATCCGGGAGAGGTGTCTTGTTACAGTAAGCGAGATTCCCCCTGCTCGTGACCCCTTGACCTTCGGCGTCGCCGCCGCTGCTTCTTGGGGGCGGGGGTTGACGCCGATGGGGTTGCTTTGCGCGTCTGCCAGATCGGTCGTGGTTCGGAGACACGACACTGACAAAGGTGTTCGTGGGCGGGATGGCGTGGGAGACGCCGTCGGAGGGGCTGCGGTAGCACTTTCGTCATCAATGATCGCCTCACCGGACGCTCCAAGGGCTACGGATTCGTGACGTTCCGGGAACTGGCGGTGGGCGGTACAGGATTCGAAACCGACGATCGCCGGGTGGCGCGTCAATTGCAACATTGCTTCGTTGGGGCCGCCGCGCTTCACCCAGCAACCTCGAGGGGAAGAGCTGGCGGTGGTGGCGAACGATGTGGAGGTCATCGATTTCGACTCCGATGATGACGATCTCTTAGACGACGACGTTCCCGAGTATAACAACGCCGGCGGGGACGACTCATCGGCCGCAGCCGCGCGCAAGATCGAGGGCCGTGATGAAGCTTCTGGAGCAACCTCTTGCCATTGTTGCTCATCGAGTGTGTCTTTGCAGGTTAGTGAATTTTGTCTTCACGGTGGAAGTTCGGCCCATGGGGAATTTCACGGCCCATGTGATGAGCATAGGGTTGGGAGTTGCAGTTATGGTGAAATGTCGGATTTGCCCTTAGATTTTAGAGGGTCTGAGGGGCATCGATCGGATTGCTTTCACCACCTCTCTCCTCTCCTGTGTCATTTGTGGTTTGGTGAAACTCCCGCTAGGGTTAGCCACGGGAACAAGGGGATCGGAGATTCGAGCTTTGGTGGGGGCTCGTGGTCTCGGATTGAAGCGAAAGATGGCGAGATCGATCAGGGTGTCGACTCTCACGGGGTTTCACAACCTTCTGCTGAGGAGAAGCCGTCTGGTAGAGATCTGAGTATGGTGGGGCAGGAGGGCAGAAAGGACGATTCGCGGGTCGCTTCAGTGGATCTGGACGAGGGGAGCAATTCCATCGGCAAGAGACCAGCAGCTGCTTCAATCCTCCAATGTTGCAGTCAGGGATGAACTTGCAGTCGCAGCATCAAGGAGGGCAACTTCCGCGTCGTTCAAATCAAGGGCTTGTGAGAGAAAATCAAGGCCATCAGAAGGAGCAATCTTCAGGTACACAATTTGTGCATCCTCAGTTTCATCAGCAGCAGAATCAGTTTTTCAATCAGAGTCGCGTTGATGGGCTGCATCAGCCTGATTTGCATCAGCAATATCAGCCAGATCTACATCAGCAGCAGACTTTAGGGGGGCATTCAGATAATCCAAAGACTCAGATGCTTAATAGGCAAGGGCAGAGTTCTTCTTCTGGAGTTCAACAACAGATGCCAAATCAGATGTCATTAATGGATCAAAAACGACTTCATCAGTGGTCTCCTTTGCAAGGTAATACGATGATTGACAATGCTAGCCTTGCAGTTAATGAGTCTTTTAAGATGGTTTGCTACAAGTGTTGTGAAAAAGGTCATATTCTTAAGGACTATCCTAACAAAGTTTTGTGCAATGTCTGTGGGAAGGATTCTCATATATCCTCCAAATGTGCTTGGTTAAGACAGCCAAAGCCAGGGTCTAAATTTGTGGGATATGCTGCTGCTGGGTTGGGTTGTTTTGTAGTGGAGCATGCAAGGGATTTGGTTTTGGAAGATAGGAATAATTCTATGGCTATGGTGACTGTGGTTTCTAGTAATCTAACTGCTTCTCAGTTGGTGCATGATTTTACACTGACTTTTCCTTGGAAATGGGAATGGGCTGCTAAGGATAATGGTCCTAGGAAGTTCTTGATGCGGTTTCCTTCTGTTGCAAGGATTGGAGAGGTCTCTCATTTCTCTTCAGTGACTTTGAGGGGATCTGGAGCTCAGATTAGTGTGGCCAGATGGACTCCTGAAACTATGGCTGCAGGAAAACTTCATCTTGTTTGGGTGCGAGTGAATGGGGTTCCTGACACAATGAAAAAATTTCATGCCTTGTGTGAGATTGGGTCATCTTTGGGAGTTGTCCAGGAGGTAGATATGGATTTACTTGAAAAGGCTGATGAAGTCAGAATTAAGGTAGGAGTTAAAGATCCTCTTAAGATTCCTATCAAATTTGAAGTAGCTACTCCTAAATTGCTCCTTTATGATATATTTTTCCACATAGAGTCGGTGGTAGAGATAGGTTGGACTAGAGGGGAAAAGCAGATTAACACTGCTGTTGCTGCTGGTCTTACAAACATAGGGAGGGGAGGGGCTGAAGAGGCTCATGCTAGAGAAACCAAAAGGCAAAAAGGTTTGACTGATGACAATGTGTCCAAATTGGGATCAGGGAAAAAGGTCCATTTGGGGACAGCTAGTTTGAATGTGCAGCATGACAACGTTCTTGCAACAAATGCTCACATCTTGGCAGCTGAAAATCCTGTGATTCAACAAATTCAACAGGGTGCTGATTCTCTACAGTGCTAGAACAAAGCTGATCTTGATCCAGCAGCTAAACAGATGCACATGGGAGGAAGTCAAGATGAGCATGTTGGGGCTGGCAGTCAAGACAGAGTTTAGTTATCTGGCAGTGAGGGCATAGATGTGATTGGGACTCAGGAATCAGATCCAGATGACTTTGCTGGACAGGTGGGTGTTGTGGTGGCTGATAGTCAAGAACTTGAAAGCTTTGATGATGATATCTGTTAACACTATGGAGGTAAAAGTCTGTCTAATCCTAGGAGGAGTTCTAGACTAAAGGATAGTGAGGAGGTGAATGTTATTGATAAAGCTAAAGAGAGAGAAAGAGTCAAGGATCTAGAAAAGGGGAAAGGTACTGTTTCTTCCTTTCCTTCTGTGAGTAATTCTTCTAATGAATCATTACTTCAAATTGCCTCTTCTTTAGGCATTAGTTTAGATTGTTCTTTGGAAATGGTAGATAGTAATCTAGATCTGATGAGATTGCAAGAACAAGATAGAGTTAACTTGTTGTTGGAAAGTAGAAATAGTAAAGGACAAATGCAGGATGAAACTGATACAAATAAGGATGATCCTGATGTTGTAGTGTTTCAAGAAGCTTTGTCGGATGAGGAGATGGATGTGATTGAAGCAGATGTTGCTAATCTATCTTTGCTTCAATTGGCATTTGTGAGGAGGAAAAAGAAGAGGGGGGGGGGTCCCCTGATCTTTGCTCTTTAAAACCTTCCTTAAAAGGGGGAAGGGGTTTATATAAAACAAAGTTGAGAAAATGAAGGGTTTAGTTTGGAATTGTAGAGGTTTGGGTGATTTTGTTAAAAAGAGGTTTATTAGAGAAACAATTTTTTAGCTTAAATTAGACTTTGTTGGCATCCAGGAAACTATGAAAAAGGATTTTCAACAGGCTGAGTTGAGTTCTATTGGTGGTACTTTAGACTTCTTTTGGATCTGGACTCCTTCTAGAGGCAGATCTGGAGGCATTTTGGTTGGGGTATCTTTAGATTCATTTTCTGTTGTGAGGTATCAATGTGAAGATTATTTTGTGAAAGTGACACTTCGAAATAATAGTGACAAGCTCATGTGGGACTTAGTCATTGTGTATGGGGCTGCTCAACAAGAAGGTAAAGAGGCTTTCTTGGTTCAGTTAGCCCATTTATTGAATTCGAATTCATTACCTGTCTTTGTAGCAGGAGATTTCAATATTGTCAGGAAAGATTGTGAGAAAAATAAACCAGGGGTGTGTAGTAAGTGGAGCTTTTTGTTCAACTCCATTATAGAAAATGTTGGTTTGAGGGAAGTTCAACTTAGCGGTAGAAGATTTACTTGGAGTAATAACCATGAGGAACCCAATTTTGAGTTGTTAGATAGAGTCTTGGTGAGTTATACTTGGGAACAACAGTACCCTTTGGTGTACACCAAGGCGTTATCTAGAGTGCTTTCTGATCATGTTCCTCTGATTGTGGATACAGGGGGACATGTTGGCAAAAGTTCTTTTTTCAGATTTGAGCTGAATTGGTTTTTGAGAGATGATTTGTATTTGTTAGTTCAGAAAGTTTGGGAGCAGTCTACTGATGGACTATCTGCTGTTGCTGCTTGGCAAAACAAACTGAGAAAGTTGAGGAAGTTGTTAAAAGGGTGGAATAATAATGTGGAAGGTTTTTATAGAAAACATAAAAAGGATTTGTTGACTCAGTTAGATAGTTTGGATAAAGAATGTGAAAACCATGGGTTAGATTCTGCCAAAAGAGAGCTTAAGGCTATGTTAGAAAATCAGTTGAACAATATCTTGAAGGAGGAAGAGCTTAAGTGGTTTCAAAGATCTAAAGAAAATTGTTTGTTAGAGGGTGATAGCAATACTAGATTTTATCATGCAAAAGCTAATGGAAGGAGGAGAAAAATTTTTATTCATGCTTTACATCAAGATGAAGGGGTGATTGAAGGGGATGAACAGTTAATGAAGTACATTACTGCTTTCTATAAAAATCTTTTTGGTAAATATAATTTTGTTATGTGTAATATTGAGATGGAAGGTATTCCTCAATTAGATGAACAGGACAGAGAGCTCCTGATTCAGGATTTTACTTTGGTAAAGTTACAATCTGCTGTTTTTTCAATGGAATTGAATAAAGCTCCTGGTCTAGATGGGTTTCCAATTGAGTTTTATCAGAAATTTTGGCCTCTAGTTCAGGTTGATCTGAAAGAGATTTTAGATGGCTTTGTTTCGGGGAAAGTAAATATTGCAAGACTTAATTTTGGAGTCATTTCATTGCTGCCAAAAGGAAAAGATTCCGTAGAATTCAGAAATTCAGACCTATCTGTTTGTTGAATGTGAGTTATAAGATTGTCACTAAGGTTCTAACTAATAGGTTGGCTAAGGTTATTGATAAGATTATTATTGAATCTCAATATTCTTTTCTTAAGGGGAGATATATCATGGATGGAATTTTGCATGAAACTTTGCATGATTTATATAGGAGAAAGATGTTTGGCATTTTGTTTAAAGTAGATTTTGAAAAAGCCTATGACAAAGTTAAGTGGGACTTTCTTTTTAAAACTCTTGAGTTGAAAGGTTTTCCTTCCAAGTGGATTGATTGGATAATGCAAGTAGTTAGTGGGGGTCAAGTGTGTGTTAGAGTAAATGATGATGTTGGGCCTTACTTTAGAACTTATAAAGGGCTTAGGCAGGGTGATCCGTTGTCACCATTGATGTTTGATCTTGTAGTTGACATTCTAGCTCATCTTATTAGGAAAGCTCAGGATTTGGGTTTGATTGAAAGCTTGAATTCTCATATGTTAATTGATGGGACTGTCATTTTGCAACATGCGGATGGTACTATATTCTTGATTCAAGATGATGAATAAAGTGCTAAAAATTTGAAATTTACCCTTTGTTTGTTTGAACATTTATCAGGTTTGGAAACAAACTTTCACAAGAGTGAGGTTTATTGTATTGGATTAGCAGATGGTAAACAGGCTTTTTATGAGGATATTTTTACTTGTAAGTGGGGAAGCTTCCTCTTAAATATCTAGGGATTCTTGTGGATAGGAAAAGGGTGAGCAATATTGATTGGAGACCTGTTGAGGATAAGTTTGAGAATAAATTGAGGGGTTGGCAAGGTAAAATACTAACTTTAGGAGGTCATTTGGTGCTTATCAATTCTTCTTTAAGTAGTTTGCCTCTTTACATGATGTCTTTTTATAAATTACCTGTTGAAGAATCTAGCTCGCCATTATATGTTAATGGAGTGTTTTGGTGATTAATGACAAATGCATTTGTGAGACTAACATGTTTATTGATACACTTATTGTTTAGTCTCAATTGGATATAAAGGTGATAATCATGAAGACATGTATGTGATTAATGACAAATCAAATTCATTGGATAAACAAAAGGAAAATCCAAACAGGTATGCATTTATAATGACAAATCTATTTGTGAGACTAACTCTCTTATTGCTATATCTCATTATTAGTCTCGTTTGGATATAAAGAACAAAAGAGGTATGCATTCTACTTTGTATTCTTATACCCTGTTGCATTCCCGGATCCAAAATATAGGCTGAACTTCACCAAAAGAATTAACCTAAATACGTGCATATGTTCTTACTACATATTCATGTATGCACACATATAGGGGGAGTTTATGCTATATTTTGAGGTTTCATTAGTATTGATCCATATTCCTGTTTCCACATATTTGGGATCTTTACTTTGAAACACATCATGTGAATATATTTAACTTGCATAGTTAATATATTCATATGAGTATATAAGACTTGTGTAGTCTAAGTATACTTATATGTGAGTATAACATAACTTGTGTAGTTCATGTGCACTCACATATCCTTGAATATATCTAACTTGTGTAGTTAATATATTCATGTGTGTATATGAGACTTGTGTGCTCATATATCCTTTGAGTATATATAACTTGTGTAGTTGTTATATACTCATACCATTCTATATTCAATTACTTACAATTGAAGTGATTATCATCAATTACCAAAGAGGGAAAGATTGTGGTATCTTGTTCCACCATTATGAGTTAATGGTATGGCGTGGTAATTAATGATAATCATATTATAGAACTAATACTTTCCATGAGTTGGATGAATAGGTTGAGTTCTATAGTTGGAGACTTTAAAAGATCATCATGTGTTGATGATATTGAAGTCAAGAGCTTGGAGTAAAGGATGCATCATATGTTGATATGTATCAAGTTCAAGAAGAGGAGATGATCATGAGTCGATCATCAAGTCAAATGAAGACCCATCATGTGTTGATGGAAGTCAAGTGAATGATGCATCATGAGTTGATGCATATCAAATCATGACCCGGACTTGAAGCAAAGATGTGTGTCATCAAACTTCAAGTGGTTGCGCAAAGCAAATGTATGACTAGCTAGGGCTAAGGATTTGTTCCTAGTCTTTTACCGGTCTCAGTGTTTGGTTGGAAGACCGGATTGCTAGTATAGGTTGCCGTACTATTAAGAGGGGTCATTTACTAGTAGCTTGAGTTAGTCATGTGTTGATAGCTCATTGTGTTTGCTCTAGCTCATCTTAACATGTTGCCAATATTTGCGAATGTGTTTTGCAAATAGTTGTGGCTCATGGATAACCCTTGTAGCATGTGACTTAAGTTTGCAAATGTGTTTTGCAAATAGTGTAAGTCCATGTACCTTATTCTTTGTAGTGCGATTATATAAGTTAGAAAATGTGTTTTGCAACTTGTTGAGAATCTCACTTGAATCGTTGTTTGCATTGCGTGACAATTTGGCAAATGTGTTTTGTAAATTGAGTTGAAGCGATGTGCAATTTGTGGTGTGATCCTAAAAGTTGGCAAATGTGTTTTGCAACTTGTTGAGAATCTCACGTGAACCCTTGTTTGTGTTTCACATCTTTTGCAAATGTGTTTTACAAGTTTGATTTGAAAAAGAAATGCAAAATTCTCAGGTTGATCTCTGCTGGCGGTCTGATCGCCAGTATCAGCGGTCTGACCGCTTGTATATCGATCTGACCGGCATAGTTGGTGCGGTCTGACCGGACCTCTGGGTCAGGAGACCCGGTCAGCTTTTCCAGAGAAACGCTTTTCTGGTCCTTAGCCACTTTTTCTGGAGAGGTCAGACCGGCGTCTATTGGGCAGTCTGACCGGTGGGTGGTCTGACCAGCCATTAGTTGGCAGTCAGACCGGCTGTGAGCTCAACGGCTAGTTTTATAACCGTTGGAGCTAAGGGCGGTTAGACCGGCCATTATATGGCGGTCAGACCGATTTCGTCCAGATTCTCTGGAATCTTTCCCCAACGGCTAGTTTTTGTGTGTGGGCTATATATAGCCACCTTGGCCGGTTGGGAGAGGTGGCTGGTTGTGTGCTGGTGCCCCTAGACATTCCATTGAGCAAAGAGCAAGCCTCTCATTCTCTTTTGTGCATGTGTTGCACTTAGTGAGGTTAGAGAGCAAACCCTAAGTGCATGTGTTGCCTTAGGTAGTGGATTTCGTATCCATTTGAGCTTAGACACTTGATTGGTTCAAGTGAGCGTTGGAGACTTGTTACTCTTGGTGTTTGCCGACACCTAGACGGCTTGGAGGCATCGTGCGTCGGTGATCTTCTCAAAGAAGCTTGTGAGAAGACCCGAGCGGTTTGTGAGTGGTGTGGTGCTCGCCATCTCCGGAGTGGAGGAAAGAGCAACCCTAGTGGAGCGAGGTGTTGGTTTGGTTAGGAACCGGTCCAAGTGGTTGGACTTACCTCGGAGGCGGGTGCTCAATTCGTGGAGCCGATCCAATTAGTTTGGGCTTGCCTCAACGTGGATTAGGGGAGACCGGCAAGTCTCCGATCACCACGGAAAAACATCGCCGTGTCAATTGTGGTTTGATTACTTGTGCAATTTACATTACTTGTATTTAAATTGCTTAATTGTATGTGTATGATTGCTATCATTTATATAGTCTCATATTGTTGGTACACTTAGTTGAACCTAGTTGATTTAGGCTTTAATTGTGCAAAACCGTATTTGTATTAGCTTCCACATTAGAAATCGGTTTTAGCCAAAGAAGTTTTTAAAATGCCTATTCACCCCCCCTCTAGTGAGCCTCCTCGATCTTACAAGTGGTATCAGAGCTTGGTCTCTCTTTTATTAGACTTAACCGTCTAGAGAGTAAAGGATGGCAACTAGAGATTTAGTGCACCTTGGTGAAGCACCTAAATTTGATGGCACAAATTATGCTCATTGGAAAATCCGCATATCATGTTATTTTAAGGCCATGGGCCTAAATATATGGCGGATTGTAGATGTTGGCTTTTCTCCTCCATTGGATGAAATTGCTCTAACAAATGAGGAAGAGAAATGCTTACATCTCGACGCTCAAGCAATTAATGCCTTATTTAGTGCTTTGAGTGTAGATGTGTTTGATGCCATATGCGATCTTAAGAACGTTCATGAGATGTGGTCCCATCTTCAAGAATATTATGAAAGGTCCACTTCCACGAGTGATGTTTGCATAGAAGAATGGACGTCGGGAGAAGAATGCTCAACTTCTAGCTCCGACGATGATGAATCCTCAACTCCATCAACATCGTCTCATTGCTTTATGGCAAAAGGTAAAAAGAAGGTATATAATGATGATGATAATGATGAGCCTTCCTATGATGAGTTCATTGATATGCTAGAAGAGCAAAATATTTTTATGGGAAAGGAGGTTTCAAAATTCAAAGTTTTGAAGAAAGAATTTAATTTGCTTCAAAATAATTATGATGTTCTAAAGAATGAACATGAAACCCTCCTTCTTAAAAGTTATACTAGCTCTAAAGTGGATATAGGGATTACATGTGATCTATTAGATGATTTGCCTTGTATTGCTCCTATCTCATGCAATTCATCTAAAGTTAGTATATCCACATCTTGCGATGACTTAATTGATATGCCTTGTTGCTCAAATATGGATGCTCATATTTCTTCTATGTCTTGTGACACTATCCTTGTAGAGGAAAATAATGAGCTCAAGGCCCAAGTCAAGAAATTGACAATTGACTTGGAAAGAAGCTACAAAGGGAAGGCCACTCTCGATGAAATATTGAGCAAGCAAATATACTTGCAAGATAAGAGTGGTATTGGTTTTACTCCCAAGAAGAAGAAGGAGAATAGCAAGATGAGGTACAATGCAAGACACACGAAGAATATTAAGTGCCTTAATTGTCATGAGAAGGGTCGCATTTCCTCCGTGTGCCTGAATAAGGAAAATGACAAGGGAGGACTTGGTTTCATCACCAAGAGGAAGGTAAAGAGCAACCCAAAGCAAAGAGGAAAACAATTCAACAATATCAAGTGCTTTGGATGCAAGAAGAATGGTCACATTGCCTCCATGTGCCCAAATCAAAAGGATGTCAAGTCAATACATTCAAAGAAGAGGCAAGCCGGAATCGAGCAAGATAAGAAGATATCAAAGGGAAGCAAAAGCCCTACTTGCTACAATTGCCGGGAGAAAAGACATTTTAGTAAGGATTGTCCCAAAGGTATCACTCCTAAGCCAATTATTTATAATAATCATTATTTGCTTAGGAAGGATAAATATGGCAATATGTTTGCTAGAAATGTTAGCTCACATAAAACTATTGTTAGGGCCATTTGGGTGCCCAAATCTATTGTGACTAACATTCGAGAACCCAACCGAGTGTGGGTACCAAAAAGTGCTTAAATGTTAAATAAGTACTTCGAGAAGCATTGGAGGTTTGGCTCACTCATAAAAATGTGGATTCCATCATATGCAAAATATGGAGCCAAGCTTGAGGAAGATCAATTCATATCATAAACCAATGCCATCTCGGTAACAAGTATTTACATTGAAGTATCTAGCCCTTATGCCTTGTGTAGGTTGCATTCATGTAAAATCATAAAAGGGTTGTTCTTGCTCTTGTGCTAAAACTTGTTTATTGAAATCTTGAGCAAGATAGTAGTGGCACATTAATGGGGAGTGCTAAGTCATATACATGTATATCACATCCCTAAGTGTGCCCAAATAAATGAAGTGCTAGTATTGTTTTTCAAAAATGAGCCATTTAGCTAAAAGTCAAAATTTTGAAATTATTAGTATATACTTTGAAAAATTAGTTGCAAAATGTATACAAATTCTTTTCAAAGGTTTCCCAAAGGTTTTGGTTCAAGAAAAACCTAATTTAAGTAAAAATGAGTTTCTAGCCAAAATTGTAGATCATAGTATCTTGTTTTTGACCTAAACTAGATTTTTGTGTAAAATCTATTCTAAAAGGAATTTGACATTTGTCCCAAAATGAAAATTCTAGAGTTGGCTGTTCTAAACAATTTTGGTATTCAAAAGATTTCCAAAATGCCAACCTAGCAAAAGTTATTTGATTTCGAAATTCACCCAAAATTCTAGTTTGACCTAAATGGTCACTTTCTAGCACTTAAGTGAGTTTTGCCATTTGAGCCAAGATCATTCACATGAATAGGTCCATAATGGTATTAATGACTCATACATGCAATTGGTTGCTTGAAATTTTCTAAATTGCTCAATTTGGATCTTTTGGAGAAAGTTCTAGAAAATAAGATTTCATTTGCGAAAATAAAAGATTAATTTATAAAAATTATTTAATATTTGGATTTGAAATGGCTATATTAGTTGAAAATGCTCCAAAGATGTTTGCTTGATTGATTGTGTGAAAATTTTGAGCAATGTACAACAATTCAATCAAATTCCCAAAATCATGTTCTGAATCTGCTGTCAGGTTCAGACAAAATCGGCCTGACCAGCCATATTGGTGATTTGACCGCCGGCCTTTCGGTCTGACCGCTGTGCCCAGCGGTCTGAACGATTTCGCGTGAAGTTGTCTTTAACTTCACCCGAAGGGGTATTTTTTCCTCATTTCCTTCCCAAAACCGAAAAGCTCTCTCTCTCATCTTCTCGGCCGCCTCATCCTCTCCAGCGCGGATCTCCCTCTCCGACCATCTCCTTGAGGCTCCAATGTCATCTTTGGGTTCTCCTTCACCTCCTCTCTCCATTCTTCCAACTTATTTGAGCTTTGGTTGACTTATGCTCAAATGCTTTGGAACCCTAGGTGAGGGACTTTTTCTTCAATTCGGCTTTTTGGCTCTCGGATCCCTCAAGCACTCATCTCCTTTGATCTCCTTGTTCCTCTAAGCCGGTAATCCCTAACTCTTTACTTGAAAATCTATCCACAATGTAAATTTTTCCCAATTTCTAGGGTTTAACTTGCATGTGCCCTAAATCTGTCAAATTGGTGAAAACCCTTGTCCTGCAAGTACTTTGTGAGTAGATAAATAAGTATCCACTATGCCATTGCTCTAAATGTGTACATTTTGGGTTCTCCCAAAATCAGTGTTGCTTATTGTCAGTGGCGGTCTGACCGGCCGCAAAACGACAGTCTGACCGGCCTACTTGGTGGTTTGACCGACCAAAAATCGGTCGGACCGCCTGTGACAATAAGGAATGACTGAAATGGCATTTTGAATACTTGTTAATTTATTCCTTAATCTCCTTTGAAAATTCTTGTAATCCATTTCAACGACCATGCCGCGCAAGATCACCGCTGGTCGATCGTCCCATCCTCGTCCGACTGTTGAAGACTTTCCTGAGGAAGCAGATGAACAAATGAAAGATGCTGAAGAGGAAAGGACTGCTAGTGACGAGGATTAAAACCTCTATGTATTATTTTAATATATAATAAAAGACCATACGTCTTCATGGTCGTAACCCCTAAGACCGACGACCTCCCCGGTCGTTAGTATTCCGTGAGGTTACTTAATGGGTACCGGTCGATGAGGCTTTGTGCCTAATCCCGACCGATAACCGCCAGAAAATTATCGAATCGGTATTTCTTATCGTATGATGAATGGAACACGTGTTATACGCTCCAAACCATGCGATGGTACAACCCCGAGACATCGACTATTAACCACCCTACGGTTAAGCTTTTCACAAGCAACCACAAGGAAGTTAGCACATTGCTAACTTCTCTACCGCTCCGACCGACCGTAATGCTTCACCAGGACGCCTTCTCCAGAGTAATGCGCCACCTCTTCGGAAGTTATTTAAAGGTGAAGCACAAGAGACAAGAAGGAGACGATAGGCGACACACAAAACAAGGCCAAGGCAAAGATATGCACGAAGCCTAAGCGGTGGAATTAGAAGCTAGCTAATCACCTTAGACTCATATTCTAAGTCCGATTGTCTTGCTACATTCCTCCATTCAAGGTAATTCAGGTAGTACTTAGCCACATCTTGTAAATCCAGTTCATATCAATAAAGAGCGACCCCATTCCATTCCGTGATATTCCACGCCATTTTCCTCGCTTATTTTCGTAAGATCGGCGATTCGATCGCCGACAAATGGGCGCCGTCCGTGGGGAAGAAGGCGAAGTTTCAAGAAAATTTTTTTTTTTCGCCAAGAAAATCTCGCCCAAAAACTCGCAATCGCTCATGCGACTATGCCCGAGTTTGGGATGAGGAAAATCGGTTCGACGGCGACTACGCCAACCTCGACATGGAAGGATGTATCCGCGCCATGGAAGAAAATGGCAGTCATCCTCCTCATCCTCCTCCGCCGGCTCGCACGTCGCCGACGCGTTAGCGAGGTCGACGGATGGATGAAGATCTTGCCACTACGGTGGCGCAACCAGAGAACCGCCGTTCACCAGCGATTCGAATGCCGAGGATCTTTCAAGCCCGGTCTTCTCGATCGTAAACAGTGAAGAAATTTCAGCTCCATCACCCGAAAACTCTATACCATTGATGAAATCATGGTGAAAGATACTCTCCTTGACCGCAATTCCAGAGTCAACCGTCACCGATAACGGTGTCGATGAAACCTCCATCGTCGAGGCCATGTGGGGATGATCACACTCAAAGATACGATCGGCGGTTCGTCGGATCAGGCTGAGAAGACCTCAGGAAGTGCTCATCTCCGACCGATCTCCATCGTGGAAGATTCTGGCAGAAGCGCTGACAAGCTCTCCATTAGTTATGATGGAAGCTCATCGGAAGATCAATGCTGGAAGCACGAGGTCAACGCGATCGGAGATGAAGATCAAGATGCCCTGCACGGTCCTACACTCTCTACCACGCCATCACGTGTTGTTAGAGATGATCCGGGCCGTCAAGCACCAACTTCCGGAGGCAACGGAACTAATCGACGCCAATCAGTTAACTCGCCTGGCACTGCCCCACCCAGAGTGACTGACAGGACCGAACAAATCCGAAGGTCGGGGAAGGTTCGACAGCGACACACCACGACCAAGATGAACCACCGAGACCTTCTGATATCTATCAAAACTTGCAACGATTCAAAACATGTTAAATAATTCGATCCCGCTCTAGCAGAACGCCTAGTTTTGTACAACTCGTAGGTCGCATCCAAATTCTCCAATGACCATGCAAATGAATCTAGGCGACGAGAACAGAGGGTTCAGAAGTCGACTAGGACTTCGCCCCAACGCTCCTCCTCAAGAGGGGACAAGACGGTCATACCGAGAGCGCCGATACCAAGACCTCCTCGACGATTCCGACCAAGGAGTCACGAGGAGAAGGCTATTTCAAGAGGATACTCCCCATGCGTCGAGAAGAACCACCACTAGGACCTAACGATCTCCGACATCGCTTGAACCAAGTGGGCGGTCGTGGACATCATATCAATGTCCACGACCGGATCGGTACACCGGAGTTCCAGCGCTCCAATCCTAGGGATCGGTCTCCGACCGATTACAATCCGGCACCTTCCTAGAGAAGACGCCATGAATCAATCACAGGTTGTCGAGCCTTCTCTGCCGGGCTCCAAGTCATGCGTTAGGCCTAGCTTGCCCGACCGCCAACTTGGACAAATTCAATGGAACTCAAAACCCATTGGAATTTCTCCAAATATATACCACCGCTATCGAAATTCTTTGGTGGCGATGAGAATGTAATGGCCAACTATTTACCCACCGTGCTCGAAGGGTCCGCCTTGCCGTGGTTGTTAAACTTACCGGCCGGATCCATATATACTTGGGAACAACTCAGGATCTTCGATTGCCAACTTCGAGTGCGTACGCACGACCGCCTCGAAGGAGGACGATCTCCACGTAATCCGCAGGATCCGATGAGACTTTACGCCAATATATCAAGAGGTTCACCAGTTCAGAACTCTATACCGAAGTCGCAGAGTCCTCTCGTTATTCAAGCTTTTAAAAGCAGTCTAAGGAATCGGCGGTTTACGGAGGACATAGCAATGAACCCTCCAAGAACAACCGCTGAGCTTTTTGATATGGCGGACAAATATGCCATCGCTAGTGAAGCAATCGAGTGGTGTGAAGCCATCGACGGAAGACAAGATTCCCCACCGGCCTCGACAAACAGAGAAAAAGAACAAGAAGTCTCTCAAGAAGAAAAAGAACCGCAGACCGACGACAAAGAAGTCCTCGCCGTTGCATAAGATCAGAAGGGCAAGAAGGACTATGCCTGGTCGAAACAAAGCAAAAGTTCCGACCAAGGATTCTGCATTTAATAAGAAGTGGTGTCCACTTCACCAAAGCGAGGGGCATGATCTGCGCTTTGTCGTGTCTCGCGTAAGAAACTAGAGGATTATTATGCGTAAAGGACCATTTCCAATCTGACAGAACATGGAGAAACGAGCTCCAAAAGGACAAGGATGGCGACGAGGAGATGGAGTACCGGATCCCCAACACACACAACATGATTTTTGGAGGATCTTCTTCATACGAGTCCAAACGCTATCTCAAGGCCATGGAGCGGAGGTCAACCTCGTCGAATCTCCAAGCGTAATCAAGCACTCGAAGTGGTCGGACACCGCAATTTCTTCAAAGAAAGACGATCGCACCATCCCATCGACTCGACCGGTAGGTTCCCCATCGCCGCTGAACCAACTATTAATAATTGTCGTTAATCGGGTCTTAGTGGATGGGGTAGTTCCTTGAATATATTATTTGTAGGAGCTTTAGAAGAAATGCAGTCCCCATGTCAAAGGTGAAACACGTGAAATATGCTTTTCATGGCATAGTTCCGGTTCTACCGCTAAACCGATAGGACAAGTTTCTTACCGGTGACGCTTGGAAAACCCGACAATTTCCAACAGAGAAGATCCCGCTTGATGTAGTAAACTTGAATCCGCGATACAACGGAATCCTCGATCGACCAAAGATTAGCAAAATTCTTGATAGCCACGCATTACGGTATCAAAGTTTGAAAATGCCGGGCCGAAGAGTCATCACACCGAGGAGATCGAAAATGGCTTACGATGCGATCGGAAATCCTTTGCAATCGTTGATGAACTTCCGACCGAGAGGTTAATCCGTCTCCCATGCGGGTCAAGCACTCGAAGCCAAAGATGACGCCCAAACCATCCGACTGCACCAAGGAGGTACTACTCGACAAAAGCGCTTCTCCGACAAATACAAGTCGTCACATGGGTCAGACAACCAGATCCAACCGCGCAAAGATTCTCGTCGGGCAAGACTCGACCCTAAATAGGAAGAGTCGCTCGTCTCCTTCCTCCGAGCAAATCAAGACGTGTTTGCTTGGCAAGCGTCCGATATGCCCGAGTCCCCGGAGGTGATCGAGCAAAGGCTTGCTCTCCACCGATAAAAACCGATCAAGCGTAAACTACGACGCTTTGCACCCGATCGGAAGGAAGCAATCCAATGGAGATTGACAAGCTTCTCCAGCAGATTTATTCGTGAAGTCAACCACCCACAAGGGCTTGCTAATCTGTAATGGTAATGGGAAATGGCGAATGTGTATCGACTTTACAGATCTTAATAAAGCTTGTCCGAAGGATCGACTTTCCCTTCCCCGCATTGATCAACTAGTAGACTCTACTTACGCGTGCGAGTTACTAAGTTTTTAGATGCGTATTCGAGGTACCACCAGATTAGTATGTGTAAAGAAGATGAAGAGAAACTTCCTTCATCACCCCATATGGTACTTCTCATTATATTAAGATGCCATTTGGTCTCAAAAATGCCGGTGCAACTTTTCAAAGGTTGATGCAAAAACTTTTAGTCCACAAATCGGTGGAATCTAGAAGCTTATGTTGACGATCCGTCAGTAAAGACCACCAACGCCAAGCACCACATTCCCGACTTACAAGAAACCTTTAACAACTTGAGAAGACATAACCTCAAGTTAAATCCTAAAAGTGTGTGTTCGAGTTTCACTGAAAACCGCTTGGTTTCCTAGTTTCGCTAGAGGTATTGAAGCTAATCCAAAGAAAAATTGCGCCATCGACTGGATGCCCCGACCACGAAGAAGGAAGTCCAACAACTAATCGGTCAGATGGCGTCAAGTTAAGCCGCTTCATAGCAAGATTAGGGAAAAAGGATTACCTTTCTTTAAACTTCTTCTAAACATGGGAGTTTTGAGTGGACTAAAGAGGCAAACGATGCCTTTGAGGATCTCAAAAGTACCTTACGAGTACCGGTCTTAGTTTCTCCGAGATCGGAGAAACATTGCTAATTTACGTGGCAAAGAACACCACGCATGCTTAGCGGTGTCTTGGTTGTAGAAAGGAATAATATCCAACGACCGGTCTATTACGTGGCGAAGTCTTACATGGACCAAAGGAAAGATACCCACAGTACAAAAGTTGCTCTATGGCCTCCTTATGTCTTCAAGGAAGCTAAGGCACTACTTTCGTGCCCACAAAGTGGTCGTACCTTACCGGATATCCCTTGGTCAAGTCCTTGGAAACAGGAATCATCGGGACGAATAGCCAAATGGGCGGTCGAGCTAGGGCGCTCGATCTCCATTTTATTTCACTTAACAAAGAATAAAGTCCTGTGCAATAGCGTAATTCATTGCCAAATGGACAAACCTCGAACCCACCCAAGGACCCGAAAGTACGAACACCACGATGAGTGGACAATGTATTTCGGTTCCTTGATGTTACAAGGATCGGGCCGGAGTGGTCTTGATATCCCTCATCGGCGAACACATCAAGCACGCCATCCAAGAAATTTTCGCCACCAATAATGTGGCGTAATATGAAGGTTTATCGGCAGACTCGAGCACGGCTCGCTCGCTCGGATTCGCAGACATTAGTGAAAGGCGATTCTCAACTAGTAGCGAATCAAGTGGGGAAAGAGTATCAATGCTCTAGTACCAAGATGTCATCTTATCTGGCGGTACGAAAACTTGAAAAGCACTTCTTCGGTTTTCAGATCCAACATATTCCTAGAAAGGAAAACTTTCTGGCGGACCAGCTTGGCACGGATGGCCTCCACGAGGTTGACCGTCCGTACCTGGAGTTTTTCTCGAGCAACTCAATTCACCCTCAGTAGTTGAGCCTTCCGAGAACATACATGATTCTTTGCAAGTTGAACAAACTAATCAAGGAAACATGGATGCTCCACAGTCGCTGACGATTGGCGCCGCCACGATCACGGAGAGAAGCGGATGACATCGATCTACAATTATCTTCAAAGATGACACAATTCCAGAAGATGATGTAGAGGCCGATCGATAGCACTAAAAGCCAAATCATACACTCTAATCGAACGTATCTTGTATAAACGAGGATCTCATGGAGTGTTGATGAGATGCATGTCTCAAACGGATGGCATTAGATTGCTAACCAAATCCATGAAGGCGCTCAGGAGCACACCATTCCTCTGTAACCACGGTTTCAAAAGCCTTCCTAGAAGGCTATTATCGCCAACCGCCCTTCATGATGCAAAAGAGCTTGTGATGAAGTGTGTACAATGTCGGTTTATAGCCGAAAAGTACACCACCAAAGACAAGCCTTACAAACAATTCCTCTTTCTTGGCCTTTTGCAACCTGGGACTAGACATTTTGGGACCTTTCCCAAGAGCACCGGGGCTTCAATTCCTTTTCGTCATGATTGACACGCTTACAAAATGGATTGAAGCGAGCCATTGTTAAAATAACAACCGAGGCCGCTAAGAGATTTCTCTTGAAAAATGTGATCACGCGATTTGGTGTACCCAACAGATCATCACGCATAATGGTTCCCGCCTCCAAAGAATAATTCCAGAGTTCTGCGATGAACTTGGTGTCAAAGTTCATTTTGCTTCATTGCACATCCGCAGAGCAACGGAGCGCTTGAGCGGCTAATGGTATCCTTATGCAGGGATCAAACGCCGAGTATTCACCGCTTAATCAAACGGTCAGCGCTTGGGTTAAAGAACTTCCTCTCGTGATATGGGCCGTTCGAACCCGACGACCGTCGGCGACCGGTGAAACTCCATTCTTTTGGTTTATGGTGTCAAGCCATGCTTCCTCCGTAACTCAAAATTGGCTCGCCGAATCGATCGTTTTGACGAAAATGATCGTAATGAACGACGACTTCGACGACGCCGATTTCCTTGAAGAACGATTTAAACCAAGCCCTTGTACGATCGGCTAGCCTACCAACAAGCCATGCGAAGGTACCATAGTCGTAAGGTGCGACCTCGCACCTTCTTCAGAGGTGATCCGTTCTCGAAAAATTCAGAGCCAAACAAATCGCAATAAACTTTCTCCTAAATGGGAAGGTCCTTACACCGTGGTCGAAGTAACCCGACCGTGTTCTCAGACGATCGGCTATGTCCGATGGGCAAATTTTGTCAAATTCTTGGAACATCGATCAATTGCGTAAGTTCTATGTTTAATTTTCATTCTTTCATTTCTTTCAATTTCAATTTCATTAAATTCATTAATTAATTAAGAAGTGCAACCTTGCTTATATATATACACCTACATTACGGTCGCTTATTATTGTTAGTCCGGTCGGAGAAGACATTTTTCTCTCGATATCCTTTTTAAGGATCTCTCGATACTCTATGGTCCTAGTCGTGAGCATTTTTCTTCAAATGATTCCCACGCGACTACACTCTTTTCTCAAAGAAAATGAGTAATCGAGCGCCACACAACTAACTATCTCATGAATGATATGCTTACGATTCAAGATTATGCTTCATTATTTTAAGATTCGGTCTATTCTTGTCTCAGCTCATCGGTCGACACGGAAAGCCTCCTAGTCGAAGTCTCTCCTTTTTCGCACGTGGTCCCGCCTAATCGAAGGAGCTTCCTAGCGACGGTTCTTTTCTTCGATCCTCGCTACCACGGATACGTAATTTGAACACGCTTTCAAGAAATGTGTCGACGCCTTCGTGTCTTAGCATTAGTTCCGACCATATTATGGGACAATAGATATAAACAAAGTTCACTTATAATTTGTTGCATACATATTTGCATTTCTTCTTATGTCCAGTTTGACAAAGTCTTTTTTCCGACCATATATAGTGTTTTTGATTGGTATTTCCATTATGACAAACAAAGATCTATAACTAGTCGAAATCATACCGTCCTCGACCACATTTGATTTCCTAGTCTTTGCAACGATCGATTTTGTCTTACATGTCCAAACATAACTTCAAAACTCACATACATGGTTATGACCTCTTTTTATTATCTTTCTTAGCTCACCGCTTGTACAAGAACGTTCTTCTACTATCAAGCGATCGGGGCTAGGAAATATACGAGAATTTTAAAAAGTCAAACAGATAAACAAAAGCTTTGTCAATGACATAAAAGGTAAGTTTTCATAGATATTCAAATATTTTTACACTTGCAGAACCTACTCTAAGAAATATTCCTGCCTAACTCTTCGCTTGTCGGAGATTCGACCTCCATCTCCTCTACAACTATATCTCCGAGTGGCCCGAGTTCTTCCATGAACTTGGTCGCCTCCTCAAGTGGGCGATTGAAGTCATCTTTAACAGCTTGGAGATCAATGGAGGGTTTGGAAGCTTTCAGTTTGCCAAAGCAAAACTAACTCCACTTGCAACACCTGCTTTTAGGGCTCGGCATAATTCGTCCGAGTAGTTTTGACCGTAACTTTAAGATCCCTAGAAGTTGACCCAAATAGTTCATTTTCTCTATTGGATCTCTTAAGATAGGCACGCTTGATCCTCGATCCCAAATCAAAGATCATCTTGTTCAAAGTATGAATCTTTTCATCAATATTTTGAGCAAGAGCCGCCTCCTTATCTGCTCAAATTTCGAGTTTTTTTACTCTGCTTAGCATTTGCGCTTGCTCTGCAAAAACAAATCGCTTAATGAACACAAGCATCATTGAAGGAAAATCAAGTTTACGACATATTACCTTTATTTGTTTTGCTAAGTGTTTCATATTTGGTCGTTGTTTCAATGATCAACCGGTCCTTAGTGAACTTGCTTCAAAAAATGATCGGTCCTTAGCTTTTATTTCTTCTTCAAGAAAAGTCGCCTTGGCTTTCTCCACAACCTCCTCTTTTATTTTCTCCAGATCTATCGAATGCGATAAGGAGAATAATTGTAGAGGAGCAAAGTATTGAAGAAGAAATGAAGTTTAAAAGGAAAAGTTCTTACTTTCCAACTCGAGTGCTTTTGCTCCAAGTCCTTAACTCATTGGGTCATCCTCCGATCACAAAGAAAGTTCTTGACCAAATGCTACACAATTAGCATTCTCTTTCTTAAGTTCCTTATAAACTTTGTAAAAAGAGTTATGTAACCGGTCGAGAATACTTACGAAATTGCTCGGTCATTATAACCGCAAAAATCAAATCGGTGCATCTTGAGCCGAGTATCCGATACTTTCGCCACGCCTCATCAAGCTCCTTATCCTCGGCGAATCGGGACTAAAAGGAACTTGTTAGGTTGGGAAGGGTTATCGGCAGCGATCGAACTGTTGAGACCTCTCGAGGCATCTACCTCCTGTAAGGGGTTTCAATCACCAAAGGATCCAACTCACCCGTTGTTCTTGTCACCGCCGGGGCTTCTTCGACCACTACTTCCTCAGAACTTTGTCCCGAGAAGTGCTCTGCCTGAACTTCCACAGTGCGAGTCCTCGTGAAGAACACAGTCGGAAATGACCGGAACACCAGAAGACCTATGCAAACCGAAGATGGGAAGTTCAAAATATCAAATCATCAAGGAATTATTAAAGATACGTACTTATACGATCACTTTCATTTGTACATACCTTATTAATTTCCGGGATTTGACTCTGAAACGCGCCAGAGAGAAATCTGTGCCGCTAGCCTTCCTTTTCTTCTCTTCCAATTTTGCTGGTTCTGGACTAGCAGGGTTTGTTGGAACCCTCACATCCTCCAACAAGATGTCGGAAGCTATGTCCTCGACCGCCTCATCAAGGTCCACATTCCCGACTATCCGGCCTGAGGGAGTGGTTTCTTCAATCTCCAGATCAGTTGTTTCAGTAACAACCGTAAGGTTGTGCACGACCACTCTGGAGTCTACAGCCTCCGCAGTTACATTCTCAGGGCCTTGAGCTTATCCACCTAAATCAAAGAACAAATTTGATTAGGTGAAGAAATCCTTTATCTAAAAAATTTCGTACATATATGACTCCAAAATGTTCTATTACCTCGAGGATTCATCTCCTTCAAGTGCCTCAGAGGCACGACTCGGTCGGAACCAAGGTGGGGCGTTGATCCTCACCAGATTGTATGATTCGCAATCCGACCGATCGCAAATATAGAGCACGATTGGAGATCTGGTGGAATATATGTATATACATGGTAAAAGGAATTTAATAAATTACCTTAAGCCTTGCCGATCTCCCTTCAATAGGAGTTATGCTAAGATCTTGGGGCATTCACCTTTTCTCCAGCTCTCCAAGACAAATCACCGACTCGTTCTCTAACTTCCCGGGGTAAGAACTTTAATGTATGAAGAATAGACAGATTTTAAGGTAATACATTTATCAAATCAAAATACCGATCGAATTTATCTCAAAGACTTACCACCTTCCGAGGTAGCTTCATCACGATCAAGGCACCAGAGCAGGGAATGAGTCCGAGCTTCAATGGGCTAATCTGGCGAAGGGTAAAATCCTTCACCACATGCCACGAAGTCAAGCCCCGACTACATAAGTCGAGATGGCATCCGCCCATCTCTTGACTATCCTGCCTTCTTTACTGGTTTCCTTCCACTTGGAGTTTTCACTTGCTCTAGTTCCGCGAAGTAGAGGCCATCGTCTTCAGAATCGTCATGTAAAACCAAGATTTTTTCCATGACGACCACGAAGATTTCACAGACATGAAGATGTACTCATCGGCCTTCCGCCATGAAGACGCAATGTGCATTCCCCAGAGCTGCCTCAGATTTTGCCGCAGATTTTCCCATCACCATGCGGTAGAAATAACTAAAGAGCTTCAAGTTCGGTTGTATTCCTGTGTATGCCTCGCACAAATATGCAAAATACTAATATTTGCGATCGAATTTAATAATTCACCAATTCCACCCGTAATGTTCAAGAACGCGAGGAGGAATTTGTGTACCAGAGTCTCAAATTTCACATTCGATGTAGGCAAGAAAACAGGATTTCGCCATCTTCACGGCTTGGAAAATGCTCTCCGGTCGCGGTCTCCAATTAATCGATTCCTATCTGGGAGCATTCCCATCTTCTTCAAGGCCTCGAAGTTTTTTCTTGCCCAATTCAAGGCAACCACTTTGTAATATGTCTCAGACATGGCGAAAAACCTCAAGAATGAGTAGCAAAAGTTGGAGACTTTGTGGTCAAGAACAGAAAAGACTCGGAGGATTTCTTGGCGAGAAGCTAAAGGATCGAAGGGATTACGAAGCATAAAAATTCTAAGAGCCCAAATGAGAGGAGATCTTATAACCTTCCGATACTTTCAAGGATTTCTACAAAGTCCAACCGACAAAAAGCTTTTTTTGTTCAAACGACAGAGGAACTCTTCGCTTCCCAAGGCAAGTTCTCAACTTTAAAGTGAACACGCACCACTTCAGATACCACGACATTAAATGGGTTCGCCTGATACGATTTCATCGGGAAAAGGTATATACACGACCAGTTCATTTAAAGTTCGGGGCTAGCCGACGAGGATTAAAACCTCTATGTATTATTTTAATATATAATAAAAGACCATACGTTTTCATGGTCGTAACCCCTAAGACCGACGACCTCCCGGTCGTTAGTATTCCGAGGTTACTTAATGGGTACCACGCCTGATGAGGCTTTGTGCCTAATCCCCACCGATAACCGCCGTAAAATTATCGAATCGGTATTTCTTATCGTATGATGAATGGAACACGTGTTATAATTCCAAACCATGCGATGGTACAACCCCGAGACATCGACTATTAACCACCCTACGGTTAAGCTTTTCACAAGCAACCACAAGGAAGTTAGCACATTGCTAACTTTCTACCGCTCCGACCGGTCGTAATGCTTCACCGTGGACGTCTTCTCCAGAGTAATCGCCACCTCTTCGGAAGTTATTTAAAGGTGAAGCACAAGAGACAAGAAGGAGACGATAGGCGACACACAAAACAAGGCCAAGGCAAAGATATGCACGAAGCCTAAGCGGTGGAATTAGAAGCTAGATAATCACCTTAGACTCATATTCTAAGTCCGATTGTCTTGCTACATTCATCCATTCAATGTAATTCAGGTAGTACTTAGCCACATCTTGTAAATCCAGTTCATATCAATAAAGAGCGACCCCATTCCATTCCGTGATATTCCACGTCATTTTCCTCGTTTATTTTCGTAAGATCGGCGATTCGATCGTCGACAGCTAGTAGCAACGGTGGCAGCGATGAGAACTTTGAAGGGTCAGATAATGATGATGAGAATGAGGATAAGGAGGTTGCTCTAGATCCAACTCCTTTCATTGGATTGGATGTGTCCAAAATCAAAAGTAAAAGGTATACTGCCTTAAGACACATCAACCAGTTTAGATTCCAAAGGGATGCCACCACAGGGATGTTTCACACTATGTTTCAGCAGAATGTCTATCATGTTATCTATGCTAAGAAGAAATTTGCTAATCATAGATATGTGAAGTGGAGTTACCTAGGGCAGAATCCAGTCTACAATGGTTTGTTTCGTCTGTTCAGAAGAGTAGGCTTAGATTCTTTGGTCTCTCTGAGTTGCAATTTTAATGCCAAGGTTATTAAGCAATTTTATGCAACTGTCTTTGTGTCCCCTGACCATGACCATCTCACATGGATGACGGGACAAAAAAGGTTTGAAGCTTCCAAAAATGATTTCATGCTTGCTTTAAATTTGAAGGAGTCAGATGGGATAAATATACATGTTCAAGAATGTTTAGCTCTCACTCAAGTAGATGAATACTATGATCAGAACAATCCTTATACTGTTGGGAAGGTAACTGGATTGCTCCCTCTTCCCAGTATTGTTAATAGGATCATGAGAGCTACTTTCTTCCCCAGGAGTGGGAACAATGATGAGATTTATGGGAGAGCTTGGAATGCAGTTAAGTGCATTATGGATGGCACTAAATTTGATGTCATGGATCTGATTATTAGGGAGATTGCTACCTCCAAGGGAGATAAGAACAAGACTATCTATTTTGCTCCCTACATTATGAAGCTTATCAAGAGAATGACTACCTTTGACATTCCTCTTGATATGGAGCATAAGGAGTATAGACCGAGAGATCCCCCACCTCAGACTCCTCCTCCACCTCAGGTGTCTCCTCCAACTCCACTTCAGTCTCAGGGACAGGGCTCGTCATCTCAGAGTCATCCAGTGCAAGCTTCTCAGATCGGGATGCGATTCGCGGCTCTTGCTCGCCTTGACCCAAAGATAGACACCTTGCGTGCAGAGAACATTCAGAGGCATGAAGAGACTAGGACTATGATTGAGGATCTGAATGTGAGAGTGACTCGCATGGATGAGCGACTGACTGAGTATCAGCAGCAGCGTTTGCCCATTGCCTATCAGAGGTTTGGACGTGGTCAGCGCCCTCTGTCCTTCACTCAGCGGGGAGATCATCCATCATCTTCGTCAGGCGCTCCTCCCACCTAGATGCTTAGTTTTCATATTTAGGTCGATAGACCTTGATTTGTATGGATAAGCTTATGTATTACTCTTATAATATCTTATGTAAGCTTATAAACCTTGGATGTTTTATTGCTCTAAGTCTCATTTTGGATGATGAAATGTTTAATGCCTTGCTATGTGTTATGCATTCCTTTGTTTGTCGTCCAAGACTTGTGCATGTTGAATGATTGAATGACTATGTTATGGATTATGCTTCATTGAATATCTGTTTCCATAATGTGTTTGTAATTGTTCCTGTTGATGTTGCATGATGTTCATATATTAATTATCTTTTGTCATGCTCCTTGGACCAATTATTTAGAGGAAACTCCGCCAAAATTTCCTAAGAATCCTCTTATATGCAATGGGTGTCGTCTCTCATCCTTGTGCATATATTTAGGGAGAGTTTCTTTTCTTGGTCAAATTGAATGTGTTTCAAATCAACTCTCTCCTCTTCTAAACTTCTAGTTGGTATGTATTCAACTTGCTTTACTCTCTTAGGCCATCAAAGAAGAGGTTGTGCCATTGGTTCTTGATCAAAAAAGTTTTACAATCAGGATTGTTCTTTGGTCACCAGCGGTCTGACCGGCCGACCCGGTGGTCTGACCGGCCCTTCTGGCAGTCCGACCGGCCAGGGCAGCAGTCTGACCACCCGTGACAAAGCAATGGCACCAAGAAAATTGTAATTTGATCAAAATAAAATGAGTTCTTTTGCCAAGCATCTTTCTTCTGCTCTATCTGTTTATTGGCTTAAATTTGGTTTGGCTTTTTGGTGCTTAATGCCAAAGGGGGAGAATGTTTATATGATCAATATATTTAGATTCTCTCTTGTGCTTTCATTTTTAAGTCATATGGCCAAAGGGAGAGATTTGGACTCTCTCGAGTTGTTGCTATCACCTTTTCATGCATAATACCTAAAGAAGATAATTCAAATTGCTTAGTATCATGCATGATTGTAGTTCAATAGTTTAAATTCCTATCTTATGTTGATTATTATCCAAATATTGTTATTGATAATGGATTTGTCATCAATCACCAAAAAGGGGGAGATTGAAGAATCTAGCCCGCCATTATATGTTAATGGAGTGTTTTGGTGATTAATGACAAATGCATTTGTGGGACTAACATGTTTATTGATACACTTATTGTTTAGTCTCAATTGGATATAAAGGTGATAATCATGAAGGCATGTATGTGATTAATGACAAATCAAATTCATTGGATAAACAAAAGGAAAATCCAAACAGGTATGTATTTATAATGACAAATCTATTTGTGAGACTAACTCTCTTATTGCTATATCTCATTATTAGTCTCGTTTGGATATAAAGAACAAAAGAGGTATGCATTCTACTTTGTATTCTTATACCCTGTTGCATTCCTCGGATCCAAAATATAGGCTGAACTTCACCAAAAGAATTAACCTAAATACGTGCATATGTTCTTACTACATATTCATGTATGCACACATATAGGGGAGTTTATGCTATATTTTGAGGTTTCATTAGTATTGATCCATATTCTGCTTCCACATATTTGGGATCTTTACTTTGAACACATCATGTGAATATATTTAACTTGCATAGTTAATATATTCATATGAGTATATAAGACTTGTGTAGTCTAAGTATACTTATATGTGAGTATAACATAACTTGTGTAGTTCATGTGCACTCACATATCCTTGAATATATCTAACTTGTGTAGTTAATATATTCATGTGTGTATATGAGACTTGTGTGCTCATATATCCTTTGAGTATATATAACTTGTGTAGTTGTTATATACTCATACCATTCTATATTCAATTACTTGCAATTGAAGTGATTATCATCAATTACCAAAGAGGGAAAGATTGTGGTATCTTGTCCCACCATTATGAGTTAATGGTATGGCGTGGTAATTAATGATAATCATATTATAGAACTAACACTTTCCATGAGTTGGATGAATAGGTTGAGTTCTATAGTTGGAGACTTTAAAAGATCATCATGTGTTGATGATATTGAAGTCAAGAGCTTGGAGTAAAGAATGCATCATATGTTGATGTGTATCAAGTTCAAGAAGAGGAGATGATCATGAGTCGATCATTAAGTCAAATGAAGACCCATCATGTGTTGATGGAAGTCAAGTGAATGATGCATCATGAGTTGATGCATATCAAATCATGACCCGGACTTGAAGCAAAGATGTGTGTCATCAAGCTTCAAGTGGTTGCGCAAAGTAAATGTATGACTAGCTAGGGCTAAGGATTTGTTTCTAGTCTTTTACCGGTCTCAGTGTTTGGTTGGAAGACCGGATTGCTAGTATAGGTTGCCATACTATTAAGAGGGGTCTTTTACTAGTAGCTTGAGTTAGTCATGTGTTGATAGCTCATTGTGTTTGCTCTAGCTCATCTTAACATGTTGCCAATATTTGCAAATGTGTTTTGCAAATAGTTGTGGCTCATGGATAACCCTTGTAGCATGTGACTTAAGTTTGCGAATGTGTTTTGCAAATAGTGTAAGTCCATGTATCTTATTCCTTGTAGTGTGATTCTATAAGTTAGCAAATGTGTTTTGCAACTTGTTGAGAATCTCACTTGAATCCTTGTTTGCATTGCGCGTCAATTTGGCAAATGTATTTTGTAAATTGAGTTGAAGCGAGGTGCAATTTGTGGTGTGATTCTAAAAGTTGGCAAATGTGTTTTGCAACTTGTTGAGAATCTCACGTGAACCCTTGTTTGCGTTTCACATATTTTGCAAATGTGTTTTGCAAGTTTGATTTGAAAAAGAAATGCAAAATTCTCAGGTTGATCTCTGCTGGCGGTCTAACCGCCAGTATCAGCGGTCTGACCGCTTGTGTATCGGTCTAACCGGCATAGTTGGTGCGGTCTGACCGGCATAGTTGGTGCGGTCTGACCGGACCTCCGGGTCAGGAGACCCGGTCAGCTTTTTCCAGAGAAACACTTTTCTGGTCCTTAGCCACTCTTTCTAGAGCGGTCAGACCGGCGTTTATTGGGCGGTCTGACCGGCCATTAGTTGGCAGTCAGACCGGCTGTGAGCTCAACAGCTAGTTTTATAGCCGTTGGAGCTAAGGGCGGTCAGACCGGCCATTATACGACGGTCAGACCGATTTCGTCCAGATTCTCTAGAATCTTTCCCCAACGGCTAGTTTTTGTGTGTGGGCTATATATAGCCACCTTGGCCGGTTGGGAGAGGTGGCTGGTTGTGTGCCGGTGCCTCTAGACATTCCATTGAGCAAAGAGCAAGCCTCTCATTCTCTTTTGTGCATGTGTTGCACTTAGTGAGGTTAGAGAGCACACCCTAAGTGCATGTGTTGCCTTAGGTAGTGGATTTCGTATCCATTTGAGCTTAGACACTTGATTGGTTCAAGTGAGCGTTGGAGACTTATTACTCTTGGTGTTTGTCGACACCTAGACGGCTTGGAGGCGTCGTGCGTCGGTGATCTTCTCAAAGAAGCTTGTGAGAAGACTCGAGCGGTTTGTGAGTGGTGTAGTGCTCGCCATCTCCGGAGTGAAGGAAAGAGCAACCCTAGTGGAGCGAGGTATTGGTTCGGTTAGGAACCGGTCCAAGTGGTTGGACTTACCTCGGAGGCGGGTGCTCAATTCGTGGAACAGGTCCAATTAGTTTGGGCTTACCTCAACGTGGATTAGGGGAGACCGGCAAGTCTCCGATCACCACGGAAAAACATCGCCGTGTCAATTGTGGTTTGATTACTTGTGCAATTTACATTACTTGTATTTAAATTTCTTAATTGTATGTGTATGATTGCTATCATTTATATAGTCTCATATTGTTGGTGCACTTAGTTGAACCTAGTTGATTTAGGCTTTAATTGTGCAAAACCGTATTTGTATTAGCTTCCGCATTAGAAATCGGTTTTAGCCAAAGAAGTTTTTAAAACGCCTATTCACCCCCCTCTAGTCGGCCTCCTCGATCTTACACCTGTGGGTGTTGGGAGAAAGATGGATAGATTTAGGTCAAGATTCCTTTGGAGTTCTGGTGTGGGTAATAAAAAATATCATCTGGTTAGTTTGCCAGTGGTATGTTTACCCAAGTCTCAAGGGGGTCTAGGGGTTCTTGATTTGAAATCCATGAATTTGGCTTTTCTAGGCAAATGGCTGTGGAGGTTAGAAAATGGGGAGGGTCTGTGGCAGGATATCATTAGGAAAAAAATATTTGAACAAGAATACCTTGACACAATCAAGTGCTGAGGTTGGAGATTCTTGCTTCTGGAAGGGTTTAATGGAGGTGAAGGATGTTTTTCTCTCTTGCTGCAAAAGGATATTGGGTGATGGTGCTAGAACCCGGTTCTGGGAAGATTTATGGTTAGGGGATGTTCCTTTTGTTGTGAAGTATGCTAGATTGTTTAACCTTGTGTATAATAAACAAATCACAGTGGCTATTGTCTTTGCAAAAGGTTTGGATTCTATCAAGTTTCGAAGAACCTTATTGGGAGACAACTTAGTGTTATGGCAGAAATTAGTAAGTGAGTGTGGCGGTGTTAATCTGAGAGCTGAGAATGATAAGTTGGTGTGGCTTTTGTCGAAGTCTGGAGTGTTTTCTGTTAATTTTTTTTTATCTTGCTTTAAGAAATCAACATTTTCTTTTTCCTTATCATTTCATTTGGGGTTTAACAATGCCTTTGAGGATTAAGGTCTTCATGTGGCTTGTGCTGAAAGATAGAATTTTGACTAAGGATAATTTGTGTCATAGAGGTTGGTCAGGGGATAAAAAATGTGTCTTTTGTGGAATGAATGAGAGTATCAATCATCTTTTTTAGGTTTGTCCTTTAGCGAGGTTTATTTGGAATGTTGTAGGTTATGCTTATGGTTTGACTTGCACTCCTGTAGACATCCATCAGTTGATGACCAACTGGATTGGAGGGTTTGCTAGGAGAACAAGGAATTTGATTTTGGTTGGCATAGCTGCAGTGATATGGAGCATCTGGAAATTTCGAAATGCAGCTTGTTTCAAGAATAAGTGGCCTTCAGAACCGGTTCACGTAATTTTTGATATTTGTCGGTGTATTGAGCTTTAGGCCAAATTGCAGAAGGGGATCGATCAGAATCTATTGGTCACGGGCGCTAAAGTGTTGAATCAAGTGGCGATAGAAGTTTTTGGGGCGAGAAGAAGGCGGGCACCTTGGATCAAGAAGCTGACGTTTTGATGACTGGTCTGGTTCTTGGAGGCTCTCTGTGGCAGCTAGCTGAGCAATGTTTTGCTCTTTGCTCCAATTTTGTTATTCCAGTTGAATAGGTTGGCAATCCTATGTAGGTTCTTTTATTGGTGTCCCAAACGTCATGCTTTAAGACTGTTTGTCCAGTTGATCCCGTTGCTCTCTGTGTATGCTATGGTGATGTGCTAGCAGCTTGCACTTTGTTGTTTCAGTTTCTGTAATAGGTTGTAAACTTCTGTAAGTTGGAAGGTAGATGATGGCTACTTCCTTGTCTTTCTCGTTTTCAGATTGTCTGATGGACTTTTGTATCATGGTTTTTGTTAATGGAAATAGGGGTATCACCCTTTTATCAAAAAAAAAAAAGAAGAAAGATGACGATTATCTTTGCTACAAGCGGGATTCTTTATATGAGTTGAAAGAAGATTATACTGACTGCTGAGAAGAATGAATCTAGTTTTTGATGTCAAGCAAAATGCACCTACATCTAGAACATTTCCAGCAATTCTTTTAACCAAGACATACCAAGCCATTTACCAAACCAACACAGTAATAGGATTATCAAACAGGATGAATTCGTTATATGCCACTAGAAATTTCCAAAATATCACTAATTAAATTCGTTATAGGCTAAAGTACAAACCATAGTTACCAGAAACACGGTTCGTCCGAGTCACGGTAAGAAATTTGGTTTCATAGTTCGCCACTTTTTCTTTCAATTTCCACTACGAACACGAACCCCATGCCCTAAACTGGTTCGGGTTCAACGAATCCGGTTGGCGATTCGCGGGGTTTTATAGCGAATCTGATAACTATGGTACAAACATACCCATTGAAAACCTTCCTTATCTTCAGTGTTGTGCCAATGCTTGCAGACTGAGATGGTCGATTGGAAGCCACATATTGCATCTTGTGGTAAGTGACATACAAAATATGGCCAAAATGCTAGATTACTTAAATATCATATGCAGAGTGACAATCTTAAAAGACTGTAAAGCAGCAAGCAGTGAAGTATGATAGTATCCACACCTAGCTCAGAAGAACTGGAAAGTAGATCTTCTATGCTCCATGTTCATGGCACAAGAAAGTGAAATGGTAAGAGAACAATGACACCACGAGGAGCTTCAGTAACAGAGTTCATCAATAATGTATTTACGGGAGAAAAAAAAAGGACTGGAAAAACGAATGCATTTACTAGTGGCAATTCAGGGCATGACATACTATGTCATGGTGTTTTTTTGAGACAATTTCAGAACATATAAAATTCTGAAAACATTACATAATCAAGTCATTATGTAAGGAGCTTTAAAAAAATTCATAATTTTTTAGCTCATTTTATATATTTCGAAATTCCTACGAACATTATACTTAAATGAATTTTGAAGAAAAATTCAGAATGGATAAAATTATAGAAAAATTACATAAGCAAGTAAACTGCATCAGGAGGCTCCACAAAAAAAATGTAATTTTTTTGCTCATTTGTTATATTTAAAAATTCTTAGAAACAATATTGTATTCTGAGGGGGAACAGTGTCCCTGACGCTATTTTAGCATGTCGCCATTTGAAATGGCGACAGTGACCTAGTTTTGTAAGAAACATTGTGCGACTACCTAGTTTTGTAAAAAAAATTAAAATCTATTATATTATTAAAGCGATAGAAAAAGAAGTCACCATGTTTGCTCTCAAGGGCTAAAAATTCTCACGTTAATCGGTGGAAAAAAGAAACATCTACACCGTTGATTATGATGGATCCAGATTATAATGATCTAGAATAAACGAAAGAGTCCATGTCAAGTACAACATAGAAATAAGAATCCATGTCAAGTATAATGCAAAAATAACTGAAATTCGAATAAAAATGAAATAAAATTAGCAATTCCATTTTGACATGAATTCTTAAGTAAAATCACTAGATAAACATAATTGAATAATTGAAAATAGTAATTGGATTAGTATACAAATTCCAACAAAAATAATGAAATTCAGAATAAAAATAAAATAAAATAACCAAATTTATTTTGATACTAATTCCAAAGTAAAATCACCAATAATTGTAATTCTTAATATATATATTTTTAAAATAGCAATTGACCGGTATACTAATTCCAACAAAAATAATTAAAATTGAGAAAAAATAAAATAAAATTTGTAATTTGATTTTCATATGAATTCAAAGTAAAATACTTAAATAAATAGAATCCAAAAAATATTATCAACTTGATTTCCATACAAATTCCTAAATAAATATAAGTCAAAATAAAATTAAACCAAAAATAGCAATTGGATTAGTATACATATTTCAACAAAAAATAAATTGATTTTGGAATAAAAATAAAATAAAACCAGCATTTTGATTTCGATACTTAATTCAAGTAAAATATATAAATAACCGTAAGTTAGAATAAAATTAACAATGAGATTAGTTTACAAATTCCAACAAAAATAATTGAAATTAGGAAAACAAATAAAAGAAAATTTGTAATTTGATTTCTATATGAATTCCAAAGTAAAATATCTTAATAACTAAAATTTTGAATAAATTAAATACAAGTTATAATGAGGATATCGTGAATGGTGTAGGATGAGACCACGAAAGAGTGCAATGACGTCGATCTGTCTTACAGGAAGACATTGATTCATAAGAAAACGAATAGCTGAGGCAACAGCGACGAAGATGAGAACAATTCCATGTTGCTCGCCTTAGCTGTTCGACAAGGACAATGTTGTGCTACTCGCTGGAGCCATTGAAGAGAAAGATCGGAGTCAAAGGAGACAAGTGCTATGACGACGAATGGTGAGCATCGGCGTTGTTGAAGAGGTCCATGGCCAAAGAAATTCGATAATGGGGAAGACATAGCAAAGAGGGGATGAAGCTTTGGATTAAAAACGAGCTATCAATGATATGTGACCATCGGGTAGCTAGGAGCATGCCATCGTTGGTGAGTGACATGGCATCACCGACGATGGCGAGCAGATTCTCCCTAACGTTAGATAACGACTAAGGTAGACATACCGACGTCAGTGAAGATGGGAGGTCGTCGCAGTTAGTGAGAAAGCCACATCGTTGAGTTGGACAACGTAGAAGATGAGGAGTGACCGACACAGGAGAAGAAGACATCAGGCATGTTTACCATTGTGCATGTGTATATACATGCATGCATCCTACGAATAGAAATATGGGCGTACATAAACAAAGGAGCAAAAAGCTCGGAGTAGAGATAGCGCAACGGTAAGGAATAGGCTTGGAGCCACCGGAGAGAGTGTGACGGATGTCTCGGCAGATATCAACGATATTTGCATGCATATACGTGTAGATATCACAACGGTCATCATTAAGCGATAATTGGAGAGAAGTAGAAGATAACTATGTGGTAGAGTATTGCATTGAAAATGGTAGCAGCTGAGAGATATCGATCAAGAATTGGACTTGCTCTTAGAGGTTGAAGCAGAAAAATTATGGCGGGGAGAAGAGATAGAAAACACACGGTTCGGTGGAGCAATCGACGTAAGGGAATATAAGTTCAAGGTAGGTCGTCCATAGTGCATCGGTGTATATGTGGGCAATGTACTCTAATACCATGTAAACTAATAAGATAATTTTGTTGCACATATAATCACTGTATTGCTTGAGATTAACAGAGGTACATGTGCATGCAAACATTTTGGAAAAGAGTTAAGGGTATGCAACTACATGATGTATACGTAATGGAGAGTGATTAACTTATTATACTTATGATTTTCTTCCATGAAAGCTCATACTCCAATAACGTTATTCAAGTTGTATTTCGCTTCAAGCTTCTATTGTCATTTTCTAATGTTTATGATATCTTAAAAATCTAAATAGCCATAAGATACATAAATATATTCTGAAGCATCTAAGTTATGTCATTTGTCACTACAAACTTTAAAACAAATCTACCCGTGCAAATGCGCGGGTCACCCTGCTAGTTAATATTATTTAAAAAAAAATCTAAGATATCCACCTCTTGAGAATGCACAACAATTCTGACTGGTACCAGTACAACTTGCCATAGTCTTCTAGTCTTGGTCACTTATCAAAAGCAGGAACGACTGGCAATAGTATCAGTGACCAAAACTCTGGTCCATTGATCAAGAAATTACCTGTCTCAAAATTATACAGATGTATATCTGTGGCTACTACCAACAGCCAAATGCAGAGTCTGTACTAGAAAACTCTGTACACATGGTAATCTAACATGCAGGAGTCACAAGAGAGACAATCTGAATGATTACTGATGGACTGGACTAACCACGCTATTCTCGGGGGGAGCAAGCATGGGAGGAGAACTTCAGTGATATCTGCAAGTCTGCACTGATGCAATTGGCCTGCAGATAAGAATCGGAAGTTGGATGCTAATTCGTCCATCAAATTAGTGAGTTATTAGTCCTCGTCTAGAACACCACCTTCCCTAAAGACAAACGCAAGGTCAAGTCTATTTACATGATGGAATGGAGTTTGGCCTGAGGGAGGAAGTGGGCACAGGGACTACGAGCATGCCTGACCTTGATATTATGCCTCTGCAAGGCTGTAGATGTGGTAGAAGTCCAGCGCTCATGCCAATGGTCTTTTTGTTGAAGGCAATGTACCGACTGCATGATCCCACTCCCAGTGTCCAAGTTACCCCAAAGCCCTTGTTTTGGACTCTGAAGTGATGGTTCAGGTGGTATATATTTATGAGGTGAAGGAGAAAGATGTGTAAGTTCGTAGATATACAATGAGATGTTTTCCTGGATCAGATGATGGCTGGCCATGCCATGATGTAGGCAGCAGTGTGAGCAATCATAGATCACATTGCCCAACAGGCCACCTCCAAACAAGCCAGGAGTGGTAGACGGAGTAGGAAAAGAGCTTGACTAGATTCCAGAGCCGGATAGACAGAGCTGTCAGAGCAGAACAACAACATTAAACCATAATACCGCAAGATAGCATAAAAATTCAAGGTCATCAACTTATTCTGAACATATCCGTACCAACAGTATTTACGACATGCATGAGCAAAGCTTCCATCCAACAAATCATGCAACGTACTTCGCTTGTCAAGAGTGCTGCCCAGGCCTCCAACTACCGCGGTCTTTCTAGTACAATCATCGCAGTCGCAGCACATATCGCCTGTTTGAGAGGAAAGGAGAATAATCCAAGTGCACAAAATGTGGCAACTGTACATGCATGTTGTATACTCATGATAGACATGCTGCCAGCAGGAAAATAAACTCTAAGACCATAACTTTTTATTTGGGAGAAAGTGTATGGCAAGTAATTGTAATTACAAAACAGTCTAACTGCATAAATAACTCTTTTTGCAATCATCCTGCATCAGCACGGCAAATTTCATAAGGAACACTTGAACAGGCATCTTAAAACAACAGCTTTATTATATGATCGATGAACCTCTCTAGCACATGGAAAAAATGCTCAGGTCATGACACTTTGGCATAACAGCATTACTTGTAGGCTATAGGCTACAGGCTACAGCATATCATCGACAGATGATAGATCAAGATAGATCAACTACAGATTTACATTAATCACGAGAACAAAATGGCAATTCTCAATCAGATGTTCGCAGAATGGAGACGAGATTCCTATAAAGTGAAACATCGAAAGGAACAACTACTGCTGTACAAATTTCGAGAGAAGGTTGAGCTGCTAAGCTTTCGCTCTTGAAAAGAACCATTGCCTGGACTTAGATGATGTCATCCTTGCCACTAGCAGTATCATTTTCATTTTCGCAGCATCCCTTTCCAAACACTTCTTCTATGACATTGTTTGTTGACAAAAATTCATCCTCCCGACCACTAGTGAAACCAATTTCCCATGCTTTTAAATCACAATGACTACCAAAGTATCCATGTTGTGCAACACCACCAAAGCTATCGTCCCCGTAGTGGTCTTCAGCGAAATCAGGTGCTACAACACCAACCTGCTGAGCCTCAAATGACGTGCACGAATCATCATGAACATCTGCATCAAACCTGGAGGTCTGCTTATCATGATCCATAAATGACATTACAGGAAGACCCTCTGACACCATGACACCTCCCTCCACACCGCAACAAGTTTCTTGCCTATATCCACCACTGGCATAATCAAGCTCATCTTCCTCATCAGACTCTTCATAAATATTTCCCTCTGGAGGAACTTGATTGCATACTCCCTCATCTTGATCAGTAAGAGACTCAGGTGGCAAATCTTCATCAGCTCTTCTTGTGATCACAAACTCATCATCGTCACTTTCCTGCCATTCATCATTATCACTGTCAGCATTCATCGGGGCGAACCTGTTCTGCTCAGCCCTCTTCCTCAACATGAAGACATTGAAGTAGTAGGCCACTAATTCTTTAGTAGTCTTGGTTGGGAAGGCAAGTGGGAGTTCATCCCAAAAGTTCCTACCCAACGAAGCAGAATTTGATGATACCACTTCCTGGAACAAATGTTCTTCCTCTTCTGTCCACCTTGAGGCAACTGCCTCTCCCATATCACAGAATCCAAACTCTTTGAAGGTGTCTGAACCAAGGGCACTCTTGAGCTTTTCTCTTGCTTCCCTCACATGTTTCCTCACACAGTTGATTGAACCTTCATCAACACAATCACAACCTGCCTTACGGTAAACATGTTTCAGCGTTGAAGATAATTCACTGGAACCAGGCATTGGCATGACACAGTTTCTGATCCACTTGTCACTCTCATCTTCAAATCCATAACATGTGTGCGAAGGTGATGAGAGAAACGAATAATCACCCATGGAGCTGCTCTTTGCACCAGATGATCTACACTCGGGTAACTCTGCCTGATGATTTCGCCCAATGGGAACAGGTTTCCTTATGGGACAAAGGCCCATAGACGAGAAAATATCTTCCCTTTGATAAAAACTGGGAGACTGTTCGTGGTCTTCAACATAAGTATGAGCTAGTGAAAAATGTAGAGGTGAATCTACACCCTCATCTTCACTTTCCTCACTCTCATATGATGGTGGGTTGAAACTTCTGTCACATGTCCTGTATGTGGGATACTCAGGAACATCCTCCTCAGTATCTGCTGTGTAGTGGTCCTTCTCAGATATAACTGGAATGAATAAAATAATGAAACAACCATCAATTATATCTGCATATACAAAATTCCATGAAAGACAGGTGTACAGTATACTTGTAGAAAAAAGGTCACAAGTTAATTATGTTCTTACTTTCATCTTCCTGCTTCAGCCGCTTGCATTCCACCATGTCCCGCATGCCATCAGATGCAGGCCTCTTATTATGACCCACTGTAAGTGCTTCACTAACTCCACCTGCCATCAGTGATGATGGAATGGCAGCATTGACTAGACAGGTCGTGGCATTCCTTTCTGAAGGATGAGCATCAGGTACCAACTCTACATCAAATGGGCCAACCTTCTCGTCCTTTTGACAACCTTTAGGACCAAATAAACTTGTATTAGAGCCTAGGCATGCTTCTTCTACAAGGCAAAGGAAAGATGCTCAGTAATTACCTGCAATCTGGTATTTCTCAGGAAGGAAATTTGAGCGACCATTATCCGTTCCCCTCAGGTTGCCACATGCAAGCTGCGCAGTGTGGTGCTTCACAAAAACGTCACTGTTTTCTTGATACAGCATGTTTATCCTAAGAAAGAAAAATGGCCAGAGGACATAATTAGAACTAATATGGAATAATTAGTTGGCAACAAATGATCATTGTCAAGACTAGAAATAAATCACCTATCTGGGAGGGAGAACAGATCATATCGGCTATCTTAGCCACATGAACATCTTAGCCAGAAAATTAGAGGCCAAATACAATCAACGCAATGCTCAAGTTCAACTAATCAAAATGAAGTGCAAAAATGAATTTGCCATCTCTATTGAATTAACAACGTGTTTGCTCATGAATCATTTAAAGTGTATCAACAAGCTAAAATAGCGCATCATAGAAGCCCCATCAGATTCGTGAGTAAAAATCGAACAATTGGGGATCGAAGGAAACCCTACGTCTGAATCCGGCCAGCAAAAATCCTCGCAAAATTGATACAAGAAATAGCGAGGATCACAACCTAAACCTACAGATCGCCCACAGATCCGTCTCCCCAGGGATAAGTTTCGCCTTAATCGAACGGATCGGGGCCCAATTCCTACGCTTCGAAACCCTAATCTCGGGAACCTAGAGAATCAACGAGACGGGGCAAAGCTGGTACCGATCGAGAGGTCTCGGCGAGGAACGGGCGGATCCGGGGTCGAATCGGGGATTCGAGGCGATGGCCTGCGGGAATCGAGATCGGGATCGCACGTTCGGGAGGGGCAAAGGGGGGAAATTTTGGGGAAAGGTTTGGTCCACGACCGCGTCCTTTTTTTCGGCCGATTTATTTATAAAAACGGGGAAGAAAAATGGGAATAAAGCAACGAAATTACGGCTGCTTCTCCCGCCTCGGCCGCAGGCTGGCGTTCTGGGCCCCCGGCCCGTACACAGAAATGGTCAACAACATCAACAAGTAATGGGTCAAGTCCATATACACAGATATGGCCACAACATCAACAAGTGATGGGTCAAGTCGATAATCTTTAAACTTTTTTATCTTGTTCGCAACAAGCAGCTAGCTAGGCCTTCCTTGCATGCAGCTGGATGTGTCTCACACACTCTCTTCCAAGTGATCATTTGTTCATCGGATTTGCATACTTTTTTACCAGAACATACAAAAACTTACGCGTCATTTCATGGCACTCCACGGCCCACGCTGAAGGCTGGTACAGCAACTAATCCTGAACACACTAGTACCATCACAATTTACAACATGAATTACTGCATTAGCAAAGCTTCGACCCACCAATTTACGAAACACACTTCTCTTTCTGCTACAATCATCACATGGTACCTCGCCTGTTTGGCGGGCATGTTGCCAAGCAGGAAAAGAGCTGTCAGACCGTAACTTCTTGTTTGGGACAAATCCGGCAATCTAGTGTCATCAGATCGAATACACAATAATTCTGGCTACCTTACAGTTTTGGACTGCATTTATCTTGTTTCTGGTTCAATGCATTCCAGCTGTACAGCTTGCTATATAGAGTCGTCTTTGTTTTTTGTAGCTTATCAAAATGCAGGAAAGGCCGGCAATAGTGGTATCCCACAACAAAACTCCGCATGTTCGTTGGATGGAAAGTCACAGTCTATCACATGATCACATAGCCCAACAGGCCACCTCCAAACATGCTAGGAGTGGTAGACGGAGTAGGAAAAGGGCTTGACTAGATTCCAGAACCGGATAGACAGAGCAGAACAACAACATTAAACCACAATACATCAAGATAGAATAAAAATTCAAGGTCATCAGCTTATTCTGAACATACCCATACCAACAGTATTTACGACATGCATGAGTGCTGCCCAGGCCTCCAACTACCGCGGTCTTTCTAGTACAATCATCGCAGCACATATCTCCTGTTTGAGAGGAAAGGAGAATAATCCAAGTGCACAAAATGTGGCAACTGTACATGCATGTTGTGTACTCATGATAGACATGTTGCCAGCAGGAAAATAAACTCAAGACCATAACTTTTTGTTAGGGAGAAAATGTATGGCAAGTAATTATAATTACAAAATAGTCTAAATGCATAAATAACTCTGTTTGCAATCATCCTGCATCAGCACGGCAAATTTCGTAAGGAACACTTGAACAGGCATCTTAAAACAACAGCTTTATTATATGATCGATGACCCTCGCTAGCACATGGAAAAAAAAATGCTCAGCTCATGACGCTTTGGCGTAACAACATTACATGTAGGCTACAGACTACAGCATATCATCGACAGATGATAGATCAACTACAGATTTACATTAATCATGAGAACAAAATGGCAATTCTCAATCAGATGTTCGCAGAATGGAGACGAGATTCCTACAAAGTGAAACATCAAAAGGAACAACTACTGCTGTACAAATTTCGAGAGAAGGTTGAGCTGCTAAGCTTTCGCTCTTGGAAAGAACCATTGCCTGGACTTAGATGATGTCATCCTGGCCACTAGCAGTATCATTTTCATTTTCGCAGCATCCCTTTCCAAACACTTCTTCTATGACATTATTTGCTGACAAAAATTCGTCCTCCCGACCACTAGTGAAACCAATTTCCCACGCTTTCAAATCACAATGACTACCAAAGTATCCATGTTGTGCAACACCACCAAAGCTATCGTCCCCGTAGTGGTCTTCGGCGAAATCAGGTGTCCCATCTACAACACCAACCTGCTGAGCCTCAAATGACGTGCACGAATCATCATGAACATCTGCATCAAACCTGGAGGTCTGCTTATCATGATCCATAAATGACATTACAGGAAGACCATCTGACACCATGACACCTCCCTCCACACCGCAACAAGTTTCTTGCCTATATCCACCACTGGCATAATCAAGCTCATCTTCGGTCGAGGAAGGTGCCGTCGCGCTTGCGCACCTCCACCTTGAGGACGCGGCCGTCGCCCTCGCGGAGCACCCGGAAGAAGCACGTGTCGCCGACGCCGAGGCCGTTGTCCACGCAGAACTTGTGCCACCCGTACCTGAACGTCGTGCGATTGCCGCGCCCGCCCGCCCGGCTGCCGTGCTTCAGCCTCACGGGCCACCGCGTCCTTCCCATCGTCAGCACCACCCTGCGCATCGACACGTACCCGTGCGCGTCCTGGAACTCCACCGGCACGTTCTGCACGCGCGCGCGGTGGGATGGAGTTAGCTAGTTAGCTGTTAGCACGTACGATGTGACAAAAATACGTGCGCGTGCTCGTGATCGAGCAAGAACCGTGCGTGCTCACCAGGTATTGGTTCTGCTTCTCGCGTAGATTGCACTGCCTCAGGGTCACGGTGAACTGCGACGGCGCCTCGATGTCTATCGTCGCCGTGCCGCTTCCACTGCCTGCGAAAGGCGCTGTGATATGGTACTGGCTTCCGATAGAAATACAGAGAGGAGCAAGGGAACAACGATCGAGCGGGCGTACCAGCGGCGTCCTCGTGCTGGTAGTGCCTACGGCACGTGCTGTCGTCGAAGACGGTGACGGTGAACACAGCGGTGCCGTCAAAGCGGAAGACGAGGAAGTGCCCGACCTGGAGGTCGTGAGCGCGGGCGAACTGCTGCCAGCCGCGGTCGAGGTACGCGTCGCCGTCGCCGTCGACGACCACCTTCACGTCCCACAGGCGCTGCTCCTCGCCGGCCACCTGCAGCTTCGCGTCCCGGAGCTCGCGGTACTTGAGCTCCCTCGCGAACTTGTCAGGCAGCCTCTGCACCACGGAATTAAGCAGGTAGTACCGTAAGTGTAGAAACTGATCGAAGAGATATGATTAGAAAATGGAGAGCTTGAATTGCGTGTGTAGGATGTACATACCAGTTTCTTGGGGGTGACTCCGGGGAGCATGATCTTAAAGAACTCAAAATCGTTCAAGTTCAGATTAGCCATCGCCTCTTCCATTTCAGGATCTCTGCATAGATAGATAGCTGGATTAGGATCCGTAAGAAATAACTATGACTAGTCTATGACTATTTATCTGTACGTGACTTATTTAAATTTGTTTGGACCAAAAATTACACAGTGCTGACATGATTTATTATTAGCGTTCATTTTTACTCACAATTTACTACCACTAATCCTCAGTGTGCGGCAACCATGGCGGTAGCAATCCACCTCCAGCACGTTCACCATGCATCAATTAACCCAAAATCAGAACATGAATTCAAACAAACATGAAAACTGAAAACAACAGAGAAGGGCACGAACGGCGGTGCCGGCGGCGTCATGAAGCCGGGCGCACTCGGGCGAGAACGGGCCGGGCCGAGGGGGCAGCAGGGGCGGCGCGTGGGCTGAGCCGCAGGAGCGCGCGCCGGCGGCGGAGGAGCTGGGCCGAGCAGGGAGGCGCACGGGGAGGCACCAAGGAAGCCATGCGGCGAGGAGAAAAACACCAGGCAAGAAAATGAAATGGGGAAGAAGCAAGGCACTGGGTGCATTCGGTAGAGGAGAGAGAGAAGTGAGATGAGGGAATAAAGGAAGGAAGGGATCAACTGATCGAGAGAAAATGAGTGGCAGGTTGATTCGGCCAAATAGAAAAAAAGAGGATATTCGGTCAAATAGAAAAAAAGGGATTAGAGAAAAGGAGAGATTAAGAAAATAAGGGTAGAAATTAGTAATTAAGGAAATGATATATAAATAAAAATTTAGTGAAAATTAGTGGTAGTAAATTGTCAGTAAAAATGAACGCTAATAATAAATCATATCGGCATTGTGTAATTTTTGGTCCAAACAAATTTAACCTGGCCACTCATTTTCTTTATTCCCTCGTCTCACTTCTCTCTCTCTCCTCTACCGAATGCACCCAGGTGCCTTGCTTCTTCCCCATTTCATTTTATTGCCTGGTGTTTTTCTCCTCGCCGCGTGGCTTCCTTGGTGCCTCCCCGTGCGCCTCCCTGCTCGGCCCAGCTCCTCCGCCGCCGGCGCGCGCTCCTGCGGTTCAGCCCACGCGCCGCCCCTGCTGTCCCTCGGCCCGGCCCGTTCTCGCCCGAGTGCGCCCGGCTTCATGGCGCCGCCGGCACCGCCGTTCGTGCCCCTGCTCCTCGGCTCCCTGCGCCCACGGCCGTAGCTGCGCCCGCGCCTGGCTCCCTCCTGCTGCCGGCGCCGCCCCGGCTCCCTCGGCCCGCCAGGCCGCCTCGCTCGGCCTCTTGCTCACTGGGACTCATCCCCCCCCTCCTTTCTCTGCTGTTTTCAGTTTTCATGTTTGCTTGAATTCATGTTCTGATTTTGGGTTAATTGATGCATGGTGAACGACGTGCTGGAGGTGGGTTGCTACCGCCATGGTTGCCGCACACTGAGGTATACCCCCCTCTACCTCTTGCTCTGTGATGTGGTTGATGCTACTGTGAGCTCTCTGTGCTTGGCCTAGCTTACATGGGGGTTCGGGTGAGCAAGAAGAATGGGGAAAAATGGTGATGGTGTTGTTCATACTGGGGTTTTCATTTTGGGCAAAAGATAGTGGGGAAATGTGGGCTACCTTGATGTCTTGGTCGGTTTGGGGGATGGCCGGCAGTGGTGGTCGTCGCCGTGGTGGTGCTGACCGTGTGCTGGTGCTCCTCTTGCTCCCTTCGTGCTTCTGGTCCTGGTTGTCAGTCTTGGCGTAGTCCTGGGGTTCGGTGGTGGTTCGAAGCCGTCTTCCCTTCTCCCTTGCCCCTCTTCTCCGGTTGTTCTTTGTGGGGGTTTGGCGAGTGATAATGGTGGGTGATGCTTGGTGAGGCTGGTGGCTTGCTTTGTGGAGAGGCGGTGGGTTTTGCTTGGGCTTGTGGGTTGTGATGGCTTTCTTGCCCTCGGTGGGTTGTTGGATGAACTGAGGGTGATGGTTGTGCTTAGGCTTCTTGCTAAGCTTTGCCTTGTGGAGGCAGTGGCATGCTCTTTCTTGAGCTCTTGCTCTTGGTTGTGTTGTGGTTTGCTACTTGTAGTGGCAGTGAGAAATGTTGATGCTTGGCTTTGTGTTGGCCTTCGGATGGGAAGTGAAATGGGAGGGTCGTGAGGCTTGACTAGGGGTGAAGGCTTATGGGGGAGGTGGCTTATCGTAGTGAGGCATTCAACTGTGTGAAACACTCTGTGAGGGGGAAGGTTTTATGAGGCATAGGGGATTCGGCTGGTATCTCTTGCCCTGCTCATTCCATTCTTGCCCCTCCCTTATCTCCAATACTCTTACATCTCACTATTTCGCTTTGGTCCATTGGTTCGCCGACGCCGTCCTCGTTCCGTCGTCTTCCCCTTGTTCTCTACACTATTATGTGGCCTTTTTACTGCGGTGGGTAAGTCGGTAATACGGAATGTGAGTGTTAGGCTAGGTAAAAGGAATGGGCCAATGGTTCATCAGGCCTTGTTTGATTTTTCTACGGTTAAGGTAAGTCAATATAACGTGGGTGTCGGATTCTGCTAATTGTCGGGTGATGAAACCCACTAGGGTAAGATGGTGCCGACTAATATAGGTTGGTCTGGGAACCTCGGTGATCTTCGTGGAACCTGACGACAACTCCTTTTCTATTTCTAACTTCCATTTAATGCATTTGGTCTGCTAATTGTCTCTTTGTTTTTTGTGGGCGATGGAAAAGTGGCACGGGTTTAGATCGACTGAGGAAAGGGTTTGACTGGCTGGCAATGAATGGACAAGGAAGGGCTTCGGCGATATGCGAGATTTTATTATTCGTTTGAAATGTATGCGGGATTGTAATTTATATTCTGATCTATTGTAACGGATTCTTGTAATTAATTTGAGTGTAATAAAGTTATATTATTACCTTAAAGTTCATATTGCAATTTCTGGATTTCTGGAGATTGGTTATTGTAATTTAATTTTGCGTTTGAATTTAATGCTTTACTTTCGCTTGTAATTAATTTTTGTATGTTGCTTTGATGTAATGAATTATTGCAATTTAATGTCGAGTTTGTATTTAAATGATTTACCTTTGATTGTAATGGATTTTTGTAATTGACTCTGAGTTTAAATTGATGATGAGATACTGATTTGGAGATTCTATTACAAAGTCTGATAATAAGTCCCGAATATTATTAATTGCTATGCGTTCAATTGCTTGTGATTCATTCATAATGTAATTTATATCAGAGATCGTATTTGTTTTATTTCTGGTTGTAATGAATTCTGGCAACTGATTCTGGGATTATATTAGCGATTTATTCTTGCGGCAAAAAAGTATATTGCAGATTCTGTTAGACTATTTATAATATTATCTTATATAAAATTGTTTGGTGATGCGATTAATATTAATCTGGAGTTATGCTTTGTTCGTGCTTAGAAAATTTTAAATTACTGCTAATTACAGATTAGCGATGTTTAGATTAGTTTAATTTCTTGGGTTCTCACGTAATTCAGTATAATTTTACCTTGGGACACGATATATGAATACGCAGAGGGGCAGCTATTGTAAAATTCCAGGCAATAATCATGTAGTCGATTCATTTACGCACGTTTTACATTTATTGGTTTCTTTCCAAATCAGTGTATGAAAGAGATTGATATATACAAAATTTACAGTCGGTTCAGACTTCAGGCTAATTGGGCAAAAAATGAAGTTAGATTTGTTTTCTGAAGATTAGCGCAAATCAACGCCTTGATCCAGGGCCGTGGAGCTCATCATGACATTTGAATCGATCTGCTTGTCAAATTTCTTCCTTCTGCGTGCTTCAAATTCCTCGAATCCATCCATCTGCAACAGACGGAGAAAAGAAATTAAAATTGAAACAAGGTTGGCTAAGTTGCAGGAATCTGTAGAGGCTTCATGCCACTAACCTCTTGGAACTGGTCCATCGAGATTGGATTGTCATGCAGTGATATGTTCTGAAGAGCCTTGCAGTCTCTCAGTAGGTTTCGGGGAAGCTGCAAATGAAGATTTGAGGTTTGGTGACTCGTTGCTTCTTATTTTGTAACGGCACAAAAGACTACCAAGTACACAATAATACAATCAAGATATTTCATAGTTAAACGAATTGCCCTTGGGTGGTTAATTTCACTACCTTACACCCTAAAGGTGTCAGGTTCAAGCACACAATATATCAGTGCTTATAAAAGTAAAAGCAGTCAAAGAGGCCACATAAATTCATTGGTACGCACCTGACGAATTTTGTTTCCATTCAATGATAGGGATTTGAGGCAAACAAGGTTGCAAATTGATGAGGGCACATCTTCAATTGAATTTCCTGAATATTTTGCTTGAAGGTTAGTGCTAAGATGATGCCTTGGAAATGAAAAACATGCTATACTTTGTACAAAAGATATCTAAAAATGGATATGGTATCCCCTTCCCAATGGAATCTAGGTGCTAGCGTAGGAAATAGGAAAGTGCAATGCTGTGGAGCACTCATGTTTTGCTCTGGCGTAATGCTCTCCTTGTGTTCCAACTTCCAAACAAAGTGAGGGCCAGCCCTCAACTCATAAAGGGGAAGTGTGTCCTTAAGAGGCTATGACTGTGACACCACAAAATTATTTGTAGACTAGCAAATGGTAAGCAGGTAAAAATGCCATATAGGGTAGTAATGCAACTGTAAAACAGTCACATGGGTGCATGTGCATGTGCACATGCAAGCAAATAGGGAAAACAAAGAAATTTAAATTAGATAATGGTGGTATTGCAGAAACTGATGGATTTACCGTTTGCCTGCAGTTCTTCCAGGGAATTGCAACCTCCAATTGATTCTGGAAGTGCCTTTAGTTTGTTATCAGATACATTGAGTAGCAAGATCTGCATCAAGCAAAAACAAAATGATGGTAAACCAGTGATAACAATAGCACATTGACCATTACAAAACAGAACTTCCGAATACCTACTAGTAATGCAGAAAATTGATGGAATTTATCAAACTTAACTAGTTTCAGGTAATGAACTGTAGAATCAAGACTTATTTGATTCTGACAAGGAAACTTGTTTTGTTTTGAATCCTAAATACTATATCCATTTTTTTTAGGAAACGAGACATTCCTTTTGTGCTCGAGAACAAGTCAGTTTCCAAATATAAGATAAGTATCGCATCTTGAGCCAAATAAGAAACTTACATTGCGCAAATCTCCTACACTCGTAGGCAAGCACAGTAAAGAATTCTGTGACATCGAAAGTTGTTGAAGATTTGATAGAGAACCCACTGGATGGAACAAAAAAAATCATGTTAGAAAATGGAGGCAATAGTTAAAAGAATATTATAGAAGTCATAACTCTCTACTAACTTGTTGCTAGGACGAGGGTTCTACACCTAGACAAAGGTCACTGTCGTTATGTAAACATATAATAACATTTTGCATGTTTCACTTCTATTCTGATAGAAAGATAGATAGGATCATAGGAACTAACATTCTTCAGGCAAGATAGAGATCCTATTTCTGTCAAGTGTGAGGATTTTAAGGTTCCGCAGGTATCCAATGTTAGCCGGAATGTTTTCAATCAAATTACCAGCCAAAACCTACAGGAACAAAAAGAGAGAACATAGTTCATTATCAAGCCACCATTATCCGAAAAAAGAAAATAGACAAAAGAAGGAAGAACCATAGCTTGGAAATACACATCTCTAATCAGATAATCTACGATGACTTCTACCAACAAGAACTCTTACAAGTCTTTGCATATTCACAAATCTGCCAACTTCATGGGGAATCTCAACTGCAACATAAAAGAGAATAAATTGATATTGCTCAAGAGAAATACAAACATCAAAGATATAAAAGCAGCACATAGAGTTTATAGCTTGTCAGATTTAAATTAGGAAAGTCTGTCTAAGTAAGATGATAAGAATAATATTGCTCAGTTCAAAAAAAGGAGAAAGTTCTCTGCACAAACTGTTAAAGAAACCTGGTGTTGTAGGGGCGGCCCACTGGCCCCACGGCACAGGCGGCGCGACAAAGGGTCCCCGAGGGACCCGGCAGTGCTTCAGGGGCTCCGAAAACGACCCCGGAGCCACCCTCCCAAAGGGGCTCCGAAGTCCCCGAAGACGCTTCCGGAGGCTCCGAAGGCAGCACCAAAGGCGACCTTCGGAGGGGCCTTCAGGGCCTCGAAGGTATTCCCGAAGCCTTCGAAGGGTTCCTGAGGACCCCCAAGGCCGGCTCCAAGAATGTCCCCTGAGGGGGCCCCGTGGGCCCCCCGAAGGAGGACCCCCGAAGGGGCCTCGCAACCATCAGCAAAGTGCAACAAAGGTGGACCAAGCTCACTGTCCGGGTAGACCAGGTCTAGGAGAGTCTACCATGCGCCGGGGTCTACCCTTAGGCTAGGAAAAGCTCTTGCTACCCCTAGGGTAGTTCTACTTTCATAGGGGTATGTATGTAACTTCATGTACCCAGCGGGAGAGGCTAGCCTCCTCCCCCTATCATTTTGGGAGAGAGAAAAACATTTCTGACAATTAATACAAGTACATTTCCAGCTAGAATCCCACTCTTGGGACCCTTCGGCCCCTCGCTTAGAAACCAAGGGTCCCCCTCACTTTACTGTCTGGTCTTTTTACTACGACAGTTGGCGCCGTCCGTTGGGTTCGGCAGGAAGGTCACAATCACGAAGCATCAGATGGCCCCCAAGAAGGCCGCACCCAAAGTTTCAATGGCAAGCAAAGAAGAAGAACAAGAAGACCAAACACCCCGAGGGCTGCGAGCAAGACTTTCAAGCGAGGCAGCCTCTGCATGGACCACTAAGAAGAAGCAAACAACTCCACCCATGGTGACATTGTCGGGACGCCCGCCATCAAGCATCCTCCCCGACAACCAAACCTGCCCACCCCGAGAGTTGGGGTGACCCGGAGGCCTATGAGACCTGCTGAAGAAGAGTGGCCGACCTCGGCTGATGCTCAGCTGCAGCGATCACGTGGAAGCCTCACTGCCCCAGCGCCTCATCGGACCCCTCGGCGGTGGTCGACGCCAAGAATCGACCTCGCCACCGCTGAGCTGGGCTCAAGCAATCAAGCACAAAAGATTTCAAAATGTACGGGGGCTCCCCCTCGCAAAAACTAGGGCTCCCCAGAGCCCTATCTAAAAAAGTAAGGGAGACGGCGCAAGGCTTTGCCTCCCCCTCACAAAAATTAGGGCTCCCCGGAGCCCTATCTAAAAAGGTACAGGGGACGGCGCGAGGCTTCGCCTCCCCCTCGCTTAGGCCCCCACGGAGCCCTATCTAGCGGCATGACTAAGACAGGTAGTTCATAACACAATCACACCATTTTTTATTAAACTCAGCATAACATACACATCTCACAACGCCTCAACGCGAGCAACAAATACAAAAATAATAACAACAATAATGATGTACATACAAATTACAGGACGATCACGGCGCACCGCGTTGGCCACGCGCACCCGCAGAGCAAAGTCTCACTCCTCCTGGTGCATTGCCCACTAGCAGTTCCTCGTCGGACGCTTCGGCAGCTAGCAACTCCTCATATTCCCTTCGCGTGACCACATCCTCGGGCGTGTCAGACGAGCTCGTCGAGGCTTTAGGATGCGGGGCGTAATGGTCCCGGGACGCTACTGGCAACCCCCTGGTGCTCCCGAAGGCCGCGATCTCTTCCGCCTTCGCGGCCTCCTACGGATACTAAGAACGCTTTCATAGAACCAACAGTTATCCTCCTTCCACCACCGCCATTTCGCGCCATGGCAGAGGACGCTACTGAAATAAATCCTCGAGGCCACTTCAGCAGAACCTCGCGCCCTCCTTCAACGTCCGCAATAAAGAGTCTTGATTATACGCCCATAAAGTGACGAGGACCCCACTCCAAGACATTTGAATAAGCATCGTTTCCTCAGATAGACCACTAAGCACAACTTCAAATAACGACGAGGTCAAGGAGAGCTCGGCAAATCAAAAACATTTCATTTAACCAGAGGAAATTACACAAAAGGGTTTTCCTCCTGGAGCCCCTAGCAGAGTAAGAAAAGTACAGAGCGAAGCCCTAGACTACGCTAGAAGTTTGAGCTGCTCGCAAGCGGAGGGTCACACCTGCCTTCGTGAGCGGACCCCGCTGTCTCTTCCAAGACTTCGCTCGAGACCATCGCGAGCGCTTTCCTTTGGCCTACTGTGTCTCGCAGACCGCCGAACGACGCGGTCGCGTCCTTGTGGCCAGCCGCCTCAAGATCCTCCAAAGAGACCTCGCTGCCCTGCGTGTTTGGCACTCCACGCACGACTCTTCTACAGTAGCTACTGGCGATCACCGCAGTGGCGAGAGCGCATTATGTGCGCGCTCGCCTTGTTAAGCGAGGCTAAGGTCGTGCACCGTGCCACGATCGCACAATGGTCTCTCAGATGAACGCTGCTGCGTCGCGCACACCTCCCAACGCTTTTAAAGGCGTTTGAGGTGATGTCCGCTCGCTGGTCTGGAGAATCCTCGTGGCACTGCACGAGTCAAGCGTCACGGCATCCTCGAGAGTCTCCAGAGCCTCAAAAGCGCCGAGCCCCATGTCGTTGGATAGCTCGCGCTCTGTCTCAACCTCCTCCTAAGCGCCCGCTTCATGAAGCCTCCACCATCCCAAGGCGTCCGACACTTGCTCTCCAAAGTTTTTACCTCACCGCGAGGGAATCGCGCCACCGCCGAGGGTCTCGTTCTTGGCGTGTTCTTCTCCACTCGCTCAATCTTGCCAAGCATCGAGATATCGCCGTCAACGCCTGTGAAAGCATCATCGCTGCGCATCAAAGACACCTTAGCAATGGGCGAATGTAACGGGCGAGGGCGCCGGTACTACTTACGAACCTTCATGGCATTCGCCTCACGCCCGAGCATGTCCTTACGGCCATTTTCTTGAAGAATCGCTGAGATGGGGCGAATGCACGAAGTCTCCAACCACTCGCACACTTTGGCAGCCACGGATCGACTATGAAGTCCTTGTTACACATGGGAGCACGCCCACAGGCCCACACCGCCAGAGTAGGGCGTCGGGCGCGAACCCTCGACCCATGAGAACCACCGCGCCATCCCCATCGCGTCCGGCTCCCCATCATCCGCCTCCTCGCAGCGCGTCACCGCCTACATGGCCGAAAGCAAGTATCGACGCCAGACACGCAATCACACACACGGAGTAACATTCACTACCTTAGGGCGACCGTGGAGCAGGAGGGTCGTCGGCGGCGACATCAGCACGCCCCGGAGTAGGCGGGGTGGCCAACACAACCTCGACATCCACGCCATAAATAAGCGACAGAGTGTCTTCACCCGAAGACTCGGCAATAACAACGCCAGTTAGCCCGATCGCGCTGTCGCTTGGCTTACTCACCATGTACGCGCCTGTGGCGTCCCTCGACACGTCCTCGTCAGCCGAGTTGGCGCGCTCGCTTGACGAGGAGCCGCTCGAGGCGGAAGATTCCACTGCTCCACTACCGCCAACTTCTTGGCGGCGGTTCCGAGTCCTCCGCCACTTCCGCGGGTCGTTTGCGCACATGAGGCGGAAGTCTTGGCAGCCGCATCGCGCAATAGGCTCCACCACCGACCTCGGCAAGACGAAGATTTTTTTCAGCGTCGTCCGGACGCTCGAAAAGGCGAACCGATGGAGCATACGCCCGGTTAAGCCGACTCTCCCGCACCATTGTGACGCTCAATGCTCCTCGCCGTAGGGGCCTGTACACCTCCGCATGAAAGCTTTGGTAATGGGTAAGATCAAAACCATCACCAATACAACCGTGAAGCCATGCCAAAACGAGCAATGATACCAAACGGAGAAAAGAAAAGGCGCCGAGATCCGCACTCGCGTCCTTCACAGTGAGGATCGGGCGCCGATCTTCAACCTCCGATCTCCACACTCCAACTCGGGCCGAGGCCAAATCCGAAGGCACAGAACTCCTCCACCGTGTCTCAGGGAGAGGCGTTCGTTACATCCAATAAGCCGGGCGAGGCCTCTCCTCAAGACCGAGATCAATCTCGGGCCGGCGATGAGTCGATTGGCTCGCCCGAGATTGCGCATCATCTCTAAGAACGACTTATGGTAGAACCACCGCCGAGTTCGGGCCGGTGATCCCAAATGTTACGCTGCCACCGGTAGGAAGGTACGTCCGCACCGGGTCCTCTACCGAAGTTTACGCTGCCAAATTTTAGCGTCTCACCGGTGTTCTTCTTCTTCTTCTACCGGCAACGTCCGTCGTGAAGATGGGCAAACAAATGCCCTTCACCATCGGCTCCACCGCCAAGCATCCATTCAAGACCCCAACTTCACGATGGAGTTCGCGTCGATTCGCCAACTCCACCCCAGATGACCGAGTCGCGTCCTTAACCGGTGACGATGGCAAACGGAGGCTAACGCCAAAAGAAGCGATGAAGACCACCGCTTCATCCGCTGAGGCGCCGGGTGTCTCTTCCTCGAGCGCGGACCTTTTCAAGGCTCTCCAACTTGCCCTCGTCGACAAGAGTGTTCAGACAAGATCGGTCACGGTGGACCTCCCTAACTCGCCAGGTAGTACATCGCTTCCCCAAGACTTCAGACGCTTCGACATGCTCGGCAAGAAGATGGACCCTCGCCGAAAAGCGAAACACCGCAGCAGAACAAATCGCAAAACAGACGGGCCGGAAAATCGAAATGAACACCAAAAGGGAGGAACGGGGCGCATATTTATAGGTGGGCGAAACCCGCGGGTTGGAAATGAGGCGCCACGTGCACGCACCCTACAGCACGCCTGCCATTCATTAAACCGGCACAAAGCCCAGAGGTCGACGCATGGAACCCCAAGAGACACAGCGGCGCCATTTATGGCCCACAACAACCTAGGCCGCGCACCACCCCATGGCGCACGGAACCTGTGAGCCGCCGAACACCACCAAAGCAATTTCACCTTCGTTGGCTCTTCCAAAGATACGCTTTGCCAAGCCTGAGGGGACGGTGTGCCTAGACCCTCCGGAAGAATGGCGCGGTTTCGGCCATGGCGAAGCAGGACCTCGACCACGAGGAGCTTGTCGTAGGGGCGGCCCACCGGCCCCACGACACAGGCGGCGCGACAAAGGGTCCCCGAGGGGCCCGACAATGCTTCAGGGGGCTCCGAAGGCGACCCCGGAGCCGCCCTCCCGAAGGGGCCCTAAAGTCCCCGAAGACGCTTCCGGAGGCTCAAGGCAAGACTAGGTGACCTTCGGAGGGCCCCAAGGTATTCCCTGCCTCCGAAGGTTCCTAAGGGCCCCAAGGCCGGCTCAAGGATGTCCCCGAGGGGTCTCATGCCTCCTCAAGGGGCCTCATGATTATCGAAAGTGCAACAAAGGTAGACCGAGCTCATCTGTCTGGTAGACCAGTCCAGATACCTACCATGCGCCAGGCCTACCCTTAGGCTAGAAAGCCCTCGCTACCCCTAGGGTAGTTGTACTTTCATAGGGGTATGTATATAACTTCATGTACCCATCGGGGGAGGCTATAAATAGCCTCCTCCCCCTATCATTTTGGAAGAGAGAAAAACATTTCTGACAATACAAGTACATTTCAATTTGAACCCCACTTGGGACCCTTCGCCCTCGCTAGAAACCAAGGGTCCCTCTCACTTTACTGTCTGGTCTTTTACCACGACACCCTAAGAAAAAAAAAAAAAAGGGGGTCCAATTGTAGCGATTTTGCTCCAAATATATGCACTAGTTCACAGAGCCAAGCGAAAAAAAAAAGTGTGCAGAAAAGTGTACTCGCATATGATACTGCTGTGCTAATAAAATAAAGAAAGTAACAGGCAACTTACAACCAGCTTTTGCTAACTGCGTACCAGCAAAAGAGAAAACATCGAACACAAACATTGCAGATTACAAGATATGAAGAGCTTTTATTCACTTGTGATCTATTAATGTCCATTGTACCCTAAATGGAATAAATAACTACATGAATCTGATTACCTATCTTGTTGTTTGTCAAATCCAGAGTTCTCAGGGAATTCCCCACTTGTAGAACTTCATTTGGTACTACCTGCAAGGGAACACCGATATTAAACAACTCTGGAAGAAAAATGCAATATCACAATAAAAGAAATGTAGAAAGGCACCCATGTTCTGGTAGAGACATCAAATATAAGTTGACTTATATGCTAAATCTTTCAAATGTGATAGCTATATAATAGAACAGACGCATATGAAGACAAACAACTGAACAAGCACCAAGGTGAACCCTACAAATTTTCATTCTGTGCACCAGTATCATCTACCAGGCTTCTGTATAAAAACAAGTACTCGCTGAAATCTTACAAGTTGGTGAGTGGTGATTACATGTTTAATCAAGCAAACGAACTTCAAATGCTAAATAAAAATTACATCATTGAAGAAGTAACCACAGTACACAAATAGAGGTGGGAGAAATCATAAAAGTGTTTTTGCAATACTTTAAGGTCAATACCGATACTTTTGTTTAGCAACAGCATATATTGTCCAATTGAGTTATGAGGGGACTTGCTTGTATTGGTGGCACGCCCCTAAAATGCACGGTTTTGGAGTGTCATGTACCAAAATTTTCCTAATTTTGCATTTCTTTAATTTCAATCCTTGTACCAACAATGTCTACCATTTACAATGAAACCAGTGGTTCCACAGAGCAGGGGGGAAACCCGTCCGGTTTACCGGATTTCCCGGTGGGGACCGGGATCCAAAATCCCGGCCGGAATTCTTCGAATTCAAATTCAAAATCAAAATCTCGGTGGTTAGATCCCAAATTCAAATTCCTTTCTTCGAATTTCGGACGGGATTTTTCCGGGATTTCCAATTACCGGCCGGTAACGGAGAAATGGCGCCGGGCGGGATTTTGCTAGGTTCCGGTTTCTTGATCCTTGCCACAGAGTATGTTAAATGCTTATTTGTTAATTATGTCACCAGCAACTTTTCCACGAGAAAAGAAAGTAACACACTTCCAAGTTAATTCATCACCACGGATGATTACATACTTTTTACTAGCAAGATTGCGCCTTTCTTCCACCTAGCAATCCTATGGAACCAGGAGACAAAGAAATGACCAAACTTTGCTTGACCTGATGCCTATGTAGCACCTTGGAAAATCCCAATCGAACTGCTTAATAAAAGAGCATCATAATTCTTCTAAGAATCATGTACTAACTTCTAAGAATCAGAACTCAGGAGCGCTAAAATCGCGGATGCCACAATCGAAAGACGAGAGAGAATTGGGAAACGGTCCTAAATTTACAGAAAATGGACGGACGCTGCGGGCAAGGACCTTCAATCTGGCGTCCCGGAGGGCGACGATCCCGGTGGAGCGCCACCGCGCGACGCGGCTGGCCGGCGAATCGGAGCTCCGGCTGCTGCAGCAACCCATCTTGGAATAGATTTTGTTTGGGGGTCGTCTCGTCGACTTTGGAGGAGGCGGTGGCCGGTGGGATCTACGGATCTACCGATGCCTACCTCGCCCTCGCGTTTTCACTGTGGACTGGGACCCGGCTGGCTGCCTCTTCTCGCCGGACGGTGGGCCCCAGGTGTTTTGTGGACACCGTGGACACGGCGGGGACGAGGGAGGTTGTTCGGAGTGGAACGGAGCAATGGCTGAAACCGGTAGTTTGGTCGGTATCTCACTGTAAAATTGCAATCAATCGTGTTGCTTCGTAATCGTACGTGCGATCAGATAAGATTGCAGTCTAAAATAAAGGTGTTCACGTGGTTAATATTTAGAGGAGAAAAAATGATGCAGCAAGCCGAGCGTATAACTAAGGTTATATAGTAGAACTGAGGTGTTATTTTAGTTGCATTAACATCAAATAGAGTGTAGCACATGCTAATAATTTATGATGCATACACCCCAAGTTCCTTACAGTGTAGCACACTAGCACATGCTTCATGCACTTTCTACACTACATTATTTGGGAACGGAAGCATCCAGCATGGCTTCCAAACTTGGGCTTAATTCGCGTGAACCAACACAAACACAAACTAGGCCACCGCTTTCCAAATAGTAGAAACATAAGGCCCAGGCAGTTTAATTTACCGGTGCAACTGCCCGCGCCGGCGCTGCACATCGTCCAGCAGCGCATCCACGGCCTGGTACGACGACCCTCCCGCCTCCACCGCCCGCCGTGCGAGCTCCCCGACCTCCCTCGCCCTCTGCCGCAGCCTCTCGTCCGCCATCGCCGCGCGCACCCTCTCCGCCACCTTCTCCCTGCCCACCACCACCCCGCCCAGCTCCTCGCCTCCCCACACGTACCCCCGCTCCGCGCCGACGCCGACGCCCGTGCCAACGATGCCCACCACCAGCGCCTCGTTGTAGAACTGCTCCGCGAACACCGGCCACGCCAGCACGGGGACGCCCGCCGCCGCCGCCTCGGTCACCGCGCCCCACCCGCAGTGCGTCACGAACGCGCCCACCGCCTCGTGCCTCAGCACCGCCACCTGCGGGGCCCAACCCCGGACCACCAGCCCGCGGCCCCCCGCTCCGGCTTCTATGTCCGGAAGCGGCGCCGCGTTCTTGTCCCCGACGACCCACACGAAGTTCACGCCGGAGTCGGCGAGTCCCATGCCGAGCTCGGCCACCTGCTCGCGCGGGAACCGGGTGAGGCTACCGAAGCAGACGTACACCACCGACCGCGCGGGCTTTGTGTCGAGCCATCCCAACACGCGCGCGGCCTCGGAGACGGCGCCCGCCTCCCCGCCGCGGCCGCGCTCCAGGGTGTCGTCGCCGTCGCCGTTTACGAGGCAGACCGGTCCAACGGCGAACACCGGCTTCCCTGTGTCCCTCTCGTAGTGATCGATGTACCTTTGCTCGAGGTCGGCGAACGAATTGACGACCCACCCGGCCGTGGCGCGCTCGACGTCGAACATGCGGTTCAAGAACTCCCGCGAGTGCGCGCCGGGAGCGTCGCCTCGGCGAGCCTCGACTTGGTGAGCCGCACTTGTCCGGGAGGCCCGGCACGAGGAACGGCTCGGTTTCCGACGCGACGCTCTCCTGAGGACCGCAGCAGAGCCCGCTGCACAGATAGCGCGAAGCATCCCGTGCCGGTGAACGCGTACCGCGGGATGCCGAGCTCGGGGGCGGCGGTGGCGGCCCACGGGAGGACGCCGTCGAACACGACGGCGTCGGCGGTGTGGCGGCGCAGGAGGTCAGCGAAGAGCGGCGCAAGAAGGTCGACGGCGATGGCGAAGGGCCCCGCGAGCTCGCGGGTGGGGAGGTCGTTGGCGCTCTCGTGCCCGCCCGTGAGCCCCACGGCCTCGGCGGGCAAGGGGAGCGCGTGGATGCGGATGCGGAGGCCCGCGGCGGCCGCGCGGGCGACGGGGCCGCCGAGCCTGGCGGCGTTGGCGCGCGTGAGGACGAGCGTGGCGTCGGCGCCGCGGGACGCGAAGAGGCGGGCGAGATCGGACATCGGCAGCGCGTGGCCCGGCGTCGGGAACGGGATGAAGTACATGCGCGGCGCCGCGTTCTCCGACGACGGCTGCATGGCGAAAGCTCGGTGCCGGAGAGCGGTGATGGGGAATGGTGACTTGGTGAGCGAGTGAACAACTCTTGGGCAGGATGCACGGTGAATGAGTACACTTGCAATACTTTGGAAAGGGTATATATAGGCGCCTTGAAACACAAAGATGATGCGTCGATGCCGATATGAGAGGGCGGGAAATACGATTTCACGTGGGCTGCGCTGCCGCTGAGCTTATCGGTCCGGTTTAAGATCACTTCTAGTTGGAGTATACAGCAGTGTTGTTTTCCTTTTGCGACACAATGACACCGATACATCACCGGTTTAGATCGTTAGTTATCTTGTCAACCACCAAGGCATGCATATGGCATTTCTTGGCTCTACCAACATGGCATACAGAAGAATTACATGTATTCAGAAACATGACATACATAATCACAGACATATATTCAGACACAGCAGAATTTTTTTTTCTCCTTGCATTAGATCAGAACAGATTTAATCAGTGAAATTCCTCCCGAAAACAAAGTAGACATCAACAAATCATCTCCTGTGTCCTGACTCTTATATCCTGGTTTATACAGTCCTTCACTGCTATTCGATCCTAGAGGTGCTATTTGATCTCACTTCTTTTATCTGTCTTGAAAAGTACAAAGACAAGGACAAACGCACGAGGATGGATAGGACATAAAACCTCGTACGATGGAGGATACGAATCCTACAAGGACAATATTCTGCAGCAAGCACACAATATCTTTGTGACAGAAGACATGCTTGTTTTACCGGTGAGTGGTACTGAGCGTTGGGTTGCTGATTTGCTCTAATTAAGTGGCAACGTCAAATACACAAATATTTGCATACATTAGTCATATATAAACCATCTGATAACCCTCTCTATTATTCATTCATTTTATTTGTAACGATGCAACAAAATACACTCCATATGGACTACAGTGGAAACAAAAGACTGACCAATATAGCTAGTTAAAACAGGTGAAAGGTAAGGGGTGGATGTAGACTTGTATAATGTAGAGTCCTTGAACAGGTAAACACTAAACAGGCAGCAACAATATGTCTAGGATTGCTACTAATTAAGCCACGGCGGGCATGTCCTTGAGCCACGGGTCCAGGGGCTTCCCAATGGAGTAGACAATGAAGCCGATCTCCCTGAGCTTCTCGGAATCGATGACGCTGCGGCCGTCGAACAAGAAAGCCGGCTTCTGCATGCTGTCGTATATCTTCTTGTAGTCAAGTGTCTTGAACTCCTCCCACTCGGTCAGGATGCAGACACCATGAGCCCCCTTGGTGGCTTCATACGCGTCCCAGGTCACGGACACCTCCTTCACAGCGGTTGGGCTCATCGGCTGGAGGTGGATCGGGTGGTCCCAGTCGAACTTGTTCATCGCGAGGTCGCGCTGGATCTGATCCTCGGTCACCTGAGGGTCATAGATGCTGATCTTGGCCTTGTCTCCAAGGAGGCCCTTGCAGACGTCAATGGCGGCAGTTTCCCTCGTGTCACCGGTATCCTTCTTGAAGGCAAAGCCGAGCACCGCAATCTTCTTTCCAGAGACAGTGTTGAACATGGAAGACACCACGCGGTTCACAAATCGGCTCTTCTGGTAGTCGTTGATCTTGATGACCTGCTTCCAGTAGTTCGCGGCTTCAGGAAGCCCATTGCACTCGCAGATGTACACAAGGTTAAGGATATCCTTCTGGAAGCAGGAGCCTCCGAAACCGACACTAGCACTCAAGAATCTGGGTCCAATCCTTGAGTCCTTGCCAACAGCATAAGCCACCTCTGCCACATTGGCACCAGTGGCCTCACATAGAGCTGAGAGTGCGTTCACTGAAGAGATCCTCTGAGCCAAGAAGGCATTTGCTGCGAGCTTTGACAGCTCAGCTGACCATAAGTTGGTTGTGAGAATTTGGTCCTCAGGGACCCAATGGGCATAGACGTCCTTCAGAGCCTGAACAGCTTTCCGGCCCTCTGGAGTCTCCCGACCACCAATGAGCACACGGTCAGGGTTGAAAAGGTCCTGGATTGCTGTGCCCTCCGCAAGGAATTCTGGGTTTGAGAGGATCTGGAAGTTGATTCCCTTGCTATTGTGAGTCAAGATCTTCTCAATGGCCTCAGCAGTCTTCACAGGGACAGTGGACTTCTCAACCACAATCTTGTCAGACTTGGACACATCAGCGATCATGCGGGCTGCGCTCTCCCAGTAGGTCAGATCCGCGGCTTTGCCAGCCCCAAGACCACGGGTCTTGGTTGGTGTGTTCACAGAGACAAAGATGATGTCAGCCTCAGAAACATGCTTCTCAATGTCATTGCTGAAGAAGAGGTTCCTGCCACGGCACTGCTTGACAACGTCGTCTAGGCCTGGCTCGTAAATAGGGAGCTGGTCGCTGTTCCATGCTGTGATGCGAGCGACAGAAATGTCAACAACGCATACTTCGATGGCAGGGCATTTCAGTGCAATGACAGCCATGGTTGGGCCACCAACATATCCAGCACCAAGGCAGCATATCTTCACCATTTTGCCTAATCTGTCCAAGTAATTCATGTGAAAGAGGAGTACAACAGCATTAGCATCTGAGACTGAGTAAGCATGATTTACTGTAACAGGAGTATTTCCAAATATTATGCACAAAGATTCTAAATTAATAATTCACTCAGATATTTTCACCAAAAATGTTGGGAGCTGTAGAAGAAGAAGAGTTAAAGTTGAAGACATTGAAGAAACTAACTCAGAGCGTGTGCAATTAAATGTTTACGTGGTTTCTGATTTTCTTCACCATTAACACATCAGTTTATTTGCTAAAAGCAGACAGCAGCCAAGTAGTTAGTGACGATTCAATTCAATTCAACCTTAGTTGGAGCTTGAATATTGAACTATCAATGAAGTAAAAAGCAGTATGCAGTGTGTGTGGTTTTATAGCAGCTGAGATCTACTCTATTGAAACATAACAATCTGGTGAGAATTGCGTCAACAGCCAACAAATTATTGGTACAGCCCACTGATACTTGCAAAAGCAACAGTCTTAGACATGTTACTTCCTGTACATCTTATAGATCACCAATTTTTAACTGACAAAGATAGTAAATTAAGGGACTCTGGCTACATGACATATTTTTGGAAAATTTACCATATTAGCCATCAAATGATTTCCATCCGCGGTTATGTATGGTGAAGACTAATGATCAACAGCAACTTTTCAGTGCAATGGTTTAGCATCGTTGTAACCATTGGGGATCTAGTATTTGGTGCTGAACAGAACATGCCACAGATTTGACTCAATTGCCACGCGTCTTATCATAATCATTTTCCTCTCATTATTTTTGTACCAAAAGAAATCAGTGTGGATTAAAAGAATTGAAAATTTAGCTAAAAGATCTATGTCATGGAAAGACTAGACAGAGGTACCCTGCATGCAACAGTTATGTCAACCAGATTGTATATGACAATTTTATCGGGCATAAACCTATAATATTAGATTTTGCAAGGTATCCCCCAAGCCTAATCAGCACGACATCATCTACTACGCGCAAAAACATAAACTGATCCGAGCGCAACCAAACACGAACCGATTCATATGAACATCAAAGCAGAGGCTGATCTGGACTCTGGAGCTCTGAAACCCCACACAAGAGCGCAATGCACCGAGCCCTGACAACAACGAGATCTGCATGCTATCCTACTACCGGCCGATTCTAAGATATACAGATCCAGGCCCAGTGTAACCACCACCTAGCCCAAACCGTCCTACCATAAGGACCGCTTTCGCCTTTTGCTGTCGGCTTTGACCCATTCCCACGACCGCGAGCCAAATCCACACCAAGACGAGGCCCGGATCAGATCACAGATCTGCGACGCCTCTACGCGACTATACCACACGCAGGATTCTTCCCAGAAATGACCAGTTCCATGTTCCAAGAAGCCAAGATCGCGAACCCATTCGAAATCGCGACTCATAATTAGTACAATCGACAGCCTACATGCGCAACACGAACCTCGTATTGGATCAAGGACTCGGAGGGAGCAACCAGAGATCTGGAAAAGGAGAGGGACGTACCTCCTGATCGAATCGATCCCGGCGGTGTCTCCCTCTCGCCGCGAGATCTGATGATGGGGGAGGTCGGGAGAGGGAGAAGAGTTTCCTGGGGAGGAGGGAGCGGCGCGGAGACCAGCGGCTTAAATAGGGAGGTGCGAACGCGACGAGATCTGCACCTCGCCTTTTTCACATCACACACAAAGTGAGGTGGGGCGCGGAGCCGCGGACGGGACGCCGCCAACTGTCCGAAATGCGGGCTTCTATTTCACGTCTACTCTAGGCGAATTGGCATGCCGCCGAACTCTCAAAAAAAAAGAATAAATCTATTTTACTCCCTTAAACTTTTCAAAAAGTCCATTTAGCCCTCTCAACTATAAAACCGGTTTTTTCCCCCTAATCTTTCAAAACCGGGTCAAATAACACCCTGAGGTGATTTGGCTAGGCGGTTTTGCATATGTGCAGGAATAAGTCCATTTTACCCCTTCAAACTTTCGAAAAAACCCACTTAACTTCATGAACTATAAAACTGGTTCCCCCCCCCCTATTTCAAAATTGGGTCCAATAACATCATGAAGTGGTTTAGCTTATGTAGTTCCCAGGGACCACCTATCCTATATATAGAGAGAGAGAGAGACAAAGAGAGAGAGAGTAACAGACAGAGGGAGAACAAAGAGAGCATAGCAGAGGAAATAGAGGAGGAGGCGCGCTCGGCGAGCGGCGGGCGGCCAAAATGAGTCTCTGGGACTTTGGGGAGTCAAGGGGTGGCGGCGATGCTCCTAGACATGGCCCATGGCGGCGGGGTGCAAGGTTGAATGGCTACCAGTGCTAGGGAAGAAGAGGGGCGCGGTGGAGAGGGTGAGGGACAAAAAGGAGGTGAGCGCATTCATCTTGGTGAGCCAATTCTCTCTCTCTCTCTCTCTCTCTCTCTCTATATATATATATATATATATATGACATGTGAGCCCTAGTAACTACATTAGTCAAACAACCTCAGGGTGTTATTTGACCCAATCTTGAAATACCGGGGGGGGGTAAAAATCAATTTTGTAGTTGATGGGGTTAAGTGGATTTTTTGGAAAGTTCGAAGAGGTAAAATGGACCTGTTCCTAAAAAAAGGGGTTAGTACTTAGTACAGAACTTGCAGGATGTTGGTTAGATGCAGTGATGTCTGCGTTGATTCCAAGTTGTCAAGTCGAACGTTTGTAAGATCACATCAGTTTAGTGCCATTGTCTTTGTTCTTGTATTAGGCAAACAGGGCGGATCCAGAAAAAGTATATTATCATGTTATTATTCTAAGTATAATGGTGTCATTGTCTGTTTATAAGTGTCATTTGTTATCTTCAAAGAGAAATTGTAGTAGGCTTAGTAAGAAATATTTGGGGTCACATGATCCCAATGCTTACACGTTGGATCTATCCCTGTAGGTAAAAGTTTTTTTTGTTTGACAGTTTAATTTCACCGGCTATACTTCATTAGTATTTGTTGTGCTATTAGGCAAAAGGTATTGCCTAACATTATTAAGAAATCAAAGTAGCAAGGTACATGAGAAACTGGGGATCTACAATTTTTGGCGGATACGACCCGTTTGTGATCTGTATTTGCAGTTTTGACCATCGGGCGGATATATTTACAAAAATGGCAACATCGGCACGGTCGACACGCGCCTCTACCCGTGTTGTGGTCGGCGCCACCCCTTTAGCGCAAGGCCACAGCACTTAAACCGTAAAAAATAATTAGGGGGTGTTAATTAGGAGTTAGGGTTAGGTTAGTTAGGGTTTAAAATTTTTAGGCTGAAATTTGAAGGAATTTTAAATTATATCAAATGGGTTCAAAAAAATATGAATTTTTTTGTGGAGCCTCTCAACACTGTGTACTTGCTTGTATAAATTTTTCATAATTTTATTCGTTCAAAATTGTTATCGTTATTTCGTATAAGTGTCATGTTCGTATGAATCAATAAACGTAGAAAATGAGCTCAAAAAATTATGAATTTTATTTTGAAGGGTCCTCACGCAGTGGACTTGATTGTGTAATGTTTTGGAAATTTTATATATGTTCTGTTATTGTCTCAAAAAATTATGATTTAGGTCATGGAAATTTTGATTTTAGGTTTCATGATTTCATGTGACTTGGAATGTATAAAAAAAAGCTACATTGTAACTCCATTGGAGATGTCGATATACAATATGGCGCCGGAGTACACATGTAACAACCAAAATACGTGTACAAATATAGCAAAACAAAATATGAATACAAATATACTCAATCAAATAGCATACTCTTTGTTTATTTAGTTTAGTGTCCGCTGGCGTATGGGCGCATGGCGGCCAGCCAAAATAGTGGGGTTAATTAGTTAGTTAGGTTAGGTTAGCCAAAACACCTCCCGACTCGCGCCTCCCGCCTCCTCTACTTTGCTACACTCACGCACCCGCATCGCTCAGGAGAATTAAAAAACCTCACGGTGGCCATCTTTCCCACTGTTCCTCCTCCCTCCTCCGCACATCTGTCGCCTCGTCAAGAAATTTCGGCTATAATGCTTACGGAATTCCCGGCGCCAACGCCGCAACTCCTTCTCCACTCGGCTATAAATACCGAACTCTGACACTCACTCTTCGTTCATCTCAATTGTGTTTCGATTCTCGTTCTTACGCTCGTCGCTGAGAACTCAGAGAACGTAACATAATTAACTTTATTGGGAGGTTAACTGTTTTCTTGCTACTCATCGCTCGTTGCTCGGCCTTGATTGATTACTTCCCCCGAAGGGCTGATTGATTACTTCCTCCGAAGGGCACGTAATTTGTGTTATGCTTTTGCCATTATTACCTAGTCGTAATTAGTCACTCTTAGTCAGCTAGTCGTAATTAGATAGTTTAGGAGTAATTAATTAGCCGTAATTAGTTAGTTGACTAGTAATGAATTAGTTTAGTGGTAATTAATTAGTCGTAATTAGTTTAGTAGTCATCATTACAACATATTAAGTAAGTGGAAATGAAGTACTGGTATTTTTAGTGGTAATTAATCAAGCATAATTAGTTAGTTTAGAGGTAGTTAATTAGTCGTAATTAGTTAGTTCGCTAGTAATGAATTGGTTTAGTGGTAATTAGTTAGTTGTAATTAGTTTGGTAGTCATCATTACGGCATATTGAATAAGTGGTAATGAATAAGTGTAGTGGTAATTAATCAATCGTAATTAGTTAGTTTAGAGATAATTAATTAGTTGTAATTAGTTAGTTCACTAGTAATGAATTAGTTTAGTAGTAATTAATTAGTCGTAATTAGTTTAGTTGTTATCATTACAATATATTAAGTAAGTGGAAATCAAGTATTGTAAATTTGTAGTGGTAATTAATCAATCGTAATTAATTATTTAGAGGTAATTAATTAGTCGTAATTAGTTAGTTCACTAGTAATGAAATAGTTTAGTGGTAATTAATTAGTCCTAATTATTTAGTGGTTGTTGTGGCTTTAGGTATTTTCGAACATGCAAGACTTGTTTGTGTTTTTACTACGATGGTCTCGCATTTGCTTGGACATGATGGGTTGGACTGTCGAGATGACAAGACAAGGTGGTATGCATGAGGGCTCCACGCGATGAATATTCACAAGCTACTGGTCAAGATTCGAGGAGTTCGCCATGGAGCCAACGACGAAGAAAGTTATGATCGAGGTGATCACCGCATCTAATTATGTGTGAGCTTGTAAAGGTGAATGGAAGCATAGCATAAAGGCAAGACATGGAGATTGTCTCCCAAATTCGAGGCGACCCATTCACGGAAGCCTATGGTGTACGTGAATTTCAGACATAGAGCGTCTGAAACCCCGATGGTGTCGAGACCTCTACAAGCGCAAGCGCAATGAAGTCAAGATGGCAAAGACGTAATATCTTGCCTCGGAGGAAGTCTCGTGCCTAAATTTGTGCCAAATGAGGGGCGGAAACATGGTGGTCACCAAGACGACCGCCACAGTATCTACCGGACGAGCCTCTTGGGTTGGAGTCCGACGAGGACACCGACCCAAGCTCGGATGGTACCGATGAGGACGCACATGAAGTCGGTGGTCCTTACGTGGCATCGAGACTTGATGATATCGCGGTGCGTTCGCTCGTACTGCCACAAGAAAAAGGCTCCCAGTGGGGGTTTGAAGCCGACACCCTTTTAGTTGTGTCAACGATCGAATCGCCGATCTTACGAAAATAAACGAGGAAAATGACGTGGAATATCCTGGAATGGAATGGGGGTCGCTCTTTATTGATATGAATTGGATTTACAAGATGTGGCTAAGTACTACCCTGAATTACACTGAATGGAGGAATGCTTAACAAGCAATCGACTTAGAATATGAGTCTAAGGTTGATTATCTAGCTTCTAATTCTACCGCTTAGGCTTCATGCATATCTTTGCCTTGGCCTTGTTTTGTGTGTCGCCTATCGTCTCCCTTCTTGTCTCTTGTGCTTCACCTTTAAATAACTTCCAAGAGGTGGCGATTACTCTGGAGAAGACGCCCTAGTGAAGCGTTACGACCGGTTTGAACGGTAGAGAAGTTAGCAATGTGCTAACTTCCTTGCGTTGCTTGTGAAAAGCTTAACCGTAGGGTGGTTAATAGTCGATGTCTCAGGGTTGTACCATCGCATGGTTTGGAACGATAACACGTGTTCCATTCATCATACGATAAGAAATACCGATTCAAGAATTTTACGAGCGGTTATCTGGTCGGGATTAGGCACAAAGCCTCATCCCACTGTGGTACCCATTAAGTAACCTTCGAATACTAACGACCGGAGGTCGTCGGTCTTAGGGTTACGACCATGAAGACGTATGGTCTTTTATTATATATTAAAATAATACATAGATGTTTTAATCCTCGTCGGCTAGCCCCTAACTTTAAATGAACTGGTTGTGTATATACCTTTTCCGATGAAATCGTACGAAAGAACCCATTTAATGTCGTGGTATACGGCGGTCTGTGTTCACTTTAAAGTTGAGAACTTGCCTTGGGAAACGAAGAGTTCTCTCGTCTGCTTGAACAAAAAGAAGCTTTTTGTCGGTTGACTTTTGTAGAAATCCTTCAAAGTATCGGAAGGTTATAAGATCTCCTCTCATTGGGCTCTTAGAATTTTTATGCTTCCGTAATCCCCTTCGATCCCCTTTAGCTTCTCGCCAAGAAATCCTCTAGAGTCTTTTCTGTTCTTCCGACCACAAAGTCTCCAACTTTTGCTACTCATTCTTGAGGTTTTTCGCCATGTCGGAGCAGACACAAAGTGGTTGCCTTGAATTGGGCAAGAAAAACTCGAGGCCTTGAAGAAGATGGGAATGCTCCCAGATAGGAATCGATTAATTGGAGACCGCGATCGGAGAGCATTTTCCGAGCCGTGAAGATGGCGAAATCCTGTTTTCTTGCCTACATCGAATGTGGGCCGAGATTACGGTACACAAATTCCTCCTCCGCGTTCTTGAACATTACGGGTGGAATTGGTGAATTTGGCCCCAAATTCGATCGCAAATATTAGTATTTTCGATATTTGTACGAGGCATACACGAATACAACCGAACTTGAAGCTCTTTAGTTATTTGTACCGCATGGTGATGGGAAAATCATGCAAAATCTGAGGCAGCTCTGGGGAATGCACATTGCGTCTTCATGACGGGAAGGCCGATGAGTACATCTTCATGTACGCGAAATCTTCGTGGTCGTCATGGAAAAATAATCGGTTTTACATGACTTCATGAAGACGATGGCCTCTACTTGGCGAACTAGAGCAAGTGAAAACCCCAAATGGAAGGAGACCAGAAGAAGACAGGATAGTCAAAAGATGGGCGGATGCCATCTATGACTTCTTAGTCGGGGGCCCGACTTCGTGGCATGTGGTGAAGGATTTCACCTTTCGCCGATTAGCCCATTCAAGCTCCGACTCATTCCCCGCCTGGTGCCTTGATCGTGATGAAGCTACCTCGTAAGGTGGTAAGTCTTTGAGATAAATTCGATCGGTATTTTGATTTGATTAATGTATTACCTTAAAATCTGTCTATTCTTCCTTCATTAAAGCTCTTTCCGGGAAATTAGAGAACGAGTCGAGATGATCTGCAAGGGGAGCTCGAGAAAAGGTCAATGCCCCAAGATCTTAGCCGTAACTCCTATTGAAGGGAGACTGCAAGGCTTAAGGTAATTTAATCAAAATTCCTTTTACCATGTGTATACATATATTCCACCAGATTTCCAATCGTGTTCTACTTTTGCAGTCGGTCGGATTGCGAATCATACAATCTGGTGAGGATCAACGTCCCACCTTTGTTCCGACCGAATCGTGCCCTGAGGCACTTGAAGGAGATGAATCCCTCGAGGTAATAGAACATTTTGGAATCATATATGTACGAATTTTTTAGATAAAAGGATTTCCTCACCCAATCAAATTTGTTCTTTGATTTAGGTGGATAAGCCTGAGGGCCCGCAGAATGTAACTACGGAGGTCAGAGATCCAGAGTGGTCGCAGACGACCTTACGCTTGTTATTCTTGAAACAAGCGATCCGGAGATTGATGAAACCACTCCTCCGGCCGATAGTCGTGAATGCGGTCCTTGATGAACTGGTCGAGGACATAGCTTCCGACATCTTGTTGGAGGATGTGAAGGTTCCAACAAACTTTGCCGGTCCGTAACCAAAGAAAATTGGAGGAGAAGAAAAGGAAGGCTAGCGCACGATTTCTCTCTTGCGCGTTTGAGTCAAATCCGGAGATTAACAAGGTATGTACAAATGAAAGTGGTCGATAAGTATGTACCTCTAATAATTCCTTGATGATTTGATACTTTGAACTTCCCATCTTCGGTTTGCATAGGTCTTCGGTGTTCCGGCAAGCTTCCACTGTGTTCTTCCTAAGGACTCGCACTGGGAAGTTCCCGATCAGAGCACTTCTCAGACAAAGTTCCCGAGGAAGTAGTGGTCGAAGAAGCCCCGAGCAGTGACAAGGGCAACGGCCGAGTTGGATCCTTTGGTGATTGAAACCCCTTCGTGGAGGTAGATGCCTCGAGAGGTCTCAACAGTTCCGATCATCGCCGATAACCCTTCCCAACCTAACAAGTTCCTTTTCGCCCCGATTCATCGAGGATAAGGAGCTTGACGAGGCGTGGCAGAAAGTATCGGATACTCAGCTCAAGATGCACCCTGATTTGATTTTTGCCGGTTATAATGACTAGGCAATTCGGGTAAGTATTCTACGACCAGTTACATAACTATTTTTTACAAAGTTTATAAGGAACTTAAGAAAGAGAATGCTAATTGTGTAGCATTTGGTCGAGAACTTTGTTGTGATCGGAGGATCGACCCAATGAGTTAAGGACTTGGAGCAAAAGCACTCGAGTTGGAAAGTAAGAACTTTTCCTTTTAAACTTCGCTTTCTTCTTCAATACTTTGCTCCTCTACAATTATTCTCCTTATCGCATTCGATAGATCTGGAGAAAATAAAAGAGGAGGTTGTACGGTGAAAGCCAAGACAGCTCTTCTTGAAGAAGAAATAAAGCTAAGGATCACTATTTGTCAAGCAAGTTCACTAAGGACCTGTTGATCGTCAAGCAACGACCAAATATGAAACACTTAGCAAAACAAATAAAGGTAATATGTCGAAACTTGATTTTCCTTCAATGATGCTTGTGTTCATTAAGCGATTTGTTTTTGCAGAGCAAACGCAAATGCTAAACAGAGTAAAGAAAACTCAAATTTGAGCAGATAAGGAGGCGCTCTTGCTCAAAATATTGATGAAAAGATTCATACTTTGAACAAGATGATCTTTGATTTGGGATCGAGGATCAAGCGTGCCTATCTTAAGAGATCCAACAGAGAAAATGAACTATTTGGGTCAACTTCTAGGGATCTTAAAGTTCGTCAAAACTACTCGGACGAATTATGCCTGTGCCCTAAAAATAGGTGTTGCAGTGGAGTTAGTTTTGCTTTGGCAAACCGAAAGCTTCCGACCCTCCATTGATCTCCAAGTCGTTAAAGATGACTTCAATCGCCCACTGAGGAGGCGACCAAGTTCATGGAAGAACTCGGGCCACTCGGAGATATAGTTGTAGAGAAGATGGAGGTCGAATCTCCGACAAGCGAGAGTTAGGCGGGAATATTTCTTAGAGTAGGTTCTGCAAGTGTAAAAATATTTGAATATCTATGAAAACTTACCTTTTATGTCATTGACAAAGCTTTTGTTTATCCTGTTTGACTTTTTAAAATTCTCAGATATTTCCTAGCCCCGAACGCTTTATAGTAGAAGAACGTTCTTGTACAAGCGGTGAGCCAAGAAAGATAATAAAAAGAGGTCATAACCATGTATGTGAGTTTTGAAGGTATGTTTGGACATGTAAGACAAAAGCGATCGTTCGAAGATTAGGAAATCAAATGTGGTCAGACTAACAGATGATTTCGACTAGTTATAGATCTTTGTTTGTCATAATGGAAATACCAATCAAAAACACTATATATGGTCGAAAAAAGACTTTGTCAAACTTGACATAAGAAGAAATGCAAATATGTATGCAACAAATTATAAGTGAACTTTGTTTATATCTATTGTCCCATAACTGCGGTGGAACTAATGCTAAGACACGAAGGCATACGACACATTTCTTGAAACGTGTTCAAATTACAGATCCGATCGTAGCGAGGATCGAAGAAAAGAACCGTCGCTAGGAAGCTCCTTCCATTAAGGTGACCACGCATGCGAAAAAGGAGAGACTTCGACTAGGAGGCTTTCCGTGTCCCACCAATAGCTGACAAGAATAGACCGAATCGTGAAATAATGAAGCATAATCTTCAAAATCGTAAGCATATCATTCATGAGATAGGTAGTTGTGTGGTGCTCGATTACTCATTTTCTTTGAGAAAAGAGTGTAGTCGCTGCGTGGGAATCATTTGAAGAAAATGCTCACGACTAGGACCATAGAGTATCGAGATCCTTAAAAGGATATCGGAGAGAAAAATGTCTTCTCCACTGCACTAACAATAATAAACGACGTAATGTAGGTGTATATATATAAGCAAGGTTGCACTTCTTAATTAATTAATGAATTTAATGAAATTGAAATTGAAAGAAATGAAAGAATGAAAATTAAACATAGAACTTACGCAATTGATCGATGTTCCAAGAATGTGACAAAATTTGCCCATCGACATAGCCAACAGTCGGAACCCGGTCAAGTTACTTCGACCACGGTGTAAGGACCTTCCCATTTAGGAGAAAGTTTATTGCGATTTGTTTGGCTCAATTTTTCTCGAGAACGGATCACCTACAAAGAAGGTCATGAGGTCAGACTTACGACTATGGTACCTTCGCATGCCTTGTTGGTAGACCGCCGATCGCATAAGGGCTTGGTTTCGCGTTCTTCAAGGAAATCGATGTCGCCGAAGTCGTCGCTCATTCTCGATCATTTTCGTCAAAACGATCGATTCGGCAGAGCCAATTTTGAGTTCTCGAGAAAGCATAGCTTCAAAGACCATAAACCAAAAAGAATGGAGTTTCACCGGTCGCACGATCGGTCGTGGTTCGAACGCCCATAACACGAGGGAAGTTCTTTAACCTGCGCCGACCGCTTGATTAATCGGTCGAATACTCGGCATTTGATCCTCGCATAAGGATACCATTAGCCGCTCAATCGCTCCGCTGCTCGCAGATGTGCAATGAAGCAAAATGAACTTTGACACTAAGTTCATCGCAAATTCTGGAATTGACCGCCGGAGAACGGGAACCATTGTGCGTGATGATACGACCGGGTACACCAAATCGCGTGATCACATTTTTCAGGAGAAATCTCTTAGCGGCCTCAGTTGTTATTTTAACGACTGGCTCGGATTCAATCCATTTTGTAAACGTGTCAATCATGACGAAAAAGAATTCAAAGCCCCTGGGTGCTCTTGGGAAAGGTCCCAGAATGTCCAGTCCCCAGGTTGCAAAAGGCCAAGAAAGAGGAATTGTTTGTAAGGCTTGTCCGGCCGTGTACTTATCGGCTATGAAACCGACATTGTACACACTTCATCACAAGCTCTTTTGCATCATGAAGGCGCGCTGCGAAGAATAGCCTTGCCTTAAGGCTTTACCGACTGTGGTTCTCAGAGGAATGGTGTGCTCCACGACACCTTCATGGATTTCTGTTAGCAATCTAATGCCATCCGCTTGATATATGCATCTCATCAACACTCCATGAGATCCTCGCTTATACAAGGTACTTTCGATTAGAGTGTATGATTTGGCTTTTCGTGCTATACGATCGGCCTCTACATCATCTTCTGGAATTGTGTCATGTCAAGATAATTGTAGATCGATGTCATCCATCTCTACCGTGATCGTGGCGGTACGCCAATCGTCAACGACACGTGGAGCATCCATGTTTCCTTGATTAGTTTGTTCAACTTGCAAAGAATCATGTATGTTCTCGGAAAGCTCAACTACCGAGGGTGAATTGAGTTGCTCGAGAAAAACTCCGGGCGGACTGGCCGACCTCGTGGAGGCCATCCGTGCTAACCGGGTGCGCCAGAAAGTTTTCATTTCTAGGAATATGTTGGATCCGAAACCGAAGAAGTGCTTTTCAAGTTTTCGTACTTCCGCCAGATAAGATGACATCTTGGTACTCGAGCATTGATACTCTTTCCCTACTTGATTCGCTACTAGTTGAGAATCGTCTTTCACTAGTAATCTGCGAATCCCGAGCGAACGAGCTGCCCGGAGTCCTGCCAGTAAACCTTCATATTCTGCCACATTATTGGTGGTAGGAAAATTTAACCGATGGCATACTTGATGTGTTCGCCATGAGGGATATCAAGATCACTCCGGCTTCCGATCCTTGTAACATCAAGGAACCGTTGAAATACATTGTCCACTGTCGTGGTGTTCGTACTCGGGTCCTTGGGTGGGTTCGAGGTTTGTCCATTCGCAATGAATTACGCTATTGCTCGGACTTTATTGTTGTTCGTGAAATGAAATGGAGATCGAACGCCCTAGCTCGACCGCCCATTTGGCTATTCGTCCCGATGATTCCTGCTTCAAGGACTTGCCCAAGGGATATCCGGTAGGTACGACCACTTTGTGGGCACGAAAGTAGTGCCTTAGCTTCCTTGAAGACATAAGGAGGCCATAGAGCAACTTTTGTACCGTGGGTATCTTTCCTTTGGTCCATGTAAGACTTCGCCACGTAATAGACCGGTCGTTGGATATTATCCTTTCTACAACCAAGATACCGCTAACCGTCTGTGGTGTTGCTTGCCACGTAAATTAGCAATGTTTCTCCGGTCTCGGAGAAACTAAAACCGGGTACTTGTAAGATACTTTTAAGTTCCTCAAAGGCATCGTTTGCCTCTTTAGTCCACTCAAAACTCCCATGTTTCCAAGAAGTTTAAAGAAAGGTAATCCTTTTTCCCCTAACCTTGCTATGAAACGACTTAACGATGCCATACAGCTGGTTAGTTTTTGGACTTCCTTCTTCGTGGTCGAGGGCGATCTCGTCGATGGCCGCAATTTTTGCCGGATTAGCTTCAATACCTCTAGCGAAACTAGGAAACCAAGCGCTTTTCAGCGAAACTCGAACACACACTTTTCCTGGATTTAACTTGAGGTTATGTCTTCTCAAGTTGTTAAAGGTTTCTTGTAAGCCAGAATGTGGTCGCCAAATTGGTGGTCTTCTGACGGATCGTCAACATAAGCTTCTAGATTCCGACCGATTTGTGGACTAAAAGTTTTTGCATCAACCTTTGAAAAGTTGCACCAAAGATTTTTGAGACCAAATGGCATCTTAATATAACAAGAAGTACCATATGGGGTGATGAAGGAAGTTTTCTCCTCATCTTCTTTACACATATTAACTGGTGGTACAGTGAATACGCATCTAAAAACTTAGTAACTCGCACCTGTAAGTAGAGTCTACTAGTTGATCAATGCGGGGAGGGGAAAGTCGCCCTTCGGACAAGCTTTATTAAGATCTGTAAAGTCGATACACATTCGCCATTTCCCATTATTTTTCCTAACCATTACAGATTAGCAAGCCACCGTGGGTGGTTGACTTCACGAATAAATCTGCTGGAGAAGCTTGTCAATCTCCGATCGATTGCTTCCTTCCGATCGGGTGCAAAACGTCGTAGTTTCGCTGATCGGTTTTTATCGGTGAGAGCAAGCTCGTGCTCGATCACCTCCCGGGACTCGAGCATATCGGACGCTTGCCAAGCAAAAACGTCTTGATTTGCTCGGAGGAAGGAGACGAGCGACTCTTCCTATTTAGGGTCGAGTCTTGCCCGACCGTAATCTTCTGGCGGTTGGATCTGGTTGTCCCGACCCATGTGATGACTTGACGTTGTCCGAGAAGCGCTTTTGTCGAGTAGTACCTCCTTCGTGCAGTCGGATGGTTTAGGCGTCATCTTTGGCTTCAGTGCTTGACTCGCATGGGAGACGGATTAACCTCTCGGTGGAAGTTCATCAACCAAAGGCAAAGGATTTCCGATCGCATCGTAGCCATTTTCGATCTCCTCGAATTGTGATGACTCCTTCGCCCGGCATTTTCAAACTTTGATAACCGTAATGCGTGGCTATCAAGAATTTTGCTAATCTTTGGTCAACCGAGGATTCCGCTGTATCTTGATTCAAGTTTACTACATCAAACGGGATCTTCTCTGCTCGAAATTGTCGTTTTTCCAAACGTCACGGTAAGGAAACTTGTCCTATCGGTTTAGCGGTAGAAACCTAACTATGCCATGAAAAGCATATTTCACGTGTTTCACCTTTGTCATGGGGACTCGTGCATTTCTTCTAAAGCTCCTACAAATAATATATTCAAGGAACTACCCCCATCCACTAAGACCCGATTAACCCGACAATTATTAATAGTTGGTTCAACGACGATGGGGAACCTACCCGGTCGAGTCGATGGGATGGTGCAGTCGTCTTTGCTGAAGGAAATTGCGGTGTCCGACCACTTCGAGTGCTTGATTACAGTTGGAGATTCGACGAGGTTGACCTCCCGCTCCATGGCCTTCGATGACGTCTGACTCGTATGAAGAAGATCCTCCAAAAATCATGTTGACTGTGTGTTGGGGATCCTGGTACTCCATCTCCTCGTCGCCATCCTTGTCCTTTTTGGAGCTCGTTTCTCCATGTTCCTGTATTGCTGGAAATGGTCCTTTACCTGCATAATAATCCTCCAGCTTTCTTACGCGAGACACGACAAAGTCGCAGATCATGCCCTCGTCACCGGTGAAGTGGACACCACTTCTTATTCGTCTGAATCCTTCTGGTTGGAACTTTTGCTTTGCTTCGACCAAGATAGTCCTTCTTGCCCTTCCCGATCTTGTCCAGGCGGCGAGGACTTCTTTGTCGTCGGGTCTGCGGTTCTTTTTCTTCTTGAGAGACTTCTTGTTTTTTTCTCCTGCTTGTCCGCACCAAAGGCCGGGAATCTTGTCTTCCGATCGATGGCTTCACACCACTCGATTGCTTCACTAGCATGGGCATATTTGTCCGCCATATCAAAAAGCTCAACGGTTGTTCTTGGAGGGTTCATTGCTATGTCCTCCGTACACCGCCGATTCCTTAGACCTGCTTTTAAAAGCCTAAATAACAGAGGACTCTGCGACTTCGGTATAGAGTTACTAACTGGTGAACCTCTTGATATATTGACGTAAAGTCTCATCGATCCTGCGGATTACGTGGAGATCGTCCTCCTTCCCAAGGCGGTCGTACGTACCCTGGAAGTTGGCAATCAGAAGATCACAGAGTTGTTCCCAAGTATATATGGATCCGACCGGTAAGTTTAACAACCACGACCGCGCAGACCCTTCGAGCACGGTGGGTAAATAGTTGGCCATTACATTCTCATCGCCACCAACAGCCCTGATAGCGGTGGTATATATTTGGAGAAATTCCAATGGGTTTTGAGTTCCATTGAATTTGTCCAAGTTGGCTTGGCCGAACGGCCAGGCTAACGCACGCCTTGGAGCCCTAGAGAAGGCTCGACAACCTGTGATTGATTCATGGCGTCTTCTCCGGAAGGTGCGGATTGTAATCGATCGGAGACCGATCCCTAGGATTGGAACGCTGAACTCCGGTGTCTAGAGTCGATCCGGTCGTGGACATTGATATGATGTCCACGACCGCCCACTTGGTTCAAATGATGTCGGAGATCGTTAGGTCCTAGTGGTGGTTCTTCTCGACGCAGTGGGGGAGTATCCTCTTGAAATAGCCTTCTCCCCTCGTGACTCCTTGGTCGGAATCGTCGAGGAGGTCTTGGTATCGACTGCTCTCTGGTATGACCATGCTGTCCCCTCACCGAGGAGGAGCGTTGGGGCGAAGTCCTAGTCGACTTCTGAACCCCTCTGTTCTCGATCGCCTGCTCATTGCATGGTCTGCTGGAGAATTTCTGATACGACCTACGAGTTGTACAAAACTAGGCGTTCTCGCTAGAGCAGATCGAATTATTTAACATGTTTTGAATACGCCGCAAGTTTTGTATAGCCATCTGAAGGTCTCGAATGGTTCATATTGGTCGTAGGTGTACGCTGTCTCAACCTTCCCCGACCTTTGGATTTGTTCGATCTGTCGCTCACTCTGGGTGGGGCAATGCTAAGCGAGTTAAGCGATTGACGCCGATTAGTTCCGTTGCCTCCGGAAGTTGGTGCTTGACGGCCGGATCATCTCTAACAACACGTGATGGCGTGGTAGAGAGTGTAGGACCGTCAGGCACCTTGATCTTCATCTCCGATCGCGTTGACCTCGTGCTTCCAAAGATTGATCTTCCGATGAGCTTCCATCGTAACTAATGGAGAGCTTGTCGATGCTTCGCTGAAATTTTCCACGATGGAGATCGGCCGGAGATGAGCACTTCTCGAGGTCTTCTCGGCGATCCGATGAACCGCCGATCATATCTTGAGTGTGATCATCCCCACATGGCCTACGACCGATGGAGGTTTTATCGACACCATTACGGTGACGGTTGACTCTGGAATTGCCGAAGCGAAGGAGAGTATCTTTCACCATGATTTCATCAATGGTATAGAGTTTTCCGGGTGATGGAGCTGAAATTTCTTCACTGCTTTGCGGCCGAAAAGGCCGCTTGAGAGATCCTCCGCATTCGAATCGGGTCTGAACGGCCGGTTCTCTGGTTGCGCCACCGTAGTGGCGGCAAGATCTTCATCCATCCGTCGACCTCGCTAACGCCGGCGACGTGCGGCCGCGAGAAGGATGAGGAGGATGACTGCCATTTTCTTCCATGGCGCGATACATCCTTCCATGTCGAGGTTGGCGTAGTCCGCCAAATCGAACCGCTTTTCCTCATCCCAAACTCCGGCATAGTCGCATGAGCGATTGCGAGTTTTTGGGCGAGGATTTTCTTGAGCGAAGAAAAAAAATTCTTCAGAAACTTACGCCTTCCACCCCACCTGACGGCGCCCGGTTGTCGACGATCGAATCGCCGATCTTACGAAAATAAACGAGGAAAATGACGTGGAATATCCCGGAATGGAATGGGGTCGCTCTTTATTGATATGAACTGGATTTACAAGATGTGGCTAAGTACTACCTGAATTACATTGAATGGAGGAATGTAACCGACAATCGGACTTAGAATATGAGTCTAAGGTGATTATCTAGCTTCTAATTCTACCGCTTAGGCTTCAGCATATCTTTGCCTTGGCCTTGTTTTGTGTGTCGCCTATCGTCTCCTTCTTGTCTCTTGTGCTTCACCTTTAAATAACTTCCAAGAGGTGGCGCTTACTCTGGAGAAGACGTCCTAGTGAAGCGTTACGATCGGTCGGAGCGGTAGAGAAGTTAGCAATGTGCTAACTTCCTTGCGATTGCTTGAAAAGCTTAACCGTAGGGTGGTTAATAGTCGGTGTCTCGTGGTTGTACCATCGCATGGTTTGGAACGATAACACGTGTTCCATTCATCATACGATAAGAAATACCGATTCGAGAATTTTACGAAGCGGTTATCCGGTCGGGATTAGGCACAAAGCCTCATCCCACTGTGGTACCCATTAAGTAACCTTCGAATACTAACGACCGTGAGGTCGTCGGTCTTAGGGGTTACGACCATGAAGACGTATGGTCTTTTATTATATATTAAAATAATACATAGATGTTTTAATCCTCGTCAAGTTGGACAGCGCTTTCTGGACAAGGTGGCCATGCAACAAGCTATAGCATGGTACGCCTTGTCTATCACCGTATGTACCGAGTGCACCAAATCAACCCAGAAAGTACGTAGTGAAGTCGTAGTAGAAGGTCAGCCTCTGCAAGGTCGGTAGCCACCGAAACAAAGATTGTCGGCTCGGTCTTCACAAATAAGGAGCCGATCGACCACACTTGCGAAGCTCACGAGCCTATGACAGCATTGGAACATGACTTCCACATATGTTGCAAACCTCATCACGCACCTAGTTGAGGCGGACGTGTCTATCTCCCCCAAGCTGATGATGTCGGAAGTCGCCAATCAGGTTGGCTATCTAGTTAGCTACAGCAAGGTCCGACGAGCCAAGCAGAAGGTCATCGAGACTATGTACGGGACATACGAAGAGGCGTACAATCTTGTGCCGAGATTGCTTCACCAGATTACCAGATCAAACCCCGGCATGTACATAAACAAGCTTGATCGTGAAGATGCTGGAAAAGGACCCAACCGCTTCATATTGGACTGGGTGTTCTGCGCTTTCGCTCAGGCCATCGGGGGCTTCATGTTCTGCCGTCCCGTGCTAAAGATGGATGGCACTTTCCTCACGGGGAGGTACAAGGGCACCATCCTCACCGCGGTGGCGGCCGATGCGAATGACCAGCTTCTCCCGATGGCATTTGCCATTTGTGAAGAGTGAGAACACATCCAGCTGGCTGTGGTTCTTGGAGAACGTGAAGAGGGCGGTGGTGGGAGACCGGTCCAACGTCTGCCTAATCACAGACTGCAATGCTGGGTTGTTGGCGGCAATCAACACCATGCAGCGTGCGACGGGTCCATCTCACCAGTGGAACGACATGCAATCCAAGTGGTGCATGAGGCATCTTGCATCTAACTTGTTCACGCGGTTCCGTAGTCAGGAACTCATGAAGACGTACATGGCATTGTGTCTGCAAAACCAGAGACGGAAGTTTGAGTCTATTTGGAGAGACCTCGAACACCGGACTACGAGGCATACAAGGGAGTCCACTCCGAAGGGGGAGCAACCCAGTAGTGCCATAAGTTTCTCCGAGTGGATTAATGGCTACGCTCCTGAATTGGAGAAATGGTCCCTCCTCTATGACATAGACGGTGCGAGGTACGGGATTATGACGACCAACATGTCCGAGGTGTATAACAGCATCCTCAAAGGTGTACGGTGCCTCCCTATCACCGCGATCGTCCATGAGATATGGACTCGTACTGTTGGTTATTTCGTCAACAGAGCCACTTCAACCAAGCGATAGATGGACGAAGGCAAGCAGTGGTCCGATGTAGGATCAAGGATAACCGACTAGAGGGGGGTGAATATGAGGTTTTTAAACTTTTTGACAATTATAACAATTTTAGCCAAAAATTAACTTAGTCTAAACAAGATATAAGTCTAGCTAGGCAAATTACCACAGTAGACAAGCTAGAAATATAAATGCGGAAATTTAAAGACTAGAAATAACCACAATGACACAAGGAAGTTTTTCCCGTGGTATCGAAGACTTGCCGGTCTTCACTAATCCACGTTGAGGAAACTTGATCAACTCAAGCCGGCTCCACGAATTAAGCCTTCCTCGATCACTAGTGGTAGCTCTTCTCCTCTCCTGATAGGCGAGCTCCAACCTTCACAAATGTCCTGCCTTCTCACAATCTCCTTTGAAAAGATCATCGAACCAAACTCCAAACCGCTCAGAGACGCAATCTCCAAGAGTAATAGAGCAAGAATTCTTCGCTTGAGAGCGCTCTAATGCCACAATGATCAAACACAATAAAAGCTCTTGGAAAAACCTCAACTACCTTTGCAAATGGAAATGAATGCTCTCAAAGAGTAGGAAACAATGCAAAGGACTCAAGTGATGTTAAATGAGGCTCAACAACATTTCTAGTTGCTTTGTGGGTGAGGTATTTATAGCCTCCACCACTGCACTAGCCGCTTGGACACGAAATTCCCAATTTTTGATGGAGTCGGTCCATGAGCATCAGTCTGATCATCCGCCTCGATTGTAATGGTCGATCGTAATGCATTTAATGCAATCAAAAATAGCCACATAGGGGGTCCGATCACCCACCCAAACATGCGGTTAGTCCGCCTCGTGAAAACGGAAAACGATTTTAGAGACTCTCGAAAATGCTTGATGCATCCAAGACCGGAGTGCGGTCGGTCAAGACAACATCTTGGCGGTCGATCGGCCGCAAATTTCTCTTGAAAAACCTTCTCTGGAAAATGTTGACCGTCCCAAGACCCGGAGTCGTGTCATCGATCCTACAAAGGCCGTCGGTTAGTTCGGACCAAAGGAATTCAAAGAAAACAAAACAATACCTCATCGAAAAAGTCGATCATAGCTTTTGGTCCCAAGAATCCGGCCATCCGCCAGTAACGTCGGTCGATCAAGCCTCCAAAGAAATTCAAAGAATTTAAATTGAGGCAAAGCCAAAAACAAATCCAAGATTGAACCAATTAAGATTTGAGTAGTTGTGGCATCATTCACTTTCAAGGTACTTAATTTTTGCACCCTCTTTATAGTACTACTGCTCTACCTATAACCCTGGTCTTCCAAACAATTCACCTAAGACCCAGTAAAATGAAAAGATCCTAGACTATTGTACCTTGCCTTTGAGCCAAAATATCTTCATGTAAACCTTTCAAGTGCAACTCCGGTCATCAAGAGCACCAATGAGATTTAACCTTGTACATACTCAGTAAACACGTTAATCACATATTCACATATTATCATTAATTACCAAAACAATTTTTAGGGGCCTAGATGCTTTCAATCTCCCCCTTTTTGGTAATTGATGATAACACACTTAATATGTGAGAGAATGATTATTTTGAATATACTATGAGTGTATATTCTTTTGATGACTTAACAGCGATATAATTCTTGCAATAAGCTTTAAATGAGTTTTGAGAATTATTTTCTTATTAAATCCTGTTTAAAGAAAGCTCCCCTAAACGTGTGCATAAAAGGTAGAGAATTTTTGCAAGCACAAGTAGAGATTTTTAGAGAAATTTGGCGGAGTTTCTTTTACATGATGGAACTTAAGGAAATGCAAAAATATATAACATTATAAACATAGCATTTCAAGAGAGTAATATGAGCACAAGATTAACCAATAAGTTCATCAAGATAACATTGAACCGATTACAAGCATATAAGTATATTAATCATTCAACCAAGCTCATAGACGGTAAAGCATTAAGCGTTCATATATAAGAGGCTCAATAAGCTTACAATGATAGCAAAAGAGAGCAATAAGCTTATCCTCTAATTATTACACACAAAAGACCACAAACGTCCAACAAGCATTCAACAACCATAACTAATAGATATATAGAAGTATAGGACCATATATAGCCCTTCTCCCCCTTTGGCATCAACTACCAAAAGTTATGAAGTAGGGGGAGGAGGAGGAGGAGCTGTAGTCGATGTAGTAGGGGCTGTAGGAGGATCAATGCGTCGACGCTGAGAATAAGTAATATCGCTTTCGATCGACGAGACGCGAGTGGTCATCTCGACCATGTCGGATCAATCCTAAAACCAAGCCAACCACCTGATCGAGACGCTGAAGCACAAGAGAGTTGGACTGCTCCACGGCTGCCTGGCGAGAGTCCAAAGCCTGAGTAGTGCTCTCTAGAGTATCCAAGCGATGATCCAAAACCTCTAGGCGACGATCCACTGCATCAAAACGAGATACAATCGTGTTGATACCAAAGGTGTCGTAACCTCCAATATCTTGGATCAAGTCCACCTAACTGCCGAGGAGCGGCCGAGGAGAGGCCGGAGCATCAGCAACTGGGTGAAGGGGCCTGTTCCTCAAGTCTCTCTGATGGTCACCTTCTGGCTTGTACTGTTTGTGAGGAAAGGGAGTGGTACCATGAAAGTCAGTGGTCCTCAAAATGAGCATCATGATGTAAGCAAGATAATACATCCTCTTTCCCAAATCATCGTGGCAAGATTGCAACTTTCACCAAGATTAAGTGCATAATATCAAATTTCTTTCCTTGCATCACATAATCTATGACATTCCATGCATGGCCTTGAATAGCGTCATTGTTGCCACTCCTGGGCAAGATAGTGGCCCTAATAATCCTGTTAATGACACTCTGGAGGGGCCTCAGACCGGCAACCTTACCAGGGACAATACCAACATGGTTAGGCTCATAGAACTGCATCTGCTCTAGAGTCTGCAGCGCGGGCTCAAGATGGATCTTAACATACTCACGTGCTGGCAGATTGAGGGCCTCCTCAAAGTGACGCTTGGTGGCCGTGTAGTGCCTCGAGCCTGTCATCCAAGTCACAGTGGCCAAGGAGGATGGAATATAAACGGTAGCATAGAACTGACGGATTACCTCCTCATTGAAGTTGCACTTGATGCTAACAATCCCATCCAGGCCAGCATTGCGAAAACGAGTGTACAAGGTCGCATATCGGGTTTGCTCATTGAGATATGACCAATTTATGTACTTCTGAATTGCAAACTGCTTGTGAAGCACCACCTGATTGTAGCAGTCTTCTTGAAATAAGGAGTGAAATCTCTCATCTTCGGCTGACCATGGCTGCTCATAAGGAGATTGTTTTCTGAGTTGCTTGAAATCATCATTCCGGATTGAGCGAAGATCCACACGAGGCTCAGGTGCAAACTCCATATCAGCATCATCTTCTTTGTCCAAAGGTTCACTGGCGCTCGGCATGGAGGACAAGGATGGCGAGGAGTCCGCTTCGTCGCTATCGGAATGCTCAACCGGAGGTCGACGAGTAGCCTGACGAGGAGGACGAGACGCGGATGCCTCGGGATCGGCAACAGTCTTGGTCCTTGCCATGATCACTGGAGAGATGGACAAGACAAACAAGGAGTGAATTGAATTGAAGGAAGTAGGGATTATCAAGATGATAAAAAGCGAAGCTTTTACGTCGTGGTCGGATCGATCATGCGAGCGGTTGGCCAGTCGATCAGTAGTAGCCGACCGACCGCATGCAACACGCCGATTAGTCCGGCCTTGACACAAAAACTAGGGTTTTCATCGCAAATACGGGAGACTTAATAATGCGGGTTAATCCGGCACTCAAATCAGTGTAGAAGACAAATAGAGCATTCTAAAAGGTTGATTAACCAACTAGGAACCGATTAGTGAGAGGAGATCCACGAGATGGTCGATTAATCGGAGAAAAGAAGAAAAAGAATGAACCTACCGAGAAGGAGGAGCCGGCGGCGAGGAGGGGACGCCCGAAGGTGAGGAGGAGCCGCGGGTGATGGAGACGAGAGGGCGCGTCTAGGGCGACGGCGCGGTTGTGATTAGAAGAGGAGAACCGTCGGGGATGAGTGGAAGAGAAATGAAATGGGAACGGACAGGTTGGTGAGAAATGAAGGAAGAAACTACCCGCATTAATCGCTTGCACATGATCGATCAAGCAGCCAAAGCTCGGTCGATCCAGCCACAAGCTCATGGGTTGACATGATTAATCTTGCGGTTTGACCGCACCTGGAGACTTTTGAGGATTTTTACAGAATTTTTGTGTTGTCTTTGCTCCAAAGAATTAGCACACAACATAAACACCATCTTGGAGCAATTTCAACGAGATTAGATCAACAAATGAGTTTTAAACATACATTTTTAAGAAATTAGAGTAGTTTTTGAAGAAAACGATTTGAAAGAGTTAAAGCAAGCAAACAATGAGATTTGTCACTTGTGAGGATATGTGTGAGTATGAAATACTATTTGAAGACAATATATGAAGGAAATCATTGCCTTCATAGCAATACTCATTTTATGCTAGAATTGACTCAAGTGCATTTTTCGGGTTTTGAGCTATTTTTGAGCGAGATTCAAACTTTAAAAACTTTGATTTGGTTGAGAGTTTGAAAAACTTATGAATACGAAAAAGGTCACGAATAACCATATTTACCTTTTTCCTTTTGGGGGCAAGATCAAATTTCTTTTGGAAATACTTTTGGGTGAAAAGCTATTTTTGGTCAAAAACAAGATAAGTAAGAAATAGTTTTTGGCCAAAACATGATTTTTCTTTTAAGATAGATAATTTTGAGATCTTTTCAACCAAAAACCTTTGAAATATACTAGAGAATAGATATAGCTAGTTTTTCAAGAGGTTTGATTGTTAAGCACCAAGTTTTGACTTTGACCAAAAGGAATGGTTTTTTGAAAAGATACATTCTAGCATGTTTGTTGATATGTGCACAATTTGAGTTGTGGTATACATGGTGATTGTATAGCACTCCCCCTAAATGTGTTTCCCATCTTAGTACTTGAAACAAAGGAATCACGAGGAAAGCGAATTCAATTAAGATTCAAGAACATAATGTAATCAAATGACATTAGAACAATCTATGACATTTAATTCATTCCTCAATTTGCAAAAGCGGCCTTCATCTAAAGGTTTGGTGAAAATATTCGCTAATTGGTCTTCAGTTCTTATGTGGCTAATTTCAATATCTCCCTTGCTCACATGATCTCTCAAGAAGTGGTGGTGAATATCTATATACTTGGTTCTTGAGTGTTGAACAGGGTTATTAGCGATTTTCACCGCACTATCATTGTCACACAAAAGAGGTATTTTATCAAATTTAATTCCATAATCCGTCAATGTTTGCCTCATCCATAGCAATTGAGCACAACAACTTCCCGCGGAAACATATTCGGCTTCGGCGGTAGATAAAGCTACGGAGTTTTGTTTCTTGGATGACCATGATTCTAATGATCTTCCTAAGAATTGACAACTACCGGAGGTGCTTTTTTTATTCACTTTGCAACCCGCATAATTGGAATCGAAATATCCAATTAAATCAAATTTAGCACCTTTGGGGAACCATAGGCCAATGCTAGAGGAATGCTTTAAATATCTAAGAATTCTTTTAACGGCCATAAGATGACATTCTTTTGGAGAAGCTTGAAAATGAGCACACATACAAACACTAAATATGATATCGGGCCTAGATACGGTAAGATAAAGCAAGCTACCAATCATGGATCTATAAAGCTTTAAATCTACCGGCTTACCTCCCTCATTTAGATCAAGATGACCATTTGTAGCCATGGGAGTCTTGATGGGCTTTGCATCTTCCATGCCAAATCTTTTAAGTAAATCCTTCATGTACTTGGCTTGGCTTATAAAAGTCCCATCTTTGAGTTGCTTGATTTGAAGTCCAAGGAAATAGCTTAATTCTCCAATCATTGACATTTCAAATTCCCTAGACATCATTTCACCAAATTCTTTGCAAAAATCTTGATTAGTAGACCCAAAAATGATATCATCAATATAGATTTAACATACAAAGAAATCATCATCTAAAATATTGGTAAATAGGGTTGAATCAATTTTCCCGATTTTGAATCCTTTTGATACTAGAAAATCTCTAAGGCGTTCATACCATGCTCTAAGAGCTTGTTTAAGACCATAGAGCGCCTTGGAGAGTTTATAGACATGATTTGGATTCTTAGGATCTTCAAAACCGGGAGGTTGTTCAACAAACACAAGTTCAGATATTTTACCATTTAAGAACGCACTCTTAACATCCATTTGAAATAATTTAATATCAAAGCATGATGCAAAAGCAAGTAATATCCGAATTGACTCAAGTCTAGCTACGGGAGCGAAAGTTTCACCAAAATCCAAACCTTCAACTTGTGAAAATCCTTGAGCGACCAATCTTGCTTTGTTTCGAATGACCAAACCATTTTCATCTTGCTTGTTCCTAAAGACCCATTTTGTACCAATAACATTGTGTTCTTTGGGTCGATCCACCAATGTCCAAACTTCATTTCGGGTAAAGTTATTGAGTTCTTTATGCATCGCATTTACCTAATCCAGATCATCAAGCGCTTCTTCTACATGCTTTGGCTCAATAGACGAGACAAAAGAGTAATATTCACAAAAAGAAGCAACACGAGAGCGGTTTGGACACCCTTACTTACATCACCCAATATTTGATCCATTGGATGATCCTTTGCAATTGCATTGTGGATTCTTGGTGGTAGATTGGATGGTTGATCATCTTACTTGTTATCCTATTCAATGATTTGTACTTGACTTGTGGGAGATGTGGGTGGTTCAACTTGAGTGGAGGATGATGGACCATCTTCGGGCTTGATGTCGCCTATTTGCATATGTTCCATTGCTTTTCTTAAGGCTTCATTACCTACATCATCCAAGTTCTCATGCTCTTCTTGAGAGCCGTTAGTCTCATCAAATTGCACATCGTGGCTTTCTTTAACTAAACCGGAGTTTTTGTTGAAGACACGATAAGCCTTGCTATTTGAAAAATAACCAAGCAAGAAACCAACATCACAACGACTATCAAATTTTGAAAGACGAACACTCTTCTTCAAAATGTAACACTTGCAACCAAAAACACGAAAGTAAGAGATGTTCGGTTTTCTTCCCACAATAAGCTCATAGGAAGTCTTTTTCAAAAGACGGTGCAAATAAAGGCGATTTATGGCATGACAAGCGGTGTTAATAGCTTCCGCCCAAAAACTATCTGAAGTATTATATTCGTCAAGCATTGTCCTAGCCATTTCAATTAATGTTCGATTTTTCCTTTCTACTACTTCATTTTGCTCCGGAGTGTAGGTTGTGGAAAGTTCGTGCTTTATTCCAAGTTCATCACAAAAGTCCTCAACTTTAGTATTTTTGAACTCGGAACCATTATCACTACGGATTTTCTTTAGTTTGAAATCAAATTCATTTTGAGCCCTTTTTGCAAATCTTTTGAAAATTCCGGAGGTTTCACTTTTATCATCTAGGAAGAATACCCATGTATATCTAGAGTAATCATCCACAATGACTAAACAATAGCTATTTCCCCCGATACTCTTATAGGTTGTTGGCCCAAACAAATCCATATGTAAGAGTTCCAATGGTCTAGAAGTTGACATGATACTTTTGGAAGGATGAGAATTAGCGACTTGTTTACCGGCTTGACAAGCACTACAAAGTCTATTTTTCTCAAATTTCACATTTTTCAAGCCAACAACTAAATCATGTTTGAAAAACTTTTTGAGTTGAATCATTCCAACATGAGCTAGCCTTCTATGCCAAAGCCAACCCAAGGAGGTTTTTGCGATTAAGCAAGTTTTTAAGCAAGATTCACTTGAACTAAAATCAACTAAGTAAAGATTTCCAAATCTAAAGCCTTTGAAAGCTAAAGAGCTATCATTTGCGTTAGAAATGGTTACACCCTCACTAGAGAATGAGCAAATTAGTCCAAGATCACATATTTGTGCAACGGATAGCAAGTTAAAGTTTAATGATTCTACTAGAGAAACATTAGAAATGGAAAGGTCATTTGAGATAGCAATTTTACCCAATCCTAATACCTTTCCTTTGCTATTATCGCCAAAGGTGATCTTGTCTACTCCTTTTCCATTCTCGAATGTGGTGAACATTTTTCTATCACCGGTCATGTGTTGAGTGCATCCACTATCAAGCACCCAATGTTTTCCACCGGTCTTATAGTTCACCTACAAAACAAGAGTCAAGTTCTTTTAGGTACCCAAATTTGTTTGGGTCCTTGGAGGTTAGTAACCAAGAATTTAGGCACCCAAATGGCATTCTTTTTAGCACCTAAAATTGAAGTGCCAATAAAATAAGCAATTATTTTACCATTCATAGTCCTTTTAAGAACATAGCATGAATCATATATACCAAGTGATGGAACATTACCCTTAGGACAATTTTGTTGCATATGTCATATTTCACGGCACTTATAGCAAAACATACCATTTTGCCTCATGAATCTTGTGGGCTTATTTTCCGGCTTCTTACCTTTCTTAGGCACATACCCAAGACCCTCCTTGTTGAATGAACACCTTTGCTCGCTCAAAAGCTTGTCAAGAGTGGCCTTACCCTTGAAACATCTCTCCAAGCTCTTGTTTAGCTTGGTCACTTGTTCTTTTAGCTTATAGTTCTCATTAACAAGTTTTGCATCATTTTGCTTAGTATTATCATGATTAGCATCAATATTAGAGCAACATGGCATAGCAAGTAGGTCATCACATGAAGTAGATGCACTAGTCTTAGCAATTTCTATACTAGGCATTTTATCAATAATATCGCATGTAATTCCTACACTAGAACAAGACCTATGTGAATTCTCTTGGATAACCAAGTTGTGAGCTTCCTTAAGCTCCATATAAGAATCTTTTAGAGTATTGTATTCTTTATTTAAGACCTTATATTTTGATTTTTTTTTCCAAGATATTCATTTAAATCATCAAGTATATCCATTAATTCATCATAAGTTGGTTCATCACAAATAATGGATTTTACCTTATCTCTTTTTGCCATGAGGCAAGTAGGAGTGGAGAATAGCGATGAAGCTTCCTTGATGGCTATACCGACTAATCCCTTCTTCTTGGAGGACTCTTCCTCATCGGAATCGAAGTCGGAGTCACTTGACTCATCATTTAAATCCCATCCTTGTAAAGCTTCTTGAAAAGCTTCTTTTTACCGTTGTATCCCTTCTTCTTGAATGGCTTGCCCTTGTCATCCTTCTTTTCGGCGCAATGAGAAGCAATGTGCCCCTTTTCTTCACAATTATAGCATCGAATATTGCTATATCTCTTTTTATCATTTGAGGATTGCCCCTTCTTGAATTTGTCAAAGTTATAGCTGCTATTGGGGCGCCTCTTCATGACCCTCTTCATTCTTCTCACAAGGAGTGCATACTCCTCGTCGGAGTCTTCTTCTCCATCCTCATCATCACTAGATTCCACATTGGCTTTGAAAGCGGTAATTTTCTTCTTTAATGATGATGTCTCCAAAAGCTCTTCTTTGTCCTTTTTGAACAGCTCATTTGTGATGAGATTGCCCAAAAGCCCCGTTGGTGTCATCCTTGGCAACTCGGGCGAGTTGAGAAATAACGTCACCAACGTCTCATATTTATCCGGAAGAGCCCTAAGCATCTTGCGAATAATGTCAACATCAAGAAGGTTAGTCACAAGGCCTTTGAGCTCATTCACAATGTTGTTGAGTCTTGAATACATCTCATTGATGTTTTCATGAGGTAACATTGTGAATATCTCATATTTAATCCGAAGCCTATGCAATTTGGCTTCTTTGACCGTGGATGTTCCCTCATGGATTTCCGAGAGGGTGGTCCAAATATCATGAGCGGTTTCCAAGTTGCTCACTCTATTGAACTCATCCGCGTTCAAAGCGCCAAAGAGAGCGTTCATAGCTTGGGCATCTAAATGAGCATTACGTTCCTCTTGCTCCGTGGGGAGTAGTGGATTAAGAGGCATGACGTAACCCTCATTTATGATTTTCCAAATTCTCGGACTCATAGCCTTTAAATAAATTGACATTTTAATTTTCCAATAAGCATAATTTGAGCCATCAAAGAGAGGAGCCTTTCCTACAGCAATTCTCTCACTAGCCATCCTTTTCTCTCTTAGACGGTTAAGTCTAATTCAATGAGAGACCAAGCTCTGATACCACTTGTAGGATCAAGGATAACCGACTAGAGGGGGGTGAATAGGAGGTTTTTAAACTTTTTGACAATTATAACAATTTTAGCCAAAAATTAACTTAGTCTAAACAAGATATAAGTCTAGCTAGGCAAATTACCACAATAGACAAGCTAGAAATATAAATGCGGAAATGTAAAGACTAGAAATAACCACAATGACACAAGGAAGTTTTTCCCGTGGTATCGAAGACTTGCCGGTCTTCACTAATCCACGTTGAGGAAACTTGATCAACTCAAGCCGGCTCCACGAATTAAGCCTTCCCTCGATCACTAGTGGTAGCTCTTCTCCTCTCCGGATAGGCGAGCTCCAACCTTCACAAATGCCCGGGCCTTCTCACAATCTCCTTTGAGAAGATCACCGAACCAAACTCCAAACCGTCTAGGAGACGGCAATCTCCAAGAGTAATAGAGCAAGAATTCTTCGCTTGAGAGCGCTCTAATGCCACAATGATCAAACACAATAAAAGCTCTTGGAAAAACCTCAACTACCTTTGCAAATGGAAATGAATGCTCTCAAAGAGTAGGAAACAATGCAAAGGACTCAAGTGATGTTAAATGAGGCTCAACAACATTTCTAGTTGCAGTGGGTGAGGTATTTATAGCCTCCACCCACTGCACTAGCCATTGGACACGAAATTCCCAATTTTTCAAATGAGTCTTCGGTCCACCACAGCATCAAGCATGGTCATCCAACCTCGATTAGAATCTACGATCAGAACGCATTTAATGCATCAAAAATAGCCACATTCTGAGTGCGGTCATCCACAGTAAACATGCGGATAGTCCGGCCTACAGAAAAACGGAAAACGATTTTGGAGACTCTCTGGAAAATGCTGACCGCATCCAAGACCCGGGGGTGCGGTCAGTCCGCACAAATACTGGCGGTCAGTCCGGCCTGGCAAATTTCTACTGAAAAACCTTCTCTGGAAAATGTTGATCGCGTCCAAGACCCGGGAGTGCGGTCAGTCCGGCCAAAGGCCGTCGGTTAGTTCGGACCAGTGGAATTCAGCAAAAACAGAAAACAATACCTCACTGGAAAAAGCTGACCGTAGTTTTGGTCTGGCAATCCGGTCAGTCCGGCCAGGTAACGTCGGTCAGTCCGGCCTCCAAAGAAATTCAGCAAATTTAAATTGAGGCAAAGCCAAAAACAAATCCAAGATTAAACCAATTAAGATTTGAGTAGTTGTGGCATCATTCACTTTCAAGGTACTTAATTTTTGCACCCTCTTTATAGTACGGCTGTCTACCCTATAACCCGGTCTTCCAAACAATTCACCTAAGACCGGTAAAATGAAAAGATCCTAGACTATTGTACATTGCCTTTGAGCCAAATATCTTCATGTAAACCTTTCGCGTGCAATTCCCGGTCATCAAGAGCACCAATGAGATTTAACCTTGTACATACTCAGTAAACACGTTAATCCCATATTCACATATTATCATTAATTACCAAAACAATTTTTAGGGGCCTAGATGCTTTCATCCGAGAACATGCAGAGGCACATGGGCCGGAAGATGGAGAAGGCCTGAATGCACGACATCCGAGTAATCAACGGCCTCAGACGGAAGTACGAGATCAGGCTTCGACAGAAATACGTCAACAGTCATGCTAGGGGGAAAGGAAATAGTCATGCACCCTGGGTGAAGTGGCGACATGCACCTGCAACAAGCTGAAGCTCCTCCACAAGCCATGCTCGCATGTGTACAAGGCGTGTGCGCAAATGAGGCAGATATCTACACTGTACATCTCTGAGTACTATGACATGCAGCATCTATTCGGTACATGGAGTGGAGAGTTTCACTCGTATGGCTTGGAAATGGACTACAAGGATCTTTGGCCGGACATGGTGCAATGGGGTCCCAACAGGGACTTGAAGAGAATAGGGAAGGGGTGACGGCAGACGCGGTGCTTTCGAAATGACATGGATGCTAGTCAACATACCAATATTAGCCGCACAATCAAGTACATGATATGCAAGACCCCTGGGCACTCAATGAAGGATTGTCCCAACAAACCCAGCTCGTCCGGTCATCATTTAATGTTGTAATGTAATGTTTTTTCGTCTCATTTGTTATGTACAGCGCAAAATTCTACGATACCCAGCTATGGACTATTCGGCAAACTTCTACGCGAGAATGTTGCAGAAGCGCAAGTGGCTTGCGCAGAAGAGGAAACATCTACAATACCCAGATTTTTCAATGAAAGATGCTCGAGTACCACCACGTTTTTCGATCCTACAGTGTGTGTGTGTGGCGAGCCGGCAGAAATCATTCAGTCCACGCACCTAGACACCACCGCCCGGGCGTACTACACCTGGAACACTAAACTCAGTAAACAATGCTCGCTGAAAGATTGCGAAGAACACATCTCATATAATCTGACATGCTTCACCTGGAACACTAAACTCGGTAAACAATGCTCGCTGAAAGAGCAACTCACACACGTGGCCATCATATGCATCAAATTGTCGATTTCAAAGATAACTGAAATATATGATATGGTCAAAACTATTCCTGTAAAATTATCTGGATGAAAGGAACACTTGTACCATCAATGGAGTAGAAACTACAGTAGACCCCTCATATCGAGCTATGACAACTGAACAAACGTTGTTGTATCCATACAAAAAAAAACTAACCCCTTCTTGCACCTAACCCTTCATCTCAAATTGAAATTGGAGCAAAACCTTCACTATCAAATAGTAGAACTCAGGATTGTACCATGCTAGCTACCATCAGGGTGCCATCAAATTCTTGAGAATTAATGTTGCCAAAACCTCATAATAGTCACGTAAGCGATCCAGATTGCACCATGTCATAGCAGCGAATAAAACACCAAATCAATTACCCTCTCACAACTGATATTGTTTTTTCTCTTTTTTCAATACCTCAAAATCTGGATACCTGCAAACCTCCACCTTGGACTCCACATGTGTGGATCTTGCCGCAATAACCCATAGAAGATGACGGATCGTCGAATAACTCGGCAGCGATTAATCCTGCATGGATGCCACCAATAATAGCCTGAATTGCATTAAGCTACACCTCCAACAAAAAGGCATGCAGAGCTGACAACACAATCTCTTGATGGAAGGTAACGATTGACTGAGGTGGAAGATTGTTGTCGATGAATTACTATCGATCTTACGGAAGAAAATTGACGAGGATTCTTGATCAGGTCATCCTTTTACGGTCAAAGTCAGACTTCCTGTCAAATGAGACCCACTATACTACGGTTGTCTATAACCAGTTTATAAAGGTAGTTTAATTCCCTTTTATTATGACCAACTGGTCGATGACTAGTTAGGTCACGAACGACCAGCTATGGATATCGTCCGACCAGCTATATAGCCTTGGACAGTCACTGACCACCTAACTGGTCGGGAAACACCAATAGTTACCCACGTGACTGGTGGGAAGGCGACTTTTGGCATATTTGGCAACTTACAACGGTTGTCTAACGGGCATGACGGTTCAAGACTCTCCCAATGAACGTGCATGAATATTAGAGGCGTCTTTAGCAACATTTAACTACCACCCCTCTCTATAAAATAATCTCATATGATATCTTTTGATAAGTGCAATGATCATTACATCATATTGTAACATCCTTTGTATTCTCATACAAACACCCAGTGTGTCCATAGTAATACATTTTCGAGTAAGTTCAATTAGGAACCCTGTGTTTTGATCATCGACACAAATGCGGAAACACGACTCTCGAGATCACACAGGAAGAGACATGGTGTTTTTAGACAGGTTCAGACCTTCTTCAGAGAGAATAATAACTCTACTTCTGTGTTCTTGTATTAAGTGAGATTACAATGCATAATGTGCCACTAAAACTATAAATGCTATCAATAGCCTCTCAACTTTCGCTCTCATTTGCCGGCGTCGCCTCTTATAAAGCATTGAAGCGGTGACATTTGTTGCTTGCCAAGAGACACTTTGACAATTGTTGGAATCTGTACACGGACGACGGTTGTTGTCAGCGAGACGTCTTCTTTGCATGCTCGCCAGACGGTTATTGTCAGAGATAGATAGGGGTGTGCGCACTTATGTCAGAGGCACAAAAGTGCACGTGCTGTATTTGCTACCACGTATAGTTGGACATGGTGTACAAGGTCATAGTTGATAAGATAGTGCCCACATATCTACAATAAATATTATAGATTTTGAGGATTATTCAATCCTCGTCAATCATTGAGATGCGGAGGCGATGGCTGTTCGACGCGTGGAATCGACTTGGCTTCGAAATCATCGAGACCGATGTAGAGAAGTCACTAGATTTTCTTTTGATCGGATCCCCTCCTATGCTCGGCTTGATGTTGCGCAGGTGCCGCCCCCAGGTGCCGCCTTCTCCCGAAGGTAGCGGTTTGTGTTTCGAACCTGGAGCTCTGATACCACTTGTTATCAAACACATGGCAAAATAGAAGATAATCAAAAGAGCAGAAGATCCATATTTAATGTAGAAAACCATTGTGAGAAAAACATACGGACGCATGAAGTCGGAATTCACTATATGAGGAGAAATTACAAGCATGGAGAACTTTGACGCATCTAAATGTGAGACTATGGGGGTACATATATAAGCTAGGGAATAAGAGTCCCTAACGGAGAAGAAAACCGAGTTAGAGTCGATTGTGCCACTCGATGCCACGTTTGACGCTAGTCAGCGCATGTGCCGCATCCGACACAGACACAGTGACGGAATTGGATCATACTTTAAAAATCCATCCGAAGGCCACCATGGTCTTGTGAGAGCGGTAACGCTAGCCTCGCCAGTGACCTTGGGAACGAACTTGACATAGGTCTTAGGATGGGGCTCAACCAGGGGTGGCACCAGGGGGTGCCGGGTATGCACCAGTACCCCAAAAAATCATAAAAACCAACAAGGAGTTCTTCACTTCTTCAGTAGTTTGATGTTTCATCCCAGCCCAGTAGCTAAGCTAACTCATGAGACCCCGAAGGCCACAACCGAAGGCCCGAAATGCCGGTCACCACTCGTCTTGTTGTCCACTCCAAGAGTCCAAGTCTGAAGTCTCCAATCCTCTCCTCCCTCGCGGCCTGGCTCCCCAGTCCCCAAGTCCCCAACCGGCCAACCCTAATCTCTCCTCCCCCCAGTCCCTAGACCCCAAATTGGCGAATTCCCCAACGCTGCGTGCCTGCGTCGGCTGCGACCTGCGAGGAGTCGAGGACTAGGGAAGAGCTGGGAGGATTTGGGAAGGGATCAAGGAGGCAACAGCATCACGACCTGTGATCTGGGAGCTGGGAGGACGGCGTCTTGTGAGAGTAGGCGGCAAACGCCACCGGCGGAAGGCAGATGGAGGCTGGACCGCTGGAGTGTTGGCCGTTGCCCTTGCCCATTGGGTTGCTTGCTTGACTTGGAGTTGGACTGTTGGAGCCTTGGAGGAGAACTGAGAAGCCGAGAAGCTCAGAAGCAGAACACTGAACAGCAGTCAGCAAGACTGCAAGAAGGATAGTTGATAGTCTGATGGACCATATGCCATATGGTATGCCACTTTTGCTTGGGTTGCTTAATGCTTACTAGCTTCATGAGACATGAATCATGCTTGAATGCTTGTTCTGTTGTTCACTTGTCTAATTGTCTTGGCTCTTAAATCTTGATAATTGATAGACCATTAGACCACATGGTATTAGTATGCCATTGCCATCTCAGATTCTCATTGATTTTCAATTTTCATAATCAGCATAGGCTGCATAGCTAATGTAGTAACGTAGTAATGTGCCCTTGAACAGTTGAACTTTGAGAGAGTTTTTTTTTGAAGGTTAGTGAAGATGATGTAATGAAACGTTTTCAAGGCATGAAAACACGTAAAGTAGTATTATAATATTCTTTGCATAGTTGCATATTTTGTAATTTTTATTCATATAACACCTTATTTGAACTATTTGCATTGTGCTTTTGACATATTTGGAATATATGTGTTGGATTTATGATGTTATGAAACAATTGTACAAACTATAGAATTGAGTGTGAAGTGTGCACCCTCACCGTCTAATTTCTAACTCTGCCACTGAGCTCAACCATGATTGGTGTTGGGCTCCATGGTGATCTGGGAGCTAGGTTCAATAACGTTCCCGATGGCCTGTTCAACGGGATCTATGGTGAGCTCCGCGGTTGGATAAGACGACGGGCATGGAGGTTGAGAAGCCGCCATGGTGGAAATTAGGGGCTTTGAGGAGCTATCGATGGTACGAGGAAGATGTGAGACATGGGTTCCGGTTTACTCGGTTCAACCCATGACCCGCTCTGATATATGACGAGTGACTAGACGAGTTAGCTAGTAACGCAATCCAACCCGTATCCAAGCTCGTTGATCCGGGTGGGTTGACAGGTTGTGCTAACCCGTGAACAGCCCTACTGATCAATGGGCGGCGTGTGCTCCTCGGACAAATCTATTATCACTTATCAGCGCATGTAATTTACTCTAAATTGCTTAAATTGACGTGTATATTTAGTGGGATTCAACCATATGACCTCTAGCGTAACAGCGATTCTAACATCCGGTAAATGGTTAAATGTTAAACTATTCTTAAAAAAATGGCGAAATGCTAGTACTTCATTCCCAGCAAATTAATTACATTTTAATGGTCTATAAGCTGTGCGGAAAACAAGGAAATAGATCATATGTATTGAAGGTATCAATACAGAGAATCTACAATGTCGCATTAGAAGGTGATCTCCACTGTCTGATAAAAAAACACTGGTCCATATCAATAGCCACAATATTCTTTGTTACAGTGTTTTCCTCAGTTGCTAGAGCATTTTCTACCGTGTCGTTGCCTAGTACTGTTTCATATACATACAAATCGCTCATTGGATCCGGGAAACAAGTAGCGAGAATGCGAGATGGGTCCTGACAAAACTGAAACGCTGACCATGACCATGAGAACGCTGAAAAGGACGTGATTTACGTGAACTTCCGCTCCAGTTTGGTGTCATTCCACATCTCCACTTGGGCAGAGTCCGGTCGGCGGGCACGCCCTCACTGTCAACACCGATCGCTCGGTGCGCCCCAACCCAACTCAGAGGCAGGAGTCTCAGACCAACCCGACCCAACACACCGACGCGGCACTGCAGTGAGTCAGCGAGTGCCCATCCGCCCACTCCCACTTCCCACTCCCCACCCCGGCGCGGCGCCGCCTCCCCCTTCTCTTATGGTCTCCCGCCGCGCGCTCCACCACCACTAGCGTAGCGAGCTGCCCATTCCCATCACCCATGGCCGCGGCGTCGCTCGTCCGCTCCTTACTCCTCCTCCTCCTCCTGGTCGGCGCCGCGCGGGGCAAAACGGTCAAGAGAGACGGTACGTAACTGGCTTCTTCTCCCTCTTGTTCTTTTCTTCCTCCCGTTGTCCATCCGATCTCGTAGTGAATTGAGCCCTTCTCCTGGTTTACTGATGCGATTCCACAAAATTAGATTTTTGAGAAATATGGTTTCTTTTGGTTGTTCCATCGAAGATCTGACCCAGCCTCGCATATGTGACCCTGCATTCTCCGGCTTAGAGGTGTTGAATTGGGCGTCCGCTTGCATTGGTTGCCTCACTGGGCTCGCTGGCAATTATAGGGTCGATTGAGCATCTGTGAAGCTTAGATATTGAAATATTGCATAAACTCTCAGCGTAATGGTGGAATCTATCTTTAGTTTCTCACTTAAGATGTCTAAATTTGGCTTTATGTGAGGTACTTCAGATAATAGGTAGTTAGGTACTCATCACACACACTGACACACACAAAAAGAATAGAGCTAGTGATATATATATATATATATATATATATATATATATATATATGTATATGTATATGTATATGTATATGTATATGTATATGTAAACACAAATGGGGGCTCAACAGGTACCAAGCGATAATTGGCAAGGATTTCATGATGCAGTTGTAGCTGAACGAAGGTCCAGTAGGTTGTGTTAGTTATGATGCATTATCTAGTGTATCATTTCCTAGATGCATCACCATGGTGCCCGATTACATCCGGAGGAGAGTTCTATCTGTTCATAGACATTAGTCAGAGTTAGCAACGTTTCGCGACCGTTCAGTAGTCGTTTGGTGTGTGAACGTTGAAACTGAAGTTGTGTTTGTGCTGCAGTGAAAGCATTGAATGAGATAAAGTCGTCACTAGGCTGGAGAGTTGTCTACTCATGGGTCGGGGATGATCCTTGTGGGCATGGTGACCTACCCCCCTGGTCTGGTGTAACATGTTCTCAGCAAGGGGATTACAGAGTTGTGACAGAACTGTAAGAAATATGCCCTGTCCTTGAATTTACTTTTTTTGTTGGCATACATAAGGATCTGTAAGGATTGTTTTATGATGTATTATCATTTGTATGTAAAAAGGATACAAGGCTGTCATTAGATAATTAGATTGTAAAGTTTCTTTTCAGAGAGAAAAACGATAACATTTAATAATTATAGTCTCAAAGGTTTAAAATTTAGTCTTGCTCACCAACATATGAAACTCTTATATTCTTCACCTCCATGTTGTAGCTGTTATGAATAGCGCTTGTATTCATCATGAGGCCAATGGGTCAATATATATACAAGTACAGGTATGACATATATGCAGATAATCTCTTATACAATAGGGAAAATACACCCCCCCCCTCAAACTTATGGTGGATGAATAACATGAAGTTTGGAGAGATAGAAGCTATGCTGGGCTCTGGTCTGTGCCTTTGTGAAGAAGCCTGTCAACTGAAACTCTGAAGGCACACACTGAAGAGCAACAACCTAGTCCTGCACCTGTGTCTGCATGTAGGAAGCATCAACACCAATATACTTTGTAAGCTCGTGCTTCACCGGATCGTTAGCAATGCTAATAGCACCTGTACTGTCAGACAAAAGAGGAGTTGGTGCTGAAACAGAAACACCAAAATCCTCAAATAATCACCGTAGCCAAGTACCCTCCGTAGTCAACAAAGTCATAGCTCGCAACTCAGCTTCAGCACTCGAACGAGAAACTGCTGTCTGCTTCTTAGTCTTCCAAGCAATGAGAGAACCACTAAGAAAAGTACAATAGGCAGAGAGAGACCGGTGATCAAAGTGATCACTAGCTCAGGTGGCATCAGAATATGCCTAGAGCTATAAAGAGTTGGAGCGAGGGAAAAATAGACGACGAGTGGTGGTTCCACGAAAATATTGTAGAATACGAAGAAGATGACTATAGTGGAGCTGAGTGGGAGCAGAAACAAACTGACTCAAGATATGCACAAGATAAGAAATGTCAGGACGAGTGACACCCGGATAAACAAGACTCCCAACAAGGTGACAATAGCGAGTAGGATCAGTAAGAGGCTCACAATCAGTGGGCCGAATATGAACATTAAGCTCCATGGGAGTCTCAGTTGTGCGCTGGTCATTAAGAGAAGCACGATCAAAAAGATCCTAGATATACTTTTCTTGGGACAGATAGAAGCCCTCAGGCGTAGAAATAACCTTAACCCCAAGAAAGCGAAGATGATCAGGATCAGACATGAGAAACTGCACACTAAGATGCTCCTTGACAAAAGTGATGTACTGAGAATCATCTCCAGTAATGATCATATCATCAACATATAAAAGAAGCAGCGTCCGACCGCGAGGTGGAGTGTGAATAAAAAGAGTAGGACCATGAGCACTGGCAGAAAAACCAGCCGCAGTGACAACAGAAGAGAAACGATCAAATCAAGCACGAGGAGCTTGCTTGAGGCCATAAAGAGATCGGCGAATGCGACAAACCATACGCTCAGGAACAAAATACCCCGGCAGTGGCTGCATATAAACCTCCTCACGCAGCTCACCATTGAGAAAAGCATTCTTGATATCAAGCTGAGAGATGGACCATGTCCGAACAGACGCCACAGCAAGAAGAGTGCAAACGATGGTTATGTGAGCCACAGGAGCAAAAGTCTCATCATAATCACAACTATACTCTTGCTGAAACCCACGTGCCACGAGACGAGCCTTGTAGCGCTCAAGAGAACCATCAGAGCAGATCTTAACCTTGTAGACCCACTTGCACGTGATAGGAGTAACACGTGCGGGAAGAGGGACAAGATCCCATGTGCCAGTACGCTCAAGGGTAGCAATCTCCTCTGCCATCACATGCTGCCACCCCTGATGAATAGCAGCATCACGATAAGAGGTCGGTTCGGCAAGAGCAGCAGCAGCAAAACCAAAGCACGCAGGAGGCCGAATAGACTGGCGATCACGAAGAGCTTATCGAGGTGAAGCTGAAGAAGATGACCCGTCAGAAGAAGATGGTGCATCAGAAGAATCCTCAACTCACGGACGACGAGTGTAGTAGAGAGGATAAGAAGGAACAAGGCTAGGAGGAACATCTGGAGAGGGTATTGGTGGCGAAGGAGGCACCAGCGGTGAAGGAGCCGTCGACGGGGAAGGAGGCACAGGAGAGACCAAAGGCTGTAGTAGAGGTGCGGTGGCTATGGGGTTGGCAGGAAAAGTCAGAAAAGAGAGTGGCTTGACGAGAAATGCTGGAGTGGTTGAAGGAGAAGGACGAGGGTAGAAAGGCAAGACTCATCAAAAGTGACGTTCCGAGAAATCCTCATTCGTCGGCCAACAGGATCCCAACAACGATATCCCTTATGCTCATAGCTATAGTCCAAAAAAACACACTCGATGGACTGAGAGGTCAACTTGGTGCACTCACGAGGTGCAAGAAGAACATAGCGCACACACCCAAAGAGGCGAAGATCAGAATAATCAGGAGTCTTGCCACAGAGACACTCAACTGGAATCCCTCCCTGGAGAGCAGAAGAAGGCTGAATATTGATAAGGAAAGTGACAGTAAAAACAGCCTCAGCCCAGAAATGTAGTGGAACAGCAGAAGCAAGCATAAGAGCATGGACTGTCTCAAGAAGATGATGATGCTTTCGTTCAGCCACACCGTTCTGGGCATAAGCATTAAGGCAAGAAAACTGAGAGAGAGTGCCCTACTCAGTAAGAAAACTATGAAGAACTCCTGACAAATATTCCCCAACAGAATCAACACGAAGAACACGAACAGGAGAGTCAAACTAAGTACGGATTATGATGGCAAAAGTCTTGTAGATGGATAGAACCTCACTACGAGATGAAATAAAGTATATCCATGTATGTCGAGAAAAGTCATCAATAAAAATTATATAATATCGATGACCTTCTTTCGAGACGAAAGAAGCTGGAGCCTATACATCAGAATGAACAAAATCAAAAGGACGTTGAGACACTGACTCATTGGAAGGATATGGGAGTTGAAGCTGTTTACCAAGCTTACAACCCTGACAATTTAGAAAAGCATCACCGGAAACTGTCCCTAAAAGACCACGATGAACTAAAGAAGATAGATGCGATCCACAAAGATATCCCAAACGATGATGCCACTGAGCAAAAGATCCAATGAAGGATGCAGTAGAAGCGAAGGCGGTGGTGGAGGCGATAAGACTAACAGGGCCAAAATACATAGGTAATAATACACATCTAACATTAGTTATCTGTGATAGCTTATGTTAAAGTTACAAAAGAGTCATTCTTTTAAAAACTTCTTTGGTCGGAATCTTCAGATTGCAACTTCAACCTGAAATCTGTAGTCAACCATGCTTTCTTGTATAAGCCAGATGTAAAGGCCTGTGTAAAGGCCATGAATCAGACTAGAAAAATTGAATACATCGTGCCATTTTCCTTCCCTTATATATCCTAGCTAAAAGGATTTGAAATACTTAACAAGAATAATGCTAAATCGTTCTAGTACCAGTTTTAAATGCAACATTTTATATTTCTCTTTTACGGAAAATTTACCTTTTTCGCAGTTGGAGATAAATAAGATCATACCCACCTGCTGCTTATGGATCAAAAGTCTCAACTTTATGAATTACAAAATCATGTAGCTTTTCTGAAGCTTTATGTACTGTTTATGCATATGCATGTCTGAGTAACCGTATTGTGTACCTTATTTCAGGGAAGTCTATGCTGTATCAATAGTTGGTCCTTTCCCTACAGCAGTAACAAATCTGTTGGATTTGAAAAGATTGTAAGAACTTTTTTCTTGTCACCGCTGCTTTATTCTTTTGTTCTGTATAAGCATCTTGAGGAACATGATAAACTGTTAACATTTTGTAATTATTTAACGTAACCTGATTGAAGTTCATGTTCTTGATATATTTATTAACTTTTTTTTTCCTGCATGAAGTTACTTACTTTTAAGTTTCTGTTGTTTTAGAATAACCATCAGTAAGAGTACATGACAAGACATCTATGCAGATGTATATACATGTATTCTTGTATAATTTATGTTTCCATGTAAATCTATTCTGTCATGGTCCCTGAATTTAGAGAGATCATTAGGCAGAATGGAAGAGCCAATTTATTCCAAACCATTGTTCCTTATGATTTATGTCAGCTCGTCTGTGTTGCAAAATTCTGTGCATGAAGTGTTTCTTCCATTTATACATTGCATCGGTTATCTTTTAAAGCAGTATCGTTCCCCACAAATATCAGAGACCAAAGGTGATTCTTTTATTGAATAATCATGTAAAAGGGTGTAGTGAACATCTTCGTAGTTTTGGCCTTATCGTACAACATCTTTAACATATCCTTAAACCATGAGAGTAACTGAATTCTTCAACTATAGGGATCTCCACAATAACAAGTTGACGGGGCCAATTCCTCCACAGATTGGACGGTTGAAACACCTCAGGATATTGTAAGTATGGAATATTTTTGTGTATACAGAGGTACATTTGGATATGCTTCTCATGGTGAGATACCAGTGTTGTAAAACATTTCAGTTCTTGTCGCATAGAACATATGCCTTATTCTTTGTATTATTTCAATATCCTTGGATAATGCTTTATCAAATCAGTATTACTTTGTTGGTTTTTGGGTCCATAGCTACCTATTTTGAATGCATTTGCTCTTCAGCTAAGAAAATTCGCTCATGCTCTTAGGAACCTGAGGTGGAATAAGCTTCAAGATGTGCTTCCACCGGAAATTGGTGAACTAAAGAAACTAACACACTTGTAAGTTCATTTTTTTAAATGCATTGAGTTTATATGGATTAATAATGTTTCACTTTCTGTGCCTCTAACTGTTACTGAAAATTCTTCAGGTATTTGAGTTTCAATAACTTCAAAGGTGAAATTCCTGTGGAGCTTGCAAACCTGCCAAAACTGCACTATCTTTATCTTCATGAGAACCGCTTTACTGGGCGGATCCCCCCTGAACTTGGAACTCTCAAGAACCTTCGTCACCTGTAAACATCCATCCCAATTCCTTCTCTCAAGTTCACAGGAAGAATATATCTATAGTAGCAAAATTAGGTCCTTATACTGCAGCATATTTATTGCCTCCATTTATGCTCATGCTGGTCTGTTGAGATGTTATAGTGAATGATAAATTCTCCTTTTGCAGTGATGTTGGTAACAACCACTTGATAGGCACTCTCAGGGATTTCATTGGCAATGGGAATGGCTTCCCCTCCTTGAGAAATCTGTAAGCAGAAATTTTAGAAGTGACCAGATTCATTCCTTATCTCGTGAATGGCAGATGCTGTCTTCCTGAGCTGACTGCAAACTTTTGTTCTACAGATACCTTAACAATAATGAATTAACTGGCGTGCTGCCAGATCAGATTGCAAATTTGACAAACCTTGAGATTTTGTAAGTTTACTCAGAAGTTGAAGTTAATGCTGTATTAAGACCTGTAACCATAAACTCCATTTTTTTAAAAAATAAAATAGATCATCTGATTATCTTATATGCTCTGCAGGCACTTGTCCAATAATAGGCTGATTGGATCGATATCACCAAAGCTAGTTCATATTCCGAGACTGACCTATTTGTGAGCCTTACTGCTTAAATTTTATAAAATTATATGATCATTGTGAGTCTCTATCTTTCATTTGGTTATGATATTCTCATGTTACAATGGTTTGTGGCAGGTACTTGGACAATAACAACTTCATTGGGAGGATTCCTGAAGGATTATACAAGAATCCCTTTTTGAAGGAGCTGTAAGTTGGCTTTAGAATCTGAACTCTTCTCAAACAGAATTCTTTTGTACTTGAAAAATATTCTATTGTACAGCTATTGAGGCACACAACCATTTTGTTTGCTGCAGGTACATCGAAGGAAACCAGTTTAGACCAGGAACGAAATCAAAAGGAACGCACAAGGTGCTCGAATTGCCTGACGCTGACATTTTGGTCTAGCCAAGCTCATATGTGGGCTTGTTGTTTATTCTGCACGACAGCAGCCACCATTCTACATCTCCTCACCATGCAGTCGCAAAATGCATGCATGTTTTAGGGCGTATATGATATATGTGTTATTAGTACAGCAAACTATGTTTCTCACTGCCCTGTCCAGTGACTATTTTACACATACAAAAAGCCACTTGCCAAAAAAAAGCATCCAAGAACTGTAAAGTCCAGTGTCATGCAGGCATGCAGCTATCCTGTCACGGAAGAGTATGTTTCATTAGATGAGTGTGCAGGTTGTATTGCCTTTCCTATATCTCATTGTATAGTGGAGATGCAATTCAGACGTATTTGCCAGCACATTGCATGGCGCCGACATTCCTGGTGTAACCAGTGTGGCCAATGAAAATTTTCTTATACCACTGGACATGATCTGGCCTTTTGGAAGCAAATTTGCGGACCATGAATACTCGAAATCATGGGCATGTGGGAAGGACGACATGCCAAATTGCCGATACCAGGCTGGATCTGCCCAAGAAAAAGGGGCACTCTTATCATTAGACAATTACAGCCTGCATGTCATCATGCTTCCTTTTAGCCCATTCCTCTACACATTTTCATTGCTGCATAGAAGTTGGTTTTAGTGCTCAAGAAGATGGTAATGCAGGTGAGAAGAGAACTCAAGTGATTGAAAAGTAGGACATTGTGCAGCGTAGCTGTGTAATACAAAGCACCATGTCTTCACCAGACTACAGTACAGAAGACCCACATGTTTATGTGCTGCCCAGTTTGATTGGATGCGCGTCGCAGCAAGGAATACTGTCAAGGGCACATGCATTTCCTACTCCATTTGTAACTTTAACATAGATACCATTGCTGTTGGTGGTCCATATTGCTTTTGGTATCTCTGTGCCCTTTCAAGCTCATACTATGATGCATTGTCAAGGATCATGCTATTGTTGGTAAGGATTAGAAAACACTGGATGAATTACAGAATCCTTTGCCCTGGTGGATTTTAACAAGGTAGCATATGGTAAATCTGTATAATAGTGACTTATTGGATGCGCTCTGAATTTTTCGATCGAACAGATATTCACAGCATGGTAATATTGTACTGTCACAGTGTCACCCTATCCCACATCTTGGTTCAAACCTTGATATGATGACAAATGTTTGCTGCGTTGCTGGAACCAAGGCACTGCCAATGTACATCCAACATTGGGTGCCCCTTACCATTGTACCATATGAAAAGTTTCTGTCCTGCTGCTCTGAATTGCTGTTTGTTTAGCCCTGGATATGAAAGTACTGGCATTCTTGATCTGTTTGCCATAAGCAAACACTTCTCCTTCAGTTCCCCCCCACATGAAGTGTCACTGTCCACCTCATGGTCCTTGGTCCTCACTTGTGCTATTTTCCTATTCCAAGCAAGCAAAACCTGTACCATCTTTTGCTGGATCAAAAGAGCTATCTCAGAGTCAGAGTTGGAGCTGTCCCAGGCATATGGAGAATAATATCCACCATTGTGATTGGTGATGGCGATGGCAAGCACACAGAAGGCAAATGCTTCATGACAAAAAAAAGAGTCAGGTTCTCTTAAAAAAAAATATGAACAAAAACCTAAGCCATGTTCAGATTACAGTGGCAAACGCTTGTGATACCCTGCAGTCCTGATGCTTTCCTCAGGCATGTGGTCCATTTGTATATATGACTAGCTGCTTCATCATACTTGCTAGTTGCAAAAAAAAATTGAGATGTGATAAGACTTATTCAACCCACACTTCAAATTTAAAGTGGAAGTGAGACTCGAACTTGCAAGTTGCAACTTTACAACAGTAGCTAATTTTGCAAGATGGTCATGACTACTTGACATTGTATGATCGAAAGCGGAAAGGATGTGATCATGTGATGATGCATACTATTATGAATAATTTGTATGTATTCAAGAGGTCCAATGGGCAATATATATATGGTACAAAGGGGCACAAGACTAAACTCTAGTACAAGTGGAAATACCACAAATACCCTTAACACATACATCATATATGATTTGTAGAGTTCATGGAAGTCTCATTTTCGTGAGTTAGAAATTTAGAAGGGTACAGCCGGGCAGTGTTGGAGGGTTAGGTTTGCGACAGCATTGGTGAGTGATATTTGCTAAGATTGTGTGGTTATGTTTCTTCCATTTTAGTTGTCACATTATTAGAGTCTGAAACACTTCTTTTTTTTGGCTGCTACATTAGAGCATGAAAGAAATGTTTTTAAGAGTATTTTGTGCTGCCATCTTTCATGTTTCCTTCATTAGAAAAACATGTAAAATACAGTAGTACTGTATGTGTTGTTGGGTATGATTGCCACGGCTGCAGCCTGAGGGGCCTACCATTTTTATCGCTTGTTTTACCCTCTGCAACGAATCAATCAGAACACATGACACAAGCCAAGCTACCTCTGCCTGCCTGAGGATGTTAGCATGGGTCACCTGGGGGCTAGAGCACACAGCAGCTTTGCCCCTGTTGTTTTACCACCAAACACAACCAAAGGCACCACCAAACCCATGGATGGTCCAACGCTGTGAGTCCCAGCATCATCATAATTTGATTCTAGTCGCTTGGATATTGCTCCGAGCAGGACATTTCCTCTATCCAATTCCATTCAGACCATCCCTTTCTCTGAGGAGTTATTTTTTTCTTTTTTGATCCATGACGTCTGGTAGGGTTAGTCGCTTGGATATTGCTCCGAGCAGGACATTTCCTCTATCCAATTCCATTCAGACCATCCCTTCCTCTGAGGAGTTATTTTTTTTCTTTTTTGATCCATGACGTCTAGTAGGGTTTGTGGAGTTGTTTGGAGTACAACTTGTTAGAATAGGGTTCTTTTTACTCCTTATCTGTATATGGTATACCCTATTGTACCACATATATATTGCACATTGAACCCTCTTAAATATATACACAATATTCATAACATGGTATAAGAGCTAAGGCACTAACCTAGCTCTCCTTCCGCTGCCATCCCGACGTGCACGACGTCCGACGCTACTCACCCGGCCGACTTCTTGCTGCTTCTGCTTGCTCATCGCCTAGTCGCTCGAGCCCGTGAGCCCTGAGCTCGAGCAGAGCCACCACCGGAGTTCCTGGCCGTCTGAGCCCGAGCCGCCACAGACCGAATCATGAGCCCGAGCCCGAAGCCGCATTGACGCCGAGCCGCCGCCGCCTCCACGTCTTCTTGTCTTTGCGCTGGTCTCATCCACCGAGGACAAAGCGGGCTAAGGACGAAGCCCGTCGCCGGAGCACCACTACCGCTGCCGCCAGCAAGGGGGAACTCTCACGCGTGCCCTTCGTGTTTCCTCTTCAGTGGCCTTAGCAGGCCAGTTTATTACGTGAGCCGCCTGTTTGACTTCGTTGTCTTTGATCGTCATGCCGTCCAGCGCCGCCTACCAATGACTTATGTTCCATCAGCTGCGATCCCATTCTCAGGAACAAAGCTTAATGGGACGAACTACAGGTTGTGGTCTTCACTCATGGAGATCACGCTCGATGGTCTCCATCTTTGGGGATATGTTACTGGTGCCCGACCTTGTTCGCAGTCGTCGGTTCAGTCTTCTCCCAGACAGTCTACTTCTGCACCTCTTGCAGAAGACGAGGCCGCCAAGAAGGAGGCAGATGCCGCTATTGTTGCTGCTGATGAGGTTTTGCAGTATGCCGTAGATGCTTTTGAGCGCTGGTGTGCTGATGAGGCCCATGTTCGAGCCATTCTAGTGGTCGGCATAGACGACTCCATCGAGCCAAATATTGTTGGTCTGCGTGCCACTCATCAGATCTATGAGTACTTGCGTGAGCGATACCAGCAGAGCAACGATGCTTAATTCTTTTCGCTTCAGCGTGAGTTGGAGACGCTTCGCCGGAAGGATTCCTCCGTCGACAACTTCTTCCGATCCTTGGCCAGTCTCTGGCGCCAGCTGGACGAGCTGGCTTCTCTGCTCTGCCAGGAGTGTCGTAAAGTGCAAGTGGTGAATCGTGATCGCCTTCGTCTTTATAACTTCGTCTACCGTCTTCACCCAGAGTTTGAGCCTGTTAGGGCTCAACTGTTGAGCCGCTCACCACGACAAGCGACCATCGAGGCTCTTTCGATGTTTCAGTCTTGAGGAGCTTCAAGACCAAGTTAGCGGCCAGATTTGTTCCTTGTGATTGCTACCCCTTCTTCTTCGACTACACCGACGGTTTCTGCTTCGACTACAGTCTCTCCTCAGGTGTCTATTTCTGCTCCTATTTTTACACCAACTGGGGTTCAGTACAATTATTGCAAGAACTTCGGGCACGACTATCAGCGTTGTGCGGTGCGAAAAAAGCTGAACAAGACGTGTGGGGTTGATCGATCCAAGGGGGGCAGAGAGGCCCTTCCTCAACAGGAGGATAGACCAGCACATCAGGACCTTCTCAGTGAGGTGACTCTGTTCAGCAGTTCTGCCAGACTCTACTTCAGTAGCTCTCTCATAGCTCAGCAGGTTCTGCTAGTCTAGCTTAGATGTCACCTCCGGGTACTTCTTGGGTTCTGGATTCTGGTGCCTCTTTCCACATGACACCGTAGTCCACATCTTTCACTTTAGTAGGACCTCTTATTTTTCCTATCTTTGTTCAGACAGCTGACGATACTCCTCTGTGTGTCAGCTGTCAGGGCACTCTTTTGTCCACTGACTTTTCTGTTCCATCTGTTCCCATGTTCCCCAGCTTACCATGCGGCTTCTCTCGGTGGGTCAGCTCACTGATCTTGGCTGTAGGGTTGGTTTTGACTCTCACACCTGTTTTATCCAGGATCAACAGACAGGGATGGTACTTAGGACTGGCCGGCGTCATAGGGATCATCATGGTCTCTACATCCTTGATAGTCTCCACCTTCCGTCCACTTCAGTTGCTCCTACCACATCTACGTCTACCTCCACCGCCACTGCTGCCACCACCTCTGGAGTTTTTGCGCAGTGGCATCACCGTTTAGGTCACTTATGTGGGTCCCATCTGTCTTCATTAGTTTGTCAGAGTGTTCTTGGACGTGTTACTGTTGACACGTCCATGTTTTGTTAGGGTTGTAAGCTGGGCAAGCAGCTACAACTTCCTTATCATTGTAGTGAGTTCTTGTCTTCTTGTCCTTTTGACTTAGTTCATTCAGATGTATAGGGACCTGCACCTATTATCTCTAAAGACGGGCATAAGTTTTATGTGATCTTCATTGATGATTATTCTCGTTTTACATGGCTTTTCCCTATGTCTAATCGTGGTTAGTTTCTTGCGATCTATCGTAGCTTGGCCACGATGGTTCGTACTCAGTTTGATTTTTCCATCCATACTTTTCGCTGTGATTCTGCTAGAGAGTACTGTTCTGACGCTTTTAGACAGTTTCTTTCTGAGCAGGGCATTCTTTACCAATCTTCTTGTCCTGGTGCCCATGCTCAGAACAGGGTTGTGTAACATCCCAATTTTCCGAGCCTTTTTGAAAATTTTCAAAATAAAAAGAACCATTTGGTTTTGTTGAAGTTCTAAAGCTTAACTTGAGATTTTGGAATTTAAAAGCGTTTAAATGACTAAAACAAACTTCAACTAATCCAAGAGTTTGGTTTGTTGGAGTTCTTTGGTGTTGAAATATCTTTTCTTTGTTCGTTTCGTTTTCTCTTTGGCCTAGCCCTCCTCCTTTTGGGTTTAGACCTCCCTTGTGGTTTAGACCTGCCTCTCGGTTTAAACCTCTCTCTCGGTTTAGACCTCACTTTAGGTCCAGACCTTCCCTTTCGTTTGGACCTCCCCTTAGGTCCAGACCTTCCCTTTCGTTTAGACCTCCCCTTAGGTCCAGACCTTCCCTTTTGTTTGGACCTCTCCCTTTGACCGCGACCTCCCCCTATGGTCGCGACCTCCCCCTTTGACCGTGACCATCCTCTGTGGCCGCGACCTCCCCCTTTGACCGCGACCTCCCTTTGTGGCCGCGACCTTCCCCTTTGACCGCGACCTCCCCCTTTGATCGCGACCTCCCTCTGTGGTCGCGACCTCCCCCTTTGACCACGACCTCCCTCTTTGACCGCGACCACCCCTTGGGTCACGACCTCCTCTTGGGCCGCAACCTCCCTTTTGACTGGCCCCACCTGTCAGCTCTGTTCACCTTTTTTTTCCTCTCGTTGCATCACTGCTGACGCAAGGGTCCTTGAGTATTAAATGCTATTGTATCGCATTAAATGTTGTCTTTTCTGCAGTACCCGTTTCCCCCTCTTGTCTCCTCCCAGACCTGCTCCCATCTCCTCCTTCACCTACCCTTGAACTCGCGTGAGCCTCTGAGTCTCTCAGTGACTCTCCCAGACTATAAAAGCCTGAACAGCCCTCTTTCATCTCGTTTAGCCTTACTCAACTCTCTTGCACTCGCCCAGCTTTACCTTGCTTGAAGTTTCGCCACTGTCCGCTGGAGCCTGCGCCGTCAGATCTCCTCAGGACCTCCTCCTTGGGACCTCCTCAGGACCTCCCTCGACCTCAGTTGGACCTCCTCCCGAGAGTCCGTTCCTATTTCATCTATTTCAGTACCTTTTCTTTTGGTTCTAGTTTGGTAGTTTTGGCTTTTGTTTGGATTCGTTATATTTATTTGGTTCTTTTCGCACGTGCAGATTCCGGCGTCTCTTAAGAGTTTTTGCACCCAGCGACCTCTACCGAAGCATCTCAGCTCTTCAGCGAAGGCAAGTCGTAGATCTTTGATCATATCGAACCCAGTTTGTAAAATTACTTTGTTTTATACCAACATGCATGGCTATTTGTAAAAAAATTGGTTTTGAAAAAAATAGCTACATACCTACTCGACAGTATGATTCCTTGAATAATTGTACTCGACATGTTGACATGTACCCTTTGGACACCATAGGTTGGGTAATCTTAGTTGGACATCTTTGAGATACCAACATGGGTGCGTATATTGCTTAGCCATGTTCTTAGTTGTGACGTCTTTCGATCACATGATTCAATGATGATAAACTTGACTAAATGACATATGGAATTGTGGTGCGATACCACTGATGTGCAACTGTGGTGCGGGATCACAGTTGTGTCATTTGTGGTGTGATGCCGCTGTTAACAAAATTTGTTGTGCCATGACCAGGGTGGTCATTTGGCCGGGTAAAACCCAAAAATGATTTTTGCTCGGGCGAGTGGTCGGTGGCAAAGGCAGAATGCGCGCGGCAAAGTGTGGGAGGCACTGAGATGCGCGAGGCACATGGGAATGCAGAAAGCCTCGCTTGAGCAACAACTAAGAACTTAACCTTGTAAGCCATTGATCCAGGCCATACTGTGCAACCACATGTCCAGGATGGGGTGGACCTAGCCAACTAATTAGCGATGTTTTGATTTGGTTCTATTGTGGTTGTTGAATTGGCGCAAGAGGGGGCTAGGAATGGCGAAACCTTAGCGGGCAGAACCGAGTAAAAAACAGCGCTTTGTAAAGGCCTTGTCACGTGCTTTAGACTGCTTACCAAAGGTAGTGAGCAGGGGCATCGACGGGTGCCTGACCAACTAGAGAAGTCGTGTTTTGTGGATAAAGCTGTATGACCTTTGCAGAGTGTAAATCTATTCGAATAGTCGTGTCCCCAGTTATGAACATGCCTAGTGATTTCATGCAAGGGGTAGACTTTCTCAAAACTTATTGGTCTTGGTTGGTTCCGAGTGGTCTAGGTAGTGACCAGGGTGGTCACGAGTGGTCCGGGATGTGATCAGGGTGATCACGAGTCATTTCAAAAGAACCTTGATTACTTATGTAATAATCTTTCAACTTGTGCTTTGCAATCTACTTACTGTATTTCCATTCAATATTGCTTTCTGCAAAGTAACCATAAAGACCTCCTTGTCAAGCCTTGCATGAATATTATTTACATACTTTTCCCTGCGACTTGTTGAGTACATTCAAAGTACTCATGGCTTTGTGCCCTCAGTTGTCGGCACCAAGACCACCTGGGATCTCCAACCTCTTCGAAGAGGAGGTCTTCAAGACCAGCGAGCTAGGGGCGTCCTCCACTCGATTGCCTATGGGCATGTCAGCGGTTTCCACGTGTTTTGTGTTCATTGTGTTGTAGCCTGTCGTGAGACCTCTGTAACAACCTTGACCATAAGGTCTTTTGTTGTTATTATTGTTGATTTGTCTGCTTCTTCTTTAGTTTGTTGTATGGCTGTGATCTCAACGTGTCGGAACCGTGTGGACCAGCTACTGATATTGAGATTGGTCCAGAATGCACAGTGGATCCTGGGGATTGCTTACCCGGCGTGATAAAGTTCTTTGGCGCAAATATCGTCATCTAATTGAGATCGCCCATCGTTTCTCCCCTGCTCTCTCACGTTCCACCACAGCCTACGGTGAAATTTGTTTCTCTGGTGCATATTTCATCAATATGCAGCCTTCCACTACTCTTAAGGATGTCAGTCCTATAGAACGTCTTTACTCTTGAGCCCCCCAGTACACTCATCTTCGTGTTTTTTGCTGCACCTACTAGGGGTGTTCGTTCGGTTTTTTCGGTTCGGTAAATACGGTATATACGGTGAATACAGTATTGTTAGTTCGGTAAATACGGTGTTTTAAAAAATACAGTTTGGTTTCGGTAAATCCTATTTTTTCGGTACGGTATCGGTAAATACCATATTTACTAAAGTTGACGTGAGTTGGACGTTGTACATACATAGCGGGCAGCGGCAGCACTATGCCACTATGCATTGGCGACAAGCAAAACTTGACCAACTAGACAACTAGCATTCTAGCAAATAAGCAAAAGCAAGCGGCGAAGATATTTCTTTGCTCGGTTTGTTCTTTCTTTGCCGCCGTTGCAACTTGCAAAGCAAGCACCAAGGCCAAGATGGCGAGGCGTCCAGAGACCAGACCCGAGATGCGGCAATTTGTCGTTCTTATGCATGGAAATATCGGTAGTGCAGTCCAAAGAGCCCGGCCACGACAGCACACACGAGCCGAGAGCGTCCGTGGATGGGCCAAATGACCGGCGCCAAAGAAGACAGCCCCGCATTCAATGAGGATTGAGCGCAGCCAGATGGGTCGAACACAACGCAAGGCTGCGAGTAGGCCTGTCCGCCTGTCCCCGAGCCAGAGCCTAACGGCAGTTCGATTTTTTCGGTTTTCGGCCAGTTTTTACCGAAAAAACCGAAATACTAAAAAAACAGAAATCTGAATACCGTACCGAATACCGGTCAAACCGAGTTGACCGGTACGGTTCGGTTTTTTCCGTACGGTTTTTTCGGTTTGGTTTGAAAATGTACAGCCCTAGCACCTACTTTGTTTTGTTGCAGCCTCGTGAGCGCACCAAACTGTCATCTCAGTCAGTTGAGTGTGTGTTTCTTGATTATAGTTCTAAGCATAAGGGTTATCGCTGCTATGATCCTTCTGCTCGACGATGAGGATCTCACGAGACGTTGTCTTTGACGAATCTCGATCTTTCTTTTATCGAGAGTCTGCTCCTTGTCTTGTTTCCACCGTTGAGACGATTTCATGGTTGTCTCTTTTTGACTCTTCACCCTTTTCTCCACTATCGTAGTCTTCTCTTGGTCTGTCTCCAGTGATTTCTTCCGTACCTCCGCCTCCGATTCCGCCTCCTGCAGCACCGCCTCTTGTTCCTGCAGCACCATCGCCTCATTTTTCTGTTATTCACTACTCTAGGCGTCCTTGTCCTGCATCAGTCTCCCCTCCTGGTATCTTGCTGACACCTACATCTGATCCTTCTGATTATGCTCCTCATTACGCCCTTCGTGGCCGGACATTCCTTCGCCCTCCTGATTGTCTTGGATTTGCTCTGATAGCTCATGCTCTCTCTGTCACTGAGCCAAGTTCTTATCGTGTGGCTGCTCCTCACTCTGAGTGGCAGCTTGCTATGGCAGAGGAGCTTGATACTCTTCGACATACGGAGACTTGACATATTGTACCGACACCTATGTATGCTCGTTCGATCACATGCAAGTGGGTGTACAAGATTAAGACCCGGCCTGATGGTACTATCGAGCGCTACAAGGCACGTCTTGTGGCTTGTGGTTTTCAGCAGGAGTACGGTCATGACTATGATGAGACTTTTGCCCCTGTTGCCCATATGACCATTGTTCGCACTCTTCTTGCGGTTGCTTCTATTCACCAGTGATCTATCTCTCAGCTGGATGTTAAGAATATCTTTCTTAATGGTGTTTTGCATGAGGAGGTCTACACGCAGCCACCACCTGGGTATTCTGTTCCCGATAGGCACGTCTGTCGTCTTCGTCGTACTCTTTATGGCCTCAAACAGGCTCCTCGTGCCTGGTTTGCGCGTTTTACCTCAATGATTCTTCTTTGTCGGTTTCACTTGTCGGTTCCCGATCTGCTCTCTTTGTCCATGTCTCATCTCGGGGTAGGACACTGCTTCTTCTGTATGTTGATGATATACTCATCACTGGTGATGATTCATCATTCATCACGTATGTGAAGAAGCATCTAAGTGAGCAGTTTTTGATAACTGATCTTGGTTCTCTTACGTACTTCCTTAGGATTGAGATCTCTTCCATGCCCGAGAGCTACTACCTCTCCCAGTAGAAGTATGTTCAGGATCTTCTTGACCGTTCTAGTCTGACTAACACTCGCATTGCTGAGACTCCCATGGAGATACCCCTCCAGCTTCGTGCCACTAATGGTGATCTTCTTGAGGATCCTACTCGATATCGTCATCTTGTTAGGAGTTTGGTGTACCTTGTGAGCACTCGTCCTGATATTGTTTATGCTGTTCATATCTTGAGTCAGTTCATGGCTCGTCCTACCCATCTTTACTATAGTCACCTTCTTCATGTTTTTCGCTACTTGCGTGGGACTATCTCTCGTCGTTTGTTTTTCCCTAGCTCTACCTCACTACAGTTTCAGACGTACTCCGATGTGATCTGGGCTAGTGATCCTTCTAATCATCGTTCTCTTTCTGCTTACTTTGTTTTTCTTAGTTCCTCACTAATTGCCTGGAAGACAAAGAAGCGCATCGCAGCTTCTTCTCGAGTACAGAGGCTGAGTTGAGAGCTATGGCAGCAGTGGCAGCAGATGTTACTTGGTTGAGGTGGCTACTTGCAGATTTTGGAGTACATGTGATGGGACCTACGACTCTTTTGTATGATAGTACATGTGTTACTAGCATTGCCTGGGACCTAGTGAAACATGAGCTTACCAAGCACATTGGTGTGGATGCTTCATGCACTCACTCACATGTGTAGGAGGGAATACTTGCTTTACAGTTTATGCCATTAGAGTTACAGGTTGCTGACTTCTTCATGAAGCCACAGACTAGGGTACGACATTTGTATTTTCTCTCCAGACTCAGTGTGTGTGATCCACCATGAGTTTGAGGGGGCTGTTAGAATAGGACTCTTTTGTATTTCTTATCTGTATATGGCATACCCCCTTGTACTCCATATATATATTGCCCATTGGGCCCTCTTGAATATATGCACAATATTCATAACACAACTCAGGACTCTTTTATATTCCTTATTCAGATATGACATAGGCCCTTATATATATATATATATATATATATATATATATATATATATATATATATATATATATATATATATATATATATATATATATATATATATATATATATATATATATAGCCCATTGGACCCTCTTGAATATATGCACAATATTCATAAAACAACTCATATTTCAAGAATCATTGGTGTTTAAACTTGATCATATCTATACATCTGAAGTGTATTCAATGTGAGCCGTCCACAAGTTTAACCTCTAGACGCTGCGTACATTGTCAATCAAAGCTACTTGGAATAAACCGACCGTATCTCTATTACTCTCAAATTCAAGCTGTTGGAACAAAATGAAAAAAAGAATCTATTCAGGAGCAACATACTAGGTTCATCTATCTTAAGAGCCAGTGTCCCAGCTCAAACTCTATAGTTCTATACTTCTATCAGTGCCACCAAACCACCACTGCCAAAATCACCTCCACCAAACCTAATGGCCGGCCTCCCCTCAGACAGGAACCATATCTTACTATATAAAAGAAGGCAGACTTGAGGAAGAAAGACATGGGCCACATCAACCTCTTTTCCTCGTCCGTCCGATGATGCGTCAAGCTCCTTCGGCGCCGTCCGTCGCTTGGGAGATTTCCTCCAACGCGCGTCTTCTTCGTCGGTCTTCGCAGACTGAAGCTCCCGGGCGTATCCCCACGATATTTTTTCGATTTCCTTCCCCGCGCTCCTCCTTCCCGTCCTCGCCCCAATCCTCTGCCTTTCCCTCCCTTGCCCCACATGCTCGGCCAAATCCTACCCCGGTGGCCTTGCCGCTGGCTCCTCTCACACCATGGCCCTTTCTCCCCACGCCCTCGGCCCTATCTGGCCCCCCCTTTCCCACGCCTTGGCCACCACCACCACTTGCCCTTGCCCCCCCCCTTCGCCCTGCCCGGCCCCTTGCCTCTGCCCCCTGGCCTCCTTCCTCGCCCTCCGCCTCGTGTTGTCCCCAAGCCTCGCCCCTTCCCCACACATGCACCAGTGCCGCTGCTTGCCAAGCCCCCTCCCCTCTGCCTTTGCTTTTCGTGATGCTTGGCTATACAAGCCTGACTTGAGGGCATTAAGGGATAAGCTTAGACTTCCAGTTGGATCCTGTAAGCTTGTTGTTCAACTCAAAGCAAAAGGTAAGTTCATTGCTGTCTGCAGTTTTCAATAGCTTCCCATCTAAAGGCGCTCATTATTCCCTAATATCCAATGCACATTCGGCCAAAGAAAACCTAGTAACTTTCTACTTGCTTGTCTTATTTTTTTTCTAATTTAAGTACCAACATTGCCGCAGGCCTTTGCCGTGTAAGAAGAATTATGGTAGTTGAATTATGTGTATGGTATCGTTTTCTGAAATATCATTGCAAGACTTACTGTCTGCTTTATCATAGACATGCATGAACAACTTTTGTTAGAAAATATACTCATATCTATATATTGTACGGTCACACCTATTAGTTCTTTCTGAATAACTAGGAAATTTCGGTACATAACACTCGTCCTTTCTTTTACAACACGACTTTACTCGAGATGACGCAGAGAAGCATATGCTACAATCTTTCATTGAAGAGAGTATGTATGCGGTGCAATCACAGCAGCTCAAAGCATTCGCTAGACAGGATCATCAAGGGACCTTGTTATTCTTGTTGATGAGACCATAAGTGACCACCACCGGAAGGGCCAAATATCACAATGAACAAATCAATCCTGGTAGAGCCTCATTCTTCTCCTTTCTGCTTTCCTTGCTACACAGTATGTATTCGCATGTTTACAAAGTTTACAAATGACTGGATATGATTGATAGTTGTATATATGGATATGATAGACTTATTACCTGTCTTTGCCCATATAAGCAATTCGACAGTTGTACTTATGGTGTGATGCTGATATTCTTTTTCTAGATTTTAGGCTTTTCTAACAAGATGCTCTGCTGGTGGGTTAGCCACTTACATTCACTTCGATGATTTTCGTACACTGCTACAAAAGGATTCTAGGGTTGAGTGTCTTGCGGATGGTGGTTTTTTTCCTTGATGTGTGTATTTTGAAATCACCTTTGACTGCTGTGGATACATTTTACGATTCCTCCTTTTCTTTAGTTGATTCATGTGCATGTGTTTGTGATTCCATTTTTCAAATGCATGCATGGAGTAATTGCTCGATGTCCTGCTAATGTTCTAAAGTGCCTTCATCTCTCAGCATTCAAATGTCAGCTAGAACACGTTAAGGTTTAAACATTCGAAAAAACCATTTTTTAGCATTTGAACATTTAACTCTTAAGCTAGAGTACTCGGAAACTAAAACTGTTCAAAGAGAGGTTATTTAGTTGTCCTAACTCACAGGTTACGAGATGAATCATTCTTTGGAAGCGACCGATGGTGGTTCTGATTCCTCCTTTTCTTTAGTTGATTCCTATGCATGTCTTTGTGATTCCATTTTTCAAATGCATGCATGGAGTAATTGCTCGATGTCCTGCTAATCTTCTAAAGTGCCTCCATCTCTTAGCATCCAAATGTCAACTAGAACACTTTAAGGTTTAAACATTCAAAAAACTATTTTTAGCATCTGAACATTTAACTCTTAAGCTAGAGTACTCGGAAACTAAAACTGTTCAAAGAGAGGTTATTTTGTTGTCCTAACCGAGTTACGAGATGAATCATTCTTTGGAGCAACTAGTGGTGGTGCTTGTCGTCCCACTCGACTTTTGATTGGTTTTCTTCGTAGTTAACAATTCCTCTCTGGCATCACCTAGCTTACTAATTCCGCAATTCCTCTCTGGCATCACCTAGCTTACTAATTCCTTTCAAGGCATTGTCCATCACCAAGAAGAAACACTGCATTTACTTTTGACTCTTGTTGTAGGTCAGAAATGAGAAAGTATCTTCAATATCTTATGTTCCTTGAGACCTTGATCCTTTTATGTCATAAACAAAACAAAAAAAAAGAAATCATTCTGCTTTACTATCGTCGACAGCTTTTATCTAACTCATTACATTCTTTTCTCCATTACAGATAAGACATTTCCAGGCAAAGGATTATGTGGGTTTTCTACAGTGATGTTTTTCGTCTTTAGGTCCCTTTCCCAGTTTCCTCCCTCTTCCAAGATTTTCCATTTCTAATATTCAAGTTTTCTTTTCTGAATGCTTTGTTGCAGGATCTGCGGACAAGGTTTTCGCACTGCAGTTCAAACATGGACCAGGGCCAGGTTAGCAATCGGATCTGCTTTTTAATTTATTTAGTCGCATTTTGGCGTGTGAATTTCTGGAATGAGGTGCATATGGTGAGAACCTCAAATTTCATGGCTACAGTTTATGTACTCTTTAATCTCCTTCTCCATGATAGGTTTAATTGACCATTGGGATATTTAAAATCTTTGATTGTCTTTAAATGAGGATTTACATGGTTATAAATTATATGCTATTGCTCAATATTTACGGTCAATTACTTGTAGCATGAACTAATGTATGACATATATTGATATTTTTATGCCTTTGAGTTTTGAGCATTTTTAAGACTTTAGTCATTTGAGTGCGCTTATTTCCTGCTTAGCTACATTAGCTAAATTACCAATGATTTTCTACCTCCTTAAGGTCCTAATGTGATCTGTAGAAATGTGTTGTTCTTCCATCGACCCACGAAACTGCAAAGGTATCGCACCGGCATAGATCAAAGTAAAAAACAAGGGGGGAAAGATGAGATCTTTATTGCTTTTACCGATCTTCTCCCAACTTGTGTGACTTATTCTTGGATCTTCTTGTTTGCTTGGGTTCTTGCCTTCTTGGTGGTTTGGTGGGGAGATGCTTGATCCGATGGGTTTCTTGAAATTCACACGAATTGAACGCCTTTCCTAGGCACATTTTGGATCCCGTAGGGTTTCTCGTGAGTGGGTTGTGGTTTTGCTCCCGAATTTGTGCTTTGAGCTGCGAGTTTCTATCTCTTGGGTCCGAATTCAACAACGTTCCATCGTTTGCATCTTTCAGCAAAAGATTGTTGTTGCTCTTCTCAATCAGGATCATGTTTAGTATGGCTTCCTTATGTGATGTTGTTCGGATTTGTGTTTCTTGATTGAGAATTGTCTTGCTATGATTCATGTATTATCTGCTTTGGATATGCAAACTTGCCTTATTGATTCACGTACATTTGTACTTTGTCTTGATCACCAAAATTTTTACTGCGATCCTGAGTTTTCTCTTTCTCTTATCCTTTTCATTCTTACACTGCATAAACTTTGTATTTCTTCTCCTGAATTTGGTCACAGAAACCGACGAAAAAGATTCATGCATAGGTGCTAAATCTGGATGACCCATTTCACACTACTACAAAAAGGCTAATACTGGACGCCTCATCACAGACGGTTGACCAAAACCATCTGTATTACATGCAATCACAGACGGTTTTTGTTTAGAGACCATCTGTGTTACTGGCTGCGCTAAAAACCGTCTGTGAAGTGGTAATATCAGAGACGGTTCATAGCTAAAACCGTCTGTGACTTATCATAGACGGTTATTGTTAATAATCGTCTGTGATAATTCTACATATCACAAACGGTTTTCAACGAAGAACCGTTTGTGACATTACTACATATCACAGACGATTTTTTGTTATAACCGTCTGTGATAATATCGCTATAGCTCCCAGTTGAAGCCCGATGAGTTTCTTCGTCGCCGATGCGTCTCTTCGTCGCATCAATGCGCTTCGGCTCCCCGATGCGTATCTTCGTCTTACACTCTAAATTTATTCCTTGTTTTATAAAAAGGATCACCCACCATCGAAGATGATCATCCCCACTTATACAAAAAAAAATAGAAATGGTTGCCTCTTACGCTTCCTTGTCGCCAAAGATTGATGGCCTACACGCCGCCTTTGCACGAGCACCTCTCTCACAGACGTTGAACCGTCTTTGCGGAAGAACACTGTTTCAACAATGTCTTCACTCCTTTGTCCGAAATTTGCGAAGCGGTGGCGGCCACCTTCCGCCGCCTTGACATCCTCCTCCACCGTGTCTTCCCGGTGATCTCCCACTTCGGCGAGTTTATCACGTTATCGGCGTGGTCCTCCAAAACGACGTTCTGGCGTCTCTAGGAGGCTTGCTGTCACTTGATCAGTGAATCGAGGCGGCAAGCGATCGAGTCGACTCAGCCGAGGCCCTCAAGCAAGGGAAGAGAGCCTATGGGCTCAATTCTTCTTGGTTCAACAAATCCGATGGTCTTGGGAGACACTTTCGAGCAGCGTCGTGAGTGGGCGCATTCAGGCTTCATTCGATCATGAACCGTCCGCCCCCGACGCCGCCGCCTATAAAGTATTGAAGACGGAGATAGCAGCCTACCTCCGCCACTAGAAAAACTTTGTTTACTTATAAGTTTCTACTTTTTTAATCTTTTAGTGCGGTAGCCCACGCTGTTTGGCCATATGAAAATTCCAAAATTAAAAAATTAAAAAGTTTGGAGGTGAAGTTACTATATTAATTATATGTTGATATTACTCTCTCTCTCTCTCCCTCTCTCTCTCTCTATATATATATATATAAAACAATTTTTCATCAAGATTTAAATGACAAAATTGACATATAAACATGTAATTTCTTCATGTCATGTAAGTGTATATACAAGATAAATATACTTGAGAAAAACCATTTCACGACAGGTCCATAATGGAACTGCTCAGGATAATTATCACCGACGTTCCATAATAGAACCGTGCGTGATAAATCTCTTTATTAGTAGGAGCAGCCGCTAGGGTTTGCGCCCACCCTAACTCTCGTCACTCCCCGCCGCTAGGGTTTGTGTTCGCCCTAACTCGTCACTCCCAACAAGATTTACTCTCGTCCGTTCTCCCCACCTCGACGCCTTGCCTGCCCGCCGCCTTGCCCAACCTGTCGCCACGGCCAGACACCATTTTGCCTTTGTACAAGACACTCGTACGATAGTAGTGTCTTGTGCAGTTTCAGGGTTGTGCCACAACTACGGTGACGCCGCCACCCAAGCCACTGGGCTTGGTCCCGCGTGTCGTCTGCGTCGCCATGGCTTGGTTCTCCTGTTCGGCCTCCTGCACTCGGGCCCTGGCCGGGCTTTGCTTTCCCCATCCTCTCTCTATTCTCCTCTAGATCTGTTAGCTTAATATCTTTTGTTGAGTTTGATTTTTATGCTCCTTAAGTTGTGTCCTGATGTTTGTGTGATTTATGCAAGGTGAAGGAGATGGATGAGGGTTGTGCTGGTGGTGGGGTCACCTCAAGTGGTTCTTATTTGTCGAGGTATCACCCTACCTTACTCCCTCGATCTCTGTCTCTACCCCCTTGCTCTGTGATGAAAATGGCTAGTGCTCTGCGATGGATGCCGAGGGCTACTACTGGTGTGGTGGTCGGGTTTGAACTGCTCAATGATGTTAATAGTCTTATGCTGAAATTGAATTGATAATTAGTTCATATTAATAGTCCCTTGCTCTGTGATGTAATGATGTTAATAGTCTTATGTTTGAAATTGAATTGATAATTAGTTCATATTAATAGTCCCTTGCTCGTGATGTAATGATGTTAATAGTCTTATGCTGAAATTGAATTGATAATTAGTTCATATTAATAGTCCCCTGGCTTTGTGATGTAAACTGAGGGCTATTGGTGTACGTGCATTCTATGCATCTTGCCTAGTTCATGTTGTGGGTTCAGATTGACAAAAATGAATGGGGGTGGTGGGTTTGGTTAATGCTCTCGATGGATCTTGAGGGTTATTGATGTCGATTCTAGCTTTGTGCTTGGTTGGCTTACATTGGATGTGGTTGGATGGGGCTTAGGCGCAATTAACTTTTCAGATTTGTAAAGGTTTAGGCTTGGTGTGTATTATATTCAAAACAAGTCCAAATGAGTCAAAAACTACTACAACACCTCTTCACTTGTCTCTCGCCATTCATTTCACCTTTATGCGTATAATGTGTTCATGCCTGGTCAAGTTCTCCTACCTTGCGTCCCAGTGCGTCCTACCATTCCATTCATAATCTCTTCTCTATAAAGTCTCCAAGCAGTGGTTGTTTGTGCCATTAAAATCGGCATCATATATATTATATATATATTGTTAAGTAGTCTGACCACTTCGGGGGTTGTTCACCTTGACATGAGAAGGATGAGACAGTAGCCACGGGCAACCTCATTGAGCCCCTGCAAGTTTAAAAAATATGGATGCAAGGAGATCGTCAAGACATCCAATTACCTAGATGTTGTCGATAGGTAATTGGACGTCGCTATGTTTAAAGACAATGACATGCTCAAGAATGGTTAGTTGGCATCATCTATGCGACTTCCCAACAATTCTTAAGCATGTAATTGTCTTTAAACCCAACAAGCCCAATTACAACAAGTTGAGAATTCTTTTGAAATGTGAGAATGGTTCTCCTTGCATCCATACTTTTAAACTTACAGGCTCAATAAGGTTGCCCGTGGCTACTGCCTCATGTCAAGTGGACGATCCCCCAAAGTGGCCGAGAGATCTACAAGTATATATATATATATATATATATATATATATATATATATATATATATATATATATATATATATATGATGCCGGTTTTAATGGCACAAGCACCATCGCTAGCTTTATAGAGAAAAGTTATCACAGACGGTTCGGCCTGCAAAACCGCATGATATATACTTATCACGATTTGTTTCAACCACAAATCGCTGCATGATAGGTTCCTATCATAGACGGTTCTCAGTTAATAACCGTCTGTGAAAGTATGCATCACAGATAGTTTGAAAACCGTTTGTGATGACCTCATGTCATCACTGATCCATGAACTCAGACGGTTCTCAGTTAATAACCGTCTGTGAAAGTATGCATCACAGATGGTTTAAAAACCGTTTGTGATCTTCTCATGTCATCACTGACCCATAAACTCAGACGGCTCACAAAACCGTCTGTGATGACGTTTTTGAACCGTCTGTGAATACCTTTTCTGTAGTAGTGTCAGATGCTCTTTCGAGGTGATCTCCCTCTTCTTTAAATCTACCATTTCTTGCTATGGCAAGTTCTACCACGTCGAACTATACGACCTCATCTTGCTCCAGTACATGATATATATATATATATATATATATATATATATATATATATATAGTTTCAATAAATACAAGCCATCTTATAAAATATTACTGCTTTTCTGGAATTGACCTAAAGATGCTCTCTTTCCAATTTAAGACGTAGATAATTAGGTCTTTATTCCTGTTGTCATAGAGTTGTTCCAACTTTGTTGTTTGAGCAATCAGTCCCAATTAGAGAAATCATTGATGGTGCATATTAGGGGTAGATTTCAGTCTTGGGAATCATTGAGAACATACTTTTCTTTGCCTGAAAATTTTGTACAGATTGTTATGTGTAGAATTATGATAACAAAATAAGTGTCAGATTAGAAGAAACATCACCTTTTTTTTTTCTATTTACCATTAACAATAAAAAAAATTCGTATTGACAAGGATATAGGTATACACAACTCGATAAAGCATGGTCGCATCGAATTGGCAATGATATAGGAGAATGCTAACAGTATGCCACTTTCGTAGTTACATACTTGCATCAGAATAATTTTACTGATATGCTTGTATCCCTAAAATTTCTATGGTTCTTAGGTTTTTAGATTGTGTAATCGGCAATCTGTATTTTCGAATGAAAGATTGTTGTGATTCTTTGGTAATTGTAGTGTTCTTGATTGGCTATTTGGCTAATTCCTATGCTTATTTCATAGTAATCAAGATCCCCGAAGTTGTTATTTCCAGTTTATGAACAATAACATGCTATCAATGCCTGTATAACCATTTACAGAAGTATAAATATATTGTTGCATCAGCATACTCGTGACAATGTGCCACTTCATGTTTACATACTTACATGCAAGATTTTAGGAAACACTCTTTTTTTTAAGAAAATACAAAACTTGAGAGTATAAGGCTAGCTGTAAGCATAAATCTATTACCTATTCCTACCTTGAGGGACATCAAACCAAGATCTACCTTCGTTTTCATAACGGGATGGTCCTAGTCCCACCTGAAAGGAATTATTGCCAATTTCATTTTTTTTTGTAGCTTGTTTCCAGTTCGGATACATATGGTTTTCCAGTTCGGATACATATGGTTTAGGCGAGTCCAGTTTCCTTGGAGTTGTCACAAGGGTGAAAGATTTCAATCCTGAAAGTGCCAACAAGCGGGTTTTTTAGATATATCTTGACAAGGTTAAATTGTTCATGCAATCTGTTTCATCCATTCTTCATTAGAGTTTGATTGCACCATGCCAAAATATATATATATGTTCTGTTCTGCAGTATGCAAAGCCAAATTCTGGCGTTGGGTTCCCAAGGGCTCTGGACCTCTCCACATGGATGTACTTGCAGTGCTTGAATTGAAAAATGTGTTATCTTAGTAGTGTTCTAAAGTGATAATTGCTTTTTCAATACAGTGCAAAAAAATGTCGGTCTGAAAGTTGCTGTTGCATCCAGCGCTGATAGGATTTGGGTGGACGCAGATCTGGCTACTACTGGTTTCCCTGTGTCGCTGTAAGTGTTTGCTTCTTTCTTTTAATTCCAAGCAGTAATGCCATCAGTGTGCTCGCTTTCCAAGAATTTTGACTGTCATCATTGTTCTGATATACGACTTCTCATGTTGTTTAGCCAACATGTTCCATGGTAGTGATAGGTCATCTGCTCTTGTCATATTTTAACCGCCATGTAGTAATTGAGCTCAAGCAGCTTTCTCTTACTTATTATTACATGCTACTAAGATTAATGGTATTGTCTCATGTCGAAACCTCACATATCGTTCTTATTCTGCAGGTCACTGGACGATTCACCGACCAATGAATAGATTAAAAAAACGTAAGTGAACTTGCTTTTCCATACTGACGTATCACAGTTCGTTGTGCGTAGCTGCTAAGACAACTCTTTCTATTTCTACATTTTTTATGTGTAGCAGGAATGTAGACGGTATGTTTCTACTACAGAACATCTGTTTATATGCTACGTGTACTAGCTAGGCCCGATTTTGTAGCCTGCAATGATAAACGTAGAGCAACTTTTGTTCGTACTCCGTAGCTACAAATCTGATGTATATAATGTATCATATTATCAAGCATGCTGTAGTGTTTTCAAAATAGTCTGGTGTATTATTATGTAGTCTTTTGTGATAACAATACCCACTAAAACCTATTATTACCTATGTCTAAGTTTTTTTCACGTACCTCCTATTGCATGTTGCGCCTACGAAAAAAAAGTCCCCACGCATGCCTACAATCTGGCTATATAAAAATCACACATACAGTTAACCATCAGTTCTTCTAAATTTCCTGCTTCTAATGACCAATCATTCTCCACGACAAGCTACATATATTGTGGAAGTTAAAAGTCAGTTCGACGATATTTTCTTCTTCGAGTGACAAACTGTTTTCTCAAACGTACTACCTGGACTGTGCAACAAAACAAAAAAAACTTCCTCGGCACGCCAGACGGCCCGCAAGGGCACTAGTTGAATTCATTCCATGCCATTGAAAACCAGTAAGCAACACTCTATTTTCTCAACAAAAAAAAAAAGAAGAAGAAGCCCAGTGAAAGCAAGGGACCCAGCATCACTTGTTCAGAATTCCAAAAGGGCCACTAATCCATTGGGAACTTGCCACTCCAGTGAGAGGCAGAGAGTAGAGTACTAGAGTAGAGACAACGTCAACTTGGCCTAGGAGAGATTTCCAATTGGGATGTTCAATTAAGAAGCAGCACGAGGCTAGAAAGAAACAGAATACTGTAAGGCTGGTCCCAATGTTCTACTTTGGCAAGTTTTTTAAGGCTGTCACATAGGCAAAAGTCTGATGTGGCACTGTAATTAAGGAAGAGAGAGAGCAGATTGGTATCTTATTTAGATACCACTCATACACAGTATCCTAGGTAGAAATACTAGTAAATACTATATATCAAAGACCTAAGATACCACACTCTAGGATACCATGCATTAGAAAGGTGGTATCTAAATGCTTTTCATACAATAAGAAACTATAGTAAGAAACCACTAATTGGGACAGCCTAACTGCATACGGAGGTAGTAGTAGTACTAGTAGTAGCTTAAAGAAGCCAAATGACGCTGGATTTTAGGCTGCAAGCACGTGGTTAGCTCCAATCTGATTAGCTAGATCTGAGTGCTCGGAAACGGAGGAACATGCACTTTGTAGTTTGTACCCATGAGTCCTGCATTATCTCAGTATAAAAAACAACAAAGTATCTGCTTCAGTTTTTCCTTTACTTTTTTTTTTGTGCTGTCACAGCATATTTATACCACATGTATAGATGTGGACATGTAGTCATGTATCATGTTTAGCTGGGCACTAACACTCGGCCCTCAATGTCAGTGAGCAATGTGTTTCCATACATTTTTTTGAAATATTTTAAATAATATATGACAACACTACCACCTACGGGCCTACGGCATCCTTGCACTGACGAAATAACCACTTTATATTTGTTCCAAGCAAATGACCATTTCAGCCTTGTTTTAGCCTCTTATAGTTTATTTACAAAGCAGCCCTTCCATCAGCTAGTGATGAAATCCCAAGGTTAAAAATCAGTCTAAGGTGGCCATGAACATCTTAGGTAAGAATGGCGAGTCACCCAGAACAAGCAGGCGGGCTGCCTGGTCTCCCAAGGCTCCCTCTCGGCATCCCGTCCCCGTGAGGCGGCGAGTCTCCCGGCGAAAGCACACTTCACCTTTTCGTCCATGGCCGTGGTCAGCATCCGAGGCGGAAGCAAAATTTATTAAGCCCAAGGCCCAAGCCGACAATCCTAAATCTAACTCTTCCCCAAATTCAATCCCCATTCCTCCTCCTTCCAATTTTCCCCAGATCCAATCCCGTCAGTCGCGTTGCCGCCAACAGGTCAGTGTGAGACTGAGGTGCAACCGGCAAGACCGGATCAAGGAAGGCAAGGGCGCCACAATGAAAATAGCCACCACCAAGAAGGCCAACAAATCGAAGTCGGGTCATGATCTTGTGTATGACAAGCAGGGCGATGCAATGAAGAGGGCTACGGGCCAACAAGATAGGGGTTGATCCTTGTGTGAAGGTCATGCAAGCCGTATAAGCGACAATATGTGGCCTTCAGCCTCTCTGGCAAGCGCCGTAGCAGGGCAGCGCTAGGCAGAGCCGTAGAAGCAGAGGTGACTGAGAATCTGAGACTGAGGAAGTGAGGTGAGGAGCATGTTTCTAACTTCTAAGACCAAAATACCAAATGAGTGAATTGCTTTGTTTTGTTTCATGGTGTTCTTGTGGGCAGTGCACTCTCCACTTGAATGTTGTCTTGTAGGAATTCTAACTTCTAAGACCAAATGATAGATGCTTTGTTTCCATTTGAATGTTGTCTTGTAGGAATTCTATAACAAAATGAAATCAATACAGACTTATTTTAGAACCGCAATAGTAGATGACAATTCTCCAGTGCAAGCGAATGCAGTTGAAACATCTAATGCCATTGCTAACAACACCGGCACCGCAAGCACAAAGAGAGCTCGTGCTAGTGATGTGTTTAATCCTGACGACATTGTTGCTGATCCGGGCCTGCGGAAACAAATTGAAGAATATGCTACCCCGGAAATTAGAGATGAAGTGAGAAGGGTGTATTTGTTGAAAGGTCCATGCCAGCCGCGAGGACATGTTTTCCCCTGTAAAAATAACGCGAGGGCATTTAGAGAAGCGTGGTATGATCAGTTTGACTGGTTGGAGTATAGTGTAGCCAAAGATGCAGCTTATTGTTTGTATTGTTTTCTTTTCAAAAAGCCGGCAATTGCTGAAAATTTTGGGGGTGATGCCTTCTCGAAGATGGGTTTTACAAATTGGAAGAGAGCAGTTGAATATTTCAATACTCATGTAGATGGACCAAACAGCTTTCACAACAATGCAAGAAAATATTGTGATGATTTCAAAAATCAGAAGCAAAGTGTGTCTTATGCGTTTTCTTCTCACATCAACAAGTCAGAGATTGCATATGAAAGTCGTTTGACTGCTGTTGTAGGTGTTGTAAGATTCCTTCTTATGCAAGCTCTTGCTTTCTGTGGGCATAATGAGTCTTCTACTTCAATCAATAAGGGAAATTTTCGCGAGTTATTGAATTGGTATGGTGAAAGGGTTAAGGATGTGGGAGATGTGATTAATGACAATGCTCCTTTGAATCATCAATTGACTTCTCCAACGATCCAAAAAGAAATTGTGAGAGCTTGCGCACAAGAGACTACACAAGTCATCCTTGCCGAGCTTGGGGATGGCCATTTCTCTCTACTTGTTGATGAGTCCCGTGATGCGTCAATTAAGGAGCAAATGGCTGTGATTGTGAGGTTAATATTATGTTTTAGTTTTAGTTTTTTCAAACTATTCAGTCCTCTATCCTCATACAAATCTAAATTCATATTTCTTTTGTAGGTTTGTGAACACTCAAGGAAATGTTTTGGAAAGATTGCTTGGTGTTGAGCATGTTGTTGATACTACATCCGCCTCATTGAAAAGATCTTTGGATGACTTATTTGTTCGGCATCGCTTATCCATGTCAAGATTGAGGGGACAAGGATATGATGGAGCCTCAAATATGCGTGGAGAACTAAATGATTTAAAGAAATTGGTGCTAGATGAAAACCCTCATGCTTTTTATGTGCATTGTTTTGCCCACCAGCTTCAATTGGTGGTGGTTGCTGTTGCAAAAGGCATTCTAGCTGTGAGTGATTTTTTTTTGCTATACCAATATGATTGTGACCATGACATGTGCTTCACAGAGACGAAAAGATGCATTATTGCAAAACCATCATGACAAGACTGTGGAGAAACTAGAGAATAGTGAGATTTCTTTAGGAAGAGGCAAAAATCAAGAGACAACTTTAGCAAAACCGGGTGATACACGTTGGGGTTCACACCATACAACTCTAATCCGTCTCTACCAAATGTGGGATTCAGTTTTGGATGTGCTAGTGGCTATTTCTCATGATGGGTCTTGTCCCGACGACAAAGGCAAAGCATCAGGTTTGATAAAATCTATGGAATGCTTTGAATTTGTTCTTATCTTACATTTGATGCTTAAGGTGTTTAGTTTAACTAATGACCTGTCACAAGCATTGCAACAAAAGGATCAGAACATAGTTAGTGCAATGACTATGATTGTGTCTGTCAAAAGTCTCCTACAACGGTTAAGAGATCATGGATGGGAGTCACTTTTGGATGATGTCACTACCTTCTGTGTTGCTAAAGAGATTCCAGTGCAAAATATGAATGATAACATTCCAACTAGAGGTTATTCAAGACGTTCACGCAAAATGGTTAGTTGCTTCCATCATTATAATGCAGAGGTCTTTAATGAGGTGCTTGACAAAATTTTAGTTGAGATGCATAGTCGATTTAGTGAAACTTCGACAGAGCTATTGAAATGCATCGCATGTCTAGATCCTAGAGATTCATTTGGAAGCTTTGATCATGAGAAGCTAGTTGAGCTTGCAAATATTTACTCTGTGGACTTTTCTCTACAAGATTGCCATCTGCTGAATGATCAACTCAACATATACATTGATGTCATGAAAAGAAGTCCTTATTTTTTGAGTTGTGGTAGCCTTCCTGAGCTTGCTATCATGTTGGTTGAAACTAGACAACATTTGATCTTCCCATTGGTTTATCGTCTCATCACACTTGCACTGATATTACCTGTGGCAACCGCATCAGTTGAGAGAGTTTTCTCAGCCATGAATATCATAAAGACAGATCTACGAAATAAGATAAATGATGAATGGTTGAATGACATGATGATATGCTATGTTGAGCGAGAGATATTTGCGGCAATTGATGACAACAAGATTATACGACGCTATCAAGCCATGAAGAAGCGTAGAAACCACTTACCTCGTGTACCTCGTTTAACTTAGTGGTATAATTCTTTTCCTATCTTGAATTTCATATTATTATTGCACTTACGTTGAATTCAAGTTCTTACAAATTTTGTTGTGTTTACATGTTGTAAGTAACTGTTGGAGTGCCGGTATTTTGGATATCTTATGTCATCCATCGATGTGCACACGCATCAGGAGCCTTTGTTAGTACTTTATATAAGTTCTTAATATTATATTCTATGTTTGTTTGGTTGTATCAATTAGATCTATGTTTGTTTGGTTGTATCAGTTAGATCTTGATAATTTGAATGTATTTAACATCATTAGTTATATTGACTATTGAACCACGTTATGCCTCAGTATTTTTTTAAGTACAAATTTGCCCCGGATCATTAGAATTCCTGGTTCCGCCACTGGGTAAGAAGTTCCCTTCACAAGTCAATTTGCCGCCTTCAAAAAAAAATTGTCAATTAGCCGCATTCAAAAATTTTTTGTCAATTTGCCGCTAGCCTCGACCCTCGAGCTCCTCCACACCGTTCGCCACCAACCCAAGACTCAACCGCGAATCTGTCGGTACAAAAAAAAAACTCATATTTTCCACACGGATAGCGAGAGAGAGAGAGAGAGAGAGAGAGAGAGAGAGACATCTCTTAAGACTTGATGGTTAACACTTAACAAGACCACCCACCACGCGGGCTGGGTCAAACGTTAAACGGAAACAAAAAAATCGATGGAAAACGCATGCATGCATACAAAGAAAAAAAAAGCAGAATAAACATAAGCAGAATAATATATACAATGATATAGGCAATTGTTATATATAGCAACTCTCTATATCATACATGCATGCACGAAAAAAAAAATAAGCAGAAGGGTATATACAATAATATAGACAACGCTAAAGACGGTTCCTATATCAAGTTGTTTTTTTTTATATCTCTATAGATAATTTATCCATATATGATATGTGCTTTGCTTACCGTGTTACTACCACCGCATTTAAACCACTCTAATTCTCTATACCTTCTGTCTCTCACTAATATCATCTTGTACTCTACATAACAAGATTTATAAATAGCTGACGTCACTCTATTATACAAGTTCTAATGTGATCGCGCTTTACATGGAATTTAAGACGGAGAAAACTGGTATCAGTGCTTGCTATCACTTCGGACAAAACGATCCCGTACGCACGCGTTTCTTTGATTCTTTCCGGTCGGTGAGTAGCTGTCAGGTGAGTCAAGCTGAAAGCTTCAACGCTTGATCGTTTACCACCTGCTCGCCCCTGGCCGTGGAAGAATTAATTCCTCGCTGCGACGTGCGAGTGGTGTAGGAAGCATAGCGTTCATCCTATCCTATGGTATAAATCGAGGCAGTTTTGATGCGAGGGTAGAGTAGCCACGTCGTCCATGCTCTCGTACGGTATTTGATTTTGGCTACCAGCTTTGCCGGCCGTAGGCTATCCATGGTTTTGCAACTCACGTGTTGCTTTTTCCGCTCCTGCTCGCGGCACTTCGGTTGTAGCGCTGTCCCTTCGAGTCAACACGTCTAGGCGTTTGGTTTCGTTCGCTTCTTAAACTGCCTTCTGATATAATCACATGTGTGCCATACGGATCCTCTAAATTTGGCGTGCAAATTGCACGCAGCACACTACTAGTATAGATGATAATGCAAATAAGCTGACTTGCAAGATACATGGATAGATCGTCGAGCGGCACGTGAAGATGGAGTTGGTGGTGTCGCGTTATCTAACGTGCTCAAGACACGGAAAGCCCGGTCTACAGTCCAGATGCACCCACCATCTCATCCACACAGCATGCATCCAGATTCGCACAAAAATTAATTTAATGATTATTGCTGAATTTAGGAAATAAAGGGAAGGATTCATGCACTTGTTACCCGAGATTAAAGTACATACGGGACCCACCAACACTCTCTCTCTTCAATGCTCTTGAGTTGTTTGAATTTTGAACGATGTATTCCATACTCTACTCATACAATTGTACTAAAAAAATACATAGTGCATATACGATACATGTATGAGAAGTATTTTACAACAATACATGGTATACCAGCACAATCCACTGTACATCTATACTTATACGCATAGTTCACTGTACATCTATATTCATATACCCAATCGACTGTACATCTATACCTATACACATAGTCCACTATACATTTCAGAGAAAGCACACATAACGTACATCTATACTCATACACACCGTTGAGGAAGATGATAGCGAACGGCGGCGGCACGATACATGACGAGGCAGAGCACCTTGGCGACCGAGGAGTACATGTGTACTCATTGCTGGATCGAATGAGTACATGGCAGCGGCGGCGGCGAGGACCATGGAGGGTGATTGACAGAGCACATCGGGCACATCGGCGGAGGAAGAAGAGGGAGGTGCACGGGGCAGCAAGTGAACAGAGAGGTGCACCTTGGCGATGAAGATGGTGGAGGTGCACAGGCGGAACAAACAACATAGCACTTTGGTAAGGGAGAAGACGAGTGGTCCACGGTGGAGCACCTCGGTGAGGAAGATGGTCAGTGCAGCTTAGATGCGCCACTGGAGATGTACACATCTAGGGTGGAGGGGTACATGGCATCGGCGAGGTGAACAACAACAAGGTGGAAGACACGGAGCGACACTAGGGAGGAAGAAGATGGTGGTGGAGGGGTCGGGGATGGCGGGATCCGGAGGCAACATGATCAGAGCCGGCCGGCTCTAGAGCACCTTGACAGCGTAGGTGCACATTGCGGCGGAGGAAGAAGCATGACGCCGATGGCCTCGAGGATGATGGATTCAGCGGTGGTAGCCTTAGGGACCCTAGATCCGCATCGGTGTTGACGACGACAGGTGGCGCACTGGTGAGAAGGACGTTAGCTAAGAGGAGGTATACCCCGAGGTCACTGGTGGAGTGGACGACGGATCCGACGATGGCGGCCTCAGGGACTCTAGATCCGCCGCCACTGGGCCTAGAGACAGAGGTGACGTGGGCACGAATCGCTGACTCGCCTCGTAGCCAATTAGTCGCCGCTTTATCCCTCGCCAACCATTGCTCCACCATCTCCTTCGTCGTCGGCTGCCACGCCGCCGCCTCGTGTGGTTGCCGAATGGAGAGGGAGAGAAAGAGACGGGTGGGGTGTGTGTGGTGAGAGAATAAATGGGGAGGGAGAAACAGGGGATGGGAAAAGATAATGGGGGAGGTGGACCCCACATCAAAGTTATCAATTGCGTTCCGGTTCCGGCTGAAATGGCCGAGATGCTCTGTTTCTTCATGCAAAACAGTACACAGGAGGTTCTATTCCGTCTCGGCTTCAATTCCGGCCATTTCGGTCAATTTCGTCCATCCCAGTGAAATCGAGCTTTCCGTCAATTTCGGTACCGGCCAAGACTAACAGAGGTGAGGACGATGAATCAATGAACTAGCGATGCTTCGCGAGGCCAGATCGTGGAGGTAGGCGTACCAGGTGGCGAAAGATCGCTGACGACGAGGTCGCCACGAACTAGATCAGGCGAGGAGCACGATTTTGGGGGAAGAATGTCAGACCCCAAATTTGGAACTTGGGACCCACTGTGTATATTTGTGTCATTCCCTAGGTCAGTAGTTGGCACACACAATTACATTGTTGGTTCAACTACATATCACGAAAGTGTAAAGTTATTGCATAATATTAAACAACGCGTAAATATACCTTATGACTTTTGACTTGCAGGATGGCCGAACAGGCCAAATACTTTTAGAGAATCAGCAACGGAAGTAGAATCAAAGTATAACACATGGAACCCTCACGATATGCCCACCAGCAATCGACTGTAGGCTCGCGACCTAGTTCTTGGCCTTCTTGATCTCTAGTCTTGTCCAATGCTCATATTTGTCCCTGTAGTCTTCTTTTGTGCTTACTGACTAAAAGAATATAAATAGCGAGCATGAGTACACAACTGTACTCGCGGGCCAATACACAATGCAATTATTATAGATGCAATGCTAATCAAAGGGAAGGCTCATTGTTCTTTTATTTTGCATAAAGCCATTTATTGAAATAGATTAAGTAATAGCAAATCCTGAAACTTAGCATTTTTTTTAACCAATACAGGTTTTATAAACTGAGTTTTTGTTTGTAAAGTACTAGTGGATATTCTGTCTCCTATATCATTGAGTGAGTACGTCCACTCAATGCTCAGGCTATCCTGTATTTACCACTGGTCCCCGACCAGGCTTTCTCAATTCTCTGGGCTACAACTCAACATTTTCCAATAGCTGGACTCCAGCCCACCCTTTTTATTCCACACACACACAAATAGTTTTTATGAAAAGGAAAACTATATCAAGAAAGTTCTCAGTACCGCTCTTGACCGTGAGCACGGCTATCCAGATAGTTTTCTTACTCTGCAGAGTTTGTACACTTTATCCACAAGAGATAAATCAACTTATACTGCCCCGACACACTTTCGTAGGTGTGTGGCTAATGTTGATTATCACAAGGTTTTTACAATGTCCCACCTTATTGCAACTTTGCACCGCTAGGTATCACCTCATTCGGACTCTCCATCTTGCCACTAGGAGGTCTCCCTTTAGTGCCGCGCGGTTCCCGTGGCTTTGTTCTCCCCCGTCTACCCACCCGCATCCACCAAAGTCGAAGCCACGCCGAGGCGAATAAATTAGTTAGCCAGGTCCTATGTGTTACCGACTTCTGGCTGTACTGTTTTACATGAGAGGTCATTACCAGATTCGGTCCTTAATTGACTTGGGTGGTACATCCACATACCAACTCTCTCTCGTGCACCAGCCACTCTTTTCAGCCGCCTAAGTCGAAATCAGTTTTTCAGGTTTTTCTTTTGTTTTCAAAATAACCTTTAGTCCAACATATCAGCCAAGCTCCCAGCCTCGACTGCTCAACTTCATTTTCAAAGTGTTGATTGATGTTGGGCAATTTAATGCCCGTATGACAATGTATCTAAGCAAGGCTAAGCATGACACTTTGATACAGACTTATAACTAGTATGTTAACCATTAATTCTAGAGTGACAAGGATAGTGTCCAAATTCAAGGATTGAAAGTTTATACACAATTATTATTGAGGCATTAATTATGAGCTAGACTAATATAGTTGTATAAAATATAGCAATGCAATTTCATAATCTAAAGCAATATAATCGCAAAATTTAGATGCAACATGATCAAAGTATTGACTCGCCTTGCTCAATATTATGATAACCTCGATCTTGTTCTTGCTCAAGGTTCTGATAATCCTCATGCTCAATATGCCAATAATCATCCTGTCCAATATTCGGACAATCTTGATTCCGGCCTCGATCTTGTTGGGATTGTTATCCCAAACAAGACCTTATTATGGCTTTGTTTAGGAAGCTTATTCCCGACTGGGATTCATGTGGATGGACCGAGATTTTGAATTAAAAAACCAATCTATCCATAGAGATAAACAGGGATTTTAGTTCAACAAAATAAGACCTATAGTAGCCCACGTGGAGACAAACGTGTATAAAAATTTCTCCCAAAGTATGCAAACTACTGTAGCATAAAAAAAACCCACTACACCCAATGCGACACATCGAACGCGAAGCAATAAAATCACCCACATAAAAGGAAAAAGAAACCAAATCAAAACTAAAATATCAATTTACAAAAGGAGAAAAAACAAAAGATAAAAAGGAAAGCTGAGGAACCAAACAAAATCCTCCCCTCCTCTCTCTCCTCTCTCCTCTCTCCTCCTGGCCGGAAGAGGAAGGGGAGAAGAAGCAAGCTATAGCCTAGCCTAGCCGCCCACCCTACTCCATTGGCCTCCCCGAAATCCCCAATCCCTCGAGAGCCCCCAGAATCCTCCGCCAATTTAGCTGATAGGCGCTCGCGTTGTCCCGTATTTGCACGGCGCGACCTGCATTATTCCTTTTTTCCCTATTAGTACCACCTGTTTGATTAGCATGTCTCTGCCCAATGCCACCGCCTCGCCGCCGTCGCCGGAACCCTAGGCCGCCGGAGTCGGAGATCCCGTCGTCGGCGCTGTCGGCGGGGGAGGAGGAGGATGCAGCTGCGGATCTCGCCGAGCATGCGCAGCATCACCATCTCGAGCAGCAATGGTGTCGTCGACTCCATGAAGGTGCGCGTCGCGCCGCAGCCGCCCCGCCGCCGCCGCCGCTCGCGCTGCAGGGGCGGCGGCGGGCGGCGCGGCGGCGGGGAGGAGGGGTGCGGGCTGGTACTGGCGCGCGGTGGCCTTCCCGGCCGTGGTGGCGCTCGGCTTTCTCCTGCCCTTCGCCTTCATTTTCGCCGCCGTGCCGGCGCTCGAGGCCGATGGAAGCAAGTGCTCCTCCATGGGTAAGATCGCCGACCGCGATCTCGCGGCGTTTTGGGGTTTCGTTGCGGTGGGTTGAGTTGTTGATTTGGTGCGTTGGGGCGGCAAAGCTCGGATCTTAGTGCCCTTGGGCGTACGATTTTGCGGTGTCGGTGGGAATGTGGGAATATGGAGATGGTTCCTGCCTAGATTTCTTGCTGAAAACGTGTGATTTGTTCTCTGATAGGCTCACTCATTGAGCTGGAGATTCAGGTATCATGTGTGGCGATCTCGTTGATTTGTCGTGGTGATTTGAACTGAAACCAAGATAGTTGGCGATTTGGGTTTATGGTTCGGCTTTCGGGTGAGTTACTTTTCGGATCTCGGGCACATGATTCTCTGGTATTGACCAAAATGTAGGATCGAGACTATCTAGTTTTGAGCCATCACTTTAGTTTGATTTGGGCGCTGGACTTAGTGCTATCAGCCACAATGTTGGAATTGCAAGAATTTTTTATCCTGGTTTTGAGCTGAATCTTGCAAGACTGGTGTAGAAACAACACCCTTAAAGATGCTATCATCTTTCCCTACATATGAATAGTAAGCTGCAACTGGCTACCGATCAGCTGGACTCCAAATTCTTTGCTTCGCGTTGATAATTGGGACATCAAGGACAAATGTGTAAGCGAGAGAGGTATCGCAATGCCCTTGATGCACCTGGCTGATCCATTCATTGCAGTTAAAAGTGCTTTGCTTCACTGTCATTAGCAGCAAGCTTCTTGGCCACCCAGCTCTGACTTGATTAGATTTTTAACTAGGGTCACTCAATGGTTCTCCTATCCTACTCTTTCAGCAATCCGTGAACATGTTCCCACCAAGCAATCGTTGCTATTTGATGTTGCAGCTGGAAGCATTCTTTTTGCTGGGGCTTAATCAGTTCTGTGTCCTTGAGTGGAAAGGATTTTGTCATATAAGCTTGAATGTTGGTTTGGCACCTCAGAGCTGGTTAGACATGTTATTTTGCTATAGAATTTGAAACATGGGACTATGAGTGTTGCCTCCGTTTTGATGATTTGATCAAGAAAATTCTGGTTACAATAGCATATTCACACCTTCCAATTAATCTGAGAATTTCTAGATTGCAAAATGCACATGGTACCTCCAATTTCACCTATTTTTATCATATAATATATCTATATATTTTTGGTAAAGGCACCTAACTTTTGAGTTGGAGAAAGTAGTCAAGGACTCAAGGCAAATAGATTAGCTCGACTCCACAGCTTATTGGAGTGCCTGTTTTGGTACTCCAAGTAGTCATATGCTAGGGGCATTTGTCCTAAAGCTTGGGCAAAGCAAATTAAGCTTGTCGCTCTCTCAAGGTTCCAGCTTCATGGTAAAAAATGTGAAATATTTTGATTAGAGAATCTAGAGTTACTGCTTACCACCCAGATGCCTTCCATGATCCACGTTCTCCCTGGGAGCTAAACCACATTTTGACTCTTGAGCTTTTCCACAGTAGTAGCTGGAACCTGATCTTGGCCAAATAGGCTCCAAAAATATGTCCCATTTTGTCTATGGATGGGATCTCAAATTCTTGTCTGGGATTTGGTGTTGTTGTAAGTCATCCAGTTGGGATGTAGGCATACGATTTTCTGAAAGCTGCAAATATGACATTAGGAAGATTGTTTTTGTCCATGTGTCATGGGTCTTCTGGTACGGTGGAGGGTGTTATCATGTTTTTTCACTGCTTACTGTAGATGTGTTTTCTGCTGCATTGCGTGCTTTTCTTATGGTTAGCTGTCTTGTTCTAAGTGGTATACTCTAAATTTCCAAGCTTGGTTCATGTATTTGTTGTAACTGTTGCGGCCTTATTTTGCAGATTGCTTGGGGAGGCGAATAGGACCTAGTTTCCTTGGTAGGCAGGGGGGTGATTCTACGGTAAGTTACTCGGTTCCTTCTATGTTTTACTATTTGTCTTAAAGAGAAAGCAAATTGTGTTTATTTTTCTTACTCAATGTGAACAGAGGCTGGTGCAAGATCTGTATAGAATTTTTGATCGAGTTAACAATGAGGAATTCCCTTCGGAAAAAGAATTACCAGAATCATTCAGGGAATTTCTTCTGGAGATGAAGGATAACCATTACGATGCTAGGGCATTTGCTGTTAGGTTGAAGGCTACGGTATGAAACTAACTATCCTTGTTTAATCTTGCACTGTTGCACTAATTAAAGTTCAAATTAAAAAAAAAATTGTATGGGCCCATTTGGATTATAACGTATCTGAAAACCGCAGTTTTAAGGTACCTACCGTGCATGAAATACAACAGTTGTGGATGCAACAGTTTTTTTACAGTTTTAAGAAAAACCAGGGCATATTTGGTAGTTACGGTATTAATACAGTATTTTGTTTTAAAAAGTATCCCTCTTAGGCTAACTAGTTCTTATTGCAAAAATTTATGAAAGCTATATACATACCTACCCTGGTAGCTATTTTTTTTGGGTGTGCATTTATATTGTTGGTAGATTTATATGGACCAATATATGGTACATGATAGCTGTATATAACTGGAAGTTTGGGTTTATATACTGCAACAATCAGATCTCATGAAAGCCTAGAGATCCATGATCTGCAGCAACGAAATACCAACGTTGAATAATGGCGTTGGAACACGAGGAAAGAAAAGTGTTAATTAGATGCATAGACACTTGGAGACTGACATGGCCAACAAAAAACTACATAGCTCAAGATGAATAATAAACTGGATCTCAACGTGGCTACGACCTAGGAGGTGAGTTGTCACTTCGTTCTTTCTAAAGAGGTCGTGATTTTTTTAAAAACAAAACTCCAAAAAGCCATGGTATTTGGTATACTACGGTTTTTACAACAGCAATATTTGTTGTATCCAAACTCCTTAATTTTTTTATACTTTAGTATTTTCGAGAAAGCACAGTATTCTCTAAAAACTCCCAGAAGACTACTGATCCAAACAGGTCTGTAATGTTGCGTAACTACTTGGTACTTGCCTCTAAGGCAACTAACTTCTAAAACTAACTTTGTTTTGTTATATTTATTTGGTAGTCTCAAATATGATATCAACTATTTGCGTTTCTGGACTAATTCTAAAAAAAATCAATGGTTTGTTAAGTTTTTTTCACAAGAATAAATGTACATGAGAACTCCACCCTTGTTTGCGACGATACATAATTTCTATCACAATATGCCGTGCTTTGTACAACTTTTAACAGGCACACCTTTTCTTTTCAAATATTCTCTGTAGGAATGTTATGCTCTTTGTTTTTGTAAAAATAAAAATTCTTCTGTAACTTCTACTTTTTAGTGGGGGTGTCTTGCAGCTATTTCGTATAATTTTACCATTACTGGCAGCTAAAGCGCTTTTTATATTGGCCATTTCTAGAGCATGCAATTATGATCTTTGTATAATTGTATGTTGCTGGTTTGTTATATACTGGTCGATAAAATTTTCAGCTTGGTCTCTTCTAGCACCATATCTCTTATTTCATGGCTCTCTGTCCTGATGAGGCACTCTAATGCACTGCATTGTGTTTGTAAACTATATTTTAATTACTCCTATGCTTCTTTGCAGATGGAAAGCATGGATAAGGAGGTAAAGAGGTCAAGGTTGGCAGAACAGCTGTATAAACATTATGCTGCAACTGCTGTTCCCAAAGGCATCCATTGCCTGTCTCTGCGCCTTACTGATGAATACTCCTCAAATGCTCATGCACGGAAACAATTGCCACCACCTGAACTGTTACCTTTGCTTTCTGATAACTCCTTCCAACATTATATCCTGGCTAGTGATAACATCCTTGCTGCTTCAGTTGTTGTCAGCTCAACTGTACGATCTTCCTCAGTACCTGAGAAAGTAGTCTTTCATGTTATTACTGATAAGAAAACATATCCAGGGATGCATTCATGGTTTGCTCTTAATTCTATATCACCTGCAATAGTTGAAGTGAAAGGTGTTCACCAGTTTGACTGGTTGACAAGAGAAAATGTGCCGGTACTAGAGGCTATAGAAAACCACCGTGGAGTCAGAAATCACTATCATGGAGATCATGGAACAGTTTCCAGTGCAAGTGACAATCCAAGGGTGCTTGCTTCAAAGCTGCAGGCTCGAAGCCCCAAATACATTTCCCTGCTTAACCATCTCCGCATTTATTTGCCTGAGGTGCCTTTTCATCAGAGATGTTCTCAGCTTTGGCTTTCTATCTGTTACTATACAATAGTTCAAATTTATGGTCTAATGGAGTTATGGAATATGCTCTGGCACCAATATTCACAAGTGGTTGTACTTTATGTAGCATTATTTCAAAGGTTTTGGATGGTTTTTATCAGTGTTAGCATTTCAGTATTGATGTGTCAACTAAATTCCCCGGTCATGACAAGATTAAGGTCATGCTTCAACATATTTCCACATCATAGTATTAGGTTATGTACGTAGTTGCCTTGGAGGCACAGCACCTACTGATTAATTTAACTCACAAATGCTGCAGTGAAATCATTCTTGCACAAAACAAATGAATGGTGGGAAAAATCTAGCATCAAATGGAACAGTGGGGCATACTCAAGTCAACTCAAATGTGTTGAATATGCTTTGATGTGACAATTAGATTATGTAGTTAATTTGAATTAAATAGCCTTGTAATCAGGTTGAGCCCCTTTTTTGTCACCAGGGTGTTACCAAAATAGCATCAGAATTGGCTGAAGCATGCAAAATTGCTTAGTATGATCTTTACAGCTACTGGTCAACTAAAGATATGGTCTATCCATCTATCTCAAGTGATGGATGCTGAAAACTGCCAGGATAGATATCCCACCAACCATCTCACTATTAAGATGCATGTTTGATTCTTTTTCTACGCGAGATTAAAATAAAGACAAAAAAAAGTGTGTTTCTGTTTTTTTTCTGGATGATTGCCACGTGTTAGTTGTGCACTCCTGCTTGCTGCTAGAAGGTGCCAAACTGTCATATTCCCTCCTTCTCTTTAAGATGACGTTATCTTTTTGTCCATTTCTGATAAATCACTAAGTTGCATGAACACTGATTTTGCTTTCAAGTTAGGCCATATGTAACCTATAACAAGATTGTAACAATGTTCTCTAAATGTAAAAAAAGACTGAAAGTGTCATGTTGTGATGTTCACAATTATTTACCTGATGCTGTTCTCATTTATTTACCCAGCTCTTTCCGAACCTCAACAAGGTGGTCTTCCTTGATGATGACATTGTTGTTCAGCGTGATTTGTCTCCCCTTTGGGAGATCGATCTTGAAGGGAAGGTGAATGGGGCTGTGGAAACGTGCAGAGGTGAAGACAGCTGGGTGATGTCTAAGCGCTTCAGGACATATTTCAACTTCTCTCACCCTGTGATAGCTCGAAGTCTTGACCCAGATGAATGTGCATGGGCATATGGGATGAATATATTTGATCTGGCAGCTTGGAGGAAGACAAACATTAGGGATACATATCATTTCTGGTTGAAGGAGGTAACATATTTTAACCTCACACAAATCTCTCTTAAATCAGTCAACTTAAGCTACATCTTATAAATGAATTAAATGGATGCTTTGATCAAACCCCCATGCCGAATTGTGCCGCATAGTTTAGTGACTTCGTTTCCGAATTGAAAATGTTCAGGTATTTTGCATGTCAATTTTGTGCTGTGTCCAGTGTTCCAAATTTTGGAAAAATATTGACTTCAACATATCTGCTTGATAAGTACAGCTGGAAGTATAAATGTAAAAAAGAGATTTTCCTTTTGTGTCTGCAATTTGGCTTTGTTCACATTTGCTTCTATATTCTTCCCAACACAGAAAAGTGAGAACAACTTAACTATGCCAAAAGGCAAGCTTAAAATGTTATGATGCTAAAACATGATATAGTCGTTGGCACCATTGTTCACCTTCATTATCTTTTCAATTTCTTTTGCAGAATCTAAAATCCGGTCTTACTTTGTGGAAATTTGGTACTTTACCACCTGCGCTTATAGCATTCAGGGGTCATGTGCATGGTATAGACCCATCTTGGCACATGCTTGGCTTAGGATACCAAGAAAAGACGGGCATTGAAAGTCTTAGGAGGGCTGCAGTGATCCACTACAATGGTCAGTGCAAGCCATGGCTAGACATTGCTTTTAAAAACCTACAACCATTTTGGACGAAGCACGTAAACTACTCCAATGACTTCATTAGAAACTGCCATATTTTGGAGCCCCAATATGATAGAGAGTGACTTTCGACAAATGGTGGACACAGTGAGGGAGCATAGCTTTTCATTCATTTGTTCGTTGGAGGGGCTGATTTCTGTTGGATCAGTATATTGGTTAATTGAGGAAAGCAATCATCACTGAACATATATCTCTGACCATCCCCTGCATCGACCGGCCTCCAAAATCCTCGGGACTTGTCATCTGTATCATATGGGTACACGATTCTTTTCGTCTGTATCATATCGGTGCGTCATTCTTTTCGGTACTATAACTGCGACGGATAGCTTGGTGAAGTCTCTTCCTCTGGGATTGGGCTAATCCTTTATCGCGGAATAATGCAGCGGAGGGGCTAGCAGATTGAATGATTGATTATTGATCATGGTGAAGAAAGGAGGCAGCAATGATGAGGTCGCGAGAGTTTACATGTTTTCCCGCCATTATTCTTTTTTTTCCTCTTCTTGATATACTTGAGCCCTTGAAATTTTGTTCTTTTAGTTTTGTTATTGCTTTGGTAGGTTCAAGATTATTGTAGTAGAGATGCCATTGTTTGTGAGTTACCCACAGGATATTGTTACAATTGTTGACATATTGAAAATGTGCAGATAATTCTTTAACAGAGTGCTTGCGCTGAACAGTGTTATCGAAGTAGCGAGCTGGATGCATTGACCCGGAGATTGTGCCGATTTATTATCTAATTAAAGAGCTGAACAAATATTGACAAAACCACGTCATTGCAGTTTTACGACCCTGTCAACAACTCAAGTTAAGCCGCTCGACCTCGACTCGAAGTCGGATGGAACGCTTCTGTCAAACATGAAATGATCGAGTTAGAGGTAGGTGTGGAAATGGATTGGTGAGAGTAAGGGTGAAAACGGATTGAATATGAACCGAATGGTGGTGAAATCACGTTCGTATTTGTATTTTTTTCAAACGAATATGAATATGAATATGCTATAATACAAATACAAATCAAATATCACTATATTTGAATCAAATATTTACTCAATTCGGTTGGATCCGGATATCTTTGTAACTTATGTAATGTGAAAATATTAATGATACTTTTATCCTTGTACAAACACACTTAGTCATTCTAATTTACCTATTTCACCTAAAGAAACATCAATTCATAATGAATTTAAAAATTAATCAAACCAATTAGGAATATTGTAATAAAACGTGTATATTGCTTCATCGAATTCGAATGCAATCAGTTATGTCGATGTTTTACTATCGATCTTATGAAATAAATATAGGCATTCTTTGGAGATAATAATAACTCTACTTTTGTGTTCATGTATTGAATGAGTTTACAGAGTGAAACAAACCACCTAGATTAAGTCTAATGACTTCTGTATGTCTTGAATCTCTTGAACTCTCTATTTTGTCTGCCGTCACCGCCCCTTAAAAAGCCTCTGAAGGGGTGACAATTGTTATGTGTCAGGAGGAACCTTGACAGTTGCTTGAATGCACACATTGATTAACAACTGTTGTTAGAGAGACATCCTCCTGCGCGTTTGCTATACGATTATGCCAGAGACAGAGAGCTATGTGTGGTTGTCAGGGATAAACTACACGTGTATTAACTACTACACATGAATGAGCGTAGTGTACAGAGTGTGATCGATAAGGTCTACATGTCTATGGGTTTTATCAATCATAGGGTGGTTATAAATAGATCTGGTCGTAAGATTGCCGTAGCTAATCTTACGACCATAAGGTGGTCATAACAGACTTTACGATCATAAGGTGGTCGTAATCTTCCTCATTGTAGATACTAATGTCCGGGTAACTTCGAGGGCTGCTAAGAATACCATTATCTATAATAAATATTACAGATAATTAGTTTCATTAATTGAGGAGTATTGAGTCCTCGTCAAGTTCAAATAAAAATAATTGGATGGTAAAATTCCATACCCCATTTGTATCCATATTTTTTTTACGAATTGAATATGAATAGGAGAAAAAAATACTAATCAAATAGGAAATCTATACCGTATTCGTACGAATACAATAGTCAAATAACACGAATAATTTATATCCATTTTCCATCCCTAGTTAGAGGAATCTGTTCATGACAATTTTGTATAAATTTGGGCCTCGTTTAGACGTTTACCAATTTGAACCTGTCCTATTCTAGTACGCGTTTGCTTAATATTCTAGATGCCATTGGAATTGGAATCTCACGTCAATGCCGAAATTGAAGTCTGCTCCTCGCAGAAAAGAAAGGGAAAATAAACTGAAAAAAGGAAACCGAAGATCTGCAGTCCGCGATCCTTACGGACCTTAGTACATGGGCCTCTAGTGCCCATTATGTTTCGGGGTCACCCGTCTCACACGACGACGTTTTAGTCCCATATCGCCAGGTAAACATGAGAAAGGACCTGAAAATGCTATAAATAGGAGCCGTGGTTTAACAGATAAGGCACGCAGCTGTGTTGTGAACACAAAGCGAACTATTCTTTCGCCTTTTACTAAAGAATACCGTGTGCACGTCACAATAAGCAGCATACGCTAATTTTTTGAGGGTGTCTTTTTATTGCAAAGGACCCCAACAAAAATAGAATTTAAGGATTTTGGTTGGACAAATTTATTATTTGCCCTTATCTTGTGTTTTTGGATTTTATCCTACTTTTTCATGTAATATATTGTCTTTTTGTTAGTTTTTTTCTTTGTTATTTGCTCTCTTGCATTACTTTACTTTAGTAATATCTGACTGTTCTCTTCGTTTTGCCCATATGAAAATGCATTTTTGACCTATCGTGCGTACCTCATCCTCCTTCCTCTCTCTCTCTCTCTCCTAATCCATTTCTTTCTCGCTTGCTCCCTCTTCCCCAATCCAAGCAGAATACATCTTCGGCGGCTCAGGCGGCTCGCTCACCCGTCCCCCTACGGTCTCCTCCCGCGCCCACGCGCCTCCTCTGCTCGGCCGGCCCGAGCTCGCCCGCGCCCTGCTTCGGCTCTGGTCCTGGTGCCGCGCCCGGCAACCGGCTCGTGCTCGAGCCCGCTCGGTTGCAGGATAACCCCCCTTGTCTGCCACGAAGCTCCTGTTCCTTGTCAACCTGGGTAGGACGCTGCCGCTCTTCCTCACCGAAGCCGTGCTCCGCGCCGGCGATGCCTCGGCCGCCCCACGCTCCTTGACCGGTGTCCTCTCGTCGAAGTTGAGCGTGGTGGGTAGACAAGAACCCCGGCGTGGTTCTCCGGGCCCTAGGAGCCCCTCCGTGGCGCGGCGGTCTTGGCCCGCGTGGCCGGGTCGGGCGTGCTGACGAGTGGGTGGCGGCCGAGGAGCGGCCTGGCGCCGACGAGGATGGGGACGGGAGAGCCCGGGTTGAGGCGGTCGAGGTGGACGAACTCGTCCAGGTGCGGTGCTCGCCGACGGGCTTGGCGGCGCCGGTCTTCATGCCGTGTGGAGGAGTTTGAGAGGAGATGAGATGATGGCGGCGCCGGTCTTCATGCCGTGTGGAGGAGCTTGAGAGATGAGATGAGAAACGAAGAGATGAGGAATTTAATCTGAGGGGTAAGGTTGTCATTTTGCGTGTCGGGTAACAGAAACCTGGTAGATATTAATAAAATAATGCAAAGAGGGCAAATAACGAAGAAGACTAACGGGATGGCAAAAAATGTATTACATTGGAAGATGAGTAAAATATAAAAACATAACTAAGGTAAAGACAAATAATGAATTCCCCCATTTTAACCATGTAATGATAATGTCCTTGCAGATGATCAATGTACGGTATATATTAGATCTGGAATGCACGTAACAGAACAGACAGCAGAGCCAGCCATTACAAGTGGAAATTCAGAATAAGAAAAAATGTGCTTACACTATTCAAGTTGTTATGCTTGATCATTTATGCAAGCTGTTCTGCTCGATCATTTCCTCCTCGCATAATGCTAATTCTATCACAAAATGAACAAATGGAATGCTCCAGGGCGTACCGATGCTTCATGTTTCTCTCAAGAACAAGCCTTAGCCTCAAATTTCGGTAGAACTACAAAGGCGGTCCTTCATGTTTCTCTCAAGAACAGGCCTTAGCCTCAAATTTTGGTAGAACTACAAAGGCGATCGATGTCGGAGCTAGGTATACCGGCGAATTAACAGCAACAAGCACCGGATTCAGAACTGGAACGCTGCCATCGTCTGCCAGTTCCAAAGGCACGGCGTTGAGCAGCATTGTCCTGCTCTGATGGTCGCCATCCTTGGCTGTCAGATGATACTCCTCCCTCTTTGCAATGTCGCTTGATGGTTTCCTTCCCAGCCATGAAACTGCTCTTTTGAGGCTGCGGGCGAAAGAACCGTGCTTCTGGAGGTCGGTTCCTTTGTCAAGGCTGTTGACGTTAATGTCATTCTGGAGGGTGACGTTGTATCCGGTAGTATTGCTTAGATTGATCAAGAGGAGAGTGATCCCTTGCTGCATTTTGAAATAAGCTTGTTCAGATAGTTGGCCTAGATGGCAGAGTGGGTAATCTAGCAGACTACATAAGCTGGTATTCCGTGAAAATGTAGCAAATTTTCAGACATGACAAAACAGTAATAATTTCGCAAGCCATGGAAAACAGCCGTATCAGTCAACTTTAGTAACATGATCTGAAAATCTTCCAAACTGTCTCACGAAGTTCGCTTGAAAAGGTAATAGTCACTCCATTACAACTCGTACCTGTTGTTTCCTGCAGTGAGCATAAGCACGCAACCTACGTGGTGCATTGATATCAACTGAAAGAACTCCATTGCCCATAAGCCGATGCCATAGTAGAGCACTGAGAACACAAGATGTGGCCAAAATATAAGAACTGTGTTCTGTAGAACACTGCACTAAATCATCTACTAAAAGTCTACGAGTGTAGCCTTGCCTGTAGTAATCAGGATTTGGTAAAAAAGTTTCTGTGTCAAGTAGACCATAGTGGCCACCGATGAGAGTCTGCCTGCAGAACACTTTTGTATTGTACTTAGATGCCATTCCAAGTTGATCCAGATACCTGCTTGCATCGGAAAATTCATCACTTCTTCTGCTGGCACAAGATACTACATCAGAGTGTAGCTGAGCAAATTCATGAAAAAAGATTTGAGAGCTGACCAGATGCTGTTGATGAATGTATTTGACACCAGCAGACCACCATTGTTGAATACACCCCCACTTTCACTGACCCAAGCAGAAGCCCATGTTCCATGCCTTTGGAGGGTAAGTTGCATGTCCCTATAAGTATCTTCAGCACGATCTAAGTACTTAGGATCTATGATCTTCCTTATAAGATGGATATCATCCCCTGAAAACGAAGTGTCACTGCTGATGCATTTTGTGTATTAATTACATGAATTTGGCATGGCTAATGATAAAATGACCAGGATGCCTGGCAAACAGTGCGGCTATATTTCTGATCGAATAAAAATGACCTCAACCCAACATTAAGATGTTCTTCGCTAATATTTTGTCTTCTAAGAAAGGCCTGCTATTCCTTGATAGAATATTTCATGCATGTTTTTTCTTTAGGGATGTCATGCAGCCTTTCCTTCGCAGTATTATATGTCACAAAAAGAAGCAACCAAATTAAAAGTAACGTGCCTCCGAAAAAATAGGGACCCACATGTAACTTATCTTTCGGCTTCTCATCAAACCATAATGCAATTCCTTGCATAACTAGACGACAGGTTTTTTTTAATGAAAGTTAGACAAGCATTAGTATTATACATGGATGCGAGGTGAGTAAAAGTCCTGCCTACAAAATGGCCAGCCATTTTTTCTGATATCTTCAGGTCATGCAAAGCATCAAGCTATGGTTTTGGACATTCAAACGACCTTTTCGAATGCCATTAGAGCAAAAGTGACATATCACGTACCTCCACCAAGATTATAAATATGATGTGTCAAGGCACTAACAACACCATGACCTGAAGTCTGAAGTAGCTGAGAGTACCACTGCTGATCAAAGAATCCTCCAGGGGCTAACAGGAGTGGCTGGGAGAGTGGTGCCTTATACAACTGTTGGAGGATGGATTTAAGTTCAACTACATCCTTCCCATAAAGTTTAGCATCGACTCTTGCCCCGATTCCATGCCCGCTCAGCTCATTACCTGAAAAAACAAGAAAAATGGTAAAAAAAAATGTAGCTCACATTCTCATTCCTTACTTCATGTGTCAGAACTCAGAATAATTTTGTTTTGGAAAAAAAGGGGTAATATAAAAGAGCTGAGTACACAACAAAAGATACAGTAGATTACCGAATTCCCATGAGTCAACTGGGTATCCCTTTGAGATTGTGTATTTTACAAAATCATACGCATTTGTAGAGTTCCATTTGCCTGCCCAGAAAGAACGCCGGACATTATACCTTCCATAGAGCGCATTCAAACCAAATGTGATAATTGCTCTGCAGGTAGATGTTTGCTCGCTCATTAGCTAGTTCTGCTAAGAATGTACAAATTGCACAAATGATGCTAAACAAGAACATGGGGCTTCATTTATAAAATGAAAAATGCCTCTTATGCACATCAGTTCCCTGGACAAATATGTCATTTAGTTATGCTGATATGGCTTGGGTTATCGTATCTCCTCCCCAAACAAATTAGTAATGCTGAAGATGTGCAGAAAAGATAACTGTTAGCTATTGTTTTTTCAACTACCAGTACGTCACACAAAATCCACACTGCCAGAACTCAGAAGACACCAAGGGAAATGTCATATCACATGGCTTCGAGACTATATGAGTACAAATATGTGAACATATGACAAAAATGATGCCTGCTACATTTAAATACGTAAAGCAACAGAATGAATACAAACTTAAAATTATCAGCCTCACCCTGTTTTTTGGAATAGATCATTCAGTTTGTCCCACCTATCCATACTTAGACAACCAACTGAGAAACCAAACAAACCATTTGACATATTTCTGAATGGGGAGCATGGACTATTTGTCCCCACATCATAAACAACTCGGTCTTGCAAAGAGCCTCCCAGCCTAATCCTCAAATTATCAAATGCTGCAGACAAAATTAAAGAAGAATTTTTTAGACATTTAGCAAACCAACCAACCATTGATTACAGTTGAAAAAGAGTACTGCAAATAAAGAGATATATATTTCACCAATATAACTTCAACTGCATATGGTACAGAACTACAGATAGTGTTATGTCAGAATTTGGAGGACTTGCCTACTTAATACAGCATAGAGAGTAACAAATGATAATATCTTCTCAAAGAAGAAAAGAACTTTCTTTGGATGAACTTTCTTTGGATTTTGGAATAGACAATTCGTAGTAGGTGGGCCTATTACGAGCATAGAAATCACATTCTTTCTTCCTACAAAGCCAGAAGGTTTAAGAATTAAGAGTTGTGTTTATTACATTGTAAGTTGTAACAATGTTTGAATAAAATCAACTGCACCAGACCATGTATGTTTGTAGATTTATTATCTTTCCAGCATCAATCACTTATGCCCAACACCACTGTATGTATATTCATAAGGCCCAATGGCCAATATATATAGGGAGTAAATACAAAGAGGAGTCCTAAAATACAAAAGAGGAGTCCTATTCTAAACCCCCCCTTCAAACTCATGGTGGATCACACACACTGAGTTTGGAGAGAAAATACAAATATTGTACCCTAGTATGTGGCTTCGTGAAGAAGTCAGCTATTTGTAACTCTGATGGCACAAACTGTAAAGCAAGTACTCCCTGCTGCACCTTTCCATACCAATGTGCTTGGTGAGTTCATGCTTCACTAGGTCCTGCATAATCCGATAGCACTGTCTTTGTCAGGACAAAAGAGTCGTAGATCCTATCACAAGCACTCCAAAATCTGCAAGTAGCCACCTCAATAAAGTAACCTCTGCTGTCACTACTGTCATAGCTCTCAACTCAGCCTCTGCACTCGAATAGAAAACTGCAGTCTGCTTCTTTGTCTTCTAGACAATCAGGGAGGAGCCAAGAAAAATACAGTAAGTAGAAAGAGAACGACGATCAAAAGGATCACTGGCCCAGGTCGCATCGAAGTATGCCTGAAACTGTAGTGAGGTAGAGCTAGTGAAAAACAAACGACGAGAGATAGTCCCACGCAAGTAGTGAAGAACACGAATAAAGTGACTATAGTGAAGATGGGTAGGACGAGCCATGAACTGACTCAAGATATGAACAACATAAGCAATATCAGGACGAGTGCTCACAAGATACACCAAACTCCCAACAGGATGTCGATATCGAGTAGGATCCTCAAGAAGATCACAATCAGTGGCACGAAGCTGTAGGGATAGCTCCATGGGAGTCTCAGTAGTGCGAGTGTTAGTCAGACCAGACCGTTCAAGAAGATCCTGGACATATTTCTGCTGGGAGAGATAGTAGCTCTTAGGCACGGAAGAGACCTCAATCCCAAGGAAGTACGTAAGAGAACCAAGACTAGTCATCAAAAATTGCTCACTGACATGCTTCTTCACATACGTGATGAATGAGGAATCATCACCAGTGATGAACATATCATCAACATACAGAAGAAGCAGTGTCCTACCCCAAGATGAGACATGAACAAAAAGAGTAGGATCATGGGAATTGACAGTGAAACCGACAACAGTAATCACTGAGGTAAAACGCGCAAACCAGGCACGAGGAGCCTGTTTGAGGCCATAAAGAGCACGACGAAGACGACAGATGTGCCTATCGGGAACAGAATACCCAAGTGGTGGCTGCATGTAGACCTCCTCATGCAAAACACCATTAAGAAAAGCATTGTTAACATCCAGCTGAGAGATAGACCACCGGCGAACAGAAGCAAGCGCAACAAGAGTACGAACAGTGGTCATATGGGCAACAGGGGCAAAAGTCTCATCGTAGTCACGACTGTACTCCTGCTGAAAGTCGCGAGCCACAAGACGAGCCTTGTAGAGCTCAATAGCACCATCAGACCGGGTCTTAATCTTGTATACCCACTTGTACGTGATCGGACGAGCATGCACAAGTGTCGGAACAATATCCCAACTCTCCGTATGTCGAAGAGCATGAAGCTCCTCTGCCATAGCAAGCTGCCACTCAGAATGAGGAGCAGCCTCACGATAAGAACTAGGTTCAGTGACAGAGAGAGCATGAGCTATCGGAGCAAATCCAAGACAATCAGGAGGTCAAGGGGATGTCTGATCACGAAGGACGTAACGAGGAGCATCATCAGGAGGATCAGATGTGGGTGTCGGCAAGATACTAGGAGAGGAGACTGGTGAAGGACGAGGACACCTGGAGTAGTGAATACCAGAGAAACGAGACGGTGATGCTGTAGGAACAAGAGGCGGTGCTGCAGGAGGCAGCACCGGAGGCGAAGGTATAGAAGGAACGACTAGAGACAGACCAGGGGAAGACTGTGATAGTGGAGAAATGGGTGAAGAGTCAGAAAGAGACAACCATGAAATCGACTCAACGGTGGAAACAGAAGAAGGAGCCGAATCTTGATAGAAGAAAGGCCGAGATTCGTCAAAGACAACATCTAGTGAAATCCTGACCCGTCGAGCAGAAGGATCATAGCAGCGACAACCCTTATGCTCAGAACTATAACCAAGAAACACACACTCAAATGACTAGGCCGATAGTTTGGTGCGCTCATGAGGCTGCAACAGAACAAAATAAGTACAACAAAAAACACGAAGGTGAGTGTACTGGGGGGGCTCGAGAGTAGAGACGCTCTGTAGGACTGACACCCTTAAGAGCAGTGGAAGGTTGCATATTGATGAGATATACAACCGTAAAAATAGCCTTAGCCCAGAATTGTGGTGGAACGTGAGAGGCAAAGAGAAGAGTGCGGGCAGTCTCAATCAAATGACGATGTTTGCGCTCAGCAATCCCATTCTGAGCATGGACACCAGAACAAGAAGACTGGTAAAGAGTGCCCTACTTAGAAAGAAACTGTCTAAAAGTACCAGAACAGTACTCGCTAGCAGAATCACAACGAAAAGTACGGATGGAAGAATCAAACTGAGTACGAACCATCGTTGCAAAGCTACGATAGATCGTAAGAAACTAACCACGATTAGACCTAAGGAAAATCCATGTAAAACGGAAATAATCATCAATGAAGATCACATAAAGTTTATGCCTGCTTTTAGAGATAATAGGTGCAGATCCCCATACATCTGAATGAACTAAATCAAAAGGACGAGAAGACAATGGCTCACTAGAATGATAAGGAAGTTGTAGCTGCTTGCCCAGCTTACAACCCTAACAAAATATGGCTGTGTCAACAGTAACACGTCCAAGAACACCCTGATGAACTAATGAAGAAAGGCGAGACCCACACAAGTGACCTAGACGATGATGCCACTACGCAAAAACTCCAGAGGTGGTAGCAGCAGTGGCGGTGGATGTAGAGGTGATAGGAGCAACTAAAGTGGATAGCAGGTGGAGGCGATCAAGGAAGTAGAGACTCTGAAGATCCCTACGGCGTTGGCCAGTTCCAAGTACCGTCCCTGTCTGTCGATCCTGGATGAAATAGGTGTGAGAGTCAAAACCAACTCTACATCCAAGATCGGTGAGCTGACCCACCGAGAGAAGCTGCATGGTAAGCTGGGGAACATGAGAAACAGCTGGAATAGAAAAGTCAGTGGATAAAAGAGTGCCCTAACAGCTGATAGACAGAAGAGTACCTTCAGCTATCAGAACAGAGATAGGAAAAATAGGAGGTCCTACTAAAGTGAGAGATATGGAGTCCAGTGTCATATGGAAAGAGGCACCAGAATCCAGAACCCAACAAGTACTGGAGGACGCTCGAGATAGATCGGTAGAACTCGCCGAATCATGAGAGAGCTGGCCAAGTAGAGCCCGGTAGAACTGCTGAACAGAGTCACCTCGCTGAGAAGGTCCTGACATGCTGGTTTGTCCTCCCGTCGATAAGTTAGGGCCTCCCTGCCCCCCTTGGATCGTCCACCTCCACGCGCCTTGTTCTTTTTTCACACCGCACAACGCTGGTAGTCATGTCCGAAGTTCTTACAATAATTACACCGAATCCCAGTTGGTGCAAAAACAGGAGCGGAAACAGACACTTGGGGAAGGACTGGAGTCGAAGAAGGAACCAGCCGAATCCTAGTTGGTAGCAAGCACAGCCGGAACAGACTGTGCTGCTAACTTGCGGCGAAGCTCCTCAGCACGAAGTGTCGAAAGAGCCTTGGTGACTATTGGTCGTGGTGAGCGACTCAGCAATTGAGCTCTGATAGGCTCAAACTCTGGACGAAGACGGCAGACGAAGTCATAAAGGCGAAGGCGATCACGATCCGCCTTCTGCACTTTATGACACTCCTGGCAGAGCGGAGAAGCCAGCTTGTCCAGCTGGCGCTAGAGACCGGTGAGGGCTCAGAAGAAGTCGTTGACGGAGGAGTCCTCCTGGCTATACATCTCCAACCCACGCTGAAGCGAAGAGAACTGAGCATAGCTGCTCTGCTGGTATCGCTCACGCAAGTACTCCCAGATCTGACGAGTGGCACGTAGACCAATAATGTCTGCCTGGATGGAGTCGTCGACGCCGACCACCAGGATGGCTCAAACACGGGCTTCATCAGCACACCAGCGCTCAAAAGCATCTATGTTATACTGAAAAGCCTCATCATCAGCAGCAATAGCGGCCTCTGCCTCCTTCTTGGCGGCCTCATCTTCTGCAGGAGGTGTGGAAGTAGGCTGTCTGAGAGAAAACTGAACCGACGATAGCGGACAAGGTCGGACACCAGTAACATGTCCCCAGAGGCGGAGACCATGAAGCATGATCTCCATGAGTAAGGACCACAACCTGTAGTTCGTCCTATTAAGCTTTGTTCCCGAGAATGGGATCATAGCTGATGGAACAGAAGCCATCGGTAGGCGGCGCTGGACGGCGCGGTGCGACTAAGACAATGGAGTCTAACAGGCGACGCTGGACGCCGCGGCGGTTAAATCGATGTACTGTTTTTTTTTGGAATTTTTTTTATATGGGCCGGCTAAAAACGGCCTACAAGGCGTGCAACTCAATCGAAGAAACCGGCGAGCATCGCGTGGGGAAGGAACTAGGGTTCCCTATTAGGCGGCGGCGTTTTGGTCCCACGTTGTCCTTGATCGGACGCTTGGTCAAGCAGCAGCGTCGGGATCGAGCGCAACGGGCGACGGAGGCACGGCCTTGGTCGACCAACGATGACTTCTGGAAATGGCGCGTTCGTCGTCCTCCGAGCACGCTGGCAATGGAGATAGCAAGACGGCGGAGTCGCAACCTCGTCGACACGCGGCCTCGGTCGGGAAGGACGGCGTCGACAAAGACCGACCAGCGAAGGTCGGGGACGGCGGCATGACGGATGGCAAAAGGAAGGAACGAGTTAGGTTAGTGCCCTAGCTCTGATACCATGTTATGAATATTGTATGTATATTCATGAGGCACAATGAGCAATATATATAGGGAGTACAAGGGGTATAAAGATAAGGAAATACAAAAGATGAGTCCTATTCTAACAGGTAGTATCACGTCCTTCTAGTACCTATTGAGTTCCATAATTATGAGCACAAAGAATACTTCATGGAGTGACACAAGCCACAATTACCATTAGGGCATCTCCAATAGTGTATTTATTGTCGTTTCTTAGCCATGCCATGTCAACAAAATCTTACGTGGAGGAGAGAGGGGGAGGAGAGAGAGCACATGTCATCTCTTCCCGAAGAGACTGTTGTGCATGCGAAATAAAACATGATATATTAATCTACTCTAGTTGACATGTAGGTCCGTTTCAAAGAAAAATTATAAAATATAAATGTTGGAGAGTGCGTTAGAGACTATCTATTAGAGATGTTGTCTCTAAAGATGATGTAACATATGTTAGAGACAATGTTATCTCTAACTATTGGAGATACCCTTACAGTGCTTTGTTATGCTTAGAAGTTAGAACAGATCGTGCTGTTCAGTCTGTGGCAAATTGTATGTTAAACAGCCAATGAGGCTCAAAACAACTACCGTTCAAAAAAAACTACATTTATTATAACTCAAAGGTCATCAGTGAACTAATATTCACCTCAGACTATGATCAAATTCAGTGATTATCATGATATATAAAATATCTAGAAGGTGTCCGCACACCTCACAACTATTGAATCTCCCCCTAAAAAGGAAAATCAACCTAATAAAATTTTCAGAAAGTCAAGAGATCACAACTGTTTCCCTAGAAAAGAGAGCACAATTATAGATCCTTATATAGTTTAGAAGGATAATTAATATGGAACGGGCAACTACTGAATGAAGTCCAAGTACATACCTTGAATGGCTTGAGCCAGAAAGGGGTGATCCAAATCCTGAATGAATCAGTTGGTGGAAACACCACATGAAAATTAAGTCCATGAACCAATGTGCAATAACAGCCTACTGATAACAAGAGAACAACATAATTCATACCAAATTTAGAATTGAAGATTGACCCCATGGGCATTGGTTGTAGTTACACTTCTCTGGCGGCCACCAGTCAATTGTAGCACACACGTAATTCACATCCGTTTCAGCAATTTTCGTTGATCCTTTAACTATGACCGTCGCTTCCTCTGGTTGCTGAGCCGAAGCCCAGCTAGGAGCATGCAGACAGACGAACACAAGAAGCAGCAGCCTCACCACCATGCTTCCTACCTAGAACATAAAAGCAAAATCATGATCCAAATGTGTGTGTGCTCTGCGAGACTAAGGCCCGCCATTTCCTTGCGAACAGATTCTTGGATGATTACAGTTAGATGCCACAAGCATGCACAATTAACCAGTAACATGATGCAACGACTCTAAATTTACGCAAAGTCTTCGAATTTAGCCAGAATTAACCAGACACACGATGCAACGACTCTAAATTTACGCAAACTCTTCGAATTCAACCAGAATTAACCAGCCAGAGCAGTAACAGTACGAGCAAAGGTTTATAAATGCCAACAAAATACGCCACTTTTAACCCGGAGAAAGAAGCAAATTTCCCACCTTCCACGAGCAAAACCTCACATCTGCAAGAAAAGATGCCATTTTTAAGCCGGAGAAGGAAGCGAAGATCCCACCTTTCCCCCCTCCTTCGCCAATCACTCCGCAGCAAAACTCTTCTTCGCTCCCAGCAGAGCCGCCGCGGCGCGCGTGGGAGGCCGGGAGATCCGGCAGTTGGCCGCGCCGATTCAGTGGCGGATTTGGAGCTCAGGAGGACAGCTGGGAGCTGCCTTTTGGCATGCTGCTCCTGCTTACGGCAGTACAACAGAACAAGCTGCTGCTGCTGGCTTCTTCGAGCGACGTGGCAGCGCCAGGAACGAACAGTGTATCCTGATATGCGTGCCCTTTCTACAGTGCAGTTGTTGAATTGTTTGATTCAGGTGACGAGTGCAGAGTGCTTGCTGCGATCTCTGGACGAGCTGGGTATGTACCCTACTAGGGTCTGCGCGTCAATGACAATGACTAATACGCTACGATTTTTTTGTACAAGAAAGTTAGTATTCATTCGTATTTGCATTTTTTGTTCCAAGTAACTGTGAAGTTTCAGGATTTTTGGTTATTGCAAACTTTGCAGGTAATGCGAGATCAGCTCGTCGAAACAGAGATATTTCTGACTGTACTTTTGGAGGTTAGGGGAATTTGGTGGATATGAGTTATGAGAGCAACCAGACAGGGACAGTGTGCCTACCAGGAGAGAGCTGGTTGCTCGTGGATCTGGATCCTCTGTTTTTAGCGTTTACTGTAGAGGAGGCTGTGTGATATTATTTCACTTTTATACGAATAGTGCTCTCCTGGGTGCTGTAACAACCATCGAGAAGTACAACAGCGAAAACACCTTAGCAAAACAATGTAGCCTTGGCCCTCGGCCTTCTCTTTTCGATCGTACGGCTGAGATCTTTTCTAATCCCCTTGTATTGTAGCACCTTTGCATTAAGATCAGTATTACAGATGATCGCCATTCGTTGCTCGTGTCTTGGGACAAGGATTTGTTTAATTGTCCCCTTACAAGGTTGTTTAGCTCTATTAGAATTTTTGTACTTTCTCACCACCTACCTGAAGCAACCATAGCTACTTCATTAGTTGCCGCCTATGTTTGGTTATTTGTACCAAGCGGTATATATATGAGTTGGTTCAAAAAAAAGACATCTATGTATTTGGTTACTTGAATAAAATCATCACATCCTAGATGGTGTGCTACATATTTGTAGAATATTCTCTCTAGATGCTAAACCATCTTTTTCACTAAAAACAATAGGACCACATGATACAAGACCGTCTCATCCTATTCAACTTCATCCCACCAACCAAACACACCCTAAATTTATTGTTGCATGGCCACAATACAACACCACGTTACGATACAAGGCACGAGTACCCTCTACGGAGGTTGAGGATATCTGCGACCTCACATAGCACGAGCATATGCTTTATCATTGAAAGTTTGAAATGTACCCACCTGGCTGTAAAGGTTGACAAAACATCATGTTTTAGTGTGATTTTTGGTACCATAGCGATATACTATGCTTTAGAGTGATTTTTTTGGTGCCATAACGATATACTATTTTCGATTCCAAATATTAAGAATTTGTGTCGGTCAAACATTTTTTAGTTCGACCATCAATATGTAAACAAATACCAAGATTCACAACACGAAATTGGCATTACTAGATTCATCATGAAATATACTTTCATAATGTGTGTGTGTGTGAGTCTGTGTGTGTGTGTGTGAAAATGGTATGGTACTCCTGAGAGTACGCACTCCCACCTCTCATATACCACTTAAATTGTATGATGATACCTCTTTATCAATTTGAGCATACTCCAATAGTGATTATAAGATACCCCAAAGTGAGTTTCATAAAAAAAATTCATTAAAATCCACCTTTTATATCAAAATTTGTGTATATACTTCTTTTATATATGAAAAAAGGGTATATAATAAAAAGGAATAAGTCCAGTTTACTTCCTTCAACTATCAAAAAAGTCTAGTTTACCCCCTGAACTTCAAAACCGGTTATTTAACCCCATAAACTTGCGCAATCCGGTCACTTAACCCCTCGGGCCGGTTTGAATAGGTGGTTTTGCACATGTGGCCTCTCATTTGTCCAAGTCAGCATGTATGTGTCCAAGTCAGCATGCCATGTCCCATTTTCTTCTTCATCTCTAACTTCTTCTCCATAGAGCTTCGGCTCAGGCGGAGATGGCGACGTCGACGAGAATCCTTATGTGCTCGATCTCAAGGTCGCGCATGGCCTCTAGGCGCCGCTCCTCCAGCCACGTCGCCTCCCTCTGCCTCGCCACTTCCACCCGCCAGACATCCCGCCACCTATCAGAGCCGCCGCCACCTCCGTGCACCCTCTCCTCCGGTTCGGATGATGCCCCGGGAGGAGCTCACCGGCGACAACAACATCGTCATCCTTGGTCGCTTGGCACCGACGGCCACCGCAGGCGTAGAAGCCGCCACTTGCCGTCTCGCCCTCCTTCTTCACCTTGGCGTGGCTGTCGCGGACGCCTTGGCCGGGAACGGAGGCGAGGTGGAGGAGCGCGCGAGGCGGTCAAGCGAGCCTCCTCGCCGCGCCTCGGCTGGCTGGCGCCTCGCTCACACACCTCCGGCTCGCCTCGCCTGCGTGCTTGGCCACTTGTGGCTTGCGCCCGACGCCCTCGACTTGGCTTGGCTTGGCTTGGCTTGCTCCCTCGGCCCACCATGGTGTCGTCGCTCCTTGGGCCTCCAGCAACTCCCGCCGCCTCTTCGGCCTGTGTGCCACCTTGCGGCGCTTCTGCCCATCGGCGCCCGCCCGCCCCTGCTCGCTTGAGTTCGACCCACTGGCGCGTGCTTTGGCCTGGGTCTCGGTCCCACCCATTGGCACGCTCCTAGCCTCGGTCTCGGTTCTCGCAGGCCAAGCGCTCGCCATGACCACCGACGCCAGGCGTTCGCCATCGGGCCGCCTCGCCACTCCTCAAGGCGCTCCACCTCTTCGCCGACATGCGCAACCTCCTCGGCGTGCCCAACCTCCCAGGTGCGGTGCAAGAGTGAGCCGAGGGAGGAGCACGGGCCAATGGGCCAACGGTGGTGGCGCCATGGAGCCGGGCCGACTGGGCGTAGGGGGAGGCGGCGCCATGCACCGACCAAGAGAGAGAGAGAGAGAGCCACGGAGGATTGGGATAGGAATAGAGAGAGAGAGAGAGAGATGGAGAAGAAAAGGTGATGCGAGGAGATGACCAGGAGCGCCACGTCCACCACTCAGTGTGACACATCAGCTAGGGGTGGATAACGAGCTGGCTCGGCTCGGCTCAGCTCGGTAAGAAAACGAGCTCGGCTCGGCTCTACTCGTTAAGCTAACGAGCAAAATACCAGGCTCGGCTTGGCTCGTTAAAAAGCTCGAACTCGGCTCGTTATCAATAAACATAGTGAACATCTTAAAATTTCCTAAAATTTTCAGAAAGCAGATGTAAATAACAATTCGAACTCTTGTTGCAGAAATACAACCATTGACCACCCAAACATGCGCATGCTGATGCCTTATTCAACCAAACACAAGCATGGCAATTCTGAAGAAAACAGTAACATAAGCAGCAAGTATTCTTTCAACTAAACACATCAAAAAAAATTTGATTCTAGATGCCAGGAACATCCATGCAGTCCATATCACAAATCATCATGCAGATCACAAGTTCACAAATCACAATCGTCAATAAACATTTATAACATTCATATACATGCAGTCCATATCACAAATCATGCATGCAGATCACAAGTTCACTAGGGGCCGTGTGGCGACTGCTAGGGGTACTGGGGTGGGAGGCTGTGGACGGAGCAGGAGGTGGCGGATGCGGGAGGCCGGGAGGCCGGGACCGGAGCAGGAGGTGGCGGTAGCGGATGCGGGAGGCCAGGAGCTCGGGACCGGAGCAGGAGGTGGCGCTGGCGGATGCGGGAGGCCGGGAGCTTAGGACCAGAGCACGAGGTGGCGGTGGCGGATGCGGGTGGCCGGGAGCCCGGGACCGGAGCAGGAGGTGGCGGTGGCGCCGTGGCGAATGCGGGAGGCCGGGAGCCCGGGACAAGAGCAGGAGGTGGCGGTGGCGGATGCGGGAGGCCGGGAGCCCAGGACCGGATCAGGAGGTGGCGGTGGCGGATACGGGAGGCCGGGAGCCCAGGACCGAGCAGGAGGTGGAGTCGTGGAGGAAGTGAGAGGCCGAAAGCCCGGGATCGAGCAGGCTAGGAGCCATGGCCAAGGGACGCCGGTCGGCTCGTCTGGGCAGGCGACGCGGGTAGTAGGGGGTGTGGGACTGCGGAGGCGGGGACGAGTCACGGGGTGAATGAAGGAAGGGATTAGGGTTGCGTACGCTACTGGGCTGGGCCGGCGACGCTGGTGACTTGGTGAGTGGTGAAGTGGACTGGCGATCGGTGAAATGCAAACGAGCTAAACGAGTTAAAAGGTAACTCGCGGGCCAGCTCGGCTCGGCTCGTTAATATAACGAGTTTTTTGGCCGGCTCAGCTCGGCTCGTTAAGGGACCGAATTCGAGCTGAGCCTTTAACGAGCCGAGCTGGCTCACGAGTTTCGAGCTCTTTTTTTTTCCACTCCTAACATAAGCAAAACCACCCCAAATGCGGCCACGTCAGCAAAACCATCCATTCAAACCGGCGTAAGGGGTGAAGTGACCGGATTGCGCAAGTTTAGGGGGTTAAATAACCGGTTTTGAAGTTCAAGGAGGAAACCAGACTTTCCTGATAATTTGAAGGAGTAAAATGGACTTATTCCTAATAAAAATAAAGGGCTCCAATGAAAAGTTTCCAATCAAGTTGTATTGGAGTATCTTATAATTGATATTTAAGTATACTGAAAGTGATAAAGAAGTATAATATCTTCGTTTAAGTAGTATATTGAAAGTTGGAGTACATACTTCTAGGAGTACTAAACGGTGTCCTATATATATATATATATATATATATATATATATATATATATATATATATATATATATATATATATATATATATTTGAACCAATTTATTTTTATAGAAATTGATGGTCAAAATGTCATTTTGAAGATCATATAAATGTCCAAAATGACTTACATTCAATCGGTACAAGCTTATATGTGTTTATAGTTGGATTTGCGCCAAATAAACTTGTCATCCAACACGCTTTGATGAACTGAATGCATGGATTCTCTACTCAAGAAGCAAGGGAAAAAAGGCAGTTGGTTTATAACGAGGATTGAATAATCCTCAATTAATAAAGTTATTTATCTATAATATTCATTATAGATAATGTTATTATAATAGTGCTCTAGTATATCTCTGGTCGGAGATGTTTATCTCGATCAGGCCATGTTACGGCCAGTTCAGGTTACGACCACACCCCTGGTCAGAAAGCCTGTTACAAACAGGTAAAATCACAACCATCTTCTGGTCTATAAGTCTCACAGATGGACATGTAGGTCCTACCTCATTGACTAGGGACTATGCACATCATGCTCAATTATGTATGGTAGTTAATACAGTACGTGCACGTATGTGTCTTTGACATAACTACACACACCTCTCTTCGTCTCTAACAATAACCGTATGGCAAACGTGCAAGGATGATGTCTCACTGACAACAATTGACATCAACGTGCGGATTTCAGCAACCGTCAAAGCGCCTCCTAATGCACAACAACTGCTACCCTTTTGACGCTTTATAAGGGGCGGTGCCAGCAGATAGAGGGAGAAGAGACCAACGCGGACAAAAGTCATTGATAACATTTCTCAGTTTTGGTGGCTTGTTGTGTCTTGTAATTGTTGAAAATGTGGGTAATATTTTAATTCAAGATTTTAATAGAAGGCAAATATCGCAAATGACTAATGATGCATAAATCAGTGCTAATAGCAGACAACTCATTGTACTTCGCAATATATGCAGAAACAAAATGTATACTAGTTAATCAGTTACATGAAAGACTTACTGATGGGTCCGATGAAGAACAGGAAGCAGCGTAGACGCAAACTCGATCTGATCAAGGCAGAACGTAGATGAATCAATAAGCGGCGGTCACGATATGTACGCGTGCCCGAAACCTTATTACGCCCGTGCGTGTCTTCACGGTAGCAATGTCTCGGAGATACCGCTCCCCTTCTTCAAGGTGCACACCGAGAAGAAGAGTCGACGAGGTTCAAACAGCTCAATACAACAACACATGTTTGCAGAAGGAAGAAAAATAAGAAATGGAGGCAGTAGTGTTACATGCTATGCTCTGTACGTCTCCAGGCATATATATAGAGATGCAAACTGTGAACTGGGCTGATTAAACAGTCATTTACCCACTAGTAACTGACACATTTAACCAGTCATTTACCCACTGGTAACTGCCTGTCATCAACACCCAATAAAGCCTCAAATTGAAATATTTGAATCTCATTCAAACAGAGAGAGAGAGAGAGAGAGAGAGAGATGCATGGTTTGGCAAAAATAAGGTGGACTTGGCCTGCCAAGTGGCGCGCCAAGTCACAAGTCACAAGTCACGCGAAAATACGTGAATACGTACGCGCGTGCGTGTGTTTAGCCAAAGCCCTCCTCATGCCACCCTCATCTATGTGTCACATGTTTCAAAGAGTGGCAAAGACTCCACCTTATATATTGGTCACCTCCACCTTAACTTAGCAATATGGTACTAAACCATATATGCTTGGGAATTATAAGAAAATGGACATCACTTATATGGACCAATTTCCAACAATAACTTATTCAATTGAGTAGAGTTGTTATTCTCTCTAGAGAAGACCTAAACATGTCTAAAAAACCTATGTGTTTTTATACGTGATCTTGAGAACCATGTCCTGCTTTAGCTTCAATCCAACTTGGCCGGTGTGCACTTCTCCACCTGTACGAAAAATATTACAGATCATCTTAGAGGTGGCACTCCCCACTTCATTTTATCAGCGAACAAAAGGGCAAATCACGCGGTTTCATTAAGCTTAAAGATAGCTGGTGAGTGGTGACCATACATGATGCAGTCCCAACCACCAGCTGAAGACAAGCGTATGCATTGAACTGTGCAGCCAGCCATTGGCGGATCCTCCATGGGTCAAGGGTGTTTAGCTGAACACCCATTTTCTTTTGTAAAATATCTGGGATATAATAGGTATATTAGATGTATATGTTATTAGTTAGGCCAAAATTATATTTTGAGTCCGTAAATGAATTCAGCTCGTACTCCCCACACCTCATGCGCGGGTCATGCAATAATACATTAGACATATTTTCCTTCCCACTCCAACCCATGAAACCCTAACCTCCATTCTCTCTCTCATACTGTGGCTGTTTGTGTGTGTGTGGGGGGGGGGGGGCAGCATCCATATCTCGCAGCCGCGAAATTAAGTGCCATAAGTGCCAAGGGCGTGGGCACATTGCCTCTGAGTGCCCTAGCAAAATAAACAAGCTTGTTAATGAACAAGGAGAATGGGAATCTGAGAGTGAGCCAGAGGAGGATGGGCTACTTGAAGAAGCCTCGAAAGATGATGGTATTCCAGCTGATGAAGGAGACAACAATTGTTTTATCTCACGACGTGTGCTTAGTGTTAATGTTGTGAAAGGAGAAAATGGTCAGCGACATAACCTATTTCACACTCGAGGCACCATCAAGAGCAAGGTATGCCGCATTATTGTTGATAATGGCAGCTGCAATAACATTGCAAGTCTAGAATTGGTAGAACTATTGGGACTAAAACTACGACGTCATCCTGCCCCATATAAGATGCAATGGCTGTGGCTCAATGATTGTGGAGCATTGCGAGTGAACAACGTTGTGACCGTCCAATTCTCAATTGGAAAATACCAAGATCAGGTGGAGTGTGACGTGATTCTAATGCAAGCATGCCAGTTACTTTTGGGGCGACCTTGGTTATATGATCGTGATGTCCAGATTAGTTGCCGAGCCAATACCTTTGTTTGTATGTATAAAGGGGAGCGTATCACTTTGCTTACTTTAACATCGGAGGAGATAATGATGGATGAATTGAAAAAGAAATAGCGAGAGAGTGAGAAACACTTAAGTGAGAACCACAAGCATAGTGAGCGAGTGAAACCAAAGCCAAATAAAACTCCACAATCGCAAAATACCAAGACACGGGGAAAAGAGGGATTAGTGATGATGGCTAGTAAAGGGGATATAAAAGAATTGAGAGAACCCAATGCCATGTTCTTTGTACTCCTGTACAAGGAAAGCCTTTTATCAACTAACGACTTACATTCTACTTTACCGAGTGTTGTGTTGAATCTCTTACAGGGTTACGTTGAAGTGTTTCCTGACGAAGTACCACCGGGGCTGCCACTAGAAAGAGGCATTGAACATCAAATTGACCATGTTCCTGGCGCCCCACTTCTTAACCCAGCATACCGCACAAATCCGAAGGAGACTAAAGAAATTCAACGCAAGTTCAAGACCTACTCGACAAAGGGTATGTAAAGGAAAGTCTCTCACCCTGTGTTGTACCGGTTCTTTCAGTTCCAAAGAAAGATGGATCATGGAGAATGTTTGTAGATTGCGGAGCCATTAATAACATAACAGTGAGGTATAAGCATCCAATACCTAGACTTGATGACATGCTTGAAGCGCTTAGTGGCTCAACCATCTTTTCTAAGATTGATTTGCGAAGCGGCTACCACCAAATTTGAATGAGAGAGGGTGATGAGTGGAAAACTACATTCAAAACAAAATTTGGGTTGTATGAATGGTTAGTCATGCCGTTTGGATTGACAAATGCACCAAGTACTTTCATGAGATTGATGAATCATGTGCTTAGAGCTTTTATTGGCAAATTTGTTGTTGTTTACTTTGATGATATCTTAATTGATGATATCTTAATTTACAGCAAGTCTCTTGAAGAACATATTGAACATCTAGAATGTGTGCTATGTGTCTTGAGAAAGGAAAAGTTATATACTAACCTTGCCAAGTGCACCTTTTGCACCAACAAAGTAGTTTTTCTTGGCTTTGTTGTTTCAGGTCAAGGAGTGGAGGTGGATGAGGAGAAGATAAAGACTGTTCGTGAGTGGTTACCTCCACAAAATGTGAGCCAAGTGAGGAGCTTCATTGGCCTTGCTGGTTTTTACCGTCGGTTTGTGAAGGATTTCAGCACCATTGCTGCCCCAATCAACGAATTAACAAAGAAAGCAGTACCTTTTCAATGGGGTGAGACACAAGATAAGGCATTTGAAGAGCAGAAAGCTAAGTTGACATCAGCACCACTCCTTGCACTCCCGGATTTTAGTAAGACTTTTGAAATTAAATGTGATGCAAGTGGTATAGGGATAGAAGGAGTACTCATGCAGGAAGGTAGGCCAATTGCTTATTTTAGTGAAAAGTTAAGTGGTCCAACTCTCAATTACTCTGTTTATGATAAAGAATTGTATGCCCTCATGAGAGTTTTGGAAACTTGGCAACACTACTTGTGGCCTAAGTAATTTATGATACACTCAGACCATGAATCTTTGAAACATCTTAATGGTCAACTAAAACTGAATCGACGACATGCAAAATGGAGTGAATTCATTGAATCTTTTCCTTATATTGTCAAGTACAAGAAAGGGAAGGATAATGTTGTAGTTGATGCCTTGTTTAGACGTCATGCTTTACTTTCTCAACTTGATGCTAAAGTTCTTGGGTTAGAAAGTATCAAAGAATTGTATGTTCATGACTCATATTTTTCTGAACCATTTTCCAAATGTGGTAATGGAAAGGGCTGGGACAAGTTTCATTTGCATGATGGCTTTTTATTTTGTGCTAATAAGCTATGCATTTCAGATTACTCTGTTCGCCTATTGCTTTTGCAGGAAGCTCATTCTAGAGGACTTATGGGCAATTTTGGTGCCAAGAAAACTGAGAGTGTGTTGGCTGACCATTTTTTTTGACCAAAGTTGAGGCGTGACGTTGAGAGAGATATATTGCGATGTGAGACATGCCATAAAAGTTAAGTCCCGTTTGAACCCTCATGGCTTGTACATTCCTTTACCTATTCCTAATGTTCCATAGGAGGATATTTCAATGGATTTTGTTCTTGGTTTACCTCGGACAAAGAGGGGAAGGGACTCAATTTTTGTTGTGGTTGATAGGTTTAGCAAGATGGCTCATTTTATTCCCTGTCATAAGAGCGATGATGCTTCACATATTGCTGAATTGTTTTTCAGGGAGATTGTGCGATTACATGGCGTGCCACGCACCATTTTATCAGACCGAGACACCAAGTTTTTGAGCTATTTTTGGAAGACGTTGTGGGGAAAGCTTGGGACCAAGCTGTTGTTCTCTACAACATGCCATCCTCAAACTGATGGACAAACTGAAGTCGTACACCAAACATTGTCCATGTTGCTTCGAGCTATTTTGAAGAAAAATTTGAAGATGTAGGAAGAGGGCCTACCTCATGTGGAATTTGTATACAACAGGGTGGTACATTCGACCACTAAAGTTTGTCTATTTGAACTTGCATATGGTTTCAAACCCACTGCTCACATAGATCTTTTGCCTTTATCGTTGCAGGAGCACGTCAATTTGGATGCAAACAAACGTGACAAACATGTCAAGAAGATTCACCAAAAGGCGAGAGAGAATATTGTGAAGATGACCCAACTGTATAAGAGGCGTGCAAACAAGGGAAGAAAGAAGATGTTGTTTGAACCAGGTGACTTGGTATGGGTACATCTCAGAAAAGATCGTTTCCCTGACCAGCGCAAGTGCAAGCTACAACCACGAGCAGATGCCTTTTCAAAGCGGTTCAAAAGATCAATGAAAATGCCTACAAGATTGATCTTCCCAATAAGTATGGCGTTAGTGCGACCTTCAATGTCTCCGACCTCTCTCTCCATACTTTGGACCAAACGAGTCGAGGATGACTCCTTTTCAAGAAGGGGAGGATGATGAAGATATCCCAACATTCAATGACCACGCTGAAGATGATCATCTCCACGACCAAGATATTATCAAGAACCAACAATATTAAAGACCAATCACGAGAAGACGTGTTAAACAAATACTTAATTAGGTGAACGCTAACTTAGGACTTATTCCAGATCTCAATAACTTAGTAGTGCTTCCAATGTCCTCTTCTTTGATTGAACTCAAGTGCATTGGAGAGGAACAAGGAGGTCTAGAAAACCAACGAGTTTTGCAATCATTATCTGCATGAATTATAATGATTCCAGACAGCATACACCAGACCAATGGATAGCTTGTCAAGTCTATTTTCCTACGCTTCAAACCGTGCATTATTTGGAGTTATGTAATGAAAGTTATGGTCATTTTAGTAACAGCTGCACATGCTGATAAATGTTGCGCAAAAACAAAAGAGTCAGGGCAAGGTGCACCAACTTGTCACGTTTCACTGTGCTTAACCTATATGGATGGAAAGATAATCAAGTCTATTTTTACCTCCAACAAACGGCTTGTCATTTGGACTTCCGAGGAGAGAATTATTGCTGTTTTACTAAAGACTACGCAGAAGTTGAGCAGACACGTGGGAATTCGAGAAGACTCCTTGAATGCTTCAACCAGTTGGCCTTCCACCTTTTAACGTGGTGACTTATGTTCATACCCATCTAGGAGGGTTGTTCCTAGTATATATACCCCATCTACCCCCATCCGTGGAGGTACTTTTGTGATACGGGGGTTCCCGATCTTCTCGATGTAGAATCAAAGATAACTTGCACGCTTGACTTGACAAATCGTAGTTGCTCACCCGATGCCAATGCATAAACTTACAACTCTTTAATTCGCCCAATCTCACGTGTACTCCACCCGACCACAAAGTGGAGTTTTACCGATCCCTCAATTCCCAACGGAAAGACAGAACGGTCTTTGGAAGAAAACGCCCTATTCCCCTTTAAGTCGTTGGCCTTCACCAAACTACTTGGAAGAATCAAGCATTGATGCAAAAAACAATCAAAATCTTTAATCGTGGTCTGAAGATACAATGGGGGTCTACCCCTCAATATATAGTGCCCTTCTCCACCTTATGGTTGGTCAAGAGGCCCTACTCCTATTCTTTTTCGGAATTAGAACTCCTACTCCAATTCGGACACAATCTAAAACAAAAAAGGAAACTATGAGTTTACAACTGTCACATTGTTTTGGTCATATCTTTTGATACGTGATGAATCTGAGGCTGAGAGAGTATCCATTGGATCGGGCTTGAAGTTATCTTTCCAACAAGTACAAGAACACCCAAATCGGACTCCGTTTGTGAAAGTTATGACCTTTTTAATACGGACTGTACTGCTGATTCCGAATCCGATTTTGATGCTGATTCCGAATCCGAATTTAATCCAAACCTTCCTAACTTCAATTTCATTAATTGAAACGACTTGAATCGTATGAAACTTGAGAAAGGGACTCTTGTAAGCCTTTGGAAAGTCATGGCAAAGCTGGACATCTTCCCAAGATGTCGTACATGCCGCGGAATCATCAACTTTGTCAACTCTCGCGCGTTGGTCGGTCTGAATGTGCAGCATGCACTCGAATAGCCATAATTTTTTTTATAGAAACTCCAAATCACGTGCCGTTTGATCCGTTGGAAAGTAGACTTGATAAGCTTTCCAAATATATATATTGTTTATGCTAGATCCTTCCGAGTTGCGCGAAGATCGCCATGAACCCATACCTTCCATGCGCCCCATAGGTCGCATGCTATTTTTGTGAGCATCAAAACACCCCGAGAAGTATCGTGTTCTTGATATTCACATAAGGCATCTCCTTCAAACCTAACAATAAGCGATGACCCGCTATTAGGTAGTATAATATTCTCAATTAAACTTAAAGGAAATTCATGGAATAGATTCACTTGTCGGTTAAGCTTCTTTGCACAAGCTTCACCCAGAAGCTTCTCTTGTTCTTCAACTCTTTTAGTAAGCTCATGTTGTTCTGAAGTACTTGTTGAATTGAAAACACTATATGGAATAGCGTAGCTAAGGATGTCCGCATCATCCTCCCTTTCTTCAAGAAAAGCTGTCCTCGGCTTTTGATAGCCTGAAAATGTGCTAGACAAAGAAAACAACGTATATACATGGTATATATATGAATCAATTATTGTGTTCTTCTTGTTGTTTTGCACAATTGATTGCTCGAAATCATATCTCAATTTACACAATTGACTCATATGATGAAATTTTACCTTCCCAACATCAAATTCAAGTAAAGTGGGTGAAAACCAATTGATACCTTTCCATGCTTCAATTGTGCTACTCTGATTAGTTATACTTGTAAGAGATAAATAAGTAGGCATCATGTTGCGTTCTAAACAATAGGCACTTGTATTTAAACCCATCTCAAAGTGACCATGACATTGCGCAATAGATGGTTTATAAAACATGCAATTTTAAATCAACAAGATTATCACAGTAATGCATATTCGATAAACTTGAAACATGTTGTCTACGCCAACATCTCCAATCAAATTGAATTTATATGTGTATATATAGCTATTTACTAGTGATCTTAAGCATGAAATTTCAAGAACCTTCTTAATCACACTAGATAGCTCTTTTGGTTTATCGAATATGATATAACAAAAAGAATCATTAAGGAATATTCTACTAAGAACTTCTTTTTCAGTAATCAATTCCACATTATGCAAATTAAGCATATCAAATTTAGAACGTGGAATCATGAAAGGAATAACGGAGTTCTCGGTTTTACGCACCTTGTCTTGATGAACTATTAATTCAAGACTAATAGTGTTACCTTGATTGTCCTCCTCAATTGATGTAGGTGTTGTGGGTATCGTAATGTCATCATGTAACCCAGGCGTGCAGCATTCCCTCTCCAACCATGGTTATCTCTTCATCTTTCTCTTCCAATGGTGGGGGCTCTTGAATGTTCAACTCCTTATTTGCTTGGTCAACTCAGACAATGTGAGATACAACACTAGAAATAGAGGGTAAGTTGTTAGGTTCAAAAATAATCTTACTGGGCCTATCATCTCTCTCTCTCTTTTGGTGTATCTCTCATATACTCAATTGGGATGCTCTCAACCTTACATATGGTGGAATCACACAGCTCACTCTTTTTATCACTCTCACTCAATTTGGCTATGTGGCTCTCATCCTCACATGGGTTTTGATACATCTCATCCTTGCAAGACCGTGGGCTAGCAATGGCACAATTACCACCAACCATGACCTCGGCCGAAGAAAAATTCCCATGCTCGACCTTCTTCTCAAGGGACACACTGGTGGATGAATAAGAACTAAAGAGTCGACGCAGATTTAATTGATGTGCTTGCATGTCTTTAAGTCTCTTTTCCGCCTTCGTAGCATATTTCACAAGATCTTGCAGACTACGAAAATATTCATCTTGAAGTGCAATAACGATCTGAAAATTCAAGCCTGCTTTGAAGTATGTCTTTTCTTGATATGCACTAGTGATATTGGCACGACGCATTGTATGATTCAACTCAATATAGTAATCTTGGACAACTTTACATCCTTGTGTAATGCTCTCCACATGGTGTAGTAGTTCCCGCTCATAATAGGATGGAACAAATTCTCTTCTCATGACCCTTTTTAAGTAGACCCAAGATGTAATGAACCATTTCCCACTTAGTTGTTGCCACCAACTAGAGGCATAGTCCTTAAAAAACATAGTGGCCACTCTCACATCCTTGGCTTCTGATTCGAACTTCTGGGATTCAAGCTCGAACTCCATGTCTTGTACCCACTCAAGATACTCCTCTGGATCATTACTACCATAGAAGGGAAGATATGTATACTCACGATCTGCCATTGTTAGTAGCAAAGCAAATAATATGTATGTAGGTGTATGTGTATCTCTCAAACTCACTCGTCTTACCAAATCACGTTCTTACCTTTCCGAAGTAAATTAAGGTCAAAAACTCACACTTGATATTGTAGGTGAAAACAACGTGAGAAAAGAGCGAATTTCAATAGCAAGTCAAAACACGACAACGGATGTTTATGTGGAGCTTGGTATGGTGGATACCTACTTAATCTGAAAATTCTAGGTATTGTAAAGCTAAGTAAATATCCAAACTAGAATTCAATGCCTAGTTGTTGATCACAAACATATAAGTGAAAAACAAAGCAACTCACACGCAAAGAAATTGGAACTTAGTGCAATCAAGGAATGAGCTATGTAAGATATAAGTGAAGACCAAAATAGCTCGTATTGCACAAGTTATAGAAAGACGCTAGCTAGTTGCAAATAATGAAACTAGGGCACAAGATTGCACAAAATATTGATATTCTAACAATTGAATCAAGAATGAGTGGGGATTTTTTGCTCAAGTTTATGGTTCGGCTTTGCACTTTCTTTGTCCTTTTCTCTTTTTCTCTTTTCTCTTTTTTTTCTTCTCTTTTTCCTTCCTTTTTTTTTTGAACTACAGCCGAAATTCTTGTTCTACCAAAATGACCAAAATTTCTTTCCCACCTTTTGATCTTTGAACAATTGCAGGAACACAAATATTAATATGCAGCCCTAAGCAACGATTTAGCTAGTCTTAAATAGGTTCAAAGTAATCACAAAGGATTGAAAGGTTCACAAAGGATAAATTGATGTCTCACTTTTTTTTGTGTCTTTTTTTTTTATAAACACGATGAAAAAATAAGATCAAACTAGGCTCAAATAAAAGGCAACGCAAAAGAATTCAAGATCAGCAATCTAAACTTGATTCTAATGGACAAAAACTTAACAAAACTCACTAGAATAACAAATTAAATACTACGGCTGAATTTTTTTTTGTATGGCTTTTTCGTGTATAGGAAAAAAAATGAAATCTAGATAACTGGATAAAGATCCTACCGAGTCAATGGAGCTCTGATACCAAGATGATACGGGGGTTCCCGATCTTCTCAACGTAGGATCGAAGATAACTTGCACGCTTGACTTGACAAATCGTAGTTGCTCACCCGATGCCAATGCATGAACTTACAACTCTTTAATTCGCCCAATCTCACGTGTACTCCACCCGACCACAAAGTGGAGTTTTACCGATCCCTCAATTCCCAACAGAAAGACAGAACGGTCTTTGGAAGAAAATGCCCTATTCCCCTTCAAGTCGTTGGCCTTCACCAAACTACTTGGAAGAATCAAGCATTGATGCAAAAAACAATCAAAATCTTTAATCGTGGTCTGAAGATACAATGGGGGTCTACCCCTCAATATATAGTGCCCTTCTCCACCTTATGGCTGGCCAAGAGGCCCTACTCCTATTCTATTTCAGAATTAGAACTCCTACTCCAATTCGGACACAATCTAAAACAAAAAGGAAACTATGAGTTTACAATCGTCACATTGTTTCGGTCATATCTTTTGATACGTGATGAATCTGATGCTGAGCGAGTATCCATTGGATCGGGCTTGAAGTTAGCTTTCCAACAAGTACAAGAACACCCAAATCGGACTCCGTTTGTGAAAGTTATGACCTTTTTAATCCGGACTGTACTGCTGATTCCGAATCCGATTTTGATGCTGATTCCGAATCCGATTTTGATGCTGATTCCGAATCCGAATTTAATCCAAACCTTCCTAACTTCAATTTCATTAATTGAAACGACTTGAATCCGTATGAAACTTGATAAAGGGACTCTTGTAAGCCTTTAGAAAGTCATGGCAAAGCTGGATATCTTCCCAAGATGTCGTACATGCCGCGGAATCATCAACTTTGTCAACTCTTGCGCGTTGGTCAGTCTGAATGTGCAGCATGCACTCGAATAGCCATAATTTTTTATAGAAAGCTCCAAATCACATGCCGTTTGATCCGTTGGAAAGTAGACTTGATAAGATTTCCAAATATATATATTGTTTATGCTAGATCCTTCCGAGTTGCGGCGAAGATCGTCATGAATCCATACCTTCCATGCGTCCCATAGGCTGCATGCTATTTTTGTTAGCATCAAAATACCCCGAGAAACATCATGTTCTTGATATTCACATAAGGCATCTCCTTCAAACCTAACAATAAGTGATGACCCGCTATTAGGTAGTATAATATTCTCAATTAAACTTAAAGGAAATTCATGGAATAGATTCACCTGTCGGTTAAGCTTCTTTGCACAAGCTTCACCCAAAAGCTTCTCTTGTTCTTCAACTCTTTTAGTAAGCTCATGTTGTTCTGAAGTACTTGTTGAATTGAAAACACTATATGGAACAGCGTAGCTAAGGATGTCCGCATCATTTTGAGATTTCAACAAACCGATATATGAAATTGCAGCAAGACTGCTAAGTGCCTTACTCCTTTGTTCTTGTGAGTTCTCTTGGATTCGCAAGAAGATTCCTCTGGGATCCCCTAATTCGTGCTCTATGCTTCCGGGCGTTTTGTGTGGATTAGTTCCAGATTATGGTTCTGTGATTGTTCGGATAGCGGGTCGGAGTCCAGAAGGCTTCGGATCGTCTCTCCTTAACGCTTGGTCGCATCCAACCTTGGCAGGTTAAAGCTAGTTACCTTTTTCCGCTGCTCACAACTAGTTATCCCCGCTGTCCATAGCAAGATTCGCTTTGTTTTTCAACCTACGCCATGAAGATCGGTGATGAGGACATCACTTCTTCGGATACACACAACAGTCCTCCACTTGACATTCAAGGACCAATCACTAGAGCTCGCTACCGACAATTGAATTTACAGTGAGCTCGCTCCTAAGTACTTTTTTTGTTCATTTGAGAATCGATTGCTACCTAATGATTTAATTATGATTAGGAACCATGGAGAGGACCTGGAAGTACTTGGAGAAGGGCTACGAGGCGCACAAGTCCAGCGAGGGCGGTCGAATCATGTTGGAGGCCCAACTCAAGCCGACTTCGAATCCACCCGAGTCCAGGACCAGGTCGCACTAAAACGGACGCCCAGATCGCATCCGGCTCCGTTTTGGACGTTCCACGATGTATGGAAAGCTGAGAAGACAACCTTTCCAATGGCGCTAGTCCCATGTCAAAATTCCTTCTGAGTCAACGGGAATCGTCGAAACAAGTGGGCATTCAGAATCTGTCGGTGCTGCGCCACCGTCTTTTGGGCCGCTCGCTTTGTATCGTGTTGGAGCCCATTAGGGCGCGGCCCAGGGTTTTGCACGCCTCAGTCCTTTATATCCAGCCGCCACCCCACCATTAGGGTTGGGTTTTGCTTAGATTAATTCTGTCTTGAACAGTTTCGCCGCTCATCGGTTTGTGAGACCCCAACTTTCGAAAGTGCTAAAACAATACATCCGCAATTCCGCTGTGTTCTTCCTTGTTCTTGCTTGTGTTCTTCGATTCGCAGCGAGGATTAGCCTTCTTGGCGAGGTCAACTGGCTGCGACGGGTTGATAACCCGAGGAGACGTGGTGCTGCGATTGCGGGTTCGAACGTGTTGTTCGAAGTTTAATCGATTTGTGTCGCGCCTCCACTAAATTGAACATATCCGTAACCTGTTGAAGATCGGGACCCTGCTCCCATCAAGTGGTATCGAGCTTGGTGTTCCTTCAGTTCGAAGTTTACCCTACCCTTGTTGTTTTCGGTTTCATCCTAGAGTCCAAGAAAAGCCCTACAAAAAATTGTAGTCATAGGTTGTTCCCTATCCCGCATCTCGCTTAACCTTTTACACAATTTGATTTCAGAGTCCGTAGTGTTGAGTTTGTGTCCTTAGTCGAGTTGTGTTGTTGGTTTAGATCGTGTTTTATTTCGGGTTGTCTTGCTTCCGCTACCTCTCATACAAACCCTAGCCGCCAACTTTTGTTTCTCCCACCCTCTGCTTTTTGAGTCATCCATCGCGTCTCGTGATCACCCAAAGACCTTTCCCCATTGAGTCTCGTGATCACCCAGCACCATCCCCCACCTCTTCCCGAGCTTCTGCCCCCAATTTCCACCAATTTCTTCTACCCGATTTTCGTTTCGGCCTCCACAGCAACCATAACTCAGAGGCCCTCCTTCAAACGGCCGTAACTTTCGCATACGGACTCGAAATCAAACGAAATTTTTTTTTAAATTGGGTGAAATTAAATTTTGCATCCGAAACATCCCCACTTTGTCGGGTTCGGCGAATTTATTTTGCCCTAATTCGGCCTGGAAAGTGCAGTACTCGAGCTCTGAACTTTCATCACCGAATTTACAGCACATTCATCATTTTCTGTAGGCCACACCTTACATCCAGATTGAGGTGAAACTTTGTGTGGTTCCTATTTCTGTGCTCCGCTTTGTGAAAAAAATAACAGAAAAAAAAGAAACCAAAAAGAAAAAAAAAATTCGGCACCTGGTTTTGCCTGAGAGCAAAGGCACCTGAGAGCACTCCGTGCCTTAAAAAAAAAAGAACAGAGAGCACAGTTTTTAGGTGACAGATATTGATTTGTGTTGTCTTTACCTGGCCATCCTTGTTGCTGTCTTTGCTTTACTATTCTGGTCTTGACTCCTTGTTCATCATATCATACCGCTATAGGACACATTTAGACCAAAGAACTAGGACCAAGAGTTTTGGACATTTACTCAAAGATTACTATCTGTTATTGATTTGTGTTCCACTAACATATTTGGCCTTCCAAGCTCCATATACCTACTTCCTGATAGCACTTTTGACCCTTGCAATCGCAAAGACCACGCTCCGTATCACGAACCACCCACCGGTTGTACCACCCATTATGCGATGGTAAGAACACTTGTAAGAGCTTGGTAAGCCACTTCCTTTATGGTTCCCACCGCCCTCCTTTGTAGTTGATAGGATAATCATTTTGTTTTCCCCTGTTTCCACTAACCATGGCAGGGCCGGGGACGGACACCGGTCGATTTCAACGAGTGTGTTAGTCGCGCCGCCTACAAGCTACGCCGACAAACAAAATGCTTCATTCATCGATCTCGGCGAATGGACACCATCGTCGCCGCCATTGCCCAGTTGAACACCACAGAAGGCATTGAGCGGGTGGAGCGGCGGATGGCTGACCTCACTAGTCAGATGGACGCATTGGAGGCACGCCTGCCACCTGTCAATGACGGCCATCATCATGATGATGACACAAAGGCATGATGCGGTTGGCAACATTGATCACGGAGACACAAGATGCACGACTACGCCGGCGTCTTGAAAGAAAAATGTATATGGTATGGGAGGTAATAACCGTAACCGCCATGGTAACGATGACCCTTTTGCTAAAGTCAAGTTTACCATCCCATCTTTTTTCTCGCCTTTATGATGCTGCAATATATCTTGATTGGGAGATGACGGTAGAGCGTAAGTTTAATTCTCACTTGGTTCTGAAACAACATAGAGTTAGACAAGCTACTAGTGAGTTTAAGGACTTTGCTATTATCCGTGGAATGAACTCGGTACCATGCGCTACAAACCCGACACATGGGAGCGGTTAAAAGAAGCTATGCGTGTCGCTTTGTTCCTCCCTCATATAAACGTGATTTGAGAAAAAATTACAGCGCTTAGAACAAGGTGCTAGTTCTGCTCGGGACTATTATGCCGAGCTTCAAAAGGGTATGGTGCGTTGTGGGGTTGTTGAGGAAACAGAGGATAAGATTTGTCGCTTCTCTGGGGTTACGCGTGAAATTCGTGACATTGTTGATTATAAAGATTTTACTATCACAACCGCTTGTTCCACTTGCTATGCTTGCGTAAAAAGAATTGCAGGACGCAAGGAATCGCCGACGGCAAGCACCGGACGACCCTCCTACACGCCGCGAACGACTACATCGACAGGACTGCCCAAGTCTTCTTCGAGTTTTCGTTCTCCTCCACCACCAGTGAACACGATTGCTGCAGCGCCACCGAAGCCACCTTCCACGACACGCCCTGCAGATTCTACAAAAAATTCTTTGCAGGCTCCAGCCAAGAGTTCTTCTTCCGTGGCTTCCACGGGCCGCTCCTCCGACATTCAGTGCCACCGCTGCCATGGACTTGGTCATGTGCAGAGGAATTGCCCTAGCCAACGGGCATACATCGCCATGGAAGATGGAGGCTACATCAGCACTTCAGATGTCGAGGAGGATGATGACGTTGTTCTTGCCTCGGACGACAATGACGGTGATCATGACGACCTGTTCCTTGGTGGGGCGCCCACAATGACGCTACGGAGCATCATTGTGCAATGAGTCCTCAAAGACACAGTACAACAACCCGATAAGCTCCAACGCCAAAATTTGTTTCAGACTTTCTTTGCAATCAAGAACCGGCGCCACGTGTCATCATTGATGGAGGAAGCCGCAACAACTTGGTGAGTTCTCGATTTGGTCAAGAATCTTGGCTTGACCACGCGATCGCATCCACATCCATACCATATTCAAGTGGTTAAATGACTCGAAAAGCTAAGGTAACACAAACATGCCGAGTCCATTTTTCCATTGGTGGTTATGCCGATCATGTTGATTGTGATGTGGTTCCCATGCAAGCATGCTCTCTTTTATTGGGTCGACCTTGGGAATTTGATAATGATGCTTTACACCATGGTAGTAGTAACAAATACACTTTTATGCATAAGGAAAGAAAGTTACTTTATCGCTTTTGACCCCAAATGAGATTATAGAGGCCGATAGGGAGCGAGTAGTCTTCGCTAATGATCCAACGAAACATGATAAATCTGAAAAACATTCTCATTATGCTTGCCACAAAATCAGACCTTGCTGAAATTGATGATATTAATGATACATGCTATGCTTTTGTGTGCAAAGATGCTTTATTTTCTCTTGATAATATGCCTTGCACTTTGCCCGCTCCCCGCCACTAACCTTTTGCGTGATTTTAGAGATGTTTTCCCGATGAGATACCTCCAGACTTCCACCCATTCGAGGGATTGAGCACCGATTGACTTGATCCTCGGGCGAGTTTGCCAAACCGTGCGCGCTCAGACAGACCAATCCCAAGAGACTAAGGAGATTCAGCGACAAGTCCAAGAACTTTTGGACCATGGGTACGTGACGTGAGAGCCTTAGTCCTTGTGTTGTTCTCGTTCTTTTGGTACCCAAAAAGATGGTTCTTGGCGCATGTGTGTAGATTGTAGAGCCATTAACAACATTATTATAAGGTATCGCCATCCTATTCCCGTGCTAGACGACATGCTTGATGAGTTGTGTGGTGCTATAATTTTCACAAAGATTGACTTATGTAGTGGATACCACCAAATAAGAATGAAACTTGGCGATGAATGGAAAACTGCTTTTAAAACTAAGTTCGGCTTGTATGAGTGGTTAGTCATGTCTTTTGGTTTAACTAATGCACCTAGCACTTTCATGAGATTAATGAACGAGGTTTTACGTCCTTTCATTGGCAAATTTGTGGTCGTTTACTTTGATGATATCTTGATTTATAGCAAGTCCATGGATGAACATTTGAATCACTTACATGCTGTTTTTAATGCTTTGAGAGATGCACGTTTGTTTGGTAACCTTGAGAAGTGCACCTTTTGCACGGATCGAGTCTCTTTTCTTGGCTATGTTGTGACTCCACAGGGAATTGAGGTTGATAGAGCCAAGGTAGAGGCAATATGGAGTTGGCCCACGCCCACGACGGTCTCCCAAGTGCGGAGTTTTCTTGGCCTTGCAGGGTTTTATCGCCACTTTGTCAAGGAATTCAGCACCATTGCGACACCGTTGATTGAGTTGACAAAGAAGGGAGTCGTGTTTCATTGGGGGCCATCACAAGAGGAGTCCTTTAATCTTTTGAAGGACAAGCTTACACACTCACCATTGCTCCAACTTCCGGATTTTGGTAAGACTTTTGAGCTGGAATGTGATGCTAGCGGAATTGGTATTGGTGGTGTTTTGATGCAAGAAGGCAAACCTGTTGCCTACTTTAGTGAAAAATTGAATGGTCCTGCTCTTAATTATTCCACGATGATAAAGAATTGTATGCTCTTGTTCGTTTTTAGAGACGTGGCAACACTATTTATGGCCTAAAGAGTTTGTCATTCATTCTGATCATGAATCACTTAAGCATATTCGTAGCCAAACCAATTTGAATCGTAGACATGCTAAGTGGGTTGAATTTATTGAATCTTTTCCTTATGTCATTAAACACAAGAAAGGGAAGGATAATGTGATTGCTGATGCTTTGTCTCGACGCTATACCATGTTGTCTCAACTTGATTGTCACATTTTTGGTCTTCAAACCATTAAAGGACAATATGCTTTAGATGCTGATTTTAAGGATGTGTTGTTGCATTGTAAAGAGGGACAAGCATGGAATAAATTCGTGATCAATGATGGGTTCTTGTTTAGAGCTAACCGCCTATGCATTCCAGCTTGGATCCGTTCGTTTTTGTTGTTGCAGGAGGCGATGGAGGCGGTTTGATGGGACATTTTGGTGCTAAGAAGACGGAGGACGCTCGCCACACACTTCTTTTGGCCAAAAATGAGGCGAGATGTTGAGCGGTTTGTGGCTCGCCGCACTACATGTCAAAAAGCTAAGTCTTGCTTGAATCCACATGGTTTGTATATGCCTCTTCCTGTTCCTTCTATTCCGTGGGCAGATATTTCTATGGACTTTGTTTTAGGATTGCCCAAGACTAAGAGGGGGAGGGATAGCATTTTTGTTGTTGTGGATCGCTTTTTCTAAGATGGCTCATTTTATACCATGTCATAAAACCGATGATGCCATTCATATTGTCGACATCTTTTTCAAAGAGATAGTTCGCTTGCATGGTATGCCTTCTACTATTGTTTCAGATCGTGATGCTGTGTTCTTGAGTCACTTTTGGCGTACTCTATGGAACAAGTTGGGTACAAAGTTGTTGTTCTCACAACCCGTCACCCACAAATTGATGGCCAAACCGAGGTGGTAAACCGCACATTGTCTACCATGCTGAGAGCTATTTTGACGAATAATTTGAAGTCGTGGGAAGAGTGTTTGCCGCATGTTGAGTTCGTGATATAATCGAGCGGCACACTCCACCACCAAGGTAAGTCCTTTTCGTAGTATATGGATTCAATCCTCGTGTCCCTCTTGATATTTTACCTTTGCCTACTAGTGAGAGAGTTCATAATGATGCTAAGGAGCGTGCTGATTTTATTGTCAAAATGCATGAGACTACTAAGGCAAACATTGAAAAGATGAATGAAAAATATAGGATTACCGGTAGTAAAGGTAGAAAGGAAGTTAAACTTGAACAGGTGATTTTGTTTGGTTGCACTTGAGAAAGGATAGATTTCTGAGTTAAGAAAGTCAAAATTGATGCCTAGAGTCTGGGTCCTTTTAAGATAGTTGAGAAGATAAATGATAATGCATATAAACTTGAGTTGCCTTCCGAGTTTGGGGTTAGTCCCACCTTTAACATTTCAGATTTGAAGCCATACTTGGGAGAAGAAGATGAGGCCGAGTTGAGGACAACTCCGCTTCAAGAGGGGAGGATGATGAGGACATCACTTCTTCTGATACACACAACAATCCTCCACTTGACATTCAAGGACCAATCACTAGAGCTCGCTACCGACAATTGAATTTACAGTGAGCTCGCTCCTAAGTACTTCTTTTTGTTCATTTGAGAATCGATTGCTACCTAATGATTTAATTATGATTAGGAACCATGGAGAGGACCTGAAGTACTTGGAGAAGGGCTACGAGGCGCACAAGTCCAGCGAGGGCGGTCGAATCATGTTGGAGGCCCAACTCAAGCCGACTTCGAATCCAATTCGGAGTCCAGGACCAGGTCACTAAAACGGACGCCCAGATCGCATCCGGGCTCCGTTTTGGACGTTCCACATATGTATGGAAAGCTGAGAAGACGACCTTTCCAATGGCTCTGGTCCCATGTCAAAAATCCTTCTGAGTCAACAGGAATCGTCGAAACAAGTGGGTATTCAGAATCTGTCGTGGTGCTGCGCCACCGCCTTTTGGGCCGCTCGCTTTGTATCATGTTGGAGCCCATTAGGGCGCGGCCCAGGGTTTTGCACGCCTCAGTCCTTTATATCCAGCCGCCACCCCCACCATTAGGGTTGGGTTTTGCTTAGATTAATTCTGTCTTGAACAGTTTCGCTGCTCATCGGTTTGTGAGACCCCAACTTTCGAAAGTGCTAAAACAATACATCTGCAATTCCGCTGTGTTCTTCCTTGTTCTTGCTTGTGTTCTTTGATTCGCAGTGAGGATTAGCCTTCTTGGCGAGGTCAACCGGCCGCGCACGGTTGATAACCCGAGGAGACGTGGTGCTGCGATTGCGGGTTCGAACGTGTTGTTCGGAAGCCGAATTGATTTGTATCGCGCCTCCACTAAATCGAACATATCCAGAACCTGTTGGAAGATCGGGACCCCGTTCCCATCAATCGGGCCACCCCTAGCGTGTACCATCAGGGAGGAAGGGAGCGGGCGACACTAGGGGAGCAACGCGGTGACCGGGAGAGAGCATGACGGCGGAAAAGGAGCATCATATCCAGCTCACCGTCATTGTCCTTTCTCCAAATCTAGGTGTGTTCCGCGCATACCACTTCTTCTCTCTGGCTCTGCTCTAGTTTCGATTCTTTCTGGAGTCTAACCCTTTCCTCTGCTTTATTGATTCTTTCCAATAGATGTTGTACAAAAAATACATTTTTGTTGCCTTGGACAATGAACAAATAGTTAGACCATTATTACATATGTTTCCGTAATAATTCTGGATCCGCCACTGCAGTCAACCCTCAAAAGAAATGCGTCACGGCCCACAGAAACCGCATGGATTATCTTATCTACCAGCAGTGGGGCGTTTGCTGATTAGCACGCCACTTTTTGGTCGAGGCATCCGTTCCTGACTCCAACACATCGCACACGGCTACGCGCAAAAATGCATGGCTAACATCGCGCGCGACGCAATCTAGCCCGACGTAGAGCAGAGCCAAGCAGGCCATGGGCGCCGGCGCCTGCGCCGCGCAAAGGGCAAGGCACCAACGAAAACGTGAGTCCAAGAACACCACACGACCATGCCCACGCCCACGCGGCGCGCTTCGCCGCCTGCTGCGCGCACCAGTCGTGCCACGCCGCCCCGGGGGACAGCGGCGGTCATGCACGTGGCACGCACGCGTTTTTCCTCGTTTACTGCTGGCCGCCCGAAACACGTGCACGGCGAGCCCACGAGGAGCTTTTTGTTGAGGCTCGCACCGCACGGCAAGCCGTACATCATGCGCATCGCCCTCGTCCGCCAAGCTCACGGCCCCGAAACGACACACGGACGGGCTGTAATTGCCGCGCCCGTCGCTTGTGTTGTGCACTAGAACAACCGACGACCAGCTTCGCCATCAAACATTCAAACAGCAGAGCAGCGGTGTGCACGCACAAGCCACAACCCATCCATGCGACTCTCCAAGTGCGATTGTCCGACACCCACGACGCGAACGCTCTCCAAAGAGAAGCAGAGGCAGAGGCAGAGGCAGTCAATAAGAAGCATGGATGGGGAAAATCGGAAGAGTTGGACTGGATGGACTGCAAATTTTCCTTTAGCCATCTTCGTATCATTTACACGGATCTTAGGGCATGTTAACGTGCCATAATCTGTCATGCACATTTGACTTTCCTACCATATTATTTTGGCCAACAATTTCTAAGCCACAAGAACTGTAGCATGCCACACTTTAGTACACAAAAAGTTTGACACACTAGGGCTAGCAACCAAACACACCCTTAGTGTGACAGCCCAACCATTCGGGTTTAACTTGTACTAGAAGGGAACTGTGCAAATGGTGCGGAGGAGCCCAGAGGCGAGCCGTCGCGAGGCAGACGGGCATTGTGAATAGGAAGAAAAATTGTAGCAGTCTATCTTGATAGAAACACACGTAGGCAGTGGAGCAAAAAACAACGTCCTAAAGACGACAGCTTGAATTATAATAATGGAAGTCTGAACGGTAAGCGAGCACATCATTATGACAGTCGTAATAGGTTAACAGCTAGTTCTAAAGGCATCTGAAGAGAAACACACCTAACAGGTCCTCTTCGTCCTAGACAGTTGCAAGTGAGCTTCTGAGAACCAATGAACAGAGACGCTCCTCTTCTACTCCTGCGAATACATGAATATATGATTGAGCATACGTGTTAGGCTTGCATATCATCCAACTTGACAGGTATGCTATTTAACACAGATTAAATTTGTCAAGTCACAAACTACAATAGCAACTATGTCCATACATGTATATCAATTTTCTGTTAATTGTTTTCCTCCTGGACAACTATACATTCATAGGCAATCGCTGTATCTATTCCATGAAGCTAAACAACTCGGTAGGGACTGCTCAGTAGGCTAATATGGACATAGAAGGAAATAAATTGTAATACAATAGGCAGGTAATCCATCTGCACATCTGAAATTAGGTCATGGCTGTAGGTCAAAAAAAAATCTAGAAGTGGCAAGTTCAATAGTCGGTGATTCAGTGGTACCTATCATGCGTAAAAATCTAATATCTTTCGTAGTAGTTTCATCATCAAAGAAATTCTTCTGTGCACTGGTATTAGATAAGAGCTTTGGGCACAATTTGCGTGGATCGAAAGGGAAGAGTAAGCTATATGCAACAGTTCTATAGTAGCCTAATACTATAGGCTACATGACCGCCACTCACTGTATAACTATACTATCGTTCAAAACCGAAACGCAGGCCACCTAAAATCCTCAACAAAGTAAGCAAACAAAGAAATCGTCTCTTACCATCGATCTCCAGGATAGGTCCTTCAAATAATATGTTCTCTGTGAACGAGGCCCTGAAACAACATTGCATACAGTAAGATGGATACTGGCAGTTCATACCTTCGAAAGTAACAAACAAAAACTAATAGAGAGCATTCACCTATATATCCATTTTCATTTCAGGGAGCGGAATTACCTATCTGATTTAGAGAATGAGGTTTTCATGAATTCCAAACCTGGCAGAGAGACAAAAAATGGCATCACTTAGAAGGAAATAAATAGCAATACAATAGGTAGGTAATAGTATAGACATAGCATAGGCATGTATAGACATAGAAGGAAATAAGGGCATAGTATAGACGACCATAGCAGAACTCTATGCAGAAAATCAATTGAAACTACGTAAATGACAGGGAGGCTGTAGATGTGCACGTAGGCCATGGATGACAAAGGCAACGCTGTGAGGACCCCTGGTATCAGATATATTCCAGGTTAAATAATTATACTCGAAAGCATAATTTTCAACAAGGAATAGACCCAATGCCAGGTTCCCGGATATATGTCTTACAATATTTCCCAAGATCAAAGACTATTGCACATATATCCTAAACAACATTGTACCATGTCATACAAGGTATACAGATAACACTTATACATACAAAACTTTACAAGTTTGGCTCGGTCCAACTTAAGCAACCGAACAGCAACAGAATAACATAGTTAAAGCAGTGGAAACAAAACTATAAACAACAAAAGCAACTGAGTGTGCCCTCATAACCCTCAGGCAACTGAGTGGAGGATAGAAACAGCTTCACTCGTTAGCGTTGCCCTGATCGGCGCTAACGGGCATTTCGTACAAATAACCGTCCTCACCTGCAACAAGTGGTTAAAACACCTGAGTACAAAAGGTACTCGCAAGACTTACACAAAACTACTAAAAGAATGTATTTAGGAGAACCTATACAAAGGATTAGAGATTAACATACATAAGGCTGACAACAGGATGATTGTAATGGCAATAGTTTTGCATGAAGCCAAGTTTTGCTCCTACACTTACTAATTTTTGTAAAAGCCATTTTAAGCAAGTTTGGACTAAAACAAACAATAAGTAAGAGAAGTTATAACAACAAACATAACAAGATCAAAGTGACTCCCCACTTTGACCAAACAACAAGCATAAATACCCTTCATGCCGCAACCAGTATCCAAAACAAAAATTTTAAAACAGAGACTATACATTGATAACCAACAATACCAGTGTTGTCCGTAACCGTGGACACGGCTATTCGAATAGTTTTAACTCTACAGAGGTGTACATCTTTACCCACATGACTTGGTCAGCCTGTAAGCCTCCGGATAACAGCACACTACCTTAGGTATGCCGACCAGGTAAACCAAGACTCGGTATTTTCAGCAAGATGACATTATTGAGTTGAATCGCCCACCTGTGACTAATCCCGCTTAGTACAAATGACGGATAGCATCTGCTAACCGGGGCACACATGTTGTGTTGGAAATGCCAATTCAATGAACAAAAATAAAATTGTGATCCCCTGCACATATAGAATTGAACTCGGCACCCTACAAACACGTAAACTTTACAAATGCCCTCACTCCACCAGTTCCTCAACTCAATAACATCATCCCCTTACTTAACCAAGCAGTGCCTATACACCGCGCGTGGAAGTACGCAAGGTACTAGAATTGAAGGGTCAAAGTTCGGTCCTTAAAGATCCGGACAAGACTACCACATTACCCAATCTCGTGCACGAAGGCACCATCACTAGCAACCACTTGTCCAGATTTAAACCAAAATTCTATCGAACAAAAAACTACAAACTCAAATTCAGTTTCACCCAAACTGAATAAAAGAACCGAAAGTAAAAGCTAACTGGTGTTTCCCATGACTGACAAGAGAAGCTTATCAATTACTAACGTTCTACAGACCTGCATTGCTAAGCAAAGATCTAAAGAACCAAGTACTAGTACAATAATTATAACTTAAGTGTAAGTGTATGAGTTTAATTCAGGATAAGCCACAATCATTTGGATTTAACTAACTATTCACAGATAAATACTTCAGAAAATAGCATGCAAACAATATCACTGTATTTTAAAAACCTAAAGTATCAAATCTGTGATCAACATGGTGCAAGAGGATGCTTGCCTTGGTAATAAACCACTTGTTCACTTTCGGGAGCTTCAGGAACAATTTCACTCATGTCGGATAAATAAGATCCTAAACAGAAAAATGGCAAATGAAAATCCAGAAACATACCAGATTCAAAATACCGAAAAAGATGCATGCTCAAAGTATTAATGTGCAACTAGCAAAATTCTTAAGCTACAAATATTTTTAGTAAAGGTAATAACCTAGATTAATACTTGCTAGTACTAACCGACAAGAATTAAAAGCTAAGAATGAACTGCAGTTCTATACTAATAAACCGACAACAGAACCAGCTACAAAGGACTTGTCGACTTGAGAGCATATTAAGCAAAGAGACTTTTGCTTAAGCTACTATGATTAAAAAGGGAGTTACCTGGACTTAGAAAATGACCAGAGAAGCTCTAGGGCTTGACGAGGATAAGAAAGACTGAAACGACAATAAAGAGATTCACCACGACAAGGTAATCTGATCAAGGATTCAAAGAGTGAGTGATCAATATAGCTTAAGAAAAGCTCCTAGATGCTTCAAAAAGAAGGGATTGATCAATGGCTCACCAATTAGGATTTGAGGAAGCTAGAACCGATGTTGACCGAAAAGGGAAAAATCCAATTTCCTGGTGATCCTGTGAATCAACAAATAAATTTATTGAGGGGCTTTGCTCCTGAGCTCACAAGGCACAATGTGACGCAAATGAACCAAAGAAAAGCTCACCGGAGCAAAGAAAACCACCACGACGATGCTCCGGGCGTGCTCTGGACAGCGCAAACGACAAGCTCGCGTTCTTGATCTGCAAGCAATGCCAAAGACTCCCATTAACAGGGTGAACAAAGCATTGAAAGAGATAAACAAGAGCTCAAGAATGAGAGAGCCATGCCAGAGATGAAGAAGAATCGCTGCGGCAACAAAAATGGTCGTGAGCGAGAGCTAGGGTTTTTATACCCATTTCGCCGGAGAAGACAATGAAGCTCATGCGTGTCCTCCTGGCAGCAAAAGGGTGCCAAGTGTCACATGCATGCTGCCAAACGCACGGCGCAACGGTGACGAGCTCGGTGCTGGCGCAAAGGCGCAAAGGGGACGACGATGAGCCACTGACATGTGGGCCCCACTATCAGCCTTAGTGAAGATGCACAACAGCGAGCTCAAACAAATATTGACCGTCCGATCATATTTGAAAGGCCCAGATTGAGTGGGGCGTTCGGACGGTCCGAACGGCCCAACTCATGTGAACCATATGATCGAAATCCAACGACCAAGTGAAACTGCGCGTTTTGAGTTTCAAACGTGTTAAAAGCAGCACCGTTGGATCTGATTTAAACGGTTGAGATCAATGGATGGTTTAGACGGTCCGAACGGCCCAATTGATCCAGGCACTTGATTTTGAATCCAACAGCTCACAATCGAGGCGCGTTCGGACGGTCCGAACAGCCCAATTGATCATAGCTATTGATTTGGAATTCAAGGGCTCGCGTGTGCGTTGGGTTTTACCACTTGAAAATGGCATGGCCCACTAAATTGCGCATTGTTGGATTTAAATCCAACGGCCAAGATTGCATGGTACGTTCGGATGGTCCGAACGGCCCACAAGATCTGGTCCGTTGAGATTAAATCCAATGGTCCGAGAGTAAGGCACGTTTTGGTTTTCAAAACAAAGCAAAGGTACGGTTGGATTGAAAACGAACGGTGGAGATTGCGTTGGAGGTTGGGGCTGAGCTCTAACATGACAGAGCTAGTTCCAAAGGCACGCAGTTGGACTTAAACCAAAGTGGCTCGAGTCGCTACAGTGCCAAGAAGCTAGGTTTGAGATTAAAGTTGACTAAACCCAAAAACCCACTTCAAAAGTTTGACCGGAGGTTTAAAAATATCAAATAAATTTATAAAATCACAAAATTTTGTAGAGAGGTTACTGGGATGATATATGTCCCAGATAAATTTTGAAAACCACTGCTCTTGGTTTACAAATACTTAAATAAATACTTTTTCTAAATAGGTTTGTTTAGAGAACAAAGATTTTTCTTAAGATCAAAATAATCTCTAAAAATTTTACAAAAATCATTTTTATTCAAGATAATTTTTCTAGTATTTGACAAAAATACTTCCCGGTCTCAATACAAGCATAGACTTGCATTTTCTTTTGAAGTTTCAAAACAAGGCTAAGATTTGGAGCGAAAATAGAGGTTTTTAAATGGTAACAAAGTGCCCAGGTTTCAAAAATGACCAGAAATACTATGAAAAGCATTTTATTACTGTTCATTAAAACTGAGGCTGTTACAATACCTATGTCACTGTAGAAACCTAAAATAGCAAAACAGGTTCGTGTATAATACGTAGAATGAGAACCTCAAATGGCGTTTGTATGTTAATGATTTAGTTCACACAGGAAAAGGAAGCAACTGTAAATCTTATACAACAAATATGAAAGCAAAAAATGTAAAGTAAAGAGATTTGCTACAAATGAGATCTCATGTTGACAACTGTTTAGGTACAACTAAAACCCATGAGCAACACAGGTAGCAAGCGCTACATGTAGTTCGTCGCTACCCTTTATTTCATGAACAACTGTAGTATGATGAAAACTATGTCCTATCAAAGTAAATCTTATACAAATCCTCAGTATCCTGCTGCTGATGTCGTGCATTATGATATCGTGCTACAATCAGCAAGCCATATGACATTACACCTTGATTCCCAAAAATATATGTAGGGAGCAGGATTAGGACTTAATAGCAAAAATTATGCATAAAGCACATGACTGAGCACCAAATACCATTAATATTCAAGAATGTGCACATAATACGGATAAGTCATTAAAATTTCATAAGGGCAGTGGGGTGTACATTAAAATGCAAATATTGGAATAATCTTCTAATACTCTCCTAACAACCCGCAGGAGGATGACCGTAAGTAGATGGGGCATCCTTTAGGACAGGCAAATAACCTATGTATAATACCAATAACAAGCAAATGCACAACAGTAAATAAATTCATAAATCAACCCTATACACTCAGTATTGAAATTTTCAATTCCTTTTCCGTAGTTTATCTAGCATGAAGATTCTAACAGGCATAACTTTTGCCATGGACCTCTTAACAGACATGAACTGTCTATCTCAATTGACAAACTCGATGAGCTGTACAAACCATATAATAGGCTGAAGATCCAGCTCTGACGTCTAGAACATGAGGAACGGTTCTAGGCTTCTAAGCTAGGGAATCGACATAACTAAACTAAGCTAAAAATGGCTAATCAGTGTAAACAGATCCAAAATTGAGGAAAGCAAGCTTCCCAAGATGGATGGTAGTATTCTACCCTCCACAGAAACATCTATTTCATCTATCCGAACTCTAAAACATGGGTATAGTCAACCCCAAAATAAAGCATCATCTACTGTTTCCTGGATCTTAAATATGTTAATCACCCACAAGTTCATTCCCAATCTGGTTCCTTTAGCATGTAGGGATTACACAACGCATATAATAACAATCAGATCCACCGAAAAACCTGTAAATTAGATCAAAACTGCATTCTAGAAATTATTACGAAAGAGCGGTGGCTACTAATGGTGATGAGGCCGCAACTATGGCCGGTGGCGTCCCGAGACGATAAGGCAGGGGATGCACGGGGCGCAAGTAGTATGGCAGAGCTAATCACGACAACAAGACGCCGACGATCTCAGATGACGCCGGCGCTCCTCATCCGACGTGCGACTATGGCATACCAATGCAACACTTTGGTCGTACGGAGCGACGGTGGCAGCGAAGCGAGCGAAGGCAGGGATGGGACGCGAAGGGGGAAAGGAAGGGGAAGAAGACGGAGGGAGGCTGAGGGGGTGACAGTGGAGGAAGGAGAAGAATACCTGGCAGCCTGTTGGGCCAGCGTAAAACCCGGACGCCACCGCTCCGGTCCTGGCTCGTCCACCGCGCCCGTCGTGCCCCCACTGTTGGAGATATGCCCTAGAGGCAATCATAGAGATGATGATATTTCGTTGTATCCATGATTTCATAAATGTTCCTTGAATATTACCTTTGTGTTGATTAACAAGTATGTGACTTGTTTGTGAAACTCTTTACTTGTATGGTTATTCTAAAGTTGTCCCTAGTCGGAGTTCATGTGAGGACACACGTGAATGATGGATTAGCACATGTATCGGTTGATGACCATATTTCACAGGTCATAGACATGGAGATGTCAAACCAATAATGTGGACACATGTTTAGAACATGGGGTTGGACCGACCCAACATGAGACATAACAATTATACTTATGGTTCTCTCTACACAATGTGTACGCCTTTGTCCTTAGACCTCGAGATTGTCGCATGTACTTGAGATGTGAATCGACCTACTTAGGGGCTATCAAACGCTACTCCGTGAATCGGGTAGTTATAAAGGTAGCTTTCGAGTTTGTCATGAAGCATGCTGCGAGGCATGGTCACTCAAGATGGGATTTGCCCTCTCTACCGAGAGAGATATCTCGGCCCCTCGAGTGATCGGATCCATAAATGCATGGCCATGCTACTTAAGGTTAAGAGTTAACCTAGTAAGGGATTCCGATCACAGATCGAGAAAGAGTGGTCACTTGGAGCTCGAATCGAATATCGTGAGGCAAAGGGATTGGCATGTACATAACGCTTGTGATGGTTCGTCCGATATGATCTTTGTGTACGCTTAGGAGTTGGCACGCCTTGCTAGAGGCCGCTACCAACTATTGACCAAGTATGTATACTCATCATGTCTAAACATATGTGAACCTATAGGTCACACACTTAAAGTTGAAGCCTAATTCGGATTGGATCCGAATTAGACCGGGCATTGAGTTCTAATGGGCCTCTATTAGTAGAAGCCCATTGTAAGGATGTCTATAAAAGGAGGGCAAGGCGCACGTGATTGGATGATGAGTTTTTCGTGACATCCTCAAACCTCGCCGCCACCCTCCCACGCCTAGTCGCCGCGCGATCTAGTAGTCCGGCGTCGCCGCTTCCTCCCGTGCGTGTGGATACCTTTGAGGCGCCAGATTCAGAAGCGCTTGGACGAACCGCAAGAGAGGAGTCAGACGTGGGATGCCACGACGAGGACGAGGAAGTAATACGACTACTCGCCTGACGTCTTCAGATCAATTTCGCGCGACTCAAGGCGTCTAGTGGTAAGACCGTGATCTATAATCGCAGTGATCTTGGTTTACTGGTAGAATTTTTATTATTTTGCGCTAGTGTAGCCTACCAGAGCCTTCACCCACCACCTCCGACTAAGGTCTGCCAAATGGGCGAGGGGACGAAGAACGATGCGGTGAGGGAGAGGGCAGAGCAAGCAAAGGAGAGGATGGAGGAGAAGAAGGGATAGAGAGGGGAATGGGAGTCGGAGAGGGAGAGGGCTGCGGCCGCGCGGCGCTGGAAGGAGGACCGACGACAGAGGCATGTACGAGAGGCGAAGGAGAAAAAGGAATGGGAAGAAGATGAAGGTAGACAGAGGGGGCGGCAGGGGAAGAATCAGGAGGGAGCGGCGACGACTGGAGAGGGAGATCAAGCAGGCAGTGTAGGGAGGGGGTGGCGAGAGAGGAAGAGGAAGAAGACAGAGGGAGCGACGACGGCTGGCGAAGGAGATGAAGCAGGCGACGCGGGAGGGAGAGGGAGAGGACCGAAGGTGGAACGGAATCAGCGAGGGGAGGAGATGCGGCGCGGGACAAAGCGAGAGAGGAGCCAAGAGGAGAGAGACCAGCGAGATGAGGGCTCGCGACGAAGATTTTTTCGGGGCGACATGGACGTGCGATCGACGCTCCTTTCGACGACGCGCACCAGCTCAAATCGCACGGTCCACTAGCCGAGCGCGACACGATCTGATGGCGGCCGTCTCCCTGTTGACGTAGCACGTGGGCGAGTTCCCTTTCTCCCAACCTTTAATGTTAGTAATAGTACCTTCACTCCGTAACAAGGAAACTGATCGCATGAACATAGACGCTATGTTACAAATATGCAATGGCTCGTTTGGGTCTGTACAGCTACAAATCGATCCTTCTCAGGAGGGAGGGCTAGTCCGCTGCGATGTGCTGAAGCATGAATGACCTTGTCTTGCCATCTGGTTTCAGCCCAATGCTCCGCATTTTTTTGTACACCTTCCTGCCTAAGCTGATCTTGCCTCGCAAACAAAGCCCATGGATGACTGTGTTGTAGATTGAAGAGTCTGGAGCGACCTCCTGCGCATGTTCAGAATAAATAATAAGTACATAGATGAAAAGGTGATTTTAAAGCACCAAAATTGAAATCAAGTTCCACAAAATCATCAAGAACAATAAGATATCATGAAAGTTCAACATCATCGTGTATTGACATGCCATTGTTCCAACGTTCTTAATACCCGCAAAAAAAGGGGGGAAAAACTGTAGCAATTTAGACAACCATTCTTGATTTTGACGTGATGAGTGGGTAAGGTGAGAAGAGTTCTTTTGACAACCATCGCTTAGCCATAAGTGCTGACATAAAACTGCCGATTTCCATGGAAAGCTGAAGAATCGATGAGTTACAGTCAAATATGTGAGAGCCATCTTTATCTCAAAGGGTTAGGATCTAAAGCTGTGCTATAACAGGTCTAAAGATGGACCCAGTGTATTACTGCCTGGTTTTACTCCTTTGCAGGATCAAATGTCAGGGACATGGGATCAAGAAAAACAATGATTAGAGACAGTATTGGCACTTAAATCATAAGCCATTTTTTAATTTATAAAATGAGGGCCCATCGCAACTTGAGTAGGTATGCTCCAAACTCAAAAGTCAAAATCTAAACTTTTCTTCAATGGGTAAATCCAAACCACGCATCATAGTTATGAAGTCGTAAAGTCAAGTTGAGTCGTTATGCTACCGACTTGCCGATTAGTCCCAACTAGTCGTCGACTAGTCTACTCAAGGATCAAAGAACCGTTACCGGGCGAAATCCCGCTCGGGCCCGATAACGAACGAGCCAGGATTCTGCTTCGCGCAGAACCGAAAAACCGGACAAAATCCGGCCAAAATTTGAATGCAAAAATCTCGGCGAGAATCAAGCGTGAATCGAAAAACCGGCTGGAAAACCGGAAAAACCGGAAATGAAAGGAAATTTGGTAATTAGTTAATAAAGATGCTAACTAGATAATGTTTTGTAACAATGATTATAGCTTGTATGAGTTAAGCCTGATTCAAGAAGGTATATACTATATAGTATGCATATACTCTAACCAAGAAAGCAAAAAAACAAAAGCAAATTCAAATTTTTTTTTCCGGCCGGGATTTGTTTCCCGCCCACCCTCCGGTACCGGTAACCGGCCCGGTTACCGGCCGGATTTCTATCCTTGAGTCTACTACTACTACTTTCTTGTTGCTTCAACTACTAGCTGCCTTCTACCGCTACTACTACTTGCTGCTGCTAGTACTACCTGCTACTACCCAGGATCAGAGAGGAAGAATACCAGGATCTTGATCTAGAAGAAAGCATCAAAATTGAGTCTGATAGAAGGAAGGAGAGAACAGAGCAGTAAAACAGGCAAAAAACTAGGATCAATATCTGGAACAGAGCAGCAAAACGGAGGAAAAAGATGGGAGACTAAGCTGGAGGAAGAACAGACAGCAAACAGATGAAGAACAGAGCAGCAAAACAGAGCAGCACCTGGCTCATTCTGCTTCTTGCGAGGGGTGGCAGAGGTGCACCGCCGGCGACGACTCCCTATCCGGAGCTGCGACGGCAAGGTCGGCTGGGCCGCTGGGGGCTGGGGAGGGATCGCTCCATGATTCCATCTGGTTGAACACATCTGGTGTGGCGGCTGTACAGGAGGAAAGTGAAAACCTAGAAGCCCTTTCAGAGCACCAGCTGGGCCAGCAAGGTCTGACCCAACAACCAAGTACATCAGCTGCCTACGAAGAACTTAGGGCGTCGCCCGACTAATCGCCGCGATTAGTCATCAACTTGAATTCCAAGTCGGCCGACTAGGCAACTATCAAGTCGAGGACCTCCAGTCGTGCTACCAGACCGACTTTGCGACTGATCGCGCGACTTAGTAACGATGTCATGCATTGTATCAATTTTTTTGAGGCTAGAGGAATGTAAAAAATCAAACAGTTAAGTATAAAATAAAACCATGATACGTTGAAATGAATATCACTTGTGCAAAGAACATAAATCTACTGAGAACAATCTATAACCAATTCTTAGAAGGTACGTAAAGTTATGCACAAGAAGGCTTTCATATTACCACTGAAACTAGGGTACTCAAGCCTAGGCAAGAATCTATTTAGGATTTTCATAACCTACGATCTTACTCCCATCCTTTGCTGCCCAGTATGGAATGATGGAACTACAGCCTACAACATACTTACATCTAGGCATAAGTGTTGGCACTACCCTGGAAAATTGCAATTTAGCCATAGAGTGGTAATTTAGCTTTGAAGAATTAAGAGTCAAAGCACCATTTCTCAAGCTTTAGGCATCGAAACGTTAGACCAGCCCACACTAAAGCAATCGGAAATTCAAAAATTTTGCCCAGCTCAACGGAACTAAAATAGCAAAGAATGAAAGTAGTACCTCCAATATATCCTCTACTTCATTCCAAAGAGATCCCCAGATGCAAACTCTTATAACAGATAAATGTGTGAATGTGTCTGGTGAACACCTTTGATGAGTCATACGCTGGTACACTTTCAGAGCAACTTTTGGCTTCGTAGCAACCTCACAAGCACGTATCACATGATTGTAAGAAACCGCTGACATTTGCAGTCCACTTTTTTCCATCATCCACAACAATTGCAAAGCATGCTCCCATTGACCAAGTCTTTCACAAGACATCAAAGCTATGTTGTAGAGATGACTGTTTAAGAGCGACGAATGCTTGGCTTTAATTCCTTGGAAGACCTCTAGGGCATCCCAACATCGACCAGATCTATATAACGCTGACAGTAATGCACTCCATGTATAGTGATCAGGCTTAAGGCCTGAAGATTTTAGCAGATGATACATCCTAAATGCAAGTTCATCTTCACCAGCCTTCCCAAGTGAGTTGATTATTGAATTGAACACAATGATACTGGGCTTCATGCCAGCACTCAACATTCTCCTAAATGCGGCCAGTGCAAACTCCCACTTCCCTTCTTTGGTGCATGATGCAATGATGGCTTTCATTATATCTTCACTTGGCTCAAGTCCATTCTGTAGCATTTCCTGATAAGCAGCAATTGCTAATTCGGACTGTCCACATTGCACAAATGTGCTAACTAACAAATCGTAAGTCATCAGGGTACCACTTAAAGAATTCTCCCCTAGCCTTCTCCACAGTCTCTCCGCTTGCGTCCAGTCTTTTGCTCTTCCACACGCAGATATCATTGTATTGTAAACGATAACATCAAGAAATTTCCTTGATTCGTTCTCCTCTTCAATCTTATTGAACATTTCCAAGGCAACAATATAACCCTCAGTACTCGCAACAGCCTTGAGTATCAAGGTATATGTATGCCCAGTTGCCATTCCTTTCCCCTTCATATACTCAAACATCTTCATCGCATCCGCCAAAGAACTTCTGCGGACAAAACTAGCCAAAAGAGAGTTACAGGCATGCGCGCTCGGCTGCAATCCGGACGCACCCATCGAATCAAACAGCTCAGTGGCACTCCTGACCTTGTTGGATTGGCTGAGCTTTATCAACCTTTTGGACAGTGTTTCCTCATCCCTCTCTTCCAAGAAGTGCAGCCTCGATCCCCCAAGCTCAGATTTACTCTCGGTGACTGACACCAACGCCGACGACGCACTTCTTGCGTCCACGGGGCCCTTCTCCACAACAGCCGGCCTTACCGGACGCCGCTGCAGCCCGTGCCTCTTGTGATGATAGAAACCATCAGCACCAGGTGGTTCATCATCCAGGCCCCAAAACCCCATGCCAACCTCCTCCTTGCTGGTGACATCAGATTCAAGAACACGTGGAGCCGCCCTACAAACACAAACTCTGGCCATAATAACCATGGTGCTTACAGCTTGTACCGGGCGGGCGTCACCTCTACTCCGGTCCCCATTCCTTGGATGGATTCTTGTGTCCTCACCGCCCTTCTTGCTGCGCAGATGTAGTTCTTGGCTGAAGGAGCCGCGGCTTGTGCTGCAACCGCTCCAAACTGTAGCCATGCCCGCCTCAAACGCAAACGAAATCCACAGATTTCGACAACACAAAGGGACTTTTTAGGCCGATCCGGAAGAAGAACTCAACCCCCACAAGGCAAAATCGACGGGAAATTTGGCCTTTTGGGCAAATGGATAGGAGTGGGGGAGAGCAACAGCGAGAAGAGAGAGCAGAAGCAGCAGCAGCAAGCCAGCAACGGTGGGAGCAGAACAACGGATGAGGGGATTAGAGATGACATGTGAGTTGGATTGGGCCAAAATATTGTCCATATATAATGGGTTTCGGCCTATGAGACCGAGCCCGTCTAAGCACTCGTTTAGCCCATTAAGCTATAATGGGTTTTGGCCTATGAGACTGAGCCCGTCTAAGCACTCTTTTAGCACATTAAGTACCATATGTTACTAATTGTTCACATTTTTTAGGAGCAATTCCCTCCACGGAATAACTAATTCAATATATGTCAGTGATGTCTCACTGATCAGAGTCCATATGTTAGTCTCACAATGAGTGACATATAAGGAATCATGTAGCTTGTCAGTGGTACATAGAATATTAATCTTTTTTTAGGTTTTACATCGTACCAAATGAAGGAAAAATAGTAGATCAACCGAGGAGTTTGCAAACTAAAGGAACTTACAGAGGTGTAAATACCAAACAGTACTTTTTTCGGCTAGAATTTACCAGTGCACACAAAGCAAATTTTTTTGTTAAGAAAAGGATGAAACACAAAGCTTCCAAACAGGTCTTGTTTTATAGGATGAATAGGGCAGCTGGTGATTGCAAAACACAACTTTTTAAATGTTTCGGATGTATATTTAGTACAAAAAAATATTTATGCTCTTTAGTGCCAGGGCTAGTCCAGCATTTGGATGAATTAAAAATGATAGATAATCTAGCTATTTCAGCCTTGTGGCATTAACAGTATGAACACTTCCAAGTATCCGGTGCTAAAGGGCACCTCATCTCAGGACAAGAAAACAGAACTGATGCTTAGTGGACTGGCATGATATTTTGTGTCCCGTCCATTGATCTGATAGTTCTCTTGCAAGAACAATTTTTTTTAACAATAAAGCAGGAGCTCTGCCAATTTCATTAAAGGGAGGGAGAAGAAACAGGTTCAAGAGGAAAAGCTAGACAGAGGTGCAAGAGCAGAAAGCAAAGAAAAAACCGAAAAAATTGCGACTGGAAAACCGCAAAGTTTCGGCTAGAAGGAGAAAACTAAACAAGAAAAGTTTGCTCTCACAGTTTGATGTCCTCACTAATCTTGAAATCGAGCTCCCGTGGGTTCAAATCCACATTTTGGAATATCCTCCTATTTCTTGCCTTCCAAATGTTACAAACTATGTAGATAACTATACCGTTGAAATTTTTCTATCTCCTTTTGAGGGTCTGTTGACTAGCTTGTTGCCACCATGCCATTAAGCTGCTAAAGTTCTAAGGAGGTACACGACTTAAAATGTTGTAGTTTGTGAGGCTGAACACCCTAGTCCAAGTCTCAAGAGCGTAGGGGCACAACAGGCATAAGTGCGACGAAGTTTCTGAGGCTTGGTTGCACAGGTTACAAAGAGGTTAGTGTGGCCATCCTCTCTTTGCTAAGTTATCAGCCGTTAGGATTTTGTCGTAGCTTAAGGTCCAAGCGAAGAACTTACATTTGTTCTCCGTCTTAGCCTTCTAGATCAGCTTTCCAGATGAACACTGAATGCTGCCTTGGAATTGCATTAGGTAGGCTGATTTAGAAGAGTATTCGTCATTCAACGTCTGTGTTGAGACAATGTCGTCTTGGGTGAGGTTGACTTGTTGAATTTTGGTCCAAAGGGCTATGAATTCCTGAAGTTGTTGAGAAGTGTTGAGAGATTTCATCGAGTGGATCCAATTTGGAGAAGGATTTGATTCATTCGAATCAATTGAGGATAGAGCTCATCTTAAACCAAAGCAATGGTGGAGCACACATGGAGGTTCAACCCCAGAATTGAGAGCATGAAGAGAAACAAGATGACTCCTGAACGTGCGGAAGATTTGGTATTTGTGCACACCAATCTACGTCTTCTCTCAAGAAAATCAGAAAAATATCATCATGGACCTACAAGGATGTGGGATGTTGGAGCAGATGCCCATGAAAGTTTTACTAGTGGCGTGGGCATCCTTGAGATTGCTAATCTCTCACTTGATGAACCAGAGTTGGAAATGGAATTATGTGAAAATGCAACAAGAGATGATGATGCTGAAACTACTATGGACGAGTCATGAGTGTGATTAATAGAAGTGGTATTGATTATGTTTTGTTGCTTTATGAACATCGTTGAACTATGTTATGGGGTATAGACCCTTATGGTTTGTGATTGGGTGTGCTTGAATTATGTAATATGAACTATCTATCTATGTTCTATCATTAGTCATACAGAAGCTAAGTCTTCTATTGTTCATTTCATCTTGATTCTTGACATACATGCTGTCATAAATACCTTAAAAGAAATGCAACATCATTAGTTATGGACTTATAGTCTTTATGGCAGCATGTATGTCAAGAATCAAGATGATACATTGATAAATTTACATATATGCCGAACAAATGGAGTAAATTTACATACATACATGGACAAATTTACATACATCGGTAAACCCTTGACTCAAAGTCTCAAACTTATCAAGTTTCTTATTTTATATTTTTACTATTTTTAATATATATATACACACACACACATCTGTATCATTGTATCAGGTTTTTTTTGGAGAAATGGGGTATCGCCGTACCGGTATCGTGTATCGGTGCATCATAGTAAGACACTAAGAAAGCATCAAATCACAAATGTAGAATCCAACTACCATTACAGAATAGATTCCGCACTTACTGATAAAGCACATTCTTTTCTCTTTGCTCCTCCAAGATGGCATTGAAAAATGAAACTTGCAAGAAACAGGATTGAACATTGAACTGACATCTGTAACAGATTACTAGCTATATGTACATAGTACAAGAATCTTACGTATGGCTAAGAAAACGTAAGACAACAACAACAAAAAAAGAGAGGCTGATTTGCATTAAGGAAAGTTATTCCCTGAATGTTATTAGCTAGCTGTCACTTAAGGGAAAGGCGAAAAGGGTAGGAGAAAAAGCACAAGGGGGAAGAATATCACATGCTAAGACCAAAGGACAGTGCAACCAAAAGGGGGTTGGATTCTTGAAGGCTTCCATTGGGATAAAGCAATCCCATCTCCATCCCTCTTGCATGTCTCCAAGACAACAGTTTCCTTGCCCTCTGTCTCTCTTCACCACCTCTATATACAAGCAAGCAATATTTAATGCAGGCTTCGCTTAGTACTGAAGCTTTGGTGTGCCTTGGAGTTGTTGCTTCTCTACAGGTATATTGTGCACCATGGACGGCGACTAGAAGAAGCTAAGGTAAACAACTGCATGCAACATATAGAGCTGGATTTGGTGGAGGCTTGGATCTTTACTCTGTGTAGCTGATTAACTGTGAGCTTCTCAGTGTTTTAGTTTCGTGTCAACATGTAACCATAGCTTCCAGCGTTTCTTCTTGTCTTGTTCTTTTCAGAGGCTTCAAAGTTCTCCAAGACAATAAGTTTGTCGATTTCTTTTTCCTTTTTTACTTCACCTGTTCTTAGATCTTTTCCCTAAAGAGTTGAATGGAGAACGTTGTGGAGCTAAGTAGAGAGATCCTGTTTTCTTTAAGTAGCTCAACTAATTGGATTACACATCAGTATCTTTTGATCAGTAGTAGAGTAGCATCATGAGCAGATTCAGATTGCAGAATAATTGCACTTTTGCAGGGTTCGGTTTTCTGGAGTAGGAAAGAGAGACAAAGGTGGTAGCCAGACTTCAACGATACCACCTGAAGAAAACACTGCTCTTGGAAGAGGTATATGATCAAGATTTGCTCTTTCAGTTTTATAAACATAGAATGCGAAAAAACCATCCTTTTATTGTTGTTCCCTAATCAGAAGTTTCCAGTTATATTACTGACCTATAGCACCATGATCAAATCAGTTAATCTACATTGTAAAACGTAAATTATGGAACCTTCAGACATTCAGATGTTCTGAATAAAAAAGCTACTCTTCATATAGATAAGTGTCGAAACCAGCCACAGTTCGCTCTTAGTTGATTTTGTCGGTGAATCGATTTTTTGTTGAAAGAAACAAAACCATCAGGATGAAACAAACAAAAAAGAATCAAAAACTTACTGGCATTGCAACTTGCTAGCACAAATGTATAGCGGCGAGGAATACGACCCTGCATTCGCAGCCACAATTGCTGCTACAGCATATGCAATTGCCGCGCGAGAAGAGAAACTAGCAGCTCAGAAGAAGCCTATCCCCATTGAGGCACCAACTACTGCCCCTCCTGTCCAGTCGTCAATCAAGAGTGGTGAAAGTATGAAAAAGCCTACAGGAGGCAGCAAGATCTCAAGATGGTTTAGCGGCAAAGAGCCTGCTGAAGATGATGATGAGGGACCAGGTACTTTAAATATGATCCACTTCGCCCCCATCAGTTGTCGCATCTTCCGTAGCGAAACCTGCAAACCTCTTGTAACAACGCCGCAATGCATTATCATTTCAGTCAATGTATCAGTAAGGAGGCCGCTAAAACCAGCACAGAGAAAGCCTAAAGACACAACTTCAGATCAGAAGGCGCAACCAAAGATGCTCGATTCTTCTATGAGTGTAAAGAAGGCCTCGGATTCCTCCAACAAAGCACCAGACAAGAAAGGGAGCAAGAAGTTTGAGCAAGAGCAGGTGATTCAGAAGGCGCCATCCACAGTTAGGCCAGCAACATCGTACCATGCCAGACGCAATGGAGATGGCACAGCTGGAGTAACTGCTATTGGCGGCACAGGAACCAATGCTGATGCATGGGAGACGGCAAAGCTAGCAAGAATCAGGGAGGAGTAAGTACGATTATTTTATTATTATGCTGATCATTTGATGCGGCTAAAGCTAATACAACTGTCAAAATTAGGTATGAAAAGATGATCGAGACAGTAGCTGAATGGGAGACTGAGAAGAAGGTGAAGGCCAATCGCCAAAATGAACAAAAAGAGGTTTTTTGTTGAATGTTGATTCAAAATAATAATTTAGCAGAGAAGTGCACTTTTTAAAAAAAACGGGGGTACAATTCTGAAGTGACAAAAACAAAAATCGACTTAGTGAGTTATCATGATTCGTGATAAATGATGGGGGTGAAGAGACTGACAACTGAGCTTGTTAAATTGCAGACTGAATTGGACAGAAAGAGAGCAAAGGCACTGGAAGAATACCACCAGGAAATGACAAGGATCAATAAAATTGCTGGAGGAGCGAGGTCAATTGCAGAGGAAAGGAAATACAACGATGAGAAAAAGATCAAAGCGAAGGCGGACAAGAAACGGTCAACAGGAAAGCTTTCCCGCACATGCGCTTGCTTTTGAGGATTTCCGTACTACGAAATCTGAAACGAAATGAAGGCCATGACTTGAAGCCTCACAACAGCCATGTATCGTATTGTAATATGTATTTGGTTTGATGACTGATGAGTGTATATAATTGTATCCAACATGCAACAAATTGGCATGTTCTTGCTTTGCACGGGCTTCTTGAATTCTGCCGACTTCTTCAACGGAGATCGCTCCAGTGCACCGGCTTCTTGAATCTTGCCTGCGGCCCCGTCCCAAGAAACAAACATCCATAGTATTGACAGGAGATGTGATGAACAAGTAAATCATTGGATCAGAATTCCTTCCTTTGAATCTTTGACATCTACCAGCAATTGGAACTCAAGTTCTATTGGGTTAGGAACCCTCACTTGAGTAGGTGTCAGGGAGGTCGATCTGACGAGCCGCCGCCGTCCCCGACACGAGGCCGAGGAAGCGCCGGCGAGTAGCCCAGGGCCAAGCATTGAGATGCAGCGCGCTGGGGACTGGGGAGGGAGGCGGCGATGCCCAGCGCAGCGAGCGAGGTAGTTTGGGTCATAGGACGTAATACCCATGGACGTCCAGCGCCGGACGTCCAGCCATGGTCGTTCGTCCCAAGGACTGGAGCCCATGATCATCCAGCACAGGGACGTCCGGCCCATCGTCGTCCAGCCACGGACGTAATACCCAGATACCTGCGGCCCATAGTCGTTCAGCCCAGGGACGCAATTCCCTGGGACGTCTGACCCATCATCATTCAGCCCACGGACGCAATACCCAGGGGCGTCCAGCCCACGGACGTTGTACCCAGGGTCGTCCGGGTATTACGTTCTACGGGCTGCAACGAGGGAGCTGTATGGGCCACGGATCGAGCCGTATAGCAGTATAGCCCTCCTAGTTCTACTGAAAGCATTCCCTCAAGAAGAAAAAAAAAGTTCTACTGAAAGCAGCATAAACTAGTTTGAAGGGTGTGGCTGGCACGAAGAAAAGCAGAAGAAATTTTATGTGCATAGATCTTCAAGATTAAGCAGGAACTGTAAGAAAATAGCATACATTCGATATAATAGATTTAGAAGCACCACTGCATTGAGTCTATGACATACAAATACGCCCACCAGGATAGCAAAATCAAACCAGAAAAGCAAGGGCAGGAAGCTTGTAAACAAACTTCAAACCAGCACTTCGGAAATCCAAGCCCAACAAAAGCACACTTGGTCTTATAGTTTTTGGATTGATTTACAATGAAATATACCTAAAACCACTCTCTATTGGAAGCATCTTGACTATGTATTATCATACTCTAAACCTTTTGAGCAATTGTTATATCTAGAAGAGATCTAATGTACAAACTATACAAAATCTTCTCCATTAAATCCAGTTCTGGAACAGAAAAGAAGAAGAAGAGGAGAGTCCAAAACATGACTGCAAACTTGGCAATCTTGAAAAGATGTGCATATTCTATGCAGCTTCTTCCCCAGGTGCCTTCTCCTCATCATCGTGAACTGAATGTGGTGAGTTACCAGCTTGTGGTGTAGATGATGTGGGCTTGCCATCCTGGAGAGAGATCACCGTTTCAAAAGCACCAACCAAAGCCTTTACCTTGCTTTTCCTAGACTCCACAAGCTTGCTTGCAGTTTCTTCTATCACATTGTTGAACAGCCCCTGTGCATCCTTCTTCTCTTGTGTATCTTGATGCCTCAGTTTCACTCCAGGAGATTCCAAGTCTGGGTTAGTAGGAAGACCACTATTTGTGATATTCCTCTTATAGATCCTTCTTGCGCACTGACCTTCACCATCTTCAACTTCATTTGCAGCCCTTCTTCTAAATTTGAGTCTTCTGGGGCCATTACTGTCTGGTGTGAGTTCTACAATTTTACCCCTTTTAAACTTCAGTTTGTAAGGAGTAGCACTAGCATCATCTGAGTGAAGTGCTGAGCTTCTTCTTGGTCTTTGGCCGTTGGCATTTGAAGATTCATCACTGTTTTTGTTGATTGTTGCTCCTTCATCTTCTGCATCGGACTCATCCGATTCACTTAACTCAAAATCATATTCGTCATAAAACTCATCATCTGATAGTTCTTCTGGCAACTGTTGAAGAACAATCCTTGATTTCAATTCATCCTGTTCAAAGGTGCCATCGTTATTGACACTTGGTAACTCAACAATTTGTACAGTAGAATCACTTGGTTCAATTAGCACGGACTTCGGTTCCTCCAATAGTTCACCATCTGATGAAGTTTCTGAGATTGATTGGCAATGAGATGTACTGGTATTCTTCCTAACCTCAGCAATTTCATCAGTCCTGACATTTGCGGCTACATTTCCTGAAGCGCAATCAAGGCAAGACTCAGGCTCCTCAGCATGTTTTTCATCAAGTGCCAGTAGGTCTGAAGGTCCTTGAAGGTTTTCATGAGCTCCCATTTCTTCCCTAACATCAGCGATTAGAGACTCCACACTAGTGTTGACTTTCACTCCATCAGCTTCAATTTCTGAGCTACTTTCAGTTAATACGGAATCATATACATCTGCATTTTCCACAGCTGTTAATTGTTTAGATAATTGGCAAAGAGCATCATCTGTTTGGCTGTCTTCATCCGTTGAAGCTCGACCGTCAATGACATTCTGCTCTGCTTGTTTATGTTCTGGATCAGATTTACTTAGCACAGTCTTGAGTTCCTGGTCATCAGTCTTGAGTTCCTGGTCATCAGATGATTGCTGCAATTCAAGAGCAATGGCACTTTTGACGGGGAATTCACCAGCCGACGCTTCATTGTTTTCATTACTTTCCACCCCATCGTCCTCTGAAATGGATCTACTTGTTTCTTCTGGTGCGGATCGAGATTTGTCTACATATTCTGTGGCCTCTGAAGACAGTTCTGCTAGTGTTGACTCCACATTATGGCATGTATTACATGAACCTTGCACATCATCTTCTTGTATTTCAACAGAAGTAGTCAATTCAGATTCTACAGAGAATGATAATCTGGACATATCCAAGCCTTCCTTCCCATTGATATTTGCATTGCTTGACCTCGTAGGACTTCTTCCAGTTTTACTACTGTTGCTTGCAAGTTCGCCAGTAATAGTTTTTGGTGGAGATGTAAGCTTTCCCTTCAGAGTATTTTTATCTTTTGAAGAAACTAGATGACTAGAATCCTGAGATGGCACAGACACTTGCTTAATCAAGTTGAGTTTAGTGGGAAATGAAGATGGCCTCTTAAGCGATGATTGCTTGACAGTTGTGGCTTTCTCCACAGTTCTAGCTTTCTCCTGCAATGTCTTCTCTGCCAACTTCGACCCCTTGACTGGCATTATTGCTTTCTGATCAAATTTAGGGACTCCATTGGAATACCTTGGATTAGCTGGAGTCTTCTGTGCAACCATTAGATGCTTCTTTCTGCCATCAGGGTTCACGTTTTTATTTTCAGCTGATGAAGCAGTACGTGGAACCAAATGTTCAGAGGATGAAGAACCTTTCGAATTTGCTGATGTTTTCTTAGGAACAATACGGTCAGCTTCACCCAGAGATACACTCGACTTGGCTAGTGAAAGATTTCTATTCCTGACATCCTTGGATCTATCCAAGATAGCTGATCTGTGCAACATCAAATTATTTATATGAGTTGGAGGTTTCTTTCTTCTCCCTCCTGAAAGCTTCTGCTCTTCTTCAAAAGAATTCTTGTGTCCATACTTGCATAAATCATGGCATGAGCCTGTAGTAGCTCTTAGATAATGTGGTACAGTCTTCTCATCCTTTCTTGAAGAATCTGAAGCTGATGCTGAGCTTGTAGGAGTGGTACCACCGAATGAATTTCTTCTTTCCAAAACTTTGGACATTGAGGCCTTCCGGTAGCTGAGATAGTGCTTCTCTCAGCTGAGTGTTCTTCCTTTTGAATTGGAGAATATCTAGAGTCTAGACAGTCTCAATAAAGAGTATAAGTTATTTTGAGAACTTGCATAGCCTCGCACTAAGAGTAAACAGAAATTAAAGGGGAAATGAAAACTCTAAGAAAATAATTAGCAACACAGAATTGTACTAGTTCCCGTCACTTTGAAAACCAAACAAATTTGAGATACCTGATCTGAATCTTCTCTGTCAACATTGCACACTCTAGAGCAAGGTAGTGAATCATCACCTTAAACAACGTGTAAGTTCATCTGAACATCATGCATGCAAGTTGATTCCAACAGCTTACAGGCAACCAAAAATTTGGCATGCAGAAACATGCTCATATTATCTTAGTTACTCAGTTTCAAAAGAATTTTATATTCTTCTGTAGGGGGCAAAACAGTATACCTATAGCTAGAATCTTCCATCCAATACATTTACTGGCATTACTAAGCGCAAGTGAGAGTCCACAACTTCCTACATTGGGTAGTATATCAATCTGCTATTCCAAATTCTTACCAGTTCCTATTGCCTCACTTTATCGATATGGTTACTGTAACATCCCAAAATTCCTGAGTTTTTGAAAATTTTCAAAATTAACCATTTGATTTTATTAAGTTGCTAAAGCTTAACTTGAAATTTAGAAATAAAAAACCATTTAATTTGAATTAATCAAACTATAACTAAGTTTAAAGTTCGTTTATTTAAGTTTTCTGGCTTTTATTGGTTTTAAAAGCCAAAATTATTATTTTAAGTATTTTCTTGGATTTTCTGGAATTTAGAAATGGTTTTTCCTTTTGTCCGTTAGCTAAAACTATTTTATTTGAAAAACTAAAAGCTAAAGTATAGTTAAAAGTATTTTTATTAAGTTCCATTTAATTCAAGGGATTTCTTTGCATTTTCCCAGAATTTTTGGATGGCTTAAACTATTTTCTAAAAAACCTTTTTGTTTTCTGGTATTTATTTAAATCAAAAACTCTTTTTATTCCTCTCCCTCACCTTGGGCCGAATTCTTTCCCTCAGCCCACTCCCTTCTCCCTCTCTCTGCTCGTTCACCCAGCACAGGGTGGCCCAAATTGTGCCCTCACCCGCGCCTCTATCACAGACACGGTGGCCCACCCGTCAGCCACCCATCCGCTTTCGTCCCCGCGCCCCCTTCTTCCCCATCGGTCCTTCACCTGCACCCGAACTGGCCGCCATTGATGGCCATCAAAGCCCATCCCATCCCGGCTTTCCGTCGTCGTTCCTCCACGCGGACGAGCGCGTTGACCTCTGGACTTCCCGCCGACCCCGTCCCTTCCATCTTTTCCCCGTTTCTCCGCGCGATTTAGCCAGAGCACGCCATCTCCTCCGCGAAAGCCGCCGGCATCCCGCGCGCGTTCTCGCCCCTTCTCTCCTCCCGAGCTCTATTTAAGCGAGCACCGGGTGCCCCTTGGCCGTCTCTTGCTCCTCCCCCAACCCACTCTCGCTCCGAATTCGCCGGATTTCGAGCTCTCCCGCCGCCGGCCGTTGAATGCGCCGCCGCCTCTAGCGTCACCACCGGACTTCCTCCGCCGCCCCCGACTCCTCCTCCGGCACCGCAAGATCCCACCACCCGTGCGCGCCTCCCTCTCTCGGACCGCCGAGCCATTGTCTCGCCTTTTAGCCGCTTTCTTGCTTGCCGCGCCATCGCCTCGTGTCCGCCATGGAAACCCGGCGCACCAAACTCCTGTGAGCTCCTTCCTCGGTGGCCTCATTGTCGTACGAGCGCCGAACGCCGGAGCCCTAGATTTGAGCCGCCGCCGGGTCCGACATGGCCGCCATGTGGCGTCCGCGTCATCGCCACCTAGGCGCCACGTCCTCTCTTTTGCATGTGTGGCTGCCCAGTCAGCATGCCCACGTGGCACTCCAAACCTCCCACCATTTCGAAAGCTCTGTAGACCAAGTCCACCATGCTCCCATCTCATTGACAGTGGGCCCCACGTGTCAGTTTCATTTCTTTTAATTGTTTTGGCCGAAAATCCCTCTGATGACGTCAGCTGACGTCATATTTGTCTTTTCATTTACAAAAATAAATCAGAAAAATCTCCATTTCATCATTTCACGTGTTTTTCCAACTTTCGAAGGCCATAACTTCTTCATTCGAACTCCGATTCGAGTGATTCAAATTTCTAAATTCATTATCTTGCTGTTAGTGCTTATTTGGTATTTATTTGGATTTTATTTGGTATTTTTTTTATTTATTTGGCTTTGTTCGCACGTATAGATTCCGGCGGTTCGGAAGACTTCGTGGCCCGACGACCGAAGTATCTCAACTCTTCAACGAAGGTAAGTCGTAGACGTTTGATCATGTTGTACTCAATTTGTAAAATTATATTATTTGATATAAACATGCATGGCTAATTGTATAAAAATGGTTTCAGGAATAGTTAATTACCTAATTGCCCTTAAGCCTCCTTGATAATTTGAGAACGACATGTACCCTTGAATGACATAAATCCTTGGACACCTTAGGATGGATATTTATTAGTTGGACATAATTGTACTACCAACATAGGTATCGTGTATGCTTAGCCAATACTTTAGTTATCCGATGGAATCCTTGATCACATGCTCTTGAAGGAATGAACTTGATTTAATGAACTATGGAATGGTGGCGCGGCCACTGTTATTAAAAGATGTTGTGCCATGGCTAGGATAGTCATTTGGCCGGGTTGAACCCAAAATGATTTATATTCGGGCGAGTGATCGTGCAGTAAAGGGGATGATCTTAGGATGTGGTTGCCTCGCCTAAGTAGTGATTAAGGACTTAACTTTGTGCAACATTGATCTGGGCCATACCGTACAACCACATGTCCAGGATGGGGTGGACCTAGCCAACTAATTAGCAATGTTTTGATTTGGTTCTGTTTTGGTTTATTATGGCGCAAGAGGGGGCTGGTACGGTAAATCTTTAGCGAGCAGAACCGAGTCAAAACAGAACTTTGTAAAGACCTTGTCACGTGCTCTAGACCGCTTACCTAAGGTAGTGAGCGGTGGCATAGATATATGCCAGACCAACTAGAGAATTCGTGTCTTGTGGGTCAAGCTATACAATCTCTGCAGAGTGTTAAAAACTATTCGAATAGTCGTGTCCTCAATTATGGACAATGCCTGGTGATTTCACACAAGGGGTAGACTTTATAAAAATGTTGGAATGGTTTGGATGGATCTGTGTATATGTTCACTAGTTGATTTAAAGAAACTCAATTACTTATGTATTAATCTTTTAAATTGTGCTTTCAATCTACTTACTGTATTTACTGTCAATACTGCTTTCTACAAAATAGCCATAAAGCTATCCTTGTCAAGCCTTGCATGAATACTAGTTGCATACATTTCCCTACAACTTGTTGAGTACTTTAAAGTACTCACGGCTTTACGCCCTCTGTTGATCAGACGCCGAAGAAGAACCAGGCAACACTGAGTTCTATGAGGAAGATTACTACAAAGACTTTGCGAACTAGGTCGCGTCCTCCACTCGATTGCCTGTAGGCACATCGGATGGCCACCACGAGATGTTTTGTTCATCGTTGCAAGTTTGTCTTTTACTGTTAAGCCCTGCGTGGCAACTCTGTAAGACTTGACCGTAAGGTCTTTTTGCTACTATTAATATTAATTTGTCTGCTTCATCTATAGTTTGTTGTATGGATATGATTACATCAATGTTGCAACTGTGTGAGCTAGCTACTGATCTAAGACTAGTTCAGAATACACAGAGGGTCTCGAGGTTGCATACTCGGGGTCCCGACCGTTACCGAATTGCTTTAGTATACGAATTATGAAACAACTGGGAATTTTTTGAGTGGGTCCAATTTCTTTACAAGTGATGATGTATTTGAAATAGTGTCAGTCCATGTTCACATAGATATTCGTAGTACGGCATGAAAAACAGTGATTTGATGGTAGAAACTTCTCTGTAGAGAAACTTAGCAATTTAAGAATAATATATTTTCATTATTATGCAATTCAAGTATAGATGCGGGATATGTGTGAGGTAAGATAAATGTGCCTATTACAGCTGTCATGCCTCTAGTAATCTCGTTGTGGGGGAAAACCAGACACAAACTCCATTTTTAATATTTTCAAAGCAAACTCCATTTTAACATATTTGTTGTTATAAATATTGTGTATATATTGCAATAGCTCAATGGGCAATATATAGAGTACAAGGGACACAAGACTAAACCCTGGAACAATAGAGAAATACCACAAATACCCTTAACACCCCCTCTCAAATGCAAGGCGTATGCAATAGCATTGCATTTGGAAAGGGTTGACACTAAAAAAAAGAAAACCCAAAGTCTGAGTCTTGATAATGTCGTTGTAGTGTGCAGCTCTTGGAAAATATGTCAAGTATCAAAAGATCTCTCATCCGGGGTCGTGCGACAGCCTATAGTGCAGGGGCTGAGAAAATAGAGGCAAGCGGGAGCAAAGTCGACCACGACAACATGACGAAGAAGATGATGAAACCGACAGGAATAGAGAAAGCTGTCAAATCAGGTCGAAGAGGAATATATAGAAGCATAGCGGCACAGATCGAAGCCCAAGACGGTGGCGGCGCAGTGCACAGGAAGCGCGGCGGCCTTAGAAGCTCAGGACGGCGGCTCAGAGAGAGCGGCGGTATCATAACAACTTCTACGATCTGCAACGGCTCGGAGAGAAGAGCGGCGGCTACTGCCATGCGAAAAGGAAGGAAATGGGCAAAGAAGCAATCGGCTGACTGATAAGGACTTTATGGACTCGCACGGTTTAGACAAACTCAAAGTATAGTGATACGGACTTGGATGGACGCAATAGAAGCATCGACACTAAGAAAGAAACGACTCAATGATAACTAGCAGCACCAGTTTTTTTAATTCCCACCCTCTCTCTTTTCTCAATCTCCACCGGCTCCCCCCTCTCTCTTTTCTCAATCCCGACTCCTGCACGGCCACGGAGGCGGAGGCGATCATCGTCGCGATGGGGACGGGTTCGTCAGCGTTGAGGAGCTTGGGGAGGCGTCGAGGAGGGAGCCGAGCGAGGAGGACTCGGGCTTGGCCGGGAAGAGGAAAAGCCGGATCCGGCAAGATCTGGGGCGGGGCGGCGGCGGACGAGCGTCCTCCGAATCAGGGCGTCTTCCTCCCCCCAGCTGCCACCTGCCGGATTCATCTTCCTCCTCTACTCCGGTGGACGGATGCAGCATCGGGTGATGAAGACGATGGAGAGACCCAGATTCGGATGAAGATGAAGATGCTGGTTGCTTGAAGATGAAGATGCTGCTGGAGGGCGGGGAGCCGGACGCTCTGCGTGCAGCGTTCGCGGAGTATGACAAGGACGAGGACAAGGACTCGGAGATCATTGCTTGCTGCTGCTTGATGAGTAGGCGACGACGAGAGGCCGTCCCTGAGGGTGGAGATTGCTCCTCCTAGGGGCAGCGGCAATAGAAGATGAGTAGGCAACGGCTAGGGTTTCGCAATCCGCTCTGATACCATGTTATGAATATTGTTTATATATTGCAGTAGCCTAATGGCAACATACAGAGTACAAAGGACACAATACTAAACCCTAGAACAATAGGGAAATACCATAAATACCCTTAACATTTGTTTACACAACAACAGCTATGATCTTGAAATCAAGAATATGTGTTTCCATGTTAGAATTTCGCAATCCACAACTTTGCTGTTAAGAAAAAGATTTGTTGCTTTACATTTTCTTGACTGAAATAACAGTACATTATAATAGAAAATTTGTCATGAAAAACTATAGGTCAAGTCTAGGACTATAAATCAATTGGTTAGTATCGCTTCATTACATAACTGAATAGTAGGATTCACACAACCATATCATAGCAATTCAGAGCAAAAATACTTTTTCTTAGTTGCATGAATATCAGACATTCAGACTTCTACAAAGTTGAAGTTCTTGAAGGAAAACTAAAGAAAGAATCTGAAGCACAAATCAGAGAAAACACTCTCACATCAGTAGCATACCTCCTAAAAAGTAGATATCCACAACTTTGCTCCTCGGGCTGTCGGGCAGCAATTATCGAGGAGTGTGTCCAATTTCCAAAATGAAGAATTGGCCTGAAAGTGGAAGAGAACAAGGTCATGGAGATATCGATAATTTCAATAGCCATCACTCACATCACATATTAACTGAGCACATAGAAAAATAAAGCGCCCATCATCACTACTAGCAATATCATTTATTCATGCACCAACTGTTACTGTATCAACTGCACTACAGAAGTTTTTATTTTTTTAAAAAAAGAAAAGAAGGAAAGGGATGAAGATAAAGATATTGACATGCTCTTCACGATTGAAACAATGGAACAGCCAGAGTATGACGGGACACCTTTCTTTTTTTTAGGGAACAGAACGCCAATTAAGACTTCACCTGTCCATGTCTGATCCTAGCACACAAGAAGGAATCCAATTCCTGAACCCTGCTATCCCTGTCTTACCTGATACTGAATAAATCCAAGGATACTAGTGACAATACAACTATACAAGACCAGAAAACAAAGGCTATATATACCTTACTGTATCTTGAGCTACTCTCCAAGCAAATCAGCAAAGAGGTATGGTCATGTAATGTAACTACTTGTCAAACAGAAAACAAGCGGTGGGGAACAACCTAAAATTGGCAGCGATCCCCTCCAAGATCCCACTTCTCCACAAAGTTTCCACACCCAATTACTGATCATTAACAGAAGCAACTTTTTCGTAGCTAAGCTGTCCTAGATCGTACATGTTCCACAACTATCCTCTCCAGCTAGTAACTGCAAGGACTAAATGAGTAAAAGCACAAGATGCCAACCAAACCCCCAACGGAAAAAAGAGAAACCTACGTGATTAAGCTAAAAGGTGGCACTTTTTCAATGGCAATCCTCTGCGCTTGACATCGAATTTTCGGAGCAAAGCTACTCATTGTAAACGCGATGTTTGGGAAAGCCCAAAACCCATGATTTACGCCTATGACACCAAGCAATTTCATTCCTTAGGCAGAACAAAGGTAACAAACGAATCAACAAACTAATTTTACAAAGCATAGCTTTTGCAGGTTTCCTGTGCAATCGTGTGGAAAACAAGCTGAAATGAAAACAAGCAGATCAAGAAACCACCCAACGTAACAATTAAAAATCAAAATTTCATCTTTCCGCGTCGAAATTTTTTCTTCCCACGTAACAAAAAATCTCATCTTTCCCACGACACATTCGCCTCGACCTAAACCAAACCCAAGAACTGAAACACATCGCAGAAGCCAAATATACCTTCCTAACAGCCGAATCAGAACAATTACGTAAACCAAAACTCAATCGAATCGGTAAAACAAGAAATCCTCGCGCCAAGATCGTCATACCTTTGAAAGACAGAGGCCCCGATCGGAGCCTCCCGCCCTCCCCAACGCAGAGGCAACCGAAGCGGCGAAGCGGCGGCGGAGGAGCCGAGGAGGAGGAGGTGGTAGCGGCGATGCAGTTGGCTGGGCAGGCAGGCAGACAGCCACCCTTTTCTTCTCGAGGGAAGTCGTGCGCGCAACTACAAGAATGCGTAACCCGACGGGACGGCCGTTTGTGTCCCTTTTGCGCGTCTTCTTTTCGCGTCGTTATTCCGTAACGCCTGTGCCGTTGCTCCCGTACCGGAGACCTGGCAGTTTTACTTTTCCTGCATGGGGGCTTTTTTTAATATTGGAAGAGAAAATCTTTCAGTTCTGTATACAAGGATACACACAGTTTAAAGTGTATTACAAATACTCAAGCATTTTTAACCAGACAAAACAGTAGCCCTATAAACTATAATGAAGCGGCAAAACAAACGCCACAAAAACATAAACCAACGGCAAAGCAAAAGCCATAAAAACATTAAACATCCATCTAGAAAAAAAAAACAATGGCATAAAAGCGTTTGAAACATCTCGAAGCTTGTTGCATAGTTTTCACCCATTTTTGTTGAAGATCTCTCTTATAATGATCTCCAATGCTTTACTCCCAGCTACTAAGGCCTCCCTCCTTCCTTAGCGTTGCAAAGCTGACTAAGAGTGGATCCAATTGATACATCTGAATATAACCTGCAGAGAACGGTCAATAACTTTCTTATCGAAAACGACATAACCATATAGACCAATAATCTTTATATCATTTATAGATAAAATTAAAGATAACTTATATAATAGGTTATCTCTAAGTTGACTCCACAAGATCCACAGACGATATTGATAAAGTAGCAAAAAACATATATAAAGGCTTTGTAGACTGTCTTTGTTTTCTCTCATCTACATCATAAAAATGTTACGTGTAAAATATTACAGACTTCTTGATGTCACTCCATTGTACATGCACTTAAAGTTGTGTAAGTTGGACAAAGAAAGGAGCTGGTTGTTTGAGAGTGCTTGGAAAGGAACAGCGTGTTGAGCAAAACACTTTGATTGCAAGTTAAATTTTCAAGGAAGCTGTAAGATTAAGATGGAATCAGCCCCTTTTTTCCTTCCAATTTACTAATCTACGATTGTTTGGGATCAATTTGTGCATTTTTTTTTACTTTTATATATAACAAAGGCCTGAGACACGAATGTATAGCTTCAACTTCGACAGCTTAATTCGACGTGGTTGTTTGTGTGCTTTGGTACGTGGTCATGTTTAATTATCCGTGAAAAGTGGTCAAGTTTTTCTAGAACCCATCATGTGTTTGGCACAACCTGTTAAACTACCCTGTAGAAACCTCTCCATTGAACCAATCTCCACTGCATTGACGGATTTGAAGTCAAAATTGTGTGACAATGTAACTTGGCAACTTTTATGGGTGGATCTTACCGAACCAACGTAGGGAGGTACGTAGATCGCTGACCAAAAGCTCCCATCAGTTTGATTTGGCCAACACATTCAACAGTGGAGTATGCAGCGCAGTCAAACGAACAGAACAATTGAGGAAATATAAAACAAGCCGCGTACCAATTTGCAAAACACGCCAGAGAATGGCCCGTTTGTTTGTTTGTTGCGTCTGCGACTTGCGAGCGAGAGAGATCCCGCCGTCAACAAACAAACGACGGGCAACGCGCGAACGAACCACAAGACGACCGCGCGCTTTCAGAAAAGTTGTTGGGATCTCAGCTCACGTCGCTGGAGACGCCGCCGCGCCGTGCGCGCAGACGGACAGGCAGACACGCGCGCGTCGCCCCCACGCACCGACCACGAGTCCACGCCGCGATTAATTGTGTGAGATCGCAATCGCCCAAATGCGAGTGCGACTTGTATTGCACGAAGTGTGGACATGGAGCTGGTTGATAGGATCGAGCATTTTTCTCGTACTCGTGTAGGAATGCAGCTTAGAAATTTCGCTGCTTCAAGAGATTCCCAGCATTAGATAAAACCTGCTTTCACTTGTCCCCGCGGATTAAATATATATGCTGCTACGGAGGGACGGATCAATGAAAATAAGTTATTGGGGGGTCACCAGAGGTGCATTGAGATCATTATAGACACAAATTAGTAATGATAATTTGTAGTAGCATCGTAAGCATTAATTTCATCATGGATTAAGCTAAATTGCATTGGGTCACTTGACCCCAGACTTTGCATGCGGTATCCGCCCCTGCTGCTACTGCGAGAATGAGAAAGTTGATGTGCCGAAAGCACCTAACAGCAATGAACAACCCTCTAGTGTATGTAATTAATTGTAGCAAAGTTGCGCCCATGGTTCGTTGGGTCGGATTAATTAGCACCTTAATACAACTTGTCACCGTCTTAGCTAGCTTTCTACTTTGATCACAACTAATTATCAGAACGTGAGATGCTTACTCCACTGGTAAAGCAGAACTACGTACCACAGCAAATAAAAGGCATACTTATAGGCCAAGCAAGAAAAATAATAGGAAAATGAGGAATCTCGCGATGGTTAGATTGGATCAGTCATTGGTGGGGTCCTAGAGACTCATGGCCTTCTCTTTTTTTTATTACAATAAAGATGCATACGCACATGCACCGTAGTGTGTCCCTTTAGTATATATCTAGACAAACGGAGGACGAAAATAAATTTACAACTTCACAGAATGTCTACTAAAACGCAATCTTCTATACGTAATAAGTAAACATCAAGATTTAAAACTGGTGGACAGAGTTGTGTACACTCTACCTCCCCACCTTACTTCACAGAATGACTAATCATTGTTGTTTCGCGTTGTTGGACTGGAATGCCTGCGCCTTCATGAGTGTTTTTTTTTTCAACATCAGATTCTGATATTTGCACAATTGCACCGATTAGGATCTATTGCGTGTGTCAAATCTCAAATCTTACCAAATTTAGATTTGTGATTACTCTACTCTATACTCACGGCCTTCTGAGCTCTGACAGAATTTGTCATGTGCAATATCTTATCCTAATGTATATTGTAGAACGAGTGAGTCGCGTTGTTTCTACTCGTAGGATTTACATGATTTTGAGATTGATGACTGGGTTAGGTTACTGTTCCATTACACTGCTCTGCAGTCTGGCAGAAAGTCTTTCATGCTACTACAGATCTGACAGCACAAAAGAAGCACGGAAAGACTGACTGAATAACCAAAGGGCTCCATTTGGGGCCGGTATATCTCGTGCAGTAGGATTGTTTGATGGACATATGCATATAGACATCCAGGCTGTTCATCTTAAGTTATGTGATCACGATCTAGCCTTCCTCCCACCGGCTCCATTCTGCAGAACCCCACGCCATTATCCAGGAGCGCTCGACTTGGCCCGCCCCCTCGATTCCCCAATGCCCCTTGCGAGCTAGGGTTACGAATCCCTAGCTGCGCCCGGCCCTCGAGCTCGCTTCGCCAGGCGCGCCATTGCCGCCTTCGCACCACGCGCCAAGTCGTCTGCGCCCTCGCCGCCCGTCCGCCCTCCAAGTCACCAGCCCGATCGCCATACCCGTTGAGTCTCCGTGCCATAGGGATTGCAATCAGGCGCGGCGGGCACGGGTTGGTGTTTTCACATTTCAAAAGAATTCTCAACTTGTTGCTTGGTGTTCTTGTTGGGTTTAAAGCCAATTACACGCTCAAGAATTGTTGGTTGGTGATAGATGATGCCACTTTCCAGTCGGAGTACCTACGCATCCACGTCACTTTCTGAACATAGCGACGTCCAATTACCTATCGATAACATCCAGGTAATTGGATGTCCTGACGCTCTCCTTGCATCCATACTTTTTAAACTTGCATGGGCTCAATGAGGTTGCCCGTGGCTACTGTCTCATCCTTCTCATGCTACGTGGACGGCCCCCCGAAAGTGGCTGGGGACTACAGCTACTGCTTGGAGACTTTATATATATGATGCCAGTTTTGATGGCACAAGCAGCTGCTGCTTGGAGACTTTATAGAGAAGAGATTATGAATGGAATGTTAGGGGACTATTAATATGAACTAATTATCAATTCAATTTCAGCATAAGACTATTACCATCATTACATCACAGAGCAAGGGGACTATTAATATGAACTAATTATCAATTCAATTTCAGCATAAAACTATTAACATCACTATATCACAGAGCAAGAGGACTATTAATATGAACTAATTATCAATTCAATTTCAGCATAAGACTATTAACATCATTGAGCAGTTCAACAGCAAGACCAAAGGTGTCTAAACCACCACACCAGTTGTAGCCCTCGGCATCCATCGCAGAGCACTAGCCATTTTCATCATAGAGCAAGGGGTAGAGATAGAGAGGAGTAAGGTAGGGTGATACCTCAAGACAATAAGAACCACGGCGGCGACCCACCACCAAAGACAACCCTCATCCATCTCCTTCACCTTGCATAAATCACACAAACATCGGGACACAACTTAAGACTCAAGCATAAAAATCAAACTCAACAAAAGACATTAAGCTAACAGATCTAGAGGAGAATAGAGAGAGGATAGGGAAAGCAAAGCCAGGGGGGCTAGGGCCCGAGCGCAGGAGGCTGAGCAGGAGAACCAATACATGGCGGCGCAAGCGACACATGGGGCCAAGCCCAGTGGCTTGGGTGGCGGCCTCACCATAGTTGTGGCACGACCCTGAAACTGCACAAGACACTACTATCGTACGAGTGTCTTGTGCAGTACAGAGTGGTGTCACAACCGGCGGCGACGACGACGGGGTCGAGCGGCGGCGTCGAGGTAAGGAGGGGAATGGACGAGAGTAAGTGCGCTAGGGAGTGACGAGTTAGGGCGGGCGCAAACCCTAGCGGCTGAGCTATGGACGAGAGTAAGTGCGCTGGGGAGTGACGAGCTAGGGCAGGCGCAAACCCTAGTGGCCGGGCTCCTACTAATAAAGAGACTTATCACAAACAGTTCTATTATGGAACCGTCTGTGAAATGGTTTTTTCTCAAGTATATTTATCTTGTATATACACTTACATGACATGAAGAAATTACATATTTATATGTCAATTTTGTCAAATACCGTTGAAAATTTGCTTTAACTATACAGACATACATACATACACACACACATGTGTGTGTGTAATTAATTAATTTGTTCCACTAAGTCGTTATATATATATATATATATAGGAAGCCTTTTTCCTACTCTCAGGTGTAGTTACTCCCTATTTCGTATCTCACAACGTAGGGAGTATCTTGCGCAACCGAGAGTATGTATGTGTAGTATACAAGTATATAAGACCACCTAGGTGGTATTCACACCTTTTTAGGGGGTGGTATGTCAAAATTTTTAGACATACTCCTTTTTATGTGACATACTCCTTTTTATGTGCGAATATGAAGGTATTTACAAAATATGCTAAAAACTATAGACTCTCTTGCAATTTTTTTCGTGTGGTTCACATTGGAGTATCTTATAATTAGTGTATGAGTATACCCAAAGTGATAAAGGAGTATGTCAAGTTCTTTTAGGTGGTATATCAAAAGTGGGAGTAACTACACCCGGGAGTAGAAAGTATTTTTCCTATATATATATATATATATATATATATATATATATATATATATATATATATATATATATATATATATATATATAGAGAGAGAGAGAGAGAGTGTGTGTGTGTAATAATTCAACATATAATTAATATTGTGACTTCACCTCCAAACTAGATTTTTTTTTACATTTTGGAATTTTCAACATATAACAAAGTTTTTCTAGTGGCGGAGGTAGGCTGTTATCTCCGTCTTCAATACTTCGTAGGCGGTGGCGTCGGGGGCGGACGGTTCGTGATCAAAAGAAGCCTAAAATACGTCCACCCGCTGACGCGCTCATTCGAGTGTCTCCCGAAGATCATCGGACTGTTGAACCAAGAAGAATTAAGCCCATAGGCTTTCTTCCCTTGCTTGAGGGGTCTCGGCCTGGTCGACTCGGTCGCCTGCCGCCTCGATTAAGCGGTCCAAGTGACAGCAAACCTCCTGGAGACATGCAACGTCGTTTTGGAGGACCACGTCGATGATGCAGTAAACTCGCCAAAAGTGGGAGATCACCCGGAAGACACGGCAGAGGAGGATGTCAAGACGGCGGAAGGTGGTCGTCGCCTGCTCCGGCAAATTCTCAGACAGAGGAGTGAAGACACTGTTGAAACGGTGTTCTTCCGCAGCACGGTTTAACGTACAGCGAGAGAGGTGCTCGTACAGTGCGGCCAGGTAGACCATCAATGCCGACGACAAGGAAACAGAAGAGGCAACCATAAGTACTAGATCATCTATATGTGGGGATGATCATCTTTGATGGCGGATGATCCTTTTTTATAAAATAAGGAATAAATTCGAAGCGTGAGACGAAGAGACACATTGGGGAGCCGAAGCGGATGCGACGAAGAGACGCGCGCATCGGCGACGAAGAAACTCATCGGGCTTCAACTGGGAGCTGTAGTGATATTATCACAGACGGTTATAACAAAAAAAAACCATCTGTGATATGTAGTAATATCACAGACGGTTCTTTGTTGAAAACCGTCTGTGATAATTTACAAACGGTTTTAGCTATGAACCGTCTGTGATATTACCTCTAAACAGATAGTTTTTAGCGTAGCCAATAACACAAACGGTCTTTAAACCAAAATCGTCTGTGATTGCATGTAATACAGACGGTTTTGGTCAACCGTCTGTGATGAGGCGTCCAGTATTAGCCTTTTTGTAGTAGTGATTATTGTTTATGTTGGTGCACTCTGCAGCATCAAAGCTCATAAGAAGAGTTCTCTATGTAATTCTTAACCAGAAAAAAGAGAACCTACGAAAAAACAGAATATGAAGGTGCGGATTTAGTTTCAACTATCATATATTTGATATCCAACTTTGATATTATATATTCGATGTCCAACTTTGACGGTTAGATCTACACAACATAAAAAAGGAGTAGATTGTACTTACTCCATAATTTGACAACCACCTCGCCGATATGGGCTACAAGTTCCTGAGGAAATGACAGATGATATGTTAAAAGCCGAACTTGGTTTTATGCATAATGTTTGAGCTTGCATTTCATCGATACTGAGCAGATTTATTGAGCTAGAGGAGGCTGCAAAATTGAGGCATATGAACTGCTATTGAATTGCTATTAAGTCGTTGGCTCAGTTTCAGAGATTCGCCAAGTATTTTGATGTATTTTCCTATCTCTTTCCGAGGAAGATTGCTAGCAGTGGAGATTTCCTGGACATGCAGTAAACAGAAGATGAATAAGTGATAATTGATAAAAGTAGCAATTCAGTATACTATAAAGTAGCATATCATCCAACAACAATTCTTTCTAGACAACAATCATTTGTTTAGTTGCTTGGAAAATGAAAGTACTAGCTGATTAGAATTGATGCACAAAATCCCTAATTTCCAAGCAAACAAATCTTGAATAACATTGCAGATATCTCCATTTCAGAGCATACAATTGCCTGGCTAGCCATAAATCCTAGTTGCTTGGAGAAACACACGCCTACATGGCTATGCCTATCTATCTCTACACGATAGCATTTCAACGAACACATGGCGGGCATGAATAAGTGATAATTGATAAAAGTAGCAATTCAGTATACTATAAAGCAGCATATCATCCAACAACAATTCTTTCTAGACAACAATCATTTGTTTAGTTGCTTGGAAAATGAAAGTACTAGCTGATTAGAATTGATGCACAAAATCCCTAATTTCCAAGCAAACAAATCTTGAATAACATTGCAGATATCTCCATTTCAGAGCATACAATTGCCTGGCTAGCCATAAATCCTAGTTGCTTGGAGAAACACACGCCTACATGGCTATGCCTATCTATCTCTACACGATAGCATTTCAACGAACACATGGCGGGCATGAGCGCATCACAAACCTACAGCGTCCTGGGCTCCTGGGCCTCACGGATGGCTTGCATGAGAGCGGCGGTAGCCAAAGCCTCGACGCTGCGGTTCCTGAGGCACATCGCGGAGGAGCAGTCCTTGAAGAGCTCGAAGGCGTGGTGCACTCTGTAGCATCAGAGCTCATAAGAAGAGTTCGTCGTAAGATCCGCACCTCGTAAAACAAGGATAATGTGGTGACAAGGAATTCTATGAGTGCCGAACAACATGCAGGAGCACTGAGCAATCATAGTGTTAGTGTCACATGTGACTTTTCTAACCTTCTTGCCATCCTCCTTCACCGTTGTTACTTTAAGGTCGCATACTTGTGCTGTGCTCCCAACAACACAGTTGTCCCTAGCAGCAATAACCTTCTTCTGAAACTTTGTGAACACCTCATGTGTGAACATTTCACTTCCATACAACTCTATTGCCCATGGTGTCTTTAATTGAGGCTTCGTGTGAAAGGTGGCATTGTCTTCTCTTAGCTCCTTTTCTCTTTGTTCGTCGACTGCAGTGTCGAAGTGGATCCAGAACTCAACCAAAGTATGTTTGTAGCCTATAAATCGATTGAAAAATGAATTGGCACTTTCAGACCTTGAAGTTGTTCTAAGAATTCCTGCCAAGGGTATGTCCATAAAATAAACTGGTACTCAAGATGCCATAATACTATAACAACCAGCTAACCACTCAGTATCTTCCAAATAAAACTCTAAAATAATATGAGCCCACTGTGACTCGAATTCTTCTGGAGTTTCTGAGGGATACACGCATGAATTGACACAACTATAAAAGATTCGGTTATCCCTCAAATCTGATCTAATCTTTGTTGGGAGTTTGTTCAATATGTGCCACATGCATAATCTATGTGTTGTATTAGGGAATACATCTTGAATTGCCTTCTTCATGGCCACATCTTCATCAGTTATTATAAGTCTAGGTGCAGCACCTCCCATACATCTTAAGAAAGTACGGAACAACCATTTAAACATTTCAATCGTCTGATCGAGCAGCAATGTAGTCCCAAATAGAACACATCCTCCATGTTTATTCACTCCCATGAATGGTACAAATATCATGTCATATTGGTTGTATTATATGTTGTATCGAATGAGACCAACTCCCTAAAATGAGCATAATTCTTCCTGCAGTTTGCATCCGCCTAAAACACATGGACCAACCTACCCTTGCCGTCAATGACATAATCAAAATAAAATGCAGCATTATTCTTGTTCTTTCTAGCTAGATTATCAAGGAACATCTGAGTATCTCATGACTTTATACTCTCTCTCAAAGTGCGGTGATAATTTTGCAAATCTCTCCTTGTGCATCCAACATTCTGAAACCCACCCTCACTGACATGAAGATATCTAAATGCCCCAGATGTCCCAATGCTAGCTTGATGGCATGCGAACAATGTGGTCTTAGCCTTTTCATTTACTTGTCTATTAAAACGTATCAAATATTCCTTGCTAGGTGAGACAAAACCAATGGTTATGCACTTCTACAAATGTCTCTAACTTGAACTTATTGTCCTTAGTCCATTTGATACCAAACATGGCCTCACACCCGCACCTACTCAATTTAGACTCATATGACCTCTTCATTTTGACCTCTAACTTATCCTTATCTTTTTCTTCCTTCCAGCCATGTCTGTCACAATAGTCCAGCCATGTCTGTCACAATAGTACCGCCTCCATTGCAAAACACCGTTTGTGGCCGTCCGCTGCCCAATACGAACAGAGAAGTCGGCAACATGCGCATATTCTTTGTAAAACTCGAGGGCTGCATCATCATCTTCAAAAATCATCCCCACGACAGGTGTCAAGTCGTCCTTAACTACCGGTGTGGACGACACTGCAGCGGTAAGCATGAGTTAGCACGAGAACGACATTAATCATTCAAATTTAAAATTTTCAAATAACCCTACACTCACACAAAACAGAATACTCGTCGCCTTATGTGGCGTTTTACATAAACTACTCGCAACGAGAGAGTGTGCATCAGCCATTTCGGGACATGGCAAAGCTAGTGGTCGTACGGAGCTACTCACATCTTCCGTGGAATCTATGTGGCACAAGGGGGGCATGAGTACTTGGGCTGCTGCAACCGAAAAAAGCACAAATCAATTACCACATCAACCCTATTTCATCCCATCTCAAGTGATTCCAAGAAAGAACAAAAAACAATTACCGGTACAGAGCAGCTCGGCGGCGGTGCAGGGGGCTCGAGCGGGCGGCCGTCTCGGCTCGGCGTAGGGACGGCCGCAGATGCAGGGGGTGGCGGCGCGCAGGGACGGCCGCGGATGCAGGGCGACGGCGCAAGGGCTCGGAGCTTCGCCTTTGTGGGGAGCGGCGCGAGGAGGTGCAGGAGGGTTTGGCGCAGGCTCGGCTCGCGACAGGGCGGTGGCGCGGGGACCTGGCGAGCGGCGGAGGGGTCGGTGTAGGACCAACTCAACCCTAGCTCGCAGTGGAGAATGGGGGGATCGAACTTCGCTTGGGCTGTTGCGGGGGCTCGGAAGGAAGAAGGAAGAAGGAAGGTTAGCACGGGGGAGAAGGGGATGTGGCAAAGCGTCAAGCGGGAGTTGAGAGGGGACTTCGGCCGTGGGATCTGAAAAGAAAGGCCCAAATTATCCGTGTGGGACATATGCACAGAATATATGGCCCCATTTGGGTCCTCCCTGCTTTATTCGCCCCCTGCAACAACAGGCAATTTTGCTGTTCTGTCAGAAAAATCGACTAATCGACTGTTAGATTGTCATCTGTCTTTTCATTGCCACTGCTGCCAAACGTGCACGCTGTAGAAAGTTGGTCAACCAGCATTCTAGTAGAAAGTCCAGTTCAGCTCCTACGGACCACTGGTAGCTAAGTAGATTACTTTGATATGATGCATGGAATGTTACGGAGTATATCATTGGTTAGCAGTAGTAGATGATGAAAATTCAGACAGTCCATTTAAACCGACAGATTGCACATATGAATTGTCGTATTGGACATATGGACCATGCCTTTCTGAAAGGAACAGCTAAGCAATTCAATGATCGGCAACGGCATGCAGCCCTTCCGATGGAGATGCAATCTTTCTGACGAGAAGCGTTGCACGGACTTGCGTGGGGAGACAACGAGTAGGCCATCGATCCTGTTTTCCTGTCCTCGGCCACGCAGCAATGTGCATCAAATTCTCACTTCTCCGGGACAGAACAGGCTAGGGTCTTTGCAATTAGCTGCATGCGTAGGACGGTAGGAGTACGTGACAAGGACTTCCCACACATGGTTGTTGGACGATGGCCCATTGATGCATGATTCGCGGAAGTCATCAAATCAGACCACTGCAAACCAAATCCGTCGATGAAACATCAGAAAAAGTTTGTGGCCTTGATAGCCTACATGGCTAGGTTGTTTGGGGAGTAGAGGAAGGCTAGATTCGTAGAAAAGGCATCATCTGCACTGAAGTTCTACATACAGATGATCTATAGTGATTTGCATGAGGATCATTTATCCATTGTTCGATGGAAAAGCGAGATCCCGGATCAAGCGCAGCAGTCACAACCATAGTGAATTCTACAGTGCAACACGTCTACAGTGAAAAGGCGTTGCTGTATCTACAGTGACATGCTGCAATATGCGGTAGCGGTCTCAGTTCGCTGTAGAAATAGTTCTCCTCCACAGTTGGATTTGCTTCCAGATCTGTGATGGTGCGGTAGCAGGCTCAGTTCGCTGTAGAAATAGTTCTCCTCTACGGCAGAGGATTTGCTTCCAGATTTGTGATAGAAGTGATGATTGAAGTGTAGTAATCAAAGATCGTCTATACAACATTCGACTGATTTTTTTCTTGAAAATCAGTCACTTTTTGGGCCATCAGATGGAGATCCAATGCCCCAGATATTATCCCCTCTCTATATCTCCAATCCAATCTCACTTCCCACCTCTCTCCCTCTCTCTCACCAATCACAGAGTGCATCGGACGGCCTCTCTCTCTCACTCACCAATCACAAAGCGCATCCAACGGTCTAAAAATTGACTGATTTCCAAAAAAAATTCAGTCAACAGATTTCTAGCAATTCCCTTTTTTTTAAAAAAAAAAGAGAATATGTAGTAGTAATCATACAATGCCCAGGCCCAGCTCGTGCATTCGATGAACCGGGACACCGGGTCCATTCATAATTGCAATAGTGCACTGTGCACCAACACAAACAGTTTAATTTGGGCAGGTTTGCCACCCTAACCATCACGCAGCGCGCGACGAACGTACGTAGCCAAGCATGTCGGGAAAGACACGAGCTGAATTCCGGAGCCTCGGCGCCGGCGTACGCGAGATCGATAGCCCCTGTGGCCCTGTGTATGGAACTACGTTTATTTACTATAGTATTTCCTGTTGAATGTTGACTGGATCTCTCGTCCCTTGTTCCTGCGAGGGAGAGGACACGGCCACAAGATCGATCAGTATTAGAACTCGTTCCTTGTTCCTGTGGTTGATAAAGTATCAGCCGTTCGACGATTATGTGTCTGTGAGACACTTAATTCGTAGGGTAGTTGTTGTCATTGTCTTATGACCATGAAACATCGCGTGGTATGGAACAAATATGACGTGTGTTCCATCCATCACACGATAAAGAATATACTCGGACTATGAAACATCGTGTGGTATGAAACAAATATGACATATGTTCTATTCATCACACGATAAGGAATATACTCGAAGTTAGATCCGAATGCCAGTTCATCGCTTCTACGAGCAGTTATCTGGTCGGGGACTATGTACATGACTTCATCCGACCAGAATACTTATTATATAACATCTGGAATCCTTACAACCACATGGGTCGTTAGCCTTAGGGGTTACGACCATGAAGACATATGGTCTTTTATTATGTATTAAAGTAATACATAGAGATTTTAATCATCGTCAAGTGTGTAGAGCCTAATTAAAATATTCTTAGCTTCAATTTGGTTCTTATTTTTTGCACGGTAAATATTTTGTAAATGGCGATAATAACTTTTAAACAAGAAAGTAGCAAGATAGCTCCAAAAAGTATATAAAAAAAATCTAGAGTAACTACATACAGTGTGTGGATCTTAATTAAAATATTGATAGCTTCAATTTGGTTCTGGTTTTTGCACGGTAAATATTTTGTAAATACCAAAAATACCTTTTAAACAAGGAAAGTAGCAAGATAACTCTAAAACTTCTATAAAAAAAAATCTAGAGTAGCTAAATAGGGTGTGTGGATCTTAATTAAAATATTGTTAGCTTCAATTTGGTTTTCATTTTTGCACGGTAAGTATTTTGTAAATGCCGAAAATACCTTTTAAATAAGGAAAATAGCAAGATAACTCTAAAAAATCTATAAAAATTCCAGATCTTGATTAATTTTTTAATTATTGAGTGAATTACATACTTCTATATGCAGTGTATTGTTATGTCTTGTAGTGTCGTGTAGTATGTTGTTATACTTGTGTGTAAATTAGTTCCGGATATGTCGCTAATCACGCAATAGATTTTTTTTTTTGCAATAATTGAATTAATTAGATGTGTCCCCTCTTATTACTTTTTTTTGTATGTATCGCAATATTTACACTGAATTTTTGGGAATGTCAGCCCTAGGAGACGCTGTGCAATGGTCGTACGAGTTGCTTGACTTGACTATCGACGCGACTCACAGTAGCCGCCTCAATACCATCCTCCCCGCGAGGGCGAGGAGCCCATTGAGATTGGCGCGTTGCGGCTACGCACGCCCATAAGGGCATGGAAGGTGGATCCACGTTGGGTTCCGAGGTACGTGTAGTTGTGATATTTGTGTACTCAATTTCAGTCTGACTTGTGTGGGTGAACACGTATGTTCTTAATCCTTTTGACGCAGATTGAGAGCAGCAAGTCTCCTTCCACTAGCAAGGATGGTAGAGGCAACGTGGGAGGACGAACAGGACGTCGCGGGCGGTGGTCGTATGCTGAGGCGGTTTCCGTACGACCGATGCCTCTTGACCGCGCTAGTTGACCGGTGGAGGCCGGAGACGCACACGTTCCACCTTCTATGCGGGGAGATAGCATCGACGCTTCAGGACGTGGGCTTCCTGACTGGGTTGCCCTGCGTGGGCTTCCCTTGGCGGCGTACAACGTCCTGGCCACATGGCGCACGGGCCTCCTTGTGGGATTTCAGGAGTGCTGTCGGCCAACACCGGCTACATGGAGTTTAATAGTACGCACGGGTCGACGCTGAAGTAGATTTACCAGTTCTACGTAAGTATTTATAACTCTTGTGTTTTCTCTTCAATTGCTTTGTTCAACTTAGTAATGTATCTCTGTCTTCTTGCAGCCGAAGCATATGGTACAGGACGCACCTGATGACACAATGAGGAGGCATTTCGAGGCCTATTTGTTGTGGTTGTTCGGGTGGGTCATGTTCATAGGGTTCCACGGTGACAGTATGAACAAGCATATGATCCGTCATGCACAGGAGCTGGCAGACCTAGAGGTGGAGGTGATCCAGTCGTGCGCTTGGAGTCCGACGGTGCTGTGCGCAATGTACCACTCCCTGTGCGACGCGTGTCACTAGGTTTGAGACAACTAAATCCTCTCCGGATGTCTGCTGCTTCTTCAGTAAAATACTATTCATATTACGTTGTAGTGATCACTCTCGCCTATCCGTGTTCCATCTAACGGCTGAGGATTGTTAATGCAGAGGATATTGTTAGTCTCTGTCGTTGCTAGGATCCCGATCCAGTTGAAGCCGGAGCTGGCTGCAGGTGTGAGGTGAGGTTGACGTGGGGATGGGCCGGGGCGGCTGTTGGTTGGGCCAAGGTGGCCCACAGGGAGAAGAAAAAGAGAGGTGGGCTGAGAGGGGGAAAGCAGAATTGGACCAAATGGGATTTTGCTAATTATCTTTTGGAATTTTGGGAGAATTTCTTTGAGATTTTGAGGAAGAGAAGCGGTTTCCGGCACGAGAAAAACTCCAGGAAACAAATAAAAAATCTAAGGGGATTCACAAAACCAAAAGGAACAAAACGGAAACAAGGTTTAAGATTTTGCGATTTTTTAATGAAAATTGTTTTCTTGGGACGTCACATAATAACAAAAATTCCTGAAATACAAATGGCCATAACAGAAAATTTGAGATCATAAGGGGGTCACACCACTCCTAGTAAACCTTCCTCCACCACCATCGTTGTACCATAGTTTGTTTTGTATACTTTTGCTCAAAATTAATGACGGGAGTTTTCGAATATTTTATATTTTTTAAGACGGAAGAAAATGTTTTACTATAACCAAATGTTCACATAACGAGAATCATCTCCATACTATAGTAGATATTTTAATAGGAGCATTATTTATCATGTACATACTATTATAACAAATATATATTTCTATTTTATTGTTTGAACGGAGATATTGTTAAATGGCAAAAGATCCAACAATTGTAGAGGGTTTATATGCAAGACAGGTAAGTTTGTAAATCTGTTTAGAATACCTAATTGTCCATGAAGTCTTGTATTGTAAGGATTGTAGCATTACCCTTATACAATAAAATGTTATTGTCTATGCTTTAGTTGCTTTTCTTCATATCAAAGTGATTTTGGGTTCCACGTTGTTAATATGCACAATGTATAGGCTTATAATAGTTTTACATTTTTCTGACTTAAGAGCAGGAAGTACAATATGTTAAACATGGTCTCACTAAGTGCATGGTTAGAAAAAAAAACAGGTCTCAGTAAGTGAATTATTTTATAAGAGACATTAGGTCTTAACATATATAATATAATAGTCTTTACTTACGTCATGGTGGTCTTCCTTCCCAGGAACTTTTGAAAATTGATTTGATGTTAGTTCAATTAGTATAAGGTCTTAAAAGAGAATTATGAATATACTGTATCTTATTATTTAGTTCTTTTTTATTCAGTTTTTCTTGCTGTTTTGGGCGGAATGAATCAAAGAGTGCAGTTCATACTTCACTCAACTTGTTACCTATGTCCAATAGATAATAACAAATCTTGCCCTAATGCAACAAATTTCCTCTTTTATCGTTCATATCTAGACATACGTGCACTCAAATTCTATTTCCAATGTATGAGCAAATTGTCGAGACTTTTGACGCAATAAAACGTTGTAAAACCAAATTAAAAGGTAAAATGTCAAATGTGGAACAATTTATTAAGCTAGTTCCCGTCACCACCTCCCTTTTATGCTGGTCTAAGCATATAATCGCTGTACGAGAGTTTTGCCACACTCGATAGCAATCTGCAATTTATAAAAAGGGAAACTTAATGGAGTAACTAACAAGCACGAGCAAATAAAGAACATAAAAGAATTGCCTAAAACAAACTGAACCACATAAAATTTATCCCACCTGGGCGCGTCTGACTGCCTCTCCGCAGGTGCAGCGTAGTTCCGCTTTGCATGAGCGCGGCGTCCAGAGGGGAGCACAATCTTGATGTTCTACAGAAAAGAGGGGCAAAAAATATATTCAAGATTCGTGCAAGTGAGTGAAGAAACACCACGGGAACAAAGAACAGAGACCCTCATAAAATACAATTTTCAACCAACCTAGAGCTGGAAGTAGTCCTCTGATACCTCTCCGACGCGATCCTGGAAATAAATTTTCTGCCCACCATTGTTGAATCGTGTGAGACATCACTGTAGCGCGCGTGTGTGTGAGGGGAATCAGACGGCTGTGGGGGAGGAGCCTCACGGAGGACCTCCCCTAGAAAATGTATTTCCCGTGATACTGGGTTTTATCCCGTGCGGTACACTGCCACCTCTTATCATTTCAGGCGCGATCCCAATGGTTTGAACTTGTCCCTTAAGTGCCTCGCCACTCGCGGGAGGTGTTGAAATATCACTCGTTATGGGCTTCGTCGACGGGGGGTCACAGTAACATTCGTTATCGTTGTCGGCGCTCCTTCCCACATCAGCATGGCTCCAGGTGAGGACTGAGGAGCATGGCCGATGGGATGCGGACCTCACTGTTGAGATGTCTTGGGGGAGTGGTCAGCAAATCATCCATTAGGATCTTCGACTCCCCTCAGCTGCCTCTAGTGGTGGAGCTGGGCCTCGGGCCTTCGGAGCAATGGCCCAAGGTCTAGCTCAAATTCTCACGCGAAATCTGTAAACAAAACTTAAATTTTCCTTGTGAATAAGATTACAAGCTAGGCCACAGCTGCCGACCCGAGGCCTGGCCATGGGCTGCCTATGCCCCTGCCTTCACCTTCCACGATGACCGCAAGAATTTCTTGTTCTTGCGGTCGAATGGGGGTGGTGGCCTTGTGGGGTTAGAAGGCTGCGGCTAAGCAGGTGATCACCTTAGGAGTGATTTGATTTGTTGTGGGTTGCGCTGTCTTCGGCCTGTGGTGGCAGGGTTGGCTTGGCTTGGCTTTAACGTTATAGGGTTGACAAATTTTCACAAATCTTGGGGGGCAATCTTAGCCTAAAAAATTGATTGATTTTTTAAAAAGAAAAACCATAGAGTGACCCATTACTAAAGCCTTATTTTGGCTTGCCATTTACAACTTTATCAGCTAATAATATTTGTGTAAAGGTATGCATCTTTATACTAACACTTTTAAAAAGAGGAGTTGGTGGTGGTATTACATTCTCCCCTTCAATTCTTCCTTCCACCTCCTAATAGAATCTCTAACAAAAACATAAAAGAATGTCTGACAAATAAATTCCATATCCCTAATAATTCTCTAACAGGCAAAAACACACACAAAAAAACAGCAAATCTCAACCAGAGGCATGACACCACCTTTGTCGAAGCTTTACTAAGTGCGCAGGCTGAGCCGAGGGCGTGGGGCGAGCAAGCCAAGCTCGATGACATCAACTCGATGTGCTGGGATAATATAATTTTTTTTTAAACTGTAGGAAAGCATGGGCATTCAACTAGTAATATATAAAGCACGTGGACATAGTGCAAGTTTAAAACATATTAAGTACAAACTAATCAAACATTGCAATATCAGTAGTGATAACTTTTGAACAGGTAGCATAACATAGGATCATACAAAAGTAGGACAGGAGCAACAGCAAATTACAATCCTAACAGTGATTCGTGAACACAATGTAATAATTACAGTTTTATCAGACAATTACTGTCCCTGAATGACACAACAGAAAGAACAGGAAGTCAAATTGGACAGCCTATACAGAGCTCATGAGATTGCATATGAAAGTTTTGCGTCAGCAAGTTGCAAACTGTAATGAAATTCAAAACAGCACAACTCAACTGAAGATCTCCCTGACGAGCCAATCCAAACTGGGATAAGTAAAGTAGAGAATCAAAAAGGATGGCAGTGCAAACAAAACTGTAACAAGGACATACAGCACTAGAACTGCGGCGCTTGCAGGGACAGCATATAGAACTATCAGAAGGAAAATTATCACAAGTGGAAACTTGGCTGTCAACTGAATGAAGAACAACATCAGCTTTTGGAGAGATGCACTGATGTTATCGGCATTGGAAACGTTGCCAACAATACTCCCATCTCTCGCAGCAGAGCTTTCAGCTCGTGCAACAGTTCTTCGGTGGTGTTGACTGGAACTTGGGCCACCACTGGAAGGACATAAGGAATGACGCTCGTCGTGACTAGAGGAATGGAACTTTGCTCTCTCGCCATTCATGCTCTCAACCATCCAGAGCAGAAAGTAGTTCTTCCGCGGGAACTTGAGGTTTCCCTTGTATACCAGCCGGAAAGATAACAGGTTGCACCAAGGACATTTGATGAAGAGAGGCAGCTGGATAGGAAGGGTCGGGAACTTGACAACAGCCCATTGAAGACCCAAGATACAGTTCTTGCACATTGTGTGACCACACCACAAGACATAGGGAACGTTCTCAACAAGGTTGAAGGATTCCCAACATATTGGACATTCAAGGCCTTCCTCTCTACTTGCACACGAAGAAACATCATCGTCAGAGCAATCAGGATTAGAAAGGCTGCATTTTGATGGCTGTGCCTTTTTCCTTAAGCTTCCAGCTATGGCATTTGATGCAAAACTCCACATGTTGAATGAGGAAGAACAGGTACACTAAATCTGTATAGCAGAGAAATCAGAATGTCTCAGAAGCAAACATTAAGACAACCTGTTAGAGGCCAAACCATCAGACATATAAGTTGCTCCAGTAAGACTGGTCTCTATTATTTACGATCAGTAAGAAAAACTTCAAGCACAAAATGCTCTCACGAATACTAAAGAAAAAGCAATAGACGCAAGTTGCATAATATCCTACACTTTTTAACAGATATAAAAGCCAAAAATCTAAACATATCAAGTAGATGACCAATTGACCAGGCAATGAATCATAATTAACTAGGCAATCATGTTGTCTGATTTTAAAACAATAATGCAGTTTCACAGTGCATTAGTGATTGCATAAATGGAAAAATGCAAATTAATTGAAAAAAAAAAGAAACAGCTGTGGGCTTTCTTTTTTTTCTTCGAAAGAAGGTGAGGAACCCAGCAAGAAACAGCCCATGCTCCAAGGATATGATAGACAAAGTTCTTATTGTTGGTTCCTGTTACTCTTTTAGAGGGACAGTTACCATGAAGGAATCGTGCTCTAGTTCCACATAAGAATTTTTAAGACAAACTACAAGCATGCTATCACGAAGCAAACTGCACTGATGGTCAAAACAGTTAATTATCATTTTGTAACATGTAGAACGAAGATATTGATAAAGAGTTCCAAAACCGTATTTAGGAAGCAGGGATATCCAGTTTGGGTTCTGTGAGACCGCATGAGCTTACTGCCCATTAATGGAAAAATGATACTGCGAATATGTTGTTAGAACCTATTGGGTACAGGTCTACACAGCTTACTACACATTAAACGGAAGGATCGAATAGACCCTACAATGTTTGCGTAGGGCTCACACGTCATTTAATATTTTTCTTAAGTTGCCCCATGAAGAAACCACTGAACGCTTCTTTGAAACATAAAGAAAAAAATGCAGGATTATGAGTCTAGTTGAACCCTACATGATTTAAAAATTCAATAACACCTAAGTTGAGTTGTGTTAATACACCTAAATTGAGCTGTTTTAATGTGTCGCAACAGATATACAATAACTCATATGCTACGATGTGATTTCTCGTTGTCAGCCAAGTTGGGTAAACAGCCATTTGCATCATGACATGTTCACAATCATATAGTATCCAAGGCATATTTGACGGAGCTCGAGATTAATAAAGCTTATGCCTCATCCAACACGCTTAGGGACAGCTTCGAGAAGGAGAATAGGTTCGCCCACAGTTAATGAGCCTAAGCTAATGCCCCCAGCTAAAAATTCAGCCTCAGCCCTGTTTAGATAAGTGAGATTACGCTATGCCCTACCCTCTTGAAGATTCCAACAAACATGATTAAACAGTCCTCCAGGTGCATTTGGAAAGGGCCCATATCAGGAACCATAACCTGTTCCATCGCACAAGTCCCACGGGATTATAACATATACTTCACGACATTATCCAGTTAGTGGTTGGGTGGTTGCTCCTCAGCTTCCATCACCAGCATCGGTCAATATTTGACGCTGCAACCTCGTTTTCACACCGATGGCCACCGGCCTCATTGTTGCAGGCTTGCAGCCACTACCGAAAGTCTGAAACCTTAACCTACCCATCTAACCAATGCCCTCTCATGTAGCTCCTTGCCTGTGCGCAACAAGGCACCCGCCCCCATGAGCCGCCCCCAATGCAGCTAGATCACCGCACCGTCCAGGATGCAAATCATCTCGTATTTCTCATGGTGTAATTCCGCGAAATTCGAGGGCAGGGGACATGGCTACGCATAAGTTTAACTTGTATCTAGGAAACAAATACAAAATCCACACATTTCGTATCCACACACCCATGGAAAATTTCAAATTGGGGAGGTTTCCCTAGTTCCCTACCCGCCGGGGAGGAAAGGATCGAAGGCCACAATTCAACCAGAGAAACTCGGGGAGCAACCAGGCAGGAATTAGACGCAAATCAGGCAGATTACTCGAGGATTGGGGGAAAGGTAGAGGGAGGCGGCGGCTTACCAACGACAACCCGGATCTCTAGCAGGGCAGGGGGAGGAGGGAGCGCCGCGGGAGATCGCGTCCGGTCTCCGGGGATGTGGTGGTCATCTCGGCGGCGGCCGGCGCGTCGAGGGGTTGGCCGGAGTGGGTAGTGGCGGTCGGGTCGAACGATTGGGATTTGGGAGGAAAGGAGCCAAGGAGGGGAGTGCCCGAGGGGTGGAAGGTGGAGAAGACCACGTTCGTGTAACTGCACTCCGCCCCGTGGAGTGTGGTAGATCTGGGCCACTCGTTCTGTTGGATGGCTTGGATGAAGCCATGTGTGTGTCTAGAAAGAAAAGTGTTCGACTAAGGTGTGTTCAGTTTCAGAATAACTAGTAAGTAGTAACCTCAACAAAAAAAAAGTTTCAGAGGAACTAGTACTCCAAACGTGTTCGTCTGTTTCTCCAACTGGTGTAGCTGATTTCTAACTTTGTGCTTAAATAATGGGGGCAATTCGTTAGGTATCACTGAATAATTTCAGATCTTTATAATGTCACTGGTGTTTTACTGACATATAGCCCTTGAGCTTACATATCAGTCTCATAATGAGTGATATATTGTAAATTATATAGGTATCCAGTGACATGCGATGGTTACGCCGTTGCGGCACACGCTGCTTTTATCCTTTCTCCTCTCGAGTACGAAACGTCACCATTGGTTCAAACAAATTTGTTAGGTATATAAACAGTAACATGACCATCAACTAAAAATATATATATCTCGTATATATACACTAACAAGGCAAAACTTAGAATAAAAACGCTATTAACGGAAGTAGGCATTAACATCACACATGACAAATATCTAGAAAACAAGGTCTAGTTATATCAAATGATATTACTGTGACTTACAGAGAATCGCTCCGACGGAGGTCGCAGTAAAATCTGATGCGAAGAAGACGACGTGTAGAGGATGATGGAGAAGGAGGAAGTCGTAAGCAGTCGCGTGAACACTTCCCAAAAACCTAATTCGCTCCAACCCATATAGGATCACGAGGAACGCCGACTTTGGAGACACTGCTCTCCCCACATCGGTGCACGCCGAAGAAAAGTTGGAGTAGCCGGGGTTGCGCAGCACAGGGGAACAGGGCTCTCTATTTCTGGGTACTGATCTATCTCTTTTTCTGTTTTGAGAGAAGACTCATCTCCCTCGTATAGAACCAGTAGTAAGCAAAAGAAACTGCCCTCATTACTCCGTTTTAAACGCAGTTAAAGCGCGCCATAAAAGCTCCATTGAAACAGTGTATTCAGTTTTTAGATTCTGATTCGTATGCATGGTTTTGATGTGCAAAAAGAAGTTGCAGCCCCACAGCCAACCGGACACAAAATCGTCAGACCATTCATGTGCACGTCGCGCGAGGGCGATGGCGTGGCGAGGCGAGGCATGGAGGAGCGAGCAAGCGAGCGTGCACGTGTATTCTTCTTTTGCCTGCTTCAACTAGGTAAGACCAACTCCACCTTATATATTGGCCTTCTCCTACCTAAATTAGCAATATGGCACTAAACTTCCTATCTTTTACCATGCATAAGTGGGCCTTTGGGAGTTTCCTAGGATTTAATTAGAATATTGAATGGGCCAAGCTCAAAACTCCAACGATCCCCCACCAGATCTCAAAAGCACCACGAATTTGCTCATAATTCCAAAGTGTTGTTGATATACCGGTTTTTCTGTGGAAACCGGTTAAGGTTGAACATCCACATAAAACCTCAAGCTACACTCGTCCACAATTACACAATGGACTAAGTCTTAAATTGGCAGTTTTGTGTAGACAAGTTTCACCTAAAGCCTTTGTTGATACTTGGTCGCCGATTGGCTACTCCTCGGGTGGAGCATATAGGTCATACTCCTGTGTATCTTCATGAGCTTCTTAGATATCACCCACATCTCATGGACTACGACCAACAGTCGGGCTCATTTAGCTGTGTTCTTACATGAATACCCTGTAGGACGATATTTTGTTGTTAAGCCTCAAAACACATTAAGACAAAGTCATCCTGCCTTACAGTAATTAGAGTATTGCATCTCCAACAGAGTGAGATATAAAGTAAGAATGTACTCTACTGTTACCCAAACAGTTTGTTTTTCCTAAGGCCTTTTTCACGGGATCTCCGATCACATAGGTTTGGGTTACCACTGTGTGTAACTCACGTGGGTCACATTCCTATCTCCTTCGATACACTTTCAATCACATTCCGTGATAGTCCCTTTGTAAAGGGATTTGCCAGATTTTTAGCTGTTTGGATATAATCCACAGCTATTACTCTGGAGTTTCTCAATTTTTCTGATAGATTTCAACCGTTTTTTCACATATCTTGAGGATTTCATATTATCCTTTGCGCTTATCACCTTTATGATAACTGTTTGGTTATCACAGTACATAAGGATAGCTGGAATTGGTTTTTCAACCACCGATAAATCCATCAAGAGTTATCGCAGCCATTCTGCCACAACAGTGGCTGTGTATAATGTTGTGATTTCTACCTCCATGGTTGACCTTGTCAGTATGTTATGTTTGCAAGATCTCCATGAGACAGCGACACCGTCCAGAGTGAATACATATCCACTCGTAGCCTTTATCTCATCAGCATCAGAAATCCAATTGGAATCACTATATCCCTCAAGTACACCAGGATACCCAGTATAGTGAATTCCGTAACTCATTGTACCTTTCAAATAGCGCATAATCTGCTCAAGTGCGTGTCAATGGTCATCTCCCGAACCAGCGGTAAACCAGCTCAATTTTCTTACAAAAAAGAGATGTCAGGACGAGTAGCACTAGACAAGTACATGAGTGGACCAATAATCTGAGAGTGCCTCAATTGATCATTTTTTAGTCTTCGATTCTTTCGAAGTATTAGACTAAGATCATAAGGTGTTGGAGAGGGTCTGCTTTCCATATAGCCAAAATGGCTCAAGACCTTTTCCACATAACATGATTGCAATAGGGTAATCTCATTCTCATCCATCAACGTACAAACATAATATTACTCCTTTACCCCCACCATAGTGGTAGTATACACATTTATCGGTTTCGTTTACCGCAAACCCCGCAGATGTCAAAGTTCTATTGAACTTCTCATGACATTGCTTAGGTGTTTGTTTGAGGCCGTATAAATATTTCAATAACTTAGAGACATTGTCCTCTTGTCCATGTACTATAAATCTATCAGACTGATCCATGTAAATTTCCTCATCCAACTCTCTACTAAGGAAAGTTGTCTTTACGTCCATTTGATGAACAATAAGACCTTGTGAGTCATCTAAAGATAATAGTACTCGAATAGTTGTTAATCCGGCAACAGGTGAGCATGTATCAAAGAAATCCTCATCTTCTTTTTTAGTATAACCACAAGCCGAGCCTTGTACTTTTCGATTGTACCAGCAGGTCTAAGCTTTTTCTTAAGCACCCACTTGCATCCAACTGGCTTACAACCAAATGGATGATCGGTGACTTCCCAAGTTTCGTTATCGATAATGGAATCCATACTCAGATGCTTCGGTCTCACCAATAATCACATTAGCGGATTTCTTCTGCACTAGATGATTTTTCTTGCTCATCCGTTTGCGGCATTTCTTGGCACAATGACTAGTCTCATCACAAACAAAGCAAGTAATATCCTTCACGTTCACTTTCTTCTTACTATTGTTGGTCCTTTTGAAGTTGGTGGTCGAAACAACCTTTCCTTTCCCTTTGTCAATATGCTGCATGATATTCGCTCTAGAATGTCCCTCTTGCACCATTGTTGTCACATTCTTTGCCCGAGCCTTCTCTTCAATATCAAGACTAGCAATCAGATCCTTGACGGAAATATTTTGCCCCTTGTGTTTCAGAGATGTGGCAAAATTCCTCCAGGTTGAAGGCAATTTGGCAATAATGCCCCCAGCCACAAATTTATCAGGCAATTAACAACCAAGGTGGGCGAGTTCTCTCATAACGAATTGTAGTTCATGAGCCTGCTCGACCACAGAATGGTTATAAACTATTTTGTAATCATGATATTGCTCCATGACATACAATTCATGTCTAGCATCTGAGGCAACGAACTTGTGTTCGAATGCATGCCACAGATCCGCATCGTTCTTTATGTGCATACACACATCACAAAGTTGGTCATACAACACGCTTACAATGCACCCGACAAATATTGTCGTAGTCGTGTCGTACTCTGTTTGTTGTGCAGCAGTACAAGGTCCTGCAGGACTTGGTATCACGATCCAAAATACATTCATAGCCGAGAGCCACAATTAGACCTTGTATGCCTTCTCTTGAAATTCACACTAGTGAATTTCTCCGGTTTCATTGCCTCGGCAAAACTAGCCATTACAAAGTGCATATCAAGTTTTTGGATTGTTAGGTATATGCGCACTTTTGTGCTTGTTATAATTCCTAAAACAACAATTGAATCAACAATAGCATATATACTAGGTATATTTGGGACTATAAGCAGTAACATGATCATCAACTCAAATATATATCTCTCATATATATACACTAAAAAGGCAAAGCCTAGAACAAGAATACTGCTAACAGAAGTAGGCATCAATATCATCACATGACAAATATCTAGGAAGCAAGTCTTAGTCATATCAGATGATATCACCGCGACTTATAGAAAATCGCTCCAATGAAGGTCGCGGTAGAGTCTGATACGAAGAAGATGACGCGCACATGATGATGGAGAAGGAGGAAGCCGTGAGCAGTCTCACGGACGCTTCCCAAAAACCTATTTAAACCCAACTCGTGTAGGGTCACGAGTGACGTCGGCTTCGGAGACACCGATCTTCCCACGTTGGTGCACGCCGAAAAAGAGCTGGAGTAGCTGAGGTTACGTAGCACAGAGGAACATGACTCTCTATTATGGGTACTGATCTCTCTCTTTTTCTGTTTTGAGAGAAGAGCCATCTCCTTCATATAGAACCAACAGTAAGCAAAAGAAACTGCCACCATTACTCTGTTTTAAACGCGCTTAAAGCAAGCCATAAAAACTCTATTGAAACAGTCTATTCAGTTTTCAGTTACTAATTTGTATGCATGGTTTTGAGGTGCAAAAAAAAAAAGCTCCAGCTCCACAGCCAACCGGACACGAAATTGCCAGACCATTCACCGCACGTTGCGCATGGGCAGTGGCGAGGCGAGAGAGCAAGCACACATGTGTTCTTATTTTGGTTGCTTCAACTAGGTAAGACGAACTCCATCTTATATATTAGTCTCCTCCCACCCAAGGTAGTCAGAGTCGAGATCCTAAGTTGGATCGATTTGCCTTCTGTAGGATCGAAATCGTAGTATCAAATCATAGAATCGGCAATTCTACGGAATTGTAAAAATACACATATTTAACATCTATACTATAAGTTTGTATGATTCTTATATGGTTTACCACTTACAGGTTCCTTAAAAGCAGCTAGACATACTCCAGGAATAAAAATAGCTTATCATTATCAAGCTCAAGATTGCTCATGCCATAATATAGATATTTGTACTAGTATTACCACACTGATACAATATTTTGTATGCTCCTTGTTTATTTATAGTTTCATTCTCAGAAATTAATATCAACAAATTTTGCTCTAAAACAAAATATCAGCAAAGCCTGGCCTTTTAAAAAAAATTGCGCTAAGTCTCTACGAGTAGGATCGACAGTGCAATTTGGATCGACAGGCAGTCGTAGGTTCGTAGAACCGAAAAACTCTAAGTGTAGGATCGCGATCCCAACTATCTTGAGTAAGATCGGATCGACAGTGAGATTTGGATCGACAGACTGTCGTGGGTTCGTAGAATCGTAAGACTCTAAGAGTATGATCGCGATCCTAACTATCTTGCTTCTACCTAGACTAATAATGTGGTATTAAACTTCCTATCTTCCGCCATACATGAGTGGATCTTTAGAATTTTTCTAGAATTTAATTAAAATATTGAATAGACCAAGCTTAAAACTCCAACAAATTTCAGTTAAGACCAATCCGTGTCTCAACTGTGAACGCACCTGGGCGGCTGGACATGAGCGAAGCACCAATCCCGGAGATCATTTCGCAGCAATACTGTTACGTTTTCTCTTCAGAAAACTGATGCGTTTTCTTTGATCCTCCTATATACAATAATACAATTGCAGCTAATTTTCGGCTTGTTTGCTTTGATAATTCACACGCTTTCTCTTCAGAAAACTGATAAAAATACAGAAGCACATTCTGGTTTTATTGCAGTACACTGGTAAAGACTTAAGAGCTTAACAGCATCGAGTACGAGGAACAATGCAACACAACACGACGCATGATTCTACTAGGTGATATGCAACTCGCTCTTCCTACGATTTAGTCAGTGCTACTGTGTTGGGATGCTGAAAATACGAGGGCCAGACAGAGCGGCACGACGACGTAGGCGCCGAGCTTGAGTAGCTCCTCGGTGTCCTTGGAGATGACGCCGATGCGAGACCAGTCTCCGCTGTACCTGCAAGCAGTATAGCACCCAGCAATCGATAAGACCATCAGGCAAATGCAATGGTGCAACGACCGTACAAAATGCCAAATTTCTTTATCAGTGCGCCTCTCTCAAGTCTCAGCTAGCTCACCCGGCGTCGACGAAGCCGAGAGCGAAGAGAGCGACGCCGGATCGCAGGAGCACGCTCTTGAAGAGCGCGCCGGCGAGCGCGTTGCCTTCGCCTCGCTCTTCGTTCGTGGGCTTCTGTGCGCTGCGCGGCCGGAGGCGGTGGCGCCTGCTGTGGCTGGGAACTGCCCGGCTGCGCGGCAGCGCGGGCGTGGGCGGAGACGGGATGGCCTTGGCGGCGACGCCCCACCGCAGCATGTTGTGCGCTAGCCGCTACCCCGTAGCTACTTCTTTTTGTTTAGCTTTCTTTTCTCGTCCACACGTGTGTTAGCAGCAGAAGGTGTGGCTCTGAGGGAAATAATCCTCTGCGGCGGCTGCGAACAAAATTCATCATAATACAGTGATATGTATTAGTTATCCAATCATTTAAATAAGGGGTTTTGTTAACTAAAGATAATACGTAAGGCGTCAGGTCACTGTTAACTATCTATGATATTTTTGGCACTTTAATCTTTTAATAAATAAGGTTATATGCATCTTGAATACAGAGACAGGAGATTTTTTTACTCTTCCATTACCTAAAAAAGTTATCCAATCATTGGATCAAAAATCAAAGGATATGAATGTCAGTGGTACTGTACAAAGATTGCTCGGACTGTAGCTGTTGGAATTTTGGGCTTAGCCTATACAATATTTTAATTAAATCCTAAGAAAATCTCAAAGATCTATTCATGCATAGTGAAAAGTGAAAAGTTTAGTACCATATTGCTAGTCTAGGTGGGAGGACTCTGGCTCTGGCTCTATATAGAGGAGACCTCTCCTCTCAGATCTTACAATGCATAGAATAGAGGCTCTCGAGAATAAGCGGACTTCGGTTTGCCTTGTTGCCCGATTCCTTATTCTTTGTGCTACTCGGCTACTCCATCCCTTCCTCAGTGTGCACTGACGTGGGGAGAGCAGTGTCTCCGAAGCCAGCGTCTCTTGCGATCGCGCGGGTTAAGGCGAATCAGGTTTTTGAGAAGTGTTCGCGTGACTGCTCACTGCTTCCTTCTCTGCGCATCGTCTTCTTCGGATTAGACTATACCATGACCTTCGTCGGAGCGATCTTTTGTAAGTCACGGTGATAATATTTCATATGGCTAGGCTTTGTTTCCTATATATTTGTTATATGATGATGTTGATGCCTACTACTGTTAGTAGCATACTTATTCTTGGCTTTGCCTTGTTAGTGCATATATATATATATGAGAGATATATTTGAGTTGATGATCATGTTACTGTTCATAGTTCCAAATATGCCTAGTATATATGCTGTTGTCGATTTAATTATTGTTTTAGGAATTGTAACAATCACAAAACTGTGCATATATCTAACAATCAAAAAACCTGATAGGCACTTTGTGATGGTTGGTTTTGCCGAGGCAATGAAACCAGTGAAATTCACTGGTGTAAATTTCAAGAGATAGCAGACAAGGGTCAAATTGTGGCTCTCGGCTATGAATGTATTTTGGGTCGTGATACTAGGTCCTGCAGGACCTCGTACTGCTGCACAACAAACAGAGTATGACACGACTACGAAAATATTTGTCGGGTGCATTCTAAGCGTGTTGTCTGGCTAGCTTTGTGATGTGTATATGCACATGAAGAATGTTGCGGATCTGTAGCATGCACTCGAATATAAGTTCGCTGCCTCAGATGTTGGATATGAATTGTATGTCATGGAGCAATATCAAGATTACAAAATGGTTGATAACCATTCTGTAGTCGAGTGGGCTCATGAACAACAATTTGTTGTGAGGGAACTCGCCCATCTTGGTTATCAATTGTCTGATAAATTTGTGGCTGGAGGTATTATTGCCAAATTACCTCCAACCTAGAGGAATTTTGCCACATCTCTGAAACACAAGAGGCAAAATATTTCCGTTGAGGATCTGGTTGCTAGTCTTGATGTTGAAGAGAAGGCTCGGGCAAAGGATGTAACACCAATGGTGCAAGACGGACAGTCTAGAGCGAACATCATGCAACATATTGATATAGGGAAAGGCAAGATTGTTTCGACCACCAACTTCAAAAGGACCAACAATAATAAGAAGAAAGTAAACATGAAGGATATTACTTGCTTTGTTTATGGCGATACTGGTCATTAGGCTAAGAAATACCGCAAACGAATGGGCAAGAAAAATCATCCTGTGCAGAAGAAGTTTGCTAATGTGATTATTGGCGAGGCCGAAGCATTTGGGTATGGTAATTTACCTTGTGTCTTTTCGGCATGTCAATCTACTTGACGAGGATATAACAACCCTCATTTAATTATTCATCTGTAATTCATATTATGGATAATAATGACGTCATATGGTTCTTGAATATACACCTTAATATTCATAAGGGAGAAACGGGAGGTCGTAAGCTCTTCTACGACCACCCCATAGTCGTAAGCCCTTCTACGACTATGTCTTGATCGTAAGCTCTTCTACAATCAGTTTATGGTCATAAGTTCTTCTACGACCAATCTCTAGTCGATGTGACTTGCAGACATCTGGGCCTAATCGACCAGGGAATCTTCCGCACCATATTTAAGATATGGGCAGTAAATTACGCTGTTGTTCTCTGGAATAATGGCACGATTTAACTCTCTATTATGGTGATAACTACCTCGCGACGTAGGAACGTTACTACTCCTACAATAATCTCTAATAACGACTCTATAATCTGGAACATTAAGGTGTCCTTTGGACTGGAAGAACAGAAGCACACTCTGAGTACTATAAAAGACAGAATCATCAGAAGAATCGGGAATGAGACATCAAGAGCACAAGGCGCATCATTCTAGTCTTTCTCTTGATATTGTAATCGAGCATACTCAATACATATACACAAGAGTAGGGTTGTTATTCTCTCAGGAGAAGGCCTGAACCTGTATAAAAATCCCGTGTCTCCCTCTCTGCGTGATTTTGAGCCTAGGGGAACCCCCGAATCAAACAATCTTTACGTAAGTTCGGTTCTAAAACACCGACAATTGGCGCCGACCGTGGGGATCTTCGAGTCATCAGTTTTTTTTCGTTTTTCCAACTCTCATGCTCTCATGGTAGGAGAATGGAACGGGGAGAACTGATTCGACTTGGCCGATTACGCAGATATCGACATAGATGCCGGTTTCGACTACGAGCCGAGTACTGCGTCATCCGATGGTGGCGTCGCCCTCGAAGATCATTCTCTAGGAGACCATACCATCGATGGAGTTGAGGAGGGATCCTTATCCCCCACAACGATACGTTCAGATGAGGAACCAGCTTCCTCAGAGGGCAAGGGTCCACCCGACCACAACGAGGGTTGTCCTAAGACAGACTCAGAGCATGACGAGGGTACTCCCTCCAAATGTTCAAGTCCATCTGAGACAGTCCGACCTGGCACGGCAAGTCTTGGAAGTCATAATTCTAGACCTTTATCAGTATCTGGTGGTCCTCTTTCTCCGGTTAACCCAGCCAAGGATGCGATCAAACTCGCTTCTCTTGCGAGTTTGACCATTCCAACGCAGGGCTCACTTACGGACGGAGACGGCTATAACCCAGAATTTTCCTTCCTGGAGGGGTTTACTCCAAGTCACCAGATGGTGTCATTCGACTACTCCTCAAGCGAGGAGGCCTCAAGTGCAAGTGGAGGTCATCAACGAGAGGTCTTTGTCCTTCCCTCAGGTAGCAATAACTCTTCCAGAGGCAGGATTGAGGACGCTACCCGAGGATCATACCCTACGACCGCTCGTGGCAATGGCAAGGACACCTCCGGCGATGAGCAGAACCAATACTCTGATGAGCGTGCTGGAAATCCTCGAGATCATCGCACTTCACTGAGGCAAGCTCAAGGATCAAGTATGGACGATTCTGAAACAACCCGATGGAAACGAATTGTAGCTCAGAGAAATTTGCTTGGACGCGTTCAATACCAGTCGGAAGAAGTTCAAGAACTCCAACATATCAATGATCTGCTCGAGAACCCATCTCGAGAACTCGCCCGAGCGCCCGGTTACGACCTCTTCGCCGAAGAGATCGCACGAAGGCCACGAAGTACGATAAGCAAACTTGAGCGTCCTCACCGACATCATTCTGGGAGTCGTAGCAGTACGGCGTCGACAGCCTCCAGTCGTTCGAATAACTCACCGCATGGAGATCGCCGCAAGTTGCATCGTTCCCCAAACCGGAAAAGGGTTCCACAAACACCTGATGATCAAAAAGCTCCTAGGAGAGGTGATCATTCGCCACTCCGAGCCAGAGGTCTGCAACAGCAGATAAAATATGAGAAGTATTACCCTCGTAGGATCGAGACTTATCATAAGTCAGATTCACCCATTGCCGGGTATCGTCGTGAACGATCGCCTGGCGACATCAACCCCGCTTTATTGCGAAAAAGGCGTTACGATGCGATTACTGAATGCCGGGCATTCTCGCCTGACCTCCGAGCAGTTCACTAGCCGCCGCGGTTTCGACCAGGGAACATAGAGAAGTTTGATGGGTCTCAAAATCCCATTGAGTTTCTTCAGATCTACACGACCGCTGTCCGATCAGCAAGAGGAGGAGAGCGTGTCATGGTGAATTACCTTTTGACTGTGATTGAAGGGTCCGCTCGATCGTGGTTGTTAAACCAACCGCTCGAGTCAATCTACTCGTGGTAGCATCTCTGTTATCTTCTACTAGCCAATTTCCAAGGCACCTACCATCGCCCTCGAGAAGGAGGATGACCTGCACAGGATAAGACAAAACAACCACGAGACATTACGCCAATTCATCAGGCGTTTCAGTCAGGTTCATAATTCAATTCCTGAGGTTTCTGACTCATTTGTTATCAGAGCTTTCAAGCAGGGAGTCTGCAGCAGAAGAATCATAGAAGATATCACTTTGAATCGTCCGGCTACTGTCGCTAAACTCTTCGAGATGGCTGATCGGTACGTGACTGCTGCTGAAGTAGTCGAGTGGACCAAAATCATCGATCGAGATGACAACTTGACAAGCATCCTCAAGAGGCCGGCAAAAGTAGCAAAAAGACGGACAAAAAGGCCAAGAAATCCAAGAACAAGGCGAAAGGCCAACAGTCTCAAGCCAATAGTTCTAAGGAGGTCCTGGCCGTAAGCGATAAGGAACCACGAAGTTTCAAACAAAACTCCGATCGAGGCAAAGGTAAGCACCCTGAATGGAAGAATGACAAGCCTAGGTAGTGCCCTTTCCATAAAAAGGAAGGACATGACCTTCGCAACTGCCGAGTTTTTCAACGAAAACTCAAGGACTACTACAACGGCAAAGGACCACTTCCTACCCTCGAAGAGGTAGGGCAAGCTAGTGGTCGTACACAGTCGGACGACAACGAGGAGATTTCGTTTCAAGATCCTGAGCACACCATCAACCACATCTTTGGGGGATCATCGGCATACGAGTCAAAGCGACAGCTTAAGGCAGTCGAACACGAGGTAAACTCCATTGACCCTCCTCTTACCAATAAGTTACCGAAGTAGTCGGAAGTCACCATCTCTTTGAGAAGGTTGACTACCCGATCCCTTCCACTCGACCAGGTCGCTTTCCGATCGTGGTCGAACCCACCATCAACAACTATCGAGTAAATCGGGTATTGATTGATGGTGGTAGCTCGTTAAACATTCTGTTTACGAGTACCCTAGACGAGATGCAACTACCCAGGACCAAGGTAAGACCGGTACGATACTCTTTTCATGGTATCGTACCAAGGTCTTCGACCAAACCCATTGGTCAAGTTTGTCTTCCTTTAACATTTGGTTCACCAAGTAATTTCAGGACGGAGGAGATCTCCTTTGATGTGGTCGATTTCGATACAACATATAATTCCATACTCGGACAACCAGCTTTGGCAAAATTCTTAATGGCAACTCATTATGGGTATTAATGTCTTAAGTTGCCAGGTCCCAAGGGAGTAATCACAATTCACTGTGATAAGAAGATGGCGCATACATGTGACCATCGATCCCTCGAGATGGTTGGTCAGATGCCAACTCGGGAAGAAAAAGGCGACCTTGACCAAATGAAGCCTAAAAGTCGCACCTAAGCCGAACGACCAAGTCAGAGAGATACCTCTGGATCCGGAGGAGCCCTCGAAGACTGTTCGCGTCGGGGATAATTCCGACCCCAAATAGAAAGACGTCCTCATTGCTTTCCTCCAGGCAAACGCAGATGTCTTCGTGTGGCAAGCATCCGACATGTCCGGAGTCCCTAGGGAAGTAATCGAGCACAGGTTAGCTCTACGGCTTGATAAAGTACCCGTAAAACAAAAATTACGGAGATTTTCCCCTGATCGACGAGATGCAATAAGGTCAAAATTGGACAAGCCACTTAAAGCAGACTTTATAAGAGAAGTCGACTACCCAGAGTGGTTGGCCAACCCTGTAATGGCTAGGAAGTCTAACGGCAAGTGACGAATATGTGTAGACTCCACTGATCTTAATAAAAGCTTGTCCAAAAGATGATTTCTCTTTACCTCGTATTGATCAGTTGGTTGACTCTACTGCTGGTTGCGAAACATTAAGTTTTCTAGATACATATTCTGGCTACCATCAAATTAATATGTGTCTAGGAGATGAAGAAAAGACCGCATTTATTACTCCATTTGGTATATTTTGTTATGTCAAAATACCATTTGGTCTAAAAATGCTGGCGCTTCTTTTCAACGCTTGATGCAATCGACTTTTTCACCTTAGCTAGGCCGAAATTTGGAAGCCTGTGTTGACAATCTAGTCGTAAAAAGTATCAAACGGCTTGATCATGTTTCAGACTTGCAGGAGACATTCGACAACCTCAGAAAACATCGCTTGAAACTCAATCCTGAGAAGTGTGTGTTTGGAGTCTCTTCGGGAAAATTACTTGGGTTCCTGGTCTCTGTACGAGGGATCAAAGCAAACCCCGAAAAGATAAAGGCAATCGTGCAAATGCGCACTCCAACCACAAAGAAAAAAGTCCAAAAACTCACAGGGTGTATGGCGGCTTTAAGTCAGTTCATCGCACGACTGGGAGAAAAAGGTCTACCTTTCTTCAAACTTCTAAGGAAGCATGAGGGTTTCGAGTGGTCGGAAGAGACAAACGCTGCCTTTGAGGATGTCAAGAGATATCTTACGAGTGCTCCTATTTTGGTTTGTCCGAAACCAAAAGAGACGCTCTTAATTTATCTAGCTGCCATGCCACAGCCAATGAGCGCAGTACTGGTCGTAGATCGTGAAAACATCCAACGACCAGTTTACTACGTAAGTGAAGTTTTGCACGGGCCTAAGGAGTGTTACCCTCAGGTCCAAAAACTTCTTTATGCCCTCCTCATGTCTTTGAGAAAACTACGGCATTACTTTCAGGCGCACAAGATAATTGTGTCGTCTGAGTTTTCCTTAGAAGTGATCCTCCTGAATAGGGAAGCAGCGGGACGCATGTCTAAATGGTCAGTAGAACTTGGGGAGTTCGACCTCCACTTCGTGTCCCGAATGGCCATTAAATCCCAGATCTTAGCAGACTTTGTCGTCGAATGGACAAATCCTAAACCTGTTCAGAACCCTAGTACGATTCCCACAACCAGTGGATGATGTACTTTGACAGGTCACTTACATTAAGTGGCCCGGGGGCTGGGGTGGTTCTGGAATCTCCTAACGGAGAGATCTTAAAGTATGCCATTCAATTAAACTTTCAGGCCACTAACAACGTGACAGAATACGAAGGTTTGCTGGCTGGTATACGAGCCACGAAAGCGCTTGCGATTCGACGACTACTCGTGAGAGGAGACTCTCAACTAGTCATGAATCAAGTCGGAAAAGAGTACCAGTGCTCTAATCCGACCATGTCTCGGTACTTATCGGAGGTTCAAAAGCTTGAAAAGTATTTTTTCGGTTTTGAGGTACAATTCATCCATCGAAAGGATAATTTCCTCGCAAACCAGCTTGCTCGAATAGCTTCTTCCCGATCACAAGTACCAAAAGGAGTTTTCCTGGAACAGCTCCAAAAGTCATCCCTAGTTGAAACACCAGAGATACCTCCTATTGAGACAGCCTCTCTAGAATACAAAGATACCTGGATGCATCCCATCTATGAGTATCTTCAGATGAGTTCTGTACCCGATGATGATCTCGAGGCAGATCGTTTATCCCGAAAGGCCAAAATGTATACTTTGGTCGAAGGAGTCCTCTACAAACGAGGCACTCAAGGGGTACTCTTGCGATGCATATCGCGGAGAGAAAGACTAAATCTCCTTCACGACATACACGGGGGTGCCTGTGGAACTCATACTTCCTACAGAACGTTGGTCGGAAAAGCCTTTCGACAATGATTTTACTGGCCAATAGCTCTCTACGATGCCAAAGAATTGGTTAAGAAATGTGTATAATGTCAGTTTTATAGCAGGTAAATACACCAACCAACTCAGACATTACAAACAATCCCTCTATCTTGGCCTTTTGCAACCTGGGGTCTTGACATTCTAGGACCATTCCCAAAGGCTCAAGGAGGTTTCGAGTTCCTTTTTGTGGCTATTGATATGCTCACAAAATGGATCAAAGTCGAATCTGTGACTGGGATAACAACGGAAGCAGCAAAATGGTTTATGATGAGAAGCGTGATCACTCGATTTGGGGTCCTAAGTCGAATAAACACAGATAATGGTAAACAATTATCAAACACAAGATTCCAAGAATTTTGCGACGAGTTGGGTACCAAGCTATGTTATGCCTCTGTTGCCCATCCCCAAAGCAATGGGGCAGTCGAATGAGCAAATGACCAAATAATGCAGGGAATTAAAACTCGAGTCTTTGACCAGCTTGTGGGGGCTTGGGTATAAGAATTACCCTCAGTATTATGGGCAGTTTGTACGACTGCTAGTCGGGCTACAGGTGAAACACATTTTTTCCTAGTTTTCGGTGACGAAGCCATACTTCCACCAGAACTAAAGATAAGGTCAACAAGGGTCGAAAGTTTCAACGACTCAATCCAAGAACAACTTTGAGATGATGACATTAACCTGCTCGAAGAGAAGAGAAATCAAGCTTTACTCCGTTCAGCAGTCTACCAGCAAGCCCTGCACAAATACTACGATCGTAAGGTCCAACCTCGCAGCTTTGCTGTAGGTGATTTGGTATTGAGAAAAATTCAATCCCAGTCTAATCGGAACAAGCTTTCCCTCAAGTGGGAAGATCCTTACACTGTGGTCGAAGTTATGCGACCAGGTTCAGTACGACTAGCAATGGAAGACGACATTGTTCTCTCCAATTTTTGGAACATCGACCAGTTACGTAAATTTTATGTTTAAACCGACCAACCCTACAATAAAGTATCATGTTCTTTCTATCTTTATTGTCTTACTTTGAGTAGCGCTTTGATAATTTTTCGATCATTACCTAGTCGTAAGTGTTTCTACGTCCAGCACCCAAACTTTCTTTACACTGGTCGAAAGGATGGTGACATCACCTAGTCGAAGACTTTCCATTCTGCACGTGGTTCAACCCACTAGATGGAACTTCCTAGTGTAGACTCGTTCCTCCTTTTTGTTGCCAATACAAAGTGATTGGGTTCAACTCACATGGTCGAAACATTTTCAAGTCAACTCTTAGTGTCTTAGATTATTTCTTCATTCATTTTTTTAAAATAAACTCAGCAGAGTACACTTTTTCAATTTGCTCAACAACTTTCGGTAAACTCGTTTTGTTTCAACTGGTCGGATGAAGAAACAACACCCTGTCGAAGACTTTCCTCTCTGCACGTGGTCCTGCCCACTAGAAGGAACATCCTAACGTCGTCATGTTTCCAACTCTTGCTACCAGAGCGAACCTACCGAGTGCACTGGAATGCGTTGAACGAATTTTTAAAGGTACTCTAGACGTTTGTTTAACTCAAGTTGACCGTTCTTGGTTTGATTAAACTGGTCGGAGGATGTAACATCACCTAGTCGAAGCTTTTTCTTTCTGCACGTGGTTCTGCCCACTAGAAGGAACTTCCTAGTGACAACTTATTCCTACACTTTCAACCAGTACATGACAATCGAGATCGAAAAACTACAAGTTAGATAAACCTCTCTTTTTAAGAAAACCCTTTTCAAACTATTTACCTGTTTTATCTAAATAAACCAAGCAAATAGTTAGGAGTTAGGATAAAGTTATTAATATGACTTCAATTCTTAGTCTTAATCCCTTTTTCTATTCATTATCTTATGAGTTACTAACTACTCGACAAGATGATTTGCAGGAAGAAGAAAGGATTATATATATCAAACAGCAAAAAACATGTTCTTACAGGATTCGGGTACAGACTATTTTGACAAGGGGGGTATTATTTGCATATCCTCCGTGACTTCCTCGACGATCGGCTGCATGTCCTTCATTAACTGCTCCGCTTCTGCTTCAGAACAGTCGAAGTCATCTATGACGGGTTGTAGATTAAGGTTGGGGTCATGAGCTTTAAGTTTTGCCAAAACAAAACTTATTCCCTCTTTGACCGCTTCCTTTATTGAATTGACTTGATTCGTCTTCAGAGTAGTCACCAAATCCTGCAAAGTTATGACTTGGCCACCAATGGCACTCGAGTGGGCAATCATCGTGTCTTCACGAGGAGTGATTCCCTCAGCATGAAGCCCACCAAGTACATTGTTCAGAAGAGAAATGTTGTCTTGGAAGTTGACCTTCAAAGACTTCATCTCCTCCTGACCGCGAGTTGAAGCCTCACGAAGTCATTTTATTTTGACTGCTTGCTCTGAAAAGAATAAGACCAGTCAGATAAAATGACCTCGAAAGAAAGAAGAAACTGATCACAGGTAAAGATTTGCTTACCAACTAGTCGAGAATTCAACTTCTTGACTTCCTCCTGGTGAGAGGCAGCGTTCTTTATATGGCGCTCCTCCCACGATTGAACCTCTTGGTCTTTTTCTTTGGCGACGCGGGTAATCTTGTTAAGAGCCAAGGTCTTTTCTTTGACCTCGGTTTCAAGCTTTCCTACTTTGATCTATTTTACTGAAAAAGAATAAGAGTTAGAAAAAGAAAAGAAGGTCGTAAGCGGTTTTAAATTCAGCACTTACCGTTTATTTGTCCCTGCAACATTTGGATTGCAGAGTTAGCCTCCTGAAGCTTATTCACGAGGTCTTTATTCTTCTCACTTAGCTCTTTTGACTCGGCTTTCTTAAAGTCGAGCGAATCAGCTAAGGACTTCTCGTCGCTCTTAAACCTACCGAGGAAAAGAGTAGACATTAGCATAAAACAAGCATTCGTAAGTTATTCTACAACCGAAACCTTATCGTAAGTTTTTCTACAACAACACCTTGGTCGTAAGTCCTCCTACAATCAGAACCAAGTCGTAAGTTTTTCTACGACATTACCTAGTCGTAAGTTTTCCTATGACCGATACCTAGTCGTAAGTTCTTCTACGACAACATCCGTGAGTACTGTATAAGTGGTCGAAACAAAAAATGACCATGAATACCAGTTACTTACCATCTCTCTGCTTGCTCGTAGAGCATCGCTTTCTCCTGTCGGAGCTAGACAAGTTGTCTGTTATACTCAACAACAGTAACAATGTGTTCCAAGGCTTTCTGCATAAAGAAAGATAGTAAGAAGCGAGAAAAGACATATATGTGAATATCGAACATCAGATACTTACATTCATAGTCGTTTGAGCAAACAAAGATGCTACCATCGTAGGGTTCTTCGGCTCGTCACTCTCCTGAACTCGGTCCCACCACACCTTTTCGAGATGCTCGTCGTCGAAAACATCCCCCTGTTGGGAATGTCCTTAGCGTGAGGAACATGAGTGCGAGATCTAAACGCTCGAGATCCTACGACGGTAGCAGGAACGAAGAATCTGAAGGATTGGTTGAAGAATTCGGACTCTTCTTCTTCTTCAGTGGTAGCGGCATCAGATGCTTGACCTTGGGGGCCGGGAGTAACATCCTCGATGACTTCCTTCCCAGCGCGGTGGACCAATGATCCATCGCCTTGACCTGATGCCTCTACAGCATCAGGCGCCGTCTTCGCTTCAGCCTCTACGACCACTCTCCTGATCGTAGTTGCTTCTGGCTCTACGACCACCTCAGTGGTCGTAGTCGCTTCAGCAACAACGACACTTTCCACCACTCGGACGGCAGACGATCCTTTGACCACCACCACCATCATTTCTTCGACCGCCGGAGAGATGACAGTGGGTTCCTTGACAGGAGCATCCTTGATGGCTAAAGGAGCCGGGCTAAGATCATAAAAAGGGAAACACGTTAGATGGTAAAAGCAAAAGGTAAATGTTGTTCTTACACTTTTGTCTTTCTACATACTTTTGTGTGCCAGACTTGATCTTGAATTTGGAAGAAACCTTCCCTAAGGAATATTTCTTCGACTTTTTCTCAACCACGTCTGGTGGAGACTTGATTTGAGGAATGGCCACAACCACATCTGGTCGTGGGTCTTGAACCAGCACAACTGCTCCTTGATCGTCCTGGCTCTTCGGATGGTCGAGACCTGCCTCGACCACCTCAAGGGCAGCACCACCCTCGACCACAGGCACTGCTAGTGCAACAATTTCCTTCACAAAAGACATAAAACTCTTCCAGCTCTCCTTTTCTAGTCACTTGACAAAGCCACGGGAGGCAGAAACTGCGAAAGTCTTATTGTCATAATAGAAGGGTGCCTTGGTCTTAGGGGCTTTGCGCTTGAGAAGCTCGAACTCTTTGGCCACCGCAACCTCTGCTGTTGTAGTCAAATCCGCAGCAAATTTTGTAAAAGGCCTAATCGGGTCAAAAGTGCTCGAGCTTGCCTCCCTTGTCGGCGACTTGAACGAGCCGACGCCTCTTGGCTGGGGAAGAATCAAACTGCTCTACCGCCACACTAACAGCCATCAGCACGACTTCTTCATCGTCCCGACAGTTTTTCATGCCTACTTTCTGCAAGAATCAAAAAGAGAGATATTACAAAGCGGTCGTAAGTTGTTCTACGACCATTATCTTGTCGTAAGTTTTTCTAAGACAACACCCTGGTCATAAGCTTTTCTACGACCAGTACTCGGTCGTAAGCTTTTCTATGACTAGTGCTCGGCCGTAAGTTCTTCCACGACTATAAGTTCCTAAAGATGAAATCAATTCTTGATTACCTTTAGGTGCTCTGTCTTGTCCTCTGCGGGCAGGTCCGTCAAAATCTGAGGAGCCACCATTTTCGGTGGCGGGGACTTCTCACAAATGAGTTTGACCCGAGCGTCGATCTCTTCTTGCGAGAGGCCTATAGGAACAAGTAAACTCTCCATAAGCTAAGTCTAAAATTAACAGAAAGAAGGCTAAGGCCAGGAGATTACTTACCTTCCTAGTAGTCTCTGGTCGGGTCCTGCGGCCCTGAGTACCTCCATATGGGATGGGCCCTCTTCTTTAGAGGGCTAATGCGGCGCATGATGAAATCCTTCACCACGTGCCATCTAGTAAGCCCCTCTTTCTTCAAGTCTTTGATGGCTTGAATGAAAGGGGCAATCCGACCAAGATCCTTGGGACTCGAATCCCAAGCAGAGATCTTATCGGCCGTCTTTTCGACGAAGGAGAGGTTGTCCTCATTGGTTATCTCCCAATAGAACTACCTCTTCTTCCACCCTGGCCATGACGACCGAGTGAACATCTGAATGTACTCCCTCGACTTCCCGTCGTTGAGCTTCAGACTACAGCTACCGGCGACTCCATTCAGCCTGGTTATTCCATAGTAGTACTGGAAAAACTCTAAGTCGGTCAAAATCTCCAGGTAGGCCTCACACAAGTACACTAACACGCCCAACATCGTGATGGAATTGGGAACAAGGTTCGTCAACTCCACACCGAAGTATTCGAGTACAAGGGTGAGCGGGCAACTGAAGGCTGCACTCACAGAACGCTTGGAAGACAGGAATTTGCCCAATCTCCCCCGACAGCCAATGCTGCCCAGCACCTTCGATCCACTTCACGAATTGGCTCGTTGGAATCTTCTCAGCGGCGACCAAAGCTTTGATCTTGATCACATCCATATCCGATTCGGCCCATTGGGAAGCGGCTCCGGCCATCACTCTCTCAGGGGTCAGGGATTCGATTTGGAAAGATTTCAAGAGGATGCTCAATTTGGCTGGCCGCAGAGAAGGCGAGAACTCAAAGAACAGTAGGAGTGATTTAGGAAAAAGTAAAAGATCTAGGTCTTACCCTTAATAAGTATTTATAACCGCACGCTTGAGTTAAAAGACGTGGCTACCCAATGGTTACCACCGCTTCGGGAACCGCTCCAACAGACAGGTCTGTGAGAGTCGATTCAGATTCTTAAATTTGTCTGCTCGAGAAAACCGAGCCTGTCTTCACACCTCAAGCGAAATTACCTTCTTGACCAAGTCTACTTCTGGTCAAAAGTAACAACAATCGGAAAGAATTTACTATCGACTACAGTACTGCGACTACTATGTGATCATAAAATCTCCTATGACCACCTTGTAAGTCATAAGTCTCTCTAGAAACCTTCTTGACCAAGTCAATTTCTGGTCAAATGAAACACCAGTCGAAGAATTTTTCCTTCGACCACCCCTCTACGACCATCTACTGGTTGTAAGACCATCTACTGCTCCTTTCCCAAGTAAGTTATTTTCACTTGAAGCTGGGGGGCTAGATGACGAGGATATAACAATCCTCATTTAATTATTCATCTGTAATTCATATTATGGATAATAATGACGCCATATAGTTCTTGAATAGACCCCTTAATATTCATAAGGGAGAAACGAGAGGTTGTAAGCTCTTCTACGACTACCCCATAGTTGTAAGCCCTTCTACGACTATGTCTTGATTGTAAGCTCTTCTACGATCAGTTTATGGTCGTAAGCTTTTCTACGACCATCACCTAGCCGTAAGTTCTTCTACGACCGGTCTCTAGTCGATGTGACTTGCAAACATGTGGACTTAATCGACCAGGGAATCTTCCGCACCATATTTAAGATATGAGCAGTAAATTACGTTGTTATTCTCTGGAATAATAGCACGATTTAACTCCCTATCATGGTGGTAACTGCCACGCGACGTGAGAACGTTACTACTCCTACAATAATCTCTAGTAATGACTCCATAATCTGGAACATTAAGGCGTCCTTTGGACTGGAAGAACAGCAACACACTCCGAGTACTATAAAAGGCAAAATCATTAGAAGGATTGGGAAGGAGACATCAAGAGCACAAGGCGCATCATTCTAGTCTTTCTCTTGATATTGTAATCCAACATACTCAATACATACATACAGGAGTAGGGTTGTTATTTTCTCAGGAGAAGGCCCGAACCTGTATAAAGATCCCCGTGTCTCCCTCTCTGCGTGATTTTGAGCCTAGGGGTACCCTCGAATCAAACAATCTCTACGTAAGTTCGGTTCTAAAACACCGATACTACTGATTGGTGGATTGACACGGGGGTTAATATTCATGTATGCGCTTATGCATCTATGTTTTCTTCTTACCAGGTCGCACGGGGTTCTTCCGTCCTAATGAGGAATGGGTCACATGCTTATATTCTTGGTGTTGGCACAGTAGATCTAAAGTTCACTTCGGGAAAGATCGTGCGCTCGAAGAACGTGCAGCATGCCCCTACAATAAATAAGAATATCGTCAGTGGTTCCCTTCTATGTCGAGATGGGTTCAAGTTGGTCTTTAAGTCAAATAAAGTAATCGTGTCAAAATTTGGAATCTTTATTAGAAAAGGCTATGAATGTTGAGGCTTGTTCCGTTTCCCCATTTTAGATTTTTGAAATAAGGTTGTGAACCATATTTATGACTCTATAAATGGTGGTAAGGCTAATATATGGTACTCACGTTTATGTCATATAAATTTTAGTTGTATGTCTCGTCTTTCTAGTTTAAATTTAATTCCAAACTTTTCCATAGTCAAATGTTCCAAATACCAAATTTGTGTGCACGCAAAGCAACCTCGAAAGCCTCATAAGACTGTGGAGGAAAGAAATTCGGCAAAATTAGAACTCATACATTCAAACTTGTGTGAGATGATTGGTATATTGACAAAGGGAGGGAAAAGACAATTCATGACTTTAATTGATGATGTCACTAGATACTGCTATGTGTATTTGTTGAAAACAAAGGATGGGGCATTAGAATACTTTAAAACTTATAAAGCTGAGGTTGAGAATCAGTTAGACAGAAAGATTAAAAGAATTAGGTCCGATCGTGGTGGAGAGTATTTTTCTAATGAGATCAATCAGTTTTGTGCGGAACATGGTATTATCCATGAAAGGACACCTCCCTATTCGCCCGAATCCCATGGGGTTGCTGAAAGAAAGAATCACACCTTGACTGACTTGGTGAATGACATGTTAGATACTGCGGGTATGTCTAAAGCATGATGAGGGAAGGCTATGTTGACTGTGTGTCATGTCCTGAGTAGAGTCCCCACTAAAAACAGTGAGGTAACTCCATATGAAGGTTGGAAAGGGAGAAAAACATCACTGTCGTATTTGCGCACTTGGGTGTGCTTGGCGAAAGTCAATGTTCTAATAACTAAAAAGCGCAAATTTGGACCTAAAACAGTGGATTGTGTCTGTCTAGGATATACTCATCATAGTGCAGGCTATAGGTTTCTAGTAGTTCAATCCGGGATATCTGACATTGCAATCAATATGATAATGAAATCCCAGAATGCTATTTTCTTTGAAAATATATTTCCTGTGAAGAATTCACATAGCTCTTCTAGTCAAGCAAATGGTTTAACTCCTGAACCTACCATTCCAATTGAGTATATTGAACACACACATGAACATGTTCATGAGGAGGATGACAGGCTTGTAGCTCCTCGAAGGAGTAAGACACAAAAGATTACAAAATCTTCTGGTGATGACTTCATTGTCTACCTTGTGGATGATGTTCCCAAATCTATTTCAGAGACATATGCATCTCCTGATACAGAGTACTAGAAGGATGCGGTTCGTAGTGAAATGGATTCCATTATCGCTAATGGAACTTGGGAAGTCACCGATCGTCCATTTGGTTGTAAGCCAGTTGGATGCAAGTGGGTGTTCAAGAAGAAACTTAAGCCTGATGGTACAATCGAAAAGTACAAGGCTCGGCTTGTGGCAAAAGGTTATACTCAAAAAGAAGGTGATGATTTATTTGATACATACTCATCTTTTGCCAGATTAACAACTATTCAAGTACTATTATCTTTGGCTGCCTCACATGGTCTTATTATCCATCAAATGGACGTAAAGACAGCTTTCCTCAATGGAGAGTTAGATGAGGAAATTTACATGAATCAGTCTGATGGATTTGTAGTACCTGGACAAGAGGGCAAGGTCTGTAAGTTATTGAAATCTTTATACAGCCTCAAACAGGCACCTTAGCAATGGCATGAGAAGTTCGATAGAACTTTGACATCTGCTGGGTTTGCGGTAAATGAAGCCGGTAAATGTGTATACTACCGCTATGGTGGGGGTAAAGGAGTAATATTATGTTTGTATGTTGATGGCATACTTATCTTTGGGACAAACATTGGTATGATTAACGAGGTTAAATTATTTCTATCCCAAAGTTTTGACATAAAAGATCTGGGAGAGGCTGATGTTATTTTAAACATCAAGTTGATCAAGGTTGGGAATAAGATTACCCTGTTGCAATCCTATTATGTGGAAAAGGTGTTGAGTTGTTTTGGTTATATAGAAATCATGCTCTCTCCAACACCCTATGATCCTAGTCTAATACTTCGAAAGAATCGGAGACTAGGAAAGGACCAATTGAGGTACTCTCATATTATTGGTTCACTCATGTACTTGACTAGTGCTACTCGTCATGATATCTCTTTTGCTGTAAGAAAATTGAGCCGGTTTACCGCTAATCCAGGAGATGATCATTAGCGCGCACTTGAGCGGGTTATACGCTATTTGAAAGGTACAAGGAGTTACGGAATTCACTATACTGGATATCCTGGTGTACTTGAGGGATATAGTGATTCCAATCGGATTTCTGATGCTGATGAGATAAAGGCTACGAGTGGATATGTATTCACTCTAGACGGTGTTGCTGTCTCATGGAGGTCTTGTAAACAGACCATTCTGACAAGGTCAACCATGGAGGTAGAACTCACAACATTAGACACAGCCACTGTTGAGGCAGAATGGCTGCGATAACTCTTGATGGATTTATTGATGGTTGAAAAACTAATTCCAGCTATCCTTATGTACTGTGATAACTAAACAGTTATCATAAAGGTGATAAGCGCAAAGGATAATATGAAATCATCTAGACATGTGAAAAAGCGGTTGAAATCTATCAGAAAATTGAGAAACTCCGGAGTGATAGCTGTGGATTATATCCAAACAGCTAAAAATCTGGCAGATCCCTTTACAAAGGGACTATCACGGAACGTGATTGAAAGTGCATCGAAAGAGATGGGAATGAGACCCACGTGAGTTACACATAGTGGTAACCCAAACCTATGTGATCGGAGATCCTGTGAAAAAGGCCTTGTTCGGAGATCCCGTGAAAAAGGCCTTGGGAAAAACAAACTGTTTGGATAACAGTAGAGTACATTCTTACTTTATATCTCAATCTGTTGGAGATGCAATACTCTAATTACTGTAAGGCAGGATGACTTTGTCTTAATGTGTTTTGAGGTTTAACAGCAAAATATCGTCCTACAGGGTATTCGTGTAAGAACACACCTATATGAGCCTGACTGTTGGTCACAGTCCATGAGATGTGGGTGATCTCTAAGAGACACGGGAGTATGACCTATATGCTCCACCTGAGGAGTAGCTAATCGGTTGCCAAGATCAGTAAAGGCCTTAGGTGAAACTTGTCCGCACAAAACTGCCAATTCAAGGCCCATTGTGTATGTGATGCATGAATAGATTTCACATGGCCTCAGTGTCATGCTGTGTGATAGCCATCGAGCTACATATTATTGTATAACGGTCTATGTACCGACATGTGATGCTTGATATTATCGTCTGTAATTCATTACTAGCTTTTAGGAGTAATTTCTTAGTAGATGAATGCTGTCGTAGACTTCAAGTATGATGGTCAGAGGACAGGAAGCATGGTGATAGAGATCATCATGTTAAGGGCCATGCTATTTCACAGTTTAATTTGATTATCTGTGAATGTTTATTCTTGTTATGATATTTGATCATGATTTATCATTAGATATTTTAATATGGTAGAATAGTATCCCTCAAGAAAAATTAAGTTAATTTGATGTCTTTCCAATTGTTGCGACCATCACGATTTTGAATTGGTAGGTCTACCAAAGTAGGGTGCCATTAACTATCTTAATAGGATGGGGTGGGTGTCAGACACCCACATACATAGTGTTGGTTTAACTTGACAAGGCTATCAAAAGGGTTTTGGGCCTTGGAGCATAGTGTTGGTCGGAAGTGCATGGAGATGTCACCGATCAAATAAGAGTCATATGTGATATGATTAGCAAATGGTTGCTTACCTAAAATCACTAAGTTTCTAGTAGTGATGCCAAAGCTCACTAGGACTTAATGATTTATAGATCTTGAACTCACTATATGTTGTTTGAGGGAAACATGGTTTATAGTGGGATTATCTTTTATTGATTGTTCATGATTAAGTACGGCCAGATCCAGTCTAGTCGTATAGTGATACGACCAGATCCGGACTAGTTGCATGGTGATACGACTGGATCAAGACTAGTCATATGGTGATACGAGCTGGTCGTAGACTGGTCAAACATAACCACCAACATGGGTGTCTAATAGAAGATCTTACATAACCACAGTGCTGATTTTTTGCATATTTTGTTGTAGATCATGGCACCTACTACTTCTTCTGCACCTACCTTTAATTTGTGATCTATTCTTGAGAAAGAAAAGTTGAATGGTTCAAACTTCATTGGCTGGTTTCGTAATTTGAGAATTGTTCTCAAACAAAAAAAGAAGGAATATGTTCTAGAGAGTCCCTATCCCGAGGAATCAATTGCCGATGCTACTCGAGCTGAAAAGAATGCTTATGAGAAGCATTGCAATGACACAGTCGATGTGCACTGCCTTATACTTGCAACAATGAACCCTAAGCTTCAAAAGCAATACGAGACCACAAACGCTTACAATATGATTGTAGGTCTGAAGGGTATATTTCAGGATCAAGCAAGGGCAGAGATGTTTAATACCTCTAAGGCATTGTTTTCCTATAGGCTGTCGGAGGGCAACCCGGTCAGTCCTCATGTGATCAAGATGATTGGTCACATTGAGAGCTTGAAAAAGCTTGGTTTTCCCCTTAGCCAAGAGTTGTCTACTGATGTGATTCTCCAATCGCTCCCTCCGAGCTTTGAGTCTGTCATATTGAATTTTCATATGAATGGCATGGAGAAGTCAATGACCGAGTTGCATGGCATGCTTAAAGGTGCTGAGGAGAGTATCAAGAAAAGTTCCAATCGTGTGATGATGGTTCAAAAGACTACAACCTTCAAGAAGAAGGGTAAGTCGGTAAAGGAAAAAGGCAAAGGAAAGATTCAAGATGAGATCGAGAGTCTCAAGGCTAAGCTTAAGAAGCTTAAACTGGGTCCCAAGCCTGACACGGAATGTTACCATTGTCATGAGACTGGGCATTGGAAGAGAAACTACATGAAGTACTTAGCAGAAATGAAAAAGAACAAAGGAAGTAAGACTTCCAGTTTAGGTATAAATGTTATACAAATTAATCTTGCCACTTCTCCGATCAGTTCTTGGGTATTTGATACTGGATTGGTTGCTCATATTTGCAATTTAATGCAGGGACTGATAAGGAGTAGAAGCTTGGCAAGAGGAGATGTTGATCTTCGTGGGGGCAATGGAGCAAGAGTTGTTGTATTAGCTATTGGCACTTTATCATTAGCTTTAGCCTCAAGATTAGCTATGGAACTAAATAATTGTTATTATGTTCCAGTCTTAAGCAAAAACATTATTTATGCTTCTAGTTTGGGAGAAGATGATTATGAGTTCAGAATAAAGAACAATTGTTGTTCGATTTATTTTGAAGATATGCTTTATGGTCGTGCTCCATTGGTGAATGGATTGTATGTTTTGAATCATGAGGATGAGCCCATCTATAACATTAATGCCAACAGACTTCGACCTAATGATGTGAATCCCACTTTCGTTTGGCATTATCATCTTGGTCATATAAATAAGAAGCGCATGATGAAGCTCTATAAATATGGTCTTCTAAACTTATTTGATTTTGAATCATTTGAAACATGTGAATCTTGTTTACTTGACAAGATGACAAAGGCATCCTTCATGACCAGGGGTGAGAGGGCGAGTGATCTACTAGTTGTAATACATTCAGATGTATGTGGACCAATGAGCACTCCGACCAGAGGTGGTTTTCAGTACTTTATAACTTTTACTAATGACTTCAGTAGATATGACTATGTCTACTTGATGAGACATAAGTCGAAATCCTTTGAAAAGTTCAAAAAATTTCATAATGAAGTGCAGAATCAGCTTGGCAAGACAATCAAATGTCTACGATCTGATCGTGGAGGTGAATATTTGAGCCATGAGTTTGGTGATTATCTAAAGAAGTGTGGAATTGTTCCATAGCTTACTTCGCCGAGAACTCCTCAATGGAATGGGGTGTCAGAATGATGGAACCGAACATTGTTGGACATGGTTCGGTCAATGATGAGACAATCTGATCTTCCATTGCAATTCTGGGGATACGCACTAAAAACAGCGGCTTTCACTTTAAATAGGGTTCCATCAAAAACTGTAGAGAAGACACCATATGAGATATGGACCGGAAAGAGTCCTAGATTGTCTTTTCTCAAGAAATGGGGTTGTGAGGTATATGTCAAACGTTTAACATCTAATAAACTCACACCCAAGTCCGATAAGTGTTTCTTTGTGGGGTATCCTAAAGAAACTAAAGGATATTATTTTTATAATTGGGTTGATAACAAAGTGTTTGTTGCCCGTAATGGTGTCTTCTTAGAGAAAGAGTTTCTTTCCAAAGGAGCCAGTGGGAGCAAAGTGCAACTTGAAAAAAATTCGGGAACCATCTGAAAATGTTTCAACTCCTACCGAACCTCTACAGGATGAACAAAATGTTGTTGAACTGTAGATGAGGTATCAGCCCCACGTAGATCGAAAAGGCCACGTCAATTGCCTATAAGGTATGGGCATGCCGTTTTATTATTGAATAATGATGAGCCTAAAACTTATGCAGAAGCAATGGTGGACCCAGACTCTGAGTCATGAGATGAAGCCATGAAATCCGAAATAAAGTCCATGCATAATAATCAAGTTTGGAACTTGATTGATGCACCTGATGGTATTAAAACTATTGAGTGCAAATGGATTTTTAAGAGAATGATAGATATGGATGGAAATGTTCACATTCAAAGGCACGACTGGTCGCAAAGGGTTTCAAACAAATTCAAGGTGTTGATTATGATGAAACCTTCTCACCCGTCGCTATGCTAAAGTCTATCCAGATCATTCTAGCTATTGCTGCATATTTCTATTATGAGATATGGCAAATGGATGTCAAAACGGCTTTCCTAAATGAAAACCTAAGTGAGGATGTGTACATAACACAGCCTGAGGGTTTTGTCAATCCAAAGGAAGTTAGAAAGGTATGCAAGCTTAATAAATCTATTTATAGATTGAAGCAAGTATCTCAGAGTTGGAACATTCGTTTTGATAAAGTGGTCAAAGGGTTTGACTTCATCAAGAATGAAGAAGAACCTTGTGTTTACAAGAAGGTTAGTGGAAGCAAACTTGTGTTTCTGATCTTGTATGTGGATGGCATATTACTGGTCAGAAATGATATTCCCATGCTTGAATCTATTAAAACTTCATTAAGAAATAGTTTATCAATGAGAGATTTAGGAGATGCAGCATATATTCTTTGTATAAGGATCTATAGAGATAGATCTAAAAGGCTAATTGGATTAAGCTAGGATATGTACATACACAAAGTGTTGAAACCGTTCAATATGTAAGATTCCAATAAAAGTTTCTTGCCCATGGCACATAACATTAATCTTAGCAAGAGTCAGTGTCCTATGGCTATTGATTAGCGAGACAAAATGAGTAGAATCTCATGTGCTTTGGCTATAGGATCTATCATGTATGCCATGCTATGTACACGACCAGATGTGTCGTATGCTTTAAGTGTTACGAGCAGATATTAGTCAGATCTAGGTGAAGGTCACTGGATAGCAGTCAAGAATATCCTTAAGTACTTGAGAAGGACTAATGATGCATTCCTTGTTTATGGAGGTGAGGAAGAGCTTGTCGTAAATGGTTACACCGATGCTAGCTTCCAAACCGACAAGGATGATTTCAGATTGAAATCTGGGTTTGTGTTTTGTCTTAATGGAGGAGCAGTAAGTTGGAAAAGTTCCAAACAAGAAACAGTTGCTGATTCTACAACAGAGTCTGAGTACATTACTGCTTTGGAAGCTACAAAAGAGGCCGTATGGATAAGGAAGTTCATTTGTGAACTGGGTGTTGTATCTAGTGCTTCCAATCCAATGGATCTCTATTGTAATAATAGTGGAGCCATTGCACAAGCTAAGGAGCCTAGATCGCATAAAAAATCCAAGCACATACTTCGACAATATCACATCATTTGTGGGATCATTGAGAGAGGCGATGTGAAGATATGCAAAGTGCACACAGATTTGAATATTTCTGATCCGTTGACAAAGCCTCTCCCGCAACCTAAGCATGAGGTGCACGCAAAAGCAATGGGTATAGGATACCTATATGATTGACTCTAGTATAAGTGGGAGACTGTTGGTGATATGCTCTAGAGGCAATCATAGAGATGATTGTATCACGTCTATATTTATGAGTTAATGAATAAATGTTATTCTATTCCTTGGATAAATCATTTGTTATAAGATTGACAAGTATGTGACTTGTTGGTGAAGCTCTTTTAACTTATATGATGTCATTCTAAAAGTATCACTGGTCGAATGTCATGGTCAGAACACTAGTGATCCTATCAACCAGCACATGTATTGATTGATGACCATGTTTCACCAGCCATGGATATAGGGATATCGAATCAATAATGTGAACACATGTTAGAAAGCATGGGGTTGGATTGACCCACCTTGAGACACTGTTGAGATTGTTATGATTTCATGTGTCATCAGTTGGTCTCAAGCAATGATGATGTATAATCCTTAGACCTGAGATCAGCATGGTTTCCTACATACGTAAGAGTACACTTTGGGGTTGCTAAACGCTACTCTGAACATGTAGAGGAATGTGACTGGTTGGATATGGGATTTGCCCCTCCTAATATAACAGGAGAGATATCTCTGGGCCCCTCGATGTGGTTGGATAAAGAAAGTGCATGGCCATGCCACTAGTGGTCGAAGTGTTCGACTACGTGAAGTTATCCGACACTTGACCGAGAAAGTATTGAACAGTCCATGGATGACATAACATCTCACCTGGAGTTCAACTAGATATCATGAGGCAAAGGGAGAATACACGAGAAGGTCTTTTCAGTTCGATCAGATACGGACTAGTCATATAGAGATACGAGCTGGTCGTAGACTGGTCGAACATGATCACTAAGTGGTTGAAACCTAGTCGTAAGGAGTTATGAACTGGTCGAGACCAAATATGAACTGGTCATATTGAGATACGAGCTGATCATTAGTGATACGGACCTAGTCGTAGATCATATTGCATTAAGATTCGTTCGATATAATTCGTGTGTATTCAGGAATCGTCATGTTCTCCTAGGAGCCGCTGACGATTCGTGATCGAAAAGGACTTTCCATTTAACATCCTAAACTTTGGTTTGTGTTTCAAATGTATAAAAGTTTCGGAGTTTTAAAAATTCTGTTGAAACTCATAAGTTTGCTCTCTATTTTACAAAGTTTGTTTTAAATTTCAAACTTTTGACTTGAAATCAAGTTTCTTTTAGGTTTCAGAAATTTGTGTGTACAAAAGTCTCTCGAAATAATTTTGTAAAATACTAGATTTGTTAAATGAACTATAGGTAAACATCCATCCTTTACTACTGAGCCTAGGATTATATCAGTTGTGATTTAGAGCTCGAAGGATGGGCTCTAGTCACTATATATTTTAGTATGCGAGTTGTTGTCGCTTAGCCATGCTTAGAACGGTAGTATGGGGATCATCGCTTTGGCTATGGTCATTACAACATCACTTTAAATACTTGAGTCAGGGTACTCATGAATATATCATATTTGGAAAAACTAAAACTGAAAATAAAAAGGATTTAGATTTGGGCACATGGTTGATAGTGTGATTGTTGGGTGTGTGGTTGTGTGCCCGAGTCAATAAGGAACGAACATCTTGTTACACTAAACCAAGCATTATTGCATGCAACCACATGAGGGTATTGGGAACACCTCTTGACTTAGTACTTTGGGGTGTGTTAATTAATGAGTCGCCGGTGGTAGGTATAGGAAGATAAAAGAAATGTGTTATGTTGTTGTTGGGCCTGTGTAGGGTGGGTTCCAGGTAGGTTTGCTCACCCGAGGAGCAACGACAGTATTAAGTCTGACCAATGTCTCCGACACAATGTATGAGTCCTCTGTGGGAGCCCGGGATGGGCGTTCGCGGAGGGTTAACCCCCATACATGTGATTCTTAATTAGCTCACTCCATTGGAAAGCGTCTCGTAGGATTTAGCCTTGCGGGCATACCTAAGGAAATGTGCTCTATAGCTTGGCAAAAAGGTGGTCTGACATGTGAGTAAAGTTGTACACCCCTGCAGGGTTTAAACTATTCGAATAGCCGCGTCCTTGGTTACGGACACGCTTGGAGAGCTCTTTCGAGAGTTAGACTATAACATTTTGATAAAACTTGAGAATGGGTGGTACGAATGGGTAATTCATGCTATTATTGTGGTGACTATGGGAAGTCACCTCCAGGATGATATCTATGTTTATATTGTTGTCTCACTGCTATTTGATCAATTAAAATCTGATTTGATAAACTGCCTTCAATCCATTACAATATTGCAAATAAAATATTGCTTTATGCTGAAAATAAACCATATAGCCATCTCCATTGAATCAAGCTTGCATGTAGCTATGTATAGGTTTGTTAATCGTAAGCCTTTCAAGTACATTTTTGTACTCAACTGTATTGTCTATTTGCTGCAGAGGAGGTTGACCCCCAAGGGGTTAACGTTTGTGAGACCGACTTCGACTTCGACGACTAGCTTGGGCATTTCTAGTCGGTTGCCTTGTGGGTAAGGGCAGCCAGTTGGCTTTCGGTTTCAGCCATCTTATGGCAGGAGTTTCCGCTTCAATCTTTACTCTTTTGTATGAACCTTGTTGTATGTTAAACATGATGTGAACTATGAACTCTTCGGTAATGTGAAAACTTGTGTATGGAAGTGATGCTTAATTTTTGTACGGTGTATGTGTACTGCAGTTCTGGTATGTACATATACACCGAGAGCGGGGGAAATTTGATTTGTAATACTAGGACCAATGGAAATGTTAAGTATTACAAATTAAATTGCTCGGCGGCTCTCACATTCTGAGTCACAATCGATTGCGCATGAACCTAACGGGTCACACACTTAACGGGTTGGAACAAACCAGTACGGATATGATTCATCAAACATGTTCGGATAGGATCCGTCACGGATACTATATAAGGAGATGCTTGAGGCCATTGGGAAGTAAGAGAGCGGTGAGGTCGAAACGTGAGAACGAGAGATCCACTAAATCCTTAGCCGCCATCTTCTTGAGAGAGCTTTCTCGTGTGAGTTGGTGCTAGCACACCGGCGTACGAAGTTCCTTCCCTGGACATGTGGATACCGTAGAGGCGCTACTGCGGTTGTTGTTGTGCTTGAGGACGATCCACGATCTTCACAAGGAACTGTAGAGGTTGCCAGAGGAGACGACCGACTTGCGAGGACGCTGGACGATCATCTACGATCACTACATCGGCATGCTCTTCGTTGGACCAGGCTGCTCCAACCCTTCTTCCGCTGCACTGCGCGTCTGGTAGTAATGATCTATGATCTCTTGCTTGCATAGTATCCTAGTTTACGTGGTAGAATTTTTGAATTGTCAGCTAGCGTAGCCTACCCGTATCGAATACGGACGGATAATGGCTCTGCCATATTTGTTTTTATTTTTTTTCCCGGATGCGGATACGAATATGGATACCCCGGATACGAATACGGATGCGAATAATATCGAATACGAATACAGAGCGAATATGAATCGAAACGAATACGGTCACAGATATTTTTTCGGAACATGAAAACCCCTTAAATTGCATGCCATAAATTAACAAAAGCATATAACTAGTTTGTTTGATGCAAACATTCATGAATTGTTCATATTTTCAGCAACCGCACATAAAATTGGCAATTTAGCACTAGCAAGGTGCATTAATTACTTCATCAAAAACATAACACTTAGTATACCACATTTAGCTCATAAGCAAGAACCTTTCAAGATCTGCATCAAGATCATCATCACTCATGCAAATAAATGCCTCGTCTATTTTACGCCGGTTATTTCTAACGCAACCGATTATTTATTTAATTTGGCAGAGTTCTATCGGTGGTGACTTTATTTATAAAGTCCTGGATTAATTTTACAGCTTTTTTTGCCTTTAATTTCTACCGATCCGGTCTACTGCTATTTAATCGTACGCGGCTTATACATATGTTTGGTCCAATAATTACATAGTGTTGATATTTATTAATACTAGTGCTTATTCTACTACTAGATCTATTACGATTAATCTTTACTAAAATTTACCTAATTGCCTAATTTTCCATTTTCCCCTAATCCTTTTTCCTAATTTCTTTCTTAATCTCTCTCCTTTTCCCCCTAATCTCCTTTCTCTCTCCACCCTATCCTTTCCAGCCGAAAGCATCCGGCTCATCTCTTCTTCTTCCCCATTCTTCTCACTTCATTTTCTCCACCATTTCTTCTCCTTTCCCCCATTGTTTCTTGATTGAGCAGCGGCTCATGCTCCCAAATTTCTGTCTCCGTCGTCACGCCGCAGCCTTATGCCTCTCTAGGTCGCCCACACCCTCGCTCTCGACCGCACCTGAGCTCACCAGCCGTCGCCTCCGGTTGCCGTGAGGGATGGGCGAGACTGACAACGACACCTGGCATTTGTGGAGAGTGGAGACTGGACTGGAGTAGCCAAGTGGCGGTGTCGCTGGCATGGCGCCTGTGGCCTGTGGGGGTTGTGGAAGAATTGAAGAAGTCAGGTCTCAAGGACGAAGCAACCCCAAGTCTAAGTCGAGACTGTGCTAGGCCAGGCTGGGCATTGGGCTGGGCTCAGCAGATCAGCCTGTTCTGATATTCCGGATATCCGGACGTGGTGTTATCCGGATAAGCCGTACTCATATCCATATCCGCCGGATAGCATGCCTACAGTATTCGTTTCCATTTACGACAAAAAAATCCGAATCCGTTTCCGATGCAAAAATTATTCGAGAAAAATTCGATCCGAGACCATCCGATCCGTTTTCACCCCCTACATATCCCTTCAATTATAACAATCACAAAAGTGCGCATATATCTAACTGTAGCACCACTGTTCATCATCTGATCTCACACGTTGATCCAACGATTGAGACATAGCCCTAATGCAGAGACAGTAGCACCTCTGAATTTAGCTCTTGAATACAGATGACCCCTTTTCGTCATTTTATGATGTATCCTTCACTGCCCTACTAATTGATGGATGGACTTTTTGGCCGTATTAGCGTGATTTCGTTTCGTATTTACAAAAATAGCCACAGTGATTTTTTTTTGGTGCAAAACTAGCACCCGACAAAGACGATCACGTGTGGTAGGCACCGCCAAGATCGCCGTCTTGATAGCATCCTACTGCCGCCACGTGTTTAGGGTTAGGAGGATTAGTGTTTAATCCGTAATTAGGGTTAGGGTTTAATCCAGTTTCAGCAATTTCTGTTTGAATTTTAAAATATAGCAAACAACTTCAAAAATTATGAAATTTTACGTGGAGCCTTCCGACACATTATACTTGCTTGTGTAAATTTGCCATAATTTTATTCGTCCAGAACCGCCACGTGCTCTCTCCCCTGATTAGTGTTTCAGTTTCATCCTCGCCTTTATGTTTCACCTAAAGCTCCACCAATCAATTTGTCTTTCTTTTCCACCGAAAGCTCCACTAACCAATCTTATCATCCCGTCACATCTTTCTATTCCATGTAATTTTTGTCTGCCGCATGCAAATTAAAACCAATCGCGCGTGAGGAAGGATTTCCTCTCGGCTATAAATTAGCGAGCGACGAGCGTGATTTCATTTTGCAGTGGCTCACTCGCTCTCTCTTTCGGTTGCTTTCTGTGTTGATTATATTTTTAGGGACATTTTAGTCTTATTAACCGCCCTCATTATAAGCTAATTTAGCACGTAATTTTTATCTTTGTCGATTTTTTTGTTGTTTTTAAATTATTTATTAACTGTGCACTTAAGTAGTTATGTGCTAGGTTTACCAATTTACCAAGAAGCGTACTGCTAGGTTCGTAAATTATTCATTAGAAGATAATTTACCTATTGTTACATAAATAATTAGTTCTAAATCCGTAATTTGTAGCTAAGAAAATGTCATGCGATGCACTTACCGCTGGTGAGGTTAATTAGTTACGAAATAATTAGTTTGTATTAATTAATTATTTTTAAACAATTAGAAAATACGAAAATAATGAAAGAACGCACTGCTAGTTATTCATACAACTAATTATTTCGTGGTAGTTCATAATGACATGTAAGTTTTTCAGTTGAAATTGTGTGTCATGTCTCTATTTGTACGTAAATAATGGTCAAGGTATAGATGGCCAAGATGATGGATACTGCTATAGGCACACAGAAATTTGGTATCAAGAAACATAGTACAAATTTTGTAGCAACTAATTAAACACACCTACATTCTCTGTGCTTTAGTTCAACATAGAGTTTCTCGTCTAGAAAACGTTGCACACTAATAACTTGCTGGGCCGGAGTATTCCAATTAGGGCATCTCAAATAGTTAGAAATAATCATGTCTCTAACACATGCTACATCATTTTTAGAGACAACATCTCCAATAGGTAGCCACTAGCTAGGCCTGTTCAAATGTCGGGTAGGCGGCTTGAAAAGCCCGATGCATAAGCAGGCGGGCAGAGCTACCGAAAATTCGTTTTTAAATTTAAATATATTATTTTAATCATTTTTTGGAATAAAAATGTATTATTTAATTCATTTCCAGGATTTAAAAATAGATTTTCATTTTTTATTGTGTTTATTCTAGATTTCGGGCCGGAATTCTAGTCCTAAGTCTGGCCCAGACAGTGTCGGGCTCGGGCCGGGTCGCCCTTGAACAGGTCTATCTCTAGCACACTCTCCAATATTTACATTTTATAATTTTTCTTTAAAATGAGCCTACATGTTAACTAGAGTAGATTAATGTATCATGTCTTGTTTCACGCACACGACAGTCTCTTCAGGAAGAGACGACCTGTGTTCTCTCTCCTCCACGCAGGATTTTGTTAACATGTTATAGCTAAGAGACAACAATAAATACACTATTGGAGATGCCCTTAGCGCTCCCAACTTACCTCATGCTTATTTCACACCCCCGTGCACAACTTTCGAAACACAATATAATATCACTACAAAATTTTAACCTCTTTTCAAAACATGGGAGCTATATAGTAGGAAGTTCCGGAGGAATAAAACATTCACTCACATTAATTGCACCAATGCCACGTAGAGTACTTCCGTTGATACGCCTCAGGGCATCTTCAATAATGCCACTTTACCTGTCTCTAAGGTTACCACATAGATTTTTTGGTGACGTGGAGGAGAGTGAAAGAGGAGAGAGAATGAGATCGTCCTCTCACGAAGTGACGAAGCAACAGGCGCATCACGCGAAAGAAGACACTCGCGATGAAACGTTTTGCTGTTGGAGCGCTGTCGTCGTTTATTCACGCGAAACAAGGCACTTGATTCATCTAAAGCTTAAATGCTTGTGAGGCTTTAAAGAGACAGCTCAAGAGACAATGAATTAGAATATTTGTCTCTAAAATTGTCTTAAGATGATATGAAAGGCGTTAGAGACAGCCTAAAAGACAAAGTATTGAACATGCCCTCATCCCACCAAAAATCTCGCATCTTGTTGGTTCAACACCGGGTACATTTACTAATACCTAGAATTCAGTTGTTGCCACCAACCACATAGCATCATTTACATAAAACAACTCCACACAGAAACCAACTTTTGACCTTTCTTGCTCCAAAAACATTCAACTTCCGCCAAAAATAAGAAAATTGCCAACTCCCGCAGCGTTGAAATCTTACTACTTACTACATGGTACTAAATGACCATCCAAACATTCCAAACACACATTAACCATAAAACAGGGCAATAAGAAAGGATGATTGAAACACAGTAAGGTCATGTACAATGGGCTTACATCAGTTGTCTATAATCTCTGTCACGTAGAATTTAAGCTGATGTGGATGAAAGAGAATAAAGAGAGAGAAATGTGTTGTCTCCATTCCTATAGCCGACTGTATCACTAGAACTAAGGAAATCATTAAAATGTTATGTGATCTATAAAGACAAGTAAAAAGACAACAACTGTCTGTACCATTATATGAGCGGTCTTTAGTGCTGTCTACAAGTGACATGTGGAGTTGTTATAGACAACAGCTGTCTGTACCATTATACATGACCTAAGTATGAGTGAATGAATTGTCAAATGACTCATTCGACCTGTATGTAACGTATTCCTTGAAACAACCCTGAAGTTTGCAAATTTTAAAAGTTTTTGAAGCTTTTGCTTGATTTTTTAAATCTTTCCCAATTCAGAAATTTCCCTCGGTTTTTCGCTTTCTTTTTCGGGCATCCCCGTTTCCCTCAGCCGAAAATGGCTTTTGCTCCCGGGCGCTACCCCCTTCGTCCTCCCCGTGCGTCACTTCCCCGACACCATCACCGTCGGGACTGCCTCTGTTAGCCGCCACCTCGCCTCGCCTTGAATGTGGCACGCATCTCCACCGCCACCTTGCTCGCCCTGGCGCCGCCCACAGCCGCCCAACCACGCATGGCCAACCACGTCGCGCCCGTCGCACCGCCTCCCTACTCCCCACCACCTCTCCAAGCCTATAAAAGGCCACCCTGGCTCGCTTTCTCCCTCATCCTCCCACCCCAACACCTCCCCAAACCTCCATCCCCTCCGCCGCCGACCAATTTTGAGTTTCTCCTCGCCGCCCTTCTCCTCTGTCGAAGGTGAGCCCGAGGTGAAATTCGTCGATCCCTCTCCTCCCCTTCCCTCCCACCTCCAGCAGTGGCTTCACCGCACCACCGCCAACCTTTCCCCCAACCTCCCTCACTCTTTTACCCACTTGGCGCCACAGACCGCCCCTGCCTCGTGCCAGGCGCATGGCCGCCGCCCCCACCTCTACACCTCCCTGCTCCTCAAACCCCCCAAAATGAGATCCTCATACCTCGTGACTCCTGCACCCTTCCTGTCATTGGTCACCGGAACATTGCCAACCCCAATCGGCCATGCCCGGCCACGGCCAGTGTGGCCGAAAGACTCAAAGCCATCCGGTCAACAGTAAAGGCCTAAATGGCCTTTGGGCTTGGCCGACAAATGGGCTAAGCCTATTTCTATTCGGCCCGGCGCTGTTTTCTTTCGGCCCAAACATTGTTACTGTTCCAAAAACAGTAAAGGTAATTACTGGTCACAGTAATACTGTTCATAATTCAAAACAGTAAATCAATTTATTGTTCATAAAAAAAACTATTATTGCTCATTTTCATAAACAGTAGACCCTGATTTCTATCCATAACCAATTTTGGTAGATGAATAGTAAAAATATTACTATTCATTATCCGGCACTTTTCACCCCGAAACCCTAATTTGACATATTGTATCTGTTTCGACCGTTCCGAGCCCGTAAATCCAAATCTCAACTCTGTTCAGTCCAACTGAGCACCAAATAAATTCCTACCACTCCACTCCACCTTTCTCTTTTAGTTCTTTTTCGATGTATTTACTTGCATGTTGTTCCCAACTTATTCCTTGTCGAGCCGGATTTTATTTGGATTATTTTGTTTTATTTTGCATTAGGTCACAACTTCGACGACCAGACTATAGAAAACGCCGGACAGGATAAATATCTAGAAGACTGTGTGCAAGGAGGCAAGTCGCATTCTTTGATCATTTTGAGCCTATAATTCATATATTTATTATTACTTTCATTGTTGTATTTGTGCCAATTACTTTAAATATTCAAATAATACTTTTGAATGCCATGATAAATCGATAAATCCCATTACCTCACATACAAACCCACCTTGCACTTGTAGGCCATATTCACCTTGACAAGTTTAAAATCATTTGTAAGCCATATTCACCTTGACAAGTTCACATAAAATGTTAGCTATATAAGTAGCTTTGTCACACAATGTATTTATAAAACCATCAAAAGAGTATTGGTTGTTCGCCAATGGTTTTTTAGGAAGTTGAGGGTTGTGTCCAAGGAGTTGGACAACTCAATAGACTTGTGTTAAAAGTGAGTTGAAGGTGAGGCCTAGAGGGTGGACAGCCACGTGTTGGTGTTGGTCCATAGCCTCACTGTATGACAGGTAAGGACAAAAACCTTGTGCCAAGTAACAGACACAGAAATCGCTCAACCACAGGTGTGGTCATTCCTCCCTAGTTTAGTACATTGTTCCTCTGATTGAATATCTACAGAATCTAGAATGGGATGGGAGTGGGCTATTAAGGGACGCTCACTGGTCTACACAACAGTAGGTGCTGTCAACATCGGGGTGCAAGTTCCACTGTTGGCCAGTGGTCTCCCGAGGGTTGTATAATCTATAGACTTACCAGGTAGAAGCTAGAAAGGTTGAGCAGTGGAAACAATCTTGTTATCTTAGCTCAGTCGCACGCTAACATGTTGCGTGTATATGTTCTGACAGTATGAGCTTAAGGTATCTTGTGGGTAAAGTTGGGCAACTCTGCAAAGTGTTTAATCAAAAGTATTCGAATACGTCGTGCTTCCTGTTAATGAAGCTGTGTTAATGGGTGATTCGAATACAGAGGCATAAGTAGAGTTTTTAAGATGATAAGTTGGTTTGTGCAATTGTTGAAAAACCCATGATGTTATTATTTCTTATTATTTTACTGTTTTAAATACAAAATACATCCACATATACCTGTTATGGTAAAATTGTACCATTCCTTTGATAATCCTAGCATGTAGTTAATTAGGATTTCAATGTGGCTTGTTGAGTACGATGGTAGTACTCATTCTTGCAATATCTGCAAAACATCTACAGAGGAAACCTGTGAAAATGCAGAGGATCATATTGAGTAGGATTTTGGTGGACCCACAGATGGAAGCCACTACTGTTATTAGGTCTCGACCGCGCACAAACGTGCCTGTGGTTTGAAGTTCTTTTGTCTTGTATTATATTAACTCTGGGTTTGGATGCTTGTATCAGGTTAAAACTGGCTGTTAAGCTTTAAAATTATGTAATAAAAGTCTGGTTTTTGTTGTAATCAGAAGCTTGCTTGAGATACTACGTACTTCGCAGCTGCACATCTTGGGTGGTTGTAAAGAGTTTAACGGTGAAAAGTTTCGCAAGATGCGAGTAGCAACTAGCAACAGGGGGTGCAAACATCTGACTGACGGACCGAAAGCTTGCGAATCGAATATGGAAGGGATAAATGGGTATCCGACAAAAGTCTGGAAAACAACCTTGAAGTCGAAAACTAGACAGCATAGAACCTCGACGTTTGCGACAAAATACCCCCTACCGATTCCACCCTGGTTTTGTGCTGACGTGGAGGTCCACCTGGCATCCTAACACACGGCTCTATAACACGCAGGCGGCTCAGCCTTTCCCATTCGCGCACGGCGTTTGTGGAAGAGGAAATCCCCTTCGTCCCGAGAAACCCTAGGTTAGGAAATTGTGTCGGCGTGGTGCATGGCAACTTCTGGGAGCTCAACCACGTCATGGTGGTCAGTTGATTCCTCAATGGTCGGCGTCGGCGATGGGAAGTTTTCCTCCCCGGTAAGGTACAAGGAGGGTCCGCTTGATTATAAGCCAGCTGTCCGTTGCAATTGCGGGGAGAAGTCGGCTAGATGGGTCTCTTAGAGTGACGCGAACCCAGGGAGGAGGTACTTTACCTGCGCGAAGGCTCGGGTGAGTGTTCTTGTGGTCGGCGTAGTGTGTTCTTGTGGTCGTCATGTTCTGTGGTCGGTGTTCTTGTGTGTTTGTGTTCTTGTGTTCTTTCTGCAGGCTATTTGATTTCTTCTCAATTTCGGGCCATTGCGGTCATCCTGTTCTATGGTTGTCCTGCCACTTGTTTGATTTGTTCTCAATTTGTGTAGGTGGGTAGTTGCAATTTTTGAAGATAGTATGATCCGGAAGCCAGTGATTTTGTTAACCAGGACTTGTTGGATTTGTGCGATCGTGTAAGGGCTTTGAGGAAGGAAAACAAGGAATTGAAGGCCTCGGCTAGCGATAAACAGGCCAAGGAAGAGGCGTGTGCTAAACTGAGGGGATTACTAGTTGCAAAATCAGAGGAGTGTGCTAAGTTGAGGAGAATTGTGGTCCAAAATGAGGCTGCAATTGTTCATCTTAGTGATAGAGTCAAAATGGTAGAAAATAATAGAATGTTGATCATCTCAGTGTTTGCATGTACTGTCTTTATTGTAGTTGGCTTCATGTTCTGGTATAAATGTTGTTAGTTTGTTGATGTAAGTTCTGAAACTGAATGCTTACTACAATGGAAATGTCTTTTTGGATTGCTTGTCAGCATCATCTATGAAAGATCACTTGAATGGAAAATATTTCAAGTAACATACTGCAAACACATTCCTACGATTGCCAGGAAATGTCATTTTGGATTGCTTGTCAGCGTCATCTTTCAAAGATCACTTGAATGGGAAACATTTCAAGTAACACATTCCTATGATTGCCAGTACAGACACATTGCCATTACCAGTGCAGACAAGCAAGAGACAAGTTCATTAATGCAAGTACAGACAAGTACACATGCTGCATAAGCATAAGTTCACAGACTGCATAAGCATAAGTTCACATACTGCATTAGCACAAGTTCAATAATGCAAGTACAGACAAGTTCACATATAGATAAGTTCACTACCATACAGTCAAGTTGACATACTACATAAGCATAAGTTCACAGCCGGTTACAGAAAAGTTGAAAATGCATAAAAGTTCACATCACATACACACACATTGCTACAGACTTTCACTGCTTGTTGTCGTTAACATCACTAGTGGACATCAGGAGCTTCGGTAGAGTTGTGGACCTCTTTTTTTGAGGTTTCTTCCTTGGTGGCTCTTTAGCACTGACATTAGCTAAAGCATGACCAGAGGATAGTTGAATTGTGGCACATGAACTGGCCTGAGAAGTAGGGACAATAGCCTCTAGCCTTATAGATGCAGAACCACCTTTTGCTGTTGTCACACTAGCCTTAGCAGATGACTTGATGATCATTTCATTTGACACACCAGACTACAACAACACATGAACAATGCTAAGTCTTAGAACTAAGTAGGGTCAAATATATGTAGTAAATTTGAAGATGCTTACATGCTGGATTGTAGTTGTATAATTTTGTGAGTAGAGAGCCCCAATGCACTTCTTCTTGCCCTTTGAGTTGGCAGGTAGGCTTGCCTTTTTTTACCAACACTTGCAGAGCTCTGTTGTGATCCTTGCATCATTACCTGAGGACAATTTATAATGTTAGAAGAAGATATGTTCTGGTGCATTAGTGAAGCAAGAGTGACACATTACCATGGCAGATGGTACTGCAGGAGGGATATCTTTCGGTACAGCTCTTGCACTTGTATTAGATGCACACAATGTTTCTTTCCTCTTTGAGCAAGAAGATATGTTGTGGCCTGTCCCTTTGCAAAATCTGCACCTAATGATAGTTCCCACTTTTGAGACTCTTGTGGCCTTGGGCTTCTCATGAGGCTCTCTTTTCCTTTTCTTCTTTGGCCTGCCTGGCATCCTAACATATTTTGGGGCTTGTGGTTGTGGCCTCTCGGATGTGGGCCAACTATGCATACCTTCCACAGGCTCTAGGCAGTGCTCATATGTCTCGTTGAACTCATTAACTGAGTAACAGGAGGCTATGTAATCATCTAGCTTGTTGGTGCTATAGTGTATGCATGATATGGCATGACAACATGGCAATCCTGACAATTGCCAATATCTACAAGAGCATGTTTTGTTTTGAAGGTTTACTGTAAATCTGTGATCACGATGCTTGACTTCAAATGAATCTTTTCCATTGAATATTGCATAGCAATACCTAGATTCATTTATATATGCATTGAGTTTCTTCAAAATGTTGGGGCATATGATGCCTTGCCACTTGTCTGCCTTTGTTCTATTCAATTGGATTCTAACGATGACCTTACAGCTAATGGCCTCTAGCATACTAATTATTGGTAGAAACCTTACCTCAACTATCCATTTGTTGAAAGATTTACACATGTTGTTATCCACAGAATCACAGTTAGAACCTAACCTAAACCAAACCCTGCTCCAATGGTGTGGGTCAGTGTTCATCAACGCCTGAGCCCCTTCATGTGTGCTTTGGGCCAATTTTGCCTTGGCCAGGTTGAAAAGGCCTATGCAAGATGCCTTGGCACATCTCCAGAACTTTCTCTACCACTCCCTATCCTTGAATTTATTCCTCTAGTTGTCATAGATATGTCGAGCACAATTCCTGTTCTCGGCATTAGGGACCCAGGTTTGAACAACATTCAAAAGTCCCTGCATTTGGCCCATAGTTAGTTAGCAACACATTATGCAGTACATAAGTAATGAACATGCAATTAGTTTGACAATTTCACTAACCTTTTGCTGATCAGAGATGATCACCCATCCCTCACCATCCATAACCCTTAGATCTTTGAAAAGCAGATAACAAAACTAGTCCCAACTATCATTTGTCTCCTTCTCCACAGCTGCCCAGGCTATGGGAAACATTTAGTTGTTTGCATCCCTTCCCATAGCACAAAGGAGTTCACCATTGGTAGCTCCTTTGAAGAAGTAACTATCTAGCCTAATGACCTTCCTACACCCAGCTATAAAGCCATTCTTCCATGCTTCAAGACAGATGTACATTCTTTGGAATGTGGGGATCTCAACATCATTGCCAAGCTTCACCACTACTGTGTTGCCTGGGTTGCTCCTCAACAGTTCTAGCTAATAGTCAAACACTCTAGAGTATTCATCTTTGGTTGCATCCAGGATCCTTTGCATCACTATGTGCTTGCTCTCTTGTATTTTGGGATGCTGACATCTGCAAATATTTCCTCCTGTATTATGGCTTTCATGCTCTGCACACTCCATGTAGGGTTTGCTCTAATCAAATTCTCATATTTGTCAGCAATCCTTCCTGCAATTACAAACTTGTTGTCTCTTCTTGGAGGATATTTGTGCATATCATTGAAGCTGGTGATTTGCTAGCTAGTACTTCTAGTGTTACTTGCCAACAGACAAAACCATGGACATTGTTCCCAATCACACTTTGCCCTTACTCTGTCACTCTCATCCTGTGGGCCAAACCATATTTGATGATTGCTTCTCTGAACAACCGCTTGTCTCCAAATTTCATTCATAGGGAGAATGTTGGCACATGCCTCTTTGGGTCAAACCTAGGGTACTTAGACTCCTTCCTCACCAACTCTCCTCCACTGTCTACCTCATCAAATGAGTCATCATCTTGACTGCTGTCAACATAAGGAGTTTCATTACCCTCCTCTTCTACTTGTCCCCCATCTGCACATCTTGACTGTATAGGGGGACCTTCGAAGGGCATATAATCAAGATTAGCTATTTCACCAGCCTTCATCTTCTTCTTGAACTCTTTGAATTGCTTCATGATATCTAATGCTTCCTCATCTTCCTCTGATGTACAATAGTCACCAGGAATGTAGTCACTGTCAGAGCTCGCACCATCCTGTTGCCTCTGCATCCTCTCCACTACGTCTAATTCCATCATTTTCTGCTCTGGTGTTCCAGTCAAAATGCTTATTTCCTTGGAGTCAGCAATGGTGCAGTCATCGTTATCCTCTGCTCCTAGAGATATTGCCTCAATCTCATCCTCGTAGTCACTATCTTCCTTCTCAGCTTCATCTTCAGAATCCTCTACAGCTATTGGTGCTTCCACATATATTTCGGCAACACCTCCTTCCACAATACAATCAGATATTGTCTGGCATGCCTTGTCGTCTACCAAAACCCTCAACCCATTGCCCAAATCTTTCCCTGAAAACAACCAATGCAATAACATCCCTTCAACAACATCGTAGTGCTCCTTGAGGTGTCTATTGATCTCTGGTAATGACATATTATCACGTTCTATGTAAGACATTCCTTCCGACCCACCGCAGTATACCATCATTAATAAACTCGCCATTAAAGTGAAATCTAAACGGGAGAGTGTTCATAACATCCATCCCTACATGCATGCAACTAGCAAATTACGACAAGATAAACTCTATTTGTTCTTGTAAGCAGAAATACATGTCGGAACTAATTAGTAAGATCCATTCGAAATCTCTAATTTAATATAGTAACTGTCGGCTGCATAATTTTGAATGCTGTAAATCCCCAAATTCCCACGAACCCTAAAATCTCTAAATCCCCAAATCCTCATGAACCCTAAAATCCCTAAATCCATAGAACCCTAAAATTCCTAAATCCCGAAATGCATCAACACTCACATTCACGATTTTGTCGCAGATCTGCGATGGCCTTGCACTATTGAATCATCAACTCCCTTCAATCGACCGTCGCCGCCCTCAGCGCAACTCCAGTTGGCGCCTCCCGACCCGTGCCGCCACCAGAGCCCAGTTCAGACGAGAGCGAGCGCGAGAGTGAGGGACTTGTGCCAGCGCGAAGAAATTGGACCATCACGCCTCGGCCTTCTCGATTAGTGCCTCCCGACCAGCAGCTACAGAGCCTAGTTCAAGATAGAGCGGCGAGTGAGACTTGTCTTGTGAAGAAATTGGGCCGCACCCGTGTTATACAGAGCCTCGTCAGCTTAAGGGTGCCAGGTGGAACTCCACGTTAGCACAAAACCATGGTGGAATCAGCGTGGGGGGATTTTGTCCGGTTTGTAAATATCAAGGTTTTATGTTGCCTTATTTTTGACTTCAAGGTTGTTTTTCCAAATTTTTGAAAAGTTCGATGCTAAAAAGTAGACCTTTTCCGATACAAAATGACCTCGTCCGTATTCGCTCGGATTGTGTCCCCAGCACCAACCGCATCGCACGGCGGCCGCCAGACTCGAACCGAGGAACCCAAGAGCATGGCCACGGCTGCACCCCGACCCCAAGCACGCGGCCACGCGGCCACGCGACGCCGAAGTGTTTGAGTCTGAGTCCTGAGACACATCCCCACGGCCAAGGGCCGAAAGACCAAACACCGACCCGCACCGCACATCTCCTCACAACTCAACCCTCCCTTCCCCTCCCCTCCCACCCTCCACGCCGACCACTCCCCACCCTCCCGCTGCCGCCGCCGCGCCCTCGCTCCACGGCCGGACCGATCCGTCGCTTGCTCAGGGTTTGGCCCGCCCGCGATTCCACCGATTTGGCTCGATTAGCGCCGAAGGCGGCTGCTCCGAGCCCGCCGCCGCCACCACCGCTGTTGGCTGCTGCTGCTGCTGGTTTCTGCGGTCGGCTGCCGTTGTGCCGGGAGCTAGGGTTTTGGCTCGGACGGGTTCGCCCCATTGGTTGGCGCGCGCATGGGGATGGTGCCCAACGGGCTCCTGCCCAATGCGTCGGCGGGGGTCACGCGGCGGCTCGACCCCGAGCGGTGGGCCGTCGCGGAGTCCCGGACCGCCGAGCTGATCGCGCGCATCCAGCCCAACGCGCACTCCGAGGGGCGGAGGCAGGCTGTCTACAGCTACGTGCAGCGCCTCATCATGAACTGCCTCTCGTGCCAGGTATAACAATGGCACTCGTAAGCGTGGAGTAAGTAAAGTTGTTTCGTGTTGATTGCTTGTGGCATTGCAGTGTGTGTAGCTAAACGGAATCGTTATGATATAATTGAGCAGACTAATGGCACTGGAACGAAGAGGTCAATGGACTGTAACTGATTCTTTTATACTTTTTTCTTCATAAGTTATTTGTCTGAGCAAGCAACGCTTATTATACTAATTACTCGCATAGAACAATGGTGCTTTATTTGGTAGTTGTGCTATTGTTCGAAAGTTCAAAAGAATTTGCTTCCGCTAATCACTCGCACAGAAAAGCATGATGGAATCTTATCGCTATTCGATAATTTTTATTCTTCCTTATCTCTTCCACTCTTTGATAACTTGTTTACAAGCCTCGAGTTCTCATCTGATGGAGATGATTGGCCAGAACTAAACTGTGTTTTGGGAGAAGAGTATGATGTTGAGATCTTTGATAGTGTCTTATCGTACTGTCTTTCACTATAACATCCATTTCCCTGCAACATGGGATGCGGAAGACTAGCTCATGCCATGTTAATGAAGGCTTGTGGTACTACAACATTGACCTTAGCAGAAGATGATATTACGATACGCAAAACCAGCATGTCTTTCTCAGAAGATATTGAATAATCCTGTTTCAGAGTCATAGTTTGATAGCCGTATGTGGCTGTCCTACTTACTGGGTTCTGGCACACCTGACAGAATGAGCATTTGTAGTAGGTGCAGTGGGAGATACCAGTGTTGAAATAGTTCCTTGTTTCTTGGAAAATGGGAATAGACTTGTTTCATTGATTGTCTTTCTTATGTCTAAGGGAGCTTTGCAATAGCATCTTGGAACTTTCCTGGTCTTACCTTTATCATTTCAAATATTATTTTTCTGCTGATTATATGTGCTTGATAGAGAACTGATCTCTCTTCCTCTCTCCCCACAGGTCTTTACTTTTGGTTCAGTCCCTCTGAAGACTTACTTACCTGATGGTGACATTGATGTCACTGCTTTTAGTAATAGTGAAGAATTAAAGGATACTTGGGCAAATCTGGTTCGGGATGCATTGGAGCATGAAGAGAAAAGTTTAAATGCTGAATTTCGCGTAAAAGAAGTTCAGTATATTCAGGCGGAGGTAGGTTTCTTTTTATCTGACAATTTCAGTTAAATGTGCTATTATTCTGTTATTATCATAATTTTTTCATACATGGTTTCTCCTCTGTTAACTATATACCTAGAGTAGTGTTGAATTAGCATTGTGCCTGTGTGTATGTTGAAGTTAGTAATGGAACTTCCTTGCTGTATTTTGTGCCACATGGATCGAAGTAGAACAGTACTGCATAACACAACATATCTAAAGTGATAGTTCAGTTTTGTCATATGCTCTTCTCTTTTTTCCCTGAAATTCTGGGGATTTGTGTATGGCTGTGGATATTCTGTTTGTAATAGAAGATACTTAGCCACCCATACAGTTTCTTTGCAAGATATGTCATGGAAAATTAGGCTACTTGCTACTGTAAGATCTGCTAGCCTATTACGTCCCAGTGCGAACAGTAGGAGGATTGTTTAGTGAAAATACTTCTAGAGTGCTTCTAAGTACAAGGAAATACATTCTTTTCTTTCTTCCTTTATTTTGGTTTGATGATTTATGATTTTTCACCTATATCATGTTGTCTTCATTCAGTTGGTATCATTCTCATGTATTTCGTGAATCATGCACAGGTAAAGATTATCAAGTGTCTTGTGGACAACATTATTGTTGATATCTCATTTAATCAAGTTGGTGGATTGTGTACACTTTGTTTCCTTGAAGAGGTGCGTTCTCTTGTTCAAATCCAGCTGAATGTGTATACTGTATAGTATAGGCAGACATCCTGCTGGGATATTTTCTGTTTGTTTCTTAATAGTTAATACTGTAAGAGTTCAGTGTTGACTTGACTTCATAGTTATGCTTATTGCATATAAGTACCAGGACCAAAGCTACTTGTTTTTTCTGCCTATACTTGCTTCTAATGAATCTACATTTTATTAGATCGACAACTTGATCAATCAAAACCATTTATTCAAGCGGAGTATCATATTGATAAAGGCGTGGTGTTTCTACGAGAGTCGTATTCTTGGAGCTCACCATGGTCTTATATCTACTTATGCATTGGAGACCCTAGTTCTGTACATTTTTCATGTGTTCAACAATTGTTTTACTGGACCACTTGAGGTGCCTTTTCTCTCTTTCCTTTTACTATCCTGACACGAAGACAATGCTTATTTGCTACTTTTGCATTTGCAGGTATTATACCGTTTCTTGGAATTCTTCAGCAACTTTGATTGGGAGAAATTTTGTTTGAGCTTGTGGGGCCCAGTTCCTATAAGTTCACTTCCAGATATGACTGGTAATCTAATATATGTCACTTAGTTTTACTGCTAGGTCAATAATTAATTGGAAAATGGTTCTTTTGATTATTAATGTTATGTCATGCAGCGGAGTCCCCACGGATGGATACTAGTGAATTGTTGCTGAGCAAGTCCTTCCTGGATAATTGTAATGATAAGTATGCAGTTACGCTTCACCCCCAGGAGAGCCAGGGTCAACCATTTATTTCAAAGCAATTCAATGTTATTGATCCTTTACGAACAAACAATAACCTTGGAAGAAGTGTCAGTAAAGGTAACTATCAACCTACTTGATCAGAGTTTATGTTCAGTGGTTTCTCCTATCGGTAACCGGTCTTACCGGGGGGGACCCGGAACAGAAAAACCGGCCGGTTTTTCCCAGTTTAGCAAATTCAAATTCCAATTTTTGAATTTCGGCTGGTTTTTAAGCAAATTCAAGCGAACTTCGTCCGGATTTTTTTCCGGGAAATCCGGTAACCGGCCGGTTTTTTTTTCCGGCCAGCGACCGGGATTTCCACCGGAAACGGGTTTTGGATCCTTGGCTATATTTGTGTTTGGTTTTAAGATATTTTGTAAGTCTAGATAATAATATTGTACACATGCTAATTACTATTTAAATACTTGGTTTCCTGGCTTCTCTTTCTTTTGTGGAACAGTGGAAGTGTTGTGGTAGTGTTATTTTGCTGACGTATCAGCTGTTTGATTACATTTACAACCATACAATAGAATAAATTATTTTATATGTTCAGCTTCTAGTTGGCGAGCATTTCCTAATACTCAAATGGTTTATTTGGAAAAATCTCTGCGTAACTATTATCTATATAACGTGTTCTAGCTTGTCTCCTGTTGGAAGCTCACCATTCTACTGATATATGTAGATAAAGCAATTGGCATGTCCAACTTAGTGCTGGCAATAAGAACTACCAGTCTGTGCATATGCTCTAAAGGGTTCTTGCTCTGGCAATATTTTCTAAGGACCATTTTGGCCAAGCCTGATGTACCTATGCTAGGTGTCTGGTTCTCAAACAAAATACCGGCTTTTAGGAGTATGATGCTGAAGCAATGTATTTGGCTGTAACTAGTAAAATTCACCATTCTGCCATGTTAACGAGCCTTATCATGTGGGTATCAAAAATTCAATGGAGTGGTCCAAGCTGGTTTGCCCCCAAGTGGCAAAATCTGGCAGCCTATATAAGCCCAACTAAGCAAGCATTTTGAAGCACCAAGCGTCCCTCCTTGTAGGTATTGCTTGAAAATTCTTGTTCAGCTGGTAAGAGATCCAAACATGCCCTAAACTGCCACTCTCCATATCATCTTATCGGTTTATCGCAGCTAATATTAATAATGGCTATTTTTAATTGCATTTACCAGCCTTTCATAGTACTAATTTTAGTAATGGACTTTGTATTTTACCTTTGGTATTGGACCTAGAATAGGACTGCCTTAAGTGGTAATTTAATAATTGTACTTGCCCTACGTTTATTTGTTGTTACTGCTTTACTGGCATTGGCATCCAGGGTATATGGTTGATTATGAGAATTGAGTGGCAATCCGTCTTATTTTGATCATTTAGCAATTTAAAATCATAAAAAATTCTTATTGTTATCATGTATAGCCTGTTCAATGTACACTCTTCAATATTTTGTCTTTGTGGTTATTTTGATGCTGTTATATATCCAGCCTCTTAAAGACTGAATTGTGTATCGCCATTTTGGCTGTGTTCACTGAAAAGTCCTTTTTCGGCAAGAACAGCAAAAGCACAGCAATATGTTGAGTTGATAAGCTGTTGCCTTTTCCCCCTTTTCAGGCAATTTCTTTAGAATACGCGGTGCCTTTTCTTTTGGGGCGAAAAGGCTGGCGAAGTTACTCGAATGTCCAAAAGAAGATATCATTGCTGAAGTAAATCAATTCTTCACAAATACGTGGATACAACATGGGAGCGGCAGTCATCCTGATGCACCTACACCAAGTCTAGTTCATGAGCACCCTCTGAAGGTTGTCCCTGCTGAAGTGTCAAACAGTCACATAAGTGCAACAACACCCAATAAGAAGGTTGAAAATCCTAAACTTCGTGCTAATCAGGGTAATCTTGCTGAAGGTGCTCATAGTTATCCTGAACTTACTTCACAACCACCTCAGAAAAGTGATCTACACTCTCGAAATTCACCAAGAACAGTTAATCCTGCTGGTTCTCATACTCAACACCAGAAAGTTTATGCGACACAAGCCAATACCAAGGTCTCTGAACAGCTTGAAAGCCACAGGTCTGGTGGATCTATGCAAAGTGAAAGGGATAAGAGAATGCCAAATGCTATCTTTGTCAATGGCAGAAATGGGCAAAACAGGTCTTGGTTTGCAAGAACCCGGTCTAGTCCTGAACTGACAGGCCCTTCTATTGAAGGATATTCTCGCGGAAGGCGGACTAGAGTGGTTGAAATGGAAACAAATCTGAAGGTTGATAACAATAGCAGAAGAAACAACTTGGCTCCAGAAGTGTCTAACAACCACAGCACTAAGTCTTCACAGGATGAGTCAGTGTCTTCCATGAACAGTTCATCTCACCCTAGTGCAAAAGCAACTTCTGACTCAAATAGCGTTTCAAGCAGCTATCGTGAAGATAATGGTTTCATGATGAACGAAGAACTTCCTTCTGTCTCTGAGGCTGAGGCACTGGAGATGCTGCATGGGGAACAAGTTCTAGTTAATTTAATGGCATCAGCGAAGTTGCATGGCTTCAACCAGGAGGTTCAATTGCCAATGCAAAGACCTTCTCATATGTCTGTAGCGTCTTCTCCTTTACTGGCGCCAACAGCTTTTTCTCAAAAACAGTTGGACAGGATTGCACCAACTAGCTTAATTGGGACTCCATGGTTGCCCAATATGCAGTTCCTCCCTGGACTTGGTTCACCACCTATGGCCCATTATGTCCACAACCCTACTTTTGCACCAAACACTGAGGATGGTAACAAGAGTGTGAAACCTATTACATCAGATGCAAATCCTGATGATGGCAACAATTGGCATGAGTATGGTGTTGAATTGTCTAGACATTTTAGTCATGACGTAAGAGATCCACATATGCATCACTTTGATGGCAAGGAGCGAATCTCTAAACCTAACAGTGTATCTGGTGTCCCTTTGGAAAGGCAGACGGAGTTTAATGTTGAGGATAGTGTAGTAGAAGAAGATTATATCAACATGTTTCAAAACCAAACAAGTAGAGAAGTCGGTAGAAATGTCCCTATGAGCTGTGCAAATGTGAGAATTTCTTCTTCACAAGCCAGTTCTTCCAGAAGCAAAGCACTGCCAGAGAGTTCATGTGATGAAATGGCTGGAAAGACATCAAGATCATTGAGGGACAAATGGGGCAAAATGCCTGGCTTTGCAGCACCGGCCACAACCACACATAGCAAAAGTAAGACTGGTTGGCAGACAGGACATACAACCAAGCATCTCCCTACAGAAGTTGAGGATGACGCCAGGAATGTGGGTGTGGTACCAGTCATTAGAAATGAAGCTTCTGATACAATAACAGGGTCTGGCTCTTTTTCGACAGCATCAAGAACTAGTCAAGTACCAAATGATTTTGACCCATCACAGATTGGCATGTCTAATCCAGTGTTTGCACCTTTTCTTATTGGTTCCCCCCAGCAGAGACAATCTGATAGCTCAGGATTGACTTTTGTTCCAACAGGTCCACTGGTTCCTTATGTTATGCTCCCATTTGTTCCTGGGAATAATGATGGATCTGTTCCACAGTTTGAGAGAAATGAAGGAAATGACCAGCTTCCTGTCAATGTGGCTATTCAAAATATTGGTTCACTCAACGATGTTCCCCAACCTGATACCAATGCTACCTCAACAGCGTCATCCAGTACTGTATCTGATCCATCCGATGAGCACAAGCCTGACATCTTGAATAGTGATTTTGTCAGCCATTGGCACAATTTACAATATGGACGATTCTGCCAAAATGCACGCCCCATGGGTCCTGTATTATACCCTTTTCCCGTGCCACGAGTGTACTTGCAGGGCCATGTTCCATGGGATGGGCCTGGAAGACCAGCTTCACCAAATGTTAACTGGACACCGATGGTGGGCCATGGTCAACAAGTCTTTCCTGTGATGCCTCTACAACCTGTTTCTGAAAGAGCTACCGGTGTTCCCCAGCACTATGCAGAGGATGCACCTAGATACCGTGGTGGCACGGGAACCTACTTGCCAAATCCTGTAAGATCCTAATAAATTGTTTCAATATCTTATCTTACCTCTTAGATAACGTGTTTACTATTGGTATTCTATTATGATTGTAATATGAGGTTAACTAAAAGTGCCAGCTTTACAAATATAGTTTTTATCAACATTAGCTTTCCAACTGTAGCACTGGTTCCAGCTTGTGAAACAGCTGTTATAGGCTACAAGTTCTTAGCTAGAAACTTGCCATTGCTCTTTTGTTATCGACCGCAAAAAGCTATGTCGTCAAAAAGAAAAAGTCTGTTCAGCTTCCTTTGGAAATTGTGGTAGGATCCAAATCTAATAGAAAACAAAGATTTGTGAGATTGGAAGATCCACATTGGCGAAGAGGCTGAGAAATACTTGTGAGAGTCAGGGAAATATAAACAGCCGATCATGATCCATCCATTTAGTGGATCCGATTGTGAAATTGTAACAGTTCAGATTTTTGTTGGATATATTTTGCTTCATACTACAGTTTTTTTAAAGGTAACTTTCTAATAAGATAAACGAGTTTACCTGCCATATTCATGAGGTATCCTTCAGCTTGTCACGAACCTCCAAGAGATTGGGTTCCAGAAACAGGCAGTGAACTATCTTCTACCAGCTGGCTGGTTTCTGGCTGCTTATTGGTAATTGGTGAAACTAGTAGCAGTAATATTATTCTGAAGCCAGTTTTCAGTCAAAACTTGTCTCGAATCGGCTGTTTTTCACTTTTTCTCCTAAAACCATCAAAACTAGTAGTTTTTGGTGTTTTCCGGTGCTGCAAAGGGGATGCACCGAGATAAACTTGACTGGAACCCTTAAAAGATTTTCAAGAAATCCTGCAAAAATAAATGTTAATATGGTTCTGCTCTACAAAGCAATCTTTCTTTGTGCATTACATGGTTTTAGTCACCCTGAAACTGACATTACCTGCCGAGAACATGAGATAACAGTATATTAACTGAATCGGAATGGATAATGGCATTAATGGCAGCAGAAGGATGTATAATAGATTACTACAATATCAGGAAAATTTAGTCATCATTAATTGGAAGTATGAAACATTTCTATATGTCTGCATAATTGCATATAGTAAACTGGATGTGAATTTCATGGTTCACTCTCAAGCTATCTGAAGTATGACTAGTCATCAGAGTATCAGACTCATCAGTTGCTGCATGAAGGAAACTCACAAGTCAACATAATTTTGGTGATGGAGTTCGTAGGTTTTTCTTTGGTAGCTCTACCACTTGTGCCTCAAGTCAACATAATTGTTTCCCTGAAATTTATTAGGCAACGCTTTATGTACTTGTCTACTTGATAGTCTGAACTGGGGAATACTAAGATGTCAATTCTGTGCCTTGCATTCTCTCAGAAGGTTCCATTTAGGGGCCGACACTCAAGCTCAAGAAACTACAGAGGAAGTTATAATGGCGATAAGGGTGACCATAGTGATAAAGAAGGAAGTTGGATAAACTCAAAACAACGAAATCCAGGCCGCAGCTATGGACGTAGCCAATCAGAAAGGTCTGGCATGAGGTCTGATAGACAGACAGCAGATGAAAGTCAGTCTGATAGGCAGCGGCGATCCTATAGAAATGACTCATACAAGCATGAGGTTGGTGCTCAATATTTTGTACAGGATCAATCTTTTGGATCCACAAACTCTATACGGAGACAAGGGAACATGATGCATGGGGTTTATTCATCACCATCTACAGCTTCAAATGGTGTTGATGCTTTATCTGGTTCTTCAACACCACCATATTTCATGGTGCAGTCATACGAACCAGGCGCAAATCATGGTTCTTCCTCTGAGCCACTTGAATTTGGCTCACTTGGGCCAGTTCCCACAGTGGATGGTAGTGACATACCACGACCCACTCATCAAGTAATGGCTAACGGGCTTTATGAACAAAGAAATGCTGCATTTAGGGGAGGCTCCTCTCATTCATCACCTGATCAACCATCCTCACCTCAACCTCGCAGGTAATACTCCCTGCTGTCTTGTTTATTGTATCATTGTTTTTGTTTTCACTGTTTTTAAGTATGATCAGTTGGAACAAACCAAATCAGATTTAATGTACAATGAGATTTAAAAACTTGTGGTTATTCCTCATACATCATCAGAGTCAGGGGTGTTCAAAAACGTTTTTTTCCAAAACCGTTTGACCTGTAGATACTTGATAGTGCACAATCTTGCATGCAGTAGCTGCTTTGGTGGGTGGTGCATTTGGCCCATTCACCGGTTTTGGCAAAACCGTGAAACCCGGGTTTGAACACCCCTAATCAGGGTAATGCATGGTAGCAATTGCTTTTGTCAAGCTAGCTAAAATTGACAAAAAGTGACGGACTGCTGAAATGATCGGTAAATCGGTTACATTCTCATTGATTGAACACATTGGCACATGAGCATACAGCGACGCACAAAACAGATAGGGAAAGCAGGGATTGAAGAGATAGTCTGCTTCATATTAATCAAGATACGGTATTTTGGGGAAGAATAGACAAACCAGGAAAACAATTTAAGCTCATTTAATTTTCATTCTTCAGTTGACCCGTATAGCTCATGCTTGCACTTTTCACACCGATTGTCGTAATGGTGATAATAAATACACCAAAAGCACTTCAATAGTATTGACGTGTGTTTAGTTACAATCAGGGATAAAAGAACCGGTGATCGCAGAATCCGGTTCTTGGTCGAACGATGGCGGCCGATTCTTGGTTTTCCGACCAAAGAACTCGATGAAATTCGCTTATATTTGATTAAAAACCATTCAAAATTTGAAATTTAGAATTTGAATTTGCAAAAACCGAGAAAACCGGCTGGGATTTTGTATCCCGGTCCCTGGCCGATAACCGGCTACCGGCCGGGTTTTTTTCCCCTGGTCACAATACTACGATAGAAAGTGCTCATATCCAGTTGTTTACATGTCCGGATCTACAGAGTGAAGTGTTAAGTGCCGTTCATTACAATTAGTAAATTGTTCCCCAATACTACCCTGCATCCAGGGATCCAATAACCGTTCCCGGATGAAATCCCAGCCAGCCACCAGTACCGGTAACCGTCCGGTTACCAGTCAAACCGTTTTTTTTCTGGATGAAATTCACTCAAATTTGATTAAAAACCATCCGAAATTCAAAATTAAAAACTTGAATTTGCAAACCCGGCCGGGATTTGGGATCCCGCCACCCCATTGGTAAGCGGTTACCGGCCGAGATTTTAATCCCTGCCTGCATCCCTTTAACCTATCTACTTGACATGTTTACTATGCGTCTTTGTTCTTCTGAATGTAATGGAGCAATGACCAATTTTATAGACATATCAATAATTCTAGTGAGTTGCCATCAAAACAAGGACTCAAAAAATGAAGCGGAAATTTCTCCAAACCGGAGGGAAAAAAGTACCATCAATCATCTATGCATACCCAATATCTATTGATCACCCATTCAATTATTGTTGACTCTCTTTGGAATAGCAAAATGAGAACACCAATTAATATAATTTGGTTGTATTTTGTAATTTTGTGTGCGTTAAAGGCATTTCAATATGGTTGCATTATGTAACTAAGTTATCAGTTAAGCAGTTTGCTTCTGTGGATTGCTTACTTGATTGTTACCTTTGTCAGTATTTCGTAGCATTTGTTGTCACCAAGATGATGTTTATGTTTTCTTTTCCCTTTCAAGGTAGTTCAACTCAACTCCTAATGTGATGGCTTGGTTCTGGCGTTGAACCCGTCCACTATTCTTGAGCTAAATATAGCTCTAGTGCCTGTGATTATGTCCTACATGAGTGATGGTTGGGCCATCAGCTACCCTGAAAGCACAGGTGCCCTAGCTGGTAAGCAGTTGATATTTGAATGCTTCGAGATGCCACACCAGCATTTGCTTCCATCCAAAGACACATCAGTCATGGGCAGGCTGTTTTACCGGCCACTATTTATCATGGTGCTTCCTGAAACCAGCAGCACCAACCTTCCGAATATACCATTGAACCGGGAATCCCAGAATATCTTCACGAAGAATTAACCAAAAGGATATGGTCGGGGGTTAACTGAGAATGCCACCCTTCTCTGTACATTAGCATCAAAGACGACGATATTAAGGCTATAGAAGGAGGTACCAGCTTTTCCACCTCGATATCAAATACAGGCCTGGAAAATTATTGTATTATGATATTATTGCCTCGAGCTATGTAACGGAGTGCTAATAATGAATTCTAGTCTATACGTAGAACCAAGATCATGTAATCATTAGTTTACATACAACAAACTTTTCACATCAGGAGAAGCAAGATCATGTGTTATGATTTACGAGAAGCCTCGACCGTAAATTCTTGTGGTTCTCCACTTCTCAAGGAATACCATTATCCCGGCATGCTCTCGAACTAATGAGTAAAAAACAAAATAAAAATTATACAGCAGTTTCAGATGTGCTTGCCCTTCTGTGATTGTTTCATTCCTATCATCATGTGCCCATTCAAAATTCGTTGTTGTGAGAATGTTTGCTTTCCGCTTATTTCTAGCCTTGGGCCATCTGATGGTACCAATAATCAGATCTCCCTTGCTGTCGGAATAATCAGGAATAATTAATTATTTGTCACTGCAAAGATATATATTTCAGGATTTGCTACTCCACTTATGAATGATATTTGAGTCTCGGGGCCAAATATCATAGACACATAAGTGACAAATCTTGAATTGCATGTTTTTGACGGTGGCAAATGATCAGTTCTCCCAATTTGATAATCACAAGTTATGTTTCCGTGAGGAATCGAGCTACCGTTTTCAGAATAGGCCAATCACAATAAGACTTATCTATGAATATAAGGAAATTTTAAGAAACAATGGAGCATCGATGATATTTTGCTGCTATAAAGAAGCCACTTATCTATAAATGTGGAATTGTTATGGTTATGGACTAAGCCGACCAACACCTGCAATGCAACAATAGTAATAATTAGTTTGAGTAAATTAAGATAGTTTGAATAGTAATTATATCAGACTAAATTAGGATAGTTTAAGTGGTAGTTGTATCAAAGTCTTATAGTAAATTAAGACAGCTTGAGTACTAATTGTATCAGAGTCTGGTAGTAAATTAGGATAGATCAAATTGTAATTGTATTAGAGTGGTAGTAAATTAAGATAATTTGAGTAGTAATTGTATTAGAGATTGGTAGTAAATTAGGATAATTTGAGTAGTAATTGTACCATAGTCTGGTAGTAATTTTTTTTACTAACAGTAAAGCATGACTTATGCACTAGATGGACAAAGTTGTTAAGAACTCTGTTGCAGTATGGGATTCTTTGGCCAACAAAGCTTTTTGTGAGATATTTGCTATTGAGGTTAAGGCTGGAAATAGACCAATTGGACATTTGAATCCCAATGGATATAAGAACCTAGCTAAAAAAAATTCCTGCAAAAACAGGAAGACTTTACGACCAAAAAAAAACAATTAAAAATCATTGGGATGCTTTGAAGACCAAGTTCTCAATATAGAAAAAGTTGAAGTATGCATCTATGGATCTTGGTCGGAATGTTGTGGAGAGAACAATTGAGGACGATGATGGCTGGTAGACTAACATGTCCGTGGATGATGGGGACACGAGTGTTCTTCGTGATTTCATTGCCAATTCGTCGATGACTAATAGAAGGTAGGAATGTGTTTTGCTATGCGATCATTTGTTGGTAGTGTTCAACTTTTGGATATGATAGTGGATGTTGCACCTCTTGTTGCTAGTATTGTTTTGTATAAAGAAAATGTGTATTTCACCTTCCAAATGTGATATTTACGTTGCAAATTGTTGCTCAATTTTTCATGACTTAGTAAAATTAAGTTGCTTAATCAATATTTCCGCAAAAACATATAAAAAATAATCATGTTTACGCTAAATCAGCATACAAACATGTCTTAAGAATCCTCAATAATATTTTAAATATTTTATCATTCATCCACGGCTGCAGCAGCAAACCAGCCCAACAGCCATCAGCTACAATCGCATTTCAGCTCAGAAAGCCAAAAACAGTTCTCAAAAACTACTACTCCCTGAAAATGGGCCCAAAGTGAAAGTGTTATGCATTTCTTCCTTTGTTCCACCTACGCTACCAAACCATGAGTAAAATGCCGTCCTTGGAACGCTACAACACGGTGTGGAAAGAAGCTGTGCAGTACCAAACAGCCTGCAGCACCATTATCTATTGAAAAAACACAAGATGTCATATTCATTCTCCTCCAGTCCTCTTCCTCAGCTCCGAAATGAAATCTTCCCTCTCCTGGTCCGACATCCCCGCCGTCGAGCAGTCTCCGACGCCCCACTCGGCGCCCCGCAGGCAGTATTTATCCTGAATCTGCCTCTCGTTCCTGAAAATTGTTCAGAGATTCATGGCAAGAACATGACCGCAAGATATCCCAAGAGCAGGAGAAAACAAAAGCGAGCTTCAGGCCAGGGTAAGTGTGAGCACAGTGACTATATATGAGAGTGTACTTTTCTTTGTTCTGCTTGGACTTCTCCAGCAGCTCCTTGAGCACTTTGGTAGACTTGAACCTCGAATCAAATTCGGCGTACTTCTTCTGGTTTTCCGCTTGAGAGGGCAAAGGAAATGGATTTGATCAGCGAATTGCAGCATGACACCAGCAACAGTGAGAAGACCATTTACATGAACTGAGCAAGAGCCAAGAGGATGGTATTGGAGAGTAACTAGTTAGTTGGCTAACCATTCCATTTGTCCAGGAACTCGAGTCGGGGCAATTTGGGGCCTGGAACCGATTCCAAGCCAGTGGAACCTGACAGGATGCCGGCATTCACTGCAGTTTGCAAACGAAATGGTTTTGTCATCATATCATATGATCATCAGACGCAGAACGCTACAGATGAACAGAGTACTGTACAGTGTAAAGTACTTTACTTCTAGTTCTAACTAGTACTGCTGGTTGAGTACTAGGGCCTAGGGTAGAATTTGCACTATGAGATACCTGGACTGGACCAGAGGACAAGTGAGAGCGAGACAGCCGTAGGGATGGCCAGAGACACCCGACCGGTCTTCACCGGCGCCGTGGCGGCACTGCACCGCCCCCTCGCCGGCGCAGCGGTGGCTGGTGGCGCGCAGCGGAGGCCAAGCATGACTTCTTGCTGCCTTGGTACTTAGTGGCCACTTGTCGGTGCTCCGTGTCCTAGCGAAAGAGGAGGATGGATGGATGGAGTGAGCTATGTGTGTTGGGTTGCAGGGAAGCTGATGATGAAAGGATGGGTGCTGGCTCACTTGTTCTCTCGTGAGCCACTAACAATAAGATGAGCTGGGGGATTACTCTTGGGATTTTTTTGGGAAGGGATTAGGAGTCGATTCAAAGCATTAAATAACTCATACGAGTATTAAACAACTATATAGGAGAGAGTGTGGTTGAGAGAGGATATTATTATTTTGTGGTTTTTTAATATAACGTGGGTTCCAGTTATTAGTAGGAACCGGTTCAATACATTAGAGAAATACAAGCTCAATTCCTAGAATGCTTACGTGGCACGACTTTGAATTGACATCGGTTCAATACACTAAAGATGCTCTAAGACGATACTATGTGATTAGTAGGGCATGTCTGGTATGGCTCTACTTCAAGTTTTTACAGCTCTAACTCCAACTTCACTCTTGGATCCACTCCTATAAGAAGTTGAAGCAGTCTGATGAGGTGTTTGGTTAGAAAATTGACTCCAGTTCTAGAAATGAGAAGGATCATTGTAAAAAGACTGCGCTACCATTGTTTTGTAACATGTAATATTTTTTGTATTGCTTAACTTATAAAAATTTGATAAGTTGATTTCAATCATGATGTGCTTTTATTTTATTTTATTGCCATGTTGTGCCCTATTGTGCCATCTTTTTCGCCCACATTCGAATTTTTTTAAAACATACATAGACATACAAAGTTCATAACAATTGTTCTAAGTTAATAAGTATCTTCTCTAAAAAAATCAATTAGTATCATAACAAAAGTTCATAAGAGAGGCAAGGAGGCGAGAGATGTCGTTTATAATTCCTCTCATCTTTATTAATCAAAGCTATTATTCTAGGTCCGAAAACCACTACATCAAATGACAACAACGAAATGAAAAAGAAAAAAAACATTCGACGGTAGTTCTCCCAATTCACCTTCTATAACTATTACAAAAACATTCTTTCCTTGTGCATCCTCTGCACGAAGTCTGATCTTTCTGTGTCCTCATCGCCTTGAAGGTCAGCCAAGGAGCACTAATACCATTCTCAGAAGTGGGCTGAACTGCTATTCCTCCTTCGTGCTCCACCCTACTATCTGACTCAAAACCACCACAGTTTCCATTCTCCTCTGAACCACTATGCTAGGATTTCTCACCTGAGGACTCTCCTTCCGGATCAATCTTCACCTCACTTTTGTTGGATCCATTTGAGCAATTCCCATCATCACGAACAATGGATTTTGCATCTGCACCCTCATCATCATCCACATCGGTGTCGCTATCGCTCTCATCATCTTCTACCTTCTTCTTACCCAACCTACACAATTGAATTAAATCAGACACCTTACTACACAATATAGAATAATAAAGAGTCCACAACTCTTCAATATAACATGCTTGATTTCAGTAGCTACCAGAAAACAAAAAAGGAGATTTGTAGACAGAGAAAACCCTTTTTACCTCCCAAGATCCCACAACTTAAAACAAATATTAGGAAGGATTTCAAGCAGGCAAAAACATATAATTCACACTTTTACTTTACATCCGGACACAATTGAATCAAACGATTTACAACCTGGCAAAATTGAAAATTCTCAACCGAAATGAACCCACAAATATCTTAGTAAAACTAGACCATTTAAGCAGATGAAAATGCTCCTAATTTCTTCAAATGAACTACAATCGAAACAACTTGCGTCACGTTAGTCTATTTACCACAATAATTAGAACAAAACAAGTATACAACACAATAGATAAGTCGTTCTTCTAGCACTCACCAAATCTTAAGCTTCTTGGCGTCTGCTCCAGCCCATGGCTTGGGGACAGCCTTCCTCTTCCCAAGAGATGCCCGCACGGACTCCTCGACCGCATTGACGTAGGAAGGCAAGATGTTGGGGGGGGGGAACTGGCCGTCGGGGGAGGAGGTGGGGACAGAGGAAGGCGAGATGTTGAGGCGGTCGGTGACAAGGCGGAGAGAAGCGGCGGGGACACGGGAGAGTGCGGAGACGGCGTCGAGTAGCGCTGCGCTGGAGACGGTGGGTGTGGAGAAGCGAACGCAATGGGTGCAGCTGTCGAGGAGCCGTACCAAGATCTGGTACTGGTTGGTCTCGGCCATGGGTGGTGGTTGTAGAGGGCGAAACCCTAGTGTAGCTTCCTTTCGCCGACGTCGCCGAAGGGGAGAGGAAGAAGCTGGAAAGAAGACACCGAGGAGAGGAAGGAAGCTGCCGCCACCGTCCTCTAGGGTTCTGTGGGCTGTGGCGATTGGGAATCGAGAGGAAAATGAGACGAATGCGAGGGGGTGGGGGCCCGGTGGGAAAGCAAAAGGGGTAGTCCAGTGGCATATTGCGGGTAATTTTTCTCAACTTATATGGGTATTTTGATTTCTTGGTCTGTAGCTGTAACATCCCAATTTTCTGGGCCTTTTGAAAATTTGCAAAATAAAAATAACCATTTGATTTTCATTAAGTTGCTAAAGCTTAAACTTGAAATTTTAGAAATTAAAAGCAATTTAATCTGAATTAATCAAACTTCAATTAATCCAAATTTGATTTAATTGGGTTTTCTGGTATTTAAAGTCAAAAGTAACATTTTAAGTATTTTCTTGGATTTTAAAAAAGGGTTTTCCTTCTTGTCCGAAGTTAAAAATATTTTATTTGCAAAATTAAAAGCTAAAGTTAAGCTTAAAATCTTTTATTAAGTTCTAAATAATTCCAGGGACTTCTGTGAATTTTCCTAGAATTTTTGGGCTATCTTAGCTATTTTCTAAAAAGCTTTTGCTTTTCTAGCATTTCTTTTAATCAAAAATGCATTTTAAATCCCTACCTCGCTTGGGCTGATTTTCCTCCCTCGGCCCACTTCATCCTCTCCTTCATGCCCATGCCGGCTTCGCTCATGTGTGTGACTGACTTCAGCCAGCGCCTCTCATCAAGGCGGCGGCCCTTTGTCAACCGCTTTATCTTGACAGTGCTTCTTCTTCCCATCCGTCAAGCGCCCATGTCACCCTCCATGGCCATCAATGCCCGTCGCATCTTGCCTTCCCCACCTGGTTTCCTTGCCGTCTGCCGCTCCGCGTCCGCGCCTCGGCCCGTCGCCACCGGTTTCCTTCTTCCTCCTGCTTTTCATGACGTCGCTATCCCATCGTCATGACACCATCGCGCCTGATCCCCCCCTTCTCTGCCGATTCCGCATTCCCAGCCTCGCTCGCCTCCCCTATAAAGCTCTCGCCCGGCTCCATTTTCCCCTTCCTTTTTGTTGGACCAGAAAGGCGACTAGAGGGGGGTGAATAGGAGCACGATCTCTTTCTCCTTGATCGGATTCAACACGATTTTCACTCCAATAGCTATGAAAGCTATGAAAATCAATATACAAGCATAGCGACGACTTGTATTGAATCCAATCAAAACCCCGAATCAAATAGACCAAAATCACAAAAACTCAAACCAAATGAGTTGGGCGGTCAGACCTCCATGTACCTAGCGATCTGACCTCTCCATGGGCGGTCTAACCGGCAAATAGTTGTCGGTTTGACCTTCAGCCCAATGAACAGTAAAATCAACCCGAACTCAAAATCGTAAATTGGTCTAACTTTTGATCCACAGCTCTAAACTTCACGAAACTTGAAACATACCTTCTTTAGGATGTTATGAACCTATTCCAATCAACGATCGTGAAGTTCATTGCCAAAGTTCCGACCTTTATTCGTTTGAGTGAAGGTTGCTTCAAAACCGAGCCAAATACGAAAACGGTGATTGAGAGGATTTCATGGGAGGAATCAATCCAAGATGGCTAAGGATGGTATCCCATACATCATAGCACCCTTAATCACAAAAAGAATTAAGCCAAAAGCCCTTAAGAGCAAAACCCCTAAAATCACCATTTCTTTCACCAAAACCGGGCAAAATCAAACTTAGATCCAAAAACTTGCTCGTGGGTGGATGATAGTCAACATGACCTTAGATCATATCCCACACGTCCCATCAAGAAAGATCACAGCAAGATCCCAAATAAAAACCTAAGAAACACCAAAATTCCCAAAGACATCAAAGAGAGAGCAAGAATAAGATAGAACTCATCTTAGGGCAAATCTTGCATGGATTGATTAGAGAGATTGTATGTTTACAGCCACTCCACCATGGAGGACAAAGCTTAATACTTGAGCACTCAATCAATTCATCTCTCTTGAGCCCTAGCCTCTCCACTTTCCTCTCCTATCCCTAAATCACAAATTAGGGTTTGTAGAATCCAAGGGTTGGGAGGTGCAAAACCAGCACCCTCCCCTATTTATAGTGGAGGCAAGGCTAAGAGAGTAAACCCGAATGGGCACCCGTTAAGTCTACACACAAACGGGTTCAACTCACGCACGCTTCTCAAAGCATCGTCTTCATCTTCTCTTGACCTAGATTGCCTCTCTTTGCACTGTCTTGCGCCGCGGTTTCTCCAAGGCTAAGAAGGTGGTTTCGCACACCACCACTTACCACTTTTCTGGTATAAGGCAATTTCCCAAAATGCCCGTCTACCGACCTTCGGTGATTCCTTCGCCTCGAAGCATCTCACATGCTTCGTCATCATCCATGTGGCCCCAATGACTTCCCGTCAAGCCTCTCACGCGTCCGGATCCCATAAAATCGTCCTCTCTTGCAACTAGGACCAAGCCATTTGGCGCACCACATGTCTCACCATAATTGCACCCAGCTTCCTTGACCGTTTAGGACCTCAGCTCCTCTCTGAGCCTAGTCCGGACCTCAACTCCTTCCTGAGTCTAGTCCCGGTCCATCTTGCTGTTGCCCGTCATGTTCATCACCGGTAGCTTCCACTCCGGTTCCTTATCTTCTCGGCTTGTAAGCACTCTGCTAACCTCAGTCATCTTCCAGCACCACCTCGATCGTTCTGGACCTTGGTTCTCCTAACCTAGTCCTGATCTACTCCGCCTCACAATGACCTAACTCTGATGTCCTACAACCATCACAAACAAGCAAATCGTTACTTAGCACCGCACGATACGCACAATCATCAATCCATATAATTGATGAGGCATGAGTACATACCTTCACAGAGGTCTTGCTCAAACTTAGCCTTCTATGGTTCTAGTCCATCTTACGCCTTACTTGAGTCCAACCATCTCACCTGACATCTACGACCGTTCTAGACCTTGGTTCTCCTAACCAGGTCTCGGTCCTCCTCGTCGTTGACCATAGTTGACTCCAAGTCACCTGCATAACAATAGACCAAGCAATCATTTCCGAGCACAAGTTCTTCACAACTTGACTCATATTAGCCAAAACATACATCATGCAATATCTATGCAATGAAACCCATGAACTTGACCTAACCAACAAACATCGCCGCCAAGATGGCTAGCGAAGAAGTCAAAACCAGTCAGACAGCCACCCATTGGCTGGTCAGACTGCCCTCTGGCCGGTCTGACCGTCACTTGGCCGGTCTAATTGCCCAGCAAGGGACTTAACCAAATTTCCACCCTGAAAATCTGAAACCTCTCTGAAATTTTCAAACGAATAGAACTTTTGACTTGAAGCTCTAAAAATTATGAGACCAAGTGTAAAAGAATCCCCTCTCTTGCCTACACCCTCTATTTTTGGCCCAGCTCTAAACTCGAAAGTCATTTATGGCCGGTCAGACTGCCGCCTCCTGGCCGATCAGACCGCCAGCCTCTTGGCCAAAGCCAGGGCCGGTCTGACCAAGTTTTGGCTATAAACCTTTGAAAAGCATTTTTATACATTTTGCAATAAGTTTTTCAAAGTATATACTAATAATTTCAAAATTTTGACTTTTCGCTAAAGGGCTCATTTTTTAAAAACAATACTAGCACTTAATTTGTTTGGGCACACTTAGGGATGTAATATACATGTATGGCTTAGCACTCCCCCTTAATGTGCCACTTCCATCTTGCTCACGATTTTAATAACAAAGATTTAGCACAAGAGCAAGAACCCCCTTTTTATAAGATTTTCATGTAATGCAACCTACACAAAGTAAAGGGTCTAAATACTTCAATGTAAATACTTGTTACCGAGATGGCTTTGGATTATGATATGAATTGATTATCCTCAAGCTTGGCTCCAATTTTGCACATGGTGGAATCCACCTCTTCATGTGAGCCAAAATTCCAATGCCTCTCCAAGTATCTATTAAGCATTTAAGCGTATTTTGGTACTCAAACTCGGTTGGGCCCTTGAATGTTAGTCACAATAGATTTGGGCACTCAAATGGCCCTAGCAATCGTTTTATGAGATCTAACATCCCTAGCAAACACATTGCCATTTGTATCTTTCCTAAGCAAATAGTGATCATTATAGATAGTTGGCTTAGGAGTGATACCTTTAGGACATTCCTTACTAAAATATCATTTTTCCCGGCAATTGTAGCAAGTAGGGCTTTTGCTTCCCCTTGATGTCTTCTTATCTTGCTCATTGCTGATTTGCCTCTTCTTTGAATATCTTGACTTGACGTCCATATGATTTGGGCACACTGAGGCAATGTGACCATCCTTCTTGCATCCAAATCACTTGATATTGTTGAATTGTTTTTCACTTTGCTTTGGGATGCTCTTCACCTTCTTCTTAGTGGTGAAACCAACTCCTCTCTTGTCATTTGTCTTGTTTGGGCATATGGAGGCGAGATGACTCTTCTTGTTGCAACCAAGGCACTTGACAAATTTATTCGTATGTTTTGCATTGTGCCTTGTCTTGCTATTCTCCCTTTTCTTGGGAGTGAAGCCAATACCACTCTTATCTTGCAAGCATATTTGCTTGCTCAATATTTCATCAAGAGTGGCCTTCCCTTTATAGCTTCTTTCCAAGACAATTGTCAATTTCTTGACTTGGACCTTGAGCTCATTATTTTCTTCTACAAGATTAGTCTCACAAGATATAGAAGAAATAGAAGCATCTAATTTCGAGCAACAAGGCATATCAATTAAATTATCACATGAAGTGGATATACTAATTTTAGATGAATTGCAAGAAACAGGAGCTATGCATTGTATATCATCTAATAAATCACATGTTATTCCTATATCCACTTTAGAACTAATATAACTTTTAAGAAGGAGAGTTTCATGTTCATCTTTTAGAACATCATAATTATTTTGAAGTAGATCATAATCTTTCTTCAAAACTTTAAATTTAGAAACCTCCTTTCCTATAAAATCATTTAGCTCTTCTAGTATATCTAACAACTCATCATATAAAGGTTCATTATTATCATCATCATTATATACCTTCTTTTTACCTTTTGCCATAAAGCAATGAGGCGATGTTGATGGAGTTGATATGTCATCATTGTCGGAGCTAGAAGTTGATGTGGAGGGGCTTGTGGACTCTTCATCGTCGGGGTTTGGGACTGAGCATTCATCTCCCAACGTCCACTCTTGTATGCAATCCTCATTAGTTGAAATGGATCTTTCATAATATTCTTGAAGATAGGTCCACATCTCATGAACATTTTTGAGATCGCATACGACATCGAACACATCTACGCTCAAAGCACTAAATAAAGCGTTAATTGCTTGAGCATTGAGATGTAAGCATTTCTCTTCCTCAATTGTTGGAGCAAGATGATCCAATGGAGGGGAAAAGCCTACATCTACAATCCGCTATATATTTAGGCCCATGGCCTTAAAATAACATGACATGCAGATTTTCCAATGAGCATAATTTGTGCCATTAAATTTAGGTGCTTCACCAAGGTGCACTAAATCTCTAGTCGCCATCCTTTACTCTCTAGACGGTTAAGTCTAATAAATGAGAAACCAAGCTCTGATACCACTTGTAAGATCGAAGAGGCCGACTAGAGGGGGGTGAATAGGCGGTTTTAAAACTTCTTTGACTAAAACCGAGTTTTATGTGGAATTGTAAATCAATTCGGTTTTGCACAATTAAAGCCTAAATCAACTAGTCTTTACTAAGTGCACCAACAATAAGAGACTATATAAATGATAGCAATCATACACATACAAGAAAGCAATTTAAATACAAGTAATGTAAATTGCACAATGTAAAGCACAAGCAATCAAATCACAATGACACAAATGATGTTTTACCGTGGTGATCGGAGACTTGCCGGTCTCCCCTAATCCACGTTGAGGTAAGCCCAAAATCAATTGGACCGGCTCCACGAATTAAGCCAAACCCTCCGAGGTAAGTCCAACCACTTGGACCGGTTCCAAACCGAACCAACACCTCGCTCCACTAGGGTTGCTCTTTCCTCCACTCCGGAGATGGCGAGCACCACACCACTCACAAACCGTCGGGCCTTCTCACAAGCTTCTTTGGGAAGATCACCGGACCAACGACGCCTCCACGCCGTCTAGTTGTCGGCAAACACCAAGAGTAACAAGTCTAGAACTCTCACTTGAACTAATCAAGTGTCTAAGCTCAAGTGGATACTCAATCCACTACCTAAGGCAACACATGCACTTAGGGTTTGCTCTCTAAGCTCACTAAGTGCAACACATGCACAAAAGAGTGTAGATGGCTTTCTCTTTGCTCAATGAAATGTCTAAGGGTACCAGCCACCTCCCCAAGACCGACCAAGGTGGGTATTTATAGCCCACACACAAAAACTAGCCGTTGGAGAGAGCTCTGCTGAAAAATCAGCAGAATCGATAGTACCGCCAACCAATGGCCGGTACTACCGCGTGCATAGCAATGGCTACAAAACTAGCCATTGGAACAAGGCGCGGTACTACTGCCAACGCATGGCCGGTAGTTCCATTAACCGGTAGTTCTGCACAAGGCATTGCGGTACTACCGCTAAACAAGAGAGAGCAACACATGCTCACGAAAACGTCTAAGGACCAAATTGCATCCCTTCTGGAAATTACGTACCGCCAACATATGATCGGTACTTCGGATCATGATCGTCTTAGCTCGAGATAAGCCGTACTACCGCACCATCAAAGAGCAAGCAATGGTCTGAAAACACATGTACTGGAAAAAGCATACCACTTCACTCTCGGTTCTACCGAAGTGCGGTAGTACCGCGCACACAGCACCGGTACTACCATTCCATACGTGACTAGTCCAGTTCAGTACAAACGAAAGCACTGACACGTGGATGGCTGAGATTCAAATGGCCGTTCGGACTGCGTGTCTAAACCACACGATCGGAGAGACATTCGGACGGTCCGAACGTCCTACTCGATTTTGACCGTCCGATTTCAATCGGACGTCACACACTCGGTGGTCCGAACGTCACCCGGTAGTACCACCAACACATACGGTACTACCGCTCCACGGTAGTTCCGCGTCCACAAAGCCGGTACTACCGTTTCTCAAGAGAAAGCACAGTTTGCATTCGCTTCAAACTCAATTTGCAAAACACATATGCCAAATTGATGCGTGATGCAAACAAGGATTAAAGGCAAGATTCTCAACAAGTTGCAAAACACATTTGCCAACTTTTAGAATCAATACCACAAGGAATAAGGTACATGGACTTAAACCATTTGCAAAACACATTTGCAAATTATAGTCACATGCCACAAGGAATATACATGAGCCTCAGCTATTTGCAAAACACATTTGCAAACAAATAGCATCATGCCAAGATGAGCTAGAGCAAACACAATGAGCTATCAACACATGACTAACTCAAGCTACCAGTAAAAGACCCCTCTTAATAGTACGGCAACCTATACTAGCAATCCGGTCTTCCAACCAAACACCAAGACCGGTAAAAGACTAGGAACAAATCCTTAGCCCTAGCTAGTCATACATTTGCCTTGCGCAACCACTTGAAGCTTGATGACACACATCTTCGCTTCAAGTCCGGGTCATTGATTTGATATGCATCAACTCATGATGGATCATCAACACATGATGGATCTTCTTTTGACTTGATGATCAACTCATTATCATCTCCTCTTCTTGAACATCATCGACACACGATGATTTCTTTCACTTGACTTCCACCAACACATGATGGAACTCCTCTTGTCTTGATGACCATCAACACATGATGTCATCCCAAGTCTTCATTACCATGGAACCTAACCTGCTTATCCAACTTATGGAAAAAGTTAGTTCCACAATATGATTATCATTAATTACCACATCATACCATTCACTTATACTGGTGGGATAAGATTCCACAATCTTTCCTTCTTTGGTAATTGATAATAATCACTTCAAGATAACAAATAATTGAATATAGATTGGTATGAGTATATAAGCACTACACAAGTTGTATATACTCATATGAATATATATAACTATACAAGTTATATATACTCAAAGGATATATGAGCACACATGTCTCATATACACACATGAATATATTAACTACACAAGTTATATATATTCAAGGATATGTGAGTACATATGAACTACACAAGTCTCATATGCTCATATGAATATATTGACTATGCAAGTTAAATATATTCAAATGATATGTTTCAAAGTAAAGATCCCAAATATGTGTGGAAACATGAATATGGATCAATACTAATGAAACCTCAAAATATAGAATGAACTCCCCCTAAATGTGTGCATACACAAATGTGTAATGGGAACATATGCACATATCCAAGTTAACCTTTTGGTGGAGTTTAACCTATATTTTGGATCCGAGGAATGCAATAAGATATAAGAATTATGATGTCGAATGCATACCTTTTTTATTTTCACCTTTATATCCAAATGAGACTAAACATGGTATTTCAATAAGAGTGTTAGTCTCGCAAATAGATTTGTCATTAATCACAAAAACTCTATTAACACATAATGATGAATCTAAATCCTTCACAACCCTATTTGACACAGCTCCGCTTACTCCAACTACGAAGCTAGGAATTGGAGCCATACTAAACATGACCTTAGTTGGACCCATACTAAACTATGTCCACCTATAACTGATATACACCCTGCAGATAAAAGTAAGTGTCGTTTCAAAACGCTTGTAATTAATTTATTTTACTTGATCAACAATATTTTTATGAATATACATCGGCTGTGGGAAAATGCTATAAGTCATCGGAAGTTACTTTCATAAAAGTATAAATTTATTAGGTTTTATAAATATATTATAGTAGAAATTTATTAGGTTTTTTTTATTGAGTATGGCAATGTCCAAAAGACACTTACTCGTGATTGGATGGAGACCAGCAGTATCGTTTTGATTTGTGTATCTGTTCTCGTGATAGGCCATGCCGTCTGATCGTAAACGGACGATCCAGACGATTACCCCATCGCGTTCTAAATCATCAAAGCCGTCCGTTTCGTGATCGGACGTTTTAGACGGGCCTCCTACGCTTTACATTGACTGGAGCTGGAAGCTTCGCATCAAGTGGTGCCTCCCACCGTCCCACGACCACGACGTTACACACAGCGTAGCAAAATCTCTCCTCTAGATCCCGACCAAAATGGCCTCCTACGGCGACGACGACGACTCCGCCCGCCGCCGCCCGCCGCAGCACCGGCCGTCCGGCGGCGGCAGCGGCGACCTGGCGTCGAGCGCCAAGCAGGTGGCGGAGGCGGCCAAGTCGGTCTTCCAGGACCACAACCTGGAGAAGGTCGACAAGGGCCGCGTCGCCGGCGCCGCCGCCGACATCCTCCATGCCGCCTCCAAGTACGGGAAACTCGAGGGCAAGCCCATGGGCAGCTACCTCGAGAAGGCCGAGGAGTACCTCCACCAGTACGGACGCAAGGAGGGGCCCGCCGGCGGCGGCGGCAAGCATCAGGAGGAGGAGGAGGAGGAAGGCAAGTACAAGAAGAAGCCCGGCGGTCATGGGGGTTCAGGTGGGAGCCATGGAGGGGGCAGGTACGAAGAGGAGGATGAGTACAAGAAGAATCCCAGTGGTGGTGGGAGGTATGAGGAGGAGGAGTACAGGAAGAAGCCTAGTGGTGGCGGCGGCTATGGTGGTGGAAGGTATGAGGAAGAAGAGGATCACAGAAAGAAGCCTACTAGTGGTGGTTATGGAGGGGGAAGGTATGAGGATGAAGATGAGTACAGGAAGAAGCCTACTGGTGGTGGTGGTTATGGAGGAGGAAGGTACGAGGAAGAAGATGAGTACAAGAAGAAGCCTAGCGGTGGTGGCTATGGTGGGGGAAGGTATGAGCAAGAAGATGACTACAAGAGGCCTCCTAGTGGTGTTGGTGGCTATGGTGGAGGAAGGTATGAAGATGAAGATGAGTATAGAAAGAAGCCTAGTGGGGGTGGCCATGGCGGGGGAAGGTACGAGGAAGAAGATGAATATAGGAAGAAGCCTAGTACTGGTGGATATGGAGGTGGAGGAGGGAGATACGAAGATGACTACAAGAAGAAGCCGAGCGGTGGTCATGGTGGAGGGAGGTATGAAGAAGATGATGAGTACAAGAAGCCTAGCAGTGGATATGGGTATGGCGCTTCTAGTGGTGGAAGCCATGGAGGAAGGTATGAAGAAGAGGACTACAAGAAGAAGCCTAGTGGGCACTCAGGGGGAAGGTATGAGGAAGAGGAGGGGTACAAGAAGACTAGTGGTCATGGGGGAGGGGGGTATGGTAAGGAGGAAGAGGAAGAGGACAATAGGAAGAAGCATGGCGGCCGCCATGAGAGCGGAAATGATGAGTCGGAGGGCGGTGGCATTGGAGACTACCTGAAACTTGCACAGGGTTTCATGAAGAAGCAGGGCGGGGATGGGGAGGGGGAGAGTGGGGGTGGTATGGGGAACTACTTAAAGCTTGCAGAGGGGTTCTTGAAGAAGCGCTGATTTGTAATTTAATCTTTGCTATGTCATGATTCGTGAAGGACTTTGTGTTTGGTTTGTCCCTCATCTTGTTTAATGTCTTTATGTTGTGGAATTTCCTACGATTTCCATCCTAGAATGCAATAAAACTGTATTGCTTGTGTTGTCTGTGCAATGTTACATGAATACCGAAGGCGCTTCTTATGATTCCTGGAGAATAAAAGATTGGATGGATAAACTTGTGTTTTCCATGTTGTGTACTAGTTCTGACTTGACATAAGTATTATAGTGTTATAGTAAATGAAGTGTTGACTACATCTTGATGCTCTTAGCTGCTGTTGTTAAAGAGTTTTTGTTTTGAATGGTGGCTGTTATCTGAATGTAGCTATGCTGGTGATCTATCTTATCATACTGAACACAAATGCAGTGATGTACATATGTTACTGAACTGGACTGTTACTTAAGCTAAATCTGAAACAAAGAATCCATATATGATCATAAATAATAAGGGTTTGTTTTACGGTTTATTGTGTTCAATTAAAGAGATGCTCTTTGTTTCTTTAAGCAAGTGTTTTCACTTGATTGGTGGTGGTTCCAGCCTTACAAAATTGCCTCTGTAACGGATAGGTTGAATAAACTACTGTTGTTATGTGCATTTAACTGTACCTGTGCGGCCTATTGGCTATTATTTCTAGAGGTACTAACTGACTCTTTTCGTCACTTGGGCACTTGGTTATTGCTGTTTAATGCTCGCTGATTCAGTGTCACAAGATGGTAGTTCTAGGCATGTGTGTATTGTTCAATGGCCAAGCAATTGATATTTGTGTCTAACTTGAAGAAATGTTTTAAAGTAAACAACAGGTTATTTAGCCAAAAGAGAGAAAAACTGCTGAAGCACACCCTCAGCTGGTGTCATGTCATCAGCTTCAACTAGCTTGCAATTATAGATGGTATTATGCCTTCCCCAATACCATGGCAAGCAGAAAAAGCACCACAGAAACAGAATAACCTTTACAAGAACAAACGGCATCTTGCTTCTTCCACTATGTAGGAATATTTCTGCAATGTTCGTCTTATGCTTTTCCGCAGCCCCTTCTTATATGATCCAGCAGGTATATCTGTGTCTCTTAACACTCAAGACTTCAAGGTCTTCAGACCTATTGAACAATCCCACTAAAACTCAAGTAATTGAACAACTCTGAGCCGTTCTTCAACGGTTAAACACAATGGATTCCAACAACAGAGGCAACAAGAGCAGCTATAGCTTTCAGCCTTCTGCTGTCACCCCGGGAGACTTGCTGTCCAGCGCTGAGGTGGTGGCAGAAGCTGCTATGTTGGCATACAACCATGATATCAACAAGGTTGACAAGGGTCGTGCTGCTGGTGCAACAGCTGACCTCCTCCATGGTGCTTCCCATTATGGCCATATCAAGGACAAACCCTTTGGTCAGTACATCGAGAATGCTGAGGGCTACCTGTACCAATTTCAATCTTCATCAAAGGCTTCTGTCACTTACTCTGATGATGAGGGTGGCGGAGACCACCTAACTGAAACAGCCAAACAACCAAAAAATCCCTCTAGCATGTACCAGTCTGCACCAGCAAAACATGTTTCTAAGAAAGCTGATTGGTACGAGCAGCCTGGTGGGCATGGTTATGCAGCTTCTGGTAATCGCTTTGGTGATGTTGACGATGAATCTAAGGGAGGTAATTCAGGGGGCTACATGAAGCAGGCACAGACGTTCTTGAAGAAGCAAGGTCAACATGCTGGCATGGAGTCAGAAGAAGGTGGCTTTGGGAACTACATGAACCTAGCCCAAGGGCTTATGAAGAAATACTGAGCCCGTCCTCAATAAATGGGGTACTGACTAGAGTTTGTGCCTTCATGGGGATCTCTATTAATGTTATACTCATGTTTGTTTGCCCAAATACCTTACAAGTTTGTCATGCTTTATATGGGTGTTTGGTTATTTGCTTAACAATATACTGCTGCTGATGGATTTCAGTACTGAATAATGTAATATGCTTGTATGACTTATGGTTTCCCATGATTATGGATGTTTCATGTCTGTGAATTATTTGCTAGATGATGGTCTGCACCCCTTTTTGAGGGCTATGGTTTGCCTCTATTTATTTACAATTCATCTTTTGTTCATAAGAATATTTTGATTCAGATGAAAAGAAATAGCAATGCAGTGCTTGTCAAAGAGGAATGCAATTAGGGTTGTAGACTTGTAGCTTTGTTGAGAAATGAATTTTTTATTCACCATGTAGTAGTAATTTTATTTTCAGTTTAAATCTCTTTGCATAAGAAAGGGCTCTTTTGAATTAGCTTGTGATTTATTCAACAGAAACAAGTAGTGAACTGCAGAAGTAACTCCATACACCATAGGAAACTAGGAGCCTATATACCTGGCTCTAAAAACCACAGTTAACTGGATAATTATTGCTATAACTGGCTGTCTCGGTCTGGATCATGTTCCAGGAAGCCTACCGGTTTATGTACATAAATAAGTCAGTGATCCAATATATTGGCAATTTGTGATGATGCACCTGATTTTGATGTTATTCTTGCAATTCACATGATAATGCAGTTGCATTGTTTTCATTATCCTGTCTGCAGGTGAGTTGTGTGGTAGAATGTGAGTTGGCTTTTTTTTTGTAATCATACTTATTTCTGTAGTTTATTTCATCTGTTTGTTGGTAGAGTCATGTGTTTTCTGGTGTCACAATATTCTCATGATGCTTTGCCAGTCTGCCAGAATTAGTACAAAATAAATCTAAATAATTGTCAGTCTTCTTTCCCCAGAAGTACATGCTTCACTCTAATACGAGTCTGACTCTCTTCAAAGTTGGGAATGGTTAAGTACTTAAGTTCAGTCTCACTGGTGTAGTACTTCCTAGTTTGATTCTCTTCAACATGGAAATGGTTAGCTCATAAGTTACTGCTCAGTTCATATATAGCCGCAAGGGTAAAAGTGCACTAATATATCGAGGTCCTTTTGCACACCACCATTTCAGTAAGCATGGACTACTTTGTACCATGCATAGGTCTTTACTCAGTAAAGGCAGAGGATGTTTATCCCCTCTCTAGGTACGTTCATGGGTCTATTTTGGCCATGCCAATGTATTTTGAAGTCAAGTTTTACCATTAGAGTCAGAGAACATGTCAATGCAGCCTGCATTTTTTTTGGGTAGCACCCTATCCTTTACGGGTAATGTGTACAGAACTATCATCTAATTGTTATCCCAGCTACCAGTCTCTGAATAAAATCTTACTCTTGTGATGTTTTATTGATCCTAAGCATCAAACAGGATCAGTGTTTATGAACAGAAAAATTCCATGTCTAAAATTCTTCTTGAAACAATATGTCCGGCAAAAGGACGTGCAACCACATGCAGACAACACTCGTAACATATGTCCCCTAGAGACAAGCAATGCAAAACCAAAACACACGCTAAATGTTCGCATTACTGGGACATCATACATATGAATTAACCATGAACCATCAGAGAGCATGCATGTCTTTTGTCAGGAAGAACAAACTCCCCATGTTTCCAATATACAAATCTGCTGAACCAGAACCACAGCACACCAATCACCAATTTGTCCTCAAGAATCACACACCACATGGACTAAAAAAATGGTAAAAATGATACTATGGATAAGATGGATCGAATCAAGTTCAGAACTCCTCAACCGAGATGGCTTCACGGGGGACCTCGTAAGCATCCTTCTGCCTCAGCTTCTTCACGCCGGCTATGAAGCACACCTTGTCAGACCTGAAGCTCTCCAAGCTCACGCTGGTCACCTTCACCCACACAATCACCTTGGTCTTCATGCCTTCGATCCCGGAAAGCTTACCTCGGGACAAAGTCGCCTTGACACGAGGAGCGTACCGTACCATGGAAGAATCCTTGAAGCTCACCTCGCAGGGCTTAGACAGGTGCACCACAAGCTTTGAGCTTGATTGATCGTATTCATAGCAGATGATATTCTGAGGGAAGAGGCCTGGTGGGAGGTTATACTCGCGCAGGAGATCAGAGAGTGACTTATTTGGTTTGCCTGGATAAGAGTAAAGGGAGAAAAGGGGTCAGTCTCTCAGTAGTCCATATATAGTAGTAATTTATGTAACAATCATTCCCCTATTACTAGTTTGCATCTGCATTTGGTATGCAGAGATCTAACGGATAGGGGTGCAAACGGAGCAGATACTTCTCATTCGATCGACCGACTGAAGGCTCGCGAAGCCTATACGGGATAGAGAAATGAGTATCCGACATTATTTGTGTCTGACTCTAATTCCGAGGAAAAAATACAAAATATGATACATGATGAGCAATATCCGTCCGCATGTATCCGTATGTCTGGTGGTATGAGGAAAGCCTATTGTGACTTCACTTAGGAACAAGATAAATGATACGTGGGTTGTTGTATCTAAGCAGACATGTGATACTGAGTGTTTTTCCTTCGACATCTTAGCGACTAGTCTCCCCATGTTTGCTCTGATTGCACTCCCGCTGTCTAATGTTCTATGTAGGGGTGCAAAAGAAGCAGATAATTTCCATCTGACCGACCGACCGAAGACTCGCGGAGCAAATACGGGATGGCAAAGTGGGTACCTGACATTATCCGTGTCCGACTCCAACTCTGAGAAAAAAATACGGAATATGATACAGTATAAACGATGTCCGTCCGTATCCGCTCCGATTGCACCCCTACTAACGGTAAATGCGGGCCATTGAATAAGGTTACCGCTAACATACTGATAGGCAAAGAGAATCCAGAAGCAGCAGTTTTGAGTTATTTAGGGAAGTTCAGCTTTATGGCAAAATTTGACAGAAAAATTTGACTATATGTAAAGGTGGAATATTTGTAATACAAGACTTTAACAACATTTCAATTGTATGTTTGTCACATAATTGTAATCAAACAAAATACGGAAATTCATACGGGTCTCAACTCTATGAATAATGAGTAACCTTGACAGAATCAGAAGAAAGACATCACACAGTAATGTATACCTGTTTTTTCTACAAAGAAATGGATGATATAATTGGAGGTGGCCTGTAAGTGGCACAAAACATGCAAATGGATATGGTCTACGAGCAGGCTCACTCAGAACATAGCCATTTTATTTAAGAATCTATCTTTTTTAGGTGCAATGTTTTCATATGAGCAGTAAGATTATGATACTGATTATGTTAGTAGTTTTTCACAACTACCTACAGTAGTGTAGATTAGATGCTGCTTGGAAGCAAGTATGAAATAGATTATGCATTACAGACCGGCAAATCAGCTGGTTGGTACTTGCTAAAACCAGGACATACTTAACATAGCCTTGCTAATACCGCCAAAAGACTTTACGAGGATCAAGGCAAAGATTGCAAGTTAAAGAAGCTGTTTGGTGAGCAAGTCCCCTACACAATCCTCATAGAAACTTTTGCATAATGGCGTCAACCAAAGCTGGACCCAGAGCCAACCAATGCACAATGGCAGAATGCCACAAAGGTAATTTTCAGTTTGGCCCCCATGTGCATCACTGTATTACTTTGCAGATTAAAAGGGTACTGAAAACCAAAGAAAGCTAGATCCAAATCAGAAGAAAAAGGTTAGGCATCCGGTAGCTAGTACATGACACAATCATAAAGAAGGCTCTCTTTGCATTGCTTTGGTTTTACGCCTGAGTCAAGAAAAACAGCATTTGTGCCACTAACAGCAATGGACACTTGTACTAATGATTGTTCTATTCCATTCCATGGTTGGTTTGTGGCTGTGAAAATAAATGGTTGGTTTGTACTAATGATTGCTCTACCTTTGAGCTTCTCGAAGACCCATTTCGCCTTCTCCTCCACACTGTTCGAAAAACGCTGCAAATCACAACAGTTAGGTAGTCAGTGTGATTTGCAAAGGCTGAATCGAACCAATTGCATCTAGAGTGGAGTAATAATGGAAATTGAGAACGCTATGAAGGCTAAAGTGCAGTCGAATTAAATAGGGTATTCAACTATATCACTCCACTATGAAAAGGTTGCATAAAATCTAAGTGAAAAAGGGAATGAATCTAATCCAGCCTCAAAGAGAACAATATATAAGAGAAAGATCTGCCGACGGATGTCCCGAGAACTAAAAATTGAGTTCATGACACTAAAAACCTGTGGAAAAATAAACCTCGCAATGTCACAGCCAGATTATTTCTTAACCGCAACAGCCTCAGGAAAAGATAAAGAACATGAACATAAGAATGGACAAAAAAAATCCATCTCCATGTTCCTTATGACAGAAAAACATAAAATCTCCTATAGACAATGAAACGAACCAGGAAACCAAGAACGGTAATTTCGTAGTCCAAAAGATTCATCAAGAACCAAAAGAACTCAACAAGAACGAAACTACTAACTCGAATCCAACTCAATAGCCTCAAGCATTAAAGCATTAATCAATCGAACAGAAAAGCAAGAAAGGACAGAAAAATGACACCAAATGACATTAGTAGTAGTACTAACCGAGATGTCGTCGCCAATGGCGGAGAGCTCCTGCTTGGCCTTCCGGGAGATGGTGAAGCTGCTGAGCTTGGTGAGAGCCTTCTCCATCCTTGGCACGGCCACGCAACTCGACTGGCCTGGCGTGGGGTAGGCGGCTCTGCAGTCTGCACTGTGGTTGGGGTGCCGCAGGATGGGCGACAGAGAACCAGTTTCAAAGCTCTGGCACCCTCCCCGAGCGGAACCGAATAAATAAGCAACGGCACGAAAATTGAGATGGTGGTGGACCTGCGGTGTCGGATCCTTTGCGACTATACGGTCCGCTTGCATATTTGCTGCGGTCAATCATTCTTTTTACTGCACCACCGGATAGCGAATCTTTTGAGAAGGAAGACGACATTGGAGCATATGATTGCCAATATTTCAGCAGTGATTTGCTCATTTTAGTTGTAACAAGCCAAATTTTCTTAAAAAAGTTTAACGTATATTTGTAGCAGCGCAATGCACGCTGGGCTTCAACCAGGCAAAATCAGAACTCGTAATTCGTCAGGGTTGCCGATCTCTCGGTCTCAGCAGAGTTGACTGTCGTCGGAACCGGCACGTACAACGGAGTGAAACAAGATTTTGAATGTTTGGCGTAAATAATAAGTTTACATGTTTTATTACGGAAGTAGTGTCGGTGGTAACTAAATAGCAAAACTAAAGCATCAACCGCATGGTCATTGGCCACGATATCCACATGACACGTCGCCTCGTTCGGTTGGTCACAGGTTGGACGCCCCTCCACTCGCTCGTCCGGCTGGTCACGGGCCGAACATCCCTCCACGTCCTCCACATCGTCTCCATCGTCCCTTCACTGACTGAACGACGCAATATTAAATGATTAACCGTATCCGATCTGTGGTTTGCTGGACACAAATTAATTAGAGAGTTTGGTGATGAGAATTCTTGCCAATTTCGTTCTTTTGTAGGACATTTCTAGATGCCTGCTTTGGGTTCAACATCATCATCGCACATGGCCGAACTTTCAAACTGTCCAGCGAACAAGCCTATAGATATGCTAATGCTCAACAAAATAAAAGTGTCATATAGCCTATAGATAAGCTAATGTCAGTCAAAACTTCATTGCTCATAAGGTTGCTTCAAGTTTGTCATTTTATAGAGAAACAAGTCTTTGAATCACATCACCACTTGTATTAATGTCTACTAGTGCAAGTAGTTAATAGATTTGGCACATCTTCATGTTCTCTATTCTTTCGTCCTTTAATGCTAATTTATTAGTACTAAATTAATTACCACTAACTGATAAAACCAAAATTAATCACGTCCTAAAAATTACAACTAAAGTATTAACGACTGCTAATTTATTAATACTTAATTCCGACTAACTATTTCAGACTAATGAATTGAGTAAAACAATGTACTTACGACTAATTAATTAATTGGTTGTTAATTAACTACGCCTAAAAATTACAACTAATAAATTAAGTAGGATTAATTTCACTACGAATAATTTACTAACCACAAAATAAATAAATAAACATACGAGGAGAGACATACATGCTGAAATGACTGCTAATGACGACGACAAATAATAATAAGTCACCGGAAAACCGAAACCGAAAGAATGAGAAAGCGAGTGAGCGAGAGAGCGGAGTAAAATCACACTCCCATGCGATTAAATAGACGTCGAGAGGGTGCTGCAGAGGGAATACGTGTCGGGGTAGCGGCGTGTCCGGTCGGCCACGGGCCGAATGTGGCTAAATTTCAGTTTGCTAATTTTCGCTAAGCTAGCTAATTATAGGTGCAGGCAGCGGCGTCTGACCAGTGACCGGCCGGATGAGCGGCGTGGAGGGGCGTCCGGCCTATGACCGGCCTCGACCAGAGTGTGAACCAAAAGAGTATTGCTGGCAGTGCTAGACTGCTAGTCTTGCTGTTGACTAGTGTAACTAACGATGAGATAGGACTGACTAGATCAGAAGACACAGTGCAATTTGACGACGAGCGGCGAGGTGGCATGTTCGTCCCAGACGGGTGAGGTGGCGGATCTGTCCCAGAGAGGGAGAGACAAGGCGTCTCCGTCCTAGGGTGGTGCGGACGAGGTTACGTAGCAGCACGGGAGCTGTCCGTGTCACCGAGGAACAGTGTCGAGCGTCAATTTTGCAAAAAACGGCGACGAGTGCACCGTTTTTGTTAATGCCGGCCGAAACAGTGCTATTTGGGGGGGGGGGGATTTATGGGGTACGAGCGGGCCGCCGTTGGCGCCAACAGTGACGCACACGCCCAACCGCGCCGCACGCCTAGTAAGTTTTGTGATAGCGGGAAAACCCGCGCCGAGCGTGGCGCTTGGGGCGTAGGAGCGGAGCGACCTTTGGTTGGTCCCGGCGCGCCGACCCAACCCCGCGCCGCTGCGTGACCAGAGTTGTTGTCACGAGCACCGTGCTGGCCGCGCCGAGTGCGCGCGCGGTGGCACTCACGACTCACGAGCGGAAAACCCCGCGCCGCACCGTGCCGAGCGTGGCATGCACTTGGCTGGGTGCCAACAAGCCGTAGCACTCACGAGTCACGAGCGGCAAACCGCGAGCTCCGCCAAAGTTGTTGTCACGAGCACGGGCGTACGAGCCCGCGCCGGCCGGTCGTCCTGCCGTTTGAGACGCGCGCGCCGCAGACCCAGCCTCGCTCTCCAAGCGACGTCAGTTCGGATCGCGTGGGTAACATTTTCTGTTTATCCATATGCGTGAAACACGAATTTTCAGTCGTGAACTCGTGATAAGAATATCTGGTGGATTGTGGTTGCCTAATCTTCCGCCATGTGCATCGAATGTCCAGCTTATATGCACATCTGGTTGATGAAGGAATAGTACGTAGTGCATCGTGTGCTGGTTGTAACTTCGGTTGTTCAAACTTTGCAGCGTGAATAACCATGCAAAGGCCCGTAGGTTTAACAAGCAAGATAGAATAGGCGTGCCAACGTAGAACGTACTTGTCAGCTGCGGAAGGCGGAATTACGATTCCGGCGATGGGTGCGACAGTTCAATTGCTCCAATATAACAAATTACATATACTAGAGCCTGCCGCGCGCCATGGAACGGGTGTAAGAAAACGGCACGTTTTTTAGATTCGTATGCTGCGTATGGAATTATACACCGGAGCTAATTTAAGGTAGCAAAACGTACAAGAATGGTGATAGGCCAGACGCGTAATCCCATTTATTTACGAAGCAGGACGTATACATATAGTGTGATATACGATGTACGGAGCAAACAAAGAAAGACTAAGATGCTTCTAATACAAGTATACAGAGTCAGATTTATATGCAACAATAAACACGTGAAAAATTTAACAGTCTTCATTTGCAGTTCTATTGGAGATAAAAGGGAAAACGATTATACTGAAATTGAGAACCAGTTCTATTAAAGAAGTGTGGCGGACACATATCTCGTACAATTTAGCAGCATCTAGAGGAAATTCATAATATTATAGGACAAACATAGAATACAACATGTATTCTAAAGAAGCGACTACATTTAATAAAGAGCAGTAGGCGATGTAGTAGAGAGTTATAAAAAAAAAGGATTTGTAGGGTCGAAGCAAAATGCAAGATATGTTGTGGCCTCATGTTTTGTAGGAGTGCCTGCAGAAAGATAGGATTTGACGAGGATTAAAACCTCTATGTATTATTTTAATACATAAAAGACCATACGTCTTTATGGTCATAACCCGTAAGGCTAACGACCTCACTGGTCGTAAGGATTCCAGAGGTTACACGATGGGTACCCTGGTCGGACTAGGCTTCCACCAGGTAGCTGCTCGAAAAACCTATGAACAGGCACCCTTAACCGTATGATGAATGGAACACGTGCAAAACATTCCATACCATGCGATGATATACAAGATACTGACAATAAACCACCTTGCGGTTAAGGTTCTCACAAGTACTTAACCGCAAGGTAGTTAGCATATTGTTAACTACCTTAAACCTCCGACCAGTCATAACGTTTCATCAGAGACGCCTTCTCCAAGAGTAACTGCCGCCTCTTCGGGAGTTATTTAATGGTGGAACGCAGAAGACGAGAGAGAGAAGAGCAAACAAGAAGAAAAAGCAAGGCAACTCAGAAGTCAAAGCAGTAGCATTCAATACATTCGGTGTAATTAGAGATAGTCCCTAGTCAGGTCTTGTAATCCCAATTCATATTAATAAAGAGCAGCCCCCATTCCCTTCCAGGATACTCCACGTCATTTTCCTCTTTTTATTTTCGTAAGATCGGCGACTCGATCATCGACAGGACTGGTTTAAATTAGTACGGTTGTTTTGTGAAGAGGATAGGTAATTCAATAAGGATGTTTATAGAAGATGGTATAGGTAGCGTACTTAGAGTTAGTTGCTTCTTTTTGCATCTTGGCGACTCTTTTTTTGCAAGTCTAAAAGCATGAATATCTTCGGATGGCGCATATTACGTGTTGAAAGATATTTTGAAGGCTGTGAGGATAGAGCATAGGTAGTTTTAGACAGATATGTAAGAAACTGTATATTTGTGACAACATGACAATGAGTATGCACAGAAGCAAACAATCATTTAGTTTTCTACCTATTAGGTTATAAACCATGCATACATCTGCCGTTGTAGGCTGTAATCAACAATATGAATATGGCTATGTGATTGCACCATGTAGATAATAAGGAAGTATATATTAACAGGTAAATGTTATCATATAGCCACATACATATGAAGACAACAATAGAGCTCCACTGATATGAGTGTATGTTGTGCGAAATTGATGTTGTTGTACTTAGCAATGCTGCAAGGGCTAAAACAAATTGCCATCTACTGTTGCAAATTTGTATGAATGTAAAAAGGAAAAAATGTATTAAAACTTATTAAAAAAAATTAAAATGTACTGTAAAATATGTTCTCTGATTTCTACCCATATATTTAAAGCAAAACAGTTTTTAATTGGCAGGTTTCTAGATAACTCATCTAGCAAATGATCTTTCAGTTTGGAGATAGGAACCACGTAATTAGGATTATGAATGGAGCGACGCAATCTATGTTGTAAATTATCTGCCAGGTCTAACCATACTTTATCAAAGAAAGAGTGCACGTCTCCTATGTCACAGAAAAGTAACATTGTAACCAATAGCTGTCTAAGCTGATGTGGTGTACCCCACGTGGTTGCTTCTTCAAAACCGCGGTACCACTCAAGATCGTCTCCTAATAAACTACGAGCAGTGCAAGCTTCTTTGAACGTGTTGTAGAGAACATCTTCAAATGTACGAATGTGTTCATAACTTTGTGCACCCTTAACAACCATAAGTAGCATCCTTAGAAAGTAGCGTTCACCAACAGAAGGATGCATGAAATACAAGCGTCCTATCTTTGTTCCATGTTGTATTTTCTGCCAAGATCTAGTAGTGGTGTCCCAACACCACTTCGAAGGGAAATCACAGTAGGATAAGGTACGTGCATCGGGATAGGTCCGATTTGCAGTAAACCACTCAGTTAGCGATGTGCACGCAAGAAATGAATTTGAAACCACATTCGGTAAGCTAGCATTAGGGTGTAGGCTAATGTTATTCATGTGAGGTAGATGCACAGCAAGGCGCTCGGCGGAAGGATAATGTCTATGGATATCATAACAAAGGATCCTCCACACAGCATCTTGCTCACATATGTAACGACAATCTAGATATTCTTTAACCTCGTTAACAGTAGATGTCCCAGCATCACATGGCGCATCTTCGCCTTTCTTAACTTTTTATAAGTACATTTTTGCACAATCTTAGCCTTTAGTAACGTATTTGAAAAGATAATTTAGGATGCGCGTTTTATTACACCATTCGGATGCACGTTTTATTACACCATTCAACGTTTATGTGGGCTGAGTATTTTTTTAAGGAGAAATAAATAATGTGGAACCACTGATACAGATCAATGTGTAGTTGATGCATAATGTGGCCCAATCTTTCACGGTACTTGTATTTCAATCTTGATCGAAGCAAAACCCTAGTTTTCCTCTTTCTTGGTTCAGCAAAAAGGAAGAACAAGTGTATCTCCAAAGCAAGTAATACTTAGTTGATGTTGAATTAATCCGAAGAGAGAAACAAAATCAAACCCAAAGACAACACCAAACCGTGAGTAATTGAGGATGCTACGAATTGGTGAGATGGTCCACAAGGACTCACGGATCTTGAAAGAACAACCTCCCTCCAATATTCACACAATCACAAAACCCTATATGGGAATTTCCGAAATGCATGTATTCATTTTGCGCCACATAAACTTGTGACTTTTCTGTATTTTCTTCAACTCTAACTTGCTTACAATGGGGGTTTACCCCTAAATATATAGTTCAGATGAATAGTGAGCGCGGATGAACAGTAATGCGTCTCGGTGAACAGTAATCCGAGTCGGTTACTGTTCACATGAACAATATCCAAACTCAAAACTCATGCTTTAGTTAGATATTTAAGCTACTCTAATTGTTGAAAATAGATTAAACTATCCTATTACAGGTAATTATAAAATTAATCTCTTTTAAAGAAAGATCCAAATTGGAATTGTTCTTATCCAAATCCATTTTGGATTCTTAGGCTGAAAATGCACTGATTTCGGAATTGAGTTTGAATTTGGATCCTTTGTCTTTTCTTGGCCGGATTCTCTTACAAACTTTCCAACATGCAAAGCCCTCGGTCCTTGTGTCTTTCTATGTTCGCTCAAGCTCCTCCTTCGGCCTACCTCTCTATCCTTACTCTTGGTCGAACCTTGTTCTTGTTTCTTTCCCTATTGATGCATAATAGGCTCAACTTGAGGTTTAGCACACACTTGCAACTTAGGGATGTTGACCACCATAGTAGATGAACTTAGGGCCTCATCAACCACCCATCTGTTGTCTAAGAGAATATTTCCTTTAATGGCAAAACGACCATTATTTGGGCGTTTGTAAAGCGTGAAACCATCTTTGTCGATGATTGTTTCATTTCGAAAGGACTTTTGGATAAAATTTTGAGCAAGAACCATATTTCATACAGGGGCATTTTTTGTTCAGGGCACCACAAGGGCCGTGCATCATATGCTCAGAAACTAAGGCGTAGCCTAAAGGATCTATGTTTGGATCAGTTATCTCGGCGCTTATGAAAGAATCAATAAGCACCGATGTTGGCTCATTAGTATCTCTAGTGAGCCAAACAAAGATGTGAGCGTGCGGGAGGCCGCGCTTCTAGAATTCTATAGCGTGGAGCACTATAAGGGGAAAAAAAGGATAGAATGGTTAGAGCAAAGATAGTTGGTGCAAATGGTAGGTAAGTAACAGGATTTTAAAAAGATATGAAGAGACGATGATAAGACGTAGGTGGGAAGAACATACATGCGTCAATAGGGCCGAATGCGGTACCATTTTTAATACCCTCCAAAAGTTCTTCTAATTTCATGTTGTAAACTCTATCAATGATATCAGCTATATCAGTAGCACATTGTCCAGGCTCGAATAACAAAGCATCCGAGATTTCATGCCACTTAGGATTGCACGTGAAAGTAATGAATAGATCAATAGGACCATACACTCGGCATATAGCAATAGCATCATGGCAATTCTGTAGCATATAACGTCTACCACCAGCATGACTCGCAGGTAGCATTATACATTTTCCAACATCAGTACCGTCTATAGAGCCGGATGCAACAGCGTCGACTACACCCTGTAAGCTTTCAACTCTTAAGTCATCCTGATGATCTAGTATGTATTGAAGCCTACATTCATCGACGCATGTGCAAGCATCCACTTTTATCTGAGATGACAATCGGCCACAGTTAAGGTAAGGATTAGGCTGTTTTTTCTATAGTGGAAGTAATATCAGAAGTAGTCCTGCATCGTAATCTTGGAGCGGGTCCCTTGGTTTGTGGGATCAACATTGATGTAAGGTACACCGACTTGAAAGCCACGCTCGCCATACGGAAACAACAGTGGGTATTGTACAGCCATGAAGGCCAGATGCAATGAAGATATCCGGTGCAGATCGCCAGATCTATTGTGTACAACAATATCTCTCTTATAGGTATCCAGTGAGAAATCACCAACAACCAATAACACGAGTTCATTGCAGCTAGGTAGATTATGTTGAATTGGATCACCCGGCCTAGCTCCTACAATTCTAATACCGACAGAATCATCGCCTGATTGTTGCAAACGATCTCTTGCTAGACGAAATTGCCTAACCAATGGGTTGTGCTCATCAAGCATGTGCATAAGAGACGTAATTATGGCCAGATCTAAATGACCTTCTGTATTTTCTAACGAATCAAGAGCACCAATCATGTTTGTAACTTCGTTGTCGGTATCGTATATATAAAGCTCGATAAACTTAGGAGCAATCTCATTACGAGGAACTAATGAACCAATGCAATGATGTACCTGGCCATAGATACTAAATACATATGGTCCTCCATAGGTATTGACCGATCGATCTATCTTAGCGCCCATAGAAGTAAAAGCAAATAAGTAGTTGTACTGTCGTATTTTACGTAAAAAGGTTTTGCACCGAGTATCACCATTGAATCTCAAAAGGTCAGATAGAAGAGGGGGAGGTTGTCTGAAAGTTGGTAAACAAATTTTACCACCTTTGCAACAGTTGTTGTATATGAATCTTTGAGATCTGATGGATGGTTGATTCTTCGTACGTTCACGAAACCAAAAGATCGCGCTACAATGAGCGCATTCGTAATCTGGAGGTCCATAGTATGACCTACTCGGGTAAGAGGCTGCTACCCAGGATAGGCAAGAACAAGAAATGTAGTAAGTGAACAAACAGATAAAGGACAAAGAGAGGATATGTAACACCCTGATTTTCAGAGTCTTTTTGAAAAAATTTCAAAATAAAAAGAACCATTTTGTTTTGATGAGAATTCAAAGCTTTACCTGAAATTTCATAATGGATTTAGTTGACTAACCCAAACTTCAACTCAAAGTTCCTTGTGGTTTGTTGAGTTGTTGAAGTTTTGTTGGTCTTCCCTTCTCTGTCCATCTTTTACCCACCTCTGGTCTAAACCTCCCTTCGTCTGGGATCTAATGGCTCAGACCTCTCATTCGTTTGGATCCAAAGGTTCGAACCTCCTTTGTGTTATCCTCCCCTGGTCCAGACCTCCTTGGGTCTAGACCTCCCAAATGCTAGGACCTCCCTGGGTCCGATTCCCCCTCTCGGGTCTTCTCTGGCTTGCAACCTCCCTAAGCCTGCGCCACCCTTATGTGCATTTGAGCTCCTTTGGAATCCTGTGAAGCTTTTCGTGTTTTCTTGGACGTCCTTCGTTGCTTGTGGCCTTGAAACCTTCTCTAGAGGTTCCCTTCAGTACCAGCTCGGTAGTACCGCCCGCACTTGGTGGTACCACCGCTTCTTAGGACCTCCTCTTTGTTCACTTAGACCTCCCCGTGTCCTTCAGGTCCTCTCCATGTCCTCTAGGACCTCCTCTTACCTTTATTGGACCTCTCCGCGTCCTTCAGGACCTCTCCATGTCCTCTAGAACCTCCCCTTACCTTTATTGGACCTCTCCGCGTCCTTCAGGATATCTCCATGTCCTCTAGGACCTCCCCTTGTAAATCTGGACCGTTAAGACCTCCCCCATGGAGATCTTAACCGTCCAGACCTCCCCCTTGTAAATCTGGACTGTTAAGACCTTCCCCTTGGAGATCTTAACCGTCCAGACCTCCCCCTTATAAATCTAGACCGTTAAGACCTCCCCTTTGGAGATCTTAACCGTCCAGACCTCCCCTTTGTAAATCTGGACCGTTAAGACCCCCCCTGGAGATCTTAACCATCCAGACCTCCTCCTTGTACATCTGGCCGTCAAGACATCCCCTTTGGAGATCTCTTGGTAGATCCGACCGTTAGAACCTCCCCTTGAAAATTCTAACCGTTCAGACCTCCCCTGGATTTGATCCTACGGCTCTAGACCTCCCTTGCGGGTGAGGTTCTCCTCTTACCTTTGCAGACCTCCCTGTTTGCAATTGATCTTGACCGTTGGACCTTCCTTCTGGAGACCCAACCGTCTAGACCTCCCTTGCGGGTGAGGACCTCCTCCTTGCCCTTGCGAACCTCCTCTGGTGCGTTTAATCTTGGTCGTTTGGACCTCCTTCTGGAGATCCAACCGTCAGGACCTCCCCCTATGGGCGGGGATCTCCCCTTGTTCACTGCAAGACCTCCTCAAGGTCAGTGCAAGACCTCCTCTGCGGGTCTTGGCTGCCCCACTGGGCAGTCACACCCAGTTTTCTTTATCTTTGACTGTGTCCTTGGGCAAGAAAGTCTCCACCACATTTAATGCATGTTGTATCACATTAAATGCTCTCACCTTTACAGTACTCATGTTATACCGATTGTCACATTCCTTGCCTACTCTCATTGTCCTATTTACCAACTCCTGATGACCCCTATCCTGGGTCATGTGCATCGGCTTCCACTATATATAGTTTGGGAAGCCCTCCTTTCTCACTTTCTTCTCCATTTCTCCTCTCTGTCTCAACCGAGCCTACCTTAGACCTCCCTCCCAGTTCATGGACCTCCTCTCTTGACTCTCTGGACCTCCTCCAACAAGCTCATTGGACCTCCTCCTGACCTTCCATCCTCTCTGTTGGTTTTGTATCTAAGTTTATTTGGAGTCCTTTGGAATCTTGTTTGAACTTTATTTAAGTTATTTGGTTTTCACGTGTAGATTGTCAAGACCGTGGGGAGCCCGAGTTCAGTGAGGGAGAGGAAGCAGCCCGAGACTTTGAGCAAGGCAAGTTACACTCTTGATCATGTTGCACCCAATACTTCAAACTACTTATGTTGATTTCAAGGATGTATGCATGCTTACTTTACTAAGTTATTTCGACGCCTATCTTTCAATTCATAGTTATGCATACTGCTTGGTATGACCTCTGTCCATGTTGAATCAACCTCATTGTCACCCTAGATAAAACCTGGTTCTTGCAATAGTGAGGATCCCTAGCTCTTGAAACATTGGAATACTTAGTATTGCTTAGACCAAAATCTTAATTTGGGGAGTTTTGGCCAAAAATATCATTTAATCAAATAATTTGGGCCGTGGCATTGGTGTGCCATGGAGGCTCCGGCCATGACATTGGTGTGTCATGGGGTTTTACAAATGGCAATGGCATTGGTGTGCCATGGAGGTTTGAAAAGCAAAGTAAATGAAAAATGGATTTGACTTGGGCGAAGCTGGTTGTTTGGTTGGTGCATGTCTATGCACGGGGGTCGTATGATCCGATGCCCCAGGGTTGAGGTTTGTCGCCCAAGTCGGTTGAGGACTGGTCTTTGAGACACCACTTGCTAAGCCTATAATGGGCTACGCCAAAATTGTGCAACCACATGTCTCCAGTATGGGGCGTGGGACCTGGCTAACTAATTTGCAAATCTCTATCGTGGTTCATCCTGTGGATGCGGTGGGTTTGTCATGTTATGACTAGTTGTAGTCCCACCGGCATAAGAGGGCACCCATTAACCCTGGGTTTCTATTCAAAGGGGGGATCTGTGAAACCTTAATGGGGGTAGACTGCGGTGAAGCAATGCATTGTAAAGGCCTTGTCATGTGCTCTAGACCTCTCACCAAAGGAAGTGTGAGGTGGTATCGACGGATGCCAAGCAAACTAGCGAATTCATGTCATGTGGGTAAAGTGTACAGCCTCTGCAGAGTGTAAATCTATTCGAATAGCCGTGTCCACGGTCATGGATATGCTGGCAATGTCACTCAAAGTTAGCTCTTAGTTTTGGTTTTCAAAAGGAATATTGACACTGGTTTTGGTGGTTTAACCAAATTGGGTTTTGGGCGGGAAGCCATGTGCAGGAGGGTATCCTTCACCATCTTTATGATGAATGTTATCCAACTGAAAATAGATTTGCAAAAATGAATTTTATCTATTGTAACCTGCCTTGAAACATTAATACTTGTATTTGAAATAAAATTGGCTTTATGCAAAACAACCCTAATATGCTTTCCCTTGATATATCTCTATGCATGTCATTCTGTTAATTGACGGGTGTAACTTGCGAGCACAGTTGTTGTGCTCACTCTTGCTTGATTCATGAATTGAGCAGATGAAAACTCCCATGATGATGAAGATGATCAACTCAATTAGGTCGCGCCCTCCAGCCAGTCACCTGTGGTGTAATGGGTGGACCATGTCTTTTGGTTTTCTGCTGCGTTTGTGTGCTCTCAGTTGCTGGAGCTTGTAAGCAACCCTTGTAATCAAACCTTTTTTTGTTGTTAATAAAGTTGTGTGGATGTTTTGCTGTCACTTGCGTGTTGTGAGAACTGGTCGATGATCCCTGGGGACCAGTTTGGATTGCAGTGGACATAAGGCTCGTCCTCAAGCCCCATGACCTCCTCGGGTTGGCTCCTCTGGGACCTCCCTCGAGTAGCGCGTGGTGCTTGAGGAGGTCTGAGGTCCAATGACCTCCTCGGGTCGGGACCCCAGACCTCCGGGTGGTCTATCGGACCTCTCGGGAGGTCTGGAGGTCCTACCGGGATGTCCTCTCGGGACGTCCTGGGAAGTCCATTACGGACCTCCCAAGAGGTCCTGAGGGACCTCTCGGGACGTCCTGAGGGCTCCTTTTTGGACCTCCCAAGAGGTCCTGAGGGACCTCCTGGGTGTGTCCTGGGCCGGGTCGTGACAGGATACCAAAATATAGAGCCTTAAGAAAGAGCACACTGCGAAATGAAAGAGTAGATGAATAGGCATACAAACAAACATAGATGCAAATACCTCTAAGAGCGTCAATGTAGTCTGAAGGGAAGCGTAGCGACTCAATCGCAAGCGCATGATCAACCAGAGGATCTAGCACAACAATAACGAAATAAAAAAAATATGTTTTTTTTGGTGTTAAGATAGAGAGTACAATTTGGCTGTATCAAATAATGGTGTTATAGCAGAGATATGTATTTTTTTTTGGAGGATCGTCGATGAAGCATAGAGTAAGCAAAACGTAGGTACGCACTTGATCGATTGACGTGTCGCTGAGCGAGGATCTTCCGGTGTTTTTCTCTAATTTTTTCCATCTTCTGAAGAGACGTGGGGACAAATGATCCCTCCTAAATATTTGTCCCTCCTAAATAAATGTAGAAAATATAAGCGGTGTAATATAAGATGGCCGAAAGGAAAGATTTAAGCGAAAAACAATAAGGGAGACATACTAAGCTTCACACGAGGAGAACTGATCTGGGACATGCCTACACTGTGAACACACGAGAAGGATCGTTTCAGGACGAAGGAATAGAAATATAAAGAAATAATAAGGAACAAAATCCATGAGCAAAACTAGAACATAGTACGATAATGAAGAAGCGGTAAGAAAAACTACAAACAGGCGAAGCTTGTATCTAAGGAATTAGTACACCTGGCTTAAGCAAGAATCATTAAAAAATGAAATAGTAGAGGGGAGGAACTGCCGAGCCGGTGAGCAACGAGGGGGACGGGCCGAGCCAACCAGCGACCAGGTGCAGCGCAGGGGCGGCCCAACCACAAGGGCGCAGAGGGAGCAGGGGGCTGGAGGGCGAGCTAGGCCAGGACACGTAGGCGAGCGCGTGAGTAGGGCGCGACAGCGGTGGCGTAGGAGCCTGGAGTGGCGGCGGCGCCAGAAAGCAACCCACTCGACCGAAGGAACCTCCAAGAGAAGAGAAAGGAAACGAGGAGTGAGGAGGGAGGAGAAGCCAGTGCCAAAAACAAATCATCACGAGAGGAAATGGAGATAGGAGAGAAGAAGCAAAGCAATGGAGAGCATGGGAACCAGAAGCTTCAGCCATGGCAAATAAGAGAGAGAGAGATGGGAATGGGGAAGAAGCAAAGAAGAAATGACATTCAAAACACGCACAACAATACAAATCTCAAAACTACGGATTTTTCTTGGACTCAAAAGGCAAGCCGAAAAACCACAAACAAGTGGGAACGAAAATAGAAAAGGGAAAAAAGAGGGTGGCATGTACATTGCAAAAGGAGGACGGATTCGTGCAACGAAGACAAACCAATCGGCAAAAAAAGAAACATGTAGCACAACAGTCACAACTAGCTATGAAGGAAAAGAATGGTCTAAGAACAGCTTGGACAATCGAGAGAGACGAGCGGAGCGAACGAGTAGAGAAGCGAAGAAACATAGAAGAGGAAGCATGGCATCGAGCTGCGATGATAAGAACGTGCCGCGAAGAAGAAAGAGGAAGGGCGATGAGAGGCAACGACCAGGCATGGCGTACGAGGAGGCATAGCACGTGGCGTAGGATGCCGGGCAAATAGCACGCTAGCAGCGTGCAGTGCCGAACGCGTTGCTTCCGAGCGCATCGCACAAAGCAAGCGGGCACACATGACGCACACGCAAACAAACAACAGCGAAACACAACCGAAGAGACGTGAGCGTGACAATAATCGGACGGCACGCGTAGAGGGTGAAGAATCGAACGACGCAAGCAAACTCTGTCGATGTGGCCCATTTTTTGGTGAAGACACTCTACGGTTTTTTTACCTGGTAAAATTGGTTAGATTGCAATCGAAATAACAAATATGTTGAAACAAAAAATACAACTTCACACAGCCTTCCTTCATGCCTTAAAAGCGGTTGATTACATCATCATCACTAACTTATAGAAAAAAAACTCACGCTCAATAAATTTAGGGCATGTTTGCAGTGGTTTTGGCTTCGACTTTTCGCTCGAAAAAGCCGAAAGCCGTTCCAAACGAGAGCCTTTTTTCCATGTCTTTTCTCGAAACTGGAAGTCACCCATAACGTAGGAATGCCGGAAGCTGAAAGCTGCCGAGGGGTAGCTTTCCATGTCCCCCATTCCGACTTGACCCCCAAAGTTGGCGGGTACTTACACGTGTTTTGCCATCAAACAAAACCCCTCTCCTTCTCCCCGCCGCCCACCCGCCCGCCCAAAACCCTAGCTCCCCCGCGCTCACACCTTCCTCCCTTTTCCTCTCGCTCCTCTCTCCTCCGATCCAGCGCCCACCTCCTCCCGTCTCCTCCTCTCCTCCTTTCCGCCACCTCCTCCTCCCTCCCCAACGCGGTGATTTTCTACCCCGACTGGATCTGCCACCGCCTTCCTCCCTCCCGTGACTGGATCTGCCGTCGCCCTCCTCCCTCCTCCTCTCTCCCCACCAGATCCGCTACCCCGCGTCGCCGCGTTCCTCTCTCCTCCTCCCTCGGTGCCTCCGCCTGCCCGCGTCACTTCCTTCCTCAGCCCCGACTAGATTTGCTGCCACCCTCCTCCCTCCTCCTCTCTCCCCCACCGGAGTTGCCACCCCGCGCCGTCGCCACCCTCTCTCCTCCTCCCTCGACGCCTCTACCTCGCCTCCAGCTCCAAGCACCTCCTCCCTCTTCCTCTCCTCCCCCGGTTCTCTCCTCCCGCCACTGCCGCTGACAGTAGTCCTCTAGTTTCTTATGGTTTCATTTCCATTTTCCCCTTTCTTTTCTATTGTAAATGAATTATTTTTGTAATAATTGTTTGTTGTAATAATAATTATTTATTGTTAATTGTCGTTAATTACAGTAATGTCCGTCTATTGCGTTAATTCTGATCAATTATGATAATTGCGTTAATCGTCGTTATTTGTGGTAGTCGTCATTGATTGCCGTCAATTACGTTAATCATCGTTAATTGCGGTATGTGTCGTTAATTGCAGTCAATTGCATTAATAGTTGTTAATTCTGGTAATTCATGTTGATTGCGGTAGTTGTCGTTAATTATCATTAGTTGTTGGTAAATGTTGTTAATTGCTGTCAATTGCATTATTGCGATTAAGCAACATCAAATAAGCCATTCCTCGTTTCAGGGCATTTCTAACATTTTTTATCTCATAAATTGCAGCCAGCCTATCTAAAAGCCAGACAGCTAGCCAAACACCAAACCTCTCCAGGCTAGCCGGAAGCTGCTTTTTAGAAAAGCTACAACCGTGTCAAACAGGCTCTTAACTAAGCAATCATTCGAGTATTGATCGTCCATGCTATTCCTATCCATAACAGGTCATGTGCTCAAGTGGGCTACCACTATACTTAATGAATGTAGGATGAAAACATTAGAGAGGTGTAAGTGTTGGTATTTAGACTATGTGTGTGTGTGTATACACATATATACATATATATGTACATACATACATACATACATACATACATACATACATACATATATATGTATATATGTATACACATACACATACATACATAATATATGTATCATATACTAGATTTTTTTGCCAAAAAATTTGGGGTGGAGCTGCACCCCATACACCTACATAGATCCGCCTCTCAGTCGGTCTGGCCACGTCGTCCGCAAATCGCGCCCCGTCCGATCACCCTTGGACGGTCGGGTTCGCACCAGCGCTTGGTGTGCGCGGGCGTTGCTCGTGCAGGCCGCGCGTCTGGTGGCCTCCCTAGCCGCACACTTTTCGGGCGTGTTTGGATTCAGTCCTGACGAGTAGCATACCTGGCCAGGAGAGAGCCGGTTTGCTGCCGGGGATTTGCTTGGTTGAAGACCAGGCGAGGGCATCTAACCAGGTGCAGAAAACAAACAATTGAGCCAGACAGCTATTTCCTCTCTATCTCTTTAGTTCTTTCTTTCTCATTTCTATCTCCAGGCACAGACTTCCAACCAAACAACTAATCTTCAGGTTTGCCTGATCAGACAAAAATTATCTACTTTTTAAATTACCTTCAGACACCATTTTTTTTTCAAACATAAAATCCAGATCACCAACCAAACAAACCCTTCCTCCGTAGCCGCTCCATGCTTTCGCTCGCGTGGACCCGTATCCAGCCGCGCCCGCCCGATTTCCAGCCCGTGCACGCGCCGTCGCTCGAACGTGGACGCGCGTCCAATCGCGCCTGGCCGATTTCCTGGTGGGGCCGCAGCCGTGCGCACGCCTCTATCGCGTCCCGTGCCCGCGCGGTCGCGCGCGGGTGATGTTCTAGTCTGCATAATTTCAGCTAGCAACCAAGCAAACGCGCACAAACTGAGCTATAAAAAAATGTGTGCCCAGAGCGCAAGACATAGATAAGAGGATGAGCACCAAAACACGATCAGCTGCATCTCCAGCCTACACACAGCTTGAGCCCATCGGTTTCGAATTCGAGCCGGGAGTCCTTGTCAGTTGTCACTCACGCCTGTCCTCCACCTATCTACCCTTTCTCCGTCCTCAACTCATTCGGTCGTGTGGTTTTGCGCGGTGCCTGCTCGCAGTTGCACACCTGCACGCATAAAAACACTTCACAGTTTTGGCGGCTAGCTCGTGACGAACGCCGGTCCGGTGGGTTTCATCGAAGTGACAAGTTATCTCATGTGCCGAGCCGAGGCAAAACGGGCTGCGGCTCACAACAACTTGGGCCGAGACTGACGGGCCGTGGCACAACTTCGGGTGGGACGTCAGACGTGGAGTCCTCGGCCTTTACGGGGCGCGCCCCGCGACCTCTACTTCTCCGACGGCCCACCTCTCCGCGCCTCCTCATCCCCCACGCCGATAGGTAGCGAAGCGCCCCCGATCCAACCCTAACCCCTTCCACCTCGCCTCGCCTCGCCTCGCCGGCCCCCAAGCCCCTCTCGTCGGCGACCTCCGCTCCCCCTCTCCACCGCGCGCCTCCGCTCGTCGACATCTCGCAGGTGCGTGGCCCTTATCCTCCAGGCCCAGCCTTTTACGCTTTTACTTTTAGCGTGTTAAATCCGCCTTTGCTCTCTTTCGCTAGGGCTTAGTAGGTCGCGAGATTCGACTCTTGGAATTCGCGCACAATGGAGGAAGATCAAATCGTTGCTGCTGCAACATCGGAAATTCTCAGCGCCGCCCAAGACGCTGTAGATTCTGGTAGCGCGGAGGCTGGTGCTGCGGCTTCGTCCATTGCGTCTTTCGATTCGGCTAGCGCTAATCCTGATGCGAACGTTTATAGTCAGAATCTGGGCTCCATTCCGCAAGCTGCGCATAGCGCTGACGGCGCCGTTGCTCCTTATGATGGAGCTCAGGGAGCTGATGCCTCTGTATATCCAACCGAGCACACGTCGCTAAACGGAACTGCTGGCCAGACGGCAGACTACCCATCTGCAGGAGCTACAGAGAATGGCGATGCCACAAACGAGATGAGTGAACAAGTTCCTCAGCAATCCTATGAGGATGGTAATGTTGGGCTCATAAGTTCTCTTAATCTGGTATCGTGCCTGCTATTTGTTGTTAATGTGTTGCTTTCTTTACGCAGCTGTACTTTCAGTAGAAGAGGCTAGGTTGTGGAATGTTGTTACCGCAAATTGCTTAGACTTCAATGCTTGGACTGCACTTATTGACGAGACAGAGAAAATTGCCGAGGTAAAGTTTGGATTGCTGCCTTCCCATACAATCCATTCTTCTCTTCTTGTGCAACTTGCTCTATGTATAGGTGCTAACTGCTAAATTTTTGCAACTTTTTCTTTATTTTTTTGCTCTCACATGCAATAGATATTTCTTATGATTATATGTGATTGATTTATATTTAGTGGAATCTGAAGTTCTATGAATCTACCTTATGGCACCGACAGTCATTTTTCTTCCTTGTTCTTATTAGCATACGTGTTTGCAGTCTGGAGGGCCTAAAAGTGTATTTGTGTTCTATATTTTTGCCTTTCTGGTACTGGATCTCATTATATGCATGCTAGTAGATTTCATAAGCCTTGTGTTTCCTACAGTTGTTTCCTACAGTTGTATTGAAGGGTTTAGTGTTCCTGAAGCTTATTTTTTGTCCTATTGTAGTCTCTTAGATCTTTGCCCTTTTGTGTTTCAATGAAGTGTACTGAATATAAATTTAATCTGATTAAGCACTAATACAAAATGGAAATTGTTGTATGATAAAAAATCTTTTGTGCTAATGCTATATTTTTTGTTTATTCCCGTACAGAGCAATATTTTGAAAATACGGAAAGTGTATGATGCATTCCTTGCGGAATTCCCTCTATGCTTTGGATATTGGAAGAAATATGCAGATCATGAAGGTCGTCTTGACGGTGCCAATAAAGTTATAGAGGTGTATGAACGGGCAGTTCTTGCAGTTACTTATTCAGTGGACATTTGGTATAACTATTGTCAATTTGCAATTTCCACATATGATGACCCAGATATCATCAGAAGGTAGCAAATTACGCACAATGTGCCTATACTGACTATGTTTTTGTAGCTAATGATTGTGTCTTCTGACTTTATTTTGAATTAGTGGGCATTTGTAGGTCATATGTTTATAGGAATGCCTGATGAAGTTCTTTCGAATATGTTAGAACTCTATTTGTGCAATCCATGTGCCAGTGTAGTCCATATAACTGCATATATTCAAATTTGTATAGTATGTTATTAGACTGACTGTATGTCTCTCTAAATGGCAATGACCAATTCAAGACCCATTTATAGTTACTATATATACAAAATGAAGCATTTCTTTGATCTTCTGTGGACTCATAATCTCTATGTAGGATTTTTTATAGCCAATGTTAGTGCATTTAATTCATACATTAGCTCATTAGCTAATTTTGTCATAACATGTTTGTTCGATACAAAGTACTTTAGAACTTATTACATATGATCATGTAAGTACTTTAGTACTTTTGGCATACCATGTCTATCAAGAATAATACGGTCCTCCTGGGATGTAAATGTAGCTACTACTGTTTGCACCTGCAAGCCATCATTCATTGAGTGTTTCCTGGATTATCTGTTTTAGCTTTTGTCTGGGGATTAATTTTTTTTTTTGTGTCTGTAACTTCACTCACTGTTTGTTTCACTACAGACTGTTTGAACGAGGTTTGGCATATGTTGGAACAGATTTTCGTTCCAATAGTTTGTGGGATGAGTACATTAAGTATGAAGAATCACTGCAGGCATGGAGTCATCTAGCCGTGATATATACGAGAATATTAGAGCATCCTATACAACAGCTTGATCGGTACTTTAATTGGTAAGTTCATTGGTTTTATTTGTGTATTTTAGCATTCAAGTGCGGTATTTGTTGGATTATATCACTTTTTATGTATATTTTTGCTTGTCTTTGTCTTTGTCGTACTTTTTATGTATATAATAAACACATGCATCAGTGTACCATTTCCTAATCCAGCTAGGATTCGGGTTTGTGATTTTAACTAAGCAGTAAGCACCTGAATTATAATATGTCATGTAGTATCTCATTGCGACGAAACATAAAATGTTTAATTTGTTGTGATACTAAGTATTATTGTTACTTTTACTCAGCTTCAAGGAATTGACCGCGACACGGAATTTAGCGGATATACTTACTGCGGAGGAAACTTCCGTGTATGGAGTTACTGCTGAGAACAGTGATCAGGCTCTCGATGGGGAGGCGCATCCTGATGGTGCAGAAAAATCTGCTCAACCTGAAATTTCATGTTCAACAGAAGCAGAGAACCTGGCAAAGTATGTTTCCATTAGAGAAGAGATGTATAAGAAGGCTAAAGAGTACGAATATAAGATTATCGGTTTTGAGCTAGCTATTAGAAGACCATATTTTCATGTCAAGCCTCTTGACAATCCAGAGCTTGAAAATTGGCATAACTATCTTGACTTTATCGAGAGGGAAGAAGACATTAATAAGGTATGCTTTTGCACTTCCAAGTTTTTTTTTTCTGGTGGCCTTTTTGTTTAGTAGATTTCATGCAATGCCTGAAATCTTATAACTTACAATTTAGTCTTATTGGCTCCATTATATTCTTTAACGGCTAGTATTTGGACGGAGCTTCCTTTATAATGGGATATTGAACTGAGGATAGAGCGTGGACATAATGTTTGGTTTCGATGAGGCTAAGTACTCCAAACTTTCATTTGTCAGTGGCCGTTCTGGGTTAATGATATGTGGTACCAAATATCAGTTGTTTGAATTTTTAATCTCATATATGCAGGTATTTGCTTAGTGCTCACCTTCTTAACCATCTATCTATCAAGCAAGGATGGTCCCTCCTTTCTTATGGAGGGGCCTCCCTAATCAGCTAATGGAGTAACCTGTGTGAACTTCTCTTTTTTTTGGGTCAATATCAAAATTTTATTCGCTTTATATTCTTTTTTTCTTTTTTTGTCAGTTTTCTGATGGTACACAAAACTGTTTCAGGTTATCAAATTGTACGAAAGATGTGTTATTGCGTGTGCTAGTTATACAGAGTTCTGGATCCGCTATGTGCAATGTATGGAGGTTAGAGGAAGCCTAGAACTAGCAAATAATGCTCTGGCTCGTGCTACTCATGTGTTTGTCAAGGTATTATTTGATAAGATCACATGTATAACAATTTATACTTATTAGCATTGTGTATTTTTACTTTTTACCATTTCCTTTTTCTCATTCATTCTCATTCATGTTGCATATACTCCTATATGTATATGTACATCAATAAGCAAGCTCCTGAACGTGAATCTAACCAAAATTTGTTTCCCTATTCATGGCACTATTTTTCACTGCCATATAACATCTTGCTTTTGCACCTGTTAGATGAACAAAAATGACATATGGCACAATAGCTGAGTTAGTTTAGTTTGTAGGATGGTCAAATATATATTTACTCTTTACTGATAAATTGCTAATGATGTACTGATTTGGGCAGACTTACTTTTTTGACATCTTGTTGATCATTGATGCGTTGAAAACACAAAAAAAGTTACTATCTTGGTCATGATTAGTATCAGCTGCCAATTTGCCATTAATAATCTCTTTTTGGATCTGAAGCAAAAATTGATGTTTGCAGATCTTTTTTGCATGGGAATCTTTAAAAATTCTGCATTGAGAGGATAAATATCAGTATTACTGTTCTGATTTAGCACAACATAACATAGCATATATTATAGCCATTTTTAGATTTGCTGATAGCTACATGCTGCTTATTTTATTATTTTTAACAGAAGCAGGCAGAAATCCATCTGTTTAATGCAAGATTCAAGGAGCTTAATGGAGATGCTTCTGGAGCACGTGTAGAATATCAGCATCTTTACTCAGAACTATGTCCTGGCTTGCTAGAAGCCATTGTGAAACATTCTAATATGGAGCACCGGCTGGTATCACTTCAAACAAGCAACACTCTTGTTTCCGTTTTGTTAGTGTTCAAGAGTTCATTTAATTTTTATCCTTTCAGGGAGATAAAGAATCCGCTTGTTTAGTTTACGAGAAGGCCATTGTTGCTGAAAGGGAAAAGGAGCAGAGCCAGCTTTTGCCAACATTGCTGGTTCAATACTCACGTTTCTTATATTTGGTAGGTGTATATCACAATTTTGAGTATCGAAATGTAAAAAAGAAAACTATAGTTTTCACACCTATCAAAAATCTGTCATCTGACAGTATCTGACTGTGTTAATTGAACACACATGGTTAGCTGATAAAACAGCAGTGTTAAGAATGGGTGCCTTTGTGCAGTTGTTTGAGCATGTAATGGTCCTTAGATCATAGGGGGTAAACACCGCTAGGAAGAAGGCCGGACGGCGTCGGCTTTATGGGATGAGAGATTAGACTATAGACTGGGATGATAAAACCTTGAGAGGGAGACTAGATTAATTCTTCTTGCTTGATTTATAATGAATACATGCTATCCTTTTTATAGGGACGACTCGACTTAACCTCTAAGAAACAATCTTTATTTCTATGGAAACTTATCTCTATTAGATGGAATACATTTCTAAAGAAGTAAACCCAACTAATAAGGAAACTAACTATTCTATCTCTATTTCCTAACTACTAAATAGTAGCTCTGAATCATGACAACTGCTCCCCTCCTTTCGCGACAGCTCGTCCTCGAGCTGTCGCGGCGGCTATGGCTGCAGCCCTAAGAGATAGCACAATTGCAGCAGGACACAACCCTTGAAGGTAGACCATGGAGCGGAAGAAGCCTCTTTCATGATGCAAGATGTAGCCCACATTGCAGGTGACCAGCGTGAGGCAGCAAAGGAGTCCTCGTTGAGGGTGGTCCTCATGGCCTTGAAATTCTCGGCAGCAGAAACCATGGTGTTGACTCTGATACCAAATGTAATGATCCTTAGATCATAGGGGGTAAACATCGCCAGGAAGAAGGCCGGACGGCGTCGGCTTTATGGGATGAGAGATTAGATTATAGACTGGGATGATAGAACTTTGAGAGGGAGACTAGATTAATTCTTCTTGCTTGCTTTATAATGGATACATGCTATCTCTTTTATAGGGACGACTCGACTTAACCTCTAAGAAACAATCTCTATTTCAATAGAAACTTATCTCTATTAGATGGAATACATCTCTAAGGAAGTAAACCCAACTAATAAGGAAACTAACTATTCTATCTCTATTTCCTAACTACTAATGCACCCGTGGGCCCGGCATGAATATTGCGTGATGCTACAGTACCACGCATACTGTTCACACGTGAACAGTAGCCCTAGCCCATGACAGAGCATGGTGAGACCATTTATAAAAAGTACTTCATTTGGCATACACTTAACAATCTAACCACTCTGATTTTGTCTTTTTGAGCTAGGAGCTACTTTTTTTTTATTTGATGAGTAGCTGATTGAACTTGATTAGTAATTTTTTTCTTCATTTTCTATTTACTTTTGTTTGGTTAGTGGAATCTTATGTATTCTTTAAAATGTGTAGGTCATCCATGACTTGGAAAAGGCAAGGGAGATCTTAACTGAATTGTACAGGCAATCTAACATCACGAAACCAATTCTTGAGGTTACACCTTTTGAAATCTTTCCGAAATGATTCAGTTTGCCACCTTTATTTTTCTTGTCATTCCCTCCTTATCTTTCCCGTTTAATTCATCTTCTGTTCTATTTCATTTATTTTGCAGGCTGTTATCTTTCTAGAGTCGATCTTTCCATCTGAAAAGCATATTGAATTTTTAGATTCACTGGTGGAGAAGTTTCTTACACCTGAGCCAACTCAAGCGGAGTTGGCAAGTGCAAGCGACAAAGAAGAAATATCTTCCATTTTTTTGGAGGTAATACTTAAAAGCTACACTTGGTACACTATAGTTCTCTTCTTCCTGTTCTCTTACCCTTTTAGAATAATGACAACAATCACACTGTTTGTACAATCATCGAATAGTGTAATATGCTAATCTAAATGCTATGTAAATGGGCTACACAGGCTTTTTTGTCTTATTGATTGATCCAGTTTGGTAGTTAAGCTACTGATACATTTGCAAATTGTCTTCAGTTTTTGGATCTCTTTGGGGATGCACAGTCAATCAAGAAGGCTACAACTCGGCATACAAATCTTTTTTCACGTAAGAGAAGCATTCTGCCATCAAAGAAACGAAGAGCAGATGATGGTATTATGTCAGACAGAGACAAATTGGCTAAAACTGGGGATGTTACTCAGCCAGTCATGGGAACTGATCCAAATGCTCCTAATCCTCCAGTTTGGCCTGCGACTTCTGAAGCATCGGGGCAACAATGGGGTGCTGCTTATGCACCTCAGGTAGCTTATATTCCTGTAGATCTGCATGATTTAGTAGTTTTATTTATGCTTTATTTGGTGTACAAATTTAGATAAAAGAGTTGAGTTTGGGAAAGGAAAAAAAAGAATAGGAGCAATGGGGCATTTTTGTTGATTTGTCTGGGTTAGAACCTCTCTAAATCTTCCCAATTGTGGATATAATTTGGTTGTTATTCATCTCAATGTTTTCTGCCCCCTCATTTTCTCTTCCCAAACCTGCAGCTAGCATGTGTGGTCTCTGTGCTGTTGGAAAATATGAAAATATGTTGATTTCTGTTACTTTTTTTTTTCTGTGGCTTGCATCTTCTGTTTAGATGTGCTCATTTGTTAGGTTTTATTTCTTAAATATCATTCCTATGGTTCCTTTTATCACAGCTTAGGATTTTGAATTTTTGATAATAGAACTCTGGAGATTTTGCTCTTCTATTTCTTCTGTAATATGCCACTCTTACCATTTCTTTGGTATTATGCTGCTGTTGTGCTTAACTATATGTTGTTGCAAATGGACTTCAATTTGTTTTGCATTGCAGGCTGCGTATCCAGCATATGGAACTTATGACTACAGCCATCAAATGCCTCAATCTGCTCCTCAAGCAGCTGCTTATGGTGCCTATCCTCCAACATACTCTGCTCAGGTACTGAATCTGTTTTGCACCTAAATTTACACAATGCTTCTGGATATTTAAAACATTATGCTTAGTCATCTTCAAAATTTTGTTTTAAGGAAAGATGGTACATGCATATGTATTTATGCACTTTACATACACTTTTTTCATCATCCACTTCATTACTTGTCCTTCAAGTGGGGGTTCGTTATTTAATTTCATCATTGGGGATGAAAAAGATGGTAAACTTATTTGGTAACATAACCATCCCACGCCCAGTGGCGAACGCAGGACAGAAATAGAGGGGGTGCTCAACCTATTTCGTTCTTCTCAATCAAGGGCAAAGACACACCCTTTCCCGTCTCTTCTGCGCAGCCCATGATGGCGCCACGCTCCCAAGTCGGCTTCATGGCGGCAGCCCTCCCCTCCGCCTCCGTCGCCCGCCTCCTCTTGGCCATGCACCCGCGCCGGCCTCCTCACTGCTTTGCTCGGTGCCGCCTCCTCGGCCTCTCCTACCTCCGAGGACCGCCACCTTCTTGCTACGTCTGCCTGCCTGCCTCGGCCTCCGGCGGCTGGCCGCCTCGGCCTCTCGAGTCTCGGTTGCTCGCCGGTCGCCCGCCTCCTCTCGGCCGCCTCGGCCTCGCCCTCGGTGGCCGCCGCTCTCGCCTCGCCCTCGGCTAGCTGCCTGGCTGGCTCGGTGGCTCCGTCCTCCGTCCTCCCCTCGGCGCGCTCATCGCCTCGCCCAGCCGCCCCCGCTCGCCACCTCGCCCCGCCGTCGCCGTCGATGGAGCCAGGGGTTACCAGGGGCGCCGCCGATGGAGCCGGTGCGCGCGCCCCTGCGCGCACCGGTGGTGCCTCCGCCCCTGCCCACGCCCACCCCAAATCTGATGTGCTCCTAAAAAACTATAATGGAAAGAAACATTAGGATATCAAACTGACAGAATATGGCTGGGTCATGCCAGAATAATAGCGATGTCCATCGTTTGTATTTTGGGTTGATATTATTTGGTCTTTACTCTTTAGTTGTCTTCAGTCACTTATTCCTGTCAAGGATTAGCTCCACTACTTTCTCCGTGTTTCTGGCTTAGTTCTGAGGCTATCTTACCAAACATGCCATATTTTGCTACACAGTCAAGGTTACTGCTTGTAATCTGTCAAATAAACCAAGTGGTACAGTCATACCTACTGACAGCAACCTGCGCGTTGCATAGTCACTCCAGGATTGGTTGTGTGGGCAACCAGTGGTCTGAACTTTGAAGTGTAAAGTCAGTCAATTCTGGATTAGTTACACTGGTGGCCTGCCTAGAACTGCTAAGTGTGCTATCACCGGCAGTTATGAACCATCTGTAGCTTATTTTACATATAGATTGCTCACTTGTTAGCAATCAGATTTAACTGGACTTATTTCTCCACTGTTCTACATGAATGGCATTGACTTGTTTGTTTGGGGTTATGGATAGTTGACTACAAACCACCCTTACCGCTTACACCTTGATACCTCATCTGTGCAACGAGCTATTTTCTATCTTCACCACTGCATTAACTTATAATCTGTTGGAGATCTATCTGATACAAATCATTTGTCAAAAATATTGTAGGCCTACACACAACAAAGCTACGCACAACCTGCGGCAATGGCCGTGGCAGCACCAGCACCCGCAGCAGCACCAGCACCAACAGCAACTTACCCTCAGCAACCTGCGGCAGCTCCTCAACCTTATTATGGCGCCACGACCTACTACTGATTTGTAGATTGATGATGAGGGTGCTTCAGCGGTTCAGTTTATTTACCTTTGCATTTTTATCACTCTGCACCCTAATCAGCATATCGCGGCACCAAGCCGAAGGCGTTGCAAGATTGCATGTACTAGTGTTCGTTCCTGGAAGACCCATTTCATGTAATGGGTGCAGCTCTATTTTATCCATGTGCTATTTGCAATAGTGTTATTTCTGATCGCAGAGGATGTCGATGTGTTATGTGTGCACCGTGGCTGTGGTTGGCAGTTTACCGAGGATGATTCACTTCAGAGTCCGATGTAACGACTAGTCTCAACTTTGAAGATTTGTATAGAACATTTTGTCCTTATCGTTCATGTCTCTTGGAACTTCCGTGTTTTCTTGTTTCACTTAGTTATCAACTATTGTAGACGTCATAATTGAGTTAGCTATATTGACCATGCATATGAATCTCCGTACATCGATAGTCCCTGCGAACTATGTTGCCCTTTATTTGGTGGTTGCAAAGCAACTTAATTGAAGCCAAAGGGGGATTCTAGTGCTAAGGTAGTATATGCTGCTAGACACAGAATATGTGAAGCACCAGCGAGGGATAAACCATGCACCGACCGTGCGCGCCGAGAGGCGAGAGCACAGGATATGGCTTCATCGCACGAGGGATGCGGGCGGGAGCCGATAAAGAAAGAGAACAGAAGCGTCTCCACAACCGAAGCGGATCGGCGTCGCCTGGTAGTCGTACATCTCCTTGGATCGAGACTGCAACATGCGCGGCCGCATGCGTGCGCTCTTGTTTGCCACGCCACGACCGCCTCGTCTTACCCGCTCCACCTGCCTACTATATCCTAGTACCAGTAGTATCCTTTTCGTTTCACTCGTCTCCTCGACACACCAAGCGTGGCAAAACGCTCGTCGGCATCGTCGAATTCATTCATGTTCCTGCTGCTCGCTGGGCCTACGAAATATCCGTCGATGCCAAGGGGGCATGGCTGCATACTCCTGTGAATGAGCTGCTCTGCTCAAGGTACGCTTTCGTATTGATATCTTTGAAGAGTCCTGCAATACGTACGGCATTCTATGTATAATTTCATTACGATAACCTCCTCGTCAAGCGACAGCATCGCACTCATGTGACCCGGGCCTTCTTTTCCTAGTGCAATTCATGGCAAACAACTAGTCAGCCAACGTCTTCACGCACCAAAGTGATCCACACGTACACGTGCCTTCCCCGATTTGTTGGTTCTCGCATCGTCGGGCAAACCCATGCGCCTGCGGCCATGCCCCTCTGTAATCGCCTGTCTTGGATCGCTCCTTTCTAGCTGCTTGATAAAGAACAGCTAGCTGCAGGCCTGCAGCTTGGCTACATTTTGTTAATTAAGTCTTACTGATGTAATTTGAACAAGGAGTTGTTCATCTAAAGGACTAAGATGTTCATATCACATACAACTTATTGCTTTGATTAAATTAGGTAGGAACACGAAGCACTTGCCAAAGCGCAGGTGCCATCCAAACGAATTATCTACAAGGATGATGTTGGTTTCAAGATTATGGGCAAAAACATTACGCTCTAGAGATATTTGTGGTTAAGGCTTAAATATAACAAATGGCCAAGTGGTGCTGGGATTTTGGACTATCTCTGCTTTGGAGATTAGAGTCGAAAGGGAGTAGTTGGAACTAGACGGTGATTATGGGCTTACAATGGTGTGTGGCCATGACGGAAGGGAGTTACCGGCTCACGTGAGGAGAGGGGATCGTACGAGTGTAGTAACAAAAACATCGTGTGTGTGTGTGTGTGTGATTTCCGATCTTTGAAAGGACACATCAAGTATAGTTGTATTGTTTTACCGATCTCTATTAGGATCTGATAAGCCAAAACATTGGAGTTATTCCGGTCCCAGTTGCGTGATCGAAGACAAAGTATTTAGTACTAGATCATATTTGCTTGGAACCTGTAGGCGAAGTTTCCATTTGTGGCAGTGCTTACAAAGTTATGTATCTTCATCAAAGTAGACTACTTCTTGACCACTTCACTATTTAGTACCCGATGATGGTTTTAAGTTGTCACATGCGTAAGTAACAATATTTTTTTCCATTACAAGGAAGACGCACGCACACATGCGAGTACGTTCTCTTAGCACACGTCTAAACATATAGAGGTCGGGGATAAATTCATAACCTCACATGATTTTTACTGAAGCGTACTCGCCTATATGTAAAGATAGGCATCAGGATTTGATCTCTAATAGGTAAAGTTGTACACCCATAACTCCACGGTAGGTGTGGATGTTGAGTTGGATATCTGAGTATCTGACCTCATTTCTACCAGTGTACTAGAATTGATGCTTGTTTAACAAGTGCAGGAAATTGCACAAGTACTGACCGACGGAAGGCAACCAATCCCTTGGACATGGCCGAGATCGACACGAGGCCATTAGAATCTGTGCAGGCGGCATCGACTCTCTTCGGGCAGAAAAGAGATCAGAACAGGTTCAGCCCAGACAGAAATGTGGGTAACTATCCATGATATATGTCAATGTGTAATTGTGTTCCTAGTTTCAACTTCGTATCGCAACAAAATCTTCGAATGTTGGCAAACGCAGGAGCAGGAGATCGACATCTTAACGAAGGAACTCGCGAGTTGCAAGCTGCAACTCGAAGTCAAAGAGAACGAAAACAAGCAGGCCAATCTGAAACTCGAATCTCTCCAGAAGGCCATCCAAGAACTGTCGGACAGGTATGACAGATCGTGGCTGGATGCTCACAACCGTATAGTTGAGATTGAAACCGACAACAGCATGATCACAAGCCAGCAATCTGAAACTGCTGCTGAGTGCAAGGCTCTGAAAGATGAATTGGCCATCGTGAAAGGTGAACTCGACGCCGTGAAGGGGTCGAACGCCTTTGTACTGAAAGAAGTTGAGTTGATGGGAACGAGGATGATCTTGGAGAGGGAGAACACCAAGGAGGCGCTGATGCGCATATTGCAGCTCAATGAGACCGTTCTTTCGTCTGCCGTTGCAGCTATCAGAGCAGAGGAGGAGAGGTCTGTGTTCTTTCAGGAGATAACACTCCAGTTCTTCAATTCTGACAAGAACCTGGAGGTGATCAAGAGGCAGCTGGAGATGATAGAGAGTTTTGAGGAGGACTTACTGGCGAAAACGGTGCAGATAGATTATCTCCAGTCCGAGTTGAAGCAAGTCAAGGAACTTTACGTATCACCACAAGAAGTTTCTGTTGCGACAGCCGATCAGGTTTGTGAAACAACTGTGGAAGATCAGAAACCACAAGCAGAAGTCGCATTTCAGCACTCACCAGAAACATGTTTTGTCACTGAAACCTCAAGAAAGGATTATCAGGTCGTCACATCTTCTGACACTGACATGGAAGGTAAGGTGTCTGAAGATGTTGGAGATACCGTAGGGGCAGAGGTTATGGTTCCGGACTCGACAATGCTCATGAAAAACTTTGATGCCCAAGAGGCATGCCTTGTTAATAAAAGCTCGCAAGAGGATGACAAAAACATTGATTGTAACGAAGCTGAAAACAAAGCAGGCGATCAAGAACCAGAAGCAGAAGCCACAGTTTCAAACTCCACGGCGCTGGAGAGCGAGATGAGGGAAGAGATTCAGAGGAAGAAGCGCCCGCGGAAGCGCGCGCCGTTGGAGGACGTGCGCCCGGCGCGCGAGGGAAATCCGGCGACTCCGCCTGCTCGGCTGCGGCCGACGCCATCTCGGACGCCGGGGACGCCGAGAAGCGCAGCGCGAGGCGACGAGAGGCCATCGCCGGGCTGCCTGACCCTGGGGAAGGTGCTGAACATGAAGTACAAGTGAAGTATTAAGTTTGTGTACAGTGTCAGTAGGCATGCATCGGTATTGGGATATGCATCCAAATAATTGATACTAAATCATGGAATAATATGGATATGCATCCAATTGTTTTTTTAATGTAAGAAGGTAGAGAATTCTCTACCTCATAACAATTATATTAAATAGTTGTCAAATAAGAGCCACAATAGAAAATTAAAATAAAAAAGAAGCAAGAGTAAAACCTAAAAGAAAGGAAAAAACAGAAAAGGAATACTGTATAAAGAAGAACGAACAAAGAAAGAAAGAAAGATGGAAATAAATACCAGCTTATTGAGTTACAACAAGAGTTGGCTCTACTGCTGAAGACCATCTTGATACTTGGGTTTTAACCGGTGAATCCAAACATTAGTTAAACTCTGAATTTGATGATGTAGTAATATCGTATTATCATCAGAATGTTGAAATATTCGGTTATTTTTCGTGATTCACAATGTATGAGCGCAAGCCGCAAAGCAAATTGGCCATATTTTACGGAAATCTTCATCCCCTATCATTGTCTTTTCCAAAAATTGGAGCATGTTTTGAGATGAGTTTGCTTCTCTTGTGAGTCCTAATTTTCTCCAAACACTGTCTGCAGACTAGCAACGCAAAATAATGTGATTAATCGTTTCTATTGCAGGGCAGATATTGCAATGTGGGTCATGTGTCCAATGTTTTGCTGTCATGTTATCTTTGGTATTTAATCGTCATCTGAAAGCCAGCCATAGAAAGATTCTGTAGCTGTGCGGTATTTGGTGAAATTACAAGTGTAATCCATCGTTGGCCATTTTAGGCTATGAAATGGCAAGGTTCTGTAAAATGTTGATGTATTGGGGTAGTCATGGTTGATATGGATACCCTCTGATCCAAAGAATCTGATTGTAGTAGTTGGGTAGATAGGAATCTTGCAAAACTTGGTATTATGAAGCGGAACTGGCTGTAGTGATATCACCCAATTGTTCTCCCTACGCTGCGATCGAACTGTGCAGTTTGGATGAGCCGCGCAAGTGAACAGGGTTGGTTGGTTGAGTTGAAATCGTTCAATGATCACTTTTGTCATTTGTACCGTCACTTGTACTAGTGCCAATATTGTTCCCCAAATTGTTGTGCCTCTCTGGCAAGATTGTGTCGGTATGTCATTCTGAATATAACACATTCTTATCCATTGGAAGTAAGGATCAGTGTGATTAGACAATAGTTTTGCTGCAAATTTCATGAGCAATGCTTGGTTATGAAGTTTGAGGTTTCTGAGTCCTAGCCCTCCCTATTCTTTGGATAAAGTGACAGTCGTACAGGCAACAAGGCAGTGACCTTCATGCAGTTCTTTGTTTCCACGCCAAAGGAAAGCTCTTCTAATTTTGTCAATGGCGTCAATGCTACGGTCTGACCACTTGAGGCAGCTCATGTAGTACGTTGGAATAGTTGATAGCACAACGTTTATCATTGTCACCCCCCCACCAAGACAGTAGGCCTGGGATCCATCCAGCCACTAGCTAGCCTCCTATCCAGTTTGTTAATAGTCAGTTGCAGCAGTCTGTGGGGAATCCTGCTCGTGGCGAGAGGAAGGCCTAGATAGTTACATGGTAGAGAGTTGATGGGACATTGTAAGGTGGTGGCCGCCGTATTTGCATCTTCATTTGACATATGTATTGGTATCTCTTATGATAATTGATCTTTAGACCTGAGAAACAAGCAAATATGTCTAATAGTTCCTTTAAAACCGTCACTTGTTGTATTGTACCTTACAGTAAAATGAGAGTGTCATCTGCGTACTGTAGGATTGGCGGATACCCTTGTATGTCCAGCGAATGTGGGATTTTGCCATTGTTCCCAGCCTGCTTTATTAATCTTTGTAGAACATCAGCTACTAGAATGAAGAGATACAGAGAGAGGGGGTCTCCCTAGCGTACACCTCGTTTATATTGAATCTGGTCGTCTACTACACCGTTGATGAGTATGCGCGCTTTGCTGGTTGATAGGATGCTGCGTATCCATTCGATCCGTATGTTATCAAAGCCTCTATGCTGCAGGACGTATAGAAGGCATTTCCAATTGATCGTGTCAAACGCTTTGTGGAAGTCCAGTTTGAGTATTATCATTGGTTTTTTTCCCTCTTTAGTGCATATTGAACCAATTCAGATGCTAGTAGGAAGTTTTCTGCTATTGACCTCTTGGTAATAAATCCTGATTGCATCTGATCAATTAGGTCAGAGACTTTCAGTTTCAGTCTTAAGGCCAAAACTTTGCTAACCAGTTTTAGAATACTATGCAAGAGCGAGATTGGCATGAAGTCTTTAATGTCTGTTGGTGTCCCCATTTTTGGTATCAACGTGATATACGATATGTTCACTCTATTGAGATCAAGACGGGTTGTCTGAAAATCCTTGAATAACTGTAGCAGGTCAGGTTTCAGAGTCTATGATTTTTTTTAAAGAATTTGTTGGTAAAACCATCCGGCCCAGGACTTCTATTGTTCAGGGATTGCATTACTACGTTCAATATTTCTTCCCAATCGAAGTCTGCCGATAGGGAGTGTTGACTTTGTTCCTCGGGATATAGCTTTGCGAGATCAATACTGGGTGACCAGTGTGTTGTCGTGCTGTATATATCTCTGAAGTGTTCGATGGCAATATGCAATTTTGACGATCTGTCATAATGCTCAATCCCATTGGTTGTTATAACCTTTATATTGTTTTCCCATTGATTGACACTAAATTGTAGTATAATATGTTGGATTAGTTTCCATAGTGTGGACCTACATGGGATAATATACATATTGGCTATCTATTATTCTTTGGTTGGTTCAAATATATAAAGTGATCAAATAAAGTATTTATTAAGAGCCCGAGTATCTATTAAGGTAAATACGGAGTTGGATTTTAAATTTGTGTAGAGACCTATTTGGAATCTATCTCTTATTATGGGACGGGATAGAATTCTATGCCAAAAGGCTATAAATAGGGGTCAGGTCCTCCCAGCAGGGTAACTCATGCCATACCACCTATCCCTATCTGTAGTTAGAGTTTGTGGCTTACCTCTTGCTGGGAAAGACCAAACCCTAGGTAGACAGAACAACAGTTCATCTACTACTTCAGATCAATTGTTCATCAATCCTGGCATCATCAATTAGGTACGCTTCCGCGTTTACAGATTGAATTGTGTGTTGCACTAACTGCATATATGATCCTGTTAGTTTTGATCATCAGGTTTAGATCAGTTTATTTCTAACAATTGGTATCAAAGCGTATATGTATGATTTTGCAACCCATTCATATGTTTTTGCGATCCGATCTGTTCTTCGTATCGGATCGACTTCTTGCCCTTCATCTCTTCGCATCTGGTCGAGCGACCTCGTGCCTCCGTTTTCCCCATCTGATTGGCTCCTTGCCTATCGCTGCGCGAGCGCCCTTAAATCCTCTTCGTGCGCCGCCAGCCATCTTCCGATTCCTTCGCCGCCTCGATTCTTGCGAAGCGGCATCGAGCTCAAACGCGACCGCCGCCCTCAAGCTTGCGGCGCCACCACACCGATTAAGCGCCGCCGCTGCGATCGAGAACCTTGCAAAGCCTCGGGATTCCACCGCCTCCAAGCACCGCGAAGCCTCAAGTTTTATTTGGTTTCGTGGCGCGACCTGTCTGGCTTCCGCCGCCACATCGCTGCGTCCCTTCGGGCTCATTGCCTCGCGGCACGCGTCGCGCCTTGACCACCGCCACCTCGCGTCTTGTTGCCGCCGCCGCCTCCCCGAGCACCGCGCGGCATCTGGTTTCCGCCGCCCCCGCGTTCGGCCGAGCGTTCCCTTCGGGCTTCTGTGCATCCTCCACCGAGCAACCTCCGGATGGTGCCCCTCTCGCGCCGCCTCCGCGTCGTTCTTGCGCCGGCTCGGGATCCTGCCGCTTCCGTGTTTGGCCGTTCGCCCTCTGGCTTCTGTTGCCCTCCAGCTCCCACGGTTTTTTGCATCAAGTAAGCTTCCGCTGTTTTCTGATCTCGCCGTTCGCACTTCGGTTCCACCGCCTCCGCGCGCCGAGTGACCCGTCATGCTTGCGCCACCTCCTCGTGCGGCTGAGTACCCTCCGGCTTCCACTGCTTTTGCTCGGGTGCTGTGTGCCCTCCGGATTCCGCTGTAGCAGCGTGCGCTGCTTGTCCTCTGGGTGCCGCCGCCGGTGGTGCTTGCTCCCGGACGCCACCTGCACTGCAGCATCAACTCCAGTAAATCCTCTTGGCTTATCCCTTGAAGTTTTCGAGTAATTTTGGTTACAGATCTGCATTGAGGATTATTTATCTGTGGATTAAGCTTTTGCTTCTTCATATTGTTCTTGCATCTTCAGTTCATATCAGTTCAGAGCTAATAAAAGGTTAATGATTAGCTATTGTAGTTTCTGAGTTTTTGTGGAATATAGTTTCTCCATAAGGATTGTTTGGAGGATTAACCTTTTGCATTATAGATTATGAGATGCATCTTCAGTTCATCTTGAGTTCTGGTGATGTTCTCTATTGTGCAATTCGGTAATGTACTCTAATCAATGAATTTGCATCTATGAGATTACAGATTAGCAGATGCTTTCTAGTTTCTGGATTGATTAGTTCATTCGGTTCATAAAATTCTGGGTTAATATGGATTATTGCTTGTTGTTTCTGGTATCCATCAGAGAACAATTGCGATCATCATTAGTTTAGCCCTTATGCTGGTTCTGGGATAATGCAAATTGTTAATCTGTGCAAATTGGTCTATCTGGTATCAATCTCAGATTAGCCTTTTGCTGTTTTCTGATGATAATATTGTCATCTTGCTGTCAAGTCTCTGTTAATTCAGTGCTTCAGATACCTCTGTTGGAAGAAATCAGTAGAAACTGATTTGTTATTTCAGTTTTGAATTGAGGTTTATCAGTTCTCTGTTTGCCACATTGGTGTAATACATAAATTGAGTTTTTTTTATAACTCTATCATGTTAGTTCAATCCTCTGTTAAGGCTGAGAATTAACTTGCTGTTTTTATTGATAATCAGTCAAATGCCTTTTTTGTGCAAATTAGTTATGCTCTCAGATAATCATGTTATTTGCATTTGGTGCTTCTGAGGATTATTCTATGCATTGTATTGTGGGATAAATTGTGGACTCTTTTTTTTTTCATGAATGATGGATTGATTCAAATTTGGCCAACTAGTGTTCTGCATATGTTAACTGAAGTACTATGTTGCCAAAGCAACCTCTATTATGTAGGTTAATATATTCAGAACAACTAGGCATTTTTTTTATTTGTATGTATAATTCATGCATCTATTGACTGGCCCAAAGGAAAGCCAATATTTGGCCAAATTATATATATAACTATAGCAACAAATATGTAATAGTTATCAAGTTTCCATGTAAACAATAAGTCGGACCAAAGTAAGGCATATTGTTTGACAGGATTTACTACTAGTATTTGATTGCCACATCAAGGTTACCACTTGCAAGTTAATATTTCTGTCCAAAGGCTAAATATTAATGGAGCACTAGGTATCTTGCGTGATGGTATATACCAAATTTTGAATCAAGCCTTAAGTTTATCATTCATGTCTTGATATGAGCATTTAATTTCCTTTATTTCGGCTGCAAATTCTGCTTCCATTTTTTTCGCTAGCATCAATTCAATACCTATGCTTACTGGTGCAAACTTTAAAAATAGAAAGAGAACATTTCGATTGTTCTTGGAGTAATGGATCTAGACCTTGCACTTCGTAAAGAACAACCCGCTGTTCCTATGGCTAACAGCTCCATGGAGAAAAAGATGGAGTATGAGAAGTGGGATCGTTCAAATCGCATGAGTCTTATGATCACGTGGCGTGCTGTTCCGGAAGTTTTTCGGGATAGCATATCAGAACAGGCCACTACAGCTAAGGCTTTCCTTGACAGTCTTGAGCAGAGGTTTGCCAAAAACGAAAAGGTTGAAACAAGTACGCTTTTAGCAAAACTTATCTCAATGAAGTATAAGGGTAAAGGAAACATAAGGGGGTACATTATGGAAATGTCTCATCTTGTTTCGAAATTAAAGGCACAAGTTAGAGCTATCTGAGGATTTGCTCGTGTATTTAATTTTGACATCCCTTCCTGCACACTTTAATCAGTTCAAGGTGAGGTATAACTGTCAAAAGAACAAGTGGTCCATTAATGAGCTCATCTCCTATTGTGTGCAAGAGGAGGATAGAAGGAAACAAGATAGAAATAGAAAGTGCTCATTTGGCTATGACCCCTAAAGTCAAGAATAGCAAGAGGAAGAGCAAAGAAGATGCAGTATGCCATCCATAATGAAGAAACAAGGGCCTGAATTTGCTTGTTTCTTTTGTAAGAAGGATGGTCACGTAAACAAGGGCTTGAAAATCCAACGGCTATGTCAGACTAATAAATGCCTCTGTTCTAGCCGTTACGGAGTTCTGACACAAGTGCGGTTCAACCGCACTCTAAATGACGGTTGTACCGAATCTGGCTGAAAGTTGGGGATTTGGTCCCCAACGGTCATAATTGTTGGTGGATGCTATAAATACCCCCCAATTGCCCTTGGACAGGTTGCTAGTGAACATTTAACATCCTTAGAGCCTTGAGAGCCAAGTGCATTCACTCAACACCCAAATTCTCTTGTGCATTCATTGCTTGGTAGTTGAGTTCATTCCAGTGCATCAAAACATTCTAGTTGATCCTTATTGCACTTGAGCGCCGTCAAGCAAAAGTCTTGGTTTGTTACTCTTGGAGGTTTGCCGAACTCCTAGACGGCCTTGGCGGTGGAGCACGGTGATCTTTTCAAGAAGTTTGTGAAGAGGCCCGGTGCAAGCTTGTGAGTGGTTTGGTGTTCACCAACTCCGGAGTGGAGGAAGAACAACCATAGTGATCGAGGGAAGGCTTAATTCGTGGAGCCGGCTTGAGTTGTCAAGCTTCCTCAACGTGGACTAGTGAAGACCGGCAAGTCTTCGATACCACGGGAAAACATCGTTGTCTCATTGTGGTTACTCCTAGTCTTTACATTTCCACATTTATATTTCTAGCTTGTTTATTGTGGTTGAATTGCTTAGCTAGAAGTGTAACTTGTTTAGGCTAAGTTATTAATTGGCTTAAATTGTTAAATTGTTAAAAAGTTTAAAAACCTCCTATTCGCCCCCCTCTAGTCGGTTATCCTTGATCCTACAAGTGGTATCAGAGCTTGGTCTCTCATTGATCTAGACTTAACCGTCTAAGAGAGAAAATGATGGCTAGTGAGGGAATGGCTTTAGGAAGGGCTCCTCTATTTGATGGCTCTAATTACGCTTATTGGAAAATTAGAATGCCAATTTATTTAAAGGCCACGAGTCCAAGCATTTGGAGAATCGTAAATGAGAGTTACGCTATGCCTCTTAATCCACTAGAACTCACGGATCAAGATACGCGTAATGCTCATTTAGATGCTCAAGCTATAAACGCTCTTTTTGGCGCTTTGAACGCAGATGAGTTCAATAGAGTGAGCAACTTGAAAAATGCTCATGCCATTTGGACAACTCTCTCGGAAATCTATGAGGGTACATCCACGGTCAAAGAAGCCAAATTGCATAGGCTTCGGATAAAATATGAGACATTGATAATGTTGCCTCATGAAAATATCAATGAGATGTATTCAAGACTTAACAACATTGTGAATGAGCTCAAAGGTCTTGGAACTAACCTTCTTGATGTTGACATTGTGCGCAAGATGCTTATGGCTCTTCCGGACAAGTATGAGACATTGGTGACACTATTCCTCAACTCTCCCGAATTGCCAAGGATGACACCAACGGGGCTTTTAGGCAATCTCATCACAAATGAGTTGTACAAGAAGGACAAAGAAGAGCTCTTGGAGACATCATCCTCAAAGAAGAAAATTACCGCTTTCAAGGCCAAGGCGGAATCAAGTGATGACGAGGATGAAGAAGAAGACTCCGACGAGGAGTATGCACTTCTTGTAAGAAGAATGAAAAGGGTCATGAAGAGACGTCCAAATAGAAGCTATAACTTCGACAAGTACAAAAAGGGGCAATCATCAAGTGACAAGAAGCGTTATAGTAACATTCGATGCTATAATTGTGAAGAGAAGGGGCACATTGCTTCTCATTATCCCGAAAAGAAGGAAGACAAGGACAAATCTTACAAGAAGAAGGAGTATAATGGCAAGAAGAAGCTTTTCAAGAAGCTTCACAAAGGTGGCAAGCATAAAGCCCACATTGGAGAGTGTGATTTAAATGATGAGTCAAGTGACTCCGATTCCGATTCCGATGAGTCCCCCAAGAAGAAGGGACTAGTCGGCATTGCAATCAAGGAAGCTCCGTCGCTATTCTCCACTCCCACTTGCCTAATGGGTAAAGGAGATAAGGTAAAATCCATTGATAATAATGAACCAACTTATAATGAATTAATGGATATGCTAGTTGACTTAAATGAATATCTTGGAAAAGAAAAGTCAAAATATAAGGTTTTAAGTAGAGAACATATTTCTCTAAAAGATTCTTATACGGGGCTAAAGGAAGCTCATGACTTGCTTATCCAAGAATATTCAAGCAAGTCTTGTTATAGTATAGGAATTATATGCGATATGCTTGATAATATGCCTAGTATAGAAATTGCTAAAACTAGTGCATCCATTTCATATAATGATCCTATTGCTTTGCCATGTTGCTCTAGTATTAATGTTAATCATGATAATGTTGAGCATAATGATGCAAAGCTTATTGTTGAAAACAATGAGTTAAAGGAACAAGTGACCAAGCTAAGCAAAAATTTGGAAAGATGCTTCAAGGGTAAGGCTACTCTTGACAAGCTTTTGAGTGAGCAAAGGTACTCATTCAATAAGGAAGGTCTTGGATATGTGCCTAAGAAAGGTAAGAAGCCGGTAAACAAGCCCACAAGATTTGTGAGGCAAAATGGTAAGTATTGCCACAAGTGCCGGGAAATAGGACATGTGCAACAAAATTGTCCTAAGGGTAAAACTCCATCTCTTGGTATATATGATTCATGCTATATGCTTAGAAAGACTAAGGGTGATTGCTCGTTTTGTTGGTACTTCAATCTTAGGCGCTAAAAAGAATGACATTTGGGTGCCTAAATCCTTGGTTACTAACCTCCAAGGACCCAAACAAATTTGGGTACCTAAAAGAACTTGATTCTTATTTTGTAGGTGAACTATAAAACCGGTGGAAAACATTGGTTGCTTGATAGTGGATATACTCAACACATGACCGGTGATAGAAAGATGTTCACCATATTCGAGAATGGAAAAGGAATTGACAAGATCACATTTGGCAATAATAGCAAAGGAAAGGTAATAGGATTGGGTAAAATTGCTATCTCAAATGACCTTTCTATTTCTAATGTATCTTTAGTAGAATCATTAAATTTTAATTTGCTATCGGTTGCTCAAATATGTGATCTTGGACTAATTTGCTCTTTCTCTAGTGAAGGAGTAACCATCTCCAATGCAAAAGATAGCTCTTTAGCTTTCAAAGGCTTTAGATTTGGAAATATTTACTTGGTTGATTTTAGTTCAAATGATTCGTGTTTAAAAACTTGTTTAATGACAAAAACCTCATTGGGTTGGCTTTGGCATAGAAGGCTAGCTTATGTTGGAATGATTCAACTCAAAAAGCTTTTCAAACATGATTTAGTTGTTGGCTTGAAGGATGTGAAGTTTGAGAAGAATAGACTTTGTAGTGCTTGTCAAGCCGGTAAACAAGTCGCTAATTCTCATCCTTCCAAGAGTATCATGTTAACTTTTAGACCATTGGAATTCTTACATATAGATTTGTTTGGGCCAACAACCTATAAGAGTATCGGGGGTAATAGCTATTGTTTAGTCATTGTGGATGATTATTCTGGATATACAAGGGTATTCTTCCTAGATGATAAAAGTGAAACCTCCGGGATTTTCAAAAGCTTTGCAAAAAGGGCTTAAAATAAATTTGATTTCAAAATAAAGAAAATCCGTAGTGATAATGGTTCCGAGTTCAAAAATACTAAAGTTGAAGGCTTTTGTGAACTTGGAATAAAGCACGAACTTTCCACAACTTACACTCCGGAGCAAAATGGAGTTGTAGAAAAGAAAAATCGTACATTAATTGAAATGGCAAAGACAATGCTTGATGAGTATAATACTTCCGATAGCTTTTGGGCGAAAGTAATTAACACCGCTTGTCATGCCATAAATCGCCTTTATTTGCATCGTCTTTTAAAAAAGACTTCCTATGAGCTTCTTGTAGGAAGAAAACCGAACATATCTTATTTTCGTGTTTTTGATTGCAAGTGTTATATTTTAAAGAAGGGTGTTCGTTTTTCAAAATTTGCAAGTCGTTGTGATGTTGGTTTCTTGCTTGGCTATTCTTCAAATAGCAAGGCTTATCGTGTCTTTGACCAAAACTCCGGTTTAGTTGAAGAAAGGCACGATGTGCAATTTGATGAAACTAACGGTTCTCAAGAAGAGCATGAGAACTTGGATGATGTAGGTAATGAAGCTTTGAGAAAAGCAATGGGGTATATGCAAATAGGTGACATCAAGCCCGAAGATAATCCATCATCTTCCACACAAGTTGAGCCTCTAACCTCTTCCACAAATCAAGTTCAAATTGATGAAGAGGACAATAAATAAGATGATCAACCATCCAATCTACCACCAAGAATTCACAATGCAAGTGCAAAGGATTATCCAATAGACCAAATATTGGGTGATGTAAGTAAGGGTGTTCAAACTCGATCTCGTGTTGCTTCTTTTTGTGAACATTACTCTTTTGTCTCTTCTATTGAGCCAAAGTATGTAGAAGAATCACTTGAAGATACGGATTGGGTAAATGCTATGCATGAAGAACTCAGTAACTTCACCCGAAATGAAGTTTGGACATTGGTGGATCGACCCAAGGAACACAACGTTATTGGTACAAAATAGGTCTTTAGGAATAAGCAAGATGAAAATAGTTTGGTTGTTCGAAACAAAGCAAGATTGGTCGCTCAAGGGTACTCACAAGTTGAAGGTTTGAATTTTGGTGAAACATTTGCTCCAGTAACTAGACTTGAGTCAATTCGGATATTACTTGCTTTTGCATCATGTTTTGATATTAAATTATTTCAAATGGATGTTAAAAGTGCATTCTTGAATGGTAAAATATCTGAACTTGTCTTTGTTGAACAACCTCCCGGTTTCGAAGATCCTAAAAATCCAAATCATGTCTATAAACTCTCCAAGGCGTTCTATGGTCTTAAACAAGCTCCTAGAGCATGGTATGAACGCCTTCGAAATTTTCTAGTCTCAAAAGGATTCAAAATCGGGAAAATTGATTCAACTTTATTTACTAAAGTTCTAGACGATGATTTCTTTGTTTGTCAAATCTATGTTGATGATATCATTTTTGGGTCTACTAATCAAGATTTTTGCGAAGAGTTTGGTGATATGATGTCTAGGGAATTTGAAATGTCCATGATTGGAGAATTGAGCTATTTCGTTGGACTTCAAATCAAGCAACTCAAAGATGGAACCTTCGTGAGCCAAACTAAGTATGCAAAAGATTTGATCAAGAAGTTTGGCATGGAGGATGCAAAACCCATCAAGACTCACATGGCAACCAACGGTCATCTTGACTTAAATGAGGGAGGTAAATCGGTAGATTTAAAGCTTTATAGGTCTATGATTGGTAGTTTGCTTTATCTTACCGCATCTAGGCCCGATATCATATTTAGTGTTTGCATGTGTGCACGTTTTCAAGCAACTCCAAAAGAGTGTCATTTAATGGATGTTAAAAGAATACTAAGATATTTAAAGCATTCCTCTAGCATTGGCCTTTGGTTCCTAAAAGGTGCTAAATTTGATTTAATTGGATATTCGGATTCCGATTATGCGGGTTGTAAAGTGGATAGAAAGAGCACCTCAAGTAGTTGTCAATTCTTAGGAAGATCTTTAGTATCATGGTCATCCAAGAAACAAAACTCCGTAGCATTATCCACCGCCGAAGCCGAATATGTTTCCGCGGGAAGTTGTTGTGCTCAATTGCTATGGATGAGGCAAACATTGATGGATTATAGAATTAAATTTGATAAAATGCCTCTTTTGTGTGATAATGATAGTGCGGTGAAAATTGCTAATAACCCTGTTCAACATTCAAGAACCAAGCATATAGATATTCGCCACCATTTCTTGAGAGATCATGTGAGCAAGGGAGATATTGAAATTAGCCACATAAGAACCAAAGATCAATTAGCGGATATTTTCACTAAGCCATTAGAAGAAGGCCGCTTTTGCAAATTGAGGAATGAATTAAATATCATGGACCATTCAAATGTTGTTTGAACTCTTGCCGCATGTATTATGCTTTATTTGATGTTATTTGACTATTTTATGAAAGTATTTTTCAAATATTTTATTAATGATAGCTATGATCATAAAAACTATGTTCTTATATAGATATTAGTTTATTCTATGCATAATGATCCTTAATGATATTTATTTGAGTGCAAATCTAAGGATCGTTTGCAAATAATCTCAATCCTAAAGTGAATCCAGAGCTGTTCCTTGAAACTCCAGGATGATCGGTTCAACCGGCGTGCTATGTGCGATACGACCGGCGTTATAACTGCGGTTCAACCGAAGTGTTGTTCTACCGAAAGTGTGTTGACGGTTCAACCGCGTCTGTTTTAAAAAGGGGCAGTAACTCCCTGCGGTTACTGTTTAGCCCAAAACTTAAACTCTCGCGACGGTTCAACCGTCCCCGCAACCGTACCACTTGCCTCGGCCGTTTCTCTCTCTAACCCAAAAACTCCTCAAAACCCCTACTCAAAATTGTTCAAATCTTCGGTGGTTCTTCGTTTCTTTATTGATCTTTGCATCTCTAGGGTTCAACTCCTCCATTCCTTAAGGTAAAACCTCTTTTGATTCGAGTTTTTACCGCATTTGGAACCCTAGGTATCATTTTAGGTTAATTGAAAATGTGGATGATCTTTCGGTTTCTAGTTGGGCAAAATGGTATGTTTGATGTCAAATGATGCTTGCGCATTTATTCTATGGATTCACTCCATGAACAATCATCAAAAATCCAAATTTTTGCTAAAACCTAGAACTCGGTCAGGATGATCGGTACAACCGGTTTTTGAGCGCGGTTCAACCGAAATGCGGTTGTACCGGCCATATAACGGCGGTTTAGCCGATTTTCCTGACTGAAAAACAGAAAGTTCATTTCTCTTTCACTTAATTCTATTTTGATTAATTCTTTGGACTTCTTGTAACTTATCCTATCTCTGTAGAGATGCCTAGGATGAGGGTAGCGACTCGAAAGTCGCATGGACCTCCAAGGGGGCAATCTTCACCTCAATCATCTGCGGCTCCATCTCAAACCCCTCAACGATCGCGTCTTGCAGCTTCAACTCAACAAGCGAGATCAGTTCGACAGAAAGTTGCGCATGGCAAGGGCAAAGGCCGCCTTCGAACTGGCAAGAAAGCGAAGAAGAAGAATTTTTCGATTCGATCTTTGAGGCCGAGTCGATCAAGCGAGGACATTTGATGACTTGGGAGAGCCTCCAGAGCCTCCAACTGATTTGAGATTGATTACGCCAGATGAGTATGCTCTCAAGAGGCATGTAAATCAGTATTCTTTCAAGTCAGACTGTGTTAATCCTAGATTTCACACTGTTTTCCAAGAACAAGTGTATGAGTAGCTTTATGGACACCACAGGAAGTTTGCAGATCATAGATGGATTAAGTGGTCTTACATAAACACATTGGACAACTACAGTGGTGTTTATCAGTTATTTCATTAAGTAGGTCTTCATGACCTTGTTGCACTGAAGCATAATTATGATGATAAGCTAATCAGGTAATTTTATGCCACAGTGCATGTCTCTGCAGACTTGAAATCTTTTAGATGGATAACTGTTACCAGAAATCTGGAGAGCACTAAAGAGGAATTTGAACGGGTCTTAAGGGTTCAGTCTAGCTCTTGGGAGAAGATTTTTGAAAGCCCCGCCTTACTGCCTCTCGCTTGGGCTGATTATTATGATTCCTCTGTCAGAAATAAACTTGGAACAATTACTGGACTCATACCCGAACCAAGCATGGTTAACAGGATTATAAATCATACCTTCTACCCCAAGAGTGGCAATTTTGATGCAATTAGGGGTCATGCTTGGAATATTATTGATCACATTATGAAAGGGATAAAATTTGATGTTGTGGATGTGATTTTTCAAGGCATAGTATCTTCCAAGAATGATAGGATTAAGAGGATTTACTATGCACCATACATCATGGCATTAATCACCAAGAAGATTGAGTATCGTGGTCGATTGGGTTCAGTCCATAAGTCTTACAAGCCTCGAGATGGTATTCCTCCCAGTCGCAGTGGCGTTGAGATTGAAACTGATGAGGCTCCTGCTGTTGCTACTGCTCCTGCTGAAGGTGCTCTTGCACAAGTTCTTCAAAATCAGCAGCTGATTCTTAACACTTTGCAAGAACTGATGGCACAACAAGATGAGACTCGCAGCAGGCTACTTGAAATGGAGGCAACTCAGAATGATTTCTTTGATGAGACTCATAACAGGATGTCTGCCATGTCAGAGAGTATTTTTGACTTGGAGCAGGTTCTGAGGACTCCACAGCGATACACTCCCCGTCCTCCTCAACCCTCTAGGGCCTCTGCTTCGTCTGCTGTCCCTCCCTTGGCCCCTGTTACAGTGCCAGAATCTTCAGCTCCTCCGGCACCTTTTGGCTCAGCATCTCAGGTTTCGGCACCAGTTCCGCCTCCAGATCAGGCCACAGCTTCTCAGGTCTCTGCTCCTCTAGCTCCAGTTCCAGAGCCTCAGGATCCAGCTCTAGCTCAGGACCCGGTTTCTCAGGACCCTGCTTCGTAGGACCCAGTCCCTCCTCCTCAGGACCCAACTGTCTGACGTGTTTTTGGTACTTTGATGCCAAAGGGAGAGAAGTGAGAAGTCGTGAGAAGACATAGTTTTAGGGGGAGCAAGTCTTTTGCTATTGCTACTATTACCTTATATGGGCTTTTATGTGTTTTGTAATTATATGTTGGACCTATGTGCTTGTAATAGCTTAAATCTATGCTTATGTTATAACTTGTTGGATGATGTTTATGCTTATTATCTTAAAATGCAATCTCAATTATTGTCATATCTTAATATCGCTTTTTCCCTCAAGTTCATATATGCAAAAGAGACTCCGCCAAAAATTTTAAAATCTCTACATATGCTTGCAAAATTTTCTTTCATTTATATGCACATGTCTAGGGGGAGCTTTCTTTAAATTGGTTTTAACAAGGAAATAATTCTCTAATATCTTTAAGCTTATTGCAAGAATTATTTTGTTGTTAAGTCATCAAAAGAATATACACTCATAGTATATTCAAAACAATCATTCTCTCACATATTAGGTGTGTTGTCATCAATTACCAAAAAGGGGGAAATTGAAAGCATCTAGGCCCCCAAAAATTGTTTTGGTAATTAATGATAATATGTGAATATGGGATTAACGTGTTTATTGAGTATTTACAAGGTTAAGTCCCATTGGTGAATTTGATGACGTAAAAGATGCATACTAAAGGACCACATGAAGATCTACATGGCTTGAAGACAAGGTACAAGTAGTCTAGGATTCTTTTATGTTTTACCGGTCTTAGGAGATTTGGTTGGAAGACCGGATTATAGGATAAATGCCGTACTATTAAGAGGGATCACGACTAGTAGCTTGATAGCATGTTCTTGTGCCATATGGATTAATTTAGGATCATGCATGCATTTGAATTTGAATTTGAATTTGAAAATCTCTAAGTTCTTTTGTCGAAAATCGGTCGTACCGAAGTTCAACGGGCGGTTGTACCGATTATTGCGGTATGACCGCACTATACTTGGCGGTACTACCGGATTTGATTGACTCTGCCAATTGAGTGCTAATGCGGTACAACCGGCTCTTGGAGCGATACAACCGCATTACGGTAAATCCAATTTCTAGTTGGCGGTTCAATAAAAACAGTACAAATGTAATTTGGCTCAGGAGCTCTCTTGGTTTTCCGGTTGAACCGCGTTGAGAATCGTTGTACCGATTTTCGGCTGAACCGTTTTTTAGTTGGCGGTTCAAGAAAACCAGAACAGATGTAATTTCGACCCAGTGCTCTCTTTGATAATCGGTTGAACCGCATTTGTGAAACGGTTGAACCGCGCTGCGGTTGCACCGTTTTTTCCAAGGCAGTTCATATTTTCCAGAGAGCATGTCGTTTCAGCAGATTTGGAAACCCTACGATCGGTTGTACCGCGCATCAATGCGGTTCAACCGGGCTATGCGGTTGAACCAGAATTTAGTTAGCGGTTGTACTGAACGGGAAAATCCAACGACTATGTCAGAGTAATAAATGCCTCTGTTCTAGCCGTTATGGAGTTCTGACGCAAGTGCGGTTCAACCGCACTCTAAACGGCGGTTGTACCGAATCTGGCTGAAAGTTGGGGATTTGGCCTCCAACGGTCATAATTGTTGGTGGGTGCTATAAATACCCCCCAACTGCCCTTGGACAGGTTGCTAGTGAACATTTAACATCCTTAGAGCCTTGAGAGCCAAGTGCATTTACTCAACACCCAAATTCTCTTGTGCATTCATTGTTTGGTAGTTGAGTTCATTCAAGTGCATCAAAACATTCTAGTTCATCCTTATTGCACTTGAGCGCCGTCAAGCGAAAGTCTTGGTTTGTTACTCTTGGAGGTTTGCCGAACTCCTAGACGGCCTTGGCGGTGGAGCACGGTGATCTCTTCAAGAAGTTTGTGAAGAGGCCCGGTGCAAGCTTGTGAGTGGTTTGGTGTTCACCATCTCCGGAGCGGAGGAAGAACAACTATAGTGATCGAGGGAAGGCTTAATTCGTGGAGCCGGATTGAGTTGTCAAGCTTCCTCAACGTGGACTAGTGAAGACCGGCAAGTCTTCGATACCATAGGAAAACATCGTTGTCTCATTGTGGTTACTCCTAGTCTTTACATTTCCGTATTTATATTTCTAGCTTGTTTATTGTGGTTCAATTGCTTAGCTAGAAGTGTAACTTGTTTAGACTAAGTTATTAATTGGCTTAAATTGTTAAATTGTTAAAAAGTTTAAAAACCTCCTTTTCACCCCCCCTCTAGTCGGTTATCCTTGATCCTACACCAGGTTGGGGCTGGACGATACTAAGGCGGCTCCGGTGACTCGCATCAATGGCCAGATCCAATAACTCGAAGGGTCACTACGCAGAACCTCCCGTAGATGCCATATCTGAAATTATATGAAACAGAAAAGTCAGTGCTTACATTATTAATAATAAGAAACATAAACAGAAAATAAAAATAAACAATATTAATCCAATTTCGAAGCCAATTGCCATTTCAAATGGCGGCAAAGACATTTCATATTGTTTGATGGGCGACATGGCTCCTGTCACCTATTCAACTGGTGACAGGGGCATGTCACCAATCCAACCGGAGACAGGGGCATGTTGCCCTTTCAAACAGCGACATAAGCCAATTTTTGTTATTTTATTAAACAGATATTTGTTTTTATAATTCTATTAAAAATGTATTATTCAAGAAAAAAATTATTAACACATATCTATAACTAAACTACACACATATAAAAAGATGTAATACAACGAACTACACTACAATACCATACATCTAAAAGTATCTAATCTATTCAATTATTGCATCATAAAAAATATCAACACGATTAACCATATATCTAAAACTAAATTACACACACCTAAAAAGATGTACTACAACGAACTACACTACAAAACCATACATTTAGAAATATCTAATCCATTCAATTACTCCATCATAAAAAATATCTACACAATTAACCACATATCTAAAACTAAACTACATTTCTAAAATGATGTACTAAAACGAACTACACTACATGACCATATATCTAAAACTATCTAATCCATTCAATTACTACGCCATAAAAAAATCTCTACGACTAACCATATTTCTATAACTAAACTACACACACCTAAAAAGATGTACTACAATGAACTACACTACATAGCCATACATATAAAACTATCTAATTCATTCAATTTAACTCCTGTTTGTTGGGCGACAAAGCTTCTGTCGTCAATCCAACTGGCGACAGAGGTTATCGCCAATTCAAATAGCGACAGAAGTCTTTTTTTTTTTGTAATTTTATTAAATCGATATTTCTGTAATTCTATTTTAAATATATATTATTTTTAAAATCCCCAGTTTCAAGCCCCAGCGCTATTTAAATGCCCCTACTGCAGTTCACTTATCCTTGGTCATCACCACAGCAACCACATTGATTAACGAGGACAATTCCTGTGCTACCCTCTGTTCCGTCCGTGTTACCTGTATATAAAAGTCAAACCTCAACTATCCAAACGCGAACCCAGCATCCATGAGAACCTGCAGGCTGCAGCCTCTCCTCCTTGTTGTCGTCGCTGCCGTCGTTTACGCCGTTGCCACACCGGCAACGGCAATCTTCGGTGAATGGGAATCGATCGAGAACATCAACGACCCGCACATCCAGGAGCTCGGCGGTTGGGTGGTTGGGGGAGCACGTCAAGCAGGCGAATGACGGGCTCGAACGGTGAGCGGCGACCTGCAGTATGTGGAAGGCACAAACTATCAGCTCGTTATCGACGCACTGGACCTCGACGGCACTGAACATCCAGGAGCTCGGCGATTGGGCGGTAGCGGAGCACGTCAAGCAGGCGAACGACGGGCTCAGGGTCAGCAAGGTGGTCAGCGGCGAGCAGCAGACTGTGGAAGGAGAAGATTATCTGCTCGTCATCGACGCACTGAACCGCGACGGCAAGGACGACAGCTACAAGGCTGATGTGTACGAGATAGAGTGGACCAACACAGAGTTATTGGCTAAAAAGATATTGTTTCGTGATGAAATAGTAAAAATAGCATTCACAAACGAATTAGCAAAAATAACACTCGTATCATGCTCAAAATGCACGATATATGCCTACCGTGCCTCCACCACAAGATAGACCACGTGGCGATCTCTCATTCGGCAGTAGTCGGCATGCTGCACCTCCACCATATGACAGCTGCTTGCTACGCCACTACCGAGCGGCAGGTGATGTTGGCAGGCCACTTGCCGCTTGATGGTGGCGCGGCAGGCCTGCTGCCGTGTGGTGGGAGTATGATAGGCCATTTGGAGTGCATTTTGAATACAACACATATCATTTTTACCAATTCATATGTGGAGGGCTTTTTTTTTTGTTATTTCAATTCGAAATCGCGCTAAATGAGCCAAAAACACCAGCACACGCAAGCTCGTCTCCTTCAGCCCAGCCAACTGAGAGACAGCCTGCTGGAAGGATTAGATTAAGAGTAATTGCAATTGTTTTGGATGTAATAAGAATGTTTTTGGTACTTTGGAGATAGTAACAAGCATTTTTAACCAGCTCAGCTTACAGTGAACAGAACCAACACAAAAGGGAATAGATATAGAGAAGTAAAGAAGTAAGCCTCGAAAAGGCTGCGAAGGAAGAAAACAAAAGGACCGTTCGTTCGACCAGATTTCCCGATCAGCAACTCTACACAACTTTATTTAGGAAAGTAGAGAAAATTTTCAAGGGCAGAGAAACACCAAGTAAGAAGCATCACAGAAATATCCAGGCAAAGCAGTAAACAACAATCCAGTTAAAAAAAGAGCATTTGTTCTGTTAGCAACAATAGGAGAAGCTTATAAACATTTAGTACATTTTACGCTTGTAAAAGGAAAATTTGAATAAATGAAACTTCAGAACTATAGGCATTTAGGTATATGATTGTTGGATACTGCAGCTCATAATATAGCCTGGAGATCATGTTATGAAATCCACCAGCTTAAGTTGCACAGAGCATCAACTTCCTGCCGGGCTTCTGCCACAGCACTGCTCATTTATATTCTAAAAAATATATCATAACTTACATCCGAGCCCAACATAATGCGTAATTTATTGCACTTCTTTACACACAAAATTATAATAATAAAGCAGACTTACGTTCAGTTGCAACAAACAAGGGGTGCGGGGGTAGAAACTTGGCTACCAAAATTACAAAAGTCATGCCTTCTTTGCCAACAAGCGGACCACAGGTGGTTTTATGTTATCCGCATTCAACACTATCAAATGTGATAGTTTTGCAAAGTAGGAATTTCAGAAGCAGAGGAGCCATTCAATCAGAAACTTGACTCATGCCTCTACAAGTCCTTTACTACCTACTTTCTTCTTCCCACCCTTCGCTGGCTTTGAGTTTGCTTGATCTTTCTCTTCTGTCTCCGTTTCTATTCTTGCGAAGACTGGCTTTGGCTCCATCATTACCTGCCCTGCTTTAAGACCTCCCCATTTGGCATCCTCCTACAGGACATAGTTGACATGAATTATACGCTAAGTTGTGCTACCAGAAAATTTCAGGACTGTGGATTTGCAAATTAATTTTTGAACCTTGTATTCCCCGAAGGTGTTAGATTATATTGGAGAATGACCATAAAATACTTGGCAAAAATGGGACAAGGATTAAACAGCATGTCTCTGGTCAGAAGAACATACCCATCTCAGTGCCCTATATTGGCCTTCTGTGAAACCAAGCTGTGTATAGATCCTCAAGGATAGGCTTGGAGTGATCGGAGATAATGCAATTGCAATTATTCTCATTGTCTCTAGAATAATGACAAGATCCTGTAGATAAGTGGAGACAGAATTAAGTGAACAAGTCAGATCTCAAAATCTCAAAGTAAACAATAGTGGCACTATATCTTTTGATATCAATGCTAGTATGGTACACATAGGTGAACTTTAATTTCATACAATGTGCAGCACAGTGTGCCAAACAACAACCAGAACATAAACATAGATGATTCCATCCAAATATTCCACAACAATGGAGTTCATTTTGGAGACAGCCAGTCAATATGTCATACATCTAATAACTCGCGCTAAATCACTAACCACCAAAAAAATATCTCAACAAATCATCAGCACAAATAAAAGTTAGACGTTTGGTTATTAGACACCATAACTTCAGAGTCACAGAGACATCAGACTTAGGATGCAGTCAGATGTATAACAAAGAAAGAATTCTAAGTTCAAAGAGAAGCCTCTTGTGTTAGAAATTAGGTTTCTTTCACAAACATAAGAAGCATAGGCTGCAATCAGATTGAGATGTGGTTTGACCTTTTCAGCATTTAAGATTTGACAAATGAAATCTGAAACAAGGATGGCAAGCTGGTGAGGAAATAAAATAGATGCCATTTCAAATGTTTACCTTTGCAGCCTTTTCAGCAGTCTCACCCCCTTGCTTGAAACAAGACCATGGTGCTTGCTCATCAATGTACAAGTTTCCAAAGTTGCCAATCTCTAAAACAGTTTCACATGCTGATGACAACAAAAGATGTTCATAATGGTTCTTTGCCTTGTCCACCTGTATAAACAGTTTATACCACCTTAAGTCAGTAACACCAATAGATACACAACACTACAACAGAACAAGCAAACATGTGTTTATTTATTAAAATTCTCCTTGTTATTAGGCAGATGAGTAGCAGGCGGTGATCTGAAATATCCAGAAGCATCATGAGTTTGCAATAACAAATGGAACCATTGCATCATTGACAACACACACTGTGACAGTGTGTGAAGCCCTTGTTACCAGGTTGGGGGGGGGGGACCGGTTTAGGGGGCGAAACCCAGCGGGTTTCCAGGCAACCGGTTCTGATTTTTCACTGCATAAATGGCTTTAAAAACCCTGCTTGTTGCCTCCACTATCCATTACTCCAGTGTCCAGTTAGGAAATCGTAAAACAGTTTAGCTAGCATGATAATGGTGAGTGTCTTTACTTGCAACAGGCTAAGAAAAAAAACCTAGAAGAGCATTACACAAAGATTATTGTGGTTTCAGTGTAATACACCTTAAAGGCACAAGTAAGCTTCCGATTGGCCTCCAAACAATATGGATATTGTATTTGTAACCCAAACAAGGAGCAACCATTACATATTCAAGGTTTCATGCTTTGGGAATATACAATTCAAAACAATTACACTCATATAACAAATTTCTCTATTGTATGTAGACCTTTTATTGTTTGGAAAGTCACTTTCTAAAGCCAATCTCAAACAAACTAGACCCCTTAAGAAAAAAAAATCACAAATTCATCGTTAATAATTAGTTTCTCCATTCCTGCCATCGTAATTTACAGATACCAGGGAAACCTACTTACCAACTTTTCTACATTATCCTTGAATAAATTTCCATCTGCAGAGCATTACACAAAGATTATTGTGGTTTCAGTGTAATACACCTTAAAGGCACAAGTAAGCTTCCGATTGGCCTCCAAACAATATGGATATTGTATTTGTAACCCAAACAAGGAGCAACCATTACATATTCAAGGTTTCATGCTTTGGGAATATACAATTCAAAACAATTACACTCATATAACAAATTTCTCTATTGTATGTAGACCTTTTATTGTTTGGAAAGTCACTTTCTAAAGCCAATCTCAAACAAACTAGACCCCTTAAGAAAAAAAATCACAAATTCATCGTTAATAATTAGTTTCTCCACTCCTGCCATCGTAATTTACAGATACCAGGGAAACCTACTTACCAACTTTTCTACATTATCCTTGAATGAATTTCCATCTGCAGCAGCAATTGAATCAAAAGCTAACGTGGAATTACAATTCTTTTTTAGGAGCCCAAGTGTGCGATTGAGGAGGTTTCCTGTTCAAATGAGATGAGATCATTACTAACAAATAAAGACGCATAGGTAACACAAATAAGAAACACCAACTAAAGCAAAAGCCAAAAGTCATCGGATGTTTAAGCACACATAAATCAGAATGTGTATATGTTGCAGAAACAAAGGTATTTTGAGTAGAAATACCAATTGTGTTAGCAAGGTGTGCATTGACTATATTGATAAAGCGTTCTTCTGAATAGTCCCCATCATTGCCGAATTCTACTTCTCGCAAGAAGAAGTACCTAACAGCATCAGCTCCAAATCTGTTTACTAGATCCTTTGGTTCAAGTGTGTTGCCTAATGATTTCCCCATCTTCATGCCATCCTAAAATTTTCAAAATAAAAAACATTGCTGTGTGAAATGAAACATGAGATAAAAAAGTGGCTCAGAATCTAGATTTTTTATTTATTTTCTGTTCATCAGTGCAACCTTTCTTACGAAGTAGAAGACATACATTTATGTCCACAAAAAAAGGATCATAAGTTGTTACAACTAGAAAAGCATGTGTAGAATAGAGGGTTACAAACATTAAAACCAAAAGCATGTGGCAAAACCACACAGCCTTTTCTATGAGCTACATTGCCATACCTATATGACTATCTGAGATAGCAACCGATATAGGGGCAAAGGCCATATACTAATACCAGTGTGGTATCCTGTGGCCTGTGCAGTACCATTATTGTCAGGAATCATAGATGATACCGTCGTACAAGTTAGATTCAAATTGTACAGTAAAACACAATGTATTCTAAGGTAGAGATGATATTGCACAGAGTGCAAAGATCTGTAGGAAAAAGTTAATCCAGGATTCCATGGAATAATAAAAATGGAACACATAAATATAATTGAGTGAATTTCGTAAAACTAAACGTACTTTGTGGAAGCTAACACACTACACGTACTTCGTGGAAGCTATTACAAAACTGCACATTTTAGATAAGGTTTCAAAGAACTACATGTAGATTGGCAAAACGTATCAGATTACTACACTTTTAATCAAACTCCATTCTAGGCAGCGGTCTGATAGCATGGGCCCACCAGCAAGACACACAATGAAATTTTCAGAGAACTACACATCGATTGAAAAATACATCAGAAAACTGCACTTTTAACCAAACTCCATTCTAGGTAACGGTCTGATATCATGGCATGTATCTCTTGCCGGTGGGCCCATGCTATCATACCGTTGGCAACAAAAGAGTTTGGTTAAAAGTGTAGTTGTATGATACATTTTGTCAATCTATGTGTAGTTCACCGGAAACTTATCTTAAATATGTAGTTTTGTGATAATTTACATAAAACATGTGTAGTTTTAATTTACTCTATATAATTTCTTCATGCTCTTAGAAATTTGAAATTTGTCAAAATGGGGAAGGCTAGAGCCGTAAAGAGGGATCAGTGATGGGTTAGTAGAACAAAGCTACACAAAAAAAATTAATCATGCAGCAACAGATATCCAAATGTTTAGATGGTGAAAATGCACACATAATGGCAGGAAAAGCAATTTCAACCAATATTTCATTTTCACATTGGTATGCTCTTGTTAATGTTTGTGGTGCAGTGCTATAGCGCTATCAGGTCTGTAGAAGTGGAAACAAGAACATTGGAGATAAGTAAGATCACCTTTGTCAAGAATCCATGACCAAACACCGCATCAGGAACACTTATCCCTGCTGACATTAACATTGCTGGCCAATAAACTGCATGGAACCGCAATATGTCCTGAGATACATGTACAAGAAATCATCACAACCCATATTCCACTGAATGAAATAATAAAACACAAGAAGTTGATAAAATATTCTTGCTTGTGAACTGGATATCAATACCAATGTCTACAGGCTACAGCACTAGGTGACCAACTCCAAGTAAATTTGTGAGCATTGCGAAGTTCGCAATGGGAAACAAATAGTACTGTACTCAAAGCAGTACATAAAGAGAAACACATCATATCCAGATAGTAGTATATTCGGTGATGTTGGCATTGCGAAGTTTGCCATGTTGATGTTTGGGTTACCAGATTTAACATATGAGAAGCGATGTCCTATTCTTGATTTTTCAGCTGAGTCCCGCTTCTACCAATTTTGAAAATTAGGACCTAACTCTCTCATACTTGTTTTAACTGAGACCTACTAGTCAAGAAATTTTCAAGATTTTCTCAAATTTAGTAACTTACTAATGATTTTTCCGAGATTTTGTGCCACATCAGTGCTAAATTATCATGCTGCCACATCAGAGTTTTATTAGCCCAAGTAGCTGCAGTTGGGAAGCAGGATCCAATGGAAACAAGTTTAAACAAAATGGGATCTAGTTTTCAAATTGAACGGAGTGGGACTCAATTACGAAATTTAAGAAAGAAGGACCATCCCTGAATAGTTCTCCATATGGGAAACTAAGTGGCCCATGTAATTTTAGTTAATTAATATATAGAGCAACAAAAAAGGAGTTCATGCTGATTTATTCATTCAAACGATATCATATTTTCAGTACTTCTTAGCAACTAAGTTAAAACCCAACTGGTACCATCCAAGTTCACATCAAATTATACAGTGTGAACAAACAAACATGTTAAGCATGAATGGGAAGAGAAACACACAATATTTTGCTATAAGTAGCAACAAGGAACATGAAGGCTTGAAAACTGCTACAAAAAAAATGCTTGAAACTAACCTTTCCTATCAAGTGCAGAGAAGCAGGCCAACCGCGATCAACAGCTTGATGTAAACTTGCTTGCTCCCCATCATCTAGTAATGCTGAAATATAACTACAGACACAAACACACAAAAAATAAACCAGTGTGAAAACAAATATAGGCTGAAGTACATAACATATGTAATCAAGTCATTGGGAACAAGAATTTTGAAGTAAAATAAATTCCAGTCTCATTTCAAGATTCAAGTCTGCAAGCCGATTGTTCATATATTGCATGCATGGGCTTAATATTATACTTAACTAGTAAAGAATCCATCATCCAGTATAAACATGGCCGAGTAACTTTATTGTGATGTGTAACATACATGTGGAAGAGTAAGACTATACACAAACTAAAAGAAAACTACTAGAAGCATATATAACCTGTAGCAAAGATAAAATAAAACATAACATACATGAGCAGTGCACAAGTGTACCAAAAAAAGAGGATTATTAGTGAATTTAATATTGAGAAGAGATCACTTCAGATAAATCCTGAGCAATCAGACTCCAGTAATGTATGAGGAGTTGAGGACCATATGCTAATCAATACAAGCAGTAATGCTTATGGAAAAAAAATGAATTATCAGATTTCAAAGCACTCCAAAAATGTAAACATGGACATCAGGTTGTCATTGAATAGTTAAAGCATAGAAATAGAAGCAGTGTTTGAAAATGCATAGAAAATTCGCAGTTTGAGGAAACAGAAGCACGAATAATTGAATAATTTGCCAAGTATAAATGGTACATAAATGAAGTTGACTATCTTATCTTCTATACTTGCATGAAAGGAATAAAAACATACATCAATGCCATACCGCATACCTATTCAGTAGAATTTGAGAACAAATATGCAAGTTGTTCATGCTTACTAAAAAGCAAAGCAGCAGGTATGAAATAGAGAAGCATAGTAACATACCCTAATAAAGCATCAAACCACACATATATTGTCTGTTTAGTGTCGTTTGGCACCGGAATGCCCCACTCTACAGATGCACGAGAAATAGAAAAATCTTTTAATCCACTTTTAATCCATCCTTGGACCTACAGCTGTGTCTTAATCAGAGAGAGAATAAAGAGCAGGGGTGTCCTAAAACCATAAAAATAAGCATATGTGAGCAGAAAGACTGACAATTAACGAAGCATCCAAGGTTGTGTTTTTACTGGAAGCTAAAGCATGAAGCATCAGTATGAATCTTGAACTTTATATAAAAAAGCTGCACATTTTTATATTATCACTGTACAAGAACGCAATGATGTGTTTTCTCTTGCAAGTTGAATCCAATAGAAGTCCAATGGTGAGCATAATACAGGCTAATTACTAAGATGCATTGTGATCAGTCATTGCTTTAGGCATGCACCGATGCACATATGTACTTTGAGAAGTCAAGGTAACCATATCTTGCCAAGGAAAGGTAAAGAATCATGGGATGACCAATGATATTACTGTGCAAACTATGGATACATAAGAACAGTTGTAGTCTACAGACACTCTTCACTGTCTATTGATTATTTACATTTTTTAACCTATATAAAGCAACATCTGGCAGTTTTCTTTTTTCAAAAGTGGTAAAATGCTGATATCTTAGGATGCCATCTGAGTGACAACTTGACATGTAAGAAAATGTATTGTAAGGATGTTTGTTCAATGCCAACAGCGCTTCCTGGCAAGCAGAAAAGCAATGACCCAATGAAACCCACATGATTTGTTACATATTTGATAACAAAGATATATTTGAGAAAATTATGGCCATGGTTATTAAGGTGGTAAGGCGAGGCAAGGCGACCCACCCCTCTCACACCTTTTAAGCGGTAAGGCACGAGGCGAGGCGACGCCTTAATAACATCCTAAGGCGCTAAGTTAGCAAATAAAATGAGCATTTTAGGATCGAGGCCAGTGAGGTATTCAAGGGTCAAGGGCGTCAATTTTTCCTTGGCTTTGATCTCCACCATTGGATCTTGAACGTGCGGCCATCGGATCAAGCAATGGATGGTTAGGATAAAAGCCAGTGAGGTATTCCAGGGTCAAGGCATCATTTTTTTCCTTGGCTTTGATCTCCACCATTGGATCTTGATCGTCTGCCCTCAGTGCGTGCATTTGGTGCCTTGCCTTCGTAAAAGGCTGAAGGCAGAGGACGCATCCATTAGGGATTCCCTCCCCGCATCTCCAACATTGGCGGCGCACGGCCGGCGGCCGCGAGACGTCGCGAGCTTGGTCGGCAGAAGACGACGCGACGGTCGCGGAGGAGCGGCGCGCGCGACGGTCGCGAAGCGCTGGCGGTCGTCGTGGAGGCGCAGCGCGGCGGCACGGATCCAGAGCAACGGCGGGAGATCCGGAGGCGGAGCAGCGGCGCGAGATCTGGAGGCGGCAGCTTTGCACGGTGGAGGGGGTCGTCGTCGTTGTTCCACAGGTCCTCGGCGATGGGCTTGAGGAAGATAGGCGACGGGTGGCCCCCGCACCTTGTCGACGAACTCCAAGATCCAGGTGAGCTTCCGGCTCCTCTCTTCTCTCCTTCTACCTCCCTCTCCACCGACGGCTCCGAGCAAAGGACGCCATAGGCATGCGCAGCAAGGCAAGGGCGACGCAAGGCGGGGGCAACGCCTTGCTCCCCGGCGGCGCCTTATTATGGCAGACCTCCAAGAAGACATATGCCAATCTAATTTATTTATTTTTATCTGTCAATACTCAAATCGTATAGTTAGAAGCTCCATTTAAACAAACAGTTTTACACCTTTCGACCACAATTTGCAGTGATGTACAATAAGTCAATAACTCAAAAAACACAGAATAGATTAATAAAAACATAACAAAGAAGATTAAAGCCTCACCTCGTTCAAGCGATGTGATGGCCTTACAAAATCAGGATTACTTGTCAGTAGATCTTCCAACTTATGCTGGTACTTTGACAAGGCAAAGAAATAGTTATCTTCCTTTCTACGTACACAAGGCTTCAGATGCACGGGGCAACAATTGTTTTCCACTAACTCTTTTTCATCCTGTGTTAATCAACAAAACCAACATTATGATCTACATAAGTGCACATGGTACAACACAACTGCATAGCATAAAAAAAGAGGCAATAATACAATAGACAACTCTACCAGCATAATGTTTTGTGTGTGTGTGTGAAGAGTTCCCTCAAAAGTCTTACGGTTTTGCACATTTCACATATTTGCTTTTGTATCTAGCTTGTCTAAGGACCCAAAAAAACTAAACCAAACCCTACAGCATCCAGTAGGTACAGCAATGAATCTGACCTGACTTCATGAAAATAGATCGATACACAAAGTTGCGCCATATTGCTGTAGACAATGTATGCCGAACACCATTGCCAAGCCACTGTAGCTAATGTATGCCAAACATCATTGGCAAACCACTTCCTTACTGGATTATTACTTATTAGATATACATCCAGCCTCCTACTTAAGAGGACATGGAAATTGATATAGAAATCAATCCTCCATAAAAAGGATGAACAACCAAAAGAGAATATTGGGCGGTAAAAAACACAATCAGTAGTAGGTAAAATCTTCCTCATTAAAGATATAATAATGCATATTTATACAGTGCACTGAAGTCAAGTATTTATACTGACCATTAAGTATTTAAATGCACTAATACATTTGCCTCAAAAATAATGTAGTAGTACTGCTATTTGAGAAGGTAGAAACAGAAGCTTACCTTGTACTCCTCACAGCTCACACAGTAAAGCCCTTCATAATCAGCTCTATATATGTCACCACTGTTTAGTACTCTAGAATAGAAGTCATTAACAACAGCCTCATGCTTGGGATCGGTGGTGCGAATAAACTTGTCATACTCTATGTCTAGCTGCAGGAATGTGAAACAAAGTAGGATGACAAAAATGAGCTCAGGATTTACTTCATGTGGTGATGAACAACATGGAAAATGAAAATACTTGGAGTCGTGGACATACATCAGCCCAAAGCATCTTGTATGAATTTGAAATTGTATCACAATGATCCTTCGGGTTTCTACCACTAGCCTCAGCTGAAGTGGCAATTTTCTCACCATGTTCATCTGTTCCAGTAATAAATATAACCCTCTTCTCTAGCAACCTCTGCAACCATAGAAGTAGCATTAACAGACTCTTGGACAACGAGAGTTAAGCAACAGAAAGCATGCATTTTGTTCCCACTAGCTTAGACTGTCAAAACTTAGCAATCCAATCATTGAACTGGAAAACTATGCATGTAAGATTCCGTACATTAAGCATTTTTCATTTCCACTATGATAAGATTGTATTTGTAGCCTTATATGAATTATATCTAGGGCGGTGTGACTAGAAAGTTACAAATTATGCAATATGCACTCATATGATTATATGACAAACATAGGATACCTCTCTCCAACCCATATCCATATCCACATGAACAATTTACTTGGTCGACCCAGATCCAATTTCAGATGAACTTGAGTATATATGTTTGTTTTGAAGGTTAACTCAAGTATATTATATATGAACACAGACAATTTACTTGGCAAACATATATGAAATATATTAATCTACATTACTGCAGTGCACAAGCACTGGAGTGGCACATGACACATCCCACCACCTGGTTATACAACAGTAGACATTTATCAAAGTATCAACTGCAGGTGGCTCTAGTGTAACAAACTCAAAGTTCCTAACATGAGATTGTGCGAGTTACTCCCATTTTGCTCTTGCACGAGCCCTAATGGATAATTGTTAGAAAAATACAGCGAGTTTGTTTGCGCGTGGAGGCTTGCCTGGAAGCGGGCGATGGCGTCGGTGGCGATGGTGGTGTAGGCGCTGCCCATGTGCGGCGGGGCGTTGACGTAGTAGAGCGGCGTTGTGAGCACGTAGGGCGCCTGCGCGGAGGCGGAGGCATCGGAAGACGAGGAGATGGAGGCGCAGCAGCGACCACGGCCGCGGCAGTGGGGCGCCGCGGCGAGGGGGCGGAGCGGTGGGGAGGCGAAGGCTAGGCGGCGGGCTCCAGCGGCGAGGGAGGAGGGGGCGCAGAGGAAGGCCCGCCCGGCGGCCATGGCGGTGGAGACCGGAGGGAGGGAGGCGAAGGAGGAGGGAGGTTAGGGGAGGGGTTTTGGGTCGCGTTCGTGAGGAGGAGAAAGCGGGTGTGTGTGGTGGGGGGCGGGGGACGATGCTGGGGTTTGGGCTGGATGGTGGGCCGGGTCGTCGACTCAAGGTTTGGGGCGGATGGGTGGGGATGATGAGTGGTAACTACCGCCACGGCCTGCCCCACCGGCCACGGCACCGAGCTGGGGCCCAACCAGCGGCAGCGCTCTACCACGCCGAGAAACGAGGCAGCCTGCGACGACGCCGGGCCAGCGATTCTGCGGTGCGGTGCGGTGCCCCCAACGGAACTCTCTGCTTTTTTATCTTTTTTGGAGAGAGAGCGAAACCCTCTGCTGATTAGCGACAACCCGCGCGCGCGCGGCACGAGGCTCACGCCGCCGCTCTCGTGTCCGATTCCGACCGCATGGTACCACGGGTCAATGTCACAGCAGGAAGACAGCCATGCTCGTACGTGAAACAGAGCCCCATGGACGGGGTCGTCACATGCAATGCAGCTAGCTAGCGGCACCAGGTCGAGAACGCATACGGCATACGCACAGGCACAGCACGGCGACAAGGGCAGGGCAGGCCGCGGCGCCAGTTTCGCGTCCTTTTTTACCATCCCGATTATAAGCACAGGCAACAAAGGGCGTATCTGCTTTTGAGGCAACCAAAAGGTGCCGCTGCCCTCAAGCTCAGCGTGCGAAAAGAGATGGCCTCCTCCCAGCTTTTCGACACAATCGCATCTTACTAGAAGCACTTCTACTTGCCCAACCAAATGTAGTTTCTGCTAAAACGATTACTCCTCGTCTATAATCATGTCATCATGGGACTCTGATGCCTGGGCTTGGTCTAGAAAGGCTCTTTCACAGGAATTCAGGGTTTTTGAGAGCCACATGCGTAGTCATTTTGTGCTTTCTTCCCTCAATTGCAGGATTCTTTTGTTGTTTATTTGGAGCACCTTTTTTTTGTCTGTCACGCTTGTCCACTCTCGCCCCGGCCCTAACCAGGACGAAGGTCCAGATGGCCTAGTAATTACTATTTGATTATCAACTTCTAGAGTGGATTAGAACCAAACAAAATATGCCTAAATTTCTAGGGATCGATGTGTAGGACAGGATACAAGCTTACCATGAAAAGAGACTTGTAAGAGCATTTCTAATGTATTGAATCAACGTAGGTTCAAAACTATGACATGTCAGCAAGTTCAAAAACAAGTCCATTTTACTCCAATGTATTGAATCGAATCCATACTCAAGATGGGACCCACCGCAGAATAAAATAATCACGAGAAGGTCCTCTTCCCCAACTCACCCCTTTTTTCTCCGTCACTTTCTCACGCCCGCACCGCTCAATCCTCTCCTGCTTCACCTTCGCCTCCGTCCCCATTGCCCGCCGCCCTGCTTTTCCTCACCACTCACCTCGCTCGCCTCTTCGCCGCTCGTCCCATTGCCGCCGCCCATCCCCCATTTGCTTTCGCCTCGCCTCCACTCGCTCGCCTCCGCCTTATCGTCCCATTGCCGCTTTCACCCATCTCGCCGTCAAAGCTCGGCACCCTCTCTCTAGCCCCTCATGGGATCTGGTGGCGGCAACTGAAGAGAACGGCGACGGCAAGCGGCCATGGCAGATCTGGAGGGTGGCGGTGGTGAGGGGCGACGACAAGGGGAGAACGACGAGCGGCCATGGCGACATCAGCCCGGACAACGGCATGCGGCGACGGCCCCGACGACAGTTTGTTGGATTTTTTATTTTTTGGGTTCGATTCAAGAAGAGGATTCGGTTCTAAGAATTTTTGTGTAGGAATCATATATTGAATCGGTTCGATTCACTCTCTCTCCTCTCTATGAACCGGCTTAAACTCACATTGGAGATGGTCTAACCATCTCGCATGGCGGTGAGATACATAGACTAACAATGATGTACTCTGGGAAGGAATTAGTGCAAATCCTTCGTTTGTGTGCACAGTTATTATGTATTTAACATGATACTACTTAGAAATCCTCGCCGTGGCAAGAAATCTCGGACACCGTGCGTACAAAGGAGAAGATGACGAGTGAAAGCAAAAGATTCACAGGACGGAAGAAAGGAAGCACAAAACCAGAAGACCACCGCCACCTTCCCATCCACCGCAATAAATCCAGCGCCGGACGGCGCAGGCGGACCCGTCAACCGTCATACTCCCCGAGACGGCGCATTGGATGCCCTCCACTCTCCCTCTCCCTCTCCCTCTCCCTTCCTCCATTATCGGGGATCAAAGAAACCCCCATTCTCCCTCCCAACCAAAAAGAGAGAAAAAAAATCGGTTCTTGGTTCCTCCACAGTCGCTAGTTTCCAGAAGGGGGACTAAAGAAAGAAAAACCATGGTTCTTGAAGTTGAAGCTTCAAGGTTTGTTGTTTCTTGGTAGCCCTCAGCATTGCCTCCTCCTTTCTTGGAGTGGGCTCCTGGGAGTGGGGTTAATCCGGAAATGAGGAAGCATGGGTGGCAGCTACCCTACCACCCTCTCCAGGTATAACCTTCCTTGGTGCGCCTTATACCTTTCCTCGCGGTGTTCTTGCTGTTGTTAGTTGTTAGCATTTGTCGTTCGCTCATTCTGTTCCTGTGGTGTGCAACTGACTGCAGGTGGTGGCGATTGCTGTGTTCTTGGCATTGGATTTTGCCTTTTACGTCTTCTTTGTGCCATTTGTGGGGAGGAAAGCGTTTCAGTATGTGGCCATGGGTCTTTACACTCCATTGGTGAGGTTCATGTCCTTTTGAGTGATTAAATTCGCTAGTAAGAATATATCTGCCATTCTCCCCCTTTTTTACCCCAGTGGCTGCTTCTCACTCACAGTTAACAAAATTTAGGCATTCCATTACTTGTAGAGAAATGTAATCTGTTTTGCGTGTTCCGCACATGTATGCTGTGAAGCAATGATGCTAGTAAGAATGTCAACAAACATCCTGCTCCTAGTAATACCCTGTTAAGGTTGTCAGAGCAAGCTGACAAGATAAGCCTTCATGGGGACTACTCGTGTAATGTTGCTCTTGTGAGTCACGGCTTTACTACCAACATTCAAGCGTAGTCTTCCTGAATTGAGCATAGTTCCTAATTTCACATAAGTGCAGTACAAACATCATTTGTGGACCATATGACTGATTGTATGGTAGGCTGGTAGAACAATTTTCTGTTGAGTAATGAGTAGCTTCTTGTTGCAGGTTACATGTGTTGTCATGCTATACATATGGTGTGCTGCAACAAATCCTGGTGACCCTGGCATTTTCAAATCGACAAAGCATTCAAAATTAGATAAGGATGGAAAGCAATCCCAAATTAATTCAGACCATGGATTAAGTCACGGAGGAAAACCATTAAGTGAGGGTTTTAATGCTGTTGATAACAGCGACAAGTTGAGCAGCATGCTGGAGAGAAAGGATTCACCTTCTTGGCCCAAATTTTCTGAAGTACTTTGCTTAGTTTGTTTCCCCTTTTCGTGCCTTCGCAAAAGATGCTTCCGTACGGATAATCAACCTTCTGAACAAAACAAAAGTGAAGAAGGCATGTTCTTCTGCAGCTTATGTGAAGCAGAGGTACAACTAACTGATGTTCAGCATATCTAAATTTCGTGTTTGTGATTCTTCAAACTGTATTGGTCGTGCACTCCTAAAGCTTGGGCCTTCTTAAGGTCGCCTCTAGAGTATTCAGCAATTTAGTAAAATGTAAAATGTGAGCTTTGCATTTACTTTTCAGCAGTTTGTGGCTTTGAGCTTAGTGTGACAAGTGCTGATGAATATAAACTAATATTAGAATAATCAATGTAATTTAAAAACTACTATAACTAACTAGATCGTATTCGCTCTTCAGGCTTACAAGATAGGGAGTAGTAGTTTGAATCAAAGTATCAAACGTTCATGTGATTCCAAATTGTAAATGATTTTCCACATGTCATGTATATGCATACCTCCACCAAATTCATCACTTCAGTACCTTCAAGTTATGCAAATGAGCTATCGACCTGTTGTGTAGTTATGCATTAAAAACGGTAAAATAGCCCGATGCAAAGGTAGATGTTCTAGTGTTGATGTGTTTTTGGTCTGCAATATTTTGTAGTATCTTCAATTTTGCACCATCTTATGGGAAAACAAATTCTTCACCTTTTCGTGCAACATGTTACTAAGAACTGTGTATATATTATGTAGGTATTGAAGAACAGTAAGCATTGTAGAGTGTGTGACAAGTGTGTTGATGGCTTTGATCATCATTGCAGAGTAAGATACATTTTATTGTTCTTGGCCCTGATATTAATAGCCCTGTTTCCTTTCAAGAATGTAATGTTCTTGTTTTCCCTGATGTCTTTGTTCTCTCGTAGTGGCTCAACAATTGCATAGGCAAAAGGAACTACAAAGGGTTCTTCGTTCTAATGGCTTCTGCTGTTCTCCTGGTAAATGTTGGTCTTTCTATGGACTGGGCAGAATGTGATTTGAAAGAGCATAATAACAGTGATAGCTACCCCATATAATGATCCCTGCGTAATTGCATTTGCCTTCATTGCACTAAAATCAGTGTTCCAGAAGTCGGGTCTAGGCAGCGGCCCTCCACCGCGATTATGGCCTAATCGGCCAGCTAGGCTGTCAAATGCAGTCATGGCCTCATGGGCGGAGCAAGGTGCGGCGGGCTGGGCGGCCGCCTCGACGGGCTGGGTGACCGGGGCGGCGTGAGGGGTGGGGCCGGGGTACAAAAGGGAGTAAGCACTCACATGTGACCCTAAATCCCCCACTCGATTTAGGATTAGAGGAGGCCGCTGCCGCTGTTTCCGCGTCACCCCACCAATTCGACGTCGTCGTCGCCGGCCGAAGCGATGTTGCTGTTGGCCGAATCTACGTCGCCGCCGCCGAATTTAGCTTCCCCACCGCAGACATCGACCCCTGCAGATTTGCTGCTCCACGCTCGAGGAACGGCGACGAGATGGGAGAGAGAGGAGTGAAGGAGAGAACTAGAGGGAGGAGGGCAGTCGATGGAGATCAAGATCGAGATGGGATGGGAGTCGAAGTTGAGGGCTTGAGGCGGCGGCAGTGCAGTGCAACTGATGAAGAATCCCTTACTTTCCTCGTGTGCATGGCAGCAACGGTGCTAGGCCTGATGGGCTGTACTGGGCTTAGATAAGTTGCACTTTTTTCTTTTCTTTTTCTCTTCTCATTTTCTTCTGCACTTCCCTCCTTTTCTTGCTGTCTCGCTGCTTCATGTTGTGTGCTAGTTGGCCGCCTACGCGTGCTAGGCGCCGGTCTACCGCCCGACTAGCACCTAGCGCCTCGGTGAACATTGGCTGAAAGCATCACTTCATCAGTCATCATAACATCTCTAACCAAGTGGGCAGTGCACGTAGTTAGCATTTTATTTCCATGTCCTTTTTATTCTGGTTGATCATTGACAAGTCTCCATGGTTTGCACACCTTGGGCCAGCTTGTAATGCAGTGGTTGTTGGGAGTCCTTGTGCTGATTCTCTGCATTGTGAAGCGTGGGGAGTTCTCCAGACAGATTGTCTCAAAGTTAGGAAGTAGCTTCTCAACTGTAGCGTTTGTAATTGTTGTGGTGAGTTGATAGAACTTTCCCTATCTAATACATGTTTACTGCATTAAAACACAAATAGAAACTTCATTGAGAGCATTTAAAAGGTTGGTAATATTATTTGACTTTTGCAGGCTACTTGCACCATACTAGCAATGATTGCGACTATACCACTTGCTCAACTTTTATGCTTCCATATTCTTCTTGTCAAGAAGGTAAGTTGCTATTAAGCTTTCAACGAAGCTGTGAATAGCACAGGCTAGAGGGGCTTGCAATTTCATATTCCCTCCATCTCCTCAATTTTTTAGATGAAAACTACTTCCGAAAAAACCATGCTTGGCCACCATTTCATTCTTTTGCTTGATCCATCCTCCCTTCCATCTATCCCAAACTGTCACAGCTCTATTCCTTCTTCCCACTGCTGATAGCACAGATGTCAATTGTTTGGTCATGTTTGCTGCTGAGTTAGACTACAAACCGCAAGCAGTTCCTTTAACTGATTTTGACTGAGTCAGAAAATTATCTATCTGGCAAGAAATTCATATAGCATGCACGTGATTTCCTCAACCATGGCATAGAAGTTTGCCTATGTGCGTTTGAACTTCATGCGCTTTTTCCCAATTACTGGAAGTTAATTACTATCCTGTTTTTTATACGGGTTTAGGGAATTAGCACGTACGATTACATCATAGCTTTGAGAGAGCAAGAGGAGGATCGGCAAGAAGAGGTTGCTGGGCACCAAAGCCCGCAGATGTCTATTATTAGTTCTGTTACTGGATTTAGCACAGCAAGTTCTTTTGGTCCACTTCATCGTGGTTCATGGTGCACTCCACCACAATTATTCCTTGAAGATCAGGTACATGACTCCGCTAGCTCATTTCTATCAAGAACTAGATATAATCGAGAGAACACAGATCCTGAATGCTAAAGGACAGCAAAATATGATACACTGTTGATCCATAGATCATATGTTAGGATCTTGTCGTATCAATTTTCCAATGAAGCAGGTGCTGTTGTTTTGTTCATAAGATGAATATGTCCATCCATTTGTGTACAAAATATGAAGCTAACAGAAGCCAAATATTAGTGCCATTTGAAGTTTCAAGACTCGAATTTGCACCTGCTCTCAAGTTGTCACGATTAGTGAACTACTAAATTTTGGTTTGAAATAAGTACCATGATTTATTGTGTCAATTAAAGATTAGTTTTACCAATACTTAGTAGTTCCAGTAGCACTTTTAGTCATTTACCAGATTCAGGAAGCTTAACTCCTGATAAACAAAAAGGTTCTCAACAATCTGAAGAAATTTTCAAACATGAGCTGATGCTTATTTTTCACTCCATTTTTGCACAGTTTGATGTCATCCCTCCAGAGATTGGCATGTCACAGAATTCAGGGAGTAAGAAGATGAAGGGAGAGGAAGGAGCAAGAAGAAGAAATGGAACAGTAAAAATCAGTCCCTGGACACTGGCACGCCTTAATGCAGAGGAAGTTTCAAAGGCAGCAGCGCAGGCAAGGAAGAAATCCAAAATTCTGAAGCCAATTGCAAGACATGACACTCGAATTGGCCATGAGAACATTAGCGGTAAACCAGTTCCTAAGCCCGACAACAAGAGGCGACCTGACAAAAGAGGACGATTCCCCGCTGAACTTTCTCTTGATCCCCTTGCAAGGCTATCTGCAAGTGGTACTGAAAGCAATTTCAGCGATGCAGCAATGGAAACTTCTGGCAATTTAGCCCCATTACAGCTCGAAGCGAGGAGTGTTTTCCAACTGAGTACTGCAGCGTCCACAAGAAATGCTGCCTCATCACCTGAAAGTAGCTTTGACTCACCTGATCTCCACCCATTCCGCATTTCTTCATCCACAGCTGATGAGATGCAGGGAGTCACGCTGCATCCAGGTCAGAAGGGCATTGAGTTTTTGAGATCGGCAAGTGATGGGTATGAAGCGTCAGGAGGTGAAGACAGCGACCGCATCCCTTCAAGAATCGTGCATAGATCGTCGAACTGGGCCAGCACCATTCTAAACTCGGGCCAAGGAGGCCTAGCAGCTGATGAGCACACGCCATCATCTGAAGGGTTTGTCGCTAACACCCGGTCGAGCTAGTTAGATATGACTTGCTTCCAAGTGGCTTCTTGATTTCTGGCCAGCTGCTATCATATGAAGAAGCTCCAGGATGTTGGTTCCAAGAGAATTGCTGCATATGGCAGAGCAATGTTGGCAAGACATTGGCTAGTTTTGAGGTTAGGGTTAGGTTTGTAGTGATCGACTAATCGGTGCTAAATTCAACTGATTTTGTGTGTGAAACTGGGTTGCTTGCTGGTTTGTTGCTTTGCAATATATGGCTGATTGTAGCACTCTTGTGGTCTTGGCAAATGTGAACGCGAGATTCATTGCTCTTGTTAAGCTCAATCCAGTATTCTGTTTGTCAAATGGTCTTTTTATTGTCGTTCATCTGCTCATGTTAGTCCAGCACGGAACTATCATTATAAGCTTGAATACCCGACATTACTTGCTTGTGATTTGTCATGTGATTCACGGTGCAACCTTGCAAAGCAAGGGCGCTATGCAATCGTACAAGCACAATGCCACATTCCAGGAAACCAAGACTTCCATCAGAGCACGAATTGGTAAACTCATACAAGAACTACCACACAAAGGTTCGCAAATTGCAAATCACGTGGCTGTACATGAATCATGAGTCCATGATGCATCACAATTAATTTCAATTCCAGCAAGCTATGAAGTGCACGTAGGAGGGGGGGGGGGGGGTAATACAACGAACATAATCTCATGAGGCTGGAATATCTATATCTGAGGCTGACATAAGTACTGTTACACAACCCAAAAAAACAAACAGCATATAGCTTCTATATCAAGAGCAATCCTCTACTACTACATTTTTCCAACATACGGGCTTGCTTAAGAAGTTCCTTCAATCCATTTCAGGCAGAATTTGCATCTTGGTCTGACAAAAACCATTCGGTGGAGGTTTGGGGGCGTAATTTACAAAGAACAATCCTACCAGTAAGTAGACAGGTAAAGGAAAAGTAAGGACGACACAATGGCATAACAACTTGCTGTTGTCCCCAAAAAGAAAAACTTCAGTTGCTGGATCATAAGAAACACAGCGCGAGAGCATGCTACACCGGAACTCGTTTTCCTCTGTAGCGGTCAAGGAGCTGCAAACAAGGGAAATGGGACTAGTCAGAATATGCAACAAACCAGGCCTCGAGTCTCTCAGCAACAAAATAAGAATGTTTTGTGTTGTGAAATCCATACCGATGTGACAAATGGTTGTCGAAAAATCCAGCCAATGATAGGAATCCTTTGCAAGAAAACAGCAACTGTTGGCCAGAATCCACTGCAATGGAATTCAACTCATTGTCCATGACACTTACAAGCAAACTTTTTGATATAAAGCATGGATTTTGTAATAAACAGATCGATTTTGCAGATAATTGTAAGCAAGGCATTGAATAGTTTTTTGAGGCTTTGCCTCAACATAAAAAGGCAGATTGCTCAAGAGACGAACAATGGAAAACAAAATCCAACCTGAAGAGAACAATAAAGCCATATGCCTCTAAGAGCATGCCAAAAAAGGGCCACCCGATGAGAACCAGGAAAAAACCAGCACCAAATGAGATGGTACCCTGTTCATTACAGCAGTTAATTAGATAATATAAATGTTAAAGGGAAACAGCTATAGCGAAGTCAGTAGTTGTCAAACCTTGTAATTCTTAGGCTTGGTGAAGAACTGCATAGTTGATTTCAGGCCAATTGTCAAACCCAGACCTGACAGGAAGAGAATCTGAAATAGCACACGAGAAAAGGTGAACCATATGCACGCTCGGTCAACCTGGCTCCTCAAAAAATCAAGGAAAAATATTGAGAGAAGGAAACTTACATTGCCCATTGCAATAAGCCCCTTGTCAAAGAAGAAAATGATTCCCAGGAAAGAGAAGAATATTCCAAAGCCTGTCAGGCCTAGCCCAATCTCTGATGAAGATAAAATACAGAAGTCACAAATCATTGAGTAGGAAGAACAAATTGTTATTTAAGCTGGATAGTTCACAACACAGTGTCCTTCTGTTACTTGTATAATGTCACTAAAGCAGGGAATATGCTTACAACATCACATGACCAAAAGACCAAAAACACACCCTACTTATTATACTTTAAATGTAGAAGGGCTGCACTGACCACAGCTTCGAATCCCCAAGGTAGCTGAACTTATTTCACAAATCATAAATTCCAGCTAAACTTCACATAACATTTCCATACAGTTATAGTGCTTGTGGATCAGGGTATCTCACATGTTATCTAATATCATATCGGTGTACATCTTTGATCCTTCTACCCCCAAAAAATAGCATTACATAATTGAGAAAATGGTACATGATTAACCCCTGATGTATCATAATTGATTGCAATACTAATAAAATACTGGTTAGGTGAGATGGCAAAAAGGGCACAGTTACATTATGAGAATATAATGAATTAGATGCTTGCAACAGAATCAAACTATGAGTTGCGTGCATGATGAATAGAAGAAATAGAATCTCCTAGACCAATCTTTCCATATTTGTATCATTTGGTCGCATCATTGCAATTTGACAATATGTGAAGGTTAGAAGCAGAAATAAATGAAAATAAAACACATAAACTTATAGTGCCTAGCGCAAGTTATTGTTGTTCCGATCAGAAACAAATGGAACAAAAATTGAAAGACAAGTTGACAAGAATGGTGCCGGGTCCATACTCTTGAGGTCATTCATCTCGAAGGAAACCATCTTGTCGAGCAAAGGGTGGCAATAACACCGGTGAAGAACAGTGCAAAATCCTGCAACAGCAAAAGTGCAAAAAAAAAAAGGATCAATTTTATGCAAAACAAAACAGGACCAATTATAAGTCTTAACAAAGCTCCAGAAGAGCCCTGAGCCCTGAGCCAATAGGCAGACGACGAGACCTCATGTTTTAGGTGAAAGACACTAGTGCAAATCAATCGCCATTTTCCCTTTTAAGCAGCACCGTCCCCTAAATCTAGAGACAGCGTGGTGTTCAAGGCATCGTAGTATCAACTAGCACAATGGCACGAACAGGTTAAGAAAAAAATACAGAGAACAACACGAAATTTCGCGCGGAAAAAAAATCTGAAAACCTACGAGATGTTTGATGGAAATGGTGGCTAGGAACTACTAGTAGCCTCCAACAAAGCATAGACGTACATCAAATCGCGCGGGCGAGATCCAAAAATTCCACGCAAAAGTCCAGCCCTAGACGTGGCTCACGCCCAATTAGCTCCCTCGCGTGCCGACTCACGAATAACCACCACCACCACCCACAGATCGGACCCAACCGAGGTGACGCATCACGGGCGCGGACACGACACCGGGAAGGAGAAGAGGGGACGAACCGTACCGCGGCGGCGGCGAGGTATCCGACGACTCCGCGGCGGTTGGGCCGAGGAGGGGAGAAGTGGGGAGCGGCGTCTCGGTATCGGGTCCTTGCGCAGACGGGCTCGGCGGCTCTTCCCGTGCGTGTTTTGTCGGAGGGTTCAGGGATGTGCGCTTTGGGGGATCGTAGAACGGGAAGAAGCGTGATGTTTCCGCCGCACAGCTTTGGGTGGATCGTCGTCAGTCGCGCGATCACGAGACGTCGGATCTGTTTCCGACGGTTGCAATGACTGGATCGGTTTCCACTTTCCACTGCAAGCTTCGAGTTTGTTTGCCCCTGAATGACTCGCTTATTTTTTCCCCCATCTCATTGTATCGCACAAGTGACCAGCCCAACCAGCCGGGCGGCCCATCTCGGGCAATCAACTTCCCTAGTCGAAGCTGCACCACGGACACGAGTTTTTTTTTAGTCGCCACGGACACGAGTTGTGCGCGTGTGCTATGCTATACTAAATCGTCCGTGCCGGCTTTGTGTTTTCAGACTAAATCTTGCATTGAGATATAAGGGAGTAGAAACGCCGATGCCCCTCGCTCTCGCCTCTCAGCTAACCTTCGACGGATTAACAAATGGAGTGGTACAAAATTTCCCTTCTTGTATGATGCCTAGGTCCTTTTAAAAAAATGATGCCTCGGTGAAATAACAGAAAATCCATGTGATGAGAAAATCTAAAGATCTCCAGAAAGTTCATAACAGTGCTAGTACTAGAATTCCTGCCAATAAGAGTGATGATAGTTATGGATACTTAGGAAGATCAGACAATAACCATAAGGCAAAGCCAAAAGTCTAAACTCACCACAAAGCAAACAACGACTTGACATATCTTCTTGTGCATCTAATCTAGAACACGCTAACCGGTACCCATCAACAGATAATCCATTAGGCAGACAAAAGGATCAAATATGGTTCGAAGCATTGGCAGGTTGGGAACGAGTTCTGTGAATTCAGTTCAAGAAATACCAATCTATTTATCTACCAAATGTTTAAGCAAAGCATCTGAATCATCAGAATGCCGAACCCATGCCTTACCAAGCAGCCATTGCCAATGCATGTTTTGTAGCTGTACAAGTACAACACTTGTATCGTTCCAAATTTATCGGATGTATCCGAAGAGACAAGGAAAGCCGATGGCCACTATTTCATTTTGGTTGTGGGAGTACGCAAGCTATAGCCATCACAACGCTTGGTACAACAAACAGCATTCATGTCTTAAACTAACCAACCGACCAGCAAGCATCCACAACATAGTAGTAATTACTACCCTTCAATCCCGAGAGAAAGGGCCTCATCCCATGCCCTCTAAGTCGCCCTGAAAACCTCCGCTGTCGGATCGCGTCCGGCTCAGCTTAGAACTGTTCAATTGGTCTGCAGCTGCTTTGTCCGCCGTCGGATCGCGCTGCTTTCGCTTATGGGTCCGTCCGATTAGGGCCGCCTGCGCCCGCTTGCCTAAGACCTAGGCCACTCACAAGATGCCTACCTCCTCCGGATCCCTTCATACCATGCTTCCTTCTCGCCCTCCATTCTCGCCTTGCCAGAGTCAAAAATGGTGACAGGCCCATTTCACCATGCCAATTCGGCAAATGGCTACTATTAGGTGTTGTCTTGTCGTGTTAGAACCAGCCACGACGCAATAAACGACGAGCACGACCATCGTCCTTTCGTCTTGCGTCTTTGGTAAAGACGCAGTCTGTTAACCCATTTGGCCCGATAGAATGAAAAAATTCAAAAAATTAGAAAAATGCGTAGAATTGAAGTTGATATGAAAATTGGAAAAAAAAAGAGACAACCATATTGAAAATGTAATAGAATTTTATTAATGTTCAAATAGCTAATTTGGTTAAAACATTTGTCATTTAGCTCATAAGACATGAAAAATTGAAACACAATCCTAGAATATATATATATATATATATATATATATATATATATATATATATATATATATATATATATATATTTAAAAAACCAAAATAAATTTATATATACTTGTAAAATGAACTATGTAAAATTTAAAAACTACAAAATAAAACCATATAAGTATTAAAATGGAAAGAAAATCATATAAATATTAATAAATAAAAATAAAAATATATATGTATATTAAAACGATTAATATAGTGCCTAACTGCCGTCTGCGTCTTGGATGCTGGTCGTCTTAGGTTAGGCAGGCAAGACTTATCTTCGTCTTGCGTCTTGGGCGTCGTCTTCGGGTGTCGGCCCGAGCCACGGCTACCGCTATCGTCTTGCGTCTTGGCTCGCCCATGAATAGTGTCGTGCCAACAGTGTCATGCTTCGTGCCGGCCCATCAGGCACGGCCCGTTTGGCCAGCTCTACCCGCTCGTCTTCTTCCGTTGTGTCGCTTGCCTTAGGAATCCTCTCCAGATCCTCCTCCTCTCCGGCGTTTCCTCCTCCCCTTCACCGCCACCGCCATCCTCTCACCTCCTCAGTCCTCTCCTCTTCTTCTCCGCCTCCCCCCTCCGCTCCCCATCGCTCCGTGTGCCTCTCGCGGGCGGTTCTCGCTCCCGGCGCCTCGTGCGCTCGCCGGTCGTCCTGCTCCCACGGTCTTATCGTTCCCTCTCCTCAAGCCCCGTGTGTCCGCGCCCTCCTCCTCGCTCCTCTCCTCTTCCCCTCCGCGCCTCCCCCTCCGCTCCCCCCTCGCTCCATCTGGGAAAACGATGCTACCACTTGATCAGCCTATGAACCCTCTTCCAGCTAACAGGTGTTGGAGATATGCCCTAGAGGCAATCATAGAAATGATTATATTTCGTTATGTTCATAATTTATTGGATAATATGTTATCTTGTTCCAAGAATAATATCGTTAATATTTATTATCAAGTATGTGACTTGATTGTGACACTCTATATTTATCTTTACGATGATTATTCTAAAGTGATCCTTAGTCGGAAATATATAAGGACACATATGAATAGACTAGCATATGTATTGGTTGATGACCATGTTTCACGGATCATAGATATGGAGATATCAAACCAATAATATGGACACATGTTAGCGAACATGGGGCTGGATCGACCCACCATGAGACACTACGAGAACGTTGTATTCTTGTATGTCATCAGTTAGTCTCATTAACAATGTGTATGCTATATCATTAGACTTGAGGCCGTTGCACATACTCGAGATGTGTAGTGACTTACTTAGGGGTTGCCAAACGCTACTCCGTAACTGGGTAGTTATAAATGTAGCTTTCGGGTTTATCATGATACATGCGTCGAGGCATGGTCGATCAAGATAGGATTTGCCCCTCCATACGACGGGAGAGATATCTCTAGGCCTCTTGAGTAATCAGATTCCAGAAATGTATGGCCATTCTACTCGCGGTTAAAGAGTTAAACCATAGTTGGGGAATTCGAGTCACGTGATCGAGAAAGAGTGGTCAAGCTAACCAACAAGGATGACATGTACTCACCTTGAGTTTGACCGATATTGTGAGGCAAAGGGAAATACATATGAGATTTGTTAAGGTTTGTCCGATGTGATCTTTACGTATACTCAAGAGTCAGCATATCCTGCTAGAGGCCACTACCGATTAGTGGACGGGTAGGAGTACTCGGGACATGTCCAAGTGCAAGTGAACCTATAGTGTTGCACGCTTAAAGGGCTGGGACATATTTTGGATGGTGATCCAAATTCTTATGGGCCATGAGTTCCTAATGGGTCTCAAAGTTCGAGATCCATCATGGATGCCTATATACAGAGGGATAGTGGCATAGGGTTAAGTTGATTTTCGGAATTCCTAAAACCTTTGCCACCACACCTCCCTTGCCCAAAACCGCGCAGCCGGCGCTAGCACTCCGGCGCGTGGTGTCCCTGCCTCGTACGTGTGGATACCTTGGAGGCGTTGCTGCGAGGCTTCAACACTAGGACGATCCGCAATATGTAACTGTCACGAGGAGCACTTGGAGGAGACGCGAGGCTAGTATGACTACAACCGCACCAACATGCTACATCGACCCTTCTTCCGTTGCGAGCCTGCACGTCTAGTGGTAATCTCGTGATTTATTACTAGCGGAGGTTCCTTGGTTGCATGGTAGAATTTTTTTCAAATTGTGCTAGTGTAGCCTACTCGTGTTCCTACAGTGGTACCAGAATCATCTCGTCTAGTTTTAGATTCGGATTAGATGCTTATTATGATATGCGGGAGTCATAGATACAATCTATTACTGTTTCTGTTGATCGTTCTATATGATAGATTGTATTTGGCGATAGTCGATGTGATCATCCATGCGCGGTGGTCTCAAGATGGGTTCATGATCATTATTCCATGATCGTGTTTTCATGGTTAAATCACGACTTACCTCTACCAGTCGGTTTCTACCATCGGGGTAGACAGTGATCGTAAATCCGTACAGCATGCGAAGATCAATCTGGTTGATCGAATCGGAGTTGCGATCGGAAAGGGTTAATGTGATTAATCCAATACGATTTACATGGACGGAACAGTAGATTGGATCTACCCAGTCCGAAAAAATTTCGAAACAGGGGTCACCGCCCCTGTGACCCGACCTTGGTATATGGAGAGGGCTACTACCCCTCTGGTGCGGGTTGCCCCCCCCTGTGGACTAGGATCTTAACTTGGTTTTTGGTATTGCCAGTTCACACCATCCGTTAGATAGAATGTGATTCTATGCATAACTTGTTTTTGCAGGATTTTGTGAATAGTTATGTGATGCATGTGAATGATGTATGAGATGCATGTATGTGTGCAATGTTCATGACATGCATGTTATGCTTATTGCAGCCCATGGCTGTCTATATTTGTATAACGGCCTGCGTGTCGACTTGTGATGCTTCTTCACTCCTTGTAATTTATTTCTAGTACTATTAGGAGTAATGGCTTAATGGGAGTACTTGGAGGAATTGGTCACTTGGAGACATAGCGAACAGGAAGCACGGCGATGGAGATCACCATGTGGAAAGGCCATAGTATATCACGATGCAATGTAATTCTTTGTGAATGCCTTTGTATTCTTGTTCATTTATTTCTATTCATGTTATGTAGTTGCTTCGAATGGTTTTAACATGGTAGAAGTAAAATTCCCTTACATAATATTAAGTTAAATTGATGCCCTCTCAATTAGCTGTACCATCCAAAGTCATGTATTTTAATAGTAGGTCTTGCTAAAGCAGAGTACCATTAACTTTACTTGATTAGATGGGTTTGTGTCGGACACTTACACGCATAGTATTGGTTTAACTTGACAAGGTCATCATAACGGATATGGACCTTGGGGCATAGGGTTGGGTGCTGAAGCGTGGAGATGTTGTCCAACAACAAGAGTTATATAGAGATATGATTAGCAAATGGTTGCTTACCAATTTCATTAATCTTCTAGTAGTGATGCCAAAGCTCACTGGTAGATTAACTGATTGTGGGTCTTGAATCACTAAATGTCATAAGAGAGATATGGAATTTAGTAGGAGTATCTTTATTAAATTGTTTAATAGAAGTTACTTTTCTTGAACATATATCTTAGTTTTTGCATATTTTAAGTTGTAGATCATGGCACCAATTGTTGTACCTACCTCCAGTTTTGCTTTACGTTCGATACTTGATAAAGAAAAACTGAATGGAACAAATTTTGCGGATTGGCCCTGTAACCTAAGAATTGTTCTTAGGCAATATAAAAAGGAACATGTTCTAGAGGAACCAATTCCAAAAGTGCCTACTGAAAATGTTACTGGTGCTCTTAAAAACGCCTATAAAAAGGCATGTGATGAGTCTCTTGATGTTAGCTGTCTCATGCTTGGTGCCATGAACTCAGACCTTCAGAAGCAGTTTGAGAACATAGAGACCTACGATATGATCATGGTGCTCAAAGGAATGTTTGAGCAAGAATTGAGAAATATGAGATCTCGAAGAATTTGTTTGGGTGTAAGTTAGCTGAGGGTAGTCCGGTGAGCCCCCATGTGATCAAGATGGCTGGTTATACACAGAGCTTAGGAAAACTTGGTTTTCCCTTTAGCCAAGAGTTGGCTACTGACTTGATGTCGGACCCGGGAGTAACACCCCAAATCCTCTGTGCATTTCTGAACTAGTCCCATGATCAGTAGCTAGTTCACACAATAAACAGATATGATAACATCCATAAATCACATAATTTTATTAATAAACAAAGTTTATTACAAGAAATGCTTACAAGCCAACAATAAAGAAACACAATGGAAGACGAAGAAGTAGTGTAGTCCAGCTGATCTACCACAGGCAATCGATTGGGGTAGCGGCCTAATCGTCGAGATCCACATAGCGAAATCCTTCTTCTATGAAATTTATTTGCAATAAGCAAGGATGTGCACAACTTCCGTGCTCGCAAGTTACACCCAATAACAGATTATAATGCATGCAAGGATATATCAAAGGAAGGCTTATTGGTTAAATTTGCATAAAGCAATGTTTTCTTTAAATATTTGTACTAAGTTTCAAAGCGGTTATTCTATAGCTAAAATTCATTTTATAAATTCTCAGTTTTATAGTCAGATAACATTCACACAAGAATGGTGAAGGATACCCTCCTATCACAAGGCTACCTGCCCAATTTCTATTTGGATAGAAATCCAAAATCATTTGTGTCAAATCATTTTGAAAACAAAACCAAAGTATAACTTTGAGTGGCTTGACTAGCATGTCTATGATCGTGGACACGGCTATTCGAATAGTTCTTAACACTCTGCAAAGGTTGTACAGCTTTACCCACAAGACATGACTTCTCTAGTTTGTTTGGCATCCGTCGATACCACTACTCACTACCTTAGGTAAGCAGTCTAGAGCACATGAAGAGGCCTTTACAAAGCATCATCCCACCTGGTATCGCCTCGCTAAGATTTCGCTTCCATTGGACTAACCACCCACCGGATTCCAGCCCCCTCTTGCGCCATGTGGATATACATAAAAGTAGGTCATTCTGACACCCACACATCAACATGGCACAATCACGATGGAATATTGCAAATTAGTTAGCCAAGTCTGTCCCATACAAGACTTGTGGTGGTACGGTGAGGCGTAGCAAAGGAACGCTCGAAGACCGGTTCTTAACTGACTTTGGCAACTTCCAAAAACCCTGGGTCATAATCCTACCCAGATTAAGCCCGTGCATAAACCTGCACCCACCAACCATCCATTTTTGCTCAAGTCCAAACCATCATTAAATTTTATTTTATTTTTCAATGCATTTTGTAAACTCTCATGACACACCAATGCCAAATGTACAATTTAAACAACAATTGAATTTTTGGCTAAAATTCCCAAATCAAATATTTCAGGTCTAAACATGACTAAGCATAATTTGATAAAATATTCTAGTTCATACTATTGCATAAACTAGGTTTTCGTATAAGGCGTCAAGGTAGATTTATTTCAATGTCAAGATTTGGATGTACAAAGGAATTAGGCATAACTATAATTTAAAAATAGGTATTTAAATTAGACTGAATGGAAATAAGCATGCAATAATAATTTAAAAATATAATTTAAATAATTTGAATTAATGGGATCAAATATGATCAAAGGTATAACTTGCCTTGCTCAATTAGTTGCTCTCAAACGGCGTCGAAATCTGACACTCCGAAGTCGTCGGAATCTATACGCGAAAATAAGCCAAATTCAAACAAAATTCAAAATAGAAATCAAATGAACACCAAATTAAATAATTTTAGTTTAGTTAGCTATATATTGAATTTATATGAATTAAGAAATTTGAATCGACGAAATCAGAGTTCGTATGAAGGAGAACGAACTCCGGGAAATTTTGAAATCGCATGAAATGATGAAATTAGGGGGGGGGGTTTCCAGAATTTTGGAATTATTATTCTAAAGGAAAATCAAATTAATGCGTCATGATGATGTCATTAACCATTTTTCAGTATTTTCAGCCTAAATAAATTAAAAAGAGATTGGTTTATTTCTATGACAAGTGGGCCTGAGTCCATGGACCAGGTCCATGAATTGTTCCATCACTACAAAAAGAATATATATACAACAACGCATAACTCACAACGGAAAACACATGCGTTGTAGGCCAACTTATTCACCACGCAGCTGCTCGACCCACTACCTCCCACGTCAAAAGAAAAAAACTGCTCAGCTGTTGCATCTGAACCATTTAGTCCCTTCGGCTTATCTTCCTAAAATTCCCCTTCCTTTGTCTTGGGTCGTGGCGGGACCGTGGCGACAGCGGATCCGATGGCGGCGGCGTGTCGCCGTGGAGGAGGACCACGCCACCACCCGTGGCGGCGAGGCGGCTGTCGGGGCCGAGTCGTGGCCATGCTACCGGAGGAGGGAGGTAGAAGGTTGCGGTGGAGGTCGCGGCGAAGCCCACGGCAGTAATGCTTTGGCGGCGGCGACCGGCGAGGGGAGTCTGGCAGTGCCTCCTCCTCACTGGCACTGGCGCTACCCCTGCCGCCGTCAGTCGTGCCATCAAGGGCCCGCGTTAGGGTTCCCCAATTCGATTTGATTCGGCCGGAAAAACCAGCAAGCAAATCCATCGACCTGTAGAACGAAAGTGAAATCGAGGTTTTAGGGAGATCGAAGGTTGGAGAGATGGACGTTGGCGGCATCATCGCCGCGGTGGTGTGCATGCTGCTGGCCTTCGCCATCTTCCCTCTCCTCCTCTAGCGCCACCGCTCCGATGCTGCTGCCACCAACCACCGCCTCCCACCCCAGCTCCTCCAGGTCCCCATCTCTCCATCCTTATGGCATGCCCAATCTCTCTCACTAGCTAATCCCTTGCGAATCCAGGAGGAACGGGTGGTGCGTGGTGGCGTTAAGGCCTTGCAAGATCGTCGAGGCCGCTATTGCAAGTTCACCGGCCGCTTCCATCAGCCGCGATGGTACTAGAACAGCGAAGAGCCCTTACCTTTTCCTTCGATTGCGTCGTGTTTGTATTAACCCTAGCTTGCTCGGTTCTTACAGATGCAGAGGACGATGCGGAGAGTGACGAGGAGGAGGTTCAGGAGGATCACTATGCCCCCAAAGCCTCCAAGAAGAAGGAGAAGAAAAGGCAAGAGCGAGAGGAGCAACGTTAGGTTGGTTAACAATTAGGAGGCCATGCTTTTCGATTTTGCAAGCACTTAATACTTACAACTATGAACAATTGCATTATTTAGGACATTGGTATTCAGTTAAATCATTGAACTGCAATTTTATCTACTTGAGCATGTATAAATTGTTCATCTACAATATCGGTATGTTACAATGTACTTTCAGCTTCCAACACTAGTCAGTTAGCATGATTCTTATCATCTTGGACTAGTTCCTAGTATAAGATGACAGATTGCAGATTTTATGGCAGTCCAGAGACTGTGTGCTTGTTTTCTTAATTCATATGAGTTTTTGCCAATTCGATTATTCATTTCGTGATAGAGTATGGAATGCATGCAATTTTGCTATTTACTTTCCTATTTGTATTGATATCTCTTAAAGAACAAAAATTTTCACATAAAAGAAAATTTCTACTTGCCAGTCAAGAAGCCGTATGGATTCAAGGTGGACTAAACAAGATCGTTATCGTAAATAAGGAGGAAGAAGGATGAGGAGCGTGAAGCGCAAGATAGATTAATGGGTAGAGATTGTTTAACCTGCCGATTGTTCTGCTTTGATCTTTGTTATGTAATAAACTCTCATGCTAAGTTGCTTTTTAATTGCTTTAGGAAGAAGAAGCTAGGGCACGGAAAGCCAAGGAGGAGGAGGTCTTTGCTCGAATTTGAGAAATGGAAAGGGCTTTTTCATTGATCTTTGAAGGTACAACGGAGAGCCGACACAAGATGATGGCCAGGGCTTGCTCCACAATTTTGTGGATACATCAGGGTACATTGTTCTTTTGTGGATGTAGTCTAGTGTTACATTCTAGAGTATGTAGATGATTCATTATTTGACAAAATCAAGTGTCTTTAATTTTGCTATCATGAATATAATACTTAGTGCATGTTATATAATTGGCAATATTTGTTTATCCAAGCTGACAGCCAAATAAATTTTATCTCCCTTGTATACTGCTTGTCTGCATGATAGGTTGGAAAGCTGTTTTTTTTATAGTAGTTTGTTGTTGCTATGATTAGCAAAATTGTACTATTGTTTTTTCCCTTCAGTCTAGACAACTACCATCGCATGTCGATTACACTGAAGTCTCAAGAGTTTCTTATGAGAAGTTACATCAATGATACTTTCTTGTTGACTTTACTTAGCTAAATTTCTAAGGATGTAGTGTTGCCTACTTGCCTTATCATTGTCTTCAATATATTGTATTGGTAAGATCTGCTTGGCTTAGTAAATTGATAATCTTTGATAAATCTTTCATAAACATTCCAGAAGCAAAAGTGTGTTCCGCTAGAGGACCTTGCTGCAGAGTTCAGGATGCGAACCCAAGTAATTAAAGAGCCTTTATACATCAGAGTGTTGGGTGTTGCCATTGCTAACTTGATTGACATTTGATTCCTTGCCATAACGCTAAGATTCTACAATGTTTACACTTTAAATTGAAATAATGATAAAATCCATTAGATTGCTGATAGTTTATGATTGACACCTGCTTCCTACTACCTTCTTTGTGGAAGTGCTATAGTGGTATTTAGGAATTGTCTGGTAACTCGGTTTGCGTCCTCGTCCTCGAGATAAGACAAGCATCGAGGATACCGTCAAACAAATGATCGGGTTTTTTTTCACAAGGCACAGTTGAGGTGAGGCAAAATTTGCGAGATATGGACCAAAAATACCCCATTAAACCACCATAAGTCGATGGAAACACTAAGAGAAATCTAAAACTTTTCCAGTTTCTTAAAAGTTAAAACTTTTCCATATATCCAATTAGACAACATGTGGTTTATCACGGTCTTTGGCTTTGTGTATCCAAAGAAGATCTCAGTAGCTTGTTGATTTTGTAGATCAAAATTGTGGATCAAATTTCATGAAAAAATGGTATCCTCAATTCGTCATCCCTTTATATACCAAATACATGAGGTTGGCATACTTTCAGAGCAAAATCCTCGCTCTGTTGTTCCTAGAGCTCGAGCATTCAACGTGATGATGAATGATCGGTATTCGAGCATCATAGTAGATTCTCTAGATGTGACCTGAATTTGGCCTATAATACTCTTCAAGAGTATTACTATAGTTTTTATTTCACCTAGGAAAATATTTATCCTTTAAATACTGTTGATTTTTTTGGGGATAATCTTTGGGACATACTTTTTTCCTTTGTTTGGTAATACTCGTGTCAGGAAAAAAAACCCCTCTGTTTCACCCTTTAATGGTGTTTTGTTTGCTGAGCTTCTGATTAGTTTTGCTCTTTTGCAGGACTGCATCAACCGAATTATTACACTTGAAGGCATGGGTATGTACTCTTCTATGACTTAAAACTATTGTGTTATGCTAGTGCATCCACCTCATAGTCTTGTGCTATCTGAAAATTTTCTTGATCACATATGCGCAAGTCTTTTGAAACATTATTTAGACACATTGCAAAATTATTGCGGTATATCTTTTGTTAAATCATCTGATGTTAAAGTATATAAATTTTACTTATATGTTGCCATTTTTCATGTAGGTCAACAAGACAAGTTGATAGTTCTTCACATTGATAGCAGAACAGTGATGGACAACAAAGACGAAAGAACTAGATTATGTTAGATATAATGTATTACAATTTAAGAATAATTCATAGAATTCTTGTACTCCAGTTTGTACATATCACGTCCAGTTTGTACATGTCACATTTGCCAATGTATCATTCTCTCAATAAATACATCTATTTACTTCCTTCTTTATACGAGTACAATTTATTGTCAAAAATGTGGTTAGCCTTGTGGGCCTAGCTTAATTATTACTTTCTGCAAAACTTTAAAATGATGAGTCTTTTAGAATACTAATATGGGTCGAAAACAATTATAAAAATAATTCGTTGTCCAAAATAGCAACGCATAAAAGTGTTGGCCCTGCCTAGATATATTTGTTGCTACCTTGCAACGCTTTTTGTACTAGTTACTAACGCTTTTATATGTATTGTGATAGACATTTGCAACGGCCTTAATGAGAATGCATACGAAATGCGTTGGTATAGATCATAGAAATGATTATTTGGACATATAGCAACGCATACATGCGTTGCGAAAGGGGTGTTCATGGTGTAGTGCATGGTCCACGGTAGACCAAGGGCATGTGCCGGCGGCAGCGCGCTTGGGTTCGCCAGTGCGGAGCGCCACGGCGAGCTCCGGCGAAGGCGGCAAGAAGGAGAGGGGGACGCAGGGGTTATGGGGCTCACGGTTTGGTCACCTAAGGGCACGGCGATAGCCGGCGACGAGGACACATGGCGGCGGCGGTTCTAGGTCGGAGATGCGATGGCATTGCGGTGGTCCTTGGGCAGAGGTGAGGCGCGCATGAGGTCGGCGTTGAGGCTGCGATGCCGAATCCGGGGTCGGCGGTGGTGGAGCGGCTTGGACGGCACCGGAGATGAAGAAGAAAGGGTGCCCGGCCGGAAATCTTCAACCGCGAAATACGGCAAAAAGAAGAGGGGAGAGGAGGAGTGGGTGATGGGGATGAGATGAGAGAGGAAGAGGGCACCCAAGGATCCCTTTTATAGGGGCAGAGGGGGCCGGGAGGAGGAGAATCGAGCGCGAGAAGCTCGGCGGCAATGGCGCGGTTCCGGTGAATGTGTGCGTGATGGAGGGGGAAAATGGCCGGGGTGAGGGCGGCGGGAAATAGGGGATTGATTGCGCGCATTCATGTGAGGAGTGGGTGCGAAAATTGCGGCGGATTGGGAGCTCCCGTGGGCATCCATGGCGGCATGGCTCGGGCGCGTCCGCGCGAAGAAGAAAGTGGAGAAGAAGGAGGCGCTGGCCCACGCGGTAGTGAGGGGAGGGGGATGACGGGTGGGGAGCAGACGGGCCGATTGGGCCAAAAGCGGCCGGTGCGGGCGAAAAGGGTTTTGTGCCGGGATGGTTTCGGCCCAAAAGGGTTAACCAGAATTTCATTGATTTTCCAATTTAAATAAACCGATTAAATAAAAAGGGCCTTAGAAAATAGCAAACAAAATCCAAAACTTCTAGAAAAATTCACAGAAATTCCTAGAGTTATTTTGGAATTAAATAAAATATTTCCAACTTATAATTGGTAATAATGTTTGCACATAATTTATTTTGGCTTTAAAATAATTAGAGAAAAGCTTTTAAAATTCTAGAAATTAATTAAATTTTTATTTTTCAATTTAAATCAAATAAAACTTCAAAAACTTTAATAAATTTTATTTTCGAATTTTAAAACTTCAAAATTCAAGTAAAGCAATAAAACTCTTTTAAATTTCAGAAAATTCAATAAAATAATAACTTTATTTATTTTTATTTTGGTAACAGAACTTTGGAATGTTACACTTGATTCTTGCGTCACTTCCTGCAAACTATGGGTAATTCATTCTGAACTTCCATATGAATGGCTTAGACAAGAATCTCACTGAGCTGCATATGATGCTCAAGACTGCAGAGAACAGCGTTAAGAAAAGCAACAATCATGTGATGATGGTGCAAAAGAGTACAAGCTTCAAAAAGAAAACTAAGACTTAGGTCAAAGGAAAGGGCAAGGCTAAAGCTTTGGATGAGATCCATACTAACAAGCCTAAGCCCAAGACTAAATTCGGCCCGACTTCAGAGAATGAATGCTTTTACTACAAAGAGGGAGGCCATTAGAAGAGAAACTGCAAGAAATACCTGGCTGATCTGAAAAAAGAACGGTGGGACTAAGCCTTCCACTTCGAGTATTAATATTATATATGCTTTTTTCCGATTCTTCTGTTAACTCTTGGGTATTCGGTTGCTCATATTTGCAATTCGATGCAGAGTCTAACAAGGAGTAGGAGCGTTGCAAGAGGCGAGATGGATCTTCGCGTCAGGAATAAAGCAAGGGTTGCTGCATTAGCCATCGGGACCTTGCCATTACATTTGCCTTCAGGATTTATTATGGAATTAAATAATTGTTATTGTGTTCCAACCATGAGTAGAAACATTATCTCTGTCTCATGTTTGTTGGCAGAGGGTTATAAGTTCATTATTGAGGACAATGGTTGTTCTATATTTTTTAATAAAATGTTTTATGGCTATGCTCCTGTTATGAATGGGTTATTTATTTTAAATCTTGATGATGCATCTATCTATAATATTAATGAGAAGAGGCTTCGGCCTAATGATATGAATTCCACTCTTATTTGGCATTGTCATTTGGGTCACATAAGTGAGAAACGTATGAAGAAGCTCCATGATGATGGACTTCTAAACTCATTTGATTTTAAATCATTTGAAACGTGTGAATCTTGTCTACTTGGAAAGATGACCAAGGCGTCTTTCACTAGACAAACTGAGAGGGCGTCCGACTTGCTGGCACTCATACATACAGATGTGTGTGGGCCAACGAGCACGATAGTTAGAGGTGCTTTTTAGTACTTCATTACTTTCATCGATGACTTTAGTGGATATGGATATATCTACTTAATGAGGCATAAGTCAAAATCCTTTAAAAAGTTCAAGGAATTCCAGAGTGAGGTACATAATCAACTTGGCAAGACAATCAAATTTTTATGATCTGATCGTAGAGGTGAATATTTGAGCTATGAATTTGGTGATCATTTGAAGCAATGTGGAATTGTCCCATAGCTTACACCATCGGGCACTCCACAGTGGAATGGAGTGTCCGAGCGGCGTAATCGGACCTTGTTGGACATGGTTCGGTCGATGATGAGTCAATCGAATTTGCTATTGTCGTTTTGGGGTTACTCTCTAGAAACTGCCGCTTTCACTTTAAATAGGGTACCATCTAAATCAGTAGATAAGACATCATATGAGATGTAGACTAGGAAGAGTCCTAGTTTGTCTTTTCTAAAGATTTGGGAATGTGATGTCTATGTTAAATGTTTAATGTCTGATAAACTCACACCCAAGTCAGATAAATGCTTCTTTATAGGTTATCCTAGGGAAACCAAAGGATATTACTTCTACAACTAAGAAAAAGGCAAAGTGTTTGTTGCTTGAAACGGTGTCTTTCTAGAGAAAGAGTTTCTCTCGAGAATGGCAAGTAGAAGAACTGTGCAACTCGAAGGGGTTTGAGAAACTCCACATGGGGAGGACCTAGCTGCAGGCGCCCCAATAAGGGAAAATGTGGTTGGGGAACCTGCAATCGGAGATACCCTGGTTGGGGAAGCATCAAATCTACGAAGGTCAGACAGGACACGCAAAGTACTTGCTCGGTATTCGCGTGATATATTGTTGTTGGACAGCAATGAGCTTGTGACTTATAAGGAAGCGATGATGGGCCCAGACTCTGAGAAATGACTTGAAGCAATAAAATCCGAGATAGACTCCATGGGAGACACTCAGGTTTGGAACCTAGTCAATTTAAAACCATTGAGTGCAAATGGGTATATAAGAAAAAGATTGACATGGATGGAAATATTCACATTCATAAAGCTCGACTTGTCGCAAAAGGGTTTCGACAAGTTCAAGGGGTTGACTACGATGAGACTTTCTCGCCGGTAGCGATGCTTAAATCTACACGGGTCATTCTAGTTATTGCTGCATATTTCGATTATGAGATATGACAAATGGATGTCAGAACAGCTTTCCTTAATGGAAACCTAAGTGAGGATGTGTACATAACACAACCCGAGGGTTTTGTCGATCCAAAGAATGCTAGTAAAGTGTGCAAACTTCATAAATCCATTTGTGGGTTGAAGCAAGCATCTCGGAGTTGGAATATACATTTTGTTGAGGAGGTTAAAAGGTTTGGTTTCGTCAAGAACAAAGACTAATCTTGTGTTTACATGAAGGTTAGTGGGGGCGCATTTGTACTCCTAATCTTATATGTGAATGATATATTATTGATTGAGAATGACATTTCTATGCTGGAATCCGTTAAGGCCTCATTAAAAATAGTTTTTCTATGAAGGACCTAGAAGATGCAGCATATATCTTAGGGATAAAGATCTATAGAGATAGATCGAGAAGGCTAATTGGATTAAGCCAAAGAATTTATATTGACAAGGTGTTGAAACGGTTCAACATGTAGGATGCTAAAAAAGGGTTCTTGCCTATGTCACATGGCATAAGTCTTAGCAAGAGTCAGTGTCCTTCGACAACGGATGAGCGAGACCATATGAATGGTATTCCATATGCTTCTGTTATTGGATCTATCATGTATGCCATGATATGTACTCGACTAGATGTATCATATGCTCTAAGTGTTACAAGCATATACCAAGCTGATCCCGATGAAGGTCACTGGATAGCTGTGAAAAACATTCTTAAGTATTTGAGAAGGACTAAGGATGTGTTCCTAGTTTATGATGGTGATGAAGAGCTCATTATAAATGGTTACACTAATGCAAGCTTCCAAACCAACAAAGATGATTATCGTTCGCAATCTGGTTTTCTATTATTGCACTATTTACGGTACATGCGATTTCTCCCTAAAATGTAAATTTTGTGTTCCTAAAATGAGAAGTACATATGCTGCTCCAACATGACACTACATCTAAAATTAGTATGTTAGTTATGTTCTGTTGTGGAATGTTTCTTTTTTTTGTCTGAAATGAGAAGCGCATGTGCCACTCTAGCATGACACTGTATCTAAAGTTACTCTATTAGTTATGTTGTGTACAGAGGCATTTCTCCCTTTTATCAGTCTTGCTCAGAATCCATAGATCGTTGCTTCTCTTAGAAAAAAAATCCCATTTATCTTGACAATCGTGTATGGGACTAAAAGTTAATAGTCCATATTGTTTGTAGTGAAATTACCAATAGGTTTGAATTGGCGTGAGTTAGCTTCTAGTATATTATATAGTTGGGGGTAGAAGATCATTCCAATGCTGAACTTTTTTATAAATAAGTAGGAAAATGTCTATTTTACAACCTTGAACTCTTCGAAAAGTCTAGAAATCAACCATAAACTACAAAACTGGACATCCTACACTCTCAACTATCAAAACCGTTCATTTTACCACCCTGACCCAAACTAGGGTGGTTTTGGGTGACGTGTCGCCTACATGTCAATGGTTTTGACGCATAAACTTGTTTTTGATGACATGGCAGCCACTTAGCAAATAAAACAAAAAATATTACGAGGCCCGCATGTCATCCTCTCATTTCCTTTATTCTTCCTCCCATTCTCACTCATCTCTCTTCCCTCTCTCATCTCTCCCACGCCGTTTGGGTTCCTTTCTTCTTCCCTCTCTCATTTCCTTTCTTCTTCCTCCCATTTGATAACACGACATGGCCATCGCCACTGCCACCGCCCACCCCCTCTGCCTCCTCCTTGCCTCCACCTGCATCCCTGTGCCTCTCCTCTCTTCTCCCCTCGGCCGCCCGCATCCCTCCTCACCCCCGCCTTCGACCTCGACCCATCCCTCCTCGCCTCCACCTCCGCGTCCGGCCTCCGCCTCCACCCGCCCGCCTCGGCCCCTCTGCCTCCTCCTCGCCTCCGCCTCCGTCCGCCCGCCTCGGCCTCCTAGACTACCCATGCAACCCCCCTCCTCGCGCCTCTCTCTCTTCTCCTCGGCTCAGTATCCTCCTCGCCTCACTTGCGCCTCCCGAACTCCCCACGCCATCCCCCTCCTCGTGCCTCTCCTCTATTGTCCCCTCGACCGCCCGCATCCTGTTGCCGCCACCCACATCGTTGCCGCCATAGGCCAGAGCACTACCGTTGCCACTGTAGGCCACCTCCACTCGCGCCGTTGCCGCCATTAGGGTCGTCGTGGCCATGTGGTTCCATTTTGGAGCTCCTGGGTTGTCGTCGTGGTCCTACTCATCGACGCTGCGCTCGACCCGGGCGCCTTGGGCACCTCCCCTGTTTCGGCTCGATTTGGGAATTTGGGGGAGAAGAAGCACTGTAGCTCAATGACATATGGCATCTATATGAGTCAAAACTGTTTTGTATTGGGCCACGTCACCCCAAACCACCCAAGTTTAGGTTGAGGGGTGTAAAATGAACGGGTTTGATAGTTGAGGGTATAGGATGTTCGGTTTTGTAGCTTATGGTTGATTTCCAGACTTTTTTAAAAGTTCAGGGTTCTAAAATAGACTTTTTCCAAATAAGTACTGCCCATCGAATGGTCCTAATTCTCAAGGCTGACACTAAGATGTCATATCTGGATTCTGAAACGTTACAAGCAATAAGAATTTTTTAAAAATCACAAATGTGATACTTTGCAGCATTCAAATTTTTGAAAAATCACAAGTTCTATATGCAATCTATCAAATGTGATACTTTGCAGTATTCAAATTTTTGAAAAATCACAAGTTCTATATGCAATCTATCAAATGTGATACTTTGCAGTATTCGAGTATTACTCTGCAAACTTTTAGGTCAGAAAGGAACATATAACAGAAGGTACTTTGCAGTATTCAAATTTTTGAAAAATCACAAGTTCTATATGCAATCTATCAAATGTGATACTTTGCAGTATTCAAATTTTTGAAAAATCACAATTTCTATATGCAATCTATCAAATGTGATACTTCGCAGTATTCGAGTATTACTCTGCAAACTTTTAGGTCAGAAAGGAACATATAACAGAAGGTACATGCATTCTGCAACAGTTATTGAAAACTATTGAAAACAAAAATGATACTATGTCAATTCCAGCCAGTTATGTGTTCACGAATACAAGCACCGACATTTTCAAGAAAAGTTCCAACTTTACAAGGGGGCCTCTTCTGCTAAGCATGCTGTGTGGGATCCCCCAATCATGGAAGATCTCGTGTCTCCATCTTGAAAATAATTAAACCATATTAATTCATGTAGAACTAATTAACAACGTTTCATGTGAGCCAGCTTGGGGGCAAGACATATACAGGGCATCACCATCCAAGAATCACAAGAACTCCATTATGTTTGTGCAACTGATCCAAGAATCACCATCCAAGAAAGATGCACCACCACCAACCCAATAATGAAGTAAGCAATTTCAGTACTTCTCAAATGGTATAAATTTTGAAAGACAGCCTCCAGATTTAGTGAAAGCAAAAAAAGAGAGAAGAAAAGGTGGAAAGGCTAGGCGTTCACTTAGCAATAGCAAGAGCTAAAGACAAAGCTAAAGCTTTCTTAATACTTTAACGAATAAAACGGAGTTGTATAGCCCCAAGATATGATGATTCCTTGCTATCGAGATAATCTTCAGATGACAGACAATGATCCAAAACCTACTAAGCCCAGCTAGTAACTAGCTTCGCAAGAGTGAGAAATTGCTTATTCATATACAGAGAAGACTGAAGGGCACAATCTTTTGATTGCTGACTGCCATATTCTTCAATAATTAAATGTCTTCCTGTGCATGCAGATTCCTACTGGATTATAACCGATGATCAGAGTTCAGAACAAATTACTGGTATCGAAACAGAAGGCCGGATGGCTCTTAATTTGGTTATTGCCTATCACCTCAGCCCCAAACTATCATTGCCAGTAGGTTACATATATGCTTGAGAATTCGATGATATATATTGATCTGAAAGTCTTAGGGACAGACATTTGGGTCAAATCTTGATCATTGTCACAACTAAATGAAGATAATTCTTGCTCAGAGATACAAATGGGAAGCAAACACAGAACACACTAAAAAGAAAGAGAGCCAGCAGCTACTCATCAACGAACAATAACAGCATAGTTACGCAAACACCTACATCAACTAATCCCAACCAGACCAGACTAATGCCACATCTTCCACACGAACTCTCAGATGCAACTTATCACAGGCAACGAAATGAATGTCGGCGTCCGAGGCTCAGGCCGCGGGCTGCGGTTCGACGGCCTCGCCCTCGGCCGCGGCGGGGGCTTCCTCCGACGGCGGCGCGGCCTTGGCGGCGGAGCGGGACTTGACGAAGTCGAGGAGGCGGCGGCTCACCTCCTTGGAGTAGAGCTGCAGCGCCTCGATGCCCTCCTCCACGGAGGCGGCGGCCCCGCCGCTAACGGCCGCGACGTCGAAGGCCTCGGCCTCGATGGCGCGCGCCGCGGGCTCGGCGTCCGCGGCCGGCACGGCGCCGTAGCGCTTGCAGAGGAGGGTGTCGCTGGCGAGGGTGTCCACCAGGCGCTTCACCACCGCGTCTCGCGTGCGCTGCGTCGGCGGCCAGATGCTGAACGAGAAGCCCGGGGACTCGTCGCCGGCGGCAGCGGCGGCGGCGGGGAGCTCGTCGGTGGCCATGCGTGGAAGCTTCTAGCACCGCAAAAAGTTCGAAAAACCCTAGGCCGTCCGATCCGTTCGCGGTGGGGATTTAAAAGCGGTGGCCCGTTCGAGTGCGGTGGTGCGTCGTTTGGGGTTGCTGTGGCTTCAAGGAAGGGGGGCAGCGCAGCGCCTAGGAAAAAGCGAGATTGTTTGTGGAAACGAGCACCGGTTGGTGGCTCCTAATTATATGGTGGTGAGCTTTCAATGCTCATTTTGTTGGCCCATTGCTGCATTTCCTCTTTTCCATTTGAGTTTGAATTTGAACGTTCAAATCAAACCAGGAATGGTAGGAAATCAGGGTGAATGCGAATGATTCGGTGTGGCATTCAATGAGATCTTGTGCCAACGATATATTCTTGGGGAGCATTTAAGTTGCAAAGATACAGTATCTTTTTTTTTTTATCGAATCAGCTACTAAATTGACTAAATTCCTTCCGACGGAAGTAGTACAATAGTACAACATCTCTCTTACCATGTTAAGAACATGTATAATATTATAGACAATTTTCTCTCTATAAAGAACTCTCTATGTAATCAGAGACATCACTAAAAACAATTTCATACTGCAGTATGCAGATGGCAATTTCTTTGTCTTTTAGTTGTCTTTATAAAACATATAATGTAACGACCATTTTTTGGGACTTACCTCCCAGTTCATACGACTTTCTCTTCCTCCCTTTCCTTTCACGCACACCTTGACGTCACTGCTCCCCTCCTTCTTCTCTCCTGCAAGACTGCCAGCTATACAAGACGCCTCACCACCCTCCACTCGCCACCTACTCGGCATGGTCACACAAGACCAACCTCGTCTCTCCAAGAAGAATACGTCTCGTCATGCGCCTCGAGTCAAGACGCACTGCCTAGGACCGGACCCCTCTCGCCCTCTTCCTCCAAATACTTGGCTCCCTATAAAGGCCCTCCACCTGCTGAGCTCCCACGCCCCGAGCTCCGGTAAGTACCACAGAGCAGCAGCCGAGCCTCGAGCCTGGCCAGCCGGCCGCCTCCTCGCCTCGCCGCTCGGTGAGCACCTCGCTGGCCGATCGTGTCACTGCATCCCCACGACGCCAGAACCCAACCCCACCTCCTTCGCTTCCCGTCGCCGAAGCAAATTTCGCCATCGCCTCTTCTTCTCCGCCAGAGGTCATTGCCGCTGCCAACCTGCCGCCCGAGCCGGCTGACGTCCCTATCCGGCCTCAGACTAAGGACGCCGCCAAGACGGCCGGCCAGCCAGGCCGCTCCACCACCGGCACCCGTCTTTGCCGCGCGCCCCGCCGTTGTCCGCCTCGCCGCCACATCCGCCCTCTCCCGAGCCGCCACCTCCCATCAAGGCTGCCCTCGGCGACCCCGCCCACCACCCGCCTCCCTCCTCCCTCGCCTGCCGCCTCACCGTCCGCTGCCCCCTCTCCCCCTTCCTGTTCTTCTTTGGAAACAAAGAAAAGCAAATGGGGAATGAGATTGGGTTGGATTTTGGGCCCACCCGCCATTGGCTTTACCACTCCTCCCCTTGGCTGCCATGTGGGCCCCGCAGCCCACCATTTCCATGGACCCGAGCCTCCTGTTCACATGGACTCGGTTCAACACTGTTCTGTGCACCCAACCCTCTCTCTCCCTTTTTAATTCCAATTTAATCTTTGATAATTCATATCTCCTCCGTTTTAACTCCAAAAATTATGAAATAAATTTCTAAAAATTTGTTAAATCAAGATCTTGCTAATGGCATAGGACTTGATTAATTTGGAGTTCATTTGTTTATTCTTGTTTATTTATTTGCTCTCTTTGCCGTTGTGTCTTTTTCCGGTATTCTCGCGCGATTAGGATTTGAAGACGCCGGAGATCCTCAAGTTGATCAAGACCAAGAGTACCAAGATTTCCTAGCCTTTAACCAAGGCGAGTCAATACTTTGACCATATTGATCCTACATTTTATGCAAATTATATTCGTTTAAATTAGCAAAATTGCATGCTTTATTTCTTTAATCAAATGTATGTTAAAGCTTAAGGTAGTTAAATACCCACTTGTTGACTAGTTAATTTAATATGCCATCCTTGATAAATTGAATCCACTAATCCTTGTCACCCTAGTAACTATATGGTAATACTAGTTATAAGTTGTACTTAAGCGACATGCTAGTCTTGCTTAAGTACCGGGGTATTAAATACCTCAATCACCATTTCCTCAAATATAAAATGTTTTGGGTAATCATTGGTGGTCCATTGGCTAAAGGTTGTGAAAATAAATTGGTTTACTCCTCAAAACCCCTATTGCTAGTTCTATCTGGGCGGATGGTGAGGTGGTGGGTGCTCAGGGAGCACATGGTTGGTTGGCTTGTGAAATGAACCGCCCAGATAACCCTAAGGACTTAATCTTGTCACGACCTCCCGTGTTAAACAAGTACAACCACAAGTTTGCAAAGTGCAACTTGGCTTAGTAAAGTTATTAAACCTTGGAAGTCATCTCACCGGGGATCAAGAACGATAAGTCGGAGATACTCCGTGGAAGGACACCAAAAGGTGAAGTTACAAGGCTAGTCGTTGTGGTTTGGGGCAGTGCGCTTAGTCGTTGTGGTGAACATCCCGCACAACATATGGGCGTAACCCGTATGGGTGGAATGACTAAGGGGCGAGATAGCTAGAAAGGTTATTGTGATTTGCCCCAACTACATGACTACTGAGAATCATGTGGGGTAACTGTAGACTATCTCTTGTGGGTAAAGAGTGTAACCTCTGCAGAGTCTAAAAGCTGTTTAAATGACCTTGCCTACGGTCAAAGGCGGACATGGGAATCATAACTTGAGTTAGTTCTATTTCAAACAACTTTGTGGGTGGTATGAAAATGGTGGAAGGGCTCACCTAGCCCTGTTTCGGATTTTTGCCTGAGTCGTTGAGCTTAGTGGGTGTGGTCATTGGAGGCAGCTCCAATTAAAAGGATGCGTTGGTAGGGTTTCCGCCGGATGGAACCTCTACTAAAATAATTATTACACATGCTCTCTTTATCAAAATGCTAAGTGATAGGACTTTGTAATTATGATATTTGAAAACTTGCTTTCGCAAATAAAAGAACCTGAGCCATCCTTGTTAAGCCTTGCATGTATATAATTGCATTGTGTATTGGCTCGCGAGCACGGTAGTAGTGCTCATTCTCGCTTCTCCCCCAACCCTTCAGATAATGAAGACGACGGAGACTACGCTTTCTACGACGGCCCAGGAGATGATGGACAAGGCTATGACGAGGAGTAGTATAGTTCTGTAGTTTAGGTCTCGCCCAGTCTAAGTAGACTCGTTGGTACTCGCGTACAACTGATATTATCCAACTCTTGGTTAATATCCATCGTACACAGGTTACCCCAGTCGCTTGCCTGTGTGAGATGAGCTCTACATCGCCTTTTGCTTCCGCTGTAGTTTACGTTGCTCTTATGTGATGTAATCCATTTGGCCTGCTCGGCCCCTTTTGTAAAACTCGACCCGACGTGGTCTATGTTACTAAGTTGGTTGTAATATTTAATATTTCAGTTCACGCTTGTATGAATGATTTAGCAATGTGTACTATGAAGTGCTAGCTACTGATCCAGCGAATAGCACAGTGATTTCACAGAGGATTTGGATTCTCGAAATCCGGGTCCGACACATAATCTTTTAATGTTTTTCTTGTTACTTATGCTATAGTCGGCTACAGGATTGTAGATAGCATCTTTCTCTCTCTTCATTTTTTTCATCCACGTCAACAAAAATCCTACGTAGCTATGACTATAGACGGCTAACATAAACCCATTATATATGCTTTAACCACTAACCAGTGACTCGGCCCCAGCGAGTCTTTTTTGAGTACACATTGGACACGCTCACGCACACACACCACACGCACGCCCACACCTACACACATGTTGGTGCATCCTTAACCAGTGGTGGAGCCAGGAATTTAACTATGGGGGTGCACATTTTAAGGTTCAAAAAAAATCTTGTACGACACATATGTAATTTCACAAGTCCAACACAACTACACAAAAGAGTACAAAATTAGTTAATAATGCAATATAAATAGTTCAAATAAAATCTTACATGAATAAAAGAGTCCTAAATAACTAATGGAAATTACAATACCACACGACGCGATCTCATTCCTTGGAAGTACTTGATTATATCATCATCACTAACCTTCGAGAAGATATCTCGCTCTATAAAGATGACTAAACAACCATTCAATACTTAATCGCTCATACTATTTCTCAACTTGTTCTTCACAAGATTCATCGCCGAAAATACTCAACGCTCGTCGTTGCCACCAGTAGGAGCGGTACCAATTTGAGAAGTAAGCACACCAACTTGTAAATGTCATGCTTTCTTGTTTCAATAAGCTTAGTAGAAAGCTCACCAAGATTCTTTAGGCTCTTAGATCTATCATCGCTTCGTATATCATCAATGAAGTTATCAAGTTGGAAAGAAAGTCTCATTAAATCCGTGCTTGAAAAATCATTGGGATAAAAGTTAGCAAGGCTAAGCACTTTGTCCCTATCATAAGAAGCAAATGAATTCAGAGAATTTAAAGTGGATATGCAAACAAGCAACTCCATATTAACCTTGTCAAGCTTTTGGAGAGCATTATCAATGATGATAAGATACACTTCCTTTCTAAAATGATCATCATTTGTTTGTTTTGGATAAAAACGTGATGATCTTCCATAAGGCACATATCTTCCATCCGGCTTAGGAACTTTGATGCCATATTTAGTGCAAAATGATGTTACATTTTCTTAAAGAAATTCTTCCCACCCATCACACCTCATTCGTTGCATTTTATCATTAGCCAAATTAACAAGTGTCATAGCATTAATAATATCTTAGTCTCTCTTTTGCAAAGATTGAGACAACTCATCTGCGTATCTAAGTATGACAAACATCAAGTGTGCATTGAAAACAAAGTCAAATGACTCAAAAGCTCCCACCATAGCATGTATTTTTGGCCAATCATTCTTCTGTGAGGGGTCTTTTCTAAGCTGTATGAGTACTTTGCGGATTATTGAATACATATCAATAATATGCAAAATAGTTCTATAATGAGAACCCCAAGGAGTGTCATTGGGCCTAGCTGACCCCCATCTCTTGATTTAATCCCCGTCCACTTTCTATCTCATCCAATTCTAGTACTTCCAAAACTTCTTGAGTTGAATGGCTAAAATTTGACCAGTCCAAATACCAATTGCTCATACGTACATGTATATATGTACTATTCATAAATCCAACGAAATGGTGAGACAGACTTGTTTCAAAACCAACCGGGCAGCACGTTCGACGGCGTCGCTCGCCACTCCTCCCCCAGCCAGTCTATAACTCAGCAATTGTAGCGTTGGGCCTCACTCCAAGCACCGACCACGGAACCGAACGTACAGCCCCTGTCCATCGGCTGGCCTGCTTGCAATGCAATCTGCTTGAACTTTGACGTGCACTCGGCCCCGTTGGCCCCAGCTCCAGTTGCAACGCCGTCCTGTGGTCCCGCGCTCGCACGCCAGCCGGCCTCGTCGGTCTCGCTCGCCTCTGGTTGCATTTGCGTACCGTAGGGCCAAGGACCACGCCGGCCAGTGGCCACGCGTGCCACGCGCGGCTGCGCCTGTCGTGATGTGGTGTACTGGCGTCGGTGTGCATGCACAGCGCACACCGCAACTCGGGCTCCTCAGATCAGGTGGTAGTACTACCGCAAACGCCGTTGTTCGCGGCTCCGCGTTTTTATTGCTACGGCACGCGCGCGGAACATGTACAGCCGAGATCGTCCTAGGATGGATCTTTCTGTGTGGTGGCTGGAAATACGGTGGGCGAAGCTTGTGGTTGCTCGCTAGAAACCTAGAGCACATTCGTGTTGGTGAATGCTGACAGGGATTGACATGCTGACTGGCCGGGGTTTTTGTCTTGTTGACACAAACCGAGGCCAGAGGGCCGCCGCCGCCGGCTGTGGTCGATGCGATACGCAAGGATTCGAAATGTTTACTAATTGTGTTTTATCTCTGAGCTTATTCGGTCTTTATTACCCACCAATTCCCCATAAACTGACAATCATTCCATAGACAACTGATTGCACGTAGGTTATATCTGTTTTGTTGATAGCAAACGCCATAGCCTACGTCACAAGCGTGATACCGACAACAAGACACTAAGACTGGCCACCTCTGATGCGCCGATACGCCTCTCAGATCGTGTACCGGTATCCCAATACGTATCGGATACGGATACGGCTCGATACGGCCCCGATATGTATCGGGAAGTGTTGGAATTCTTTTTATTTTTTAAAAAAATTAAATACATTTTCGATACGCCCAAATATACCCCGATATGCCCCGGAAAGAAGCTCAGCCTACGACCAAAACCACTGTTCCTAGCCAAGCTCATGGCAGAAGATACCAAAGCTGAGAAAGCTTACCAGTGCCTTGTCTCCGTCTTGTGCAATGAGAGGGACTGCGGCGTCTTGGCGTCATGTAGAGGCGGCGACTGACGCGCCCTCCTCCGAAGGCGATCGCCTTTCCTCCCACGCTGACCGGGCGAGGCGGCGATTCGGCCCCTCCTTCAAGGCCGACGGTGCTCCTCTCCGGCACGGAGGAAGCCGACGGAGCTCCTCTTCGGCAACCGGCGCCTCCAAGGTGTGCGCTCTCCTCTCCTCTCTCAGATCTGGTGTTGTAGGGGGAGAGGCCATGGGAGATGTAGGGGGTGAGCCGGCCGGTGGGGGAGATGTAGGGGGAGAGGCCGGTGGATTGATTTGAAGGTGAAGTGGGGAGAGGCCGGTGGGGGATTGCTAGTGTTGAGTGTTGATTTAATGGTGTTGATGATTGGGGATGCTAGGTGTTGCTTGCTGTTTATGTAGTTTACAAATGGAGTACATTTACATACATATATGGACAAATGGAGTACATTTAAATACATACATAGATAAATTTACATATATTGGTAAACCCTTGACTCAAAGTCTCAAACTTACCAAGTATCTTATTTTATATTTTTACTATTTTTAATACACACACACCCGTATCGCCGTATCGGGTTTTTCGGAGAAATAGGGTCTCGCCGTACCGATATCGCGTATCGGTGCATCCTAGCTAGCCACACGTACAGCAATTGAGGGAGTCACGCTAGCGACCCCCAGTGCTCCCTTTGCGTGAGACTACTATCCCCCTGCACATGCGACTGGACATTAGTTAGTCAATAGAACCGATCGCCACAATTGAACAAGATCACGAACTCATTAGACTACTATCTGAGTTTACATACCGCGGCCGTTGTAGGGAAGGAACTAGGATTCCATTGATACAATTGATGTCAAAGTTACCTCTAGAAGTTAGGCATTATTAGGAACTGAATATTTCGGTAGAACTTTTGAAGAGTTGTGTTGTTTCAGTAAAATCCACACTAAAAAAAACCCTGACCAACATGGGTACCGGAGGATACTCTAGATTGAATCCTCAATTTCATCACATGAATTATTTGCTCAAATTTGATACTTTACTAGTAGGATACCCATGTGTTGCAATGGAATCTCAAAAGAGAGTATCAACAGACGGGATCATAAGCCGCATAATAAATATCAATTTTCTTTCACACACAAAAACTCCACTGCTGCCTGATAAAATGGACAACAACATCTTACCTTAACTCCTCTCCTGCTCAAGGCCGTGCTGCCAAAACAAGAAATGACCAACACGAGCAGAAAATGAACCAAGGCCACCATGGAGGTACGTTACTACCAACACCTACATTTCTGCTACTACTACCATCTGGCGCTCTTGTGGTACTACATGCTACAATCTTCGTGCTGTGCACTTTATAATGACCACGTCACTAGGCTCGACTGGTAACTCGCCGCCTTGAGTAGCTGTTTGTACCATGCAGTACTACAACCACTAGTGGAGCGCCTCACCCTGTAGGGCACCAGTGGTCGCGAGTTGATCATACCTGTCCCTCTCGACCTTCATGGACATACCTTCGATGTCCTCAGCGTCGGCATCCATCATTTTTGTCTTCGTCGTCGAGGCCGTGTGATGCGGGGCAGTGTTGGCCCGATCTTCACGACGTGGGATTATGGATAACCGGACCCGTGCAACTTGATGAATGACACCGCCAACCACCGTCTCTATTACGGCAACCTGCGGCACTCGATTCACCCAACCATACATTTCGATCCTTTGTCTACTCACTCACGTAGAGTAAACGTGTTCCAGTAATCATCGAGGCAACCACATGAACGACGAAGACAAGAACTCTTAGATAATTCACAAGTCTAAGGGGGTGGAAATGGCTCACACAAAACCTTAGAACAAGAAGTTTCTATTTCTGAAAATTCAACTCTATCTTACATGAGAGGGGGTACCCTCCTTATATAGTTTTTGTAACGTCCCAATTTTTCGGAGTTTGTGAGATTTTCGAAAATAAAAAACAACCATTTGGTCTTGTTGAATTGCTCAAGCTTAACTTGGAGATTCTGGAAATTTGCAGCGGTTTAATATGAATTAATCCAACTTCAACTAATTCAAGATTGGTTTTCGGGAGTTGCTGGAGCTCTCTGGTGTTGAATCCCCTTCCTCTGTTCGGTCCAGACCTCCCTCTCGTTTGGACCTCCCCGTCGGTCCAGACCTCCCTCTCGGTCTAGACCTCTCTCTCGTTTGGACCTCCCCTTCGGTCCAGACCTCCCTCTCGTTTGGATCTCCCTGTCGGTCCAGACCTCCCTCTCGTTTGGACCTCCCTCTCATTTGGATCTTCCCCTTTGTCCAAGACCTCCGGGTGGTCCTGGAAGACCTCCGAGTAGTCCTGTAGACTTGCAAAGACCACCCTCTTGGTCTTTTTGCAAAGACCACTCCTCGGGTCACGACCTCCCCTTTGGTTGACCACCCTTTCGAGTTTTGATTGGCCGCACATATCAGCTCTATTCACCTTCTTCCTCCTCCCATCGCGTCGCTGCTGACGCAAAGGTCCTCAAGCATTAAATGTTGTTGTGTCGCATTAAATGCTATTGCTTTTTACAGTACCTGTTCCCCCTCTTGTCTCCTCCCCGACCTACCCCCATCTCCTCCTTTACCTACCCTTGACCTCGTGTGCTTCTGAGTTATCAACAGCTCTTCCCGCTTCCCCTGGCTATAAAAGCCTGAGCAGCCCTCTTTCATCAACTTTTCCTCACCCAGCTCTCTTGCTCTTATCTCGTTTCTCTGTGCTTGAAGCTTCGCCAAGGAGCCCGCTGGAGCTGCGCCATCTTCAACCACTTCGCCACTAAAGAGTTTGCCGGAGCGCCCGTGTCGTTCGCCATCCTTCTCCTGTCCCTCTCCCTCTCTCTGACTTTCTCTTTGTCCGGGTGAGTTTTTCCGCGCCCTATTCTCCTTTTGCTCGCACGACCACGTTAAGGAGTAGAATCCTTTGTTGAACCTCCTCAAGACCTCCTCCTGAGAGCCTGTTTCTATTTCTATGCATTTCTTCTGGTTTTAGTTTTTGGTTTTCATTTGGTTTTGTTGTACTTATTTGGCTCTTTTCGCACGTGTAGATCCCGGCTTCTCTGAAGAGTTCTTGGACCCGAAAACCTCTACCGAAGAACCTCAGCTCTTCAATGAAGGCAAGCCGTATATCTTTGATCATGTTGTTCCCAGTTTGCAAAGTTATATTGTTTTATATTAACATGCATGGCTATTTGTATAAAAATAGTTTGGGAATTAGCTAAACACCTACTCATTAGTGTGACTCCTTGAATACTTGTGTTCGACATGTTGACATGTACCTTTGGACACCATAGGTGGGTGATCTTAGTTGGACATTCTTATTGTGATAGCCAACAAGGGTGCGTATATTGCTTAGACCTGCTGTAGTTATGCGATGTCTCTCGATCACTTGTTTCATGATGATTAAATTTGACTAAGAGATTATGGAATTGTGGCATGTGTTGCCCTAGGATGCGTTGCCCTGGCTTGAGTGGCTGCTAATAAAACTTGTTGTGCCATGGCTAGGGTAGTCATTGGCCAGGTTGAACCCAAAATGTTTTCGCTCAGGCGAGTGATCGTGCAGTAAAGGAGGTGCAAAAAGCACACTAGGATGAGGAGGTCTTGCTTGAGTAACCACTAAGGACTTAACCTTGTAAGCCATTGATCTGGGCCATACCGTGCGACCACAAGTCCATACTGGGGTGGACTTGGCCAATTAATTGGCAATGCTTTGATTCAATTCTGTTTTGGTGGAAGTGTGTAAGACCTGGGATATACACGCACACTTGGCACAAGAGGGGGCTAGGAAGACGAAACCTTAGCGAGCGGAACTGAGTCAAGGCAGAACCTTGTAAAGGCTTTGTCACGTGCTCTAGCCTGCTTACCTAAGGTCGTGAGCAGGGGCATCGACGGATACCAGACAAACTAGAGATGTCGTGTTTTGTGGGTAAAATTGTACAACCTCTGCAGAGTGTAAATCTATTCAAATAGTCGTGTCCCTGGTTATGGACATGACTGGTGATTTCACGCAAGGGGTATACTTTCTCAAAAATTGTTGGTCTTGGTTGGCTCCGAGTGGTCTGGGTCATGACCAGGTTGGTTACGAGAGGTCTGGGCAGTGACTAGGGTGGTCATGTGTTGTTTTCAAAGAAACTTGTTTACTTATGTATTAATCTTTCAACTTGTGCCTTGCAATCTACTTGCTGTATTTCAAGTCAATATTGCTTTCTGCAAAGTAACCATAAAGACCTCCTTATCAAGCCTTGCATGAATACTATTTACTTACATTTCCCTACAACTTGCTGAGTACATTCAAAGTACTCATGGCTTTGTGCCTTCTAGTTGATCAGCAGCTGAAGAAGACGTCCTAGGGTGCTCTGACCACTTCGAAGAGGAGGTCTTCGAAGACCTTACGTGCTAGGACGTCCTCCACTCGATTGCTTGTGGGCATGTCGAATGGTTTCCACGTGTTTTTTTGTTTCCGCTGTGAGCTCTTTTGTTGTAGCCCTGTGCAGTAGACCTCTGTAAAAAGCTTGACCATAAGGTCTTTTGCTATTATTATCGTTAATTTGTCTGCTTCATCTATAGTTTGTTGTATGGCTATGATCACATCGTTGTTGAAACTGTGCGGACTAGCGACTGATCGTAGGACTAGTCCAGTTTGCACAGTGGGTCCCGGGGGTTGTTACCAGGAGCGTGACAAAGATGGTATCAGAGCCATATCGACTGTAGGACGTAACCTTTGTTAGCATGCCCGCTTTAGTCAAGAGTTTCAACATTTATTTCATAAAGCAAACCAACATAGTAACATGAGTAGCTATTCTCCTCTCATCTTACTCTATTCTGATCTCATCTTATCCTAATCTCTTCTTACCTCATTCTTAGATTCTTACCCCTTATCCCCTCTGAAACTTTGTTTTCAAATTTAAATGGATCTTTCTCATCTCAATGATCTCAATAGGATCGAGCTTTGCTTTAATTTGACCACCTAGATAAGTAGGGTTAGATGTGCTTTTGTAGAGTTGCCTCCTCAGTCTAGTACCGTTTAGACCTCCTGTTTGAGTTTTGTTGCCTCTTATAGCTCTCCGGCTATTTGCTCTTTGGGTTTAACCGACCTCCCCAGTTAGGTTGTCCCATCTTTCTCCTTTGTTTTTACTCACCTCTGTGCTTTTCCATCTTACCTAGTGTGCTTTCTTCTTCTCATCTATTAAACCTGGGAAGATTTGTGCAGATGGTTCAGACCCACAACTCGGCAAGTCAAGATGAGCCAGTAGACCCCTTTTCTCAGCCACCACCACCTCCTCCGGCAGCCCCCGCAGAACAGGGCATGGGTCAGTTTATGGCAGCCCAGACGCAATTGATGAATGCAATGATGCAGAACATGAATCGAATGATGAATCAACAAAATTAGACAGCTGCTGCTCTTCTTGTAATGTTGAATCAGAACCACCAAGTAGCTGCCATGCCACCACCGCCACCACCAGTTGCTCCTCAGTCAAGGCTGGCAGAGTTTATAAGGACTCGAACACCTACGTTTTCTAGCTCCCCCGAGCCATTGGATACAGATGACTAGCTGTGCTCCATTGAAAAGAAGCTTGCCATCATTCGGTGTGACGACCGTGAAAAGGTCTTGTATGCTGCACACCAACTAGAAGGCACATCCGCAAAATGGTGGGAGAGTTTTTGTGCCACCCATGCAGACCACCAGAACATCACTTGGGCTGAATTTTCAGAAGCTTTCCGTCACTCTCATGTCCCTGATGGAAAGGTGGAAATGAAGAAGAATGAGTTTCGAGAGCTGCGACAAGGCAACATGTCGGTGGGTGAATACCTCAACAAGTTCACCCAACTCTCTAGATATGCTCCAGAGGACGTCGAGACTGATGATGCTCGTCAGAAGCGCTTTAAGAGAGGTATCAACCCTAACTTGAAGGTCCAAGTCGTTGGCAACAACTACAAGGATTTCCAGCACCTTGTGAACAAGGCGATGCTCATTGAAGAGTCTCGTAGGGAGCTTGCAGAATCCTATAAGTGGAAGATGGTGCAGCATGGTACTCATCAAGGTCATACGCAGAGAACCAAGACGTCTGCTCGACCTCCTGCCCGCTTTGCTCCTCCTATTGCTCCCAGGATCACCTCTGCGACAACCTCTCGTCCGGTTACTCCAGGTCTACGCAGCCCCGGCAATAGCAACCAGCAGCCAAGGACCACCAATCCAGCCACAGGGATCACCTATTTTTATTATCGCCAATTGGGATATTACGCCAGCAATTGTCCCTTGAAGCAAGGACCTCTTCAGGTCAAAGTCAACTCGGGAGCTCCTCCAACCAGGACCTCCCTGCCAAGAGCAGGACGTGGAGCTCCTCAGACCTCCGTTGCACCAACCAAGACCTCCCAGCCATTTGGGAGAGGTCGTGTGAACCACGTCGTGGTGGAGGAAGCCTAGATAGCCCAGGACATCGTGCTGGGTAAGTTCCTAGTACATTCAGCACCTGCTACTGTTTTGTTTGATTCTGGAGCTTCCCATTCGTTTGTTTCTCGAATTTTTGCTGGAAAGCATCATTTGAAGGTTTCAACTCTTAAGACCTCCTTGTTGGTTCAATTCCCCGGTTCGGAGTTAAGTACGAACCAGGGTTGTCCACAAAGTTAAGATGATCATAGAAGGGGTAGAATTCCTAACCAACCTAATCATCATCGACACGAAGTCCTTAGATGTGATCTTGGAAATGGATTGGCTTACCGATCATCAAGCCATTTTGGATTGTGGTGGGAGAAGCATCACCTTGGTCAGTCCAGTTGGGATTAGAGTAAAGTTTGAAGCCTCCTCGGAGAAGCTTGAAGAAGTAGTGGTCTGTAGTGTCAAGGCTATGTCTTTAGAAGACGTCCCAGTGGTTTGTGAGTTACTAGACATCTTTCCGGATGAGTTACCTGGAATGCCACCAGATCGAGATTTGGAGTTCGTCATCAACTTAGTCCCTGGAACAGCACTAATCTCCAAGAGACCTTACTGTTTGCCTGTTGATGACCTGGTCGAGTTGAAGAAACAAATTGAAGAGTTGCAAGTTAAAGGTTTTGTCATACCAAGTTCTTTACCTTGGGAAGCTCCAGTGATCTTTGTTGCAAAGAAACACGGTACCCAGCGGATGTGTGTGGATTATCGTGCACTCAACGAGGTCACCATCAAGAACAAGTACCCTTTGCCGAGTATTGATGACCTGTTCGACCAGTTGAAGGGAGCTGGGGTGTTCTCTAAGATAGATTTGAGGTCAGGGTACCGCTAGTTGAAGATTCGCCAAGACGACATCCCCAAGACAACTTTCTCAACCCGCTATGGACTGTATAAGTACACGGTCATGTCGTTTGGATTGACCAATGCTCCTGCTTACTTTATGAACTTGATGAATAAAGTGTTCATAGAGTATTTGGATAAGTTCGTCATTGTCTTTATTAACGATATCCTAGTGTACTCTCATAGTGAAGAAGAGCATGAATACCACCTTCGCTTAGTCCTGAACAAGCTTAGAGATCACCAGCTCTATGCTAAATTTGACAAGTGTGAGTTTTGGATAAAGGAAGTCACCTTTTTGGGACGCGTCTTGTCGGCAGAAGGAGTCACTATCAATCCTAGCAAGGTCCAGGACGTGCTCAATTGGGAGTCATCCAAGTCAGTGCCTCAGCTTAGAAGCTTCCTTGGAATGGCCGGTTACTACCATAGGTTTATAGAAGGGTTCTCCAAGATAGCAAGACCTCTCACCCAGTTGCTAAAGAAGGAAAAGAAGTATACTTGGACGCCAGCATGTGAGCAAAGTTTTCAAGAGCTAAAGAAGTGCCTCCCTCGCCCTCCGCTTCCTTTCCGCCGCCGCCTCCTCGTCATCGCCTAACCGTAGCCACCGCAGGAGCCGTAGATCCAATCTCCGCCGTCGCCTACTCCGACGAGCAATTCCGCCGCACCCGAAGTCGCCAGAGCCTCAACGCCTACACCATCGCTATCACATGAGCGAAGGAACCTCGAGTCACCTTCGCTTGGTCGGAGGAGCCCTCTATCGCCGCCGCCCGAGCCCGGCCTCCCGCCGCTTCGACCTCGCCGCCGGTCGCCACAGTTGTCCTCAAGCACCCGTGAGCTCACCCCCATAATCCCCTTCGCACCCTCTACCTCTCTGTACCACCCACCGCCGGCGACTCGCCGCTGTTCGCCGGAACCCTTGGTTCCCGTGCACCACCGCCCTCGCTGCCGTCCACATCACCCTCCACCTATGCAATTTTTACTTAGGATTTTGATCGGCAAATCATATTTACCACAAATCGACTATTGTTCCGATTCGACCAATTTGTATTGATCTTCGCATTCCGCAGCCGGTTTTACGTGTCACTGTCTACCCCGATGGCGAATCCAACCGGTAGGGGTATGTTGTTTCACGACCTTAGCAGCGTGATCACTAACATCGACATCAATCTAGGTTCCGATTCGACCAATCATATTGATCTTCTCATTCCGCACCGGTTTTACGTGTCACCGCTTGTCACCCCGATGGCTAATCCGACCGGTAGGTATGTTGTTTCACGACCTTAGCAAAGATGATCACTAAACCAGATCAATCCATTACCGTAACTATACAATCGATCACATCGATCATACCGACTTACATATCGCCATATGCAAATCAATTCAACCTATAACATGACAAAGAACCGCTCGATACCAATCAAGGGCTACGGGTAGGCTACACTAGCGCAAATTAATAAAATTCTACCCAGAAACCAAGATCATCAGAGTTATAGATCACGGTCTTACCACTAGACGCCAAGAAAGCGGAATTGATGCAAAGACGTCGGGCAGAGTAGTCGTACTAAGTTGATGCAAAGACGTCGGGTAGAGTAGTCGTACTACTTCCTCGTCCTCGTCGCGGCGCCCCACGTCAAACTCATCTCTTGCGGTTCGTCCAAACGCTACTGATGCAAATACCCAAAGGTATCCACACGACGGAGGAAGCGACGACGCCGGACTACTAGATCCGCGCGAGCGATTAGGGCGTGGGAGGGTGGCGGCCAGGTTTGAGGATATCACGAAAAACTCATCACCAATCTCAGGCGCCTTGCCCTCCTTTTATAGACGCCCTTACAATGGGCTTCTACTAATAGAGGCCCATTAGGACCCAATGCCCATCCTAATCGGATCCAATCCGACTAGGCTTCAAATTTCTTAAGTGTGTGACCCTATAGGTTCACGATGTTTAGACATGACGCGAGTATACATACTTGGTCAATAGTTGGTAGCGCCTCTAGCAAGACGTGCCAACTCCTAAACGTACACAAAGATCATATCGGACGAACCATCACAACGTTATGTACATGCCAATCCTTTGCCTCACGATATTGATTGAGCTCCAAGTCGACCACTCTATCTCGATCCTATGATCCTAATCCCTTACTAGGTTAACTCTTAACCTTAAGTAGCATGGCCATGCATTTCGGATCCGATCACTCGAGGGCCCAGATATCTCTCTCGTAGAGAGGGCAAATCCCATCTCGACCGACCATGCCTCGCAAAGATGCTTCATGACAAACCCGAAGCTACCTTTATAACTACCCGATTCACGGAGTAGCGCTTTGATAGCCCCTAAGTAGGTCGATTCACATCTCAAGTACATGCACAATCTCAGGTCTAAGGACAAGGCATACACATTGTGTAGAGAGAACCATAAGTATAATTGTTATGTCTCATGTTGGGTCGGTCCAACCCCATGTTCTAAACATGTATCCACATTATTGGTTTGACATCTCCATGTCTATGACCTGTGAAACATGGTCATCAACCGATATATGTGCTAATCCATCATTCACGTGTGTCCTCACATGAACTCCGACTAGGGACAACTTTAGAATAACCATATAAGTAAAGAGTTTCACAAACAAGTCACATACTTGTTAATCAACACAAAGGTAATATTCAAGGAACATTTATTAAATCATGGATACAATGAAATATCATCATCTCTATGATTGCCTCTAGGGCATATCTCCAACAATCAGGGACCATCCAAGTTGGCCGAATTCATGAGGACCCGTCCGCCAACTTTCTCTGGACATGTCACGCCAATAGAAGCTGATGATTGGCTTGGCGAATTGAGAGAAAGCCGATCACCCAATGCAATGATCACGAAAAGTTTTGTATGCCACTCATCGATGGAGGGCGAGGCTGCTGAGTGGTGGGAGAATTTTGCACAACAAGATGAGGCACCGCAGAATATCACTTGGGAAGAATTCTCCACAGATTTCGCCAAGATCATGTACTTCAAGGATCATGGATTTAAAGAAAGATGAGTTCCGTGCTCTTAAGCAAGGTGCTATGTCAAGAATCGACACCAATAAGTTTACTCAGCTAGCTCGCTATGCTCCAGAGGACGTCACTACTGACAAGGCTCGTCAGAGTCGTTTCTTGAAGGGATTGAACTCAGGACTACAGGTCAATCTACTTGCCCACACCTTTCTAGATTTCCAGGAGTTGATTAACAAGGCGTTGGTCATGGAGGACAAACGCAAAGAACTGGAGGACCATCGCAAGTGTAGGATGGCTCAGCAGGGAAGCCACCAGCCACAACAGCAGAGGGCAAGGATAGTGCCACAGCAGACCAATCGCTTCCAGCCGCAGAGTTCTTTCAGGACGCCTGCACCGCCTTCAGCACCCCGTCCTTTTGTTCGGAATTCTCGCAACCCTACACCACCAACCCTACCCAGTGGAGCAACAGTGAATGAACCAAGAGTGTGCTACAATTGCGCCAACCAAAGCCACTTCGCCAATCAGTGCCCCCAGAAGGGAACAATCACACCAGTCCGCTTCAACCTTGGAGCAACACCTGCTAAGACCCCAGTGCAAAGCAAGCAAGGAGTTTCTCAGGGAACCAGTCAACCAGGAGGAATGCCTCAGTCAGTTGTCAGGGGTCGTGTTAACCACGTCACTTTGGAAGGAGCCCAGAAGCACCGTGACGTCGACTAGGTAAGTTCCTAGTAAATTCAAGACTGATCGCCTGCTTGATTTTGGAGCTTCAGATTCGCTTGTTTCGGAGTTTTTACAACTAAGAATAAATTGGACGTTATGCACCTTAAGCATACTTTGCTAGTCCAGTCGCCTGGAGCAGAGCTAAGTTCTAAAGTGGGTTGTTTAGGAGCTAAGTTACTCATAGCTGGAGTTGAGTTTCTAGCTAACCTAATTGTTCTTGACACCCAAACCATAGATGTCATTCTTGGCATGGATTGGTTAACCAAGCACAAAGTCATAGATTGTGGTCAAGAGCCGCTATAATCGAGGATACCAAAGGAAACAAGGTAGAATTCCTAGCTACCTCAGTGCGTAATGGACATCTGCTAGTCAATAGCCTGAAGACCATTGCTTTGGAAGACGTGCCCGTTGTCCGAGAGTATCCAGATGTGTTTCCGGAAGAGTTACCAGGGATGCCACCGGATCGTGACATCGAGTTTGTCATCGATCTAGTGCTAGGAACGGCACCAATCTCGAAGAGACCTTATCGGATGCCAGCTGATGAGCTAGCAGAGATGAAGAAGCAGATCAAAGAACTTTTGGAGAAGGGCTTTGTGAGGCCTAGTTCGTCGCCATGGGGAGCGCCAGTCTTGTTCGTCAAGAAGAAGGATGGAAGCATAAGAATGTGCATCGACTACCGATCTCTCAATGAAGTCACTATCAAGAATAAGTACTCCTTGCCCCGGATTGATGATCTGTTTAATCAGATGAAAGGAGCCGGAGTGTTCTCAAAGATCGATCTGCGATCAGGTTACCATCAGTTGAAGATTTGTCCCAAGGATGTACCTAAGACCGCTTTCTCAACGCGGTACGGACATTATGAGTTCTTAGTCATGTCCTTTGGTCTGACTATTGCCCCTGCCTATTTCATGAACATGATGAATAAGGTATTCATGGAATATTTGGACAAGTTCGTAGTTGTATTCATCGATGATATCCTGGTTTACTCCAAGTCGGAAGAAGAACATGCTGAGCATTTGAGGTTAGTCCTAGAGAAGCTCAGAGAGCATCAGTTGTATGCCAAGTTTAGCAAGTGTGATTTTTGGAAAAAGGACGTTGATTTCCTTGGTCATGTGATGACAGCCGTAGGAGTAGCAGTTGACCCTGGTAAAGTTAAAGCAGTATTACATTGGGAACAACCCAAGACTGTCACTCAGATTCGCAGCTTGGGATTAGCGGATATTATCGCTATTTCATTGAAGGATTCTCATCAATTGCTAAACCTCTTACGCAATTGTTGAAGAAAGAGAAGAAGTTTACTGGACCCCAAATTTTGTGAAGAAAGTTTCAAAGAGTCAAGAAGATTTGACTTCAAATTTCAGTCTTGATTTTACCAGATATTCGCAAGGATTTTGATATCTATTGTGATGCTTCGCGTCAATGATTAGGATGTGTCTTGATGCAAGAAGGAAGAGCTGTTGCTTATGTATCAAGGCAGTTAAGACCGCATGAAGAGAATTACCCTACCCATGATCCGAATTAGCTGCAGAGTGCATGCCTTAAAGATTTAGCGCCATTACCTCATCGGAATCGTTGCATGAGATTTATACTGGATCATAAAAGTTTGAAATATATTTTCACCCAAATGATCTGAATATGAGATGAGAAGATGGCTAGAATTGATAAAGGATTATAATCTTGGAATCCATTACCATCCCGGTAAAGCCAATGTAGTTGCAGATGCCTTGAGTCAGAAGAGCCACCGCAATGCGATGGAAGTAAAGAGGTTTGTTCGAACTTCAAGAGGAATTTCGTGTCAAACTAGAAGTAGTATCTGAAGGGTTCGTGGCTAATCTGGAAGTGCAGTCTACTTTGGAGAAGCAGATTCGCGAGGCTCAGCCAAAAGATTCGGAGTTTTCGGACATCAAGAAGAAGATGGCAGAAGGGAAGTTCAAAGACTTCACCGAGATGATCAAGACATACTTGTGGATCAATGGACGTATTTGCGTGCGAGATGCTGATGGATTGAGGTAGCTAATTTTAAAGGAGGCCCATGACTCAAAGTATTCGATTCACCCCGGTAGTACTAAGATGTATCGTGATGTTAAGAATAAGTTTTGGTGGCGAATTTGAAACGAGACATCGTAGAGTTCGTTGCCTTGTGTGACGTGTGTCAGAAAGTCAAAGCAGAACATCAGAGACCAGTAGGTCTGTTACAACCGTTGAAAATTCCAGAGTGGAAGTGGGAAGAAATCGGAATGGATTTCATTACCGGATTACCCAAAACTCAATCGGGTTATGATTCGATTTGGGTAATAGTGGACCGTCTGACTAAAGTTGCCCATTTCTTGCCAGTCAAAACCACGTACTCAGGAGATCGTCTGGTAGAGCTGTATATGTCAAGGATTGTTAGTTTGCATGGGGTGCCCAAGAAGATAGTGTCAGATCGAGGTTCTCAGTTCACCTCCCGTTTTTGGCAGAGTTTACATGAAGCCTTAGGGACTCATCTGAATTTCAGTACTGCATATCACCCCCAGACAGATAGGCGCAATCGAAAGGGTCAATCAGATATTGGAGGATATGTTGAGAGCCTCGTGCTCTAGCTAATGCTACCCGCCGATAAGAGTTTGCCATACGCAGAATTCTCGTACAACAATAGTTATCAAGCCAGTCTGCAAATGTCACCGTTTGAAGCTTTGTATGGTCGTGCTCAGAACCCGTTGAATTGGTCAAACTAGCCGAACGCACAGTCTTGGGTCCAGATATTATTCAAGAAGCAGAAGAACAAGAGATAGCTCAGTCAAGGCAGAAGAGTTATGCGGATAATTGCCGTCGTGATCTTAGTTTCAAGCTAGAATATTTTGTTTATCTTCGAGTTACGCCCCTCAGAGGTGTGAAAAGGTTTCATGCCAAAGGAAAGCTTGCCCCTCGATATGTTGGTCCGTTCAAGATTTTGAATCGCCGTGGAGAAGTGGCTTATCAATTGGAGCTACCGCAGTCGCTAGCAGGAGTACATGATGTCTTTCACGTCTCTCAGTTAAAGAAGTGTCTTCGCGTGCCAGAAGAACAAGCCCCGTTTGAGTCAATTGAACTGAAGGAAGACCTCACCTACAAAGAACAACCGGTCAAGATTTTGGATGTCGCAGAATGTCAGACTAGAAGCAAGATAGTTCGATTTTGCAAAGTGCAGTGGAGCAACCACTCGGAAGGTGAAGCCATGTGGGAGCGTGAAGAAGAGTTGAGAGCAGAATTCCCCAGCCTTTTCTCCAGCTAGCCTGAATCTCGGGTCGAGATTCCTTGAAGGGGGGGAGGTTTGTAACATCCCAATTTTCTGAGCTTTAAAAATCCTTTGAATAGTTGGTAGAGAGAAAATTCACCATTTGGATTTATTTGAATTAATTCAAAAGCTTAATATTGGACTTTGAGTAACAAAACAATTTAATATGACTAAAGTCAACATGAACAATGGTCAAAACTATTTTATTTGGCTTCTATGTGCTTGGACATATTTTCTAGAATTTTTCCAAGTTCATTTGCTGATTTCTATTGCCATTTGGAATTTCTGGTATTTTCTAAAATGGAAAAGCTATTTTAAATCTCCAATAGTGTTCGGGCGAATCTCTTCTACCATCTTCCTTTTCGCGCAAGATGGTTCGCAGAGCCTGGGCCATGTGCCAGGCCTCAGAGTCAGACGCTGCTTTCACTTTGACAGTGGCCCCCGCGATTAGTCCCTCTCTCTCTCTCTCTCTCTCTCTCTCTCTCTCTCTCTCTCCACGCTCGCTCATCCTCCACCGCTCGATCAAGTTTGACGGTCCGATGGCGCAGCCGCGTCGGTCGGCTCAATGTCACCTTGTTTTTGAGCCGTCCGATCGGGGTTGACGGCCAGATCTTACACAAGCGCGCTCGCCAAGACTCGACACGCCGGGCCCACCGTCGGCCTCGCTGCGCTTTTTTCCACTCAAGGCTCGCTCGAGCCTCACCCCTATCAAGTGGGCCCCACCTCGCTTCTGTTTCGTCTCCGAATCCGTCTTGGGAGTTTGTTTGCACCGCCACTGCCTGCTTGGCGCCCATGCCCTAGACGCTCCTGAGCGGCCGTCTATATAAGGGAAGCAAGCCCTCGCCCTCCGCTTCCTTTCCGCCGCCGCCTCCTCGTCAGCGCCTAACCGTAGCCGCCGCAGGAGCCGTAGATCCAATCTCCGCCGCCGCCTACTCCGACGAAAGCAATTCCGCCGCACCAAGCCGCCAGAGCCTCAACGCTTACACCATCGCTATCGCATGAGCGAGGGAACCTCGAGTCACCTTCGCTTGCCGGAGGAGCCTCTATCGCCGCCATTGCCGAGCCCGGCCTCCCGCCGCCGACCTCATCAAGGCGGTCGCCACAGTTGTCCTCAAGCACCCGTGAGCTCGCCCCCATAATCCCCTTCGCACCCTCTACCTCTCTGTACCACCCACCGCCGGCGACTCGCCGCCGTTCGTCGGAACCCTTGGTTCCCGTGCGCCGCCGCCCTCGCCGCCGTCCACATCACCCACCACCTCAACGCTCCCGCCTCCGTGGCGCGTGCGTGTCAGCCACGTGGGCGCCACGTTAGTGCCACGCGCACGGGTGCGCCACGCCAACCCGAACCACATCCCACGCCCTCGGTGAACCCAGTCCACGGTGCACCCCGCCACTTACAGGTGGGACCCACATGTCAGTGGGGGCATCAGACAGCCAACCTCTCGATGACGCCAAAGATTGCGCAATAATCCGGTTTTCTTTTAAGAATAATTCGGGATATTCCAAAATAGGTTTTTCTTTAGATTCATACTTCCAAAGCCCATAACTTTTGCATCCTAACTCCAAATCAGTCCATTCAAATTTCTAAATTCCTATAAATTCAAGATCTATTTAATGGAGATTTTTATTTATTTTTTTGGAGTTGTTTTGCCTCTGTTATTTATTTATTTTATTTGTTTTTTTCGCTTACAGTAGAATTCGACACATCGGGAAGATTTGAAGAAGAAGGAACACATCAAGACTAAGACCAATTCCTAGACCTGTTCCAAGGCAAGTTATGCTTTGACCATGATTGAATCCCAGTTTTCTAAATGTTATTTTAATTCAAGTATTGCATTTTATTTCAAGTAATTATTTAAATGCTCTTGGGATTAGCTATTACATCCAATCTGTTATGCCTTCGTTGTATAATTGCTATGCCTTGATCCTTTGTCACCCTAGTTGATAATTAGTTGGTAATATTATAGCACCAACGTGGGTTGGTTAGTGCGATTAGATTGCTTAGCCATGCCACGAATCACCTATTCATGTAAAGTGCAATTATTAACTTGACTAAGTGACTATGTAACCTTGTAATAATCTGTGTGTAATATGTGTCTTTGTGGCATGTGTTGCACTTAGATCAACTGGTGGGAAAAAGGTTTAGACCGAGGCAAGTGGAGGAACTGTGTGACATGGTGGCTATGTGATATGGGCTTGTGAATCTGTGTGTCATATTTATCTCAGTGCCTTAGTTAGAACAATGGAAGTCTTGCCTCGGTCACTTAAGGATGAACTTTGTGCGCCATTGAATCGAGCCCTCTGCATTTACCACATGCCTGTTATGGGACGGGCCTAGTATAGTAAGATATGAATTCTGGCATTGGTTGCTCAAAGGTAGGTTAGGCTATGTGAATAGGGTGGAGGTGTGTGCTACCATGTAGTCGCATCGTGGGACGGTTAAATCGCTTCCCATCGTCCAACGGTGTGTGTTGTACCATACGTGTGTATGGTTTGGTATGACGTAAGCACATCGGGAGCATCTATGTTAAGATGAAGTTTCTAAAATGCTTTGTTACGATTTGTGCTTGCAACACCGGTTGTATCTTGTGGGTAAAGTGTACAAACTCGCAGAGTGTAAACAATCTATTCAATAACGCGCGTCATGCGTCATGGACAATGCTCGGGATTTCACACGAGGGGTAGATCTTTAAAAACCGTGTGGGAAGGAGTCAGGTGATCTAAATCATATGGCTATGTGAATAACTGCTTAGGTCTGTGTGTGTCTTTGTGAAATCAAATTGTTAAATTATTATTGTCTATTTGTTTTACTCGCTTTCAATCTATTATTTGTATTCAATCGCAAATGTTGCATTCTCGCAAAAGAACCACAAAATGTCATTCCCTTGTAATAAGCCCGCATGTATAATCATTTACGTGGTGTGACTTATGTAGTACGGTGTGTACTCACGCTTGCTTTAAAATAAATCAAGCGAAGAGGAGGAGTCTTCACCAAAGATTCGAGGAGGAGTTTATCGGCGCTCGATCGCGAGGTCTTGATCCCGCGGTTGCTGTGGTGAATCGATGGGATGCCGCCGCCGCTTCTGCTTCATTGCTTTATTTCTCTCTTAGCCCTGCGTGGCTTAATAATTGTAAAACTCGACCATAAGGTCAAACCATTATTTATTAATCAAACTATTCGTTTATGTTGCTATTCGCTTATGTGGATCAGTATTCATCTTTGTTGACACTGTGTGCACTAACATGATCCTGGGCTAGTGCATTAAACACAGAGAGTCTAGAATTGAAATTTTGGGTCCCGACAAAGTAGGGTGCATTCCCAAGATTTTTTGAAGATGAATAAGGAACCCTCTGGTTTGATAAGTGCATTTGTGTACCAGACCAGGGAGAGCTCAAGCAGTTGATACTCCAAGAAGCTCATGAGACTTTGTACTCCATCCACCCCGGGAGCACTAAGATGTATCAAGACCTTAAGGAAATGTACTGGTGGTCTAGAATGAAGCGCGAGATCACTGAGTATGTAGCCCAGTGTGATGTTTGTCGGCGAGTTAAAGCCGAGCATCAAAGACCCGTTGGACTCCTACAACCCTTGAACATACCCGAATGAAAATGGGAAGAGATTAGCATGGACTTTATCGCTGGTCTGCCAAGAACCATGCTGGATATGACTCTATTTGGGTAATTATAGATCGTTTGACAAAAGTTGCACACTTCATCCCGGTTAAGACCACCTACTCTGGAGGTAGACTTGCAGAGCTGTACATGGCTAAGATAGTATGCCAGCATGGAGTACCCAAGAAGATCGTGTCGAATCGAGGATCTCAGTTCACCTCCAGGTTTTGGCAAAAGCTGCACAGTGCTTTGGGTACAAATTTGAACTTCAGTACAACCTACCATCCTCAGACGGATGGGCAAACGAAAAGAGTAAACCAGATCCTAGAGGATATGTTGAGAGCCTGCGCTCTTGAGAACCAGGCCAACTGGGATAGAATGCTGCCGTATGTAGAATTTTCTTACAATAATAACTATCAATCAAGTTTGCAGATATCCCCGTTTGAAGCTCTTTACGGAAGAAAGTGTAGAACACCCTTGTATTGGATGGAATTCGGAGAAGGACAAGTGCTTGGACCTGATATCCTAAAGGAGGCCGAAGATCAAGTTAAGTCCATTAGAGAAAAGCTCAGAACAACCCAGTCTAGGCAGAAAAGCTATGCGGACAACCGTCGCCGAGAATTAGCTTTTGCTCCGGGAGATCATGTGTATCTAAAGGTTTCACCTCTCAAAGGAATGCGATGTTTTAGAGTAAGTGGGAAGCTTGCACCTCGATACATCGGACCTTTCCCAATTTTAGACAAAAGGTGAGAAGTTGCTTACCAATTGGACCTCCCACCCCGGTTGTCAGATATGCATGATGTCTTCCACGTGTCGCAATTGAAGAAATGTTTACATGTGCTAGAGGAACAGATGCCCGTAGAAGCCATGGGCCTGCAGTAAGACCTCACCTATAAGGAGCAACCTATCAAGATTTTGGGAGTGTCCGAGCGTGTGACAAGAAGCAAGGTCATCCATTTCTGCAAAGTCCAATGGAGCAATCACACTGAAGAGGAAGCTACTTGGGAGCGTGAAGAGGACTTGAAGGCCGAGTTCCCGCGTCTATTCTCTAGTCAGCCCGAATCTCGGGGTCAAGATTCCTTTTAGGGGGGTGGGTTTGTAACGTCTCAATTTTACGGAGTTTCTGAGATTTTCGAAAATAAAAAATAACAATTTGGTTTTGTTGAATTGCTCAAGCTTAACTTGGAGATTTTGGAAATTTGCAGCGGTTTAATATGAATTAATCCAACTTCAACTAATTCGAGATTGGTTTTCGGGAGTTGCTGGAGCTCTCTGGTGTTGAATCCCCTTCCTCTGTTCGGTCCAGACCTCCCTCTCGTTTGACCTCCCCTTCAGTCTAGACCTCCCTCTCGTTGGACCTCCCCGTCAGTCCAGATCTCCCTCTCGTTTGGACCTCCCTTTCGTTTGGACCTCCCTCTCATTTGGACCGCCTCGTCGGTCCAGACCTTCCTCTCGTTTGGACCTCCCTCTCAGTCTAGACCTCCCTCTGGTTTAGACCTCCCCTTCAGTCTAGACCTCCCTCTCATTTGGATCTTCCCCTTTATCCAAGACCTCCGGGTGATCCTAGAAGACCTCCCGAGTGGTCCTGGAAGACCTCCGGGTGGTCCTGGAGACTTGCAAAGACCACCCCTTAGGCCGCGACCACCCCTCGGGTCACGACCTCCCCTTTGGTTGACCACCCTTCTGAGTTTTGACTGGCCCCACCTGTCAGCTCGTTCACCTTCTTCCTCCTCCCGTCGCGTCGCTGCAGACGCAAAGGTCATTAAGCATTAAATGTTGTTGTGTCGCATTAAATGTTGCTACCTTTTGCAGTACCTATTTCCCCTCTTGTCTCCTCCCCGACCTGCCACATCTCCTCCTTCACCTACCCTTGACCTCGTGTGCTTCTGAGTTCTCAGCAGCTCTTCCCGCTTCCCCTGGCTATAAAAGCCTGAGCAGCCATCTTTCATCACCTTTTCCTCACCCAGCTCTCTTGCTCTCATCCTGTTTTCTCCGTGCTTGAAGCTTCGCCAAGGAGTCCGCTGAAGCTGCACCGTCTTCGACCACTTCGCCACTGAAGAGTTCGCCGGAGCGCCTGCGTCGTTCTCCATCCTTCTCCAGTCCCTCTCCCTCTCTCTCTCTCTCTCTCACTTTCTCTCTATCCGGTTTAGTTTCTCCGCACCCTGTTCTCCTTTTTCTCGCACGACCATGTTGAGTTGTCGAATCCTTCGTTGGACCTCCCCAGGACCTCCTCCTCAGGACCTCCTCCTGAGAGACCGTTTCTATTTCTGTGCATTTCTTCTAGTTTTAGCTTTTCGTTTTCATTTGGTTTTGTTGTGCTTATTTGGCTCTTTTCGCACGTGTAGATCTCGACTTCTCCGAAGAGTTCTTGGACCCGACGACCTCTATTGAAGAACCTCAGCTCTTCAATGAAGGCAAGTCGTAGACCTTTGATCATGTTGTTCCCAGTTTGCAAAGTTATGTTGTTTTATAGCAACATGCATGGCTATTTGTATAAAAATGGTTTGGGAATTAGCTAAACACCTACTTGTCAGTATGACTCCTTGAATACTCGTGTTCGACATGTTGACATGTACCTTTGGACACCATAGGTGGGTGATATTAGTTGGACATTCTTATTGTGATAACCAACAAGGGTGCGTATATTGCTTAGACCTGCTGTAGTTATGCGATGTCTCTCGATCACCTGTTTCATGATGATTAAATTTGACTAAGAGATTATGGAATTGTGGCATGTGTTGCCTTGGCATGTGTTTCCCTGGGATGCATTGCCCTGGCCTGAGTGGCCGCTAATAAAACTTGTTGTGCCATGGCTAGGGTGGTCATTGGCTGGGTTGAACCCAAAATGTTTTCGCTTGGGCAAGTGATCGTGCAGTAAAGGGGGTGCAGAAAGCACACTGGGATGAGGAGGTGTCGTTTGAGCAACCACTAAGGACTTAACCTTGTAAACCAGGGCATACCGTGCAATCAATAGTCCATACTGGGGTGGACCTGGCCAACTAATTGGCAATGTTTTGATTCGGTTCCGTTTTGGTGGAAGTGTGTAAGACCCGGGATATACACGCACACTTGGCGCAAGAGAGGGCTAGGAAGGCGAAACCTTAGAGAGTGGAACTGAGTCAAGGCAGAACCTTGTAAAGGCCTTGTCACGTGCTCTAGCCTGCTTACCTAAGGTCGTGAACAGGGGCATCGACGGGTGCCGACAAACTAGAGAGGTCGTGCCTTGTGGGTAAATTTGTACAATCTCTGCAGAGTGTAAATCTATTCAAATAGCCGTGTCCCCGGTTATGGACATGCTTGGTGATTTCACTCAAGGGATAGACTTTCTAAAAATTGTTGGTCTTGGTTGGCTCCGAGTGGTCTGGGTCGTGACCAGGTTGGTTACGAGAGGTTTGGGTAGTGACCAGGGTGGTCTTGTGTTGTTTTCAAAGAAACTTGTTTACTTATGTATTAATCTTTCAACTTGTGCCTTGCAATCTACTTACTGTATTTCAAGTCAATATTACTTTCTGCAAAGTAACCATAAAGACCTCCTTGTCAAGCCTTGCATGAATACTATTTGCATATATTTCCCTACGGCTTGCTGAGTACATTCAAAGTACTCACGGCTTTGTGCCCTCTAGTTGATCAGCAGCTGAAGAAGACATCTCAGGGTGCTTCGACCTCTTCGAAGACCTTGCGTGCTAGGAAGTCCTCCACTCGATTGCATGTGGGCATATTGAACGACCTCCACGTGTTCTTTTGTTTCCACTGTGAGCTCTTTTGTTGTAGCCCGGTGCGGCAGACCTCTGTAAAAAGTTTGACTATAAGGTCTTTTGCTGTTATTATCGTTAATTTGTCTGCTTTATCTATAGTTTGTTGTATGGCTATGATCACATCGTTGTTGAAACTGTGCGGACTAGCGACTGATCGTGGGAATAGTCCAGTTTGCACAGTAGGTCCCGGGGGTTGCTACCCGGGGCGTAACAGTTTTTTAGGTCGGTGCTACAGTACACGAGCTACAATACAGCGGGTGCTACAGTTGGCGGTTTGTTGCAATCGCCGGTTGCTATAGTGTTTGTTGATGTATGCGGTGATCTTGTCTTGATGTTGACTTGTGTGCTGACATACATGGTGACCTCATCTTGATGTTGACATTTTCTAGTGGGCCCAACTAGTTGTTCTCCTACAGGTGGGTCCACTGCTCATCTCCTTGCACCAATAGACAACATGCATTGTTCAGTATTGGTTCCTTTGATTTTGAAGTTGTAGTAGCCAATTTTCCTTTGCCTCCAAAGCTTCTTCATGAAACCTTATAACAAGTAAAGTAGAGGCATTATGTAGCAATCTATTCATATAGAAATCAACATGTAGCTCATTGAGGAAAAGATTCACCTCTTGATTAATTTGTTTTGTTCTAGCTCTGGTGATTGGTCCGGTTGGTGATTTGGGGAAGGGGACAATGTGTGTGTTCTAGGGATGTCCACATGGTAGGTTGTTTGCAACTAGAGTTATAACTCAATTCAAGTCGAAAAGTTCAACTTTACAACGCATTACTTTATGTCCAAGAAAGATGATGACCTAAGCAATGACATCACATATTTGCTGGCATAAGCGATGGTATCATTATACTTCTTGGCTAAGTATGCTGACATGTGCGATGATATCATCATGATGTTGACATGTGATGATATTATATATTTGCTAGATGTATCCTCATCATCCTTTTCTTCTTAAAGAAAAGCCGTCCTCGGCTTTTGATGACCTAAAAGTGTACTAAACAAAGAGAACAACATATATGCATGGTAAATATATTGATCATCCGTTTTAGTACTCCCTTTGTTTTGCACATCATGATTGGTAGAACAATAGCCATAAGTACAAGAGTTGTATGACATATATAATGTGTATGTGTAATTAACACTGCATTCTTATCATTCTCCCTCTTATGAGAAAAAGTCGTCCTCAACTTTTGAAAGCATGTAAATAAGTTACTAATGGGTAGCACCAGAACTTTTTCTAGATCGCACAATTGACTCATATGATTAGATTTCACCATGCGAACATCAAAATTATTTAATGCACACGAGAAAAAAATTAGTGTCTTCCATGCATCAACTATGCTAATTTGATTGCTTATATGTGTGTGTGATATAAATTGTTCTAGATAACAAGCATTATTTCTTGGATTTGATTCAAATTGAACAAAACATGGCATACAAGATTGTTTGCCCATTACTTCTAGTGTTAATTTGGCAAGATTATCACATGTAATATACTCCCTCCGTTTTAATTTAATAGACGTCCTGTAGTGCTAAATTTTATTGGTCAACGTCAATTAAAGAAAAACAGAGGGAGAATATTCTATACATATAGAACTTGTGTCTACACCATAATCTCCAATCAAATTAAATTTGTATGTGTAGTTTCTATGCAAACACTTAAAGGACATTATTTCCAAAACTTTCACAATTATCCTATCTAGCTCAATAGGTTTACCGAACATCATATTACATAATGAATCGTCGGTGAATATCCTACTAAGAATTTTCTTACGAGTGATCAACTCCACATCATGTAAATTGAGGATATGAAATTCAGAATATGAAATTTCCAATTGAGCACAATAATTCTCACATTTACTCACCTTCTCCTGATGAACAACCAATTCAGCACAATTATTACCTATTTCTACCTCGTTAGATGATGTAGGTGCTATAGGTTGCAATTTTTCATGATCTAACCACAGGGCAGCAAGTGTTCTATATCCTCTTATGTTTGTCTCCCCATCCTTCTTTTCAACTAGTGTGGTTTCTTCATCATTCAATTCCTCAACTTCATAATCAACTTGCACACCAAGAGAAACACAACTAGAAGTAGAGATTAAGTTGTTAGTTTCAGAAATAACCTCACATTTGCTGTCATCTACTTCTCTTATTTCTTTTTGGATATCTCGCTCATTCTCAATTCGGATGCACTTAAACTCACATATAGTGGAATGACACACCTCACTATTTTTAGCACTCTCACTCAGTTTGGCTATGTGGCTCTCATCCTGGTGTGGTTTTTGATGCATTTTATCTTCCAAAGACCCATAATCAACCATGACCTCCTCATGTGTTACGAGTAGCAACAGGCTAGCACTTCTCAACATTTCAATCGAAGGGAAAGTCTCATGCTCGATCGTCTTCTCATGAATTGAGGGCTTAAGATTAAACCTGGTTTTAGACTTTTCTTGGCTCTCTTGAATTGGAGGCTTAAGAATGAACATGAATTTTGACTTTACTTTGCCCTCTTGGATTGGCGGCTTAAGAATAAACATGGCTTTTGACTTTACTTTGCTCTCTTGGATTGACAATTTAAGAGTAAACACGTCTTTTGAATTTACTTTGCACCAATCATATTGTACAAATTCGTCTATCGTGGTCCTCTTTAATTCTTTCCAAATTTTCACAAAGCGCCTTCTTGGATATTGCATCCACCAATAATTTGCGTAATCTTCAAATTCCCTAGTGGCTCGTAACACCTTCCTAAAACCAACAAATTGGTGACACTTGAATTCCAATTCTATTTGTTTCTCCTATTTGAGGTACTCGCATGGATCACTACTTCCATAGAATGAAAGTTCTGCATACTCGTAACCTACCATGATTATAAAAAAAACAAGAATATATGTGAAATCGCTCAACCTCATCTTTTGTTTAACGAAGTTCTTATGATTGCCTCACAGATTGAAGAACTGTACATACTTCGGTGATAGCAGACAACATAAAAATGGCGGATTAAGTGAATCAATGTCCAGCTGCTGTAAATGACAATGGCTAATATGTGGATCTTGGAGGGAATAGTATTTCTACTATACAATTAAAATTCTAGATAATGTAAAGCTAAGTAATAATCCAAACTAGAATCCAATGCTTAGTTGCTGATATTTTAAAATAAATGAAGATTATAACAACTCACACGCAATGCTAATAGAACTTAATGCAACCAAGGAATGAGCTATAACACCTGATATAAGTGAAGAACAAAATAACTCATGCTGCACAAGTTATAGAAAGACACTAGCTTGATTGCAATTGATGTAAATGGGCTACGGATTTGCACACAAGAATAACAAACCACACCGAACTTTGGAAATGAATTTATGCTTGATAAAAGTATTGACCACGACACTTCTTTCTTACTTCTTTTATATTTTATTTCTTTCTTTTTGAACTATTTTCTCTTTGCTTTTGTTTGGCACCAGGTACAACACATATATTAAGAGCTCACAAGATATCCAATAATTCGGTTTCATAGATTAAAGAATGAAATCAAGTGTGCAAATCCCTAGCAATACTCAAAAGCTACTCTTTAATTAGAACCAAATTTTTCACAAAGGATAGATTGGGTTCTCAAAAGAATATAAGTGAAACTCAGATTACCAAGTTGCACAATTTCATATTCAAGTGAAGTTTTATGCAACACAACAACAGCTTTCTATTCGACTAACAATGATTTTCTTGATTATTAAAACTAAACAGATTAGCTCAAACAAAAGCAACACAAATAAAGATTTTGGATCAGCAAGCAAGCAAGGTTCTAATGGATCAAAACCTAGCAAAACTCACCAAAATTTTCAATTGAAACTACGGCAAAGAACAATATTTTTGTGTGGCTTTTTCTGGATAGGAAAGAAAACAACAACTATATAAGTACTACGGATACAAATCCTACCATCTCAACATTGAGTCTAATACCAACTGATGCGGGGCGGTTGAAGGATCTAGACCCGCCATTATGTGTTAATGGAGTTTTGGTGATTAATGACAAATCTAATTGTGGGACTAACACTTTCATTGATATACATATTGTGTAGTCTTATTTAGATATAAAGGTGAAAATCGTGAAAGCATGCATGTGATTAATGACAAATCCAATTCATTGGATAAACAAAAGGAAAATCCAAACAGGTATGCATTTATAATGATAAATCTATTTGTGAGACTAACTCTTCTATTTGCCCTATCTCATGATTAGTCTCGTTTGGATATCAAGAACAAAAGAGGTATGCATTCGACTTCATAGTTCTTATATATTATTGCATTCCTTGGATCCAAAATATAGGTTGAACCCACCAAAAGATTAATCTAAATATGTGCATATGTTTCCATTACATATTCATGTATGCACACATATAAGTGGAGTTCATTCTATATTTTGAGGTTTCATTAGTATTGATCCATATTCCTGTTTCCACACATATTTGGGATCTTTACTTTGAAACATATCCTTTGAATATATTTAACTTGCATAGTTAATATATTCATGTGAGTATATAAGACTTGTGTAGTCTAAATATACTTATATGTGAGTATAACATAACTTGTGTAGTTCATGTGTACTCACATATCCTTGAATATATATAACTTGTGAAGTTAATATATTCATGTGTGTATATGAGACATGTGTGCTCATATATCCTTTGATTATATATAACTTGTGTAGTTATATATATTCATATGAGTATATACAACTTGTGTAGTGCTTATATACTCATACCAATCTACATTCAATTATTTGCAATTGTGTTGTGGGACTAATGTGTGTGCTAAGATGTTTAAAGGCTTAGTCCCGTTTATGGATGGCGACATGGTAATGGAAATGCATGATAATAGAGGATCATGATTAGTAGCTTGATAGCTTGTTCTTGTGCAAATTTGATCGATTTAGGATCATGCATGCATTTGATTTTAAACTTGAAATTGAACTTGAAAAGCATTATAGTTGCTTTCAAAATCGGTAGTACCGTGAGTTATAATTAAGGTCGCATCGCTTGATGCGGTATGACCGACTTTACTTGGCGGTAGTACCGATTTTGAAGGAACAACCAACCGAGTGCTCAAAGCGAACGATCGCTCCTTGAACGGTCGCATCTGCAAAGCGGTCATTCGAATTTTAGTTGGCGGTTTAAGAAAACCGAAGCGTTGCAATTTGCCTCGTAATCACTATGGAAATCGGTCGATCGCCGTGACAATCGGTCGTCTGATGTGCGGTCGTTCAATTTTGTGAGGCGGTTCAATAAAAATGTAACAAGTGCAAATCTGCTCAAAACTCAATCTGAAATCGGACGTTCGCCGCTTGGGAACGGTAGTACCGCAAACTTCTTGGTCATTCTGCTTTTTATATGGCGGTACAAAATTTCCGAACGCTTGTAATCTTCACAAATTGAAACCTCGCATCGGTAGTACCGCTCCTTCAGGCGATGATCGACTAAGCGTAGTACCGAACTTGGTTGGCGGTAGTACCGGTCCGTGATTTTCAACGACTTGTTTAGAAGCATTATTGCAGGTATATCTTGGTAATTGATGTTAATCATTATGGGACTAATATTTTCCATGAGTTGGATGAATAGGTTATGTTCTAGGATAATGGAGACTTTGATGGCATCATGAGTTGATCATCATCAAGTCAAGGTTCAAGAAGAGGATGTATCATGTGTTGATGCATATCAAGATCTCAAGAAGAGATGATCATGAGTTGATCATCAAGTCAAGAGAAGACTCATCATGTGTTGATTGAGGTCAAGTAAAGGTTGCATCATGGGTTGATGCATGTCAAGACGATGACCCGACTTGAAGTGAAGATGTGCGCCAACAACCTTCAAGAAGATGCTCAAGGCAAAGGTATGACTAGCTAGGGCTAAGGATGTGTTCCTAGTCTTTTACCGGTCTTGGTGTTTGGTTGGAAGACCGGATTGCTAGTATAGGTTGCCGTACTATTAAGAGGGGTCTTGTCTAGTAGCTTGAGTTTCATCATGTGTTGATAGCTCAATCTCACTTGCTCTAGCTCACCATGGCATGATGCTATTATTTGCAAATGTGTTTTGCAAATAGTCGATGCTCATGCATTTAATCCTTGTAGCATGCGACTATACTTTGCAAATGTGTTTTGCAAATGGTTGAAGTCCATGTACCTACTCCTTGTGGCATGATCTAAGTTTGCAAATGTGTTTTGCAAATTGTTGGGATTCATGTATTTTCCCTTGGCATGGTCTAAGATTGCTTGTTGCTAATTCTTTGGACTTAGACCATGGTAGTGACTGTTGGAGTTGTGCTTTTTGATTTGATAAAATATGTTTGAGATCAAATCAAATAGGAGGGTTGTATAGCCCTCTGAATAAGCTTTCCATAGAGTCCAAGATCACTCAATTCCGACATCGGAGTCAAAAGTTATGACCTTTTTACCGAGTGTCGTCTGTGCTGATTTTTGAGCTGCGGTACGACCACCGTGTAAAGTCTTGACGACCGCCAGAACGGTTGTACCGCCCTTGTGAGTCTTGATACGACCGCCCGAGGTCAGAACGGCTAGTTTTTGGCTGTTTGTCTCCCAACGGCTAGTTTTTGGTGTAGGGGCTATAAATACCCCTTTGGCCGGTTGAGAGGCAACCTTTGGCATCCCATTTCACTCTCTTGAGCTAGTGTGAGCCTCTCCTCTCAATTGTGCATGTGTTGCACCTTGTGAGCAAGGAGAGAGGTCTCTAGTTGCATGTGTTGCATCTAGAGGTTGATTTCAGATCCACTTGAGCTTGTGCATTCGTTGCACGTGGTGAGAGTCAAGTAAGGGGCTTGGCTTGTTACTCTTGGTGTTTGCCGACACCTAGACGGCGTGGAGGCGTCGTGGACCGGTGATCTTCTCAAGAAGCTTGTGAGAAGGCCCGTGTTGTGAAGGTTGAGCTCACCTACCCGAGCGGAAAAAGCTACCACTAGTGGAATCGAGGTGTTTGGCTTAATTCAGAGAGCCGGTCCAATTAGTTTGGGCTTACCTCAACGTGGATTAGGGAGACCAAGAAGTCTCCGAACACCACGGTAAAACATCGCCGTGTCTATTGTGGTTTGATCTCTTGTGTCTCACTATTGCATTTATATTCATTGTGTATGAATGCTTACTTTACATTGTGCGAATTATATACCTTGTAGTAAATTGCTTATTCATTGTGTATGATTGCAATAGTTCATTGTGCTATTCACCATTGCTAGAATTGAATTGCTCAAGTCATATGTTTAATTGCTATATTCTTCAATAGACTTGTATTGTTGGTGCACTTAGTTGAACCTAGTTGTTCTAGGCTTTAATTGTGCAAAACCGTATTTGTATTAGCTTCCGCATTAGAAATCGGTTTTAGCCAAAAGAATTTTAAAACCTCCTATTCACCCCCCTCTAGTCGGCCTCCTCGATCTTACAGCGGTGTTGGCCCGATCTTCACGACACATGATTATGGATAACTGGACCCGTGCAACTTGATGAATGACACCGCCAACCACCATCTCTATCACGGCAACCTGCGGTACTCGATTCACCCAACCACATGCTTCGATCCTTTGTCTACTCACTCACGTGGGACAAACGTGTTCTAGCAATCACCGAGGCAACCACACGAATGACAGAGACAAGAGCTCTTAGGTAATTCTCAATTCTGGGGGGTGAAAATGGCTCACACAAACCTTAGAACAAGAAGTTCATATTTCTGAAAATTCAACACTATCTTACATGGGAGGGGGTACCCCTCCTGATATAGTTTTTAGGTCGCACAAGACACTAGCCGCAAAGATGCGGCCAGGTGCCACAGTTGTCGGTTGTCTTTGCTTCTTTGGTTGCTACAATGTTTGCTGATGTATGCGGTGACCTCATCTTGGTGTTGACATTTTCTAGTGGGCCCCACTGGTTGTTCTCCCACAAATGGGCCCCACTGCTCATCTCCTTGCACCAATAGGCAACATCCATTGTTGAGTGTTGGTTCCTTTGTTTTTGAAGTTGTAGTAGCCAATTTTCCTTTGCCTCCAAAGCTTTTTCATGAAACCTTATAACAAGTAAAGTAGAGGCATTAAGTAGTAATCTATTCTTATAGAAATCAACATGTAGCTCATTGAGGAAAATATTCACCTCTTGATTAATTTGCTATGTTCTACCTCTAGTGATTGGCCTAATTGGTGTTGGAGTAGTATTTGGGAAATGGGGCAATGTGTGTGTTCTAGGGATGTCTACATGATAGGTTGTTTGAAACTATAGTTATAACTCAATTCAAGCTGAAAAGTTTAACTTTACAACTCATTACTTTATGTCCAAGAAAAATGATGACCTAAGCAATGACATCACATATTTGCTGGTATAAGCGATGACATCATTATACTTCTTGACTAAGTATGCTGACACGTGCGATGACGTCATCATGATGTTGATATGTGATGATATTATATATTTGCTAGGTGTATCCTCATCACCGTAGAGGCTACCTGGGATTGGGAGGGGCGCCCATGGGACCATGGCTAGGTTAGAGAGCTCTCGTCCCTGGCTAGCTCCTCGAACAACGACCAGTGGTTGCTCGCCTCTTGCAGCAAGGTGTATGCATGGCCAAATTAACTTACTGGTCAGTTTCAGTGATCCCAACAGTTGGAAACATCACAATTGAATCGAATTGAGAGCTCATATGTCACATGACATGAACAATTGAATTGGAACAATTTGATGTGCGCGTGCACTTTCAGCCTCAATCAAAATTAACCCAAATCAATTGCACATTTTAGGGAGATGAACAATTCTCTTGCAAAATTAGCCAGTAGGAAGATCATTAAATCATTGCAGCTTACGAAACCACAATTGAGGAAGAAACCAAGGGTACAAAACATGTGAGTTATAGACGGCATGGATACAACAGCAAAAATAATGCTTATAATGGTCGTATAGACCATCTGTATATCAGACAATTTCTACATCTCTCCTCCTCCTTTTTTATTCATATCACAAAAAATCTTACGTAGCAAGAATTATAGACGACTGATGTCACTCTACTATACATACACATAGAAAAAGGGGAGGTGAGAGATCGTAGATAGGTAGACAGTTTTGGAATGCGAATTGATTTAAAGTGCTGAGCCATAGAGGTAATAGGTTGGAGCCACCTATCGCCGCGCACACGATGGAACTAAAGGTGGGAGGATTCATCTCACTACGCGGGTAAACCCATTCTTTGATTTTATTTTTATTTTTATTTTGAGTTTTTATACTCTAGAATGGATCCATTTCACCCGGTTACGACCTCAACCATCCGCCCCCACCGGTGTCGTCCCTCCCGTTGAACTCACCAACCCCGGCGCCCGCACTCCGGTGCTGGATCGTGCACGAATCCCACCAACCCCGGCGCCCGCACTCCGGTGCTGGATCGTGCACGAATCCCACCGGATGCACACAATGACACCACTCGATCCACTGGGTCAGCTCTTCTGCAGTTGTACTTCTATTCCCAACTCCCAAGTCCCAACTACATCCAATTCCGTAGACTCGACCATCCCGGCATCCCCGCTCCCGCCCCCCGCCCCGCCTCGCTGCCCCGTCGTCATCTCGTATCTAATAAGAAACCCCACGGTCCACGCTCCCCTCCAATTCCCATCGCCGTAAATCTCACCACACCCGCTCGGCTTAACGGAGCCCAACTCCAACCCCGCCTGCCCCCCACGCGGCCACGCACCACTCCACTGCCCCGCGCACGGACCAGACCCAGCCATGGCCGGCTCCGAGCAGCTCGTCGTCGCCGTCATCATGGTCGGCGGCCCCACCAAAGGTACGTAGATAGATCTGCGCTCGCCCGCCCTCCCGCGCCGCGCGCGTTCGCGTGTATCTGATGGTTGTTTTTGGTGCGCTGTGTGCAGGGACGCGGTTCCGGCCGCTCTCGCTGAACGTGCCCAAGCCGCTCTTCCCGCTCGCCGGCCAGCCCATGGTGCACCACCCCATCTCCGCGTGCCGCCGCGTACGATACGCTCCCTTCTCCTTTGCCCTCGCCTTCCGTTGGCGGCTTCGCCGTGTGCGGCTCGTGTGAGAATTATTGAACTAAAGCCTTTTGGATCCCGCTGCTGCAGATCCCGAACCTGGGGCAGATATACCTCATCGGGTTCTACGAGGAGCGGGAGTTCGCGCTCTACGTCTCCTCCATCTCCAACGAGCTCAGGATCCCCGTCAGGTTCGCTTCGTGCGCTTCCCATCGCTTCCCTTCCTATGGGATGGGATGGGTTGAATTCAGGTGCGTCTGGGTCTAATTGATGTCAGAGCAGTGGCATTGATGGCGTGCTGTTAATTCTAGGTACCTGAGGGAGGATAAGCCCCACGGGTCGGCCGGAGGGCTCTACAGCTTCAGGGATTACATCATGGAGGACAGTCCGGTCTGCTCTTGCCCGATTATCAGCTTCAATTGTGAAATTGGATTAGACATTTATATTTGTTTGTTAGGGTGAATTGTAGTGGATTCCTTCAACCTGCGCTGTTTGAGTGGCGTTTGCTGATTTGGGAGATGTGCAACGGCTTCTCTTTTGTTGGAATCTACTTTGTTGTGCTGGGTTGGATTAAAGGGAAGTTTCATCCTCTAAAAATCCTTTTGGTTTTGCAGTCGCACATTGTTTTGCTGAACTGTGACGTCTGTTCTAGCTTCCCCTTGCCAGACATGCTCGGTAGGTTGCCAAGTAACTGAAGTTTGGATTGCTCATTGTGTGGTAACAGCATTTGCTGTTTTGCTTTCTCTTGGATACTGATCACTAAATGTTATCACCATCTCATCATTGCAGAGGCCCATAAAAAGTATGGAGGAATGGGTACTTTACTAGTCAATAAGGTGTGGGAAACTTTTAGATTAGTCCTCATATTTGCGACTTCTAAAGTTCTTATATTATTCTCATGCATAACATTATATGCTAACACTTTTTCTCAGGTATCTGCAGAGTCAGCAAACCAATTTGGCGAGTTAGTAGCTGATCCTGAAACAAATGAACTGCTACACTACACGGAAAAGCCAGAGACCTTTGTGAGTACAGTGCTGGTCATTTCTTGTTTTGTTTGCTATTCTTTTTTTCAGTGCAGACTTATGCATGTCTTATTTGGTTTTGAAATTGTTTTGGCACTTTGGCACAACTAATGGTTCCTTAATGGGTAATTAGCATAGTCTAATGCAGTTTATATATGTGTAGGTGAGTGATCTCATAAATTGTGGAGTCTATATATTTACACCCAATATCTTTAATGCCATCGAGGATGCCTTAAAACAGAAGAAAGACAGAGGTATTATGCTCAGCTATATTATGATTTTTTGCCTTGTAAACGGCATACTATAGTTCAAAGGTACTGTCCAGTGTCCACGATTACTCCATCACTCTCTGCATGGCAACTTATCTGGTATACTCAAAGCTTATGATATCTAAGCTAAGTTCGTTAGTGCTCCAGTTCTTGTTATATAAAAACAGATTTTGCTTTTTTCAACATCATTACTAGCAATGGCTGTCAAAAGCAGATGTGAAATGCCCTCTTTACTTTGACGCATGTTAGCAGGGAATCTTGCTCCCAACAGATATATTAATAGTATGTCTGCTACTAGTTGTAACTTGGACATTCCTTCTGTCCTTCCCACAAATGGGAGAGACTATATTGCTTCTAGTCAATTAAGATTATCTTCCTTGATCTTCTATTGTTTCTCCAATTGGTACTACATATCTACAGTATAACATTTAATCCTTTTCAATGCTTAATTTCAGCTAATTTGCGCCGTGTATCTAGCTTTGAAGCTCTTCAATCAGCAACAAAGTATTTTTCTATGACATATTCTTCTATTCATTTTCCTGTATATTTATGTATGTTATTGCTCAATTAACTTTCATTTGGTTAATTTTTACTCAGAAAATTTTCAGTTGTATTTCAAAGAACAGGCAGTAGTACTAACGTATAGTGTATCACCGGGCAGTTGAACATGGGACCGTGAGAAGCCTATGGAGTTGTAACTTATAATACCAATTCTTGAAGTCGTTTTTTATCATATCAAATAAATTTGATGTCTGGTCCTGTTGTCCTTACAATTTCTTGGCAGTAACACTTTGATAATGATGTGCTTAACATGTTTTTTCCTGTTGCAAGTCATTTGTGGCACCTCCAAGGAATAGTGTGCACCTTGCTGATTTTGTAAAAGAAAGTTATTCTTTTATTATTGTTGGCCTGATTAAGTGGCTATCTTTAGCGATGCTATGTGGAAACCAAAAGCACACCTTCCACATTCTTTGAAACACATAGTTCTTTTGGCACTAGTCATGCATGGATAGTATTTGATTGTTATGCATGACTTGTTAGACTTAGTACAATTGTGACTATTTTATTTTTTTTTCTCGGTGGTTCTTCCAAGACATTAGTACAAAAGTGATAGAGCTGCCATTAAGGTGATCCCAAAGTATTTATTGAAATACTGACCAATGACCATCTTATGCCAATTGTCAACAGGGCACTTCCGGCTGACTATGTTAGGTTAGATCAAGATATTTTATCCCCTCTAGCTGGGAAGAAGGAACTGTACACATACCAGACACTTGATTTTTGGGAACAGATCAAGACCCCAGGGTAAAAATCGTTCTTAATGCTGCTCTTTCTAATCTTGGAATTGTTGAATAACTAGTTCTGCATGTCTGCGCAGGATGTCTTTGAGATGCTCTGGCCTATATCTTTCTCAGTTCCGCCATACCTCTCCTCATCTTTTAGCCTCTGGAGATGGCAAAAGGAGTGCCACTATTATAGGTGATGTGTACATTCATCCATCTGCAAAGGTGCATCCAACTGCAAAGGTAATGTTGGGTTCTTATGCCTATATTGATCAGTGATCATGATATCTTATATGCTTCAGCCTATATTTGATTGGTTTTTATTGCATACATAATGAATGCTTTTACCTTTTTAATATAAATCTATTTTTTTTAAAAAAAAGGTGTAAACCCTGATAAGTAATACTTCATATACAGATTGGTCCCAATGTCTCGCTATCAGCAAATGCACGCATTGGAGCTGGTGCCAGGCTTATCAATTGCATCATTCTGGATGATGTTGAAATTATGGTTAGTTTTCTCTGTGTCCCATGTGATAAAAATCTTGTTTAGGAACATGTATCTCAAATAGTTCCTTTGGTGGCAGGAGAATGCAGTCGTTATACATTCAATTGTGGGGTGGAAGTCAACCATAGGAAAATGGTCACGTGTACAGGCAAGCTTTCCTCTTTTCTGTTTCATTATTTACCCTATTTAAAAAATTACGGTATCCTGATTCTCATCTCTTTCATCCCCAAGCATTTATACAAAGCTTACAACATTTTATATTTCATGGACCACGGCTTGGAACACTTTTATCAAATCCAATTTGAGAAGCAAGATTAATACCTTAATGTTCTTATGTAAATTTTGTCACTGTCGAGATTATGCTCCTCTACAGTTTAGCACATCTATTTTTTCTTGGGTTGGTGTTTCACAGTTCCATGTGCAAAGTCAATACATTTTGCTGAGAAGTTACTTTTGCATGTAAATTACTTTGGTTATGGAATTTGTGTGACTGCACATCTCGGTGAAACTCCCTTTGAAATGAAGGTGCAATTATGCATACTGCCAATCCAGTCTTTTTTGGGTGCATCATTTAGCTTCATGTAATGAAAGTTCTCTTTTGAATTCAGGGTGAAGGTGACCACAATGCCAAACTTGGTATTACTATTCTTGGTAAGACCCTAGCTAGATGATATCTTGTGATAAGATGCTTTGCGTGTGGATAGTTTCTATGCTGGATTTGACGTTCTATCTAATTGCAGGTGAAGCCGTTCATGTTGAAGATGAAGTAGTTGTAATTAACAGCATTGTGCTCCCGAATAAAACTCTCAATGTCAGCGTGCAGGAGGAGATTATCCTTTAATAGTCCTCTCATAATTCATGTTTTTGTTTAATCCCAAATAAGGTCCTCATACCAACTATGTAGTTTCCCTTTTCTTATTTATTCCCGCCATGTAAGCTTCCATTAGATTGAGATCATTAGTCTATGTTTATACCCAGCTTGAGATGTGATATGATGTAAGCATTTTTTGGATTTTGGCGTTATTTACCGATGTAGAAAATGTACAAACCGATGACACCATTTTTATTAAGAATTAACATTTTGCTATCTAGTATCAACCGTGCGCCGGTGTTGTATTTTGGAGATCTCGGTTATCTCTTTGATTAAACGCCTTTGCTTATTGTTCTTATTATGGTATTGCAGGTTAACATGGTCGATTAACTATCGCAGTCCAAGCAACAACATCCTTACCTACAATACCATCAAACACGCGCCTTGCATTACTGACAGCCCCGCACAGGGAGTAGGCATTGATCAGTACTGACCCGACAAAGGCGTTCTGGTCATGGCCCAGCTTGCACGCGCAAGCGTGCATGCCCCAGGTAAGCCACGGCGCGTCCAGGGCAACAACCAGCTTCAGCACCGTGGTGAGCACGAACTAGTTCACCTCGTGCCCCTCCCTCTGCAGCCTCCGAAACAGCGCCGTGGACTCCTTGAACTCCCCCCGCTGGTGTGGCCCTGGATGAGCGTGACGAAGGATACCATGTTCTGCTCCGGCATTCCGTTGAACACTCTGCGCGCGTCGGGTGAGGGCCCCGAGCTTCGCTTACAGGTTGAGCAGGCTGTTGACGCAGAAGAGGTCGAGCCGCGCCGCACGAAGCGGAAGGCACGGCACGACACGGTCCATCGGCACGTTTAGCCCGATCCCCCCCTAAAAAAAATAAAGAAAAAAGAAAAGAGGCCGGTTTTAACCGTTAGAGAGCGTTAAAAATACAAAAAATAAAAAATCCTGAGATTTTTTTTATATAAATAGGCACCATATCCCTTTCATTCAACACACATCCATTCTTCAATCTCTTCTGTGAATTTTGTTGTGCAAATGTAGATTCATTTGTGATAATTTGGCAGAAATTGGAAATTTTGAGCCAAATATTCGAAATTCAGCTGCAAGTCAGGAAAAGAGGTACAATATTGTTTTTTGTATATTTTTACTGTTCTTATTTGTTATAGTAAGATGAAATGAGTAATAGTGTAATTTCGATTTACAATTTTCGTGATGAAAAATTACGATAGTTTTGTTATTGGTGATTATGTAATTTCACCAAAAGATCTTGCATCCGTCGAGAATCTCGAGACCTCAAATTAACCGCAAGAGCAAGCAACAATACAGCTAACATTGTGTTAATCCCAAAAAAGGTAGGGGCTGACAAAGTGCAAGACCTCAGACCAATCAGGCTCATTCATGGTCTTGGGAAGTGGATTGTGAAAATGCTAGCGCTTCAGGTGATGCCTTTTCTAAACACTTTGGTTTCTCAAGCCCAGAGCACCTTCATCAAGACAAGGAGCATCCACGATAACTTCATCCACGTCCAGAATTTGATCAGAAGACTACACCTCTCTAACACCCCCACGCTCTTCCTCAAACTTGACATCGCAAAGGCTTTCGACTCGGTCCGATGGGACTACCTCCTTGACCTTCTTCGAAAAAAAGGTTTCCCCCACAGATGGACAAATTGGATAGCCGCCCTTCTTAGATCCGCCTCGTCTAGAGTCCTTCTTAATGGTATCCCTGGCAAGGCGATCAACCATGGAAGAGGGTTGCGGCGAGGGGACCCACTTTCACCTTTCCTCTTCATTCTGGCGATTGACCCTATCCAACGTTTGCTTGAGTTGGCAACAGATCTAGGATTCCTGGCTCGCATGAGGGACCGTTTCGCCTCTCTCAGAACCTCCATTTATGCGGATGATGCGGCTATATTCATCAATCCAATCGAATCTGAACTATAAACGACCACCCAGATTATCCTCAATTTCGGAGAGGCCTCAGGCCTACGCACCAACTTTCAAAAAAGCACGGTTCTCCCAATTTGTTGTGATCACTTAGATCTGAACACCATCTTACAAGACTTCTTGGCAATCAGAGCGTCCTTTTCGATCAAATACCTGGGATTGCCGCTCACCCATAAAAAACTGCGCGGAGTGGACTTTCAGCCCCTTCTCGACAAAGTGGGCGGTAGACTAGCAGGCTGGCAGGGGCGCTTCTTGACCCCCGCAGGTCGAGCCACTCTGGTCAAATCCGTCCTCTTCTCGGTTCCAATTTACTACCTCACGGTCTTTAAAATTCCCAAGACAGTTCTCTGTGCCCTTGACCGTTTTAGACGCCGCTTCCTCTGGGCGGGCCACGAAAACTTCTCGGGGGGCAAGTGTAAAATCAACTAGGCAAAGGTGTGTCGCCCGACCGAGCTTGGCAGTCTTGGTACCCTCAATCTCTCCAAATTCTCCGCGGCTTTAAAACTTAGATGGCAATGGCAACAATGGAAGGCCCCATCCAAACCCTCGGTCGGAATGGAAACACCCTACGCTGAGGGGGACCGCAGCCTCTTTGCGGCAGCAACCAGGATATCCCTTGGGGATGGTCAAACAGCTTATTTCTGATACTTGGCCTGGCTCAGTGGGGAGGCCCCAAAAGATCTAGCCCCTAAGATTTTTGAAATTTCCAAAAGAAGAAACCAGACAGTGGCTTCCGGCCTTCAGAATGGACGTTGGGTGCACGACATCAACACTCAGGGGGGACTCTCAGTCAACCATATCCATCAGTTCGTGGGACTCTGGTCCAAAATCAACCGAATACACTTGGATCTTGGCTCCCCAGATGAGATTGACTGGAAATTAACCCCGAACGGTATCTACTCCTCCAAATCCGCCTACGTTATGCTTTTTCTGGGATCTACGAGGATTAACTTCCAATCCCTAATTTGGAAATCCCACGCCCCCCCAAAGTGCAAATTCTTCGCTTGGCTAGCAATTCAAAACAAGCTCTGGACCGCAGATAGACTAGAAGCACGAAGGTGGCCAAACCAAAGATTTCGCCCCTCAGAGACACACTCCAGAATCCGCCCTCTATCTTTTTGCCCAATGTCGCTTCTCCTCAAGAATTTGGAAGCAGATGGCAGACTGGCTGGGATATGAGAGTTTACAGCCATCCACCTGGTCCCCTAGTACGAGCATCCTGGATTGGTGGTCCAACGTTGCGGAGAAGAAAGGATCCCCTGCGAAGGCCACAAGCACGACCCTAATCCTAATCACGTGGGAGCTCTGGAAGGAAAGAAATGCTAGAATTTTCAACAACAAAGCCACTACACCACAGCAGATCATAGCGAAGATTAAGGAGGAGGGTAGATCTTGGTCCCTCGCGGGGGCCAAGAGCTTGGAGCTTTTTAATCCCCTGTAATTAAGGCCTCTTTTGTCTAACTGTTCCTTGTCGCTTTGTTTCAACTCTTCTCTATTAATATAAACGGGCAACCCTCCTGCCGGTTTTTCAAAAAAAAACCCATCATTAGACTCTACAAATGCCTCTGCGTCTGCAAGCACTGGAACAAAAAGATCCAGGTCGAGTACATCCGGAGTCTGGGATGATTTCGATAAGACAACCAAGCCAGACGGACAAGAAGTTCAAGTAAAATATGTTGTTTGTAAAATTTGTAAACATGAATTGTCTGCAAAGTTTTTCAGGTGGAACGTGAAACTTGCTTAGACATGCTGCAAGATGTAAAGCAAGACAAGGATTGGCCATGAGGCAGACGCAGCTACAGCACAACCCCAGCGGGTGCATCGTTGATGTAGCAAGAAGGATTCAACGTATGTACTAAATAATGGAGTGAGAATATCTATTGCCCTAGAGTTTTCGGCGGCATTGTCTAAAGTTATTGGGAAAAAATTATTTGTAAGACCAAAATCTTCCACGACTTTGATAATACAGTCCGCAATATTCTCACTCACGTGTGCTACATCAATTAGGTTGAACCATATAATTCTTTTTTTTATTTCTTAGTTGTCATTAACATAATGAGAAACTATACTAAGATCATCCTCCCTAACTCAACCACTCTATATGCCCGAGGTCAAAGCCACCGAAAATATACATGTACTAAATAGTTCTTTTTAATGTATCACGACATTCATTATGGTATTTAACTAGATCTCTGGTTATTATCTGTTTAGAACAGGTAGAAAATCTAGGATTATGTGCAACCCTAATGTAATTTTCAAATGATTTAGACCCACCAATGTTTAAAGGTAGATCCTCTGAAGCAATTAAATGACAAAGATATTGACAAGCTACATCAGGACTATAGTCTCAGCTATGTACCATACCATCGGGGTTGTACTACAGCTATGTCTGTCTCATGATCAATCCTTGTCATGCTTTACATCTTTCAACATGTGTAAGCAAGTGTCATGTTCCACCTGAAGGTTTTGTAGACAATTTGTGTTTACAAATTTTACAAACAATATATCTTACCTAAACTCCTTACCTGTCTAGCTTGGCTGTCTTATCGAAATCTTCATAGACTCCCGATGTACTCGATCTGGATCTCTTTGCTCCAGTGCTTACAGACACTGAGGCACTCATAGAGCCTGATAATGGTATTGCTTCTTGCTGTTGCGGTTGAGTTGGGGCCACAACATTCTCAAAGGATACAAGATCCTCTGATAAAATTCCGAAATCACTAATAGCAAAACTATCGTAATTTTTCATCACAAAAACTACATAAAAAATTACACTATTATTTATTTCATTTTAGTATAACAAATAAGAACAATAAAAAATATACAAAAATCAGTATTGCACCTCTTTTCCTAACTGTAGCAGGATTTCAAAATTTCGAATATTTGGCACATATTTATCAATTTTTGCCAAATTATCACAAAAGGGATCTAAATTTGCACAACAGAATTCAGAGAAGATATTGAAGATTGGATGGTGGCTGAATGAGGGAGGTATGGCTGCCTATTTGTAGGAAAAATTTCGTGTTTATTTTATTTTCTCTCGTATTTTTAAAGCACTCCAACGGGCAAAAACAGCTAAAAGTTTGAAAATTCCGCCTATTGCCGTTGTAAGATCGAGGAGGCCGACTAGAGGGGGGGGGGGGGTGAATAGGCAGTTTTAAAAACCTTTTGGTTAAAACCGAGTTTTATGTGGAATTGTAAATCAATTCGGTTTTGCTCAATTAAAACCTATATCACTGTCTTGACTAAGTGCACCAACAATATAAGTCTATTGATAATGATAGCAAACATATAAAGTCATGTAAGCAATTTAATTTTAGGAATGTAAATTTCATAAAGTAAAACACAAGAAAACAAACCACAAGGACACAATGATGTTTTACTATAGTGTTCGGAGACTTGCCAGTCTCCCCTAATCCACATTGAGGTAAGCCCAACCACGTTGGACCGGCTCCACAACTTAGGCCAACACCTTCGAGGTAAGTCTAACCATTTGGACCGATTCACCACTCGAACCAACATCTCGATCCACTTGGGGTTGCTCTTCCTCCACTTCGGAGATGGCGAGAACCAAACTACTCACAACCAGCCGGGTCTTCTTACAACCTTCTTTGAGAAGATCATTGGCGCAACTCTTCCAAGCCATCTAGGTGTCGGCAAACACCAAGAGTAACAAGTTGGGGACGCTCACTTGAACGAATCAAGTGTCTAAGCTCAATGGATACACAATCCACTACCTAATGCAACATATGCACTTAGGGTTTGCTCTCTAAGCTCACTAAGTGCAACACATGCACATAAGATATGAGAGGGCTTGCTCTTTGCTCAAGGGAATGAATAGCACCAGCAACAACTCTCTCACAGCCAGCCATAAAGGGTATTTATACCCACACAAGGAAAACTAGTCGTTAGAGAGAATCTGCTAAAAAAGGGAACCCCGGTTTGACCGCTAACCAATGGCTGGTCAGACCGCCCTTACTCCAACGGCTATAAAACTAGTCGTTGGACACATATCCGGTCTGACCGCCAACCAATGGCCGATTAGACTAAACCAAACAGGTCAGATCTCTAGAGGGGCGGTCAGACCGCTCCATAAAGGAGCAAGCCAAAACCAGAAAAACACATTCTCTAGAAAAACCTGACCAGGTCACATGACCCAGAGGTCTGATCAGACCGGTCAACACATGGCGATCAGATCGTCACCCAAAACCAGAAAAACACATTCTTTGGAAAAAGCTGACCGGGTCACATGATCCGGAGATCTGGTCAGACCGGCCAACACATGGTGGTCAGACCAGTTAACCACGGCGGTCAGACCGCTAGAACAAGAAACCGGCACACAGCTCGATCAAACTCTCGACGGCTGGTCATACCGCCAGAGCTGAGAAACACAGATTTTTGCATTCCGCTTCAACTCAATTTGTAAAACATATTTGCCAATTGATGCGCGATGCAAATAAGGGATAAATGCGAGATTCTCAACAAGTTACAAAACACATTTACCAACTTTTAGAATCACACCGCAAGGAATAACGTACACGGACTTAAACCATTTGCAAAACACATCCGCAAACAAAAGTCACATGCTACAAGGATTATGCATGAGCCTCAACTATTTGCAAAACACATTCGCAAATATTGGCAACATGCTAACGAGAGTTAGAGCAAGCACAATGAGCTATCAACACAAGACACTCTCAAGCTACTAGCCGACCCCTCTGAATAGTACGGCAACCTATACTAGCAATCCGGTCTTCACACCAAACACTGAGACCAGTAAAAGACTAGGAACACATCCTTAACCCTAGTTAGTTATACCTTTGCCTTGAGCATCCTCTTGAAGCTTGATGACGCACATCTTCACTTCAAGTCTAGGTCGTTGACTTGATAATCATCAACACATGATGATTTCCTTTACTTCAGGTTCTTGACTTGAATATGTATCAACCCATGATGCACTTTTTCACTTGACCTCCATTAACACATGATGAGTTTTCTTTTGACTTGATGATCAACTCATGATCATCTCCTCTTCTTGAACATCATCAACACATGATGATTTTCTTTATCCCGAGTCTTGACTTGATGACAATCAACTCATGATGTCATCCAAAGTCTTCATCATCATGGAACATAACATATTCATCAAACTCATGAAAAATGTTAGTTCCATATGACGATTGTTATTAATTACCAAAATACTCCATTAACTCATAATAGCAGATCTAGATTCTTCAACCGCGCCTAAACGGGCTCAACAGACCTAATCGTGCAGACGGGCTATGTCATGATGTGCCTTACCGTGCCTAATGGTGCTAAATGGGCTAATCGTGTTGTGTCGTGCGGGGTCCGACACTATACATGCCAGGCCAGCATGCCGACCTAAACATGGCACGCCTCGTCGGGCCGGCCCGGCCTGGCCCATCTACGGTGTCGTGCTGTGTCGTGGGCCAGCACTGCCCGTTTGGTCACCTCTAAATGATACTATGTTCTGCTCTAGCATTCCGTCGAACACCCTGCACGCGCCGGCAAAGGGCCCGAGCTTCACACACATATTGAGCAGGATGCTGTAGCGAAAGAGGTCAAGACGCGCCGCACGATGTGTCCGTGCACGGCGCAGCCATTGCTGGTGTCGCTGCGAGCGATGCAGCCATGCAAGAGCCTAGCGCACGCGAAAGAGTTGAACCCGGGAAGGGTGAGCGAGGTGAGCTCATCCTAAAGCAACTTCAGCGTCGTATTGGCCACAAGGCCACGGTGGGGCGGGGATTGGGTTGGGAGAAGGTGGGAAGGAGGCGACGGTTCGGTCGTCGGATCCGGCGGTGAGGGCAGCAGCAGTCGCTGTCGGCTAAGACAGATGCTTCCATAAGACCATGGTTGGTCAAGATAAACGTCTAAGATGCGGGGCAAACTGTGAGAACCCGCGTAATTAAACTAATTAAATCAGCAAAAATCGGTAATTAGCATGATTAAAATTTTCATTAAACCAATGTCAAGCATAATCTCAGTTAATTCTAAATCACCTAATTAACACAATGGACATTATAAATTGTGCATATATCATTTCACATCACCAAAGTTTATACAACAGTCCATTTGCAAAATGGAATTAAAATTTTACAACTCAATTCTTATTACAGGATTAATATTTCAACCCACTATTATTTACAAGAATCCATACAAGTAGAAAAAGAATAATGACAATACAATATCTGAATTAATTACAAGAATGATTTTCAATAGATCACAATATAAGTACAAACTAAATGCTTGCATTCATCTTGTTGAGGCCCCAGTATCGAGCCCAACCAAAGTGCTTCCTCGTTTCAAAGCTAACTTAGGGCAGCACCCCAATCAGCCCAAGCCCACATAGAGCAGTACCAAAATCAGCCCCAGCCCAACCGAAGCCTTTCTTTCCTCCAAAGCCAGCACCATCCTCAAGCAGCCAGATCACAGTGGAGGTCAGCCTTGAATAGAAGGTAATATGATTAGGGTAAATAGGATTGGGTAAATAGAAATAGGGTTGCGGTAAAAATGAAATTACCCAGGATAGTGTTGTAGGTGTAAAAACCAAACACAAGTGAGGGGTGGACGCCGGCTGCCCCGACGGCCATCGCCCACGAGGGTAAAAATGACACGAGGATTCATACAGTTCGGGGTCCGAGAGACCGCCTACTCTGCTCGGTGAGCCAATCTGGGTTACTTCGAGAGGGAGCCCCGAGGGCTCACCAATTTGAACATGCTTCTTTATTGCTCAAGAGAGCTCCCCTCAAAATGAGGGATACATGGGGTATTTATAGGCTCATGGGCCTGTACAAATGACCAAAATACCCTTTGGGGGATAACTATACTTATGAGTACAAGTGAGGGGTACAAATTTTTCAGAGCGCATCAGACTTCTTGGACTCAGACGTGAGTCTTCCGTCAGCGGGCCTCACAAGGTGATGGACGGATTATTCTACAACAAGAGCCCCCGCCTTGGCGCATGGAGGAACGCTGCAGGGCGCCTCGAAGTTGTGCTTTTTGTGCAGAGGTTGATATTTTAGAGGAGTTCTTGGGGATTTGAGCGATGGTGCATCCGAAAATATGCTCTGAAAGCGCCACACCGTGCCTTATTGCATTATCGCCCTTGGATTCTATTGACAAGTTCTGACCATTTATTCATCTGTTTTAATTTTCTTGGACTGGCTTGCACGAAGTGGCTCTCTAGTGACCTTTTGAGTCATAACCGTATTTGGCTGCACATGAAGGCAGGTGACTTTTCAGTGGGGCTAGCTAGTCACATGTGTAAAGCACATGGAAGCCTGCCATTCCTCAATCCTCCCACTAGGAGGAGCTTCGGTAGGGTCCGCAGGGACCAGAACCGAAGCCATCTTCTTCCTTTCCTCTTCTCTCCTCCCCCTCCCGAATAAAGCAGCAGCGTAAGAGGTAGATAGTTATCACAACCAAGAGAAGAAATGGCCACGAGACGCTCCTTCACCTCCGAGTCCGTGAACGAGGGCCACCCCGACAAGCTCTGCGACCAGGTCTCCGACGCCGTGCTCGACGCCTCTAGGTCCTTGCGCCCGCCCGCCAGATCCACGCCCACTTCCGGGTCCACGGCCTCGACCTAACGAGTTCCTCGCCAAGCTCGCCGAGCTCTACCTTGCGCTTCGGTCGGGAGGACGACGCCAGGTGCTCGACGGCTTGCCCCTGGCCAACTCCTTCTCTTGGAACGTGCTCCTCCATGGGCATGTCCGCCGCGGTCATGGCGAGGCGGCGCGCCGCAGACGGGTTCATGGAGATGCGACCAAAGATCCGTGGATAATCTTGGGTCGGTCGCAGAATGCCGACCTCCGTGAATTCTCGAAAGCAGCTTCGCCATCGGGCGATTCCACGGAGGAATGAAGGATTGTAGGGCTTCTCCCAAGAGCATTGCCGCACTGCACTTTGCCGCGGCCGCCTCGCTTGAGCTTTTGCTTGCGCCCACTTCGCCACTTCTTCTTTGACACCGAGGCGGCGAGCCGTAAGCTCCCGGCGATTTCCTTCAGTCCTTGGGCGGCGGCTTCTTGGATCATGAGGACTCGAGATCTATATGACCCTTCATGGTCTTAGCCTCCCGCACCGCATTGGCCGGTTTCCATCTCCCGGAGGTGTCCACCACCAAGATGGGCTCCACCACCGGCGTTATCTCATCGGAATCTCACCACAATGATCTCCTCCAAAACACCTCGTGGACACACGGCCGCTGGGAGCTACCGCCGGCGATGGCGGCCGGACTTCGCGGGCGAGCGCCATGCATGCGGCGAGGATGAGGCGGGAAGGCACCGAACGCCGTGCCATCGCGGACGCGCTCGCGGTCGTCCTGGTGGAATAGCGCCCAGAGCGTGCTCTACCCGCGCCCGCAGGAGAAGGACTTCCAGTGGAGGATTACCTTGATCATCACCGTGGACACCGGCATGGTGTCTGGAGGCGGGAACTGCTTCGCTTCTGTCAGCGTTTTTGTGTTAGCGTGAGTCTCTGAGATGTTGCAGGGAGCCGCTTGCCAGGGCTTAGGAGGATTTTTCAGGGCACCGGGCGTCGGGCATCCGCCTGCCAGGGCATATGCGCATCTACCTGCCAAGGCGTTTGCGAATGCCTTGTTTGGATGCTGTAAAAACTGATGTGAACTTTGGATGAGACATTTCCAAGTGTCCTTAAGTATCTGTGTTTGCTTGTTGATGATGAACAATAAGCCTCGGGAGCGAGGGCACGGGCGCGTGAGGGCACGAGAGGGCATACGAGGACCTCGGGCGTGAGGGTACGTGCGAGGGTTTTGTGAAGGCCTCGGGCGCGAGGGTTTGGCGGGGCGCGAGGGTTTTGCGAAGGCCTCGGGCGCGAGGGTTTGGCGAAGGCCTCGATCGCGAGGGTTTTATAATGCCTCGCGCGAGGGTTTTGGCGGCCTCGCGCGAGGGTTTTGGCGGGCCTCGGCGCGAGGGTTTGGCGAAGGCCTCGATCGCGAGGGTTTTGTGAAGGCCTCGATCGCGAGGGTTTTGTGAAGGCCTCGAGCGTGAGGGTTTTGCGAAGGCCTCGATCGTGAGGGTTTTGCGAAGGCCTCGATCGCGAGGGCACGCGGAGCGCGCGGGCGCACGGGGCACGCGTGGTGCGAGTGCGAGGGCACGTGATGGTGCATGAGGCATGCGGGGCACGCGGTCGTACACGACGTGCATGATGTCCTTCATGTCGAATCTATCAGCAAGATGTTATATTCCATATAATCTATGCCTCTACTGGTGTTTCTTTGCCAAGCACTTATCCATTTTCGCATTGTTGTCATTGCAAGTTCTTCCCGCGGTACGCGCGAAGGCACACAAGGGCTTCGGCCGTGAGGGCACGTGCGAAAGCACGCGAGGGCTTCGGGTGTGAGGGCACGCGCGAAGGCACGTGAGGGCTTCGGGCGTGAGGGCACGCGCGAAGGCACACAAGGGCACGCGAGGGTGCACGAGGGCTTCGGGCATGAGGGCATGCGCGATGGCCCGATGTCGACGGCGAGAGCGGGCGCCCCTCGGCGGCTACATCGGTTATTATAACGTGCCCGAGGCCGGGGCCCGTGCGGAGGCGAGGTGGTAGGATTCCTCAACACTAGCCCCCCTACCCCTTGGGTGCCTGCAAGGACGCCCGAGGGGCAAAGAAGAGTGCTGAGGTCTTGTATCCTGTTGATGAATATGCTTGGCCAAAGACTTGGCCAAATTCCACTTTTGACGGAATGCGACACTCGAGACTTTGCCAAATCGACTCGACTGCAACCATGAGGCACGAGGGTCGAGGAATACGCCAAGACGGGCACCTGCGACTTAGCCAATTTTGGCCTAGTGGGCACGTGGATGCCCTAAGACTTATGCTTATTTGTGCTCTATGTCGTGTGAGTGCTCCACGCGAGAGCGGGTACCAAATTGCCGCTTCTCGTTGGCCCTTCGTGTGGGGTGGTTTTTCTTGCTCTATTCCTGAAGGCGAAGTACTGAATGCTGAGGCACCCCACTGAGGCACAACCTTTAGGGCAAGTGGTTTGTCCGAACGAAGCCTGTGCATGCAAAGTCATGGACGCGAGACTGGCCCATCGAAGCACAGCCTTCTAGACGGGCGGCGCATCAGCGCGAAGCCTTGTAGGCAAAGTCATGGACGCAGAGCCGCACTGTCGAGGCGTTGCCTTCGAGGAGGAAGGCATGTTGGAGCGAAGCCTATGTAGACAAAGTCTTGGACGCGAGGCCACCGAGCCGAGGCATAGCCTTCGAGGCGGGCGGCGCGTCGGAGCAAAGCCTATGTAGGTGAAGTCACGGATGAGAGGCCGCCGAGCCGAGGCATAGCCTTCAAGGCAGGCGGCGCGTCAAAGCGAAGCCTATATAGGTGAAGTCTTGGAAGCGAAGCCACCGAGCTAAGGCATAGCCTTCGAGGCGGGTGGCGCGTCGAAGTGAGGCTTATGTAGGTGAAATCTTAGACACGAGGCCACCGAGCCGAGGCATAGCCTTCGAGGCCGGCGGTGTGTCAAAGCGAAGCCTAAGTAGGCGAAGTCTTAGACGCGAGGCCGCCGAGCCGAGGCATAGCCTTCAAGGCCGGCGGTGCGTCGAAGCGAAGCCTAAGCAGGCGAAGTCTTAGACACGAGGCCGCCTAGCCGAGGCATAGCCTTCGAGGCCGGTGGATTGTCGAAGTGAAGCCTATGTAGGCGAAGTCTTAGACGCGAGGCCACCGAGCCGAGGCATAGCCTTCGAGGCCAGCGGTGTGTCAAAGCAAAGCCTAAGTAGGTGAAGTCTTATACGCGAGGCCGCCGAGCCGAGGCATAGCCTTCGAGGCCGGCGGTGCGTCGAAGCGAAGCCTAAGCAGGCGAAGTCCTAGACACGAGGCCGCCTAGCCGAGGCATAGCCTTCAAGGTGGGCGGTGCGTCGAAGCGAAGCCTATGTAGGCGAAGTCTTGGACGCGAGGTCGCCGAGCTGAGGCATACCCTTCGAGGCGGGCATGCGTCACAGCGAAGCCTTTGAAGGGGAAGTCTTGGACACGAGACCACCGAGCCGAGGCATAGCCTTCGAGATGGGCGGCGCGTCGCAGCGAAGCCTTTGTAGGTGAAGTCCGGGACGCGAGGCCACCGAGCCGAGGCATAGCCTTCGAGGCGGGCGGCGTGTCGGAGTGAAGCCTACGTAAGCGAAGTCGCAGGCGAGGGGTCGCTGAGCCGAGGCATAGCCTTAGAGGTGGGCGACGCGTCACAGCGAAGCCTTTGAAGGCGAAGTCTTGGACACGAGGCCACCGAGCCAAGGCATAGCCTTCGAGGCGGGCGGCACATTGAAGTGAGGCCTAAGTAGACAAAGTTTTCGACGCGAAGCTGCCGAGCTGAGACATAGCCTTCGAGACGGGCGGCGCGTCGCAGTGAAGCCTTTGTAGGCGAAGTCCGGGACGCGAGACCACCGAGCCGAGGCATAGCCTTCGAGGCAGGCGGCGCATCGGAGTGAAGCCTACGTAAGCGAAGTCGCAGGCGAGGGGCCGCCGAGCCGAGGCATAGCCTTCGAGGCGGGAAGCCTGTCGAAGTGAAGCCTAAGTAGGCGAAGTCTTGGGTGCGAGGCCGCCGAGCCGAGACATAGTCTTCGAGGCGGGCAGCGCGTCGCAGCGAAGCCTTTGTAGGCGAAGTCTAGGACACGAGGCCGCCGAGCCGAGGCATAGCCTTCGAGGCAGGCGGCGCGTCGCAGCGAAGCCTTCGTAGGCGAAGTCGTGGACGTGAGGCCGCCGAGCCAAGGCATAGCCTTCGAGGAGGGCGGTGCGTCGGAGCGAAGCCTCTATAGGCTAAGTCGTCCTCCTCTTGCTCGGCGGCTTGACGAGAGTTGTCGAAGTAGAACTCCTCAGAATCGTTGTAGTTTGAGCTAGAAACGTTGCAGGAACAGGTAGATAACACGAGCGTCTCATTGCCATGGGACAAGTAGTCCCATCACTTTAGATACTAAGATCTCTGAGGTGATAGCCTTATACGAGCATGATAGTCCTTGATCGATATTCGAGCCAGGTCGATGGTAGATGATTTGAGCTACCTATGAAACTGAGTCATGGACATATCGGAGGGGTGCCCACGAGGCTAAGTCATAGGGCACCGAATGGCTCACAGGGGTGGTAGCCCCCCAGTGGACTTGGAGGCACCCATCAGGCTAACTCATGTGTATCTCGAAGGTGTGCCAACAACACTAAGTCACAGGCACATCGGAGGAGCGTCCACGAGGCTACGTTGTGGGGCACCGAATGGCCCGCAGTGGACTTGGAGGTGCCTATGAGGCTAACTCATGGGCACCTTGGATGTGTGCCCTCAACAGTAAGTCACGGGCACACCGGTGGTGCCCACAGGGCTAAATCGTGGGCATCGAACTATGAGGGCGATGGAGCCCTTTTACCCCGTAGGTGGGTTTTTTGTGGTGATCGGGAATGCATGAGAATGGTTAACCCTTACTAAGCAATGGAGCTATGCATGCGGGAACCCAGAGGTCGTTCGGTGCGTGGCCTGGAGTCTAAGGAGGACGAGTCCTCAGCACATCCATCAACTTGGTACTGGAACAAAGTTGTCGCTCATGCCCTAGGTCTAGTAGGACACGAGACGGACGCCCAAGACACCATGGACTTTTGCTAGGGGAGACCGCGGAGGTCGTACGCCCTACGTACCACGAGGGTGGTCGCTCATGCCCTAGGGCCAGTAGGACACGAACCGTCATGGTGGAGGTGACGGACGCCCAAGCCACCATGGACTTTTGTTAGGGGAGACCGCGGAGGTCGTACGCCCTACGCACCACGAGGGTGGTCGCCATGCCCTAGGGCCAGAGACCTTTAACCGCCATGGTGGAGGCGACGGACGCCCAAGCCACCATGGACTTTTGTTAGGGGAGACCGCGGAGGTCGTACGCCCTACGCACCACGAGGGTGGTCGCTCATGCCCTAGGGCCAGTAGGACATAAGCCGCCATGGTGGAGGCGACGGACGCCCAAGCCACCATGGACTTTTGTTAGGGGAGACCGCGGAGGTCGTACGCCCTACGCACCACGAGGGTGGTCGTTCATGCCCTAGGGCCAGTAGGACACGAGTTGCCATGGTGGAGGCGACGGACGCCCAAGACACCATGGACTTTTGTTAGGGGAGACCGCAGAGGTCGAGCTGCCATGGTGGAGGCGACGGACGCCCAAGACACCATGAACTTTTGTTAGGGAGATCATGGAGGTCGTGACGCCTCACAAGCACCACGAGCGTGAAATCTCTTAGAGGGAAAGTGTCTTGAGAGCCCATACGAGATTTATATGTCAGGACTGTCCCCTAACAGTAGCGCGTTAGGGGGCAGCCCTCGTAGCAAGCCTTCATTGCTCGTGCCGCATAGACGTCATGCGTCCCGGGGGTGATGGTTGGCCTCATAATCCTTAGCCTTCTGGCTGCGAGGGTGCCTTGAAGTGCTTGCCCTTGGCTGGGCCTCGCATCGACTCGCACAAGGGAGGAGGACGCGCATGGGAGCCCTAGGGCATGTAGGACGTTGCCATCCCGAGGTAGATGGCCCTGATCTCCGACGAGGGTGCTTGGCTGGGGCTCCTTCAAAGAGCGGATGGGTCGTCCACGAGATCAATGCCCTTCGGAGCCGGAGGAGGTTTCGTGGACGTAGAGTATTTTTTTGGTAGGAGACATAGCCTTTCATCGATTAGCTACGTCCCCACGGTCGGCGCCAATGTTGTAGGTTTAAAAACCAAACACAAGTGAGGGGGTGGACGTCGGTCGTCTGACGGGCCATCGTCCACGAGGGTAAAAAAAATGACACGAGGATTTATACAGGTTCGAGGGTCCGAGAGGACCGCCCTACTCTTGTCGGTGAGCCAACGGGGGGTTATCTCCGGAGAGGGAGCCCCCGAGGGCTCACCAATTTGAACATGCTTCTTTATTGCTCAAGAGAGCTCCCCTCAAAATGAGGGATACATGGGGTATTTATAGGCTCATGGGCCTGTACAAATGACCAAAATACCCTTTGGGGGATAACTATACTTATGAGTACAAGTGAGGGGTACAACAGTCTTTCAGGAGCGTTACTGTACTTCTTGGACCTGCATGTGAGTCTTCTGTCAGGCGGGCCCCGTCAGTGTGATGGACGGATTATTCTTATCAACCAGGCCTTAAGCCTAAAGTTCTCAACCACAGCCAAAGGATAAGATCACCCACAGCCCAAGCCCTTTCCCCCATTCCCAGTTCACAGCCGTAGAGAGGGAGACAAGAGCATGGTAAAAATGATCAGGAGCATGGTAAAGAGGGCAGCCCACACAGAAAGGACATAACCCAGAGCACATGCAATAGATATGCCAGAGCACAAGTTAGGGATAAGCCAGCCCCCCCCCCCTCAAGAGATAAGTCAGCCCCCTAGAGCAAGAGATAAGTCAGCACAACAGGGAGGGGATAAGCCAGCCACACAGGCACAAGATAACCAGACGAAGGCACCCCCCAGCATACATCCCCCACAAGCATCCATTCCCCTTGAGCATCCATCTCCCATAAGACAGCAAACAAACCACCACACTTCACAGCCGAAAGAGGGGGAGAGCAAAGCCAGGAGCTCCTCAAGCAATACCACATCCTCAAGATCGCCACCACCACTCTCCCAAGCCTAAGACAGAACAGAAGAGATCAAGAGGAGGAAGGAGCCAGACTCAGAGGAGGAAGACCACACCCCACCACCAAGATCATCTTCTCGAACACCGTCGGCCACCCTTGACAACCATCGACCCCAAAACCAACTACATCCCCACCCTTCAGACCCCTCAGGTAAATCTTTTCATCACAGAGCAAGGGGAGAGTCTAGGTAAGAGAGCAAGGGGGGGGGAAGATACCTTAGTGAAATCTGGCATCGTAGGCAGTAGCCACCTCCATCTCCAGTCGCTCACCATGGCATTCATGCATAAAAATCAGCTAACATCAGGATCCAACCATAATACTAAAATCAATTTATCGAAGATCAAAAGAGAGGTTAGAGAGGGGTTAGGCGGCGGTCGTAGGCCAAGCCGCAAGGGGGGGAGCAGAGGCGAGCCGAGGCAGCGCTGGCCTTCGGCCGTGTCGAGGGGAGGAGCAGCACGAGGGCGAGTCAAGGCGGCGGAGCGAGCAGGTTGCGCCGAGGCGCCAGCATGGCTTAGAGGAGGCTGTGCCGGCCGAGGTGCCATGCGAGGAGAGAGGCGGGGGCCCGAGGGACCGAGGGCAGGCGGCACCAGGTTAGGGCTGAGGAAGGCGCCTGGAGGAGGAGCCAGGTAGGCGGCAGCGTAGGGGAACCAGGGAGAGGCGGCGCTATGAGCAGGCGGCACTAGAAGCCAAGTCGGCCGAGGGGGGGAAGCCATGTGTGGCGGCGGCAGCACCAAGAAGGAAGGGGGAGGAGCTGAAGTAGGAAATGGGATTAGAGGGGAGGATGAAACAAAGATAGGGCCTGGTGGGGAGGAGATCGGCCGGGTAGGGTTAGGGTGAAAAGAAAGAAATAGGAAAGGGAAATGAGAAAACGAAGGTACATGAAGGAAGAAAAAAAAAAGAAATAGGAAATTTTGTCGAAATTGTTGTAAATTTCAAATTAAGTAGAAGAATTGAGTTAGTAAATATAAATGCGATCTTTCGTTTGAATCACTAGTAAGTTAGATTATTTAATCCGCGTTAGAGTATTTGGCAGTAAATCGACCGGTAAGAATTAAAGGCGAAAAATGTGTATAAATTAAATTGAAACTTCATATTTGAGTTAGTCGCCAATAGATTTTTCAAATTAAGTAAATAATTAATTTGAGCGTTAGAAATAATTTATTCATATAGATTCATTTATTTAGCACTGGCATAAAATCAAGTTAATCGTTTAATTGCCCAAATAAAATTTGGTAGACTTAATTTTGCGCAAATAAAATTCGTGAGATTTGCTAATTTTCGGTTATGTGTAGTTTTTATCGTCTCTCATTAGATCGTGTAGGTCAACCATCCTAACCCTAGAACCGATAAATTGTAGAATGACCGCGCTGGGAGAGTGCTAACTTAATGAGGGTTTGAAAAGTGTTATTAAAATAAAATCCGCTAACAACAAGAATCATTCGACTAGTATGCACATAGTCGCACATATTATTGATAAATATGTAATTATGTATTTATTATTTCAAGACCGTCAGATATATTGCAATGGTGAATCAACAGAGAAGCTATATCGATTTCGCTTGTACGACGATATTTCCTATAGCCCAAGCAAGCTACTCCCTTGTTCATTAACATAGCTATATTAAATGTAAACCGTATATTGCTCTATCTTATATGTATTGCATCAAAACTATTTCTCAAAAATCAAATCGAATAAATGAGATGAAGATGGGAAAGATAAGAAAGATGAAAATGAGATGAAGATAAGAAATGAGAGAGAAAAGAGATGAGAACTACTAGGTTGGTAAAAGGGTGCCCGGGCCGGGGAACACGGCGGTGATAATAATGATGAGGAAGAGGTGGGACCCCTTTACCTATAGCTAAAATATAAGGACCAACAAAACTCTTACTCGGTCAGAGGCCGTATTTTAAGTGCCAACCATTTTCCAGTTTCGTCGGGCAGAAAATGCTAACTCTTTACATAATTATGTTCTCCACAACGGGTATAATAGTGGCAAGGTGGAGTGTTGGGTATTGGGCCGATCCGACCCAACCAGCATTACCGGAAATTCGGTGGATAACGGAGGTCACGTCTCTAGACACCGACGGAAAGTAATGGGTGGAGACTTAATCACGTAAATGGAAAATGTTATGTATTCTGAACTCGAACCCGCATCTAAGGAAATGCTAGGGACCTGGCTCATTTAGGGTTCAGAATTACTATGGGTAAAGTGGTACAAGCCTGCGTAGTGCTATAACAAATCATGAATTCATGCCAGTGTCTTGGATTGGAGTCTACGGGAACCGCCAGGGGTCTTTCTTCTCTCCGAGTAATCAAGTAGTCTTTTCAGAATTAAAATTTGTCATGTAATGTTTTAATAAGTTATTTTCAGAAACAGAGATGATCTAGAAAGTGAAGTAAAGAACAGAAATGAGTCATAAAGTGCATTTTAGCTGTTAATGCTTGCTGAGTACACTATAGTACTCACTCTTGCTATCTCTCCCCTTGCTTAGATCCTAATCGATCGAGTTATCCCGAGGGGATGAGGAATTCACAGTACCTAAAAAGGCCGCATGTGATGAGGGCATTGGGTATGAGAAGCAGGGCGAGATGATCGTCCCTTTTGACTCGTGGGACAAGGAGACTACTGAAGGAACCTAGTAGGAAATAGCGGGAAGTGTTTTCCCTCTTGTAATTAAATTATTGTATTTAGAACCTTAGACTTGTGTGGCAACCGCTGTAGTAAAGAGCGCTTTATTTTATTGTTCTATCGTTATCTCGATAAATGGCTTACTATTCGTTGGAGCAAAGTTCTCTCGGGCAAACGAATAGTAATCTGTATGCCTAAGTGTGATTACCCTTGGGGTAATGACACGGGGCGTCGCACAAACTCGACAAAGAATTCGGGCGATGGCGAAACCATCACCGAGGGACACAAGATGCGACGCATCATCATGGCGGCATGTATAGGCAACGAACCAACTCTTCTCCTCAGATTGGATTGGAATATTGGACTGGATTGGATCAGCTCGGGTTGCACCCGCACGTGCGGCAGTGCAGAGCGGCATTGAAGAATAGTGGTTATGCTACACAGCAGCCAAGGGGATCGGCGGCGGGGAAGAAGAATTTTGGGGAAGCAAATTACGAACGCTTGTTGTATTGTATCTGTAGATCTGGGCCATCTGGTCAAAATTTTAAAGATTATATTAATTATCGAAATATCAGTACTATTGACGAGGATATCATAATCCTCAATTAATTAAACTATTTATCTGTAATATTCGTTATAGATAATATTATCTTTACACAACCTTCAGAGGTACCCCTCATCATCAATACTGAGGAAGATTATAATTACCTAGTGATTGTAAGCTATTCTACGACCACCCTATATAATCGTAAGTCATCCTTCTACCATCTTGTGGTCGTAAGATCTTCTACGACCACCTAATGATTGCAAGTTCTACTACGATGACCTTATGGTCGTAAGCTTTACTACGATCGAGTCAATCACTACCACCCTATGGTTGATAAGGATCATAGACATATGGACCCAATCGACTAGGGACCTTATACACGATGTTTAATTACATGCAGTAGTTAATATGTGTCGTTATTCTCCGGTATAACTGCACGTATTAATCTATCTCTGCCATAACCGCAAGGCGAACATGGGGCGTGGTCTCTTTGACAATAACTACCATCAACGTGCGCTATTCTTTAATCATTGAGGCGTCTTCTGGCAGAGACAACTGCCACCCCTCAGACGCTATATAAGGGATAATGCCGGTGGACAGAGACAAGAAGCGACACAACCAATAAAATAGACAGAAGTCATTAGTTCTAGCCTTCGGTGACTTCTCTCTTGTTGTAAGCACAATCAATACAAGAACACAGGACTAGGGTTGATATTCTCCCAGGAGAAGGTCCGAACCTGTCTAAATCTCTGTCTCATTCCTGTGTAATCTGGATCAAGGAACCCCCTTAGCATTCATTTCATAAGTTCGATATTAAAACATCGATAGTTGGCGTCGTCCATGGGTAAGTCTCCTTTGTTCTTTCGGCAAACTTTATTTGTTCCCACTCTGATGCTACCATGGAAGGGGAGTGGAATGAGGAGAATTGGTTTGATCTCGTAGACTACGCAGGACTCGACATGGATGCCTGCTATGACTACGAGCCAAGCATGGTTTTGTCCGATGATAATGCCGGTTCTAGGGATCTTTCACCAGCCCCCGGAAATCGCGCACCGGACAAGGTTGAGGAGGGAACCTTTTCCCCCACAACTGTACGCCCACATGAGGAGCCAGAATCCTTATAGGGCAAGGGTCCAAGCGACCATGATCAGAACTGATCCACGACAAGAGTTGAACGAGCGAGGATTCCTCCTCGAAACATTTGAGTCCGTCTGAGGCTATCCAATCTGACGTGTCAAGTCCTGGAATCTATGGTTCCAGGGTTCAACCATCACCTACTAACTGTCACCCTTCGGTTACCCCTACCAGGAGTATGGTCGAACGCGCTCCATTGAGGCATGCTCCAGCCAACTCAGATGTTGATGATCCTGACACCATCCGGCGAAGGAGGATTGCAGCCCAGAATACACTACCTGGGCGCATCAACTACCAGTCAGAAACCGCTAGAGAGCTTCAGTAGATCAAAGATTTGATCGAAAAACCCAACTCTAGAGCTTGGCCAAGTACCAGGTTTCGATCTCTTCTCTCAAGAGATCGCACAAAGGCTCCGGGTTACCATGATCAAAATCGAGCGCAACCGACAACACCGTCCCGAGAGTCACATCGGGACCACAACCTCTCTGCTATTTCATTCTTCATCTAGTCACCTTCTCTTCTATTTCATTCTTTTAAAGTAGTTTTTCTGATTTGAGGTACTGTTAACTAAAACCTCTTGCTAAAACAAATACTCATTTGTTAAGCAATTTTTTGAGTTGATCTTAATAGCTTAATCACAACACTTAGCACTGATCTTTCTTACAGACCAGTGAGAGAGGGGCTTGTACACAATTCATAGAGAGCTAAACGGGAGCTGGACAGAGGACCAAGGACAGGCGGCGGCGATGTGGGCAGCGCCGGAAGAGGAGGTGACGCCGGCAGCCGTGGATGTGCAAAATGGAACGGGCCGATGAGGGCGGTCCCAATGAGGGTGGTGGCGCTGCTCAAGGCGGTCAGTGGCGGTCGGGAGGTGGCTCGCGGTGGCCAGCCGTAGGGTCGAAACGGTGCGGCGGCGTCAGAGAGGGAGAGGAGGGAGACTAGGGGGAGCATGGGCACTAGTGGAGCTTAGTGAACTCACCGGTGTAGTGGGGGGGGGGGAGCCGACGTGGCCAGAGGTGGGCTGGCGGCCTGAAAATGCTCGCGGAGGGAGGAATCGGAGAGGGGTTCGCCGGAGGAGAAGTGGCAACGAGAATGGCGGTTGTGGTCGGAATCGGATAGGACGGCGATTGCGAGGGTGTTCTAGTGGCAGTAGCTTCAAATTGACCGAGGGGAATGCCTCCTTGGGGTGTAGGGCGCGTTATGACGCGGTCGGGGGCGGCTGGAGTTTGCTGGAGCGACCGGATTGCTTGGAGACGGCGCGGCGGAGCCAAAAATGGCATTCGGGTTCGAGCTCAAGTGGAGCTTGGAGAAGGAGGGTAATGGAGATGGGAGGTAGGGGAAGTGAAGAAGGCGTCTCGGCGCACTTGGTGCTCCGTTAAATAGGCGCAATGGGGCGTAGAGCCCTGCCAGGCACTATCGGGCATATGGGCGTATGAGCGCCGGGTGATCAAGGCATGGGCAACGCCGACGCGACAGTAAGCGGCATGGAGCCGCATGGGCTAGGGAAAACCACGCGTAAGTGAAATCAGGGCGGTAAGTCAAGGCCGCACAAGCGCCGCGCCACGTGGCTATGGCAGTGAGCAGAGCTGGCAATGGCGCATGGTGCGTGGAGGAAGATGACAGCCCACGGGGCCCATCGGTTGATGAGAGGAATTTTTTTTATTAATTAACCTTTTTTTGAATTTTATTTTAAAGTTAACCCCCGGCGCACTTTATTTCCACTCGATTTTTGGTCACGCCACCACCCGTGACGTGACAAAATAACACCGCCACGCCAAATTATTTCTAGTCAACTTTGTCACGCCCGAAGTGGCGTGATGAAGATTGGTCACGCCACAACCAGTGGCGTGACAAAAAGTGCTATTTTAAGGACTTATCCTAGCACGTGACAGTGTTATTTTGTCACGCCACCACCTGTGGCATGACCAAAGGGGTCAGAATTAGAAATAAAGTGCGTCGGGGGTTAACTTTAAAATAAAATTCAAAAAAAGGTTAATTAATAAAAAAAAGTTCTTGATGAGAGAGGGAAAATAAAGAGTGTTCTAAAATTTCAGGAAAATGGCTGAGGGTTAAGATAATTTTTAGACATGGAATTATAAGTCCAAAAATTATGAAAATTTAGGGGAAGGTTCCTGACATAGTGTGGATTTTTACGTAATTGTTTTAGAAGTTTATGTTCTCTGTATATGTTTCAAAAATTCTTTTAAACATCTCTTTGTATGCACTTTTATTATTTGATGTGGAGGAATTTGTAAAACATGTTTTAATTAATCCCCTATTTTATTAAAGGTACAAATATGTTAAGTTTAGATTTTTAATTATCACCTTTTGTTTTAACTTGTTTTTAACTACCCCTTGGTTTTGCATTTCATAATTCGATGCTTTAGGTTTAGAAATCAAATAAACCTCGAATGAAAATCTAGATAAATGAAATGACCATAAGGTGCATCAAAAGTTTTAAAAAGTTCATATTTTTACCTATTTGAAAACAATCCCAATTTTTTGGATGTTACAATGGAGAAGTATGATGGGTCCTAGAATCCTATTGAGTGCCTGCAAATCTACACAACTGTAGTCCGCGCCATTGGAGGGGACGAGCAAGTTATGACAAATTACTTGCCGACCATACTCGAGGGCTCTGCTCGATCATGATTATTAAACCAACCAGCAGAGTCAATCTACACGTGGCAGCATTTGTGTGATCTACTACTGGCAAACTTCCAGGGCATCTACAAGCGTCCTGGAAAAGAGGACAATCTACATCGAATGCGGCAACATTCTCACGAGACTTTGCGTCAGTTTATAAGACACTTCAGTCAGGTTCAAAATTGAATTCCTGAAGTCTTTGATTCTTATGTTATTAGAGCATTGAAATAGGGAGTCTGGGACTAGAGAGTCACAGAAGACATTGCTCTCAACCCTCCGGATACCGTTGCTGAGCACTTCGAGATGGCAGACTGCTTTTGAAGCAGTCGAGTGAAATCGCACTATCGATCATGATGACAAAGGTACTCGAGGAGCAAGTGAAGGTAGCAAAGAGAAGGACAAGGCATCCAAGAAGTCCAAAAACAAAAATTCACAAACCAAGAGCTCGAAGGAGGTCTTAGCCATAAGTACAAGGAGCCCCGAAGCTCCAAACAGTATTCTCATCGGGGCAAAGGCAAACGCCCTAGACGAAAAACTGATAAACCAAGGTGGTGTCCTTTCCATAAAAAGGAAGGCCACGACCTCCGCAACTACCGGGATTTCCAACGAAAACTCGACGACTATTACTTTAGCAAAAGACCACTTCCTTCCCTCAAATAACTAGAGCAGACAAGTGACCGAAAGCAGTCAGAAGACGACGAGAAGATGTCGTACCAAGACCCCAAGCACACCATCAATCACATCTACGGGGGGTCGTCGGCATATGAGTCAAAATGACAACTCAAAGCGATCGAGCGCGAGGTAAACTCTATCAACCCTCTTCTTATCAATAAGTTAACAAAGTGGTTGGAGGTTACCATCTTTTTCGATAAGGGTGATTGCTCGATACCATCTACTCGACCTGGTTGTTTTCCGATCGTGGTCGAGCCCACCATCAATAACTGCTGAGTTAATCGGGTGTTAGTTGATGGGGTAAGTTCATAGAATATACTCTTTTACGAGTGCCTTGGATGAAATGCAAGCTCACCGAACGAAAATAAGGCATGTCGATGCTCCTTTCATGGGATCGTACTAGGGTCTTCGGCCACCCCCATTGGCCAAGTTTCCCTTCCTGTTCCGTTTGGGTCACCAAACAATTCCAGGACGAAGAAAATCTCTTTTGACATGGTCGACTTTGATAAGGCATATAATGTCATTCTTGGCCAACTAACTCTGGCACGGTTCCTAATGGCTGGTCATTACAATTACCATTGTCTAAAGATGCGATCAGGTCCCAAAGGAGTCATCACAGTACACTGCGATAAAAAGATTGCGCTAATGTGCGACCGCAAGTCCCTCAAGATGGTTGGCCAAATACCAACTCGAGAAGCAAACAATGTGCAACATCCGGCAAAGCACTCGAAGCCAAAAGTTGCACCGAAGCTGAATGACCAAGTCAAAGAGGTTCTCCTGAATCAAGCAGAACCCTCCAAGATCGCTTGCATTGGAGTCGCCCTCGACTCTGCGTAGGAAGACGCCCCCGTCACTTTCCTCTGAGCAAACGCAGATGTCTTCTCGTGGCAAGCATCTGACATGCCCGGAGTCCCTAGAAAAGTGATCGAGCACGGGCTAGCTCAACGGCCTGACAAAAAGCCGGTAAAACAAAAATTATGGCAACTTGCACCTGATTGGTGATAAACCATCCGATCGGAATTGGACAAGCTACTAAAGGTAGGCTTTATAAGAGAAGTTGATCACCTAGAGTGTTTAGCAAACTCTGTAATGGTTAGGAAATCTAACGGTAAGTGGATAATGTGTGTAGATTCCACTGACTTGAAAAATGCTTGTCCAAAGATGACTTTCCACTTCCTCGTATCGATTAGTTAGTTGATTCTACTACTGGTTGTGAAATTTTAAGTTTCCTAGATGCTTATTCTAGTTATCATTAGATAAGGATGTGTTTGAATGATGAAGAAAAGACTGCATTTATTACTCCATTTGAAATATTTTACTGTGTCAAAATGTCATTTGGTCTAAAAAAATACTGGTGCTTCCTTCCAATGCTTGATGCAAAAGACATTTTTCCTTCAACTAGGCCGAAACTTGGAAGCCTATGTTGATGACCTGGCCATAAAAAGCATCCATCATCTTAATCATGTTTCCAACCTGCAAAAAAACATTCGACAATCTCAGGAAACACCAGTTGAAACTCAATCCTTACAGGGTGTGTTCGGAGCCTCTTCAGACAAATTGCTTGGATTCCTTGTCTCTGCTCAAAGAATCGAAGCAAATCATGAACAGATAAAGGCCATTGAACAAATGCGTCCTCCGACCATAAAGAAAGAAGTCCAAAAACTCACATGATTCACGGCAAATTCAAGTCATTTCATCGCACATCTGGGAGAAAAATGACTTCCTTTCTTTAAACTTCTTAGGAAACATGAGTGTTTCGAGTGGTCAGAAGAGGCAAACAAAGCTTTTGAGGATGTCTAGAGATACCTTACGAGTGCTCCTGTTTTGGTTTCTCCTAAACCAAACGAAACACTCTTGTTATATCTAGCTGCTACACCACAAGCAGTGAGTGCAGTACTAGTCGCTGAACATGAAAACATTCAACGACCAGGAACCGCAATAGTGCCCTGATAAACTGTGCAAATCTAGGCTCTTTCTTCCCTCCTACAAACATGAATAGTTCACTTCGAAATGTTACGTCTTGCAAAGATACGACGGAAGGGTGATGCAACTGTTCAACTCGATAAGCTTGATGGATAAGAACAAAATAGATCCTCGACAGGGTGACGATTGCCCATCACAAACCAACAATGAGAAAGGAATGAGGGCAATTACAAAAGGGAGGTTCAAGAGTGAATGATGTTACGATCAAGGATATTAGCAGAAGTGCAATACTCTAGAACAAATAGATGAAGAGGTTGTATGTTCGAAGTGATTTCAATAGGATTTGATGCTAAGATCATAGTCTTCAAGTTCCACCTGGCAGCATCAGGAGGTGGAGTAGCTGACAGACAGTTCATACAGTGTGCGTAGAATCAAACGAGGCCACAACCGACTAAGAATAAAGTATAACAAGATGTGAGGAGATAGAATATAAAGGTGATACAATTCGAGATAGTGGAATATGTGGAATCGGTAAAATGAAATAAATTGTTAATGGTATCTCTAGTCAGTGTGTCGAGGCGCCGGTGATTTTCAGCAAGCAAAGAAATACAGACGAGAACTGCCATCTACTACCAACTGGAGTTGGCGAAAGAAGTGATGAGGGAGGCACAAAGATCCTACAAAGGAATCAGAGATAAATAGGGTAATGAAGTGAGATAGTGTAAATCGAACTAAATGGCTAATGAAACTGGTTGTACTTCATTAAGAAGGACTCTCTCACAGCAGGGGGAGTAAACTGTAATGTTTGAGTTGTAAAGAAAACTCTTCGAGGAAAACCTTCCAATGAGGATCCTTGATATTTGCACAATAGTTTTGGTCCTTCTAGTGTTGTCTTTGTATTGATGCCCCAAATGAGATATGCAATACCCCAAGAGTTAAAGAGGTCTTAGGTAAGAAGCATGATTCAATATAGTTACGATGATCAAGGAATTAATGAGAGGATACAGATCCTTGCCTTCAAGGGCACCGCAAATAATTAAAGGTAAGGGCTTAATAATACGGTAAGTGAAAATGTGATAACAGAGAATACATATTAACATGGAAATGAAGTAGACATAAGAGTAACTGTGGTAAATGGGAATTTAAGGAATTTATATTGAAGCTATAAAGAGAATAATTTGGATATGAGTTCAAGGAATCAATAGTAATGGCAGTGTTACGAAAATTGGTATGTAACAGGAACTCGGTAATAGTCAGCATAAGTAAGGCAAGGCATGATCATGAGTGCACCCGAAACCCGTGTATGTGTCGTAAGAATTTGGAAAAAAATATCTTTTCCTAAGGAACTACAGTCATGCTCTGATACCAATTGTAGCACCCCGCATGTTAGCAAATGCGGTACTACATGGAATGCCATTGCAAAACGGGACAGAAAAAAATAGTAAATAAAATAGCTTGGCCAAGACTTCAAAGAATAAATATAAAAAAAGGTCGCATTAATTTGAAAGACAACGGAAGAGCGAATAACATGGAATTTGTTTGAAAATGTATAAAACAACACGGTGCTAAAAAAACAATGCTCCCATGACCTGATGCCACATGCAACAACTATACTGACCTGTCTCCTGGAACAAAAAGCAAAGCAAGGGTGAGATATAAAATATCTCAGCAAGTCACACCCAACAGTAAAAGCAACATTTGAAATAAGATAAATCAAGGGTTCCAGGTAGCCACGAGGTAATTGTGGTCTACAGACATGATAATCAAAGGCAATGATGTAATACAAGAAATAATCATGTGATAAGGGTAATTTACACGATAATGGTATATCATGGAATAATGGTAAACTTGTAAATGTAAAGTGTGGTACCAACCTGTAAAAATGTCATATATTTTGAACACGTAAGCGGTGGCCATCATGTATTCCCACAAGCATGAAATCCCAACAATGAGAATGTATGGCCTTACCCATACGTTATTGGGCGGAATGTGGTATGTACGCATATGTGACAGGACAATCCAAAGGAAAATAGGAATTTTAAAGAGTAATACAAATCTGGCAATTTAAGAAACATCACATAGTAAGTGATACGAAAAAGGCTGGCACCCGCCAGCCTGTATCCCCTACAACTAGGTGTTATTCAACCAAACAACGAAAATGTACGACACACGTACGCTGTTGGGTGGACCTGTAGAAGTTGTTATTTCCTATGTAGGTGAGGAATAAAAAAAGCAATGGAATAATAATAAATGTGGAATAGCGATTTGATGATAGTCCAATAAGACAGGATAATAATAAATTGGTAATTTTACATTAACAAATCTATAAGAATAATGATGGAAAGGAAACACAATATCTGATATATGAGAATTGACAAAGAAATGGTACGAAGGTAATCATGGCAATTTGGTATTATGGGTTCATTAACGGAGTGATATAGTGATGCAATAAGATATGGTAAAAGTAAATTAATATTAGAAAGTGATATACGAAACATTTAGCACTAATCCAGATATATTTGGTACACTACCCAATAGTGTACTCCGAGCACATTTCTTCTATGGAATTAATCATTAACCAGATATATGAATTCGAAATACCCCCACATTAATTATCAATCCAAAGATTAAGTGGTGATCCACTAACATCATGCTTATTAACATCTCTAGTTATCCATTCATATTATCATGACATCAATAAATTATTGACATGGTGTACTAATTGTGACACTAAGTGGGGTATGATCACCTATAGTGGATAATGGTAGGTTGATAACTTAGTATAGGTTAATGTTAACAATTAACATAAATTCACGACATGGAACAGATAATGAATAGAAAGGTGGAATGTAAGATGAAACTAAGGAACGGGAGATCGGATGGTGTGGAGTGCTATTGTGGAGGAGACTTGCTTATTAAATTTTTGGTGGATCAGTCAAGACAGTGGTGTAATGCACTTCACAAAAGCAAAGAAGATGCACACACTACAAGCGGTGGGCGGTGCTGCACATGCTTTGCAAGAGCATCACGTAGATGCAAGACACGACATCAATGTACACATGGGAACGACGTGTGCATGCAACCCTGCATATTGAGGTCGTGTCTTCTAAGCATGCATGGACTCCCAACGAGAGCACAAGCACTAGCATGAGGCAATTATTTTCTTGGCCCCAATATTTGGGCAGATCGATGTGGTCCACGGCCAGAAAGAGCAGCCACCAGGAGAGTGGCGTGCTCCATGGAGAAGGGTGATGATCCATGGCGGCGCACAGCCACACCCACACCTGATGGATGAGAGCGACGATAGTGAGGCGATGGTGTCACGAGCACTGGCCCAAGTAGCGGCGTCCACGCCTTGGGCAATGGCAGCGACACACACTGGCTAGGCGTCTTGAGGGATGGCAGAGAAGATCGGGAAAGCATCGCCCAAGCCCTATCAAGGTGGAGCGACTCGGCGATGACGACACGCGACAAGGCAGTGCGCTAGGCGATGAGGGCAACAATGAGGGACAAAGAAATACCGCTTATGAACGTGGTGGCGGTGCCGGACGGAGGGTGGCGCGCTCTGGACAAAGCGATGTGGCAGCCACAACGACAATACGGTGGCAGCCGTATGGCAACAGCACAGGAACGGGCAGCCCTAGGCCTTCTGCTCCTCTTGTAGCAATAGTACTGAGCCTAGTTCGATGATATTTGGAGCTAATGGATGATTAGGTGGGAAGATGATTACAGAGGGAATTCAACAAAGATAATTAATAAATACCAGTTACTATTGTTTGATGTTTGCATATTTTAGGGTGTTACAAAGTGGTCAAAAACTACTCGTTACAGTGACTTACCATCCTCTGCCTGCTCGCAGAGTTCAGCCTTCTGCTTCCTCAGAAATAAGAGTTACCTGTGGTATTCACCAACTGTGGCAATTTGTTCAGGAGCTTTCTTAAAAGAAAAATATGCAATGAGGAAAAGCAAAATAGAGAAAAAAAAACCCAAATATAAAAATGTTTGGTATCGAATACTTACATCCATTGATGATCGAGCAAAGTTTGTGTATACAACCTTTGGGTCCTCAAGTTGATCGAGTTCCTTGGCCTTTTCCCACCAATTTTCTTGGAGACGCTCATCGTCAAAGATGAACCCTCTTCTAGGAATGTCCTTGGGGGTGGGGGCCTCGGTCGTAGGACCTAAACGACGAGGTCCCAATAGCTAAAACTCCAAAAAATTCTGGAAAGAAGGGGAGATCTTCTTCTTCTTCTTCATGGTCGTTGCGAGAAGGAGAAACTCCACCTTGAGGCCTCGAGGGGATGTCTTCAACGACCTCATTTCCACCATGGTGGTCAGAACTCTCCGCGACCACCAGATCAGCCACCCTTGACGATTGTAATGACAAGTCTCCTGTCCAGACATTGATGTCCTCGACAGCTGACTCGATCATCATCATAGCTTCGTATTCTATCACCTTTGCCTTTGCCTCCATGACCTCTCGTGGTTCGACCACCTCGGTGGGCATGGCTGACTCGATGGCGAGCACCTCTTCTCCTGCTGCCTCAGGAGTGATGGTCGAAGGCTCGACCGCCTCTACTTCTATCTCTACATCCGAAGGGGAGATTAGAACTCCCATGGTCGTAGCCATGACAATGGCGGACTTCTCCACGGAGATTTCCCTAGGGGCTAAAGAGGCAGGACTGAAACAACAAAACAGATGTTAACACATCAAATTGTGAAATAAAAGAGTAATTACGATCACTTATTCTTTAAATTTTACATACCTAGGCTTCCTGGACACGATCTTGAAGCCCGAAGAAATCTTCCTAAGAGAAGACTTGGTCTTCTTATCCTCCTTTTCTGTCACTCTCGTCAGCTCTGTGATCTCATCATCTGGAAGGATCCCCGCATCGCTGGTCTGGGCGACCACGTCCCGTATGATCTCAACTGGTCGTACATCATGAGGAGTGGTCGAAGCGTCTTGTGCGACCTCCTCTTCTTGGTGGTCGGAGATGACTTCGACCATCTGGAGGTTGTCATTTCTTTCTACCATAGGCTCTGCTGGACCGGCAGTAGCCTTCACAAAAGAAATGTAATTGTTCCAGTTTTCCTTTTCGATTCGCTTGATAAGAGCAGAAGAAGGGGAAACTGAGAATGTCTTATCATCGTAATAGAAGGGTACCTTGGCCTTAAGCACCTTATGTTTAAGGTCAACGACCACCTCCTGTGTCACGACCCGACCCAGGGCACACCCGGGAGGTCCCTCAGGACCTCTTGGGAGGTCCGGACCTTTGGATCCAAACGAAGGGGAGACCTGGATCATTAGATCCCAGACGAAAGGAGGTCTGGACAGAGAGGTTTCTAAGGGAGAGGGATCCAACGGAGGAGATCCACGGAAAGTGGTCCAAAGGAGGTCTGGGCGGTCAGGATGAACCCGGGGAGGTCCTGACTGCCAGGGTGAAGGACCAAGGAGGTCCTTAGGAACACACGAAAAGTTTAGGTGGACACAGGAGGTCTATGCGAACAAGAGGGAAGTTCAAGTGGACACAGAGAGGTCCAAATCCTAAAGGAGTTTCCCAGCAAGGGAGGGAGTCTAGACATAAAAGAAATGTCCAGGTAGCAAGAAGGTCTAAACCTTGAAGAGATTCAAACCAACAAAAAGGTGGTCCAGATACACGGTTAGTCTAGACACACAAGAGGTCTGGACTCGCAAGAGGGTTCCGGACACAAGAGGTTCTGGGCATAATGGAATGCCCAATCCAGAGAGAGGTCCAGAAGGGGAGCTCAATCCAAAAATTTAGATTTCAGAGATCAAAGATATTTGAAACACAAACCTGAGCTTAGGACTTCTCCGGGGTACTTGTGACCCAAAGGAGAGGTCAAAAACCGAAAAGGAACTAGAGAGGAGGTCTAGACCTAAGGGGGTCCAAACCAAGGAGATTTGAGCCAACAAAGATGTGGTCTGAAATAAAGGAATCCGAACACAATGCGAGGGGAGATCTGACAAGGACAAACAAGAGGGAGGTGGAAAGAAAAGGGCTGAGCTTACGAGAAGGGCAGAACTTACAGAGAAAGGAAGGGATAGCTCCAGAGAGCTCAAGTAAGACCAAAAGAACCAAACTAAAGGGTTAGTTGAAGTTCGGTTTAATCAGTTTAAACACCCAAATTCTGAAAATCTCAAGTTAAGCTTTGAATTCTCATAAAAAAATGGTTCTTTTTATTTTCAAAATTTTTCAAAAAGGCTCTGAAAATCAGGGTGTTACAAACCTACCCCCCTTAAGGGAATCTCGACCCTGAGATTCGGAGAAGCTAGAAAGAAGAGGCGGCAAGAAGGGTCTCGATCGAGTTGTCGCTGATGGTTGAATTCCTTGCTCATTGCTTTTTGGACATTTGTCATGTAATGCCCCATCTCCTTGCAGTAGAAGCACGTGACATAAGTGGCACGAGGTGGCTTCATGCGGGGCTGACCTTGAACTGGTGACTTGAGGGTGTTGAAACTGGTTGGGTGATTTACTGTCACTTCTTGGGGCAATGGCAAACCCAACCTTCTGAACTTTTGTACTTGTGACAAAATTCTCTTATTGTTCTTGCTCCTTGCTGCTGGTGTTATTGTGGCTAAAAGGGTAGCTTCTGGAATATAGTCCGGGGGAAGTGTTGCCCGCCTTTCTGGGCACCCACTGGCGCGATGCCGCCTATCCCAGCAATGGGAGCTCTATACCCTGACCTTTGGCGCCTTGTTCCGGAGACTAGGTCCAACAGTCACACAAGTCCTAGAAATCTTCACAGTGTCTTGCATTTGATCTTCCATTTCTCTCTTGTGACCACTGTCCTGCTGTCGATAAGAGGTTAAAAGGTGGAGCACCTTGGGGCTGGTCTTGCTGAACTCCAGGTCTTTTGACTTTTGAGACGACCTGGTCGGTGAGACTATGGTCCCTTCTTTCTCGCTTGACGGGGTGGCTTGACAGCCTTCACAATGTCAGCCGATGCGTGGTTTGATATGGTCTTCACACGATCCTTGCCTTCACAGATGGAGCAGTTAATTGCTACGCGAGGTGTTTCCCCTAGTTCTCCAGATCTGTCTTTTAGTGCTAAGGTGGCCCGAGGTGCCAAGTTTGCTTGCAAGGAGCAGTGCTTGACAAAGTGCCCTTCCTCGCCACAGTAATAGCAGACTTGATATTGGGTTTCTTTTCTTCTGGAACACTTGATAAAATAGTGTCCGATGCGGCCACAGCTAGCATAGAGAATTTCCTGCTCTGGCTTCCCTTTCTGGGGACATCCATAGGCAAAGTGTCCTTGATCCCCACATCTATAATAGTGCACAAACTTCCATGGGTGGTGGCCTTCAGGAAGAGGGCAACTCACGGCTTCATTATGAGGGACTTCTAGTGGCTTGTCCTCGATTAATCCTCTGCAAGGGCGCTCTTCAGGTGCTGTAGGAACAGAGACCGAGGAAGCATTGTTGCCATCCAATTGTTGTATTAACCACGATCACCGAGTTTGGGTGACCGAAATTGATTCAAATTTCGGAGTGCCTCTCATTGCCGACCTTGGTTCTCTTGCATCGACATTCTGAGGGGCACTGCGGCTTCCATCTTTAGAGTGATGAGACTTCACCATTCTGCTAGGTGTTCCAGAGAGTTAGGCCAGGAGACCAAGGATAGATAAGAGTCAAAAGACCAAGAAGGAAAAAGATAGAGCAAACAGCAACCCACCAAAGAACCAATTAAAAACTTGCTCGAAAGAGTTCAACAATGGTCAATGTTCTAACGATCAGCACAATAATCTAGCTAAGGGGCACAATTCTCTAAAGGGGTCTAGCAGTTAAAGCTATGGGGTGGGCTGACGACATGCCCTTCGATCCTTAGTCTTCAATAAGCCGTACAGGTTGTCCTTGAAGGGTAGAGACGACGAGGCTTCCTGTCTTCCTCTTGGCTCTCTTCAGGAGCTATTTGTTACAACCAATGGCTGGGCACTAGCCGGGAGCCAAGAGTATGTCTTCTTGTCTTGCTAGGTCCAAAGCTCACAATTGCAAGATCCACTAATCTGCTTATCTTGGAATCACCCAATTGAAAGATTCAATCATTTAATCAAGTTCATAATTGACTAGAAGGAGTACAAAACCCACAAATCTTTATAACCTAATTTCCCAAAAGACTTCTAGTAATCCATCAGTTCGAATTCGATTCTCCAAATCATTTCATCACCATTTATCCAGCAGAGGTTTTGATTCATTAAAAAAAATCAGCAAGGTATCCCTCATGCGTATCCTCCAATATCCACCAACTACATAAATCCAAAGTCTGAGTCAAGACTTGTCCCGATAATCCAATCTAGATTCTTTTCAAATCTAATTCCTCTATTCGATTATGTCCAATTAGTTCCAGTATAATCCACATATTCGATTCGAGCTTCCAATAGACAAAACAGTCTATTCTAGATTTAAGGGCAATCCAATTCACCCAAATGATCGAATCAGTACTACATAATCCTATATCCTAGATCACACGAATCCATGATCTAGTCAAGACATTTATCAAAACCTAACCAAGATTCCCTTAAAATCTAGTCCTTCTATTTGATCCAACCCCATTGGATTCAACGCGATCCACTGATTTATTGTAAACTTCCAATTAACATTATAATCTATTCCAGATTCTAGGGTATTCAATTTATTCCAATAATCAAACCAATATCTCAAGTTTCCATCTCCTTCATAACCTCTAGAAACTTTCCTTCACAGATCATTTCTACAAGCACAATCTCAACAATCCTCCAACTTACCCTTCTATAGTCCATTTGCAACAAAGCAGATTCTCAATCAAACCTCATAATCCAACAAAACTTCTTATAGTTAAATTTCAAAATTCTTGATTCACAAAAATGGATTCACCAAGGCTTCTCTAAAGCTACCTAGCTAGTTTTCCAAATGCACCGGTAATTTAAACAAACATAGCTCCTAAGAGACTGGCACACCGGGATCTTGAATTGCCATTAGCAGTCTTCCCGAGGCTTCCAGTGCTAATAACTCAAAGGGTTCGGCCCTATAGAATCTTCCAGAGGAAAGAGGATCCATTTAGCTTTGTAAAACGTTGAGACAAGCAAGAAGATAAGGTGAGAAAAGATACAGAGAAGGGGATAAGAATAGATAGATGACTCGGGTAAGGAGAGAACAATTTATTTCTCCTGTTTATTAAAACCCATTTTGAACTTTTCCTAACGGCCATTCTATTAGGTCAAGGCCCCGCAATCAAGATGCTCTGATACCACTTGTCACGACCGCCCAGGCACACCCGGAGGTCCGTAAGGACCCCAGACATCCCGAGAGGTCCTCAGACCTCCCGGGAGGTCCGTAAGGACTTCACAGACGCCCCGAGAGGTCCTCAGACCTCCCGGGAGGTCCGTGAAGGACTTCACAGACGCCCCGAGAGGACATCCCAGGGACCTCCAGACCTCCCGAGAGGTCCTATAGACCACCCGAGGTCCGGGGTCCCGACCGAGGAGGTCATTGACCTCGACCTCCCAAGCTCCACGCGCTACTCGAGGAGGTCCAGAGGGCCAACCCGAGGAGGTCGTGGGGCTTGAGGACGAGCCTAAAGTCCATCGCGATCCAAACCGTCCCCAAGGATCATCGACCGCCTCGCAGCAAGCAAGTGACACCAAAACATCCACACAACTTTATTAACAACAAAAGGAGGTTTGATTACAAGGGTTGCTTACAAGCTCCAAAGAACCGAGAGCACACAAACGCAGCGGAAAAACCAAAGATAAAGGTTCACCCATTACACCACAGATCGGTCGAGGGCGCTACCTAATTGATTTGGTCATCTTCATCATCATAGGAATCTTCACCGCTCAATTCATGAATTAGCAAGAGTGAGCACAACAACTGTGCTCGCAAGTTACACCCGTCAATTAACAGAATGACATGCATAGGGATATATCAATGGAAAGCATATTAGGGTTGATTTGCATAAAGCTAATTTTATTTCAAATACAAGTATTAACTTTCAAGGTAGGCTACAATAGTTAAAATTCATTTGTGCAAATCCATTTTCGCTTGGATAGCATTCATCATCAAGATGGTGAAGGATACCCTCTGTCACATGGCTTCCGCCCAAACCCAATTTGGTTAAACCACCAAAACCAATTTCATAATTCTTTTGAAAACCAAAACCAAGAGCTAACTTTGAGTGACATTGCCAGCATGTCCATGACCGTGGACACGGCTATTCGAATAGATTTACACTCTGCAGAGATTGTACACTTTACCCACATGACATGAATACTCTAGTTTGCTTGGCATCCGTCGATACCACCTCACACTTCCTTTGGTGAGAGGTCTAGAGCACATGATAAGGCTTTTACAATGCATCGCTCCACCGCAGTCCACCCACATTAAGGTTTCGCAAATCCCCCATTTGGATAGAAACCCGCCGGGTTAATGGGGTGCCCCCTCTTATGCCAGGTGGGACTACAACGGTCGTAACATGACTACCCACCGCATCAACAGGATCAACCACGATGAAGCTTTGCAAATTAATTAGCCAGGTCCCACGCCCCACACTGGAGACATGTGGTTGCACAATTGTGGCATAGCCCATTATAGGCTTAGCAAGTGGTGTCTCAAAGACCGGTCCTTAACTGACTTGGGCGACAAACCTCAACCCAGGGGCATCGGATCACACGACCCCCGTGCTCAGATGCACATGAGGGTGGCGAAGGCTTGGGAAGGTTGTAAGCCAGAGAAGACCAGAGAGGGATAATTGGACCTAGGGAGGTCCAAGCATTTGGGAGGTCTAGACCCAAGGAGGTATGGACCAGTTGTGTTGTCCTCCTCTCGTCCGCACCTCCTTGGGTCTAGACCTCCCAAATGCTTGACCTCCCTGGTCCAATTCTCCTCCTGCCTCTCGCTTACAACCTCCCCAAGCCTTCGCCACCCTCATGTGCATCCGAGCCTTTGGAATCTCAAGAAGCTTTTCGTGTTTAATTGGACTTTCCTTCGTTGCTGGTATCCTTAAAACCTTCTCTGGAGGTTCCCTTCGACACCAACCCGGTAGCACCGCCCGCACCATGCGGAGCTACCGCTTCTTAGGACCTCCTCTTTGTTTACTGGACCTCCCCATGTCCTCTAGGACCTCCCCTTACCTTGATTGGACCTCCCCGTGTCCTCCAGGACCTCCCCAGGTCCTCCCGGATCTCCTCCCTATCTATTTCCACCTCTATCAAATGTGAGTTGTCCGATTTGCATTGGGCGGTTTGATCTTGGTCAGACGTTCGGATGGTCCGAACGTCCCACCCTCCCTGAGCCTTAGATCATTCTGGGCGGTCCGATCGAATCCAAAGGGTCCGCACCTCCTCCTTGAAGATCTCGACCGTTAAGACCTCCCTTGGAGATCTTAACCGCCCGCATCTCCTCCTTGTAAATCTCGACGTTAAGACCTCCCCTTGGAGATCTTAACCGCCTGCACCTCCTCCTGAAGATATGGACCGTTAAGACCTCCCTTGGAGATCTTAACCGCCTGCACCTCCTCCTTGTAAATCGACCGTTAAGACCCCCTTAGAGATCTTAACCGTCCGCACCTCCTCCTTGTAAATCTGGACCGCTAAGACCTCCCCCTTGGAGATCTTAACCGTCCGGACCTCCTCCCTTGGAGATCTTGGCCATCCAGACCTCTCCTTTTTGGCAGATCCGATCGTTAGGACCTCCCCTTGGAAATCCTAACCGTTCAGACCTCCCCTGGATTTGATCTTACAGCTCTAGACCTCCCTTGCGCGAGGATCCCTCTTACCTTTGCAGACCTCCCGCTTGTAATTGATCTTGACCGTTGACCTCCCTTCCGGAGATCCAATCGTCTAGACCTCCCTTGCGGGTGAGGATCCCCTCTTACCTTTGCAGACCTCCCCGTTTGTAATTGATCTTGACCGTTGGACCTCCCTTCTGGAGATCCAACCGTCTAGACCTCCCTTGAGGGTGAGGATCCCCGCTTACCTTTGCAGACCTCCCCGTTTGTAATTGATCTTGACCGTTGGACCTCTCTTCCGGAGATCCAATCGTCTAGACCTCCCTTGCGGGTGAGAATCTCCTCCTAGCTCTTGCGGACCTCCTCTGGTGCACTTAATCTTGGCCGTTTGGACCTCCTCTTTGGAGATCCAACCGCCAGGACCTCCCCTGTGGGTGAGGATCTCCCTTTGTTCACTGCAAAGACCTCCTCCCTGTCTTCGCAGGACCTCCTCTGCGGGTCTTGGCTGCCCCCACTGGGTAGTCAAACACAATATTCTTTACCTTTGACTGTGCCCTTGTGCAAGGAAGTCTTTACCGTATTTAATGCATGTTGTATCACATTAAATGCTCTCACCTTTGCGGTACTCATGACGTACCATTGTCACATTCCTTGCATACTCCCATCGTCCTCTTTACCAACTCCTAAAGACCCATATCCTGGGTCAGGTGCATTGGCTCCCGCTATTTATAGTTTGGGTAGTCCTCCTTTCTCACTTTCTTCTCCGTTTCTCCTCTCTGTCACAACCAAGCATACCTTGGACCTCCCTCCAAGTTCTTGGACCTCCTCACGCGAGTCCCAGGACCTCTCCAACGAGCTCCTTGGACCTCCTCTTGACCTCCCAACCTCTCTGTTGGTTTTGTATCTAAGTTTATTTGGAGTTCTTTGGATCTTGTTTGAGCTTTATTTGAATATTTGGTTTTCACCGTGTAGATTGTCAAGACCGTGTGGAACCAGAGTTCTGTGAGGGAGAGGAAAAAGCTTAAGACTTTGAGCAAGGTAAGTTACACTCTTGATCATGTTGCACCCAATACGTCAAATTACTTATGTCGATTTCAAGAATGTATGCATGCTTACTTTAATAAATTATTTCAATGCCTATCTTTCAATTCATAGTTATGCCTACTGCTTGGTATGACCACTGTCCATGTTGAATCAACCTCATTGTCACCTTAGATAAATCTGGTTCTTGCAATAGTGAGGACCCGAAGCTTTTAAAGAAAATGAAATGCTTAGTATTGCTTAGACCAAAATCTTGATTTGGGAGTTCTGGCCAAAAATATCACTTATTCAAATGATTTGGGCCGTGGCATTGGTGTGTCATGGATATTTCGGCCATGACATTGGTATGTCATGGAGGTTTTACTTATGGCCATGGCATTGGTGTGCCATGGAGGTTTGAAAAGCAAAGTAAATGGAAAATAGATTTGGACTTGGGCGAAGCTGGTTGTTTGGTTGGTGCATGTCTATGCACGGGGGTCGTGTGATCCGATGCCCTTGGGTTGAGGTTTGTCGCCCAAGTCAGTTAAGGACCGGTCTTCGGGACACCACTTGCTAAGCCTATAATGGGCTATGCCACAATTGTGCAACCACATGTCTCCAGTGTGGGGCGTGGGACCTAGCTAATTAATTTGTAAAGCTTCATCGTGGTTGATCCTGTTGATGCGGTGGGTAGTCATGTTACGACCGTTGTAGTCCCACCTGGCATAAGAGGGGGCACCCCATTAACCCTGCGGTTTCTATCCAAAGGGGGATTTATGAAACCTTAATGTGGGTGGATCATGTGGAGCGATGCATTGTAAAAGCCTTATCATGTGCTCTAGACCTCTCACCAAAGGAAGTGTGAGGTGGTATCGACGGATGCCAAGCAAACTAGAGTATTCATGTCATGTGGGTAAAGTGTACAATCTCTGCAGAGTGTAAATCTATTCGAATAGCCGTGTCCACGGTCATGGACATGCTGGCAATGTCACTCAAAGTTAGCTCTTGGTTTTGGTTTTCAAAAGAATTATGAAATTGGTTTTGGTGGTTTAACCAAATTGGGTTTGGGCGGGAAGCCATGTGACAGGAGGGTATCCTTCACCATCTTGATGATGAATGTTATCCAACTGAAAATGGATTTGCACAAATGAATTTTAACTATTGTAGCCTACCTTGAAAGTTAATACTTGTATTTGAAATAAAATTAGCTTTATAAAAATCAACCCTAATATGCTTTCCATTGATATATCCCTATGCATGTCATTCTGTTAATTGACGGGTGTAACTTGCGAGCACAGTTGTTGTGCTCACTCTTGCTTGATTCATGAATTGAGCAGGTGAAGATTCCTATGATGATGAAGATGACCAAATCAATTAGGCCGCCCTCCGACCACCACCGTGGTGTAATGGGTGAACACTCTTTTGGTTTTTTTGCAAGGTTTGTGTGCTCTCGCTGTCGGAGCTTGTAAGCAACCCTTGTAATCAAACCTCCTTTTGTTGTTAATAAAGTTATGTGGATGTTTTGGCTGTCACTTGCTTGCTGCGAGAACTGGTCGATGATCCTTGGGGACCAGTTTGGATCACAGTGGACTTTAGGCTCATCCTCAAGCCTCACGACCTCCTCGGGTTGGCCCCTCCCGGACCTCCCTTGAGTAGCGCGTGGAGCTTTGGGTGGTCTGAGGTCCAACAACCTCCTCTGGTCGGGACCCCAAACCTCTGGGTGGTCTATCGGACCTCTCGGGAGGTCTGGAGGTCCTACCGGGATGTCCTCTCGGGACGTCTTGGGAAGTCCTTTACGGACCTCCCAGGAGGTCCTGAGGGACCTCTCGAGACGTCTTGGGGGGTCCCTTTACGGACGTCCCAAGAGGTCCTGAGGGACCTCCCGGGTGTGCCCTAGGCCGGGTCGTGACATCCTGTGTATCCTTGGAAGTTAAATTTGCCAGGAAGCGGCCTATGGTGGTGGTCGGTGGAGGAGGAGTGGTGCTCGAACTCCCGACAACCCTCCTCTTTTTATCGACCGCCTTCATAAGACGGTGCCTTTTGCTCAAAGGGACTTTGTCCTCTTCATAGTCATCTTCAGCAAACCCCAACTCAATCTTGGGGACATCCTGAAGATCTAGTGCGCCGATTTGCTGCAAGTGGTCACAAAATAAGAATCAATAAGTGGATGAAACTATGACTACTAATCCCTAAAGATGAAATCAATACAAATATTGATTACCTTTAGGCGTCTTATTCTCTCTTCTTCGGATACGGCCGCTAGTATCCAAAGAGCTCCTTCTATGGTCGTAGGAGCCTTCTCACAGATGAGCTTGACCCAAGCGTCGAACTTTCTCTGGCAATTCTATGAATGAAAGAATACGATTAATAGATATGCTCAAATCGTAAAAAGAGCATATCGATTATAATATTACATTCCTCGTAGTCTCTGGTCGAATCATTAACCCTAGAGCACTCCCACATGGGATGTGCTCTATTCTTCAGGGGGGCTAATATTGAACCTGGGAGCGAAGGATCACAGATTCTCTGTGTCTTACACACTAATCCAGGAACAGGTAGTGTACATAGTCAAACAAAAGATGATAGCACAACCATAATACACAATTTATTGAATAATAATAAAAGTTTATTACAAAAGAGCATAAGGCCAAAAGAAAAGTACAACAAAAAGTGTAAATAAATAAAGTATGCCACACGATACGCCACAGGCAGTTATCTGGGGGCACAGCATAGTCCTCCAAGTCCTCACCGTTGTGGTAGTACTCCTCCTTTGATCAACAAAGTAAGGGTGAGTACAAAAATGTACTCCACAAGTTACACCCAATAACAAAATATAATGCATGCTGTTATAACAAGTGAAGGCCTATATGGCTAAGTTTTGCACAAAGCTATATTTTTAGTTTTAAATACATTTACTAAGTTCCAAAGCAATTTAATCTATATCTAAAATCAAGCTTTTATTTTTATTCATCAATTCTTGAGTGTAGGATAAACCTCCCTACACAAATGGTGAAGGTCTAACCCCTTTACACCATACTTTCTGCCCAAATTTCCCATTTGGATGAACTATCTAAAAACATCCGAGTTTAAATTTTTTTTAAACAAAACCAAGTCTAATCAACAAAAGGATTTGCTTAGCAAATAACCATGGAAAAGGCTATTCGAATAGTTTAATACTCTGTAGAGTTTGTACAATTTTACCCACAACAGATAGTTTGCTTAACATATCGGCTAAGATACGCTACCGTAGGCGTGCGACTAAGCAACCATCACAAAACCTTTACCCTATACCATTTCAACGTAGTTATGCCCCCTAAGGTTTCGCTACCGTAGGTTTCACGCCAAACGGTAACCCCCTCTTGCGCCATATAGGTACTAAAAATAGGTCTTCACGACACCTACACCTCTGAATGACACAACTACGGTAAAATAGTACAGTTTAAGCTCAAAACAGCATGAGCACAGGTAGAAAGTGCCATCCATCGTGAGCATAGGAAGACAAAACTTGAAGCTCTATATGGCCTGAGCGAAAGCTCAGAACACCCGGTCCAGTATAAAGCAGTTGGGGCCTCCATCAGCGTCTTCACTTTCTACCTTGTTTATGTACGTGCTAGGGTTTTCTTTAGCAATCTGGTGAAGCATTCTCGGCCTAAGGTTGTACACCCTTTTGTATGTCACGTACAAGGACTCGATAACCTTCTGCTTGGATCGTCGGACCTTGTTGTAGCTGACTAGATAACCAACTAGATTGGCGATTTCCAACAGTAGCATCTTGGGGGAGACGGACACGTCCTCCGCAACTAGGTGGCTGATGAGGCTTGCCTCATATGCGGAAGTCGCATTCCGATACTGTCGTAGGGGCTTGCTAAGCTCACAAGTGTGTTCGGTCACCGCCTTGACCGTGAAGATCGAGCCGAAGAACTTTGCTCGGTGAGCGCTGACCTTGCCAGGGCAGCCTTGCACTACGCACTTCACTACATAATGTCCTGGGTTAGTCCGGTGCACCCGGTACACACGGCTGATGGACAAGGTGTACCATGCTATAGCTTGTTGCACGACCGCCTTGCTAGGGAAGTGCTACCCAACTAAGAGGGTGTCAGCATCAACCCACCACTGGGATCCTTCTTCTTGCGGCAGTACGAGCAAACGCACTGCGATATCATCAAGTATCGATGCCACATAAGGCATCTACGATGACACAATTCCGCCGGTTGGACCACCACCTTGGTGTGCGTCCTCCTCGCTACCATCCGAGCTTGGGTCAGCGTCCTCATCGGACTCCAACCCGAGAGACTGGTCTAGTAGATACTCATGGCAGTCAATGCAGGCTAACCACCACAGTTCCACCCTCTCATTTTGCATAAAATTATGCGCAAGTTTTCTCTCGTGGACTTCCTCCAAAATAGCACATTCCAAGCTACCATTTTCAAGCTACGCCTGCGGTTGCCCATATCCCTAGGCACCGGCATGTAACACCCCGATTTTTATAATTGGGATGTTAATATTTAATTTGGTGATTTATTAAAATTTTGGCTGCGTTTTAAAATTTTTCGGTGTTTAATTAAAATGTTGCTTTTAAAATCAAATTGTTTGAAAAAGCTCGAAGTAAAAGAAAAATTAATTATTTTTGATTTCATGTTTTCGCGTGCATTTCAAAAATCATATCATCATGTATGCATTAGTATTACCGCTTTTTTTGAGTTCAATCAGATCGCAGCGAGGCGCTGTGTGTCCCTTCTTTTCCGTCATATCCTTTTTCCTTCCTCGCTAACTCTTTTCGATTCTCTCCTTCAAATCTCATCGAAAAACTTAAAACCAAGCCATGCATGTCATACCCCCGTGATCCTCATCGCACGACCAACCCATTTCTACAAATTGTTTTTGCATGTATGGTAGTTTGAGCAAATTCGTGAAAAGAGAAAAAGAAATAGTAGATAAAACAACTCCGTGTTTATTCTTTTCCCTAACTTCTCTCTTCGCAATCACAACCAAAAATCAAGAATCCGACGATGCATGTTATACCGTTGCGATCGTTGTCTCGAGAGCTTTCCAATTTGGCGGTTAGTTCGCACATGCAAGGCTGTTGGAGCGAGCCGGAGAAAAGGGGAAGAACTGTACTGCTATTCTTCTTCTGAGCAAACAGGGATTTCAAAGATTTTTAGAGAGCATCACACTTTGGATAAATTCCTGAAAATTTTACCTAATCATCAACATTATGTCAGGAACCTTTCATAAAAATTTCGTGATTTTTGGAGCTAGGAAACTATGTATAAAAATTACCAAACTCCCTGCTGCTTTTTGTTTTCCCCCAAACCGAACACTGTTCACTCGAATTTTGTTCTCTACCAGCCGATCAAGCTCTTTTTTTTTTCTCCTCACTGCCCATTCTCATTTTTGCTTCTGTCCCAGCCGAAGGGCTTCCTTGCTGTCACCCTTCCTTGTTGTTTATTCCCTCCAACAACAACCTGCTATTTCTCCCCGGCCGAATCACCCAACAAAAGCAACAGGGCACTGCCATTCCTTTCTTCTCCACGCTACTTCTTCTTCCCAGAACACAAACCAAGAACACTAGCTCTAGCTCCCACCTTCTCCTTCACAATCACCATCCAAAACCACAAACCACTCAATGCATGTCATACCTTTGCGTTCATCTCCTCATGAGCATTCCATTCCTCCCATTAGATTTCACATGCATTGACATTTGGGCAATCTTGAGGAGAGGAGAAGAGAGGGAGTGGTAGGAGCTGTTCATGGCAGCATGCTGCACATGCATACATGCAGTGCATGGCGTGAAGTAGCAGGGGCAGCATGCAGCAGCCACGGGCACCAGTGGCAGCTCGAGCAGCAGCCAGGCAGGCAGCCGTTGCTTGCTGCAGCAGCTCGGAGGTGGCCAAGCCAGCAGCGACCAGCATGCAGCAGCGGGGGTGATGGCCAGATCTGGCTCGGCCGGAGCAAGGAGAAGGCGGAGGCAAGGAGCCAAGGCCGGTGGAGCAGCGACAATCGGCGCAACAGCTCGGCGAGGCGAGGCCGAGGCGCTGCGTAGATGCAGTGGCGCGACGCCAAGGCGAAGGCGGCACCGAGGTGGCCGGCCGACGGGAGGAAGAGAAGAGAGGAGAAGTGAAGGTAGATTGAGCTTGGTGGCTTTCGTCCGATCTGTTTCAAGCTCATGGTCGGAGGTTCAAACGTGGTTGGATAGGCTCCAAACTTGGTGAGTTAGTTCTACTCATAGAGCACTTCAATTTGATCAGTTAGTTTGAGGATTGGTTTAATTGAGCACCGAAATTGAGTGTGGTTTAGTCCGTTCTGTTTGCAGTGTAATCAGAGGGGCGCAACCTTGGTGCTTGATCCGATTGAGGGGTCATATTGTGTTGGATTCGGCTAAAATTTGGACAGCATGTTGAGGACTCGTTGAACTGCATTCCTGTCAAGTTTCGTGCAGTTTGACTTAGTGGTTTGGAAGTTATGCACTAAAGACCAAGGTGGGCAGAAACAATGCTAGTCTGTTTTAGCTGATTTTAGCTACATCATGCCTAATGTGGTTGTTGTCAATGATGATGCCAAAGTTTATAACTTGATGACGATGTTACTTCTAGGGAAGACTCCATGGTATCCACTATTAATAAGAGTGGAATAGCGGACGCGACGAGTTCAGCGAAGACTACGGCGGCACGGACGAGAGGCGAGCGCGTATGCGAAACAAAGAACGACTACGACGCATTACGGATCCGAGAAGACGCCTGGTGATATGTCGCACGCCTAGTGCCGCGTAAAATCTTTAGTGTCAAATCGCGTTTATATTTAGTCGTGCATGTAGCATTTCAGTCATGAGCATGGCATCTATTTATGCATGTTTAATTATAAAAATAATTTGGTAGCTTAAGACCGGTATAATTTTCCGGTTATGTCTTATTTATGCATAGGCGTGTTCTTGTGATGTATGTCGGTAGATACTAATAATCTTATCGTCAGAGCGGAATATGTATCTTATTGATCGGTGGAGGCTAGATTAAATATATGATTGGATTATTTGATCGGATGATATTATTTTGGAGTTGTATGGAAATTTGTGGTGACCTTGGATGATAAATTAATTGGAGGTTTTCCTCATGTTGATTAATAATTTTTGGAGGTAGGACGATAAGAATTTTATGAATTATTACTTGATGAATAGCTTATGTGATAATTAAGGAAATATGGATGTTGAATCGATGATTTATTTAATCATGAGAAAAGTGGTCGGATGCCTTAAGTAATAGTTATGTGAGTCATTTGTGCTAGAATTTGGAGATGGTAGAATGGATTATTTTGATTGCGGATGAATATTCGGATTTTTCATATAATTTATAGATAAGTCTTATGTGCCGAGTCGATGGAATTGTGCCTCTCTTGAATTAGTGGATAAACGATTATTAGTCGATCGAGAGGCGCATATGTGATTGATTAGTAGTTGTCGCATACCCGACTAGTCCGGTGAAATGGATGTACATTGATTTATTAGTGAACTATTAGATGTTGAATGTGTTATTCCAATTGTTAAGCTCATTAGGTATCGGTAAATCAAATAAATCTCGATCGGTGTGAATTTTGGTGTATGCGATTATGACTTGCCGAGGTTAGACTAGTAGAGCTAGTAGTTAGTATTAGCTTAATTAGTCTAGCAAAGAACAATTGATGGAATTGATTATAGTCATATGCCCATAACTTGGTGGATTTAGTACATTTATCGGATATGTTGTATAGTTGGAAGGTCGTGAATGCGGCATTGTGTGGTTGGAGAGGCTATTTTGATTATGACAGAGGCTAGGTTAGCCCAAGTTTAAAAAGTATTTCACTGTGGTAGAAATTTCTGAAAAGAACTAATTTTACATCGAAAACTCTTTTAACTTTGAAAATTCATAGAAAATGTTTTAGAACTCAAAATGAAACAAACTCAGTTATTTTGATCTTATAATATTATTCTCTATTTATCTATGTAATCCTTTTCCCCACCACTATTCTACGAATTTTCACCAAATAATTAATTTCGGGTGAACAGTAACCGAAGCCTATTTTTCAGCTTTTTTCCGAAAACTGATTTTCAAACTGCTATAACTTTCACATACTAACTCCAAATGGAATGAATCCTTCACCTAAATTCATCTAAAATCATGATCTACCCACTATATAATTTTCATGCATTTTTGAGCATTTTGATTTTTCGGCTTATTTGGTGTTTATTGCAATATCGTCTATCTTTAGGTTTTTCGACGATACCGATATATTCGTGAGACCTAAATTGAGTGTAAACTGAGATTGAACAAGTGGTACAGCAAAGGTGCGAGCACCCTCCTCTTGAACATATTGCTCCTACTGATTTTAAAATGTTTTGAATGGTTTTAATATCTCAATTGCATGCTATGTTGAAAAGTATATTCATGGGTAGAAGTAGTTAAATTCCTACTTGCTGCATTGGCCCTCCTTTGAATATTGATTACCCTTTTTACCTTGTATGATTAAGGATATATGTTATATGGGAGTGTTTGCTAATTTGTAGAACGATGCTTAGTCATGCTAGTAGTTGTAGTCGATAACGGTTGATGGAGCTAGTCCATCGGCCGATGGATCAATTGAATCTTAAATGAAATTTGAGGATATTATGGATTTGATTATATTGAAATTGAGGAGAATGTCCAGATCTTCGTATCGAATATTATAAATTGTTGATGAGTTGTTGTGTGTTGGACTTGGACGGGTGATAGGGTGATGAAGGGTGGTCCCGGATTCATGTAGTCCCGTCTGGGTATTTGAGGACCGGTCTGCGTGGTGTGATGAACCAAGTCTTACGTATAACCACACGCCGGTTTATGGGCGATGGCTTGGCTTAATAATTTGTTGTGTGTTAACTATCAAAACACAATTGGGTTGGCGATTTTATTATTATTGTTTGATGATTTGAGTTGTCAATCTTGTGGGGGCATGTTACCCTTTTCTTATCTTGCCCCTAAGGGTCTCTAGTTGATAGGGACTTACTTACACAACGGGTTCACCAGTCTTGTAGCGCCAGAGTCTCACGGGATCCTGATCCTCGGGTGGTTTGATGGTTAGGACATGACATTGTAACGGCCTCGTTATGCTACCTCAGTCACACTCCAAAGGAAGAGTGCATTGGCCGACATTACGAGGAATGCATATCGTGTGGGTAAAGTTGTACACCTCTGCAGAGTTAAATAAATCTATTCGAATAGCCGTGTCCCCGGTTATGGACATCACTTGTGGGAAAGCATGCACAGTTAGCTCTTGGGAAGATAAGTTCGGGTTATGGTTAAAAATGTGTGTCATTATGTTAGTTTGTTCAAATCTGAAATGATATCTTGAATGCGATGTTCGCATGTTAATTGGTTATGGAATGAATTGTGTCACAAATGGTATATTCGTGTGTTGATTATTTTTGGAGATTATACTATTGGTGATCATTACTTACTGTTATACCATGTTTTCTAAATGTTTTAGAAATGTCAATTTAAATCTATATTGCTTATCTAATTGCAAAACTTGCTTTATGCTGAAAATTGACTAGTGTAGTAGCCTTCCTTTGACACTTACATGCATCCTTATTTTTCTTGAAAAGTCTCGCGAGTACAACTTTGTACTTAAAAATTTGCTGTTTCAGGTGAGAAGTCATTCGAATTGGGTAAAGTTCTTCAGACGCTACGACTTTAACTCCAGTTGGTTGCTTGTGGGATTGTGGGCATGCCAACTCGGTTTTCCCTACTATTTTAAGTTTGTCTTCCGCTGCAATTTATTCTTGATATTTGTGTTTGGCCAAATGGCCCTCTTATGCAAACTTGTATATTATGTTTCTATTCAATGATGTTGTATTTACGTTTCCAATTATTCTTGTATATTGTGTATGGATGTGAATACAATGTTGTGTTTGGATATGTGCATGTTAGTCATCGATCCTTGGGAGCTAACATGAGACACCTATCCGCACTCGGAATCGTTTTCATTTCATGTTAAGTATTATGCTCTTTCAGCGTAATTACTTAGCTTGACACGGATCTGATCTCGGGGTCCCCACACGGCATCATCAAGGTTTCCCGATGCCCTATGTACAAAATTCACGTACATCATCGGCTTCCCGTATATCGCCACCCCGGGATGGGAAGCAATCTGCATGTACTGGCCCTATGCTATGCTTCCATTCACCTTGACTAGCTCCTATACGCGCTGCCCTCCCCTATTCATGCAGGTGATCCCCTTGATGACAAGTTTCTTCGTCATTGGCTCTGTGTCGAACTCTCTCCAGATGCAGCTCTTAAGCTCGTGAATATTCATCACATCGAGCCCCTCCGCCCGGACCACCTTGTTCTAGTATCTCGACAGGTCCAACCCATCGGGTCCTGGTCGTACGAGACCACCACCATAAAACACTATTAAGTCTTGCATGTTCGAAATTATCCAAAGCCACAACAACTCGATTTGTAGTACGCGATATAACAAACATGGTATGTAGTTAGCACTAATTTAATATGACTAAACTAATTAATTACAAGTAATTTATTCGCTAGTAATTACCCATGACACAAATAATTACGACATATTACATGCAAGTTAAATGCGAGTAATGACATACGAATAATTAATTAATTAGCAACAAATTGATCACTTGTCAAAAAATACTTACAAGTAATTCATTACATCTAAGTAATTCCCACTGAATTAATTTCGATTAATTAATTAAGAATGATTAACTACGCACATACATAATCAATCGTAATTAATTACGTTTATTTAGTCACCACTAATTAACTACGAGTCGTTACTTACCAACAAAGTAATTATGGTAACGCTAATTCAACCACTCCATTTGCACTAGCGTAATTACCACTAATAAACTACGACTCAAACAATTATGATTTATTAATTATCACTGATTCATTACCACTAAATTAATTATGACTAGTTAATTTCCATTGAATTAATTATCCCTAACTAATTACCACTATACTAATTATGACTGATTAATTATCACTAATTTTAACCAATAACTAATTCATACTTAAATAATAAAGCCTAATTAATCACCACTAATTATTAAGCACTAATTAATTACTGATACATTAGTTACGACTAATTCATCACTTCTTAATAATAAGCAGTAATAAACTACGGGTAAATTATTAACAACTATTTAATTACGACTACAAGCTACATTAATTAGGACTAGCTGAATAAAATTAATTAACCACGACTACAGTAATAACGACAAATGTAGTAGACAAAAAATTACCTGCCCTTCAGGGGGGCCGTTCAATACTGGTATGGTCATAAAAACTGCTCCAAACTTTAATCTCCACAATTTTTTATTATGTTCCTCGACGAGCACAAGAACGAGAACGAAAACACAATTGAGAATAACCGAACACAACTCCGGTATTTATAGCTGCGCGAAGGCAATTCCATGTCCAAGCGACACTTATGCAAAGGAGGCTTGTCCGAGCATTGGGCGTGCGGAGGAGGCTTGTCCGGGCGCACCGGGGGGGGGGGGGACACGTACGGGCAGGGGGCGCGCAAACACGGCTTCTCTGGGCGACACGTGTGCGGTCCAGACGGTGGGCTTGCAGAGGTGGCTCTGTCCGGGCGATGGGCGTGCTGAGGCAACACATGTCATCACACCGTTTGTCCGGGCTATGGGCATGCCGGGCATGGGAAGCACGGAAATATACACATATCGCAGCACCTCTGTGTTGCTATTTTTGGCAATACAGGAAGTGCTACTTCCATAAAAAAAAAACACGCGCAACAGTGCCATTTAGGCAAAAACTCTGGTGTAGGACACGAAACATTACACTTTTTTCAGCCGATAACACTTCCGCGGAAACAGTAAAAAAAAATCAAACCTGATGCATACTGTTCAGCGAGAACAGCTAGCTAAGGTCAGAAATACCACTTTGGCTAGTAAAGTGAAGTTATTTTTAGCCTTAGGTTTGATTTGCTTTATTTTCTCAATTCAATAGTAGTACTACTACTTTATTTAAGAAGAAAGTAAAGCACTAGTAGTACCATCACACATTCAACCACCAGGCAATGCATGCATTCCTCCTTGTTTCCACGCTTGCTGACGCAGAGACGCCCAGTACGGTAACTGATCGTATGGGAAGAGGCAAGCCACACCGGCAATTGACGGCCCAGGGCCTAGTTGTCTTTGGGAATGCCGAGGGGGGTCTTGTCCGTCCCCAGCAGGCACTTGGGGTGGAGTCTGACGCCGCATGGACCGCACTGGTAGCGCCACACGCAGTTCACGCCACAGTGCGTGCATTTCTGGGGCGCCGATACGGTGAGCATGACAAGGTGCTCCGGATGAAGGGGCGAGACGGCGGCGCCGGGCAGCTGCGAGCAGATAGGGTGCACGTCGAAGCTGCAGGGGCGGCAGCGGTAGTGCATGCCCTGGATGGACATGCCGCAGAGGTTGCACCGGCGCCGGTCGTCCGAGTACACGGCCGGCTCGAACGTGAGCGGGTGTTGGCCGTGGAAGGGGAAGGGCGCGGCCGGTGGGCACGTCGCGCAGAACTCGTGGAGGTCGAAGTCGCAGGCGTCGCAGCGGTAGCGGAAGCCCACGCCGCGGCAGCCGCAGCCGTTGCAGCTGAAGCCGGTGCTGCCGGTGTCGCGGAGCACCAGGGGGTGCGCCTTGTGGGCGTCGTGGAGGATCTGCTTCGGCATTGTGCGTGCGGCTTGGTGTTGGGACTCGGTGAATTGTGCTGTTGTATTGGGTTGGTGAAGGCTTAGCTGAACCTATGGGAGCCTTATATAGACATGGTTTCGGGTGTAAGAAATTTAATAAGAAGACTTCGTGAATAGTCTGGTCTTGAGTCCATCTGTTCACATCACATAGGCATACCCGATCCTTTGCATGATCGCATCCATCCCTACCCCAATTATGCCACATTAGAAGCATGTTATAGTTTACTCGTATAATCAACAAGCCAAGGTAACCTTGGGTATGCACAGTGAAATGCTCAATAAAAAGGATTAAGAACAAGACCCGTATGATCATAATAAGGTCCAAAGTCACTCTATATTTGTTGAGTTGTGTTAGTGTGTTGAGGTACGGGTAGACTACACTAGCGAGTAATTAAAAATTACACCACGTAAACCAGGAAATCATACGAGTAAAAGATCAAACATCATTGCCACTAGACGTGCAGTGCAGCGGAAGAAGAGTTGGAACGGTCTTGTCCAACGTCGTGAACGTCGATGTAGTGGAAGTAATCGATCATTCAACGTCCTTGGCCGCCAATCGTCTCCTCCAGCGGCCTCTCGCGTTCCATGCGTATGTCGCGGATCGTCCTCAATCAGCGTAGCAGCGATCGCAGAAACACCTCTACAATATCCACACGTTCAGGGGTGTAACGATATGTGCCGGTGGGCTAGCACCAGCACGCATAGCAAGGCCTTCAGGGAGGTGGCAACTAGGGTTTCAGTGGGTGGTGAACTCTTATCCCAAAAGCCCCACGCCTCCCCTTGTAAAGAGTCCATAATGGATTCAATCCAAACTAGTTTGTTTCAACTCGTTAAATGTGTGACCCTGTAGGTTAATGCACAATCAGTCGTGACCCGGAAACTCCTTTCCGATCACAAATCGGTAGTGGTTCCTAGTAGAACAAAGTGGCTCCCGAATACACATAAAGATTATATCAGACGAACCTTATGCAATATGATCTGCGACCAAGTACTTATCACTCACGACTAGCTTGTAACTCTTTACGACCAGTCCGCATTTGGTCACAATCAGTTCGTAACACCTTACGACCAGTTCGATGACCAGCTTGTGATCATGTACAACTAGCTCACGACCAGTCTGTATCCCTATACGACTAGTGCGTATCTGGTCAGACTAAACGACGTGTTTGTGTATTCTCGTTTTGCCTCACGATATCTTATCGAACTCCATATGAGATATATGTCAAACATAAACTGCTCAATATTTTCTAGATCTAGTGATAGATAACTTGATATCACTTGTGGCACGGTCATGCACTTCCTTTATCCAAACACATCAAGGGGCCTAGAGATATCATTCACGTTATGCTAGGAAGGGCAAATCTCATATCCGACCAGTCACATCAAAACTATCTTTATAACTACCTAGTTACATAGTAGCATTTGACAACCCCTAAGTGTACTGTTACACATATAGGAAACCATTCTGATATCAGATCTAATAATTATACATCATTGTTTGAGACTAGCTGATGACACATAGAATCATAACAACCTCGATAGTGTTTCAAAGTGAGTCAATATATCATGTTCTCTAACATGTGCTCACATTTTTTATTGGATATCCTTATATCTATGATCAGTGAAACATGGTCATCAAGCAATACATGTGTTGGTATATAAGTCACTGTCACCCCGACCAGTAACATCTAACAAGAGATCCTTTTAAAATGACATCATACAGCTATTAAAACGCTTTACCAATAAGTCACATACTTGCTAATTCATCTAAGGAATATAATAATATTTACACTATAATTCATAAATATAGATGTGATACAATCATCTCGATAAATTGTGCTGTTGTATTGGGTTGGTGAATGCTTAGCTGAGCCTACGAGAGCCTTATTTAGAGAGTTTCGGGTGTAAGAAATTTAATAAGAAGACTTCGTGAATAGTCTGCCCTTGAGTCCATCTTGTTCACATCACATAGGCATACCCGATCTTTTGCATGATTGCATCCACCCCTGCTCCAATTATGTCACATGAGAAGCATGTTATAGTTTACTCCCATAGTCAATAAGTCAAGTCAACTTTGGGTATGCACAGTGAAATGCTCAATGAAAAGGATTAAGAACAAGACCCGTATGATCATAATAAGGTCCAAAGCCACTCTATATTTTTTTAGGTGTGTCAGTGCGCATTACAAGGTGCTGCTACTGGCTTTTGATATCAGTAAGTTAACACTTCCATTTTTCAGGTCCTTCATCACAAAGTGCTGCTACTGGCAAGTTAACACTTCCATTTTTCAGGTCCTTCAGAAAAATAAGATGTGCATGTTCCTATCAATATAACATCATATTCTCTAACATGTGCTCACATTTTTTATTCGATATCCTCATATATATGACCAGTAAAATATGGTTATCAATCAATACATGTGTTGGTATATAAGTCACTAGCGTTCCGACCAGTAACATTCAACAAGAGATCCTTTTAAAATGACATCATACAACTATTAAACGCTATACCAACAAGTCAAATACTTGCTAATATTTATAAATAGTAATTCATCTAAGGAATATAATAATATTTACTCTATAATTCATAAACATAAACGTGATACAATCATCTCGATGAATTGTGCTGTTGTATTGGATTGTTGAAGGCTTAGCTGAGCCTACGAGAGCCTTATTTAGAGATAGTTTCGGGTGTAAGAAATTTAATATGACGACTTCGTGAATAGTATGCTCTTGAGTCCATCTTGTTCACATCACATAGGCATACCCGATCTTTTGCATGATTGCATCCCTCCCAGCCCCAATTATGCCACATGAGAAGCATGTTATAGTTTACTCCCACAATCAATAAGTCAAGTCAACCCTGGGTATGCACAGTGAAATGCTCAATGAAAAGGATTAAGAACAAGATCCGTATGATCATAATAAGGTCCAAAGCCACTCTATATTTTTTAAGTAGTGTCAGTGCGCATCACAAGGTGCTGCTACTGGCTTTTGATATCAGTAAGTGAACACTTCAATTTTTCAGGTCCTTCAGAAAAATAAGATGTGCATGGTATCGCCTCTGGAGCGCAGGAAGTAGCCGTGATCCACAGGCGATCTCGGCCGGACACCACGACGCCCAGGAGCCGTGATGAAGTTCTGTTGTCGATAAGCAAGAGACTGGGAATAGAGAATTCGGGATTGGAAGCAGAATTCTATTTCATTGATTGATTCATACAATGAGACAGGCTCCCTTTATATAGTGCTAATTCAATGTATCCTACTCGGAATACAAACCGTATTCATATCTAAGACAACCTAGCTATTATGGAAAGTACTCATAAACTAAAGAAAGCTAAAGATAAGATTCCCTTTATTGAGTTCCTGTCTTGCTGATTAGCCAATGCCTTACGTCTCTGTGTTCCTAGAATCCGTTGGCTCGCTGGTTCTAGCCTTGCGACGTTGATAATGAATTCCCCACATAACATCTCTTCTGGCCTTAGCAAACAGCTCATCCTCGAGCTAAAAAGATGGATAGGCACTCTTGAAATCGTCAACTGGTTCCCATGTAGCATCCGCAGGAGGTAGACCAACCCATTGTACAAGAACATGCCAAATGTCTCGACGACGACTTGCTTTTAAAATCTTAGCAGGAACTGGAATTGCGTGGCCGTTATCAATTGGTGGTAACACTGGTAGTGTAGTGGGCGTTTCACCATGGAATTTCTTTAGGAGACCCACATGAAAAACATTGTGTAGACGTGAGCCTTTTGGAAGTTGAAGATGATACGCTACCAAACCAATGCGAGCCAATACTTGATATGGACCATAGAACCGTGGCCCTAATTTGCCTGTTCGTCGACCTAGAAGTGACGTTGCTGGCCGATGAATCAAGCACAACCAGATCCACTCACCGACCTCGTAGGTAATCTCCCGATGGTTCTTATCATAGTATTGCTTGGCATATTGTTGGGCTTGAAGGAGACGTTCACAGACCTCATGAATAAACATATCTCGATCCTGGAGTTGTGCTTCGACCGCTGCGACTCTTGCAGTACCTTCGTCATACGTCATCAAAGGAGGTGCACGCCCATATACAACCTTGAAGGGAGTATCGCGAAGAGCCGTATGATAAGATGTATAATAACAATACTCGGCCCAAGGTAACCATTCAACCCAGTTGCGAGGTCGGTCCCCTGTGAGACAACGAAGGTACATGGCAATAACTTTGTTGACGGCCTCTGTTTGTCCATCAGACTGTGGGTGAAATGCTGAACTCATATGTAGACGAGTACCCATCAAACGGAATAAATCTTGCCAAAAAGCACTAGTAAAGACCGGGTCACGATCGCTGACAATCGACTGTGGAATCCCATGGAGGCGTACAATCTCATGAAAGAAAACACGAGCAACTGTTGTAGCTGTGTAGGGATGGCCCAAGGGAATGAAGTGCACATACTTGGAAAAACGGTCGATAACCGATAAAATGACCGATTTACCATGTACGCAAGGCAACCCTTCAATGAAATCTATTGAAATATCGGCCCAGACCGCCATTGGTACCACTAGTGGTTGTAGTAGTCCGGTAGGGTGGAGATGTTCGGTTCTATTCCTTTGGCATATGTCACATGCTCTCACAAAATCCTGAACCTTCTTTCGTGCGTGAGGAACATAGAAATCTGAGCGCAACCGCTGGAGAGTCTTCTGGAATCCTTCGTGTCCTGTGTGAGCTGTCTCTAAGATAGCTGGCAAAGATGGTGAAGCTGCCGAAACATATACACGTCCTCCACGGAGCAACAAGCCATCCTGCCACGACCATGGGTCACCCAATTTGCCGGAGCGAACCTGAGAACAGATGCGTTGTAATTCGGTTGAAGTAGCCACCTCCTGTCGCAATTCGTCAAAGAGAGAAAAGGATGGTCCAGACAGAGCAAAAACTACAGTAGAGTCCCCTTCCCGGCGTGACAAAGCATCCGCCACGATATTCAAACGTCCAGGTCAATATTCCACCGTGAAACTGTATCCAAACAATTTACTCACCTATTGATGTTGTGGAATGGTGGAGAGCCGTTGATCTAACAGAAATTTCAGGCTATAGTGGTCGGTTCGCAGGATGAAAGAACGACCCCAAAGGTACGGTCTCCAATGCCTTATAGCATGTACCAATCCGATCAACTCCCTTTCATAAGCAGCAAGCTTTGTATGCCGGGCAGCCACCGGTTTGCTAAAGAAAGCCAGAGGACCAGCGCCTTGGTGAAGAACAGCACCAAATCCTGTGACTGAGGCATCGCACTCAACGATGAAGTCGCTGGAGAAGTCTGGCAGGTGTAAAACTGGTGCACTAGCGAGAGCTCTCTTGAGTGATTGAAAAGCCTGGGTTGCTGCCTCGGACCACTGGAAGGTTTCCTTATTGAGGAGTTTAGTGAGAGGAGCAGCTATAGTACCGAAATCACGAATGAATTTTCGATAGTAACCTGCGAGGCCAAGGAACCCACGTAATCCTCGTGCTGACTGTGGTTGTGGCCATGTTTGGATAGCAAGTACCTTGTCTTCATCCATGGCAACCCCTTTGGCAGAAATCATGTGGCCTAGATAAGCCACTGATGGTGTAGCAAAAGTGCATTTGGACCGCTTCAAATGGAGGCAATGGTCGCGCATGACTTGTAGAATGGTCCGTAAATGTTGCAAATGTTCTGACCATGATGAGCTGTATATCAAAATATCATAAAAAAAACAAGGGCAAAACGGCGGAGATACGATCGCAAAACCTCATCCATTAAGGCCTGAAATGTCGACGGTACATTGGTTAATCCGAACGGCATCACCAAGAATTCAAAGTGGCCATGGTGTGTCCTGAATGTGGTTTTCTCCACATCCGGTAGGTGCATGCGCACCTGATGATAACCTGAACAGATGTCAAGTTTGGTGAAGAAGCGTGCGCCTTTTAACTCGTCAATGAGTTCTTCGACGACCGGTATTGGAAATTTATCGCGGACTGTGAGCTCATTAAGTGTGCGGTAATCAACACAGAAGCACCATGAATTGTCAGCCTTCTTGATAAGTATCACTGGTGAAGAGAATGGCGAGGTACTTGGGCGGATGGTGCCCTGTTGCAACATTGTGGCACATTGACGTTCGAGCTCATCCTTCTGTAACTGGGGGTATTGATAGGGTCGGATTGCCACTGAATCTGAGCCCTACCGAAGGTGAATTCGGTGATCAAAAGGTCGTGCCGGCGGCAGGCCTTCTGGAGCTACAAAGAGATCTTCAAAGTCGGTCAATAGGGCAGAGAGAAGATCCTCGTTGGAGTATGTAACCGCTTGGGCCGCTGTTACTGGTGCTGCTGTCCCGTGCCAAGTAATGTGATGGTCTGCTCTCCAGAAGGATATACGTAGGTTGTTGAAGTCCCAAAAAATAGGTCCTAATGTTCGGAGCCACTGTACTCCGAGCACGATGTCGAACCCACCGAGAGGAAGGGCTAGGGCATCTGTTGTGAATGTGTCACCAGCAATTGTCAGGGGCAGATTTCGAAACACGCCTCCACTGGTCACGCGGTCTCCGTTGGCTACTTCGACACAAAGGCCAGGGCGGGGCTCGAGTTGTATTCCTGTGCTAGCCACCATCGCTTCACTGATAAAATTATGAGTAGACCCTGTGTCCAATAATGCAATAAATTCCTTCTCGCCCACTTGTACCTTTACTTGTATGGTATCATTCGTCCGGATGCTCCAGAGCCCGGTCAATGCATGCAGCGATACTGTGGATGCTTGATGCGGATCATCTGCTATGCCGTCCAGCCCTAAATCGTCATCCTCATCCCACACGTCAATGTAGAAAAGCCGCTGGCAACGATTTCCTCGCACAAATTGTTCGTCGCAATTGAAACAAAGACCCTTCTAGCGCCGTTCGGCCATCTCCGCAGGGTTTAGTCTACGGACTGGTCATCCCGGTTGTGCGGTGGCAACCAAATTGGCCGGTTGAGTGTTCTCTGTTGCTATTGCTTGGCGCGGTCCTGCTAGGACGGAAGTAGATAGCCGCTGCCAACTCGAAGGTCGAGGGGTCGAGCGAGTGCTGCTTGCTCCCGGAATCATTAGAACAGCCTGGTCGCGAAATTCATATGCTCTGGCTAAGCTCATAGCCACCTGCAGGTCTGTTGGATTTTGTAGCTCCACATCTAGCTGTAGTTGTTCGGGCAATCCGGCGGTGAAGAGTTGCATCTGGTGTACTGGGTGCAAGGCCTCCGTTCGACACAATAGTGCTAAGAATTGATCAATGTATTCCTCGACCGAGCTAGTGAATGGAAGACGTGCCAAGGCGCCTAGAGGATTGCTTCTTATGGGTGGCCCAAACCGTTGGTGGCAGAGTTCTTTGAGACAAGACCATGATGGGGTTCCCGCATCCCTCTCCAATTGGAAATACCAATATTGGGCCATGTCGGTGAGATGATAAGAGGCTAGCTAGACTTTATCGGCTTCGTCCGTCCGTTGTCCGCGGAAGAACTGTTCGCATCAATTAATCCAGGCTAGAGGATCGTCCTTGCCATTGTAGACCAGAAATTCCAGCTTGTGATAACGTGGAACTCCCGATGAAGCACTGCCGGTGGGCAAGATGGTTGGAAAAGTGCCGCCGTGCTGCTCCTGGGATTGGGGATGAAACTGGTTTTGATGGTATGGTATGGTGGTGGGCAATGGTGGGGTGGGTATTAAGGTGGTCGGGTTGGTTATGGGGTATGGAAATTGCAAGGGCTGGCTGGAAGGTGATATTGTTGTGGACGTTTGTAGCGGTACAGAAGATGACTGCCCTAGGTACGTCGGTCGAATCGGCTGTTGCGATCCTGGTGGATGTTGCAATAGCCCTGGCAGCTCTGCCGTCGGTTTTTTTTCGACGGCCGTCAGGCAGGTGACCACATCTCCCATTTGCTGGTTCATGCCATCAATGCGTACCGTGAGCATCTGCATGGATTGGAGTAGCTGTGCCATGGATACCTCCTCTGTTGCGTCCTCCGAACCCGTCATATCAGCGTCCAAGGATGTCTCTAATACCAAATTGGTATCGCCTCTGGAGGGCAGGAAGTAGCCGTGATCCACAGGCGATCTCGGACGGACACCACGACGCCCAGGAGCCATGATGAAGTTCTGTTGTCGATACGCAAGAGACTAGGAACAGAGAATTCAGGATTGGAAGCAGAATTCTATTTCATTGATTGATTCATACAATGAGACAGACTCCCTTTATATAGTGCTAATTCAATGTATCCTACTCGGAATACAAACCGTATTCATATCTAAGACAATCTAGCTATTATGGAAAGTACTCATAAACTAAAGAAAGCTAAAGATAAGATTCCCTTTATTGAGTTCCCTGTCTTGCCGATTAGCCAATTCCTTACGTCTCTGTGTTCCTGGAATCCGTTGGCTCGCTGGTTCTAGCCTTACGACGTTGATAATGAATTCCCCACATAACAATGCATTTTCCTATCAATTTAACATCATGTTCTCTAACATGTACTCATATTTTTTATTCGATATCCTCATATTTATGACCAGTGAAATATGGTCATCAATCAATATATGTGTTAGTCGTCCCGACCAATAACATCTAACAAGAGATCCTTTTAAAATGGCATCATACAACTATTAAAACGCTTTACCAACAAGTCACATATTTGCTAATATTTATAAATAGTAATTTATCTAAGAAATATAATAATATTTACTCTATAATTCATAAACATAGACGTGATACAATTATCTCGATGAATTGTGCTGTTGTATTGGGTCGGTGAAGGCTTAGCTGAGCCTACGAGAGCCTTATTTAGAGATAGTTTCGGGTGTAAGAAATTTAATAAGAAGACTTCGTGAATAGTATGCTCTTGAGTCCATCTTGTTCACATCACATAGGCATACCCGATCTTTTGCACGATTGCATCCATCCCTGCCCCAATTATGCCACATGAGAAGCATGTTATAGTTTACTCCCATAATCAATAAGTCAAGTCAACCTTGGGTATGCACAGTGAAATACTCAATGAAAAGGATTAAGAACAAGACCCGTATGATCATAATAAGGTCCAAAGCCACTCTATATTTTTTGAGTTGTGCCAATTGGCATCAGAAGGTGCTTCTACTGGCTTTTGATATCAGTAAGTTAACACTTCCATTTTTCAGGTCCTTCAGAAAAATAAGATGTGCATGTTCCTATCATTCTTTTAAAAAGACGCATCTTATGTTGGCTGTTGCGTAATGGATTAATGAACGCCTCTACATTACCGTCACGCCAAAAATCCAGATGCATCATGCATGAGAGGTGTTTATATTGGCCAATTCCTTCCCTATAGCTTCAAAATTATATTTCAGACAAACACAGAGCTTGAATTAATTATAAAAAATAAGTGTTTAAATAGTATTATCTTGAATTAATTATAAAAAATAAGTGTTTAAACAGTATTACTTCCAATTCTGCGTTTATGACATAGAGATTGTATGGTGTTGGAATAACAATATGTAGTTCCAATGTTATATGCATAACATGGATTACATGATCTTGTAATACCATATGTTCCAATAGGCAGCTAGAATGGTCTTCCACAGTATGAGTTTCCAGGAAAAGAATGTAGCAATATCGACAATAAGCTGGCAATATAATTGGATTATCTATCGATTACAAACCAATTTTTTCCAAAGCTGTTAGAAAAGCCAATATAGGCATCAGAACCTATGGAAGCAAGACCAACAGAAATCTTGAAGGCTTACCTTGAAGATATTAAAGTACAGTGAACTCCTCAGAACCATTCAATTATTTCCCTGGTCGATCAAAGTTGCGCTCATCAATTCATCATCGTCATCATCTGAATATATATGCTAAGTTGCTGTTATTAACTTATTATATCAGCACCATCTCCGTCACCATTCTGAGGTGTGCTTTCAACAGTGTGATCAACCCATTGGTAATCCTCAGGCGCCAACCGTCCAAATTGTGTCATTTTCTCAGTCAACCTAGCAATAGATTCCTCCCGGTTTGCAAGCTGCATAAGTATCTTTATCCATCTAAATGCAACATTGATCGGTTCTGCCCCAACTCAATCATTTGATGGAAGCATGTCTTGGCCTCCTCCAGCTTCCCCTCGTCACATAAGAGGTCAAACAGCACATCCGACACCAAGGTAAATGATCCGAACCCATTCCTGGCCATATCACTCCACAGCTCTAGTGCTTGCGGCACCTTCCCATGCCGATGACATAACTTGATGATAAACATGCAAGGCTATGTGTTTGGGAAGCATCCATCGGATCGCATCCACTCATACAACTGCCATGCACTGCCAATGTCGTACGCCCAGTAATAGCACCGGAAGAAAAGGTTATAAGTAGTGGCATTCGGCATCAGTCCCTTTGATGCCATTTCTTCCATCAATGCAAACGCATCCCCAAGCCTCTTCGCTATAACAAAGTTCCGTATCGCCGCATTGTATGCAGCAACATCTGGGTAGCAGCTGAGCTCGTGCATCTCCTTCAGTAAATTCCTTGCCTTGTCGGGCTGGCCAATCAAGCTCGTGTAAGTGATCACATCGGGAGAAATGTCCTTCACCCGCATTTCGTCGAGCAGCTTGTAGGCCTTCTCGACTTCCCGGTTTTTGCAGTGGCAATCAATCAAAGAGTTGTAGCCTGTAGGTCACCTGGTCGGGCTCCACCCCGAGCTCTCGCATCTCGGCGAAGAACGCCTCGGCGTCCTCGGCCGACTTCCACCTGGAGAGCAGGATGTTGAACGTCTGGCGATTCACCTGGAACTCGTACTTGAGCGCGTGGTAGACGCTATGCGTCGGACATGCTCTTCTCTGGCGAGTATGCGAACAATAGCGTTGAAGAGGTCGGCCGCCTCCGTGCCCTCGCGACCGTCTCGCGGACGGAGCAGACCTTGGCGACGCGGCCGAGGACGACCATGACGGTGCGCGGGGTGACGGCGTCAAGGCAGATGCGGTGGGAGGAGCGGCCGAGGTCCCACATGTGGGAGAACCTGTGGGCGCGGCCGAGCACGTAGAGGGCGGTGTCGAGCACGAAGGGGGAGGGCGCGACGCCGCAGCGGTCGGCGGCGAGGGAGAGGAGAGAGAGCGAGTAGCGGGTCCCCGTGGACGAAGCGTAAGCGGCGGAGGACGAGGTCGAGGAGCGGGGCCGAGAGAGGAACGGCGAACGCGGCGAGCGCGGACTCCATTGCAGACGGCGTGGGCGCGGCCGTGACGATCGCGATACACGGCATCGGCGTCGAACGCGAGGGCCTCGCCCGGGGCGGGAACGGGCGGGCGGCGCCTGGGACGGCGATGGCCCGCGCGACCTGGAGAGATACTGGAAAATCTGCCGTGGGTGGTGGGGGGTGGGATACGCTTACTTGCTACTGCTAAAATATACGGTTGATTTATTATTTTATATGCCTATGATATGTATATTCACACATAAAATAATAAATCCTCAAATCCACACTTTTACTGTTGATTATTCTTTTTTTTTGAGGATTTTGGGAGGATTTTGGCAGCGTCGGCACAAAGTAGGCGCCGGGCGACATGAAAGCTCTAACTTTTTTTTTTAGAAATGGAAGCTTCAGTTTTTTTTAAAAGTACACGTCGAACGCACACACACCATATACACGTGGATACGTTCTTAATACACGTTTAATCTAGAGCGGGGGTTAAACCCCACAAAGCGTAGACACACGTTTTGACCACTGAACACATCTATGTGTGTACTATTCCTAAATCTAACCGAAAAATGAGACGCACGAGGTCGATCCCAGGGATCGAACTCCGGACGGGCTGCTCGCACACCTGGCATAGCAAGCCAACCGAGCGAACACTCGGTCATCGTGAAAGCTTCAGCTTTTTTTAGAGTACATGACGGATGCACTCACGCACACACACTACACGCACGCCCACACACACATGGATACATCATTAACACACGTCTAATCCTCATGGAAGCTTCAGCTTTTTTTAGAGTACACGTCGGACGTACTCATGTACACACCACACGTACATCCACACATACGTGGATACGTTTTTAACACACATAATCTAAAGCGGAGACTGAACTACATAAAGTGTAAACACACGCTTTGACCACTAAACACACCTACATGTGTGTACTATTATTAAAGAAATAAACGCTTAAAAGGTGAGGCAACCTGGCCCCCGGCTGCACACACACCTGCTAGCGAGCCAACTGAGCAAGCGCTCGGTCCTCATCGAAGCTTCAGCTTGTTAAGGGAATGAAACGGGCCGGCTCGACGGCGCTGACCCTGAGTTGAAAGTGGTTCTTTGTCCGGTAGTAACCGAAATGGGCCAGATTTATTTTCATTTTGGGCCCATTTATGGGCTAGTTGCGATCTCACTGTTGCTGGTGGAAACCGAGCTTCCTGCGACAACGACTGCGCGCATGAAGTTCGATGTAGCATAAATCGACGAATTTTTTTTCGTGCCTACGGGCAAACTGATTGGTGTGAACATCTGCACGATGTGGGTGCGCCTCGTCCAAGCTTCGGCCTGTGCTGATGCATGGGCCGCGCGGTCTGACGGCCCGCCGCCGATGCGTACGTCGCCGTTGAAGTCGCCATGTCAACATGATTTCTTCAACATACAAACAAACGACGATTCATACAAACAAACAGTCATCTGTTGCTGAGAAAAAGATAACATACTGTTCTGTTCAATCAAGAGAAGCATTGTTCAAAACGATTCTATGCTTGTCTATGAGGTAATCGCTCGGACTGTACTCGCCAGCGACGGTTCCTCAACACGTTATCAGCACGATCGACTCTCCTCGAATCGAAAGGTAACTGTCGATGAACGACGCTCGTAGATTGAATCGTTTTTTTAAATCACTTTAAATTCTGCAAATTTGCTTTCTAGATTAGTTTTCTACGGTGCAAATCCATTCTAACCTACCGCGAGCCGACTTGAAATCGCCAGTAAAATATCAATCGGTAGATTGCATGAAAGATTGGATGTCGATTGTACCATAAATTGGAACTTGCAAATCCGTTCTAACCTACTGCGAGCCTGAAAAGCATCTAGGCCCCTAAAAAAAATGGTTTTGGTAATTAATGATAATATGTGAATATGGGATTAACGTGTTTATGAAGAATGTGCAAGGTTTAATCGCATTGATGAACATGTTAAAGAAAAGATGCACGCTAAAGGATATTATGGAGATCTACAAGGTTTAAAGACAAGGTATAAATAGTCTAGGATCCTTTTGTATTTTACCGGTCTTAGGCGAATTGGTTGATAGACCGGATTATAGGTTAAATGCCGTACTATTAAGAGGGATCACGACTAGTAGCTTGATAGCTTGCTCTTGTGCCATATGGATCAATTTAGGATCATGCATGCATTCAATTAAACTTAAAATTGAATTGGCAAAACAAATATGCTTTATTTGTAAAATCGGATGAACCGCAGTTTTCATCGAGGTTGAACCAGAGCGGTTGTACCGGCGCGTCTTGCGCTGTACTACCGCACTCGGACATTCGAAATTTATATGGCGGTAGTATAAAAACAGAACAAGTGTATTTTCGCCGAAACCTCTCTGAAAAACGGTCGTTCGATTTTGAGAATCGGATGAACCGCACTACGGTTGTTCCAAAGTTATGTCATGTTGTAAAATTCGAAACACATGCATTTTCATCTCGAGTTTAAACCCCGATATCGGATGTTCCGGAGGTTTGTCAGCCGGTTGTACCGATTATCTTTAACGGCTATATCGATGCATTAAATGCGTGAAAATAGCCGTTACTTATTTCTATTTCGAGAATCGGATGTACCGGAGGTTTGCCGCCGGTTGTACCGATTACCGAATTGGGGAACTGCTCTCAACGGTTGGATTGGTTGGTGGAGGCTATAAATACCTCCCCAATCGCCCAAGGGAGATGTTACACACTCATTAATCATTCATAGACCCTTGGAAGCTTTGAGCATTCATTCTACTCCCCAATTCTCTTGCATTCATTGAGAGGAGTTCAAGTGCATTCATTCTAGTTGATCCTTGTTGCACTTGAGTAACGCTGCTTAAGATCGGTGATTTATTACTCTTGAAGTGTTGCCGCACTTCTAGACGGCTTAGCGGAGAGCACGGTGATCTCTTCAAGAAGATTGTGAAGAGGCCCGTGCAAGCTTGTGAGTGGTTGGTGTTCACCATCTCCTGAGCGGAGGAAGAACAACCTTAGCGATCGAGGGAAGGCTTAATCCGTGGAGCCGGCTTGAGATGTCAAGCTTCCTCAACGTGGACTAGTGAAGACCGGCAAGTCTTCGATACCACGGGAAAAACATCTTTGCGTCTTTGTGGTTACTTCTAGTCTTTACACTTCCGCATTTATATTTCTAGCTTGTTTATTGTGATTAAATTGCTTTGCTAGAAAGTATAACTTGTTTAGACCTAGTCATTTACTTGATAGTATTGCTAAATTGTTAAAAAGTTTAAAAACCTCCTATTCACCCCCCTCTAGTCGGTTATCCTTGATCCTACAAGTGGTATCAGAGCTTGGTCTCTCGTTGTTGGACTTAACCGTCTAGGAGAGCAAGGATGGCTAGTGAGGAATGGCTTTAGGAAGGGCTCCACTCTTTGATGGCACAAATTATGCTTATTGGAAAATTAGAATGTCAATCTTTTTAAAGGCCATGAGTCCAAGCATTTGGAAAATCGTAAATGATGGTTACACTATGCCTCTTAATCCACTTGAACCCACGGATCAAGACACGCGTAACTCTCATTTAGATGCCCAAGCTATGAATGCTCTCTTTGGCGCTTTGAACGCGGATGAGTTCAATAGAGTGAGCAATTTGGAAACCGCTCATGCTATTTGGACAACTCTCTCGGAAATCCATGAGGGTACATCCACGGTCAAAGAAGCCAAATTGCATAGGCTTGGATTAAATATGAGACATTCATAATGTTGCCTCATGAAAACATCAATGAGATGTATTCAAGACTAAACAACATTGTGAATGAGCTCAAAGGCCTTGGAACTAACCTTTCCGATGTTGATATTGTGCTTAAGATGCTTAGGGCTCTTCCTGACAAGTCACGAGACCTTGGTGACACTTTTCATCAACTCTCCCGAGTTGCCAAGGATGACACCAACGGCCTTTTGGGCAATCTCATCACAAATGAGTTGTTCAAGAAGGACAAAGAAGAGCTCTTGGAGACATCCTCTTCAAAGAAGAAGATTACCGCTTTCAAGGCTAAAGCGGAATCAAGTGGTGATGAGGATGAAGAAGAAGATTCGATGAGGAGTATGCACTCATTGTAAGAAAAATGAAGAAGTTCATGAAGAAACGCCCCAATAGAAGCTACAACTTTGACAAATACAAGAAGGACAATATTCAAGTGATAAGAAGCGTTATAGCAACATTCGATGCTATAATTGTGATGAAAAGGGGCATATCTCATCTCGTTGCCCCGCAAAGAAGGATGACAAGGACAAGTCATTCAAGAAGAAAGAATATAATGGCAAGAAGAAGCTTTTCAAGAAGCTTCACAAGGATGGCAAGGATGAAGCTCACATTGGAGAGTGGGATTCAAATGATGAATCAAGCGACTCCGACTCCGATGAGGATGAGTCCCCCAAGAAGAAGGGACTAGTTGGCATTGCTATCAAAGAAACTCCTTCGCTATTCTCCACTCCTACATGCCTCATGGCAAAAGGAGATAAGGTAAAATCCATTGATAGTGATGAACCAACTTATGAAGAATTAATGGATATGCTTGATGAATTAAATGAATTTAATGGAAAAGAGAAATCAAAATTTAAAGTCTTGAAGAAAGAATATCTCTCTAAAAGACTCTTTTGAGGAGCTAAAGAAAGCTCATGATTCTCTTATCTTAAAGAATATTGAAAAATCTCATTCACATGTTGGAATTACTTGTGATTTAATGAACGAGATGCCTAGAATAGACATTGCTTTAAATGAAAAATCCATGTCTAGCATTTCTACTTCATGTGATGATTTACTTGCTATGCCATGTTGTTCAAATGTTGATTCAAATGTTAATTTAGCAAATGCTTGTGATCCTTTGCTCATTGTTGAAAATTATGAACTAAAAGAACAAGTGACCAAGCTAAGCAAAAGCTTGGAAAGATGTTTCAAGGGTAAGGCCACTCTTGACAAGCTCTTGAGCGAGCAAAGGTGTTCATTCAACAAAGAAGGTATTGGGTATGTGCCTAAAAAGGGCAAGAAGCCGATAAATAAACCCACAAGTTTTGTGAAGCAAAATGGTAGGTATTGCCATAAGTGCCGGGAAATAGGACATATGCAACAAAATTGTCCTAAGGGTAAGGTTCCATCTCTTGGTATATATGATTCATGCTATATGCTTAGAAAATCTAAGAATGGTAAAGTAATTGCTCATTTTGTTGGCACTTCAATTATGGGCTCTAAAAAGAATGCTATTTGGGTGCCTAAAACCTTGGTCACTAACCTCCAAGGACCCAAACAAATTTGGGTACCTAAAAGAACTTAATTCTTGTTTTGTAGGTGAACTACAAGACCGTGGAAAACATTGGGTGCTTGATAGTGGTTGCACTCAACACATGACCGGGATAGAAAAATGTTCACCACATTCAAAATGGCAAAGGAATAGACAAGATCACATTTGGCGATAATAGCAAAGGAAAGGTAATTGGGTTGGGTAAAATTGCTATCTCAAATGACCTTTCTATTTCAAATGTGTCACTAGTTGAATCATTAAATTTTAACTTGTTATCCGTAGCTCAAATATGTGATTTAGGACTAATTTGTTCTTTCTCTAAAGAGGGTGTTACAATTTCAAATGAAAATGATAACTCTTTAATCTTCAAAGGATTTAGGTTTGGAAACCTTTATTTGGTAGATTTCACTTCAAATGATTCATGCTTAAAAACTTGTTTAATGGCAAAAACCTCCTTGGGTTGGCTTTGGCATAGAAGGCTAGCTCATGTAGGAATGATTCAACTCAAAAAGCTTTTCAAACATGATTTAGTTGTTGGCTTGAAAGATGTGAAGTTTGAGAAAAATCGACTTTGTAGTGCATGTCAAGCGGTAAACAAGTCGCTAATTCTCATCCTTCCAAAAGTATCATGTCAACTTCTAGACCATTGGAACTCTTACATATGGATTTGTTTGGGCCAACAACCTATAAGAGTATCGGGGAAATAGCTATTGTTTAGTCATTGTGGATGATTACTCTAGATATACATGGGTATTCTTCCTAGATGATAAAAGTGAAACCTCCGAATTTTCAAAAACTTTACAAAAGGGCCCAAAATGAATTTGATTTCAAAATAAAGAAAATCCGAGTGATAATGGTTCCGAGTTCAAAAATACTAAAGTTGAAGACTTTTGTGATGAACTTGAATAAAGCACTAACTTTCCACAACCTACACTCCGAACAAAATGGAGTTGTAGAAAGGAAAAATCGTACATTAATTGAAATGGCTAGGACAATGCTTGATGAATATAATACTTAGATAGTTTTTGGTAGGAAGCAATTAACACCGCTTGTCATGCCATAAATCGTCTTTATTTACATCGTCTTTTGAAAAAGACTTCCTATGAGCTTCTTGTAGGAAGAAAACCTAACATCTCCTATTTTCGTGTCTTTGGTTGTAAATGCTATATTTTAAAGAAGGGTGTTCGGCTATCAAAATTTGAAAGTAGATGTGATATTGGTTTCTTGCTAGGTTATTCCTCAAATAGTAAAGCATATCGTGTTTTCAACAAGAACTCCGGTTTAGTTGAAGAAAAACATGATGTTCAATTTGATGAAACTAACGGCTCTCAAGAAGAGCATGAGAATTTGGATGATGTAGGCAATGAAGCTTTGAGAAGGGCAATGGAGCATATGCAAATTGGTGACATAAAGCCCGAAGATGATCCATCACCCTCCACACAAGTTGAACCTCCAACATCTTCTACAAACCAAGTTCAATTTGACAACAAGGAAGATGATCAACCATCCAACTTACCACCAAGAATTCACAATGCAATTGCTAAAGATCATCAAATAGATCAAATATTGGGTGATGTAAGTAAGGGTGTTCAAACTCGATCTCGTGTTGCTTCTTTTTGTGAATATTACTCTTTTGTCTCTTCTATTGAGCCAAAGCATGTAGAAGAAGCGCTTGAAGATCCGGATTGGGTGAATGCTATGCATGAAGAACTTAATAACTTCACTCAAACGATGTTTGATCGTTGGTGGAACGACCCAAGGAACACAACATTATTGGTACAAAATGGGTCTTTAGAAACAAGCAAGATGAGAATGGTTTGGTCGTTCGAACAAAGCAAGATTGGTAGCTCAAGGGTATTCACAAGTTGAAGGTTTGGATTTTGGTGAAACCTTTGCTCCGTAGCTAAACTTGAATCAATACGGATATTACTTGCTTTTGCATCATGCTTTGATATTAAATTATTTCAAATGGATGTTAAAAGTGCTTTCTTAAATGGTAAAATATCCGAACTTGTATTTGTTGAACAACCTCCGGTTTTGAAGATCTTAAAATCCAAATCATGTCTATAAACTCTCTAAAGCGCCTATGGCCTTAAACAAGCTCCTAGAGCATGGTATGAACGCCTTTAGAGATTTTCTAGTCTCAAAAGGATTCAAAATTGGAAAAATTGATTCAACTTTATTCACTAAAATTATAGATGATGATTTCTTTGTATGTCAAATTTATGTTGATGATATTATTTTTGGGTCTACTAATCAAGATTTTTGCAAAGAATTTGGTGATATGATGTCTAGGAATTTGAAATGTCCATGATTGGAGAATTAAGCTACTTCCTTGGATTTCAAATCAAGCAACTCAAAGATGGAACCTTCGTGAGCCAAACCAAGTATGCAAGAGAATTGATCAAGAAGTTTGGCATGGAGGATGCAAACCCATCAAGACTCCCATGACAACAAATGGTCATCTTGACTTAAATGAGGGAGGTAAATCGGTAGATTTAAAGCTTTATAGATCTATGATTGGTAGCTTGCTTTATCTTACCGCATCTAGGCCCGATATCATGTTTAGTGTTTGCATGTGTGCACGCTTTCAAGCTAATCCAAAAGAATGTCATTTAATGGCCGTTAAAAGAATACTAAGATATTTAAAGCATTCCTCTAGCATTGGCCTTTGGTTCCCGAAAGGTGCTAAATTTGATCTAATTGGATATGCCGATTCCGATTATGCGGGTTGCAAAGTGGATAGAAAGAGCACCTCGGTAGTTGTCAATTCTAGGAAGATCTCTAGTATCATAGTCATCCAAGAAACAAAACTCCGTAGCACTATCCACCGGGTTTAATATGTTTCAGCGGGAAGTTGTTGTGCTCAATTGCTATGGATGAGGCAAACAATGATGGATTATGGAATTAAAATTGATAAAATGCCTTTATTGTGTGACAATGATAGTGCCGTGAAGATTGCTAATAACCCTGCTCAACACTCAAGAACCAAGCATATAGATATTCGCCACCATTTCTTGAGAGATCATGTGAGCAAGGAGATATTGAAATTAGCCACATAAGAACCAAGATCAATTAGCGGATATTTTCACCAAGCCATTAGATGAAGGCCGCTTTTGCAAATTGAGGAATGAATTAAATGTCATAGATTATTCAAATATTGCTTAAACTTGTGTTTCATGCATTGTATCTCTCTTTGTATGTTTATTTGAATATGTTTATGAAAATATTTTCAAAATCTTTATTAAAGTTATCTACGATCTTAAAAATTATGTTGCCTAATAGATAATAATCTATTCTATGCACAATGATCCTTAATGATATTTATTTGAGTGCAAAACTAAGGATCATTTGCAAATTAATCTTAGTTTCTAGAAAATCTCGAAGTCCCAGATAATCGAACGACGGCGTTTTACTCTCGATGCGATCGCTGCTGCTTGACGACCGAGTTATGAGCGCAGACATCCGGTGCGGATCGTCCGACGGCATTTTGTCGAGACGATCGCGACCGCTTAGGGGAGAAAAATAACTCCTCGGCAGCTTATCGTTTTTCTTCTCAACTTCCTCAAAACGGTTCTACCGCTCCCACTTTTTCTCTCTCTTTCTCTCTCGCCTGCGCGACCCTCCTCCTCAAATCCACTTGCCAGTTCTTCAATCTTTCGATTTCTTCGAATTGCAAGCATCTTCGGGGATTGACTCCTTCGATTGTTGAGGTAATCCCTCAATTAATCCCTGTTCTTATCCCCATTGTAACCCTAGAACTCCCTTGTGTCTCGGTTTTAGGGTTCTTAGAGATTGATCTTGATTTCTGGTATTCTAGAAGGACAATTGTGGTTGTTTGATATCTTGAGGTTATTGCGCATCCATATTATGCACTCACACCACAAGATTTCATAAATTTTCTAAGAATCATCCAACTCTAGAAATCGTCAGGACAATCGGATCATCCGATTCTTGAGCGCGGATCAACCGCACTGCGGCTGTTCCGGCCATTGAACTGCGGTTCATCCGATTATCCTGACAAGAAATCCAGAAAATCAATTTCACTTCTGTTAATTTCTATTCCTTGATTATCTTTGATTCCTTCTGTCTCTATCTAGATGCCAAGGATGCGAGGATCAAAAGAAAAGCTCATGGCTCATCAAGACAAGGATCTTCACCTCTCAACCTTCTCAAGATTCTCCTCGAACTTTGCAAATAGGGAGGACTCGCCCCGCCGCCTCGCACGCCAGACTCGGCCGGCCTCGACAAAAGATCGCTCATGGGAAAGGAAAGAGACCACTCAAATCAAACCGAAAGTTCGTCAAGAAAGATCAAGTGAGGAGTTAGATTCAAGAAGAAGAAGAAGAAGTTCCTGTCAGGACAGAGGATGATTTGATAGATCCTCCAGGAACTCCAATTAATTTACACCTCCTCTCAGCGGATGATTATGCAATCAAGAGGCATGTAAATCAATTCCTTTTAAAGAATGACTCGCTCAATCCAAGATTTCACACCGCCTTTCAAGAACAAGTCTATGAGCAAACAGTATGGAAGGCATGTAAAATTTGCCGATCACAAATGGATTAGGTGGAGTCATATCAATACTTTGGACCAGTACAGTGGAGTTTATCAGCTTTTTCACAGAGTAGGTCTTCATGACCTTGTGGCAATAAAACAAAATTATGATGACAAACTCATTAGACAATTTTATGCCACGTTGTATATCTCTCCAGACCTAAAATCCTTTAGATGGATCTCGTGCACCGTAAATCTAGAAAGCACCAAAGAAGAATTTGAGAGAGTCCTCAAGGTTCGTCTAGCTCTTGGGAGAAGATCTTTGAGAGTCCCGCTTTGCTTGTGCTGCTTATAGTCGAGATATGATACCTCTGTTAAATGCAAGTTGGGTACTATCATCGACTTAAGCCAGAGTAAGTATGATTAACAGATCATTAATCACACCTTCTACCCCAAAAGCGGAAACTTTGATGCGCTTAGGGGCATGTTTGGAATATGATAGATCATATTATGGAGGAGTTAGGTTTGATGTGGTGGATGTAATTTTAATGGCATAGCCTCCTCCAAGAATGACAGAGTTAAGAGGATCTATTATGCTCCATACATCATGGCTTTAATTGTACGTAAAATGGCGATCGCGGTGGTTTGGGATCAGCTCATAAGCCTTATAAACCACGTGATGGTCTCCCCTCGCCAAGTTGTTGAAGATGATCCGCTTGATGTTGAGGCTCCTCCCGTAGCTCCCGCCTCTGCCAAGGTGTTCTTGCTCAAGTCCTTCGAATCGAGAATTAATTCTCACCAACGCAAGAAATAAAGCTCGCTCAAACAGACTTCCTAATGAGATCAATCATAAGATAGCCGATATGGAGTTGGTTCAAATGATTTCCTAGTGAGGTCCATAATAGGATGGCTGCCATGATGGAGAGCATCAATGATTTGGAGGATGTACTGAAGGCCCCTCAGCGATATTCCTTCTCTCGTCGTCCTAAGACATCCTTTGGGCCATCTGCACCTCCTCCAGCTCCCCACTGCTCTCCTTCTGTGTTCAAGCCAAGATCTCGAGCTCCACCCACCTTGACTCCTCCGCTCCTCACACTTCACTTCTCCTCCAGAGCAGGCCACCGCTCCTCCGGATTCGGCTCCTCCGGCCCCAGAGTCTCAGGATCCAGCTCCTTCTCCAGCACAGGACCCGTCTTCCCAGGACGTCGCTCCTCCTCCTCAGGATCCGGCTGTCTGAGTTGTTTTTGGTATTTTGATGCCAAAGGGGGAGAAGAAGAAGAGAAGAAGAAGTTATAAGAAGCCTTAGTTTTAGGGGGAGTTAGTCTTTTGTTATGGATTATATGTTATATATGTGTTATGAATGCTTTATGGATATTCCTTCGTGCTTGTAATAGTTTATAACCTTTTGTCGTACTTGTGGGAAGTTGTTCATACTTAATATCTTAATGCGATCTCAAGTACTATCATATCTCTATTACATTGCTCTCTCATGTTCATAAATGCAAAATAGACTCACAAAATTACATGCACATGTTTAGGGGAGTCTCCTTAAAATTGACATTAACAAGAAAAATAATTCTCAAATATCCATCTATGCTCATTGCAAGAATTATCTCACTTGTTGAAGTCTTCAAAAGAATATACTCTCTAGTATATTCAAAACAAAACTTCTTACATATTAATTGTGTTGTCATCAATTACCAAAAAGGGGGAGATTGAAAAGCATCTAGGCCCCTAAAAAAATGGTTTTGGTAATTAATGATAATATGTGAATATGGGATTAACGTGTTTATGAAGAATGTGCAAGGTTTAATCGCATTGATGAACATGTTAAAGAAAAGATGCACGCTAAAGGATATTATGGAGATCTACAAGGTTTAAAGACAAGGTATAAATAGTCTAGGATCCTTTTGTATTTTACGGTCTTAGGCGAATTGGTTGATAGACCGGATTATAGGTTAAATGCCGTACTATTAAGAGGATCACGACTAGTAGCTTGATAGCTTGCGCTTGTGCCATATGGATCAATTTAGGATCATGCATGCATTCAATTAAACTTAAAATTGAATTGGCAAAACAAATGTGCTTTATTTGTAAAATCGGATGAACCGCAGTTTTCATCGAGGTTGAACCGCAGCGGTTGTTGTACGCGCGCCGTCTGCGTACTACCGCACTCGGACATTCCAAATTTATATGGCGGTAGTATAAAAAGCAGAACAAGTGTATTTTCGCCGTAAACCTCTCTCGAAAAACGGTCGTTCGATTTTGAGAATCGGATGAACCGCACTACGGTTGTTCCAAAGTTATGTCATGTTGTAAAATTCCGAACACATGCATTTTCATCTCGAGCGAAACCCCGATATCGGATGTTCAAGGTTTGTCACGCCGGTTGTACCGATTATCTTTTAACGGCTATATCAGTGCATTAAATGCAGGTGAAAATAGCCGTTACTATTTCTATTTCCAGGAATCGGATGTACCGGAGGTTTGCCGCCGGTTGTACCGATTTTCGCTGGGAATTGGGGAACTGCTCCCCAACGGTTGGATTGGTTGGTGGAGGCTATAAATACCTCCCCAACTGCCCAAGGGAGATGTTACACAGCTCATTAATCATTCATAGACCCTTGGAAGCTTTGAGCATTCATTCTACTCCCCAATTCTCTTGCATTCATTGAGAGGGAGTTCAAGTGCATTCATTCTAGTTGATCCTTGTTGCACTTGAGTAACGCTGCTTAAGATCGGTGATTTATTACTCTTGAAGTGTTGCCGCACTTCTAGACGGCTTAGCGGAGAGCACGGTGATCTCTTCAAGAAGATTGTGAAGAGGCCCTGCAAGCTTGTGAGTGGTTGGTGTTCACCATCTCCTGAGCGGAGGAAGAACAACCTTAGCGATCGAGGAAGGCTTAATCCGTGGAGCCGGCTTGAGATGTCAAGCTTCCTCAACGTGGACTAGTGAAGACCGCAAGTCTTCGATACCACGGAAAAACATCTTTGCGCCTTTGTGGTTACTTCTAGTCTTTACACTTCCGCATTTATATTTCTAGCTTGTTTATTGTGATTAAATTGCTTTGCTAGAAAGTATAACTTGTTTAGACCTAGTCATTTACTTGATAGTATTGCTAAATTGTTAAAAGTTTAAAACCTCCTATTCACCCCCTCTAGTCGGTTATCCTTGATCCTACAAGTGGTATCGAGCTTGGTCTCTCCGTTGTTGGACTTAACCGCCTAGGAGAGCAAGGATGGCTAGTGAGGGAATGGCTTTAGGAAGGGCTCCACTCTTTGATGGCACAAATTATGCTTATTGGAAAATTAGAATGTCAATCTTTTAAAGGCCATGAGTCCAAGCATTTGAAAAATCGTAAATGATGGTTACACTATGCCTCTTAATCCACTTGAACCCACGGATCAAGACACGCCAGAACTCTCATTTAGATGCCCAAGCTATGAATGCTCTCTTTGGCGCTTTGAACGCGGATGAGTTCAATAGAGTGAGCAATTTGGAAACCGCTCATGCTATTTGGACAACTCTCTCGGAAATCCATGAGGGTACATCCACGGTCAAAGAAGCCAAATTGCATAGGCTTCGGATTAAATATGAGACATTCATAATGTTGCCTCATGAAAACATCAATGAGATGTATTCAAGACTAAACAACATTGTGAATGAGCTCAAAGGCCTTGGAACTAACCTTTCCGATGTTGATATTGTGCGCAAGATGCTTAGGGCTCTTCCGGACAAGTACGAGACCTTGGTGACACTTTTCATCAACTCTCCCGAGTTGCCAAGGATGACACCAACGGGCCTTTTGGGCAATCTCATCACAAATGAGTTGTTCAAGAAGGACAAAGAAGAGCTCTTGGAGACATCCTCTTCAAAGAAGAAGATTACCGCTTTCAAGGCTAAAGCGGAATCAAGTGGTGATGAGGATGAAGAAGAAGATTCCGATGAGGAGTATGCACTCATTGTAAGAAAAATGAAGAAGTTCATGAAGAAACGCCCCAATAGAAGCTACAACTTTGACAAATACAAGAAGGGACAATATTCAAGTGACAAGAAGCGTTATAGCAACATTCGGTGCTATAATTGTGATGAAAAGGGCATATCTCATCTCGCTGTGCCCGCAAAGAAGGATGACAAGGACAAGTCATTCAAGAAGAAAGAATATAATGGCAAGAAGAAGCTTTTCAAGAAGCTTCACAAGGATGGCAAGGATGAAGCTCACATTGGAGAGTGGGATTCAAATGATGAATCAAGCGACTCAGACTCGATGAGGATGAGTCCCCAAGAAGAAGGGACTAGTTGGCATTGCTATCAAAGAAACTCCTTCGCTATTCTCCACTCCTACATGCCTCATGGCAAAAGGAGATAAGGTAAAATCCATTGATAGTGATGAACCAACTTATGAAGAATTAATGGATATGCTTGATGAATTAAATGAATTTAATGGAAAAGAGAAATCAAAATTTAAAGTCTTGAAGAAAGAATATCTCTCTAAAAGACTCTTTTGAGGAGCTAAAGAAAGCTCATGATTCTCTTATCTTAAAGAATATTGAAAAATCTCATTCACATGTTGGAATTACTTGTGATTTAATGAACGAGATGCCTAGAATAGACATTGCTTTAAATGAAAAATCCATGTCTAGCATTTCTACTTCATGTGATGATTTACTTGCTATGCCATGTTGTTCAAATGTTGATTCAAATGTTAATTTAGCAAATGCTTGTGATCCTTTGCTCATTGTTGAAAATTATGAACTAAAAGAACAAGTGACCAAGCTAAGCAAAAGCTTGGAAAGATGTTTCAAGGGTAAGGCCACTCTTGACAAGCTCTTGAGCGAGCAAAGGTGTTCATTCAACAAAGAAGGTATTGGGTATGTGCCTAAAAAGGGCAAGAAGTCGATAAATAAACCCACAAGTTTTGTGAAGCAAAATGGTAGGTATTGCCATAAGTGCCGGAAATAGGACATATGCAACAAAATTGTCCTAAGGGTAAGGTTCCATCTCTTGGTATATATGATTCATGCTATATGCTTAGAAAATCTAAGAATGGTAAAGTAATTGCTCATTTTGTTGGCACTTCAATTATGGGCTCTAAAAGAATGCTATTTGGGTGCCTAAAACCTTGGTCACTAACCTCCAAGGACCCAAACAAATTTGGGTACCTAAAAGAACTTAATTTTGTTTTGTAGGTGAACTACAAGACCGTGGAAAACATTGGGTGCTTGATAGTGGTTGCACTCAACACATGACCGGGATAGAAAAATGTTCACCACATTCAAAATGGCAAAGGAATAGACAAGATCACATTTGGCGATAATAGCAAAGGAAAGGTAATTGGGTTGGGTAAAATTGCTATCTCAAATGACGCCTTGCACGCTGCCTCCGCTCAGGCACCAAGACGGCAGTCGCCCCCCGCCGGCCGCCACAGATCAAGCGCCGAGCACCGCTGGACCGAGCTCAGAGCCGCCCTGCCGCTTGCGTCGCGTCACACGGAGCCGTCGGGCGCATGAAGTCGCCGCTGGATTCCATAGGGCCGCCGCGCCGCTTGGAGTGTAGCGTCGCTCGGAGCCGTCGGGCGCATGAAGTCGCCGCGGGATTCCATAGGGCCGCCGCCGCATGGTGCCCATGGAGCCGCCGCCGCTCGCCACTCGACTCCCTGGCCGCCTCCCACACGACCTAGCGTCGCCACACAGCCGCCTCCCACGCGCTGGCCATGAAGCAATGAAGGCATGGAGCCGCCGCCATGCACGGGAACAGGGAGGGGAAAACCTATCCCCCCTCGACTACGCCATTTTGAGCAGGCCTTATGGGCCGGCTTGAGCCAAGCAAATGGGCCCAGCCGAAAAAGAAGGGAACCGGTTGGTGGACAAAAAGGAAAAAAAACAGGGAAAAGAAAAAGAAATTCCAAAATTTGCAAAAAGGCCCTCAGAAAATCTGAAAATTACGCCAAAAATGTTCTCTGAATTGAAAGTTCGCGTTTTAACCCCTAAAAATAGCAGAATTCGCCGAAAATTTATTTTCCTGTAGAAAATGGCCTCGGGAATTCAAATTTTGAATCAGTTTTTGCATTTGAAGCATGTTTAACTCTGTTGTTATTATTTCTATGCCATTTATTTATTGTATTTACTGTTTTGATTATCTATGATTGTTTATATTGCTTTTAATCACTGAAAATAGCAGTAAATCATGAAAAATGCATAGAAAAGTACGAGAACACGAACTGGGAGTTCGAAGAGGATTGTGAGAATTTTGCAACCATTTTATGTAAATTACCAGTAGTAATCTTATGAACACTTTGCATGAATATGGAAATGACTGGCATCACGAACCAGGAGTTCGAAGAACTGACCCAGCATGGCCAGAATTTGTACAGAATTTGTATAAGTCTTCAACTCTGTGATAATGTAATCACGGATGAGCAGAAGATTGAGAAGACTCTCTCTACCTTTCACCCAAATGCGGTGCAATCCGCACGCAACTATTGTCAAGACGGTTACAAGAAGTATACTGCATTAATTGACACCATGCAAGTTGTGGAAGCTCAAGATGGCGTTCTAAGGAATAACTACATCTGACATCCACCTAGTAGCAATGTTGGCCATGAAGCCAATGCTAGCAGCTACAAGGTGATAAAACCTCTCACGAAGGAGAGGGGCAAGAAGGGTAAGATCGTGGGTTGCACATTATTGATGTTTTCCAGTCTAAAGAGGAAGGGCATAGGATAGCATGAGGCACACCTCGTCATTGCAGGCGTGGAAGATCCACACCCATTAATTGCACTCATAGATATGGACAGCCTAGTAGCAGTCCCCATTATCCCTCCTTTGGATATCGCAGCGGCTGTAGTCATAGTTACCCAAGAGGAGAAGATCGCCATGGAGCAAATTGAAGCAGAAGTTTATGAATACTTCACTGATTTGATCTAGTGCACGCATTGCACTTGGATCTTTTATAGTAACTTGCAATTTATAATTGAAGCAGAACATTGAACTATTTTATTCTTTGAATGATGATTGTAAGCTCTAGGAGAGCAAAGCATTAAATTCTTATGATGAGTCCTGCAAGGCTTATTTTCTCGTATTTATAATAGCAAGTTATGTTTTGATATCTGAAGTATTTTGTTTATGTGTTGCTTGCTTTCTGCTACATATTAATAAAGTACGTTATATTAGAACGTGTGTGACGCCCTATGAAGGGAGTGTGCTTAGCAGGTAGCGGCACAATGAATACCATCTTGAGAGAGACAAAGCTTCTTCAGTCGATCAACAAGAATGCTAATAGTCTTACGACAATTGTAGGAAGCGATACCTGTATATAGGCTCAGGAAGAGCCACAATTATACTCCCAATAGGCACAACTTTGGTCATTGAAGAAGCCTTATTGTACCCAGCATTGACTAGAACTCTCAAGGATATTCGCGCAAACGGTTTCCACGTAGAGACTAAAGAAGAGTATGGTAAGAAATACCTAGCCATTATAAAGCGTGAAGAAAGTAGAAAAATGGTATCAGAACGACTTCCTTCATTTGAAACTGGGCTATACTACACTAATATTAAGGCATCTGCAGCCTATAGTGTCTTGAAAACCGTATTTAGAAGCTCTGAACCTTTTCTATCTCTAGCATGATAGATAATGCCACCTAGGTCTTAGAATGATAAGAAATATAATTAACAATTCACAGGGACATAATGTCAATGTAAAGAATTTCCTGAATCAGAAAGATTTTATGTGCCTTGCATGTGCCACCGAGAATTTAATTACTAAACATTCTGCTCTAAAAGCGAAGGATAAAGTCCCTACATTCCTGGACCGTATCCAGTGAGACTTTTTGCGGTCCTATACAGCCCCTATAAAGGCCATTTAGGTATTTTGTGGCGCTCATCAATGCTTCCTCGAAATGGTCGCATGTATGTTTATTGTCTACGAGAAACCAGGCTTTTACAAAGCTAAATCTCGCAGATAATTAAAATTAGAAATAATTTCTCTGATCATCATGTGAAGTCCATTAGAATGGACAACACCAGATAATTTACTTCAAAGGCATTTGATGATTATAGTATGGCAATGTGAATTAAAGTATTATAGTATGGCAATGTAAATTAAAGTTGAGCATTTTGTACCGCATATCCACACCCTGAATGAACTAGCAGAGGCATTAATTACAAATATTAAATTTATTGCCCGACCACCTTTGAAGAATTGTAATTTACCAACTGCATGTTGGGGACACACAGTCCTGCTCGTAGCAACTCTCATCAGTTTTAAACCACCGACATATAACATCCATTCACTTATGCAACTAGCGCAAGAGTCAGCACAGAAAATTTCTCATCTTTGAAGGTTTGGTTGCAAGGTTTATGTACTTATACCATAACCACAGCGAACTACAATGGGCCTTTTCCGAAAGTCTGGATATACTCTAGTTATGTGACAGCATCCATAATTAGGTATTTTGACCCTATGATGAGAGATTTGCATACTGCCCGATTCGCTGATAGTATATTAGATAAGGCTATTTTCCCGTCATTAGGAGGAGGAAGTCAACCCCTTGATGAAAAATATCGGAAAATAGAGAAGTCCAGAAGATAATTGAAATCCATGCATATAACCCGCGCACTAGTGAAACAAATAGAGAAGTCCAGAAGACAATTGATTTGTAAGCATTAACAAATCATCTGCCTGACCACTTTAGTGATTTGAAGAGCGTGACCAAGTCGCATATGTCTGTACACAATGCACCGGAGAGGGTTGAAATACCGACGAAGGTATCCCTAATCCCATCCTAAGGCCTCTGAAAGGATGAGAACTCCGGCCCCTCGAATCTGAAGTAACCGGGGACGCCTAGTGAAAAAGAATAAGCGGGACTTGACACAGTCGATCAGCGAAGTTCCCTAGAACCAAAAGGAGAGCCAGTTGAGACCTGGCACCAGTATGGCACCTTCAGAAAAGGTATGCCAGAATTGAACATCCCCATAAAAGAGAGACATTAGCATGGTGTGCGCACACATCGGAACTGAAAAACTAAAGTGACTTGCCCCGTAATTGAAAGCAGCGGCGAGCAAGTAGAAGCATTAGAAGAATCACCCCTTGAAAAGATAGCTATAAACTTTGTGACCTCGGGAGAATCTATGAATAAGACAACAGCCAATATCGACATTGATTTTGTAAAAAAAATTGCCACAATCATCGATCTTGTTCCAGAGCCTGTATCGCTCGCTGAATAAAAGGAAAGATCAGATTGGGAAGATTGAAAGAAGGCAATAGAAGTTAAATTATTATCTCTGAATAAAAAGAAAGGTGTTTGAGTCTGTAAGCCACACGCCTCCCCATGTGCACCCCGTAGGGCATAAGTGGATATTTGTTTGAAAGATAAATGAAAATAATGAAGTAAAACAAGGCTTGTTGCACAAGGTTTCACTCAACGTCTAGGAGTTGTTTACGAATAAATTTATTCCCCGGTCATGGGCGGAACCACCCTTTAGATATTTAATCTCAATGACAGTAAACTTGAAGTTAAAAGTGAAATTGATGGATGTGGTAACAGCATACCTTTATGGAAACTTGGATTCGGACACTTCTATGAAGATACCTGAATGTATCCCTGTCCCGAACCAAAACAGAGTAAATAGAAATCTGTACAGTGTAGAACTCACAAAGTCACTGTACGGACTTAAGCAATTAGGCAGGATGTGGTATAATCGCTTGAAGCGGCTTTTTATGCAAGAAAGACTACACAAATAATGAGAATAATCCCTGTGTATTTATACGACGATCCCAGGATGGATTTTGTATAATCTCAGTGTATGAAGATGATCTAAATATCATTGAAATCTTGGAAGGTATTGAGAAAGCAAGCTCTTACATGGAGTCGGAGTTCGAAATGAAAGATTTGGTTAAAACCAAATATTGTCTAGGCTTGCAGCTTGAGCATGCCCCTGGAGGGATTTTAGTGCATCAGTCAACCTACACTCAGAAGGTGTTAGAAATGTTTGATTTTGAAAAGGCATACCCTTAGAAAGTGCCAATGGTCGGAAAATCCTTGCAGCAAGACAAAGATCCGTTCAGACCTAAAGAAGAGGGGGATGAAATCCTGATACCAGAATTTCCATATTTAAGTGCAATAGAAGCACTTATATATTTAACAAACTGTACTAGATCGGCTATTGCATTTGCCGTTAACCTACTAGCAAGGTATAGTGCAAAACCTGCCAAAGGCATTGGCAAGGAATGCAGGATATCTTTCAATATCTCCAAGGAAGCAAATAACTTGGTTTGTTCTACAGAAAGAACCAAGACCTAACTATGAATGGCTATGTAGATGTCGGGTACCTGTAGAACTCGCATACAGTCAAATCGCAAACATGCTATCAACTCCTATGTGGTGGAACTGTAATTTCATAGAAATCGTCTAAGCAGAGTCTTGTATCAACTTCGACGAACCACACAAAAATCGTAGCACCGTACGAGGCCTCACGAGAATGTGCTTAGCTTCGGCGGATGATTCACCACATCCAGCAGTTATGTGGATTGAATACCGTGCAAACCCCCACTATTATCTATGAAGATAATGCATCTTGTGTTGTACAAGTGCAGATGGGTTATGTGAAGAGTCATCTCACAAAGCATATCAACCCCAAGTTCTTCTTTGCTCATGAATTGCAAAAGATGGACGAAATTAAAGTACTGCATACTAAGTCATGTGAAAATCTTGTAGATTTATTCACTAAGTTACTTCTAGCATCTAGCTTTGAAAGGTGCATATGTGGAATTGTAATAACGAGACTTAGAGAAGTGCAGAATTCAAGGGGAGAATCTTCACGAACTCATTATTGAAATTTGATTACGAAGATCGAGTACCCAAAGAGTAAATTATGGAGATTAAATGAAATTGGATGGATTATACTCTTTTTCCCTTGACAAGCTTTTCTGAAATTTCTTGGCTAAGGTTTTTAATGAGGCAATTCGTGCAACGCAAAAGAACTTGTATCATGTGCTCTTTCTCCAAATTTTTCCCACTGAGTTTTTTATGGAGTTTTGACGAGATATGAACATGTCGGATGAGTGTCGAAAGGAGAGTGTTAAGAAAACAGGCCCAGACCAGAGAGTCTTGACCTAGGTGGACTCCTTATTCCAAACCCTAGTAGAGTCTCTAGCCTATAAATAAAATATGTTATTCATTGTAAATGATTGATCGATTGATAAAGGAATCAAGAGAAGCAAAAAGCCCCTACTATTCTGTTCTTGTATTTTTGTATTGTTCTAAGCGATTCTACGTCGTCATATTTGTCGAATGGATCCAAACCGAGCAGCCTTTTCCGTTGCGTGTAATTTATACTCACTTACCATGAAGAAATAGGATTCCAATTTCGAAAACAAATAATATTCTCAACGGGAAAGAACCTCGCTAGTAGTACAGGAAACCATTCCTGTCGGACGTTGTTTTCTTACGCCCGGCTTTGTCCAAACATACGTACAACTAGTGCTGTACGTACGTACAGTGATGGAAGCAGATAGAATTGCCATCGCAACCGACCTGAATCATGAGTGCTTAGAGTTGGACTGCGAGACATACCAGCGTACGCTTAATTTTTTCTGGTCAGCTGATCTAGAGTAGCTGCATCACGTCACATGGGTATACCTTTGTTTATACATAACCACTGTTCGTTTCTTTTTGTCCTTGAAACGATTTAGCCGACGCTCCCATGTAAGCAAGCAGCATGTGTTCGTTTGGACGGTTTCACGGCGACATCATCAAGTATATCAAATTTCCGTAGACCCAGCAGCTTTACGGGAGATGAGATCAGATCAAAGAAAAGCTCTTCGATCCGGGCCACGAGGCCACGGCGCAGGCACGGTTAGGCCAGTGACGGGAGCGCCGCCTTGCGGGTGTGGCACATTCTTACGCCCGCTGCTACAGAGGCTACTCGTTGGGTCCCATGTAATTTTTTTTTTCTTTCCATGTGGATACCACGTCGTCCACGCCGCCGCTCAACTGGGCAGTAGGCAACTCTTTGAATTTAGGCACAACACGACATGAATAACCTTAAAACAAAATAGCCACGCTTACGTGCAATGTACTTACGGATTTCTTTCGCATTCATAGAAGAGAAGATATGTGGAACGACCTGACCGCAGTCCATCAGGTTCCCCTTGAACCTTCCCTTTGTGGGTAAAACCTCCAAGATTCCCCTGGAAGATTCTCCATTAACACTAGGGCTACGTGTGGTTGCAACCAAGCAAAACCATCAGGCAAAAGGAAGTTCAACACGTATCAAGGGGCGGGGTGGACTTGTCGCGTGGCGCGCGCCGCCGCCGGATCGCCGGACGCGAGCTATCGGGCGCTATGCGTTTTTTCTTTTTCCCATGATCCCGTTTGATTTTGCAATGAAACGAGTCGTCTCGGTTGGAAACGATTCCTCCCAACTCCCCGAGGCCGCAAGGATGCATGTCAAGGTAAGGCAAACTTGAAAAGAGATCGAGCCGCCTTGGGAGCAGCAGTACAATCCGGATCAGAGTTTGACATGACACGCTAAGTCACTATCAAGAATAAATATTCTCTTTCAAGGATTGATGACTTGTTTGATCAGATGAATGGTGCCTACATTTTCTCCAAAATAGACCTGCGAACTAGATATTTTCAACTCAAGGTCAAGCCTGAAGATATTCCGAAGATTGCCTTCACTACCCGTTACGGTTTATATGAATATACTGTAATGTCTTTCGTACTTACCAATGCCCCTGCGAATTTCATGAATCTCATTAACAAGATTTTTATGGAGTACTTGGATCAGTTCGTAGTGGTCTTCATCGACGATATTCTCATCTACTCTAAAACTGCAGAAGAGCATGAGCAACATTTGCATTTAATGCTTGACAAGCTACATGAGCATCAACTGTATGCCAAATTCAGCAAATATAAATTCTGGCTTAAGGAAGTCGGATTCCTAGACCACATCCTATCCGAAGGAAGCATAACAGTAAACCCAACCAAGATCCAAGAGGTTCTAGATTGGAAGCAACCCTGAACCGTTCCTGAAGTCCGAAGTTTCATTGGTTTGGCGGGATATTCGGCCTAAGGAGGAAAAAAAATTCAATGTATTTTCGATTTTCAGAAAAGGAAACAATGCAAAAGCCTCTTTAGAAAATAGAAGATAGGGTCCAAAAATTCTAAGAAAATACACAGAAATTCCTAGAAGCATTTAAAACTTAATAAAAATACTTTTAACTTAACTTTATCTTTTAATTTTGCAAATAATTTTTTAAAAATTTCGGGGCAAAAGGAAAACCCTTTTTAAAATCCAATAAAACCTAAGGAAATACTTAAATAATATTTTTTACTTTAAATCCAAGTAAAATCCAGATAACTTAAATAAACCAACTTTTAATTATTTGAAGTTTGGTTAATTCAAATTAAACTATTTTTTATTTCTAAATTTCCAGTTAAGCTTTAGCAACTTAATAAAATCAAATGGTTATTTTTAAATTTTGAAAATTTTCAAAAAGCCCAGAAAATTGGGATGTTACAATTGCCTCACTAGATGTATTGCATCAAAAAATGTTTCTCAAAATTCAAAACAAATAATTGAGATGAATATGAAAGAGATGAGAAAGATTAAATGGAAGTGATAAAAAGAATTATATGGCTAGTAAAGGGGGCCTGTGGCTGGGAAGAGATGAGGTAAGAGGTGGGACCCTTTACATATGGTTAAAATATAAGGACCAACAAAACTCTTACTCGATCGAGGTCAGAATCTCAAGATTTCAAATATTTTCCCATTTCAATGCAAGCGTAAAATGCTAGCTTGTTACGTAATTATGCTCTCCACATTGGGTAAGTAATATGTGCGAGTGTGATAGAAGAACCCAGGACCGGTAAGAGAAGTCCGAAAGTGGGGGATCCAAGGCGCTATAGCACTAAGGTGGAGTGTTGAGTACAAGATAGAAGCTGCCTCAACCAACATTACCAAAACTCGGTGAATGACGAGGTCAACACCGATGGAAAGTAATGGGTGGAGAAATTAATCACGTAACCTGGAAAACGTTCTGTATTCTGATCTCGAACCCGCCAAAGGAAATACGGTGGACCCAGTTCATAAAGAGTTCAGAGTAGCTATGGGTAAAGTGGTACAAAGCCTGCACAGTGCTAAACAAAAAATCATGAATTCATGTCAGTCTCCTGGATTGGAGTCTACGAGAACCACTAGGGGGTCTATCTTCTCTCCGAGTGACAAGTAGTATTTTCAGTATTAAAATCTATCACTTAATGTTTTAACGAGTTGTTATTTTCATAAAAGAGATGATATAGAAAATGTGATAACGAACAGAGATAAGTCATTCAGTGCATCTTTTGCTATTAATGTGTAGGACCTAAATGGCGACAGAGGGGGTGAATGTTTACTCTTAAAAAAAAACGACCCTTAAAAAAAAAACTAAAACCAAGAGGGTAAATCGCACTTAAACCGAAGACTCAGATCAATTTGCGCTAAGTTAATCGCAGTATGCCGAGCACCCCAACGTAAGCACAACCGGTCACGTATATTCAATCCACTGTTGCATCAAGAAAGCGCATAGAAAAACAAATCAAACCGACAAGCTTCTAAGATAATCAAGGATGGCATCCAAATAACAAGGATCCGCTACAAAGAAACAACCAGAGCATCTTTAAATGGAGCATCATATCAAAACAGATTTCGCTAGCACTAAGGTCATCAAACGATTTTTCTTCAACCGACTCAAACACAAAGGAATGTACTGGGCATACACTAAATCAAAACAAATACAAGCAAACCGCCACCTATTTCTAACGAGAGAAACCAAACTTAGTTGTAACAAAGAAGGAAGCCAACAAGTCACAAAACAAAACCGAATACAACCAATAAGTCTCAAAGAAGGATAGCAATCAAACAAACAGCCTAAATGGTACCAAGTCGCTTGTCGAAAGCGTGACAAGCCACCGACAAGGACCACCACTAGCTCCACCCTCTCGATACTTGCTTCAACACTCAACAAGAGAACACACAGAGCTCTACACGCAGAGCTATACACACAAAAGCTACATGCCCCGATGATGCAAGACAGCCTCCCTCCTGATGATGCAAGACAGCCTCCCCGATGATGCGGGGCTCACAAGCATGAAACAACTCCAAACAAAGAAACAGATTCGGTCACCACAACGCATAGAAAAAGGCACCAAATAAATCTTAAAGCAAAGGAACAAACTCAATGCTACAACAAAACATCAATGCACTTCAGAGCAAACAAAGGAATCAAGAAAAACCGAGCTCCTCATTTCAAAGACACAGAGCCTTTGACTAGCTTCATGCCATCCCAGCTTTTCACCTCTCACAGAGAACACCCGCAGGTTACAAGCTAGAAAAACTGCACAAACCCACAACCAGAGAACATACAGAGCTCTATACTCTATCTCAATAATTTGTCAGATAGCCATGAAAGCTTACAGAGGAACACACGCACTACAAGCTTAACCCATCTCAAAATACGCACAGGGGGCTCTCACCTAAGAACACACACTCACTGCTCGCACAAAGACTCACACACAAACATCATACCTCACCTTACTAGCTCACACCATATGAGGGACAAGCCGGGGAACACATGTACACTACTCCACTAGCTCACCACTTCTTGCACCCCCACGCCCACTACAAACAGAATTCACCACCCAGGGACACGACTACTCTCACCATCTCCCTACTCACACACACGACTCAACCAAAGAGCTTGGAACGCCTAATCGCTTGGTCACAAATGAGCTCCATTGTCCATGTCTGCCGAGACTACAGCCATCACAAGGCTCCACTCTTTCTGCACACATGCACCAACTCCCATTTACCTACACGCACAGAGCTCACCGCCAGCCTAGAACACCAAGACAACCCAACAACGAAAAATACACTCCATGCATGAAGGCAAGAGGCACCAAAACATCGAGGCACCAAACCAAATCAGGATCGTGTGAAGACAAGAGGCACCCAAACCATCCGAACACAAGTGCTGCTCAGACCTACACATACACGTAAGAAGTGGATGAAGGATTCCAGAGGAATGATTACACTGAGAAAATTCCTCCACACACTACATGCTTGAGAGGGAGAAAACACACACACACTAGAGCTCTACTCTAACCTCACTGCTCAGCTCTCCACACACACAGCAACCAGAGAACACACGCATGAGCTCCCCACTACCATTCACGCATACAGGAGCTATAGGCTCGGAACACACACAGAGCTAGCTCCACTCATAGCCTCACCTCGCCAGCCTTCTTACCACCGCTACTCTTGAGACCAAAAGGAGCAACACACACCTAATAGGAAATTCAAGAAGTGGCACCATGTCTCACAAGCTTGCTCCACACCCAAATGAGGTAAGGGTCATGGTCAACATGACCAGGAAAATGGAGGAAAAACACCCACTCTTCTCAATTGCTTGAGTCAATTTACCAAATTGCCCTCAAGCATCTTCCCTAACCTTCCAGATCCCAGATCTTGACCGTCTCAACCTCGACCTCCCCGAGTCTAGTCCCGTCCACTCACATCGCCTCGTCAGATCCGTCACGGACAGCCTCCTTCCTCGCCTCCCGACTCAAGAACCACCTCAAGAAATTTCGATCATCTTCTAGATCTTTGACCGTCTCGACCTCGACACCTCCCGTGTCTAGTCCCGTCCACCTCGCCTCACCCCGACCTAGTTCAAGTCCCGCACCACACGCATAAGCAAACCATCACATAGCACCGCATCTAAACAACATAATCAAGAAGGCACAAGTAAAGGTACTCTACCCTCGAATACCCGACACAAACTCAAACTCACTAAACCGTCTGTCACAATTACTCATCACAAACATGGGGACACCACCACATGGTCTCTCAATCTCCCCTTGATGAGTATATTGACAAACCCCAAAAAGCATAAGTTGAGTTTGTTTGAAAGTCGACATGGTCCAAGAGAAGAAATTGATGCTAATGACCATGTAGACGCAAGGAGTAAAAGAAAGAGCAAGTTTTCTCAAACGCCCCAAAACTCCCAAAAGTGACTTTTTCTCCAATATTCTCCCCTTTGGCAATAGAGTCATCAAGATGCAAAAGAGAGAATATAGCATGGTGTGGTTGAAAGTTATGCAATGCTAAGCAATTAGAGCCATGAAGATTATCCAAAATGACTATTCGAGAATTACACCAAGCCATAACATATATGAAAACTATCAATATCATTACAAGATATGCGTAATCAAGCCAAGCCACGTAAGTAACAATATGAAGATTAGATGAATTTTTAGCATGTCAAGCCACTCAAGAGTATAGTCTAGCTAGAGGTATCCAAGGATGATGCAAACCATGTCAATAACCTAAGTGGAACCAAGAAGCTAGAATTGAGTCAATTTAGAGTGCTATAAGTTCAAGAATGAATCATTTGCACAAATACTTAGTTATTTCGTAATTACAAATTTAGCACTAATCACATGTTTTCATTTGAAACTCATAATTTTGGTGATGTGCTAGATCTCAAGCCTTATGCACCATTCCAAGCGAGAAGCTTAAGGAGATGATCTAGGTCATCCAAAACTCCCCGAAGTTCATGCCTAGTGCAATGGCAAGGGCCTCATGAGAAAGAATTGGTGAGATCAGTTCTTTCGCACATAAAAGAGATCTTTTTGCTTTCTTAAAATAATTGAGCACTCATGGTTCATCATGACACTAGCATAGCTCAAACTAAAAGCTTCAATTAAAGATTCAAGACTCAACTTAGCCTATTTGACATGGCATGAATCATAAGAGGATAACTAAAGATAGACTAGTCTCAAGAGCTAACATGACATATCTTAGTTCAAGTTGTGCAATTTTAATTAACTTAACAATGGCAAAGGCTTGACGACACATATGAAGCAATGATAAATCTAGCGATTAAGCATAATCATGGCAAGATGTAATGCAAAGGTAATCATGTCAACTATGGATAATAGTCAAGGCTCCATGTAGTTATATTACAATGCACAAAGCTAAAATGCAAGAAAATCCAGCTCCCCCTCAACATGTGAAGCAATGTTTAGTTCAAGTTGAGTTATATCAATATTAAGCTCCAGAAGCTCCCAAATGAACTCTCCCTGAACCAAAGCAATAAAACGAGAAGTCGGCAAAGAAATCGCACAAGGCGCCCTTAAAGCATAGACAAGATATAGAGAATACTACAGCTCAGATCGACTCTCATCTACCCCATATGACACTAGGACTATCAATCGCCTTGGCTAACACACTAAGGAGCAAACACGTTCCTGCCTACCCAAGGGTGGCCCAACCCTTGCTAGAACCTATAAGAAGTGAGTAAGCTCAACCTAGTGAGAAGAGACACTAATAAGCAACATCCTAGAGCATAAGATGAGAGGAAGAAGTCTACAACTAGACGAGAGAAACACTCTAATCTATGCTAGGAAGACTAACCCAAAATGCATCCCTAATGCAATGCGATAGTAAGGAGCAACAAAGATAATATACAAGATAAACAAGAAAGCACAAAGCTCCCTCACTACAAATCCATAAGGACAAACCACCCCAAGCTCTCTCAAGGTCAAAACCTAGAGCTATCCAAAGGCTTGGTAAAGATATCACCAATCGGCGGTCACTTCCACAACCGAGCACTATATCACCCTTCTCCACATGGTCTCTAAGGAAGTGATATCGATATCAATATGCTTGGTCCGAGAGTGCCGTGACCGGTTCTTAGCAATGTTAATAGCGTAGTGTTATCACAAAAGAGTGGAACACTTTCTATAACTAACCCAAAATCCCGCAGGTCGGCTATCCAAAGTATCTCGTCAGCAAAGAATCGGCGGCAAAGAACATACTCACCTCATGCAGGATCAGGTAACACCGATCGCTTCCTAGAAGACCAAGAACGAGAGAAGTGCCAATGAATTGACAAAGCGGTGTTTTTTCCTATCTATCCTACACCAAAGAAAGTCTCAAGGCCCAAGTAGGCTCTAAGGAAAAGACAGATGAGGAAGAGTACCAGATACCATAGTCAATGGTAGCTCAAGGTATCAAGAATGCGCTTCATCACCGGGCGGTGAGATACGCGAGGAGAAGCTCGAATCGAGCACACAAACACACGGAGAAGTGTATGTCCTGGCCTCGAGGCAAGGAGGTACAAGAGGGAGCCAATCATGCCGCGATATTCCTTCGATCAACTGCTCGCCATCCTCATCTCGGGTCAAGATAGGTCAGAGAAGCCATCGGTGTGGACACCGGCTACCATCACTCATATCAAATCGCCTCAGAGGTCACGAGTGTACTTGCCCCGATGCAAGAAAGTACCTTCCCGAGTCCGCTTGATCTGGAAGCCAAGGAAGAAACTCAACTCGCCCATCATGCTCATCTCAAACTCGAGCTCATAACATCGGAGAACCGAGAAACAAGAGTATGAGATGAGCCACCAAAGATGATATCATCCACATAAATCGACGAGTAGAAAGTCATTACCATGCTCGCGAATGAACAAGGTCTTGTCTACCTTACCCATCTCAAAACCATGACTCAACAGATAGGACTTAAGCCTCTCATACCAAGCTCTAGGGGCTCGCTTAAGTCCATACAAGGCTTTAGAGAGCTTGTAGACATGGTGTGGGTATTTGGGGTTCTCGAAACCTCGAGGTCAGCCTAACATAGACCTCTTCCTCAATAAACCCATTGAGGAAGGCACTCTTGACATCCATCTCGTAAAGCTTGAAACCCTTAGAAGTCTGCAAGGCAAGCGTAATTCTAATGGCCTCAAGTCTAGCAACAGGGCAAAGGTCTCCTCAAAATCCGCACCTCAACCCGAGAACCCCGAGCTACCAGCCTAGCCTTGTTTCAATGACTACCCCTTCCTCACTCGCTTGTTTTTGAACACCCACTTAGTCCCAATAACATTGTGACCTCGAGGGGCTCGGCAAGCGACCTGCACCTTGTTTCTCTCAAAGTTTTCCAACTCCTCATGCATGGCATTGACCCAAGACTCATCGAAAGAGCATGATCAACATCCTTGGGCTCAAGGAAGCAATGAAAGCGAGAATGGAGACAGTAAAAGAGAAGTGCAGATTTTGAACGTGTGACACGCCAAAAAGATCTCCAATGATCCGCTCTCAAGGATGCCTTCTCCGGATATGTCGGGAGGTCCTCGATGAGAAGAAGAAGTGGCCTCTACCTCGTGTGCAGACGAGGCAGGACAGAGCCACTAGCTCCGGAGGAAACGGAAGGCAGGGCCGATCACCTTGAGGTGCTTTGGAAGAAGGCATCTCAAGGGGAGGAAGAGGAGCCGATCGTAAACAACCATCGCCTCCCTCGCCCTCATCATCCACGAAGATGGTCTCGGATCGCTTCTAAAGAACTCGAGATATCCGCCTAGTCCCTGACCGCCTCATCAAGGTCACCTCACGTGTCTCTACCATTTTACTAGACTCGCAGCCCAAACCCGATAAGCCCGCCAAGAAGTCGAGTAGCCTAGAAAGATCCCGCCACAGAACGTGACTCAAACTTATCTAGGTTCCTGCACTTCAAAATAAAGCACTTGCAACCAAACACACGAAAATGAGAGACGCTGGCTTTCGCAGATCTCAACTCATAAGAAGTACGGTGTAGGAGTGCCCAAGAAAACTCGATTCAAACATGGCACGCGGTCGCAATGGCCTCACCCAAAACTTCCTGTAGAGTACTCATCAAGCATCGCCCCGCCATCTCGACTAAGGTACGGTTCTTCCTCTCCACAACACCATTCTCGCCGAGGGACGATGGAGAAGAAAACGGTGCTCTACACTGCCTCACCGCAGAACTCGAAGTAGGAATTTTGAACTCCGTACATTGTCATCATGGATCGCTCAGAAGGCACCGTGAAGCTCAACAGAAAGCCTACTAAAAAGACCTCGAAAAGTGTAAATGTCTCGCCCTTCGAGGCTAAGAAAACACCCAAGAGTACCTCGAGAAGTCATCGACCACAACAAGAACATACCACTTCCTCCCGCCGATCAAGACTCGAGCCGGTCCAACTGTGGTCCATGTGGAGCAATGTCTTGCATCGGTCATAGTAATCTGGACCGAGGATGAGAAGCGGCAACTATCTTGCCGTGCTTAAGATGGAGTGCAAACAAGATCTTTGACCATCTTGAGTTTCGCACTACTTAATGAGATCATGGTCGCTAACTCGAGTCAATTGGTCAAATCCAATATGACCAAGCCTCCTATGCCAAAAAGAAAGGTCACGGACTCGTATAACTAAACACCGAGAGGATCACCGAAGACTCAAGAAAATCAGCACGAAGATCCTCCCATAACGAGAAATCCCGCAAACCAAACTCCCAGAAGAATCAAGAATTTTGCAAGAGTTTTTCTTGAAGCTCACCTCGAAACCGCTATCGGTAAGCCGAGAAACGGAAAGCAAATTGTACCGCAGCCTTACTAACCAAGGCAACATCCTTAAGAATAAAAGAAGCATTAATACGCGACAAGACTTTTGGCGATGACGCCGCCAGACGAAGCGCCTCCGAAGGTGATCGCCTCATCACCGAGCGCTGGCTAGGAGGAGAACCAACAGAATCTCCTGGTCATGTGTCGTGAACACCCGAGTCAACGAGCCAAACCTTCCCTTCCTCGCCCGGCGAACTCCGAAGTCAAACAGAGAGTAAAGTCTCAAGACTGGGTAAATCAACAATGATTTTGGCACCCAATATCGAGTAACACGCCGAAAGCGATGAAGTAGTCAAGCCCGATCGACCTCTATCTACCCTACGCCTTCAGAACTCAAAGCGTAAGGTCTAAGAGTAGACCCGGTCGTCGCTGGTCCGATCGCTACGGGAGCGAGTCGGTGCACCTGCAATATGCCGAACACGCCATGTAGCTATCTCGATGGGGAAAACGAGATCTACCCTCGGGGACGGCGAAGTCACGATCAAATCAAGATGAGGACGAAAACCGTAAAACTCGAAAACCAAGTCCTCGATCTTCGCACAAACCCATCGAAGAAACAAACCTAGACCTCGTGTTGGTCTTAGGTGCACTCAAAGTCCGGGGCCGACTTCAATGCGCCTAAGAGACTCAACATGGTCTCTACGCGATCTTGGCGCTACCAAGCATCGACGATCGGTGTCCATCCTTCTCGACGAAGGTGCAAAGATACTTCACCTTTGAGAGGTAGAAGCAAGATGTGAAATTACCTTCTCGTCGAATCCTCGACATAGCCCGCCGACTCAAATGGACTTTCTCGGTCCCTGGCTCGCCTCGATCACACCTGGTGCTATGGGTCTGAGCACGGCAGGTGGATGCTTCCTCATGTCCTCAAAGAAGTCATATCCTAGACCCTGATTAAATCTGCAGATCTTAGATTGGTCTAGAATAAGATTGAGCTTCTTCTTGCCTCCTACAAATCTCTCGAGAGTGTTCATAAGGTACTGACACTCCCGAAAGAGAGAGGTGCAAGAAGAGCAGGGGGAAGAAGAGACAACAGAAGGTAAGGAGCAAAAGAAGAACCAAAGAAGAGAGGAAGAATGGCTTGTGCACGCACACCGACTCAAGGACACCCCATCATAGCTGCTTGGTTCACGCCGCTAAGCTGCCTCAACCTTACCCCGGGCTTCTCCCTTCTACACAATCATATTACAAGCACAAGCAGTGGCTTCTCTAGAAGGTCCTTAGTTAGCTTCACACATTTCTCATCCAAAGCAATCAAGTCGATTTTAGTTTGTTACACTTAATGCATGGTGAGCTAACAGGTCCTTAGAAGCAAACTTAGCCATCTTCCTTTCATGATCAATCATATCTTGAAATGTTTGGAGACAAATTTCAAGTTCAGCAGCTTAACTTAGGACAGTTCTGCATGAATCAATCTACCAAGTAAAGAAGCTTGTAGTTCAAGAATTTTATGATCTCGCCTGCTTAAGTTCATCTTCAAGTTATTGTAATTTTCACAAGACTCTAGCATCAAGGAGCATGGCATAAGACCCTCTAGCAAAGAATGTCCTTACCCTCACATGAGGTGGGAGAAGTAGTCTCATCAAGAATAAGTAGGGTAATGTACCATCCTACTCGGCCTAACTCTAGAAGCGCACTAGCATTCTCCACCTTAACAATATCAAGCTCAGAGGACAAACTATCATGCGAGGTCCTTAACTTCTCCATATCAACCAAAGAAAGCGAGCATGTATCACAATCATCACTAGAAGGGTCGATGTAAGAGCAATAATCTCTAGTGACACTATCTATTTCCTTCTCTAACTCAAAGACACCTAGCCTTAGCTTTAGCATGAAAACCTCCTAGCTTAAGAAAAGCATGATTGAGCTGCTCAGAGGTGGGACATACCTCGTCCGAAGTCGAGTACACACATTGTCACGAAGTTCGCCTCGAGGGCCATGAAGCACATGCCGAGAAGTCATCGCCGCCATCCTTGGGCTCTTGGTCACCCGTCCCCGTCATCGCCGCTTCCATCCCTCCACCTCGCCGAGGTCGAGGTCGCCGGGCGGTGAGGACGCGTGGAAGAGCTTTTGCTTTGCCGGTTATGAACTTCTTCTTGTCAAGCGCCCGAGCCGGAGGCTTTTGTTGCGTTCTTGTCGGTGTAGTCGTTTTGCCCGAACCGCCAGTAGTCGTTCTTGCCCTTCTCCGCTTGGGGCGGTTGTCTCAATGTGGTTGGGGCCACCACACTCGGCAAATCACAGTGTCCTCCTTCTTCGTCCCTCCTCCTCTTGTAAGCATGGGAAAACTTCCGAGCTAGGAGGGCTACCGCTCATCCTCGAGTCGCTTCTAACGATCATCGCTACGCCACAGAGAGCAAAGAAGGAGAAACCACACAACTAATCGAAGAAGAGAACCGAAGTTTAACCGATCGGTGACTAGGGCCATCGATCGTGACTTCGACTTTCGAGAGACAATGTCAATCTCGTGAGTCTTGAGACGCGAGTACAGCCGCATCAAGAGTCAAGGTCGAGAGGTCCGTGGTGTCCTTGATGGTAGTCACTTTCATTTCCCAAACACGAAGATCAAGTGCCGTGAGCATCCGACGAGCGTTGTCCGAAGTCGGGTATGTGAGACCGACCGCCGGAGGTTGCTCAAGATTTTGTGAAATCGCGAAAAGCACTCGCCCGTGGACTCACCAAAGAAGCATCTCAAATTTGTTGTATTCGCTTGAACCGATCCTCGCCGAACCGCTCTTGATCTGGGTGGTGCCCTCATGGTATGCATCGAGGGTCACCCGATGTCGAGGCGGACGACAGTGAGATATGCGTCAAACTCGCCACGACTCAAACCCCGGATGATGATGTTCCTTGCCTTTGCATTCGCCTCAACATCGCCCATGTTCCCAATTGATGTTCTCATCGGCAGAACAAATGAATCGCATTCCTGACCTTCCGCCGATGGCATACCGGCTTGGATGTATGTCTCCATTCGCTCTTCCGAAGGGGTAATCGATGCCATCGAAAACGGGCGCTTGGTCGAGTACTTGTCCATCGCCATGGCTCTTGAGACCGTTAAGATCTATTGAAAAGAGCTAACCGGCTCGATACCAATTGTAGGACCGAAATGGCGACAGAGGGGGGGGTGAATGTCGACTCTTAAAAAAAAACGACCCCTCAAAAAAAAACTAAAACCAAGAGGGTAAATCTCTGGCACTTAAACCGAAAGACTCAGATCAATTTGCGCCTAAGCACCGCAGGCGCCGAGCACCCCAACGTAAGCACAGCTCGGTCACAGAAGCATTCAATCCACCTTGCATCAAGAAAGCGCATGAAAAACAAATCAAACTGACAAGCTTCTAAGATAATCAAGGATGGCATCCAAATAACAAGGATCCGCTACAAAGAAACAACCAGAGCATCTTTAAATGGAGCATCATATCAAAACAGACTTCGCTAGCACTAAGGTCATCAAACGATTTTTCTTCAACCGACTCAAACACAAGGAAATGTACTGGCATACACTAAATCAAAACAACTACAAGCAAACGCCACCTATTTCTAACGAGAGAAACCAAACTTAGTTGTAACAAAGAAGGAAGCCAACAAGTCACAAAACAAAACCGAATACAACCAAATAAGTCTCAAAGAAGGATAGCAATCAAACAAACAAACTAAATGGTACCAAGTCGCTTCTCGAAAGCAGACAAGCCGCCGACAAGGACCACCACTAGCTCCACCCTCTCAAGATATCGCTCAACACTCAACAAGAGAACACACAGAGCTCTACACGCAGAGCTATACACACAAAAGCTACACACCCGATGATGCAAGACAGCCTCCCGATGATGCGGGCTCACAAGCATGAAACAACTCCAAACAAAGAAAATGATTCGGTCACCACAACGCATAGAAAAAGGCAAACCAAATAAATCTTAAAGTAGTGAACAAACTCAATGCTACAACAAAACATCAATGCACTTCAGAGCAAACAAAGGAATCAAGAAAAACCGAGCTCCTCATTTCAAAGACACAGAGCCTTTGACTAGCTCATGCCATCCCAGCTTTTCAACTCTCACAGAGAACACCCGCAGGTTACAAGCTAGAAAAACTGCATGACCCCACAACCAGAGAACATACAGAGCTCTATACTCTATCTCAATAATTTGTCAGATAGCCATGAAAGCTTACAGAGGAACACACGCACTACAAGCTTAACCCATCTCAAAATACGCACAGGGCTCTCACTAAGAACACACACTCACTGCTCTTAAGACAAAGACTCACACACAAACTCATACCTCACCTTACTAGCTCACACCATACAGGGGGACAAGCCGGGGAACACATGTAGCACTACTCCACTAGCTCGGCCACTTCTTGCACCCCCACGCCCACTACAAAGCAGAATTCACTCACCCAGGGACACGACTACTCTCACCATCTCCCTACTCACACACACGCACTCAACCAAAGAGCTTGAACGCCTAATCGCTTGGTCACAAATGAGCTCCATTGTCTGTCTGCCGAGACTACAGCCATCACAAGGCTCCACTCTTTCTAAGACACGCACCAACTCCCATTTACCTACACGCACAGAGCTCACCGCCACCTAGAACACCCGCACAACCCAACAACGAAAAATACACTCCATGCATGAAGGCAAGAGGCACCAAAACATCGAGGCACCAAACCAAATCAGATCGTGTGAAGACAAGAGGCACCCAAACCATCCAAACACAAGTGTCGCCAGACCTACACATACACGTAAGAAGTGGATGAAGGATTCCAGAGGAATGATTACACTGAGAAAATTCCTCCACACACTACATGCTTGAGAGGGAGAAAACACACACACACTAGAGCTCTACTCTAACCAGGGCCGGCTCTAGGGGGGGCAGGTAGGGCGACCGCCGGGGGCCCATGGAGCTGGTGGGCCCAAGACCATATAGGTAATTAGTACATATAGTTATTGTTGATAATGCAATTGCTTCATTGACTAGTCGATTTGAGCAAACTAAAGAAATTTGAGAAAATATTTGGTTTCTTATTCAACTCGTAAAATCAAATCCTTGATGATAATGATCTACGAAAGTGTCGCACTACTTTTGTAGAATCTTTTTCTCATGAAAACAAGTCCGATGTTGATTTGGATGATTTTTTCTCTAACTAAAAGTGTTATGCAGCATCTTTGCCGTAAGAATTGATGTCGCTAGCTTGAGATTTTTCACTTTGTTAAAGTCGCAGATTGCTATCCAAATGCCTCCGCTGCATATCGAATTTTCTTAACTATTCCAAAGGATGAGCATCACCAAAGAAGTTTATCCAAATTGAAACTTTTGAAAAATTATTTGAGGTCAACTATGTCACAGAAAGATTGAATGGCTTAGCTATGTGCACCATTGAGAAGGATATTTTGGACGACATTAATCTCGATACTGTTCTTGAAGATTTTGCATCAAGAAATGCCCATAGACGGTTTTTTACAAGGCACTGAAGCATTACATTTTATTTGAGGTAATTATAATGGTTTCTATTTTTAGTGTTTTATTACACTATAGTTATGTTCCATGAACTAAACGTGTACTGCAAAGTAATTTGTTATTCGTACTATATATATACTTTAATATTTATATTAAGAACTAGTTCAACGGGCCTTATCTTCTTGCTTGCCCAAGGGCCCTTGAAATTATAGAGCCGGCGCTGACTCTAACCTCACTGCTCAGCTCTCCACACACACAGCAACCAGAGAACACACGCATGAGCTCCCCACTACCATTCACGCATACAGGAGCTATAGGCTCGGAACACACACAGGAGCTAGCTCCACTCATAGCCTCACTCCTCAGCAGCTTCTTACCACCTGCTACTCTTGAGACCAAAAGGAGCAGCCACAGCCCCAATAGGAAATTCAAGAAGTGGCAGCCATGTCTCACAAGCTTGCTCCACACCCAAATGAGGCAAGGGTCATGGTCAACATGACCAGAAAATGGAGGAAAAACACCCACTCTTCTCAATTGCTTGAGTCAATTTACCAAATTGCCCTCAAGCATCTTCCCTAACCTTCCGTGATCCCAGATCTTGACCGTCTCAACCTCGACCTCCCCGAGTCTAGTCCCGTCCACTCGTCATCGCCTCGTCAGATCCGCCACGGATAGCCTGTTCCTCGCCTCCCGACTCAAGAACCACCTCAAGAAATTTCGATCATCTTCTAGATCTTTGACCGTCTCGACCTCGACACCTCCCCGTGTCTAGTCCCGGCCCACCTCGCCTCACCTCGACCTAGCTCAAGTCCCGCAATACACGCATAAGCAAACCATCACATAGCACCGCATCTAAACAACATAATCAAGAAGGCACAAGTAAAGGTACTCTACCCTCGAATACCCGACACAAACTCAAACTCACTAAACCGTCCGTCAATTACTCATCACAAACATGGGGACACCACCACATGGTCTCTCATAATGCTTGCTGAGTACTTTTGTACTCTACCTTGTTAGTATTCTTCTTTGTAGATCCTAATCCAACCGAAATTATCCCGAGTGGGACGAAGGACACGCAGGTACCGAAGAGGCTGCAGGAGGCGAGGGCGTTGACTACGAGGATCAGGGTGAGATGGGCAACTTATTCAACGAATGGGACGAGCAGAAGATTGATGGGGCGAGGAAGGCAAGCGTAGGGGCTTGGTCCCATTTTTACAGATGTAAATTACTAATTGTAAGAACCCTAGTCTTGCGTGGCTAACTGGAATAAAAAGTACAGTTTCTATCTTATTGCTCTGCTGCGTTAACTCTGGTAAGACTTACTATTCGTTGGAGCGATGTCCTACCGGACAGACGAATATTAATCTGTTTGCTTAAGTGTGATTACCCTTCGGGGTAATGACACAGGGCGTCACATGAAATGAGGGATACATGTGATATTTATAGGCTCTTGGGCCTGTATAAATGACCAAAATACCCCTTGGGGATAGCTACACTAACACTATGAGTACAAGTGAGGGGTATTACAACCTTTTCTAAGCATAATTGTAGTTCTATGATTTGTATGTGTGTATTTTCGACAGAGCGGACCCGTTAGTAAAAAGGTAAAATTATTCTTTCAACAATATCGTGTTTGGAAGAGGGTGTACGAAGGTTATCTTTTCCTCCCTAAGAATAGTTTGCTACTTGGGAACACCGATCGATGTAAACAAGCATTAAATAAATAGGATGTTTTTCATTTTAAAAATATATATTTTTGTTCTTGATTTAGGGATCACGAGTCAAGTGCTCGATGTCGATAACATAAACTCTCAAATTAATGTACAAAGTGTCTGAAAATAGTCCAATGTCAAATACAGTGCGGGTTGTCTACTAGATGCAAAATTCTGTCATGTGCACAAATGCAGTATTACCAACGTCCTTTTAGAATATATGCTACTAATATACATAAAAGTAATCGAATTTGTAACATTGAAATTGTATTAATAGATTTTCAATAAAAGTATATGATTCTATTTTTTTTAAAAAAAACTTCCAGTAACATATCGTTAGAAAAAAGTAATGATACAAGGTGTGTATTGGAGATCTTGCCTATGACTGAAATGACAAGTAAAAGAGAATGGAGGTAGTATGGCAAACTAGAAATCTCAAGACAATCCAATGGTCTAAACACATGTTTAACTTCTATTAAAAAATTAAATGCCTTAGTAAACCATACTTGGTTATTGAAATAGCTTGAAACATACTTGTTTGATGCGATTACTATGGTGATTCTTCTTGACCTGCAAAGGCATATAGCTTTTAACGAGAAAGTATATTGAATTTCGATTTATTTATTTTTGAATTTTCGTTGCCAAATGAGTACAAACCAATTATCACGTTGCAATGGACTGAAGGAACAACAGATAAAAATCCAGTATAAATTCTTGCAGAAGCCGATCCTAATTCGAATTTTTTTTATTAAATAACCTTCTTTAAAATTTTATTTTAAAGTTAACCTCCGACACACTTTATTTCCAAATCTGACTCCTTTGGTCAAGGCACCACCCATGACGTGACAAAACAACGCTGTCATGCTAGGGCAAACTCTTGTCACGCCATAGGTGATGGCGTGACAGTGTTGTTTGGTCACACCACGACCAATGACGTGATCAAAAGTGCTATTTTGCGAACTTATCCTGTAGCGTGACAGCGTTATTTTGTCACACCATGGGTGGTGACGTGACCAAATGAATCAAATTTGGAAATAAAGTACGCCAAAGGTTAACTTTAAAATAAAATTTTAAAAATGATTAATTAATAAAAAAGGTTCTCCTAATTCCTAGAGGTTAACCCCTACTCCTCTCCCAGTCTCCCACCCATTCCTCCCGCTCACTCGCCCAAATCCACCCCCTCTCCGTCTCTCGGTGATGACCATAACCCCTAAGGCCCTAACCGGGATGTGTAGTGTAATGATATTGTGGGCACGCGCCCACACGTGATTCGAATGCTGTTCCAGGACCACATGGATTGGCATATACAGTGACACTCCCATCCCACGCATCCTCCCTCCCATGGCGTCCCGCGACCTCACCCGGAGCCTCCTCCCGGGCGGCGGCGCCTCCTCCTCCCACGAGGAATATGACGAGCACGCCTACGACTCCCACGACAAGGTCTCCATCTCTATGTCGGACTCCGACGCGGACAACGCCGGCGACGCCGCGCCGTCGCGCCAGGCCTTCTCGTGGCGCAAGCTCTGGCACTTCACGGGGCCCGGGTTCCTTATGTGCATCGCGTTCCTGGACCCCGGCAACATGGAGGGCGACCTGCAGGCCGGCGCGGCCGCGGGGTATCAGCTCCTGTGGCTGCTGCTGTGGGCGACGGTCATGGGCGCCCTGGTGCAGCTGCTCTCCGCGCGGCTCGGGGTCGCCACGGGGAAGCACCTCGCCGAGCTCTGCCGGGAGGAGTACCCGCCGTGGGCCACGCGCGCGCTCTGGGCCATGACCGAGCTCGCGCTCGTCGGCGCCGACATACAGGAGGTGATTGGCAGCGCGATTGCCATCAAGATCCTCTCCGGAGGCACCGTGCCGCTCTGGGGCGGCGTCGTCATCACCGCGCTCGATTGGTGAGTTGCTTCGTCCTCGTGGTGGGAATAAAGGTTACCTTTTTTGTTCTTTTCTTCTTGGTATTGAGAACTCAAAGATCGTAGATTTTATTGGCTTATTATTGATTAAACCGAGTTGCTTTGTTCTTAACTTGTTCTGGAGCTGTGGCGAGTAGAATTCGCGAATAAGTTGGTGATTTTTTTCCTTAACTGGTCGGTGCTTCCTTTCTCGGATAGAAAAGTTTGGTGAAATTGGACCATCGGTTTGCCCTTCGCTGCTTTCGCCTTCCTCCTGCTTATCTTCGATCACTGCCTTGGATTCTTTTGGTTCTGTCTATTGTTAGGTAAACATAAAATTTTCGTCTTTTTGGTGTGGTGTGCTTGTAGTGATTCGATTCTGAGTGGGATTGCTTCCTCGTTTTCTTCCTGGTGTTGTTTTGTTGGTGAAGGTTTAGCACTTTTGGGGCATCATTTCTGGTTGCCACTGTGCAATTAGCGTGGTGATGGACTGATGGCTACCTTTGAATTCCTCTTCTGTATTCCTTCTTGCTATGTTGGGTGCAGAAAATTCACACAAAAGCATTTTGTGGATCAGAGATTGCAGTTTTTTTTTGGCTGCTTTTAATCTAGTTCTCGATCAACTGAAAAGCTATTAATTTGAGACCTGTAGTGCTCTGGCGTAGCTTCTGGAGGGGCTTCCGTGCTGCTTGCTGATTGAATTAAGTTACGTTGTGAAATTGTTGTTGTTGTTTGTACACTGCTTGCTCTTTTTTGTTGTTGAAACTTGGAGGCAAGAGACTTGCCTACCGATTTCATTAAGAAAGAAAGGAGTTTAAAAGGAGCACATGGATATGTACAGATATTTGAATAGCCAAAAGGACGGGGAGCCTAAGAGCCCGGTACGATTGATCTACTAGGCACGCTGCAGTGCCCCTGCAGCACCAAGCTCGCACCTCGTCTTTTATTTTCATGAGAAGAGTTTGCAGCATGGTGTTTTGTTTTTGAAAACTCACTCATTGTGCTCCTTCCAGATTTCCCATGCTTGCTCTTTTTTGAGACTCTGTTTGTTCAGTTGGTTTCGTCCATATCACCATGTTTGGAGGTTGCAGAGTGTTTATGAGCTATTGGTCCAGTTGTGGCTTCACTCTCTCCATTCTAGATCTTGTGTGGGTCAGACGACAACGTATGTTTATTGGTCGGTTTAATACTTTTTATTTCTCTTCAGTTGGAGACTTGCACCCATGATCTGGGATTATCGATTAAAATATGAACGTAGTCTTATATATTATCCGTACAATTCTATTTTTTTTTGAATGAAACCGGCAGGAGGATTACCCGTTATATTAATAAAGAAGGAGCGTGACCAAAAGGGGTCAGAGTTTAAGAGGAACAAAGCCTAATTACAGAGAAATGAAACACTCTAAAGATTTAGCCCCCGCAAGGAACCATACTCTTCCCTCCTCCTTAATCTTGGCTAGGAGGTCGAGGGCGCCAAGCTCGCTGTTGAAAATTCTTGCATTTCGCTCCTCTAAAGCTCCTAACAGATTAAAATCGTGATCGCCGCCCCGGTCTTCCGAAAGGGCCCGACGCTTTGCCACATTTGCCCACCGCCTTGGATGTTCGTAACTGAGCCAGTGGAGGGTTGAGGCTTCGCTCGTCCAATCCGCCATAAGCTTCCAAATGCGCCGAGTAACGACACAAAGGCGATGAGGTGCAAGATGATTCCGGTGTGTCTGCAGAGGGACAAAGCGATGGTTTGGTCACCCCTAACTTCAAGCCCGCTGAGGTCCAAAGCTTGTTTTGAATTGCTAACTAAGCAAAAAGTTTCTTTGGAGGGGCTTGGGATTGCCAGATTAAGGCTTTGTAGTTGGTCGCTATGGAACCCAAGAAATGTAAGGCGAGGCGGATCTCGAGGAGTAGGTTCCACTGCTAAGCTTCCAGAGATCTCGCTTGGGTGCCTTGAAACAGCTTGAATTTGGTTGATTTTGGTCCAGAGAGTTACAAATTGATCAATATGTAGTGCAGAGAACCCCGCCTCGAGATTGATGTCCCGCACTCCATCGCCCATTCTCAGAAGCCGAGAACACTGGCCTCGATTTTTATGAAAGCGACGAAGCAAAAATGCTAGGAGCTAGGTCTTTGGGGTCTCTCCAAATAACCACGGCGAAAACCGACTTAGCTGTTTTCCCATCCCCGAGGGTAATCCTTGTTGTTCGCCAAGCAAAAGATTCCTATCCGAGTCATGAACAGGATTTCCATACCGATCCGTGGTTTAGAGGGTTCTTCCATTCTTGCCGAGCAGCTGCAATCGTATTGTCATGAGAATTGCGGAAGGTCGATGATGCCTAGGCCGCCGAGATGGGTTGGGCGGCACACTCTGACCCAGTTGACTTTGCACTTGGCACCCGAGAGGTTATCATGTCCGGCCCAAAGGAAGCGCCGCCTAAATTTGTCAAGGGTGGTGAGGATTGCTTTGGGAATTTTGAAAACTGTGAGGTAGTAAATTGGGATCGAGGTGAGAACCGATTTAACAAGGGTGGCCCGTCCTGCCGGGGAAAGGAGACGCCTTGCCAACCTGCTAGCCCCGCCCGCCACCTTGTCAAGGAGGGGTTGGAAATCCACTCTGAAGCTTCTTCAAGGTGAGCGGAAGTCCCAGATACTTGGTCGGAAAGTTGAGCGGATTGCCGACACCCAGAGGACCGAGGTAAGGTCTAAGTGGTCACAACCGATTGGAAGCACCGTACTTTTCTGGAAATTGGTATGAAGGCCGGTGGCCTGCCCGAAGTTGAGGATGATCTGCGTGGTTATGGAGATTTCCCTTGGGTTAGGATTGATGAAAATGGCTGCATCGTCCGCATAGATGGAGGTTCTGATACTGGCTAGACGATCGCGCATGGGAGCGAGGTATCCCAAGTCCGTAGCTACCTCCAGGAGGCTTTGAATGGGGTCGATGGCCAGGATGAAGAGGAGAGGAGAAAGGGGATCTCCTTGCCGAAGTCCCCTCCCATGGATGATCGCGTTGCTAGGGATGCCATTAAGCAGGACTTTCGATAGGACTTTCGATGAGGCAGACCTTAAGAGGGCTGCCACCCAATTGGTCCATTTGAGGGGGAACCCTCTTTTGCTAAGCAGGTCCAGGAGGTAGTCCCAACGAACCGAGTCGAAGGCCTTGGCAATGTCGAGCTTGAAGAAGAGCGAAGGGGTTTTGGAACGGTGAAGTCTTGTGATCAGGTTACGGACGTAGAGGAAGTTGTCATGGATGCTTCTTGTTTTGATGAAGGCGCTCTGAGCACTCGAGACCAAGCTGTTGAGATACGGGCCACCGTCGCAAGCTGCTTTTAGCAATCCACTTGCCGATCCCATGAATCGATCGATAGGTCTAAAGTCTTGTACTTTGTCCGCACCTCCTTTTTCGGGATCAACACAATGTTAGTCAGATAAGGAGGTGGAAATGCGACGGTGCAAGGAGGAAAGTGTGGAAAACCGACATGACATCTCGCTTAATGATAGACCAAAGACGATTTGTAGAAAGTAGTAGAGAAACCGTCCGCCCGGCTTTGTCTCCCAGTATTTGGTCAAGGGCTAGGCGCACTTCAGACTCCGTGAAGGCGTCCTGCAGGGGGAGTAAATCTTGTGGCAAGGGGTGTAGGGTCTCCCAGTTGAGGTCCGTGACGCTGGGTCGGCACGCCATCATTTCGTGGAAATGCTTTTGAATTAAGTTTTCTTTCTCGGAGTGCGAGATCGCCCAACCTAGGCCGCTCTAAAGTTTTGGAATGAAGTTTTTCCTTTTTCGGCCGTTGGCTTTAATATGGAAGAATTTTGTGTTTATGCTGTTCTCTCTGAGATTGGTGACCCGAGCACCGGGCGCTTCTGGTTCGCTCAATAACAAAGAAGCCCCAAGGCTCTCTTCTTTAGGTTGGCCTCGTGGTCAATTCAGAGGACGACAGGGCCCTGCACTCTTGGGCCACGTCGAGCCGGAGGATGAGCTCTAGAGCCATGTGAAGAAAGAGCTTAGGCCGAGGGAAGAGAAAAGAGCTCCACGAGAGAAGAGCGGAAGTCGTGGACGCGAGCTTGTGGTGAAGCCTGTGCATAGGTTATGTGTGCTTGCAGGGTGCTAACCAAGCCTTTTGAACCGTGTCGAAGAACCCTGGGATCTTGATCCAGAAGTTTTCGAAGCGGAAGGTTTTGGGGCGAGCGGGTCCGGAGAAGTTGGAGAGGAGGAGGGGGCAGTGGTCGGAAAGCGAGGAGGACAGCGCCTAAAGAAAGTGGTTATCAAAGAGGGTGTCCCAGCCTTCATTAGAGAAGACTCTGTCCAATCTGACCAGGGTGGGTCTTCGACGTTCACTGCTCCAGGTGAACTTTCTGTTTTGGAGGTGAATTTCTTTTAGCTCGCAAGCGTTGAGAGTGTTGCAAAAAAGCGCCATGCGATGAGGGTTAATGTTGGAGTTGTTTTTATCTTGAGCACAGTAGATGAGGTTGAAATCACCTAAAACCAGCCAGTTGGTGCCAGTGGGAGGTTTTAAAGAAGCAATTTCTTGGAGGAAAGCCGCCTTGTTTCTGCTCTGGGATGGCCCGTAGACTATGGTGAGGCGAAAGGACGAGTTGCATTCTTTTAGGATCACTGTCGCCGTCAGGCTGTAGACCGAGTGTAGAACGTGATCGACCTCAACGAAAGTGTTGTTCCAAAGAAGGAGAATCCCCCCCCCCCGCGTACCCTCCACCGGGTTATGGGCGAAGTTCCGAAGGTTGTAACCCCCAAGGGCGCAAGCAAGATTGTGGTCCACTGTGGTGAGCTTGGTTTCCTGAAGGCAAACAAGGTGACAAGTTGTGGAGAGGAGGGTTTCCTGGATGAGCGATTTCCTTGCCTAGTTGTTGAGGCCCCTCACATTCCAGCAAAGAATATTGATGCTTGGTCTAGTCATGAGGGCGGGTAGCATCCGCGGGGAAGGGAGCAGCCTGGGCGATAAGGGTAGCCTAGGTAGCGGGAGGGAAACAGGCTCGGTCTTTGTGGTTTGTGGAGGCGAGCCAAGAAGGCCGCCAGCTTAGTAAAGAGGTCATGGCTGTGGCGCTGCAGCCGGAGAGAAAGGTCAGTGTCAGGCCAGGAGTGCCGCGAGTCGTCGAAGGGCCATCTGCATGAGTGGTCGAGGGGGCAGCTGCCTGCCATTGCCCACTGGCCGGCTTAGCCTTGGGGCAAGCGGGAGGGTACATGACATGAATGGGATTTGGGCTTATGGTGTCACGGTGCGTTGGTCCAAAGAGACCCTGAAGCGGCAGCAGTGTGAGATGTGTTGGCTGTGGCTGTGGCTCAGGGAACTGCGAGCCTGGAGTAACAGCAGGGTCGAGAGAGCCAAGGCAGGCCGGATTGCAGGTCGTCCCGTAAGGGCTGGAGGGAGGAGAGGCCAGCTGGTGGCCAACCTTCAGCGAGAGAGCAGGAGACGGCGTGGTTTTGAGCAGCTTCACCAAGTGATGGCACCGAGGCCGTAGACGAGCAGGGAACTGAAAGGAAAACAACAGCAGTCCGGCAAGCCATTCCTTGGGCAGGTGAGCAGAAAAAAACGGCCAGGACTTCGTCAGAAGACAAGCAGGAAACGAGGCATAAGACAGCAGGAGTCCAACCATCAGCAAATGACAAGCATAAAACAAACGACTCAGCAAAGACTTCATCAGGTGGCAGAGACAGGGCTTCCACAGTTGACGAACAGGAAGCAACATGCGATACAGCCGCAGATGACAAGCAAAATACAGCATGGTTCTGGACAGGAGACTAAACCTCCACAGTCTGCATCCAATAGACATCGACGAAAAGGCAAAAGGGTCTCGAACAGCAAGAAAACTAAACTGCATGGTCCAGAAGTTTGACTTCAACACGGGTGCTCCAGCTTCTAGGCCGCCACCACTTGGCCACCCAGCGACGCTGGAGAGGCTTGGGAAGGCGAGGCCGCGACCTCCTGACTGTCCGGAAGGAGATGGCCTCCAATCTCGAGGAGAGCGTCGTCCGCTCGCTGAGTGAGCTGACAGTCCACCTTGAAGAGCTGCGCCAGAGCGGAGATAGTGTCTTCCGGTAGGGGGGCTTCAAAAGTTGCGAGATAGACTTTGAGAGCTGTCTCCGTGAGAGGCCGATCCTTAGGGAGGGTGCCCAGTTTGTGGGCGAGGGCCTCCTGGGCACGGACCAGCATGGAGCCCGACTTTTTCTTGGCCGCTAGTCGGATGCTGCGACGAAGGTTGACACGTCCAGGTGCGCACCTGGTTTGGGAGGGGGCCGGTGTTGCAAGGATCGAAGGAGGCAGACTGGTGAACAGCGCCACCTTGAGAGCTTGTTATTACCTGATCCCCCGCTTCCTCATCCTGTCAAAGCAGGGCCGGCAGTGAAGAGGCGGAGGCCGACGCTCTCTGGTCGGCGTCGGTGGTCTCGCCAGATCGGGTGACTGTAATGCTCCCGGGGTGATGGACGCCATCGGGCCGCATGAAGTTGGTCTGAGGAGACCCCAGTGGCTCGCCTGGGACAGGTGTCACTAAGGAGCAGCCGGGCCCGTGACAGCAACGGCGAGGACGGGGTGCAGTGCACGGAATGGCGACGAAGCTTGTGACTGGGACTGGGGGGAGGCAGAGGGAATACCAAAGTCAGTAAGCTGGAGGGGAGGGGTGAAAGGCAGAACCTGTAAATCAACGGCTGGCTCCTGTGGCGGCTCCTGTGACGGAGACCCCTCCTGCGGCTCCCGGGTGGACGCTGAAGGCGCCAAGGCACGGCCTCCCAAGGAAACAGCGAGGGGTGCCGGCTTCAAGTGAGGAACCAAGCAGATCTGAGTCGACCCTTGAAGATCAGCAGTCGACCCTTGAGGGTCAGCAGTGGCCAACAGGGCCCTGGGAACTGGAGTGAAGTCCAAGCCTGCGTTGGAGGGGGAAGTAGGGGCAACTAGGTGACCCGCCGCCTGGAGAAAGGATGACCAGCTTGCCGAGGGTCATCGAGCAAATGGGATAAGGCTGTTGTGCAATGCCGCCGACGCCGCCTTTGACGTAGTCTTCGCTTTCGGCCGCCTCGCAGCCCACCGGGAGGGAGAAAGAGGCTGGTTGTTGTCTTGGAAGTCCTGGAGTGCTTCGCGGATGGACTTGGCATAGGATGCAAAGAGGTCCTGCAGCTTGTGGTCCACTAGAGCATTGGCTCGCTCCTGAGAGACGAGGGGTGTCCCAACCTCCCCAGCCCTGCGACGTCCCTCCGTGTTGCTGCCATGATGATGGCCTCGGGGGGATCTGTCGCGGTCCCGGCCGGAATGGAGGCGGCGGTTGGCAGAGTTACTCGGAGGCCTGAGGCTTTGCTGGCTGGTGTGACCACCATTGCCTCCATCACCGCTGCCGTGGTCCTTGCGCCCGTGAAGAGGGGGTGGTCGCCGCGTCGAGCGGCGTGAGGAACGACGCTGTCGCGGGTTGCGCGCATTGGATCGCCGGTTCGGCCTCCGTCTCCTCGTCCTTCCTCGGATGAGGAGGGATAAGGTTCGGCCCCCCCTTGGATTCCGGTGTTCCATCAACAGCCCCCAAGCTCCAGGGAAGCCGGGTTGTGATGGGCTCGTACGGGACGGTGTCGGCGGCCGAGAGGAAGTCGTCGAGGGGGGCGGCTGTCAGGGAATGATCACCCGGTGGGTGAGCCCACGCCTCCACTTGTCAGGGAGCCGAGAGTTCGCGTCTGAACGGTTTGGATCCTCCCCTCCCTGCATGAAGGAGATCCAGGACACCTTTGGGATAGAGCTAGGGTTGGCAGTCCAAGCCCAAAGGTTGAGGGTCCTCGTGTCCTCCCGGCTCGCCGAGACTCCTTCGATGGAATGCAGCGAGCACTTCCTGCCAATGAGACGATCTGCGACATCCGACGTCCAAGCGAAGACCGGAAGGCCTTCCAGACAGAGCCTGACTCTGAAGAACATGGCAGCTCCAAAGGCGTGACTCACTGCCCTCCAAGGACGAACGTGGATCTCCAAGTCTTGGCCGAACTTTCGCTTCGCACTCTTTCCCGAGAGTACTTGGTGTTAAACCTGAGCAGGAAGGTCTCAGGGTGATGGAGGGAGACTGAGACTTCATCGTGGCGAAGACCGAAACAGCGGCGGACCGCTTCCGCCACCGCTCATTATCCGGTTCGTCGCCTGGCACCCAGCAACCAGTATAAAGGTCTTCCCACTCTTGACGATCGTGGTCAGCTGAGGGAAGTTGTTGACTATGCAATAGTCCTCGTCCGGGTGGGTGTCTGGGGCACCTAGGAATGCCATGTCCGGCACCTGCAGAAGGGGCCGGGCGCCGAGGAGCCGGGCGCCGGCGACTCGCAGAGGGGACGACGCTGGGAAGAAGGGTGGTGAGGGGTTGGCCTTCTCTGACACTCCCTGGCACGGTGTCCGACCGAAGCACGGATGCACCGGAAGGATCTCGCAATCGGGCGCGTGGTGGTCATCGGGAGGCATCTAAGCACCTTCCAGCAGATACGCGAAGGAAGCCGAGGCCGAGCCGCGGGTGGAGGAAATGCGCTTTGCCGAGCGCCACCACCAAGGCCGTTGAACCACCTGCCATCCACCTTCTGCGCCGGGCCGAGCGGCATTGGGAGGAGGCGAGAGAGAGCCTTCACTGTCCAAAGGATACGCCGTATCCTCAAGGTTGCTACGACGGGATGGGCAGCGCCGAGCTAGGTCCGTAGCTCTGGAGAGGCGCTGGGGCACTTGAATGTGCTTCGCTTGAATGCTTAGTAGACGGTGGTTGCGCCGAGTGCCAGACGCAATGAATGAGGGAGAGGAAAAGGAAGGAGTTTTACTCTGCAGGATTTGAGCAAAAGACGGAGCAATGCCCTGCTACCGACCGGGGGGGCGCCCACCTGAGGGAACGCGGCACTGTCTCTGGGGGCAGTGGCTGGACCTGAGGAGGAGAGGCAGCGAGGGGGCCAAAGAAGATCCAGATCTGGTCATGGGAGAGGTTTGGGGGGGGGGCGGGCAAGGGGGGGGGGGGGGGAGGAGGAGAAGGGGCTGGTCAAGGGGAGGCGGAGGAAGGGCCTTGCCATGGGGGCAAGGGTGGGGGGGGGGGGGGAAGGGGGAGAGGCGGCGGGGAACCAGGGGGAGGTGCAGAGGGGCCATGGCGCGGACCCAGGGTGGGGGAAAGGGGGGGAGGGGATGGGGAGGAGGGGTGGCCGCCGGTGCCGAAGTGACACCGGCGGAGAGGAGGAGGGGAGAGCTCAGTCGCCTAAGGCTGCGATACAGTGTAAGAGAGCTCCATGTTGAAAGGGGAGACCAAGGCCGTACAATTCTATTTACTGCTTACTGCTCCCCTGGTTAGTCCTCTTCCTTTTGGATTACTAATTGATATACAAGGTTAGGGATGCTTGGATGATGAGATTGGTAACAATGGAAGGAACATAAATGATTAAAGAATTATTTGGCAGAGTCCTGCCAAAAATTTTAGGTTGGGTAGTGAGAAGACAACTGTTTTTCTTTTGTCTGTCATGTGCTGTTCAATGCTTATCTGATTTTGACTTGATTTTTGTTTATGTATTAATAATTGCTTCTTTCCTTTTATGGTGAAGAACTGTTCAGCAAAACTTACATATATTTGGCTCATATGACATGTTCTTGATGGCAGCTTCATCTTTTTATTCCTGGAGAACTACGGTGTGAGAAAACTGGAAGCATTTTTTGGTGTCCTCATTGTAATCATGGCTCTATCATTCGCGGTTATGTTTGGTGAAACGAAGCCTAGTGGAAAAGAGCTTCTGATCGGTATTTCTCGGTCTGACATGTTGGCAAATGCTTTTGTTTATTTTGCATCCTTGAGAAGTAGAAGAGTTTATTCAGTCTTTTTTATATTTAGGTTTGGTGATTCCAAAACTGAGCTCAAAGACCATCAAGCAGGCAGCAGGAATTGTGGGCTGCATCATCACGCCTCACAATGTTTTCTTGCACTCAGCGCTAGTTCAGTCCAGGAAGATTGACACAAACAAGAAATCCCGTGTTCAAGAAGCAGTGTACTATTACAACATCGAGTCGATTCTTGCACTCATTGTCTCTATCTTTATTAATATTTGTGTTACAACGGTTTTTGCTGAAGGATTTTATGGGTCTGAACAAGCTGACAACATAGGTCTTGAGAATGCTGGACAGTATTTACAGGAGAAATACGGAACTGCGCTCTTTCCCATCCTCTATATCTGGGCTATTGGGTTGTTAGCATCTGGACAGAGTAGCACGATTACTGGCACGTACGCAGGCCAATTTGTTATGGGAGGTTTCCTTAATCTTCGATTGAAGAAGTGGTTACGAGCAATGATTACTCGAAGCTTTGCCATTATTCCAACCATGATTGTGGCTTTATTTTTCGATACTGAAGATCCTACCATGGACATTCTGAACGAGGCACTCAATGTTCTTCAGTCCATACAGATTCCATTTGCACTAATTCCTCTCATCACCCTTGTTTCGAAGGAGCAAGTCATGGGGTCATTTGTAGTTGGTCCTATCACCCAAGTAGGTTTTCCTTGGGGTTTTTGTTTATCATAACATTCATGCTAGCAGATAACTTGTGACAAACTGACCATTTTCTGTATGTGGTCATGAATCATGATCTTCTTATTACATAAAATTCTGTCATCTCATTAACTGAAAGGACTAAAAAGTTTTACTTTCGTAATTACCGAGCAACGGAGTCCTTAGTTCCAGATCCTGATTTTACGTAGGTATGTCTAAATTGAGATGCCTTAAAATGACGAATAACAAATAAACATAATAGTGTTTATTTGTGTCGCATAAAACCAGAAATGGGCGTGGCCAAGTGGTAAGGCAGCGGGTTTTGGTCCCGTTACTCGGAGGTTTGAATCCTTCCGTCCCAGATTTTTTCTGATGAAACGAAAGATGAAATCATATTGTACCCCACAAGAGACAAAAGATTCTTCAATGTTTTATACCATAGAACTTAGCCTTTAGGATGACAACTATCTCATATTCATATAGCTTGCAGATGCCATCCTATCTCCCTCGCACATCTATATCTACTTTTACAGTTATTTGTTTGATGGCATATTTGTATTCAGATGAGAAAAAACTGTGAACATTTATTTTTTGGGTGGAGAAAGGATAGACAATGAGGCTATTTTGCAGAAATAGTAACACTGCCCATCCCTTGTTTGTTATATTAACTTGTTTTGTGCTCTGCTTTAGGTGATTAGCTGGATTGTTACAATATTTCTAATGCTCGTCAATGGGTACTTTATACTGTCCTTTTATACCACTGAAGTCCAGGGGGCATTGCTTCGCTCAAGCTTGTGTATTGTGCTGGCTGTTTACCTTGCATTCATCATCTATCTTATTGTGAGAAACACTACGCTGTATTCTCGCCTTTGCACATCAATGTCAAAGAGCTCATGAGCACTTTCAAAATTGCCATTTGCTGCCATGGTGAAGTGGATAATACTGGAAGAAAGCTGCTCCCTCATGCCCATGTAAAACTTGTACGGCCGCCTATTTGTATTAGCTCCAGGGGAGAAGTCTATCGTATATCCTTTGCTGTTGTGTAATTGTATTTGTGGGTTAGTAGGCTTCTCCTTTGGGATTGGACTAGGCTACACCAACATTCACGTATTTGAGGTTATGAACAGTAGATAGTTTTCTCATTTTCTGGTGGATGATGGTGATCTGCAAAATGCTATTGACAACTCCCGTTTACTCATTTGCCATTGTATATAGGGTTAATTCCTTATTATTTGGAAGTTGTGAATTCCTTTCAATCCATATAAAATTTCTCTTCCTCCATTGCCACTCGATCTCAACTTCTATCCCCATTTTTAATTCCGTTCAGTTTCCGTTGCATCAAACCTAAACTTGAAAGCTTTTTAGAGAAAAACATGTTGCAAATAAAACCCTATAAAAATTACACAATAATCTACACTATGTCAGAAACGTTTCCTAAAAATTTTATAATTTTTGGAACTATATTACTATGCCAAACAATTTCGTAAAGATCTCAATATACTTAGAGGCAAAATCGTCTTTTCGCGGTCAAGTCAACGGCCTAGTCAACGGTCAACTCACAGGAATGGCAAAATCGGGATAGAAGTTGAGATCGAGTGGCAATGGAGGGAAGAGAAATTTTGCGATGGCATTTTGGGGAGCTCGCCAACTTCCAATGGCAAATAAGGAATTAACTCTTGTATATACTTTGGAGATCATTTTTGCTATTGACAACTCCCGTTTACTCATTTGCCATTGTATATACTTTGGAGATCATGGGTAGATGATCCTAATCTTAATGTGTATGGGTAGATGATCCTAATCTTAGTGTGTTGAACAACTAGTAATAGTGTCGAGGTGTTTCGAGAAACCCTCATTTTAGTAAAGTGTCACGGGCTGTTAGGTCAAAGGCGGTTTGACCGGCCTTGGGGTAGCTGTCTGACCAGCAGCCCGATCAGACCGGCCAAAAGTGGTGGTCTGACTTGCCGATTTGAAAAGGTGGAATTTTAGGAATCACCAAAAATCACTTGTATAGGAATATGGGGTCATGTGTTTGCACTAGGTCTCATGAAAAATGGAGTTTCGAGGCGAAACTAGATGTAGTTTGAAATTTCTAGAAAAGGTGCAGTATGAGACTTGGAAAAATTCGAGTAGTCCTGACCTACTGCTTGTAGGCAATTGATTGGTGGGCATTTGACCATCTGGCGACAATCGATCGACCGGTCAAGGCTCGGATCGCTGGCGGCGCAAGTTAGACCGTACGAAGGGTTTCATGTGCCGAGAAGGCGGTGAATTTTGTGGGTTAGGCCAAAGTTATGTGTTTCATTGTATAAGTGTTGCATGATGCATGTTTTGGCTAACGTAGGTCAAATTACGAAGAACTTGTGTCCGAAATTGATTTCTTGATCTATTGTTGTTTAGGTGTCTTAGGGTCAACTACGGTCAACGATAAGGATGATCGGGGCTAAGCTAGGAGAGTTGAGGTCTAGAACGATCGAAGATGCCGGGTGAAGTGATTGGACTCAATCATGACGCAAGATGGACAAAAGCAACCGAACGAGAAGTTCGGTGCAACGAATTGCATCAAGTGGTTTAGGGGTCGGTGTAAGTACCATGGTGGTTCCGGTGAAAGCCAGGTGGGAGAGACTTGCCGACATGAAAAGAGCCATTGATGAACCTATACGCGGCGAAACATGATATTGCTTCAAGATAATTGAACTCGACCTTTTGAGAAGGGTCAAGAAGAGGTATTTTGGTATCTTCTCTAAAATACCGGATTGGTGACCTTGGAGAAACCGTGGCGCGCTACGGTGCGAGGAGAGGTGGTTTGGGTCAAGAGAAGATGGAGTTCACAAAGAGATGGATTCAGGAGACCCGTTTCATCATTCACTTTGAGAAGCATGCGTGAGTGTAAACCCTTTGTGTGTGGGCTTAACGAGTGTCCGATAAGACTTTCTCTCTTGACCTAGCATCCGCTATAAAAGAGAGTGCAGGATTTGCAGTCAACCAACTCAAGCCTAGGAAACCTTAACTTATGATTTGGGAAAAGTGGAGATAGAGAAGACTAGAGTTTGAAAGAGGTGGATTGATTGAGTGCTCAAGTGTAGAGCTTTTGTCCTCCATAGTGGAGTGGCTGTAAATCAACAATTACTTGAATCAATTCAAGCAATGTTTGCCCAAGATAAGTTCTATCTTGTTCTTAGTCTCTTTTTAACGCCTTTGGGATTTTTTGTTCCTATGTTTTGATTTGGTCTTTTGTTATGATCTAGCTTGCTATGACTTGTGGGAATTGATCTGGGATTATCTTGACCATATTCCACCCACGAGCAAGCTTTTGGATCAAAATTTGATTTTCCCTAGTTTTCGTGACTTCTTGACTTCGATCAAGAAATTAGTGGAACATTGGCTTCGATCACCCCAATCGTCATTTGAAATTGGTTTCTAACCTTCTTGATGAGCTATGTTTGAAATCTCACAGGATTTGGACATCGGAATTAAATTTTAGATCAATTTGAGATCACTTGATGTCAACTGCAATGCAGTTCAAATGTGATAGACCCGCCATTAGCGGTCGATCGGCGGCCGATCGTCAGCCGGCTAGAGGCTTTGACCACAAGGTTTTTTTTGCTTTCAACACAAGACGTTCGATGTGTTCTTGTGCATCTGATCTTTGTAGCTTTCATAGCTATTAGAGTGAAGAAGAAGTTGAATACCGAAGTAGTGAAAGAGAGTAGGTCACCCCCTCTATTCGTTTTTTCTGTTCATCGTCCTCCCGGGCAGGAAGAAATTGTGGATAATTGTTGCTCGCCTCTCGTCGCCGGTGACCTCCCACGGCCAGCAGCAAGACCACTGCCTTGTTGCCCTACCCTACATCCACTGCCACTTTACCACTGCAAACGTTGTTGTTGAATGCTAGTATGTAGCTACCATGCCGGAGGCTAGAGGCGCCGCCAATCCTCCGTTTGCCAAAGGATCAAAGGTCGAGGTCCGTCCTGTGTGGACATGAAATGATTTAGACAGGAAACACACGCCACTTAGTGAATGTTCATAAAAAAATAAATTCCATGTGTCTATAGTAGTTTTATTTGTTTTGTTTTTGAAACCATACTAAATATATGTGCAGACTAAACTTCTCTTTGTGTTGAACTTGAAAAAGAAAGTGTAGTAGCCACCTCATAAATGTGTAGACAACAATTTTCTTTGCTCTAACTTTGAAGTCAAAGTTTACCCACCTTATAAATGTGTAGAAAACACTTCTATTTAGTGGCGGAAGTTGGACAAAATTCAAGCCTAGGCACGTGGATTATAGTGAATGCACAACAAACAAGATGATATACAAATGCAAAATTGGTATTCACACAAAATTTAAACTAAACGAAACCAACTAGTCGTGTGATGCTTTCATTTCATCTCAGATAGCCAAATGTCATTATATTGGAACCCATGAGAAGAAGAAAAATATTGGCGATACATATTTGCAATGGCCCAATGTCATTACTTGTAATCGTGTTTACTTTGTACGAATTTGCAAGTAAGAGATTTGTTTCATGAGCTATGATTTGTACTCAGTACTGCTTATACCACACACCGAGTCAAAATGAAATTCAAATCTTGCATAGAAAACATTGAGGGAATTGAATACTACAAACTGCTACTTTTTGAAGAATATCACTAATTTAAAATTGTTGTTAAGCTTCATCAAGTTATCTAAGAAGTAATTATCAATGAGACTGGTTGAATGATGAGTTAGCTTGGATAAAGGAGATGAGAAGAAAAGAGGGAGATAGGGGTTTCAAATCTTGAACAAATCGACGGTGGAAATTGTATTTGACATTCGAGGTTGACTGTGCAACACTTGATTAATTTTCTTCCAACAATAATTTAACTTTTAGGTTATTGAATCTACGTGGTGTGTATTTGCTCTCTCCCTATCTATGTAATATAATAATTCCCTCTTACCCCCTTCCAAATTTGTACCATAGTCGATAGCTTACCACTAGCCTATGCCCTGCCATCCCACTTCTTCCTTTGTGCCACGACAACTCCTTCTGTGTTGTGGGTGCCTTGTTGCCTTCTCCTGCACCATTTTTGTTTGTGGTTCCTCTTGTGTTCTCATCATTTGCTGCCTTGTAACACCCAAACCTTTAGGCGCAGTCTGGTGTTACTTTTGTTATCACAACCACAACCCTTGCCTTTCTTAAGGCAAGAAATCGAGAATAATTCTAACTACATTTTAAATTAATAAAGCATGACCAATAATGTGTAACAATTATTCAATTGGAAGCATAAATAATCAAATCCACAACTCGAATAACATAAGGAACATCTCTAATATTCAAACTATGCTGGAGAAAAAAAACAAAAATGCATAATAATGATTTCAAGGGTAGAAATAAAAAAGGTAACAATTCTGGTAAAGCAAACATTTTATAAGATAACTAGCCGTCGAGAAATAGCTGTTGAAATTTTTTTAAAAACAACTAGCCGTTGAAGTGAAAAAAAAAACAGAAACAGTAACAGACCCGGTAAAAAAACATTTGATAAGACAAGTAGCCATTGTAAACCAACCGTTGTGAACTACTATTCACCGAGTCTTGGAGGGATTGAATAGAGTGGGGCTCACCAATGGAAGATTACGCCATGACAGAGCCACACTTGAAGGTCTTGAAGCATGCCGCCACGATCTTGTCGGATACAACACTGTCGCCGACCGCCATGGCCATCGAACATCGCACAAAATATCCTCGTCCTCAGATCGTTTGTGAGCTCCGCTGTCGCCATCACACCTCGCTGGTGATATGCTCTTCTCTTCCTCCCCTTCGCCGCCAAGGCGGCAATGCCACATCAGCTTTAGTCGCTGCCGACCGCCAGATCCGCCGGCCGTGATGCTGAGAGAGTACACCGGAGATAAAGGACGGTAAAGCTTTAAACTGCTGTGGCTTGTTAGGTGCGAATCCACGCCGTGGATGCGATTTGTTGCAAATCCGGTTGACGTATAGGATTGGGTTGCGGGCAGGGCAGGCCCTGCAAACACAGAGTGGGCCTACCGCGCGATTCACACATCGAGCGGCGCGCCCACTCTCCTGTAGTGCTGGCCAAATGGGCTGGGTCAAATGGGCTGGTACGAAGTCCGCATCAGAGGCGGCGCACGACGAGCACGACCCGACACGCGATCGTTCATGGGCGTCGGCGGCCCGCAAGACGAGACCCGGCCGTGCTCGCCGCCACTCAAGATGGGCGGCCGCAAGACGGTGGGCGGCAAGACGCAAGACGGCATCCAAGACGCTGGCCAGCCAAGCTGGCAGGCGCAATGGCAGCTGGGACGCCGGACCGGCTGGAGGCGAAGGCAGAGAGCGGCCGAGCAGAGCACCGAGCCGGAGGAGGAGACTGCAATGGGAGTTTGGGACGCCGGAGCCGGAGGCGAGGGCGGGGCTCATGGCAAGACGTGGCACACGGAGCGGAGGAAGAGAGAGAGAGGCCGTCATGGGCTCGCACAGACACGTCATTGCTACTTGAGCTACGGAGGAGAGAGAAGTCGTTCGCAGGCTCATGGCAAGACGCAATGCACTTGCCGGAGGAGGAGGGAGGAGACGGCGACGGCCAGGCGCCAGCGGCAAGGCCAAGGAGGCGGGGGTCGACGCCATGAGGCGAGGCCGAGCCGCCGAGGAGTCGTTGTCATGGGTCACCGCCATGGGAGGCGAGGAGGCGCGCCACCATCATGGGAGGCGAGGCCGAGGAGTTGATTTGCCGATGTCAAGGTGCGGGCCTACTGGGACGCGAAATGGCAAGGAGGCAAGTGGTCGCGAAATCATGGCGAGAGTCGAGGACGAGGCGATGGAAGCAGACGGGCGAGAACGCCGAGAAGAGAAGACGGGCGGGCGGGGCGGTCGAGGCGTCGGGCGGAGAAGACGGAGGGACCGAGGGAGAGAAAGAGAAGAAGCGGGGGGCCAAACGGGCCAAATCTGGCCCGACGGCAAGACGGCTCGTCTTTACCAAAGACAAAGACGAATACCCGCGTCGGACCGCAGCTGAAGCTATGCCCGCATGACATTTAACAGTGACCGCCAAAATGGACCGTGCCTAAATAGGTCGTGCCTAGCCGAGCCTGTACCGTGCCGGGCCGGGCGGCCCATTTGGCCAGCACTACTCTCCTGGGACTCACACTTCTGCTCGAATACTTCTTTTCTCTCGCGGCCCTTCGCCCCTCTCCCTCGCTCTTCCGTCCCGAGAGTTTTTTCTAGGGCTTTAGGGGCACACGCTTCCGTCCTCCTCGCCTCGAGGGCTCAAGCGGCGTACTCTCCTCGGGTTCCCTTGGTTCGATCTCTGGTTGTTCCTTAGCTTCCCCTTTGTGTGGATAGCGTCGCATCTCGAGGAGCGGCGACGCGATGAATGTGCCTATAGTCGGTGAGTTTTCCTTGCGTTTTTTTTTGGGGAGGTGGGGGGGGGGGTTCGGTTTGGATTAGAATCGGGTGGAGTTGGTAGGGTGCTTTGCGGATTAGTGCTACTCTCTCGCTGATTTCAGGTGAAATTTTAGGTTTGTAGGGTGGATTTGCGCGAATTAGGTCTGCTCTGTTTGGCCCTAATTCCCCCCTCTTTTAAGTGATTTGAGACCGAAAGGTGGGCGTTTTTGGTGGCATTACTTATGGGCGAGTGGATTTCAATGTACTAATAACCAATGCTTTGCCCTAGATTGTGCGTAGGGCTCGTAACATCAGTGAGTATTTGTTCTCTGGCGAGCACTTTTGTTGGTTTCGGTATTCTGCTTGCATCGAAATGAAGTGATATCTACGGTTTCAACGAGGGTTTTAGATTGTTTCGCTTCGCTAAGAGTTGCAAATGTAAATTGTGTTCTCCTTGGGTGTTGCTTTAATGTGTGTGCAGGAAGATTTGAGAAAATTGGTAGTATTGGTTGAATTCTAGGAATACATTGGCACCTTTTCTACTAGAATCAATGCATTTTGCTATGTGTTTCTTAGAAAGTTTCTATTTTGATGATTGGCTACAATTGCTTCTGAGACCATTACAAGTATTTGGCTGACATTTAGGAGGACTTTTTTTAGCGGCCCACCTTACTGCTACTCGTGTTCATTTACTGATTTTTCTGATGTCCTTTTAACATTTCATTTTATTTGAGAACGAAACTGAACTTTTTCATGGTGCTATTTGGGAAATAATGGAGCATGTTTTGTGTTTTTGGATTTCTGTGATAAGAATAATCACGAGCAGATTAGCAGTAATATATTGAAAGTAATTATCTGTTCTATGTTCTGTGTTGGTGTAGATCCGTTGCAAGGGGATTTTCCTGAGGTCATCGAGGAGTTCTTGCAGCATGGGAATATGAAATGCATCGCGTTTAACCGCAGGGGAACTCTCCTTGCTGGTAATTATCTCTTCCTATTCCTCTATAAGTACTTTTAATTGACTGTTTTACATACACTGGTTTCTTTTACACTGTAGTGCATGATTAGTGTTGAGTGTATCCTGTTGAAAGTTTCTTTAGCTGTTAACAAACATCAAAAGCATTTCTTCTAGTTTGATAAAGCATTTTCTGTTCCTTATTGTTTTTCATGACTAGCTGCTTTATTTAGTCTATTTTACCATACTTGGTGCTGTGGTGCCAGTGGTAGTGTCTGCCTTCTTTTACAGTTAATGGTTCCCCTGCCATCTGTACTAATGCATAAACAAAATCACCGTTCTTGTGTAATTTTCTTTTCCACATGGAACATGTTTATAAGGACTCCCTTTTTAATGCACAATTACTGTAAACTTTTAATCTTGCTCGAACTGATCTCTTTAACCTTTTACTCTTACCTTCCTCATAGTGCAATACATACCCTCTATTGTATCATGTACACTACATGAGAACAATATACATGCATACATGGGGGATAGGGCATCCTTGATCTAGAGGATGGGAGTGCAGGATGTGTGCTAAAGTACATATGTACTATGTATTTTGTATCTGCCTTTAGTTTTCTTTGTAGTCCACTTCTGCTGGAAATGAGGGCAAATGGAAAGTGGACAACAGGAGCTTAATTATACTTGATTCCTTTTTACATATTTTGATATTTACCATTGCCATGATATGACATGGTGATATGAAAAGAGAATGCCGCATGCATTCTTTAAGCTAGAATCTCTGTTTAGTGTTTACTTTATAATTCTTACTTCCAGAGGAAGTTGGTGCAATCTTTGTCTTAAAAAAAGACTAATTCATGCATATGTGTACTCGTGATCTATATAGATGGAAAAACATTATTTATGTAATGTGCTGTTAAATATTTGGATGGTGAAGAATATTTTTTTGGCTGTGAAATTGTTTTTGGTGCATTGCTGTTTTTTTTCTTAAATCTTTGCACTAAATCATTTCCAATGATCAATGACAATGCCTGTTGCAATTTTTCAGCTGGATGTGCAAATGGTAGCTGTGTTATCTGGGACTTTGAAACAAGGGGTATTGCAAGAGAACTTCGTGATAAAGATTGTACTGCACCTATAACAAGTGTCTGCTGGTCCAAGTATGGTCACCGTTTGCTTGCCTCTGCTACTGACAGGTCATTGACACTTTGGAATGTGGTAACTGGCGAAAAGATTGCCCGTATAACTCTTCAGCAGACTCCACTGCATGCCAGTCTTCATCCTGGTTCATCCACCCCATCTATCTGTTTGGCATGTCCTCTCTCTTCTGCACCTGTTCTTGTTGATTTAAACACCGGAAGTACCACAGTTCTCCCAGTTTCTGTATCTGATAACGGTAATCCCCCTGCACCGAATTCCCGTAATAAATTTTCGGATGGTTCTCCACCTTTTACACCAACTGCTGCAACGTTTGATAAGCATGGGGATATGATATATGTGGGCAATTCCAAGGGAGAGATACTAATTGTAGATTCAAAAAGCATTCAGGTACATGCGGTAATTCCCATCCCAGGTGGAACAGTAGTTAAGGATATTGCTTTCAGCAGGGATGGCCAATATCTGCTGACAAATTCTAATGATCGGGTCATTAGAGTCTATGAGAATGTTCTGCCTGTTAAAGGTTCTGGAAAGGAGATTGAAAAAATAAGCAACAACAATGATGACTATGAAAGTCACTATGAGAAGCTAAAAGCAAATGGTGCACAGTGCCTAGTTCTTTCTTGTGAACTCTCAGATGCCATCACAAAGATACAGTGGAAGGCACCGTGTTTCAGTGGTGATGGCGAGTGGATTGTTGGTGCTTCTGCAAGCAAAGGAGAGCACAGATTGTACATATGGGACCGAGCAGGGCGTCTTGTCAAGATCCTTGAAGGTCCAAAGGAAGCTCTCATTGATCTTGCTTGGCATCCAGTTGAGCCTACAATTGTTTCAGTGTCTGTAGCAGGCTTAACATACATTTGGGCCAAGGAGCATGTAGAGAATTGGAGTGCTTTTGCTCCTGATTTCATAGAATTAGAAGAAAATGAGGAGTATGTGGAACAAGAGGATGAGTTTGACATGAATGCATATGAAGAAAAGGTGAATGACAATTCTTTACTTGTCTTATCAGTTATTCATAAAATGCAAATTCACATCCAATTTTATCTAAATCTTCTATGTTGTAGGCTGAAGAATTAGTGATAGATGAGAATTTGAATGTTGATGTTGAGACATTTGAGAAGAACTCGACGTTCAGTGATTTGGAGGAGGATTCAGTGGATGAGATCATCTACTTGCCAGCTATTCCTTCCCCAGATGATGCTCCCGATGAGCAGCCAGATAAATGCCTCGGAAGCTCATTGAAGTTGGAGGACAGCAATCATTCTGGTTCCCCATCCTCAATGGATGCTGTACAGAATGGTCAGGCCATTCCTCCAGCATCTAGTCCACTGGAAGGTAAAGCTGTAGACTTTTGTAATTTCTCATTTCACTTTTTTCTTATTTTATGCAACTGTTAATATATAGTCATCACAGTTGTGATTTGTATTTAAGTTGAAATCTACCGGTAGTGTGGTTCATTTTGTATTGATCGAAAAAACTTGCAGAATATCTCCATACCAAGAAATAAATTAGCGCACTCAGGATGAGATATATACGGAATTTGGTCCTTGCTTTAATTTAAACAAAATTACAGCAGTGCGATCCATCTTGTGTTGTATAGGTATATTGGAATTATATACACAAGTTGGGAACATGATTATTAAGTCGTCGACTAGTCGACAAGTCGGCGGCGAAGAAACGACTGGAGCTGGCGACTCGACTTGCGCCAGCCGGCCTTCGTCGCAGCTCCCTAAGGCGCCGCCGGAGGCCAAGGCGTCGCCTCCTTGCCGTCGCTCGTCGCCCGTGCCAGATCTGGGCGGGAGGCGGAGCAGAGGAGGCCCCGTGCGCCGGATTCAGGGGAGGAGAAGAGGATGCGCCGGATCCGGGGGAGAGAGAGAGGATGCGCCGCCGCCGTCGGGGGAGGGAGAGAGGTGAGAAGAGGACGCGCTGGGGGAGGGAGAGAGGTGAGAAGAGACGCGCCGGGTGATAGGGTTGAGAAGAGAGAGAGAAGTGGTGGGTTGGGCTTTATTTGCTGATGGGCCGACTGGTTGGGCTCGAAGGGCAGTTAGGAAACAAAGGATTTCCTGTAAACAGTACATATCGACTAGTCAGCAAGTCGGTCACTACGAGAGTAGTGTCGACTTGCCGACTTAATAACCTTGGTTGGGAAACCATATACCAAGAAAACTATAGGTCTCAGCATATCCAAACTAGAGTAAGCTGAAACTATTAGCGATGAATGACGATGCACTTCTAGTTAGGGATAGAAACTTGAAAACCTGAGTTTTCACATTTGCTTCAGGTGTTTGTGGATAACTACCATCATTATGCTGTGCTAATTTTCCAAAAAAAAATGGTTTTATTTCTCTGCCAGTGGATAATTCTACCGCTGAAGAGCCAGCGGAAGCGGCAAATTCAAAGCGGAAGCGGAGGCTGTCAGTAAAGGGGCTTGAGCTGCAGCAGGCTGAAAAGGGCAAAAAACCAACAATAAAGAACAAGTCCAACGGCAAGTCCTCAAAATCGAAGAGCAAGCAGGTGGAACTTGGCAACGAGAACAGCTCGGCCGTTGATGATGAAGCGACCGAGGATGATGAGATGTAACAAGTTTACATGTTTGACATTGAAAGCTAGTATTTAAGTTAGTAGCATGTTAGAGACAAAGTAAAATGCTATGTTGTGTTCCCCCAAAAGGAAAAGATCTGTGGTAATTGGTATGTTGAAACAAAAAAAAACATCTTTAGTATCTGTGTTGCATGTATTTTTAGGTCTGATTTTGTCTTAGCTTCCCTTTGATCCTGTAGGTATTCGATCGATATGGTTTGACATGCCCCATGGTTAAGCGTAACTCCTTGATGCCAGAGGTGATGATCTTATCTGTTTGTAGATTAGCACTTTCCTACGATGAATGCGGCATTACAGATTAAGGTTGTGTAATCCCAATGGCTATTGCAACTATCATTGTGCCAGGTGCCGGCGTTTATATTACTGGATCCAGAAAAAGGCAGGGCTCATGCGGTGGATTTGCTCCGTATATAGGATCATTGTCCAATATGCATTGTGGTCATGTCACTCTATTTCTTTCTCCCTTTCGTTTTTTTTTCTAATAAAAGTCGTATTATTTTTTTCGCTAAAGATCAAGATCTGTACGCAAGCCAGGTACTACCATTAGGCCGCAACCAATACGCCACGCTACGTTGATGAAAAGTGGCAGAGGTGCCATTATGACTTCACAAAAGAAAATTGGAAAGAAGGGGATAAAGAGGAGCAAAGAAATATAAGAATGCAGGATCAATGATCAATGAGAAAAAGTATGACTAGAACATCCAAATTTTAGTCTTGCATGTACTAATCAAAGAAGAGAACATCAAGATCTATACTAGTTACAGCCAAACATCCAGAATTCTTAGCCTTTTTTTTACTGGGATAGCTGATCAATGCAAGTCGAATGTTTTTATTCACAAGAATTATGCTGCACATTATAATAAAGTCATGTTTGGAACGTGAGAATTTTACAATAACTTTGCTGGAAACAATCGAATCCTTGCGGAATCTAGAAGAATTTCTGAGTTCGAAACAAGGCATAGATTCCAGGTGTCATGTAACTCTGACTTGTCATCGGTCATCACTAGTTTCACCAGTCCGAGTGTCTCACTGACTCCCGGACCCAGGTTGCCCCTTTCCTGAGTCCTTTCCTCCGTGCTATATCTGGAAAGCGGCCATTAGCATTTGCTCATCATGTGCGCGCCTAAAGCACATCGGATGCCAGTTTAATATTGCACGCATAACCGCTTTTAGGAGCACTAACCACCTATCGTATCAAACCGATGCCGCCCGCTTTTGCGTAGGAATATGGAGATACGTGCAAATTGCTTGTACGATCGCTACATTCTTCAGTCGATTATTGGGTCAGGACATGCTCGGCACTTGGCTCCTAATCATGCGCCCCTGTCGGCTTCTGTACGTCGTAGCACTAGCCACATCTTTCTTCTCTGGCCGTGATCTGGTCTTGCTATTCTATCTCGCTCGTTAGCTTTCTCCTGCTTTAATCGTTGTGATGTAATCTTCGGTTCCTACTGGGAATTGGCTTTAAAAGTGACATGAGCAAGGGAGATTAGCGATGGTCCTCCGTGAGCAAGATTATGTACAACTACAAGTTTGCAACTTTACAACACATGCGTATTGGTTGCTTATTAGGAATTTGCATCTGCTACCGCACTGTTGCTCTCTTTGTTGACCACACGCTGCGTACTTACATGACATGAGAGAAACATTTCAGACATGTATGGACCGGCCTACGAGTGATATAATTTTGGCACTGAACATTTTATGATGTACATGTTATCATTAATTTTCTTTGCCGTGCTGTGCTGTGCTGTGCACACCCCACACGTCGCGATGATCTCCTCGCCAAGGAAGAAAAGGTTCCAGTTAGGTAAACCGTTAATTTGCCTTCAAAAGTTACATAACACATTCTGATACTTTTCTCTTTACACCACATTCCATTTGTGTTGGAATATATATGTCCATGAGCGAATGATGTTGTAGTTTTAAATAATTCACCACCTGAATGTGTTCTTGGGAGGCCCAATTGCTTGGCGAGGGTTCAAGTCAAGTAAGGTGTTAAAAGCCTTTATAAAAAAAAAAAGGGTTTTGTATAATTCAGGAAGGTTCAAGAAATCGGGCCTAGGCGTTTGGCGGTGCCATTCTGCCGCGACTTCGACGAAGTCAGCATGCTAGGCGTGCTGGCCACCTAGGACCGACTAGGCGGTCAAAGCCGATCCAAGGCAGCTTGGGCGGCACTCGGAGAGGAGGCCTCAGGCGGTGACAAGGCGGCCGCCGAGGCGCGAGACGAGGCATGGCACTAGGGTTTGACACCCCATCCCTCATCGCCAAATCGAGATCGCCGCTGGGGTTATGGACATCCCCGCTGTCGAATCGAGCTAACCACCGGTCGATCTTGCCTCCCCCATCACCAACCGCCAAATCGACCTCAGCAGTAGCTATCTCCACCACCGAATCGAGCTAGGCACCACCAAATCAAGGTCGCCACCGCAAAATCCCGCCGTTCCCACTATGTTCTTTGTCTGCTGGAATTAATCTTGTCACATTGTATCTGCTTTATTATTTGCTTATTTATTTGTTGCGTGCAAGAGTATGGTACATGAGTCGGAGTGCAAGATGAGATGTGTCATGAGAAGCGGAAGCACTACATGTGGAGTAGGCATGAGAAGTGTACCCCATGTATCCATGAGAAGTGATCATACTTAGCATATTTATTAGTTGAGTTGCACGTTCCTGTTAAGTGCGTACGTGCATGGCATTATAGCCAGCACATTAATTAGTTTGTTGCATGTTAATTGGTTAGTTTTCATTAATTTGTTTGATCGCGTGCATGTGGCACAAAGTTAGGAGTTAGTTTGTTAGTCTTTTGGTTGCTTATTTATTCTGTGTACGAGGCAAAGAGAGAAGAAAACGCAAGTGTTGGGTGTCATCAAGCCTTGTGTGTTCCTCTTCCCGACTTCCTCCATGTGAAAGTGTTCCTTGTTTCTTGTGCATGTGTGTTTTTGTTTGTAGAAGCACAAGTAGAGAGAGAGGTTGTGTGCGTGAAGCACATAGTGATAGAGTTAAGCAATTCAACTCCAACAACTGGTATCAGAGCGAGGTTTCGCGCGAGTAAATGCCGAAGATGATGTTGTCCCTAAGCAAAACCATGACGAGCGATGACGTCGTGGACACGACGTTATCAAAGGCGCTGGTGAGGGAGGGAACAATGTCTCTCCAATACCCGTTGCTCACGAAGAGCAACTATGCGGCGTGGGCGATCAAGATGAGGTGTCCATAAGAGCTCAAGGCGTGTGGGACGCTGTTGAGTTCAGTAACATCAACACACACAGGGATCATATGTCATTGGTTGCCATCTATCATGGCATCCCCAAGTAGACGCTCATCCTGTTGGCCGAAAAAGAGACAACCAAGGAGGCGTGGGAGGCATTGACGCCGATGCATCTGGGTGCCGAACATGTAAAGGAGGCCAAGGTGCAAACCCTCATGTCAGAGTTCGAGGGGATGCACATGAAGGAGACGGAATCGATTGACGATTTTGCCGTTTGTTGACGGTGATTGTCAACAAGATCCGGACGCTCGGCGAGAAGGTTGAGGAGACTTATGCCGTCAAGAAGTTTCTCCGTGCCGTCCCTAGAAATTTTTTCTTGATTGCTTCGACTATCGAACAGTTTGGGGACCTCAAAACCATGACGGTGGAAGAGGTCATTGGGCGCTAAAGGCGCATGAGGAACGTTTAGGAGGATTTGGCGAGGCCGAGGAGGAGCACGTGCTGTTGACGCGTGCTAAGTGGAAAGCGAAGGATGAGTTCGAGAACACATCGCGAGGACGAGGGTGCGGCTGTGGCTGTGGTCGTGGCGAAGGTTGGGGCAAAACCAAGGTGAGATGCTACAATTGTCAAGATCTTGGGCACTTCACTTATGAGTGTCCGGCAAAGAAAAAAGATCAAGCACTCCTTGTTGAGGCGCAAAGTGAAGACGACAAGCCAACGCTACTATGAGCGAGGTCGTGGTCACATGACAAGATTAAGGGGGAAAATGTTGGAATCAATCTTTTCACATTATATCTGGTTTATTATTTGCTTATTTATTTGTCACATGCAAGAGTGGTGCACGAGTCAAAGTGAAAGATGAGATGCGCTGTGAGAAGCAGCCAGTCTGCACGAAGAAAGCACTACATGTGGAGTAGGCATGAGAAGTGTACCACATGTATCTATGAGAAGTGGTCATACTTAGCATATTAATTATTTGAGTTGCACGTTCTTGTTAAGTGCATATGTGCGCATGACATTGTAGTTAGCACATTAGTTAGTTTGTTGCATGTTAGTTAGTTGGTTTTCATTAATTTGTTTGAACGTGTGCATGTGGCACAAAGTCAGGAGTTAGTTTGCTAGTCTTTTGGTTGCTTATTTATTCTGCGTACGAGGCAATGGAATAATTGAGAAAGAGAGAAGAAAACCGACGCGAGTGTTGGGCATCACCAAGCCTTGTGTGTTCCTCTTCCTAACTTCCTCCATGTGAAAGTGTTCCTTGTTTCTTGTGCATGTGTGTGTGTGTGTGTTTGTGAGAAACACAAGGAGAGAGAGAGAGAGAGAGAGAGAGAGAGAGAGAGAGAGAGAGAGAGAGGGAGGGAGGTTGTGTGTGTGAAGCACATAGAGATAGAGTTGAGTGATTCAACTCCAACAATGTCATCCTCAAGGTATGTTGCCACCCTCACTCTGATCTGTTCTCGCCCCCACTCTACTCTGCTCTACTCTGCTCTGCTTTGCTCTCTGCGTTGAGTGCTAGTGCTGTGTTACTGCTGTGCTACGCCGCGTGCTAGTGCTGTGCTAAGCTGAGTGCTAGTGTTGTGTTATGATGTGTTGTGCTGAGTGCTAGTGCTATGCTATGCTACGCCGAGTGCTAGTGCTTATAAATTATATTGTGGTATTACTGCTGCTATTACACAAGTATAAATGCATGATATGTTAATTTGTCTAGATGTCACTCGTTGCTTTTGTGGGTACGGCAAGTTAAAGCGTCCTTCAGAGGAATTATGAAGATATAGGATGCGAATTTGGGTATTTAGATGATCCAAATAACTTTGATAAAGTGAAATGTCACTCGTGTTAAAAGGTAATTCACGTAGGGGTTTATAGGCTCAAGCAACATATTGGTCATATTCGCAGAAACGTTGCTAAATTCCAAAAGTACACAAAAGAAGAACAAGAGAAGTGCAGTCTATAGAGAATGCACAAAAAATGAAGAAGGCATAGAAAGCAAAAGATGAAGAGCTTGGAAATGAAGTGGTAATTGGAAATAAAGATGACAATAACGATGATGAAGAGGTTGAAGTTGTTGGAGGTTTGACACCTCGTAAAGTAGGGCCAATTTATTAGTTTGCTTGTCCTATTGATCATTCCATTGCTTTGACGGGTCGGCAACAAGATATTAATGATACGCTTTGGAAAGAAAAGACTCATAATGTGAAGCAATATGTTGTGAGATGGCTTTATGCTCATAGTATAATTTACTTGCAACTCTCATTCTCTCATGATTGTTATCCTTGTATTGAACCATTGATTGCTAGCCTTATATTGTATGTTTAGATGTATCTTTCAATGCCATCAACACTGATGAGTTCAAGCAAATGTGTGAGGTCATTGGTCGCTTTGGACCGGACTTTGTAGGTCCTTCTCAATACAAAGTCCGAGAGAAGCTGTTGAAGGAGGAAGTGGAAAGAATCAAGGGTTTGTTGAAAACACATGAAGAAGAGAGAGCCTTGACTAGGCGGTCTATCATGACCGATGCTTGGACCAACCAAAAGAGGAGGAGCATCATGAATGTGTATGTGCATTGCAAATTGGGGACAAGTTTCATGTAATCAAAGGAAGGCATTGGAATATGCACACACGTGAGTACATCATCTAGTACATGTATACTTAAATTGAACTAGGTCCCACAAATGTTGTGCAAGTAATCACGGACAATGCTTCTAACAACATGGGAGCATATTCATTATTGAAGGACAAGAGACCAAATATCTTTTGGAGCTCATGTGCAACTCACACCATCAACTTGATGTTAGAAGTAATTGTCAAGAATATGCCAAAGTATAAGAAGACAATTAATCAAATAAACACATTCACTATCTTTGTCTATGCATATCATAGGACCTTGGCCTTGATGAGAAAACACACAAAGAGGAGAGATATAATAAGGTCGGGGGTGACTAGATTTGCTTCGGTCTTTCTTACTTTGCAAAGTTTGATTGAGAAGAAGGACACACTAAGGTTGATGGAACTTAGTTTGGAATAGAAAGATGGCACTCACACTAAAACACAAAAAGACAAGATGACAACCAATACACTAATGAGAAGGGGTATATCGGAAACCTACCACCAAACTTTGATATCAAAAAATTAATTTTAATATGTTGCGCTCACAATCACGACTTCAACTCAAGGAATGTATATTTGACAATTTGCCTTGTACTAATATCCTTCTACTCTTCCTAATGTTGACCTCAAGTTCATCCGGATGTGAAAGAAATTGGAGCACTTTTGACATAGTAAGTCTCAACTCTCAACTATGAACTATGAAATACGAACCATCTCATTCTCAAGATGTTAACTATCTAACTTACTACACTTCACTTTGTAATTTGTAGATACATTCAAAGAGAAGAAATAGGCTAGATGTGAAACGCCTCAACCGTCTAGTCTATGTTCAATTCAATACAAGATTATTGAGCAAAAAAAGAGAAGAGCAATGTGAAGAACATCGATGTCCTTCTAGCTTCAAATGCTACACAAGCTCAAGGGTGGATAATTGAAGGTGGTGATGATGATCAAGAGGTTGAGGCTGGTACGAGGCTTACATGGAAGCTCATTGATGAAGCATGTGGGGCTAGTGAAGCCATGCAACCTCGTAGACGCGCAAGAGTGGGAGAACTTCATGAAGATAATTTCTCGTCCGATTCCAAAGAGGATATCAATGAGGGGGAGGATGCCATTAAGTTCGAGTCCGACCCAGATGAAGTGGTTGTTACCAAGAATTATGAGGAAGAAGACGAAGATTGACTCATGATTGACAGATTGAGTCATATTATCAATTCATCATGAACTCTATTAGTATTTTGCTTGTTTGTAAGAGTCTAAGACTATGTCTATGTCTATATCTATGTGTGGTTGCTATGTCTTATTGTGTGAGACTACGTGAAGTTTTGACTATGATGTTATGATATGTCTTTCTATGCTAAGTCTTTGAGATGTGTGGCTGCATATATATGTTTCATTCATTCATCATTCATTCATACATTATTTCTCACAAAACAGCAAATAACTCATCATTGATTAAATATGCAGGTTTACATATGTCATAGGGGCGTGGCCCACCGCCCCCAACGACTTGGTGAAGACACCAAGCCAGGGGTATACCTCTACCAAGTCGAAGGGTACCAAGTACCCCTTCGCATAGAGCGAAGTGTACGAAAAGGTCGTCGAAGGCATCCTCGACAAAAGAGTACAGCACACCTTGGAGCAAAGGGGGTCCAGAGAGCCCTCGCTCTAGGCCACTTCGCACATAGCATAGGGGCCTAGGGAGCCTTCGCTCCGGGGCCACCTCGCATGGAGCGAAGGGAGTCAAGACCACTTGTGGACCAAGAGTACAAGTGTGGTGGACCAGGTCCATAATGGTCTACCGTGCACCAGAGGCTGTGCCTGAGGAGGTGCAAAGACCATAAAGCCCCTATAATCGTATGACCTTTTTAGGGGTAGAAGTGTAATCTCCTATACCCTGGATGTAACACTATAAATAACCCCTTTCCCCTTGTGGTTAGGAGGACTTTTGGCAATAAAGAGACATATTTGATACACTTTAATACCGTTTCACTATCTTTGAGAACCTTCGGGTTTCCTCCTTCGCATTGTAGGGAGCCCGGGGGGTCCTTCTTCTCTATTGTCTAGTTTGTAGCAACGACAACATGATTAGTTGCCTACATGTTTACATCAAGATCTTGGAGGGGAGATAATCTACATGACTAAATCAAACTGCACATATCTTGCTTCTTCTGGTAATTTTTCTTCTATCTTACTCAATTGGATGCCTGTTGCCTGCTCAATTTATCGCATTCTATCTATTGTTGGCTGCTCTACACTGTAGCCTAGTTGGCCGCCTAGGCGCTAGGTGCTGGGCCACCATCCGACTAGCGCCCGACGCTTTCTTGAACCTTGTAATTCAGTTAAGATTGGTCAAGTAGTACACTAGTAAAGCAAGTTGGGAAAAAGAGAAAATAGCATCCCAGTAAAATGTTAAGGAATTGCATTTGCTTATTTGGAATGCAGGAACTTTAGAAGAATTTTGCAAGAAAGTAAATGGAGTAATTCTTTCAGAATCTCCAAGTAATTTTTTTAAGTTACAAACACCTTGTAGCTAGGATGATCAACGTGTATATGTCCGCCGAACATATTGAATCGTTGACATGACGATTGGTGTCTGCCCCTTTAGAAATAATTTATATTGGAATTGATTGGTTAATTTAGGCTACATCTCCTAGAGTTTATTTTTAACTAGGTTGTTAATCGCCCCTGCGTGGGTGGGGTTCGAGAATCGAGACCTCACACTCGTGCAATAATTTCCAACGCATTGCTTTCAACTAACTCAATTTTAGCAAGAGATTTAATGCCAAAACTAAGGAGGGATATACTGGAAAATCAAATCAACTTCACTGTACATCACTAATACCTTGTGAGTTGCGACTATCTATCGACCAGGGATTTTTTTTACGGTACACCACTTTTCATGAGAACCGTCAGATGTATTTCAAATCAAATGTAACATACATCGCAAAATATTATTATGCTAGAAAATTTTACTTACTTTGGGATTTGAAATTTGCTATATGATTATTTTTTGTAACCTATCTTTATTTGTAATTCGAATTCAAAGCATTACTTAATTCAACCTGCTATAAAATTTTAAAGTTCATTGTTTTGTTGTAAAAATGTGTACCATTTTAAATTCGAATTAGCCTCGAATACCTATCTCAAACTTAACAAAAGTATGGCTTACATAGTTACATTTTTTTAAAACTATTTGAACTAAGTTTGTGCTGGATCCGATTATCCACTAGCTATAGGCTGACATTTGATCTTAAGACTAGATGCAAAGAAAGTTTGGAATTTGGATGATGATACTGCCATTTAAATTTTAAATGAGTTTGTCATAGTTTGGTATGGATGGATATGCCCATTTAATACATTACTATTTTAGGTAAGTATCTTAATTAGTTGTTGGTTTTATTACAAGTCATATTTGCATTAAGCCAAAACTAACCTCAGTCAATCAACGGTTGAGATTGAAACTCCATCTTACCTCTTGGGGGGTAAGTGGGTGTATTGTAAAAGAGCTCTGGCTAGACCAACTGCTTTTTTGTCAATTCAAATTATAGGTGTACTCGCATTGAAAACTTTTGCAACATTAGATATCCGGCAGAAAGACACAAACTAAAGTTCACTAAACCTTAGCGAGAAAGAAAACTTGTAGAAATACACAGTGCAATTATTCCCTATTGAATTCTGAAGATACATGGGAGTGTGGAAAAGATGGAAAATTTACCAGTTGTGGTAACCATAAAATGCATGTGGTCAATTTGTTGGTGAACAAAAGCTTCCGATGACATACATGCATGCTCACGACTAACACTGGATAAACAAGTTCTACAAAAGAGCAGATGTTGATCACATGAAAGTTGAAACCTACAAATGCAAAGCTTATAGGTGAACCTCCGCAACAAAATTTAGCCATCGCATCAAGGCATCAGTCACTTTCAACTCTTGCTAGATAACAGCCGTAACTTTTAAGCCCTGATTTCCCTACTTATGTAAGCTAGCTTACAACGATCGAGGATCATGAGATAACAAGAGGTTTACAATTCACATGTTCTTCTTCCTCTCGGCCAATCTCCTCCAAGTCTCTTCCGTGATGATCGGCAAACCCCTACATGCTTTAACAAGATTAACCACTTCGATCATTAGTACTCACCAATCTCGCAAGATTAAAGACAAGACATGGTGTTGCATGCATCGTTTAAGATCGTGACTTGTTAACCTGATGTACAAAGCTTCATTTCATTCTCAGCAAATTCCTCCTCGCTTCCATCATGATCACGACCGTCCTCGTCCTCGTCGTCGCCATCATCGTCGTCGTAGTTGCTGCACCGTGGCATGCAATCATCCCTACCTACCTTGACACCGTTTGTCGCCACGCTGGCGAAGAGCCCTGTCACGCTCATCTGCTTACTGATCATCCGCACGACGCAATACGGCAGCTTCGGGTTCGCGCCGCCACGCGCCGCCCTCCCGTGCTTCCGGTTGAGCCACGCGCCGGCGAAGGCCAGACAATCCAGGAGGCTCTCCCTGGCCATGCCCTTCATGTCGTACGCCTGCGCGCGGCGCCACAGGCTCCTGGCGTGCGCGTTCGCCGGCCGCGCGAGCGAGAGCGCGCGAGTCGCGTCGCTCACCGCCGCGCCGGCCTCGCACCGCGCGAGCCGGCACTGCGCGCGGTTGCTGTGCAGCACTAGCCGCTCCCTCCTCCTGCTCAGGGGGCACAGCTCCAGCGCCTCGGTGTATAGCTCGATGGCCTTGTCCACCTCGCCGTGCCAGAACCTGTCATTGCCTTGCCTCTTCTTCTCCTTGGCCAAAAGCTTTCTCTTGAGCATCTCATCCCTAAGCATTGCTTCTTCTCTCTCCTTCCTCTCTACCTTTATCTCCCTCAAGTTGGCAATTGCCTCCTTTGCCTCCATGCCTAGCTCACGGCCACGGACATGGTCGTCATCAAGAAGCAGTGCAGTTGTAATGGCATCGCCGAGTCGTCGTCTTGGACCGAGGCGCCGGATCTCGGCCAAATCAACGAGGTACGGCGCCGTGGAGTCAGCGACTGCATGCCAAGTGTCATGGTCGTCGAGGAGGAGCAGCAAGCAGTCGATGGCCATGTACTGCCAGTCGTCGGACGACCGCGCGAGGTCGCAGAGGCTGGAGAGCGCGTCGCGGCACGCCGCAATGGCGCCGCGGCCGACTGCACTCCTGCAGAGAAGGCGAAGCAGCCCGACGCCGGCGGGCGAGTCGCCGTTGGCCAGGCCGCCCCACATCCGGCAGAGCTCGCGCAAGAAGCCTGGCTCTTGGCATATCGTGGCATGAGATGACAGGTCTCTGTAGGCAAGGCAGCTCAGGAAGTAGAGTGACCAGCACTGGAGCTGGCTCGCCCACTCCTCCGCCTTCCGGTCCTCGGCGTCGACGCCACCGCCGAGCCCACGCGTCAAAAGGTCGCGCTGGTACTTAGGCCGCTTGCTCGGTGCCACCGCGACGAAGTTTGCGTAGACGTCTGCGATGCAGGTGGACGCGGCGCGCACGGCGAGGGGCACCGCGTCGACGGCGTACCGTGCAACGGCCGGGAACGAGGCGTCGTAGCTGGCGAGGTGGCCCAGAGCGCGCGCGGCCGCCCGCTGCTCGACCCACGTCATGGCGCCGCCGAGGAGGGCCAGTAGGGACCTCACGGCGGCGGCTGCGACGGCCAGCTCAGCGTGCGCGGAGGAGCGGATGGTGTACGAGCCGATGACGTGGGCGGCGTAGTACGGCACGTACACGTTCTGGCCACGACGGCACCACGCCGCGTCGGCGAGCGCGCGGACGAGGAGGACGGACATGCACCGGATCGCGCCGAGCGAGGGAAGCTCCGAGTCGTCCGGCGAGGCCATGGCCGCGCGCCACACGGCGCCGACCGCCGCGCCGCATGACTGGCCATTGCCGCCGCCGCCGTCTTCACAGAAAGGCAACTCTCGAAAGAATGCAGAAAGGCTAGCGCGGCGCAGTCGGGCGTCCGGTTGCTTGATGGCGCAGAAGAAGCAACCGCAGCTTGAGCTAAGGTTTTCTGCTTCTTCTTCTTCCTCCTCCTCCTCCTCCTCCTCCAGCTCTTCTACGATCTTGGCCATGGCTTTGCCCTTGCTCTTGCTGCTACTAGATTGCATGCTTCTGGTGTTTAGCTCCATTTGGCTGTGGTGAGCTTGCCTAGTTATTTGGTATGGTTCTTGTGTTTGTGTAAGGGGTAGAAGAAAGAAAGAAGTGAGAGAGTAGGGTTTTGCAGAAGTAGTGGGATACCATGTAGATCAGTAGATATGCAATCAGTCAATTAGGCAAGGATTTTTTATGTTCTTCTCAACTTCTTTTCATGGAGAGGAGGAAAGTGTTCTTTAATGTTCAGCAGTCTGACAGAACGAACTTTTCTGTTCCTGTTACTGATGTTCGATCGAGGTTATTCTGAACTTGAAATAGTACATTGTTTTGCCACCTGCATATATAGTTCAGTGCGAGGTAGCTATTTTTTTAAAAAAAATGTTCAGCAGATAATAATAGTGTCAGGCAGTCAGAGGTCTTAATTAGCAGCAGCAGGTCTTGAGTAAGACAAAGTTACGCTGATAATTAGTTAAGAGTTAACTCGTTGCGTGCACTACTTGGACTGTTAGAGCACAACGGTGTAGCTAGAGCGTGAATGTGATTAGGGCTACGTGGTGTGTTTCCGTTCCGTCTAATCATCGATCGGTCGACAACAATTTGGCATCAGTTGCTTTCGCAGCAGAAGATTTGTGTTCATGCATGCACTTGTTTTACAGGGCCATGGAGATGTCATTTCCGCTGATATATAATTTGCGAGCTTGGTGGTTAAGGTCTAAAGTTACGGCTGTTAATCCCCAGCAAGCAGCCTCATTTAACCAAACCTTTTCTACCGGCAAATGGCTAAAGAAACCAGCACATCAGACTCCACTCGGTTAAGCTAATTGGCCTAGCTTAGCAGCTAACTGAAACTAATGGCTTCACCTTTGTATACAAGGGTTTGAAGTTCAACGCAGGCCCTGCAATGTAAGTACACACTAACAGCAACAATGCATACCTAGTTACTAAATCACTAATTTATACAAGCAACATCTCTCTCTCTCTGTGATTTTTTTTGCTGAACTGATGAACTATGCTCTGCATATATACTTTCTTTTTCTCAGTCTTTCTGAAAGTGGCATTCCCACTCACAAATGGAACAGTGATACGTAGCAAAAGCATTGTGGTCCTTCAAGTAAGGAGTACGATTTGCATCCATGTTGCTTGTTGCCCTACAAAGAAAAAGGACAAAGAAATGCGAAAAAAGCCCAAGAAAGCAACTTTAGGCCCAGGCTATATAGGTAGGACCTCGATTAAATTATCCTATGGGGAGCTTACTCGAGCAGAACAAACTGCTTCGGAGGCCAATGGCAAGAGCCGCCATGGATACGCTTTGGTGAGTTCCCATGACAACACGTCTTACACCCGTCCGAGAAGAATCTTGGGGATCTCAAATTGCTTGACAAATCGATCACACATCCATGCATGGCCTGCAGATAAGGCACAATGAGCACACCGCACACATGACATGTAGTTGTGCCTTTGGAAAGTTTGGAGGTTTCAGGGGAAGGGCGTTGTGTATTGGAAACATAGAAGTACGGCGCAATGCAATAGTATAGTACCAGTAGTAATACTTCGCAACATTAGGGATGCTAATCTAGCTTATTTTTTATCGACAAGTTAATTACCACGCCAAATTTTGGTGTCGGCCTAATTTGGCCATGCTTGGTAACTACAATTTGGCAAAGCAATGTAGGAGCATATCCATCCCTAACTACTAAGGCACTACGAGAGGTGAGACAATCTCCTTGCTTAGTATCGATGGTAATAATCATTGTACGCATAGTTGCTAAGGACAGAATACATGGCATCAAAGCTAAGTGTAGCAAAAAAAAAAACTAGCAATGGTAGTTTGGAGAGATTAGTGAATGACACACCTACTTTAGATGCTAAGAAATAAAGATGATGTTCAACCGAAAAGGCAACTAGGGGTTGAATAGGAGCACACATTCTTTTTCAACCCTAACGGTATTCAACTTCTTCTTCATTCCAGTAGCTATGGAAGTTATGAAGATCAGAGAAACAAGCACAGCGGAAGTCTTGCGTTGAAACCGGAAATCCCCGAGGATCCCCGAGGCAAAGACCTCCTAGCCAGTATGACCGCCAAGAGTTGATCGGTCTGACCGCCTGCTACAGGGCAAATAGCCCAAATTGATCTTAAATCGTCCTAACTTTTGATTCATCCAAATACCCCGAGATTTCATATATAGCTTATCAAGAAGGTTAGGAATATATTCCAATCGACGATCGGGATAATCGAAGCCAAGGTTCCACGAATTTTTTGGATGAGGTCAAAGAGGCACGAAAACAGAAAATTCAAATTTTAATCCAAAAGCTTGTTCGTGGGTGGAAGATGGTTAAGATGACCCTAGATCAATTCCCACATGTCCTAGCAAGCTAGGCCACAGCAAAGACCCAACCAAAAACCAAAGGAACACAAAAATCTCAAAGACATCAAAGAGAAAACAATAGCAAGATAAAACTCATATTGGGGGCAAACCTTGCTTCGATTGATTCAAGAGATAGTTGGTTTACAACCACTGCACCATGGAGGATAAAAACTCAACACGTGAGCACTCAATCAATCCATCTCTCTCAAACCCTAGCATCATCTATCTCCACTTTCCCCAAATCACAAATTAGGGTTTCTTTACATGAGAGGGTTGATTGCAAATCCTGCACTCTAGCCTTTTATAGTAGAGGCTAGGTCTAGAGAGAAAATATTATCGGGTGCCCGTTAAGTCCACGCACAAACGGGTTTACACTCACGCATGCTTCTCAAAGTGTATGATGAACCGGATCTCCCGAATCCTTCTCTTTGTGAACTCCGCCTTCCCTTGACCTAAATTGCCCCTCTTTGCGTTGTCTTGCATCGCAATTTTTTCAAGGTCACCACCTGGTATTTTGGCAAAGATACCAAAATACCTCTTTCCGATCATTCTCCAAAGGTTAAGTCCAATCGTCGTGAAGCAATCCTATACTTCGCCACGTGTAGGTTGATCAAAGACTCTCTTCATGTCGGCAAGTCTCTCCCATAAGGCTCCCACCAGAACCACCATGGCACTTGCACCGAACCCCAAGCCACTTGATGCAACCCATCGCACTAAACTTCTCGTTCGGTTGCTCTTGTCCGTCTTGCACCATGCTTGAGTCCAACAACTTTACCCAATATCCTCAATCATTCTGGACCTCAGCTCTCCTAGCCTAGTCCCGATCATTCTCGCTGTTGACTGTCGTTGACTCCAAGCTACATACACAACAATAGACCAAGAAATCGATTCAGGTCGCAAATTCTTTGCAACTTGTCCCACATTAGCCAAAACATGTATCATGCAACACTTATGCACTAAATCACATGACTTTGGCGAAAACCACGAAATTCATCGTCTTCATGGCACATGAACCACATCTGGCTAGTCAGATCGCTGCCTACAGCCGGTCTGACCTCTAGGGTAGCGGTCTAACCGCTGTTGGGCTGGTCAAACTGCCTGGGACTTAGGAATTTTCCCAGGTCTAAAAACTACACCCTCTCTGGAAATTTCAAACTATACTAGTTTTTTTTTCTTGAAACTCCATTTTCAATAAGATCAAGTGCAAACGCATCCTCTCACCTTCCTACATATGTGATTTTTGATCGATTCCAAAAACTCAACTTTTCAACTTCGACCGGTCTAACTGCCGTGCCTTGGTCGGTCCGATTGCCACCCCAAGGCAGGTCATATCGCCAGTCACTGGTCTAACATCCAAAAAATTCCAATTCTAGGAAAATATAATGAAAATAGTAGGAGGAAAAATTCTTTGGCATGTTTATGTATGGAAAACTATTTTTGCATGATGTTCATGTTTTACTATCGATCTTACGAATGGATGAATATTTGGTGGTAACCTAGATTTAAAACTTTGCAGAGGATGACACAGAGATTTTATACAGGTTCAGGCCTTCTTCGGAGAGAATAACAACCCTACTCCTGTTGTACTGTATTGAGTGTGCTATTTACAATCAAGAGGAAAACTAATGCTTAATGTCTTGTGCTCCAGATTGCTCCTCTCTCGATTGCCCTGTCTCCCCTCTGTCCACCGACTTCATCCTTTATATAGCGCATGAAGAGGTGGCAGTTCCTCCAAGCCAAGAGACGTCCCAATGTTCTAAATGGTGAACCGTTAGTGGAGGTTGTTGTTAGAGAAATAACTTCCCACATCGCCATGTAGTTATTGTCAAAGACAGAGATATAAAACGTATAGTTATTCACAGAGAATAACAGTGTATGTTAACTACCCCGTGTGTTAAACGCGGTGCACAAGACTCCCTAATTGACTGGGCCCACATATCTGTAGGCTTTATCGATGACAGAGTGGTTGTAATTGACTAGGTTGTGGAGAGACTTACAACCACAAGGTGCTTGTAGAGAAGGCTCACAACCTAAGACGAGTCGTAGAAAAGCTTACGACTAGAGACTAGTTGTAGAAAAGGCTTACGACTAGGAGGTGGTCGTAGTAAGACTTGCGACCACTCGGTTAAGCTTCTCCCTTATGAACAGTAAGGGGTATACTTGCGAGTAATATAAAGATATTGCTATCTATAATATGAATTACAGATAAATAATTAAATGATGATTGTTGGATTCTCGTCATCTAGCCCCCCAGCCACAAGTGAAACTAACTTACTTGGTACAAGAGTCGTAGAATAGTGGTCGAAAGTAGAAACTTTCTGACGGATATTTCATTTGACCAGAAATTGACTTAGTCAAGAAAGTAACTTTACTTAAGTTGTAAAGACATAATCGGTGTTCCCGAAAAAACAAATTAAAGAATTCCAATCGATTCTCACAAACCTGTCTATTGATGCGGTTCCCGAAGAGGTGGTAACTGTTTAGTTTCCACGATCTTTAATCTCAAGCGTGCAACTATAAGAATCTATTGTGGGCGTGACTTAGGGTTTTTACTTTCCCCATTTGCTTCAACTGTTCTTCGAGCCCTTGTTCTCTCCACCACCAATCAAATCGAATTCTTCCTCGAAACCTTTCCAAATCCCAGTTAACCTCACTCGGAGAAGATGGCCAGAACCGTTTCCAAGTGGGCAGTATCGGAGATAGATGAGACAAAGATGAAGGTTTTGGTCGCTGCCGAGAAGATCTCGAAGAAGGGCTTCGTGAAGTGGACTGAAGCTGCTGGGCAGTATTGGTCCTCAGGCGAGGAAGACACAATTCCAGTATTTCAAGCATACTACGAATGTGGTCTTCGACTGCCTGCTCACCCCTTTCTTACACTAGTTCTAGTACACTTTGGGGTGGAATTGGTGAACCTTGTTCCCAATTCCATCACAATGTTAAGTGTATTCATGTACTTGTGTGAGGCCTACCTGAGGATTTCGGCAGACTTGGAGCTCTTCCAGTACTACTGCGGGATGAGTAGACAAGTTGAAATCGCAGGCAATTACGGTCTGAAGCTCCACGACAGAAAGTTGAAGGAGTACATTCAGATGTTCACCCGGTCATTATGACCGGGATGGAAGAAGAGGTGGTTCAATTGGACGATGACCAAGGACGACAACCTCTTCTTTGCGGGGAAATCTGCTGAGAAGAGCCCCTCCTGGGATTCGGTTCCTAGTGAACTCGACCGGATCGCTCCCTTCATTCAAGCCATAAAAGTCTTGAGAGAAGAGGGGCTCACTAGATGGCACGTGGTGAGAGATTTCATTGTGTGCTGCATCAACCCTTTGAAGGACCGAGCACATCCTATGTGGATGTACTCGGGGGCTAAGGATTTGACCAAAGATTTCGCGGAAGGTAAATAATCTTTTAACCCAGCTCTTTTCGATTAATTTTGAGCTTGATTGTTGAACAGTTTCTTTAATATTGCAGATCTCCCACAAAAAGAGATTGATGCCCAAGTCAAACTCATTTGTGAAAAAGCTCCAGCACCCACGTCGACTGGGGTCCCTCGAATCTTGGCTGTTGTGTCCATAAAAGAAAGGGAGGAACACCTAAAGGTAATCAAGAGTTGATTTCTCTTTTAGGCATCTATAGTTGTAGATTTTGATCATCGAGTGATATTCTTTTTTTGTCTGTTACAGAAAGTAGGCATGGCTGATCGTCAAGACGACCAAAAGGTCGAGTTGAAGACTGTCGAAATGGGGCCGAAAGGAATACAAAGTTCCTCTGGCCAAAAGGCGTCATCTTGTAAAGGCCGCCGACAAGCAGGGCGAAGGCTCAAGCTCTGCTTCTCCTCCGACCAGTCCATCAAGCAATTCTTTACAGACGTAATTGCTACAGAGAAGAAGGGACCGGTCGAATTGTCTGCTCCCAAAGCCCCCAAGACCAAGGTACTATAATACTATTGTCGTAGTATAAAAAGGCTAGACAGTGGGTACGGAGACCCTCCGTACGCGGAGACCCTCTGTACCCTTTGTCTTGGGAGAAAGACCAAAGGGAAGGAGCCAAAGACATGTATGTGTATTGATGATTCTGTATGAATGAGAGGGGGGATCCCCTTACATATGCCCTTGGGGCTCTACTTATAGGGGACAAGAAGGGGCATTTACCTTCTTGCCCCCATGTGCGAGAAAGAGACAAAATGGTATTTAGGTACATTTGCCTAAATATGTTATACAGACTAGGTTTACACATGCACAATATCCCTGACGATACACCGGTATTCCTGACGACCCTAGGGTGCGGGGCACCCATTAGTGCCCGGCTACGACAACTCCCTCGTCTGCGTGGTCCGAGGTGGCGAGGACAGGTCCCGCGGTCCCGAGGGGCGAGCGGACGCAGTTTTGCCACCCCCGGACCCTCGGGAGTCGGGGATACCCTGGGAAGACGTCAGCCAAGAGCCACCACACTGGGGCGATCGACGCGGAGCCACCCCGCCGAGACATGGGCGTCGAGGCGGGCGACGGAGCTCCGGAGGCGCTCCGGAGATGGAGTCGGCGCGGAGCCGCCCCGCCGAGGCATGGGCCTCGAGGCGGGCGGCTCCCGAGGCGCTCCGAGACGGAGTCGTGGCCGCCGCCCCACCGAGGCACGGGCCTCGAGGCGGGCGGCAAAGTTCTGAAGGTGCTCCGGAGACGAAGTCGACGCGGAGCTGCCCCGCCGAGGCACGGGCCTCGAGGCGGGCGGCGAAGCTCCAGAGGCGCTCTGGAGGCGAAGTCGGTGCGGAGCCGCCCCGCCAAGGCATGGGCCTCGAGGTGTGCGACGAAGCTCCGGAGGCTCTCCGGAGACGGAGTCGATGCGGAGCTGCCTCGCCGAGGCATGGTCCTCGAGGCGGGCGACGAAGCTCCTGGGGCAGGCACTCCGGAGACGGAGTCGGTGTGAAGCCGCCCCACCGAGGCATGGGCCTCGAGGTGGGCGGCGAAGCTCCGGAGGCGCTGGCGCGGGCGACGGTCTTGAGCCGCCCGCCGAGGCATGAGCCTCGAGGCGGTAGCGGCTCAAAGGCACTCCGGAGGCGAAGTGGGTGCGGAGCCGCCCCGCCGAGGCATGGGCCTCGAGGCGAGACGGAGTCGATGGCACCCTGCTGCGTTTGATGTGTGATCGCTTGTGCTGGTTCTGTTGGGTGCCGATTCTACTAGGTGCCGGTACCATCCCCCCTTCTGCTACTCCTTATGGATCGTATACTCACCTTGGAGTGGCGGGAAGGTTTGATGTTCGTTTGCCTGAGGTGGCAGCTGCTTAATTTTGCGACTGGGAAGCCGGCGAAGGTTGAGGCGAAGCCGAAAACGCCGTCCTTCATACTTTTTTGATTGGGCTCGTTTGAGAGCCCAGAAGCTAGCGAAGGGGGGAGGCGAAGCCGAAAACGCTGTCCCCCATACTTTTTTTGATTGGGCTCATTTGAGTGCCCAGAAGCTAGCAAAGGGGGAAGGCGAAGCCGAAAATGCCATCCCTCATACTTTTTTTGATTGGGCTCACGCCGTCCCCCATACTTTTTTTTTGATTGGGCTCGTTTGAGAGCCTAGAAGCTAGCGAAGGGGGAGGCAAAGCCGAAAACGCCGTCCCCCATACTTTTTTTGATTGGGCTCGTTTGAGAGCCCAGAAGCTAGCAAAGGGGGAGGCGAAGCCGAAAATGCCAGAGAGGCTATCTCAATAGGAGATGTTTCTGGTGTTTCGACCAGAGACGGCTTCTGGAGTTGTTTCAAGAAGACTTATTTTGGTACTTGTGATCGGGAAGAAGCCATTCGAGCTAATTGGTCAGTAAGAAAATTATCCTTTTGAGGGATATATTGTACCTCAAAACCGAAAAAAAATGCTTTTCAAGCTTTCTGACTTCCGATAAGTATCGAGACATGGTCGGATTAGAGCACTGGTACTCTTTTCCAACCTGATTCACAACTAGTTGAGAGTCTCATCTCACGAGTAGTCGTCGTATCCCGAGCGCTTTCACTGCTCTTATGCTAGCCAACAAACCTTCGTATCCTGCCACGTTGTTAGTGGCAGGAAAGTTTAATTGAATAGTATAATTTAAGGTCTCTCTTGTAGGAGATTCCAGGACTACCCCAGCCCCTGAGCCACATAGCGTTAGTCACCTGTCAAAGTACATTGTCCACTAGTCGTGAGAATTGTACTGGGGATCCTAAACAGGTTCAGGATTTATCCATTCAGCGACAAAGTCTACCAAGATCTAGGATTTAATAGCCGTTCGGGATACGAAATGGAGGTCAAAGTCCCCAAGTTTGACCGACCATTTTGCCATGCGTCCCGCTGCTTCCCTGTTCTAGAGGACCTCTCCTAAGGGAAACTCAGACATCATAATTATCTTGTGCGTCTGAAAATAATTCCTCAGTTTCCTCGAAGACATGAGGAGGTGAAAGCATCTAGGCCCCTAAAAATTATTTTGGTAATTAATGATAATATGTGAATATGAGACTAACGTGTTTATTGAGTATTTACAAGGTTAAGTCCCATTGGTAAGTTTGATGATGTAAATATGCATGCTAAAGGATTCAATGAAGATCTACATAGCTCAAGACAAGGTACAAGTAGTCTAGGATCATTTTTTATATTTTACCGGTCTTAGGAGAAATGGTTGGAAGACCAGATTATAGGTTAAATATCGTACTATTAAGAGGGATCATGACTAGTAGCTTGATAGCATGGTCCTGTGCAATATGGATCAATTTAGGATCATGCATGCCTTTGAATTTGAATTTATTAAACTCTAAGTGTTTTTGTCAGAAATCGGTAGTACCAAGTTATACTGGCGGTTGTACCGCTTGAAGCGGTATGACCGCGCTTTACTTGGCGGTATTACCGGGTTTTGATCGTTTCTGCCAACTGAGTGCTAATGCGGTACGACCGGCTCTTGGAGTGGTACTACCGCATTGCAGTCATTCCGATTTCTAGTTGGCGGTTCAATAAAAACAAGAGGTGTGTATTTTGGGTTCGGTGCCTCTCGTTGTCAATCGGTAGTACCGCGCCTTAGAAACGGTAGTACCGCTGAGCGGTCGTACCGATTCTTATGTGGTGGTACAATTTTTCCAGAGGACACCACTTTTCAGGATCGGTTGTACCGCCCCTCTATGCGGTATGACCGCATCAAGCGGTAGTACCGCAATTTAGTTGGCGGTCGTACCGCGCCGGGATTTTCAACGGCTATGTCAGAGTTATTAATGCCGCTGTTCTAGCTGTTACTGTGCTCTGACAAGGGTGCGGTCGTACCGCTCGCTAGTTGGCGGTCATACCGCGTTTCGCAGAAAGGTTGGGATTTCCTCCCTAACGGTCATATTTGTTGGTGAGGGTTATAAATACCCCTCCACCTACTCAAGGACAGATAGCTAGTGTTCATTTATCATCCTTAGAACCTAGAGAGCCTTGAGCATTCACTCAACACCAAAATTCACTTGTGTATTCATTGTGAGGTAGTTGAGTTCATTCAAGTGCATCCATTCATCCTAGTTGATCCTATTGCACTTGAGCACCGTCAAGCGAAGGTCATTGATTTGTTACTCTTGGAGTTTTGCCAAACTCCTAGACGGCCTTGGCGGTGGAGCATGGTGATCTCTTCAAGAAGATTGTGAAGAGGCCTGGTGCAAGTTTGTGAGTGGGTTGGAGTTCGCCATCTCCAGAGCGGAGGAAGAACTACCCATAGTGATCGAGAGAAGGCTTAATTCGTGGAGCCGGCTTGAGTTGTCAAGCTTCCTCAACGTGGACTAGTAAAGACCGGCAAAATCTTCGATACCACGAGAAAAAGTCATTTGTCATTATGGTTATTTCTTGTCTAATCTTATTCCGCATTTACAATTCTAGCTTTTATCTTGTGTTGAATGCTTAGATAGAATTGTATCTTGTTAGACATAGTTCTTAATTGTCTTAAATTGTTAAATTGTTAAAAAGTTTAAAAACCTCTTATTCACCCCCCCTCCTCTAGTCGGTTATCCTTGATCCTACAGGAGGGCATACAAATTTTTTTGGACCTAAGGGTATCGCTCCTTAGGCCCCTGTAAAAATTCACTTACGTAGTAAATTGGTCGTTGAACGTTCTCACGTTCGGCAACCAGTATTACGCTCACTGCCTGTGGTGTGACAACTAGATATATTAAGAGTGTCTCTTCTGGTTTTGGAGAAACCAAAACATGAGCACTCGTAAGATACCTCTTGATATCCTCAAAGTCATTGTTTGCCTCTTTAGACCGCTCGAAACCCTCGTGTTTCCTGAGAAGTTCAAAGAAAGGAAGTCATTTTTCTCCCAGTTGTGCGATGAAACGACTTAAAGCCGCCATGCATCCTATGAGTTTCTATACTTCTCTCTTCGTGGTTGGAGGACACATTGTTCAATGGCCTTTATTTTTTCAGGATTTGCTTCGATTCCTCATGCATAGACAAGGAATCCAAGCAATTTTCCTGACGAGACTCCGAACACACACTTCTCATGATTGAGTTTCAAACGGTGTTTTTTTAGGTTGTCCAATGTTTCTTGCATATCAGAAATATGATTAAGTCGCTTGATGTTTTTTACGGCTAGATCATCAACATAGGCTTCCAAACTCCGGCCTAGTTGAGGTGAAAAAGTCGTTTGCATCAAATGTTGAAAAGAAGTGCTAGCATTTTTAGACCAAATGACATTTTGACATAGCAAAATATTCCGAATGGTGTAATATATACAGTCTTTTCTTCATCATCTAAGCACATACTAATCTGATGATAACCAGAATATGCATCTAGAAAACTTAATATTTCACAACCAGCAATAGAATCAACCAACTGATCAATACGAGGAAGAGGAAAATCATCTTTTGGACAAGCTTTATTGAGATCAGTAAAGTCTACACACATACTCTACTTACCTTTAGACTTTCGAACCATTACAGGGTTAGCTAACCACTCTGGGTGGTCGACTTCTCTTATAAAGCCTGCTCTAAGTAGCTTATCCAATTCTGATCTAATAGCATCGCGTCGATCACGTGCAAATCTCCGTAATTTTTTTCGGGTTTCTTGTCAGGCTGTAGAGCTAGCCTGTGCTCAATCACCTCCCTAGGGAATTCGGGCATGTCGGATGCTTGCCACGCGAAGACATCTACGTTAGCTCGGAGGAAGGTGACGAGGGCGTCTTTCAATTTAGGGTCAGAAGTATCCCCGATGCAAACAGTCTTCGAAGGCTGCTCTGGATTCAACGAAACTTCTTTGACTTGATCGTTCGGCTTTGGTGCAGCTTTTTGCTTCGACTGCTTGGTCGAAGGATAACTCTTGTTTACTTCTCGAGTTAGTATCTGGCCAACCATCTCGAGGGATCGACGGTCGCATGTAAGCGCTATCTTTTTATCACAGCAGACTGTGATCACTCCTTTGGGACCTGTCATCTTAAGACATTGATTACCATAATTAGGAATCGTGCCAAAATGGGTCATCCGAGTATGGCATTATATGCCGTATCGAAATCGACCACATCAAAAGAGATTTTTCTATCCTAAAATTGTTTAGAGAACCAAATGTTACAGGGAGAGAAACTTGACCAATTGGTTTGGCCGAAGACCCCGGTACGATCCCATAGAAAGACAATCGTACATGTTTTATCCTGGTCTTGGGTACTTGCATTTCATTCAGGGACTCGTAAACAGAATATTTAAAGAACTACCACCATCAACTAATACTCGATTTACTCGACAATTATTGATGGTGGGCTCGAAAACGATCAGAAACTGACCTGGTCGAGTGGAAGGGATCAGACAGTCATCCCTCTCGAAAGAGATGGTAACTTCCGACCACTTCAACAATCTATTGACAAGAGGAGGGTCAATGGAGTTTAGCTCGCGTTCGACAGCCTTAAGCTGTTGTTTTGACTTGTATGCTGAAGATCCTTCGTAAATATGATCGATGGTGTGCTTCGGATCCTGGAACAGCATCTCCTCATCGTCGTTCGACTACTTTCGACCACTTGTTTGCCCTACCTCCTCGAGTGTACGAAGCGGTCCTTTGTTGGTGTAATAGTCCTCGAGTTTTCATTGGAAAACTTAGCAATTGCGAATGTCATGCCCTTCTTTTCTATGGAAAGGACACCACCCAGGCTTGTCATTCTTATGCTTGGGGCGTTTTCCCTTGATCCGGTCGGAGTATAATTTGGAACTATGTGGCTACTTATAGCTTACTGCCAAGACTTCCTTGGAACTGTTGGCCTGAGGCTTCTGACCTTTGGTCTTGTTCTTGGATTTCTTAGCCTTTTTATCCTTCTTGTTACTATTTTCACATGCTTCTTGAGGAATTTTATCGTCTCGATCGATGGTTTTGTTCCACTCGACTGCTTCAGCAGCAGTCACGTATCGATAGGCCATCTCTAAGAGCTCGACAACGGTAGCCGGAGGATTTAAAGCGATATCCTCGGCAATCCTTCTACTGCTGACTCCCTACTTAAACGCTTTGATAACAGAAGAATTATAAACTTCAAGTATGGAATTGTGAACCTAATTGAAACGCCTGATGAACTGGCGTAATGTCTCGTGGTTATTCTGTCTCATCCTGTGTAGGTCATCCTCCTTCCCGGGACGATGGTAGGTCCCTGAAAATTGGCCAGTAGTAGGTCGTAGAGGTGTTACCATGAATAGATCGACTTGAGCGGCTGATTTAACAACCATAATCGAGTAGATCCTTCGAGCGTAGAAAGGTGATTTGCCCTCACTAGCTCTCCTCCTCCTACTACTCGAACATCGGTCGTGTAAATCTGAATAAATTCGATGGGATTCTGTGACCCATCAAACTTCTCCATGTTCACTAGTCGAAACCGTGGCGACTAGCGAACTGCTCGCAGATTAGGTGAGAACGCCCGACATCCAGTAATGGCATCATGACGCCTTCTTTGTGCAAAAGAATGGTTGACGTCTCCAAGTGACATCTGCGACTGCAGATTCCGGGGTCGGAGCAGTGAACGATCACCTACCCTAAGAGCTGGTCGATCATCAGAAGTTCAAAGAACTCTTCTCCGACTGGAGTTATAGTTAGGAGAGCGACGTGACATGTTGTCGTGCCGATCTCCATATGGTGAGTTGTTCGAATGACTGGTGTTTGATGTAGTCGTCCTGGTACGACTTCCAAAATGATTTCAGCGAGGTTGCTCAAGTCTAGCCATCGTGCTTCAAAGCCTTTGTGCAATCTCTTCAGTGAAGATGTCGTAACTTGGTGCTCATCCAAGTTATTGAGTTGGGTTCTCGAGCAGGTCATTTATATGTTGAAGTTCTTGAGCCTCCTTGGACCGATACTGAATGTGCCCAGGTAAAGTCCTCTGGGTTGCAATTTGTCTCCTCCGGATAGTCTTAAGATCTTCCACATCTGAAGTTGCTTGAGTTCACCTCAATGGATAGCGATCATTTCTAGAATTTCTCCCACACTTATGAGAGTGTTGATTCTGTTCATCGCCGGAGGCATCCTCGCCATCACCACGAGAGGTCGCAGTGTGTGAGAGTAGGGGAGCATCCTCAGTCCTACCTCTAGGAGAGCGACTTTGATCTGAAGGGAGGACGAAGACCTCCTCGATATGATCTCCACTTGCGCTTGAGGCCTCCTAGCTTGAGGAGTAGTCGAACGACAACGCCTCGCAACTTGGGGCAAGCCCCTCTAAGAAGGAGAATTATGTGTTATAACCGTCTCTATCCGTAGGTGAGCCATGCGAGGGTATGGTCAAATCCGCAGGAAAAACGTGCTCGACCATATCCTTTGCGAGGGTAACCAGAGAGTGATGACTACCAGATGCTGATGGAGTCTTGAAATGATAGCTTCCAGGACATGTCGTGCCAGGTCGAATGGCCTCAGACGGACTCGAACACTTGGAGGGGAAACAATCACTATATTATGTATCCGTCTTGATGCAGTCCTGATTGTGGTCGGATGGACCCTTGCCCTCTGAGGAATCTGGTCTCTCAATTGGACATAATATTATGGGGGGGGGGGATCCCTCCTCAACTCTGTCTGTGGTATGGTCTCCGGGATCTGGTGAAAGATCCCTAGAGGCGATGTTACCATCGGATGAAATAACACCCTGCTCATATTCATAGCAGGCATCCATGTCGAGTCTTGCGTAGTCGGCCAAGTTGAACCAATTCTCCTCATTCTATTATCCTGCCATGGAAGCATTAGAGTTGAGAAAATAAAGAGAACTTGTCAAAAAGGAACCACAAAAAACTTCCCCACGGACGGCGCCAGCTGTCGATGTTTTACTATCGATCTTATGAATAAATGAATATTTAGGGGGTCTCCTAGATTTAAAACCATGCAGAGAATGGCACAGAGATTTTATACAGATTCAGGTCTTCTCTGGAGAGAATAACAACTCTACTTCTGTTGTACCGTATTGAGTGTGCTGTTTACAATCAAGAGGAAAACTAAAGCTTAATGTCTTGTGCTCCAGATTGCTCCTCTCTCGATTGCCCTGTCTCCCCTCTATCCACCGACTTCATCCTTTATATAGCGCATGGAGAGGTGGCAGTTCCTCCAAGCCAAGAGACGTCCCAACGTTCCAAATGATAAACTGTTGGTGGAGGTTGCTGACAAAGAAATAACTTCTCAAGTCGCCAAGTAGTTATTATCAGAGACAGAGGTATAAAGCGTATAGTTATTCACAGAGAATAACAGCATATGTTAACTGCCCCGTGTGTTAAACGCGGCGCATAAAACTCCCTAATCGACTGGGCCCACATATCTATAGGTTTATCGATGACAGGGTGGTCATAACCGACTAAATTGTGGAGAAACTTACGACCACAAGGTGCTCGTGGAGAAGGCTCGCAACCTAAGACGAGTCGTAGGAAAGCTTACGACTAGAGACTAGTCGTAGAAAAGGCTTACGACTAGGGGGTGGTCGTAGTAAGACTTACGACTACTCAGTTAAGCTTCTCCCTTATCAACGGTAAGGGGTATACTTGAGAGTAGTATAAAGATATTGTTGTCTATAATATGCATTACAGATAAATAATTAAATAGGGATTATTAGATCCCCATCACATGATTTTTGAACTTTTGCACAAATCAAATAGTGAATTCATATGCAAATAGAAACTTGGAAGAATTTTTTAGAAGAACACAGAATAGATAAATACTGAAATATTTACACAAGAAACTATGCTGTGTCAGGAGCCCCCAAAAAAATTTTAATAAATTTTGGACTCTGTGTGCTAAGTACAAAATTTTGGGAATCATTCAGCCAGTTTTGGATAAATTCAAAAGCAAAATCATATTTCCCGCCGGACCTTGGGCCGAAACCCAACTCAGCCCATCTCTCTTGCGCTCGCTCCAGCCCGTGCCTCCATCTCCTGCTGACATGTCGGGCCTGCATGTCGCCCATTGGTTTTGATTGCCACCCACCATTTTGTGATTTCACCTGCTTCCATCACCTCCACCAGCCCTTGCCCATGCTATCCACCCCATTGATGGCACCCTTTTCCTGCGTGGACGAAGGAACCCGAGAGCGTTCGGGAGTTTCTCACGCAACCGTCGACGTCTCGTCGTTATTCTAGTGTGATTATCCCAGCTACTTAAGAAATAGAGCGTGCATCGTCTTCCTTAGCTCGCCCACCTTCCATTTCGTGCAAACCCGAGCTTCATCGCTCCTTGGTTTCGCAGGAACGCTTGCGTCATTCTCGACGCAGGTGAGCACGCCTCCACAGCTCTGCTACTCTGGTGAGCTCCCTCATCGACAGCAAGCATGTCATTATGACCCTCGTCCATCACTCATTCTTCTTATTTACTCAACGTACCACCAGGAGTCCCCTAGCACGACCGTGGTTGCCTTCGTCCTCAACTCCGTCGCGCACCAGATCTTGCCACCGCATTCCTATTACTCCGGTGAGTTCGAGCTCAACCCGAGCACGTCACAAAGTGTTCCATACCCCATTGGTGTTGTTCCCTCACTCAATGCAGGCAAACTCGCCATGAATCCGAGCTCCACCGTTATCTTTTTCTCTCATGGCCACCACCGACATTTTCGTTCTCCTTCAAAGCCCAGTGAGCCTCGGATCGATTCCTGGTGTCTATACCATCTCTAGCACCTCAGTAACCTAACGTGACACTCCTGGTAGCTTCTCCGTCATTGTGGTAAGCTGTCGCCGTGAACCTCCTTCGCGTCGCTGCTGCTTGTCGTCGACAAGCCGCCTCAACCCTTCTCTGGACTCATCTTCTTCACCCTTGTAGTCGTGGAGAGTCATTGGCCCTCATGCACTCATTATTTTGCCACGGGCAAGTCCCTAGCACCCATTCCTCCTTAGCCACCCATGGCGTCGCCATAGTTGCATGTTGTCGGCTTGACTCCAGTGACCCTAGGTCCCCACGCCCGGTCCATTAGCATCACCTGCACTTGCTGAGTCCAGTGCACCACTCCTTTAGCCTGGGGGATGCTTCCCATGTGAACTACATTGCAGACCCGAGGTGTTACGTCGCTACTCGCCACCGTAATGCCGCCTCCGGCCATTTCTGTTGCCGCCACCACCGCCCATAGCTTCACCTTGCTTCCCTCTTTCCATTCCATTGCTCAACGTCGCCGCTCATCGCGTCGTTCACCGGTGATAAGCTCGCCATGGCGCTCGACCATGCACGTAGCTCTGCTGCTTCCATTCTCTCTCTCTTGTCGGTCAGAACCACTCGCGTTTAGGATTTAGTTAACACTAAATGACAATAGTTAAGAGTACTAAATGTATGACAGGTGGGACCAGCCAAAAAGATTAACAGAAATCTAAATTCAAACGTAATTAGAATGTGTGTCACTGACATGTGGGACCACACACTATTCTCGATTTTAAAACACGTTTTAAAACCTCAGAGACTGACATATGAGCCCTAGTCGTCCGCTAATTAAAATCAAAATAGGTTTAATCATTTAGTTAATGAATAATGAGTCTATGATATGTGGGACCGACACTGTTTTATAAATAAAAATTTAGATAATAAAACTATAAGTCACTGACAAGTAGGCCCCACATGTAAGTTAATAAAAATTTAGAAAAATGATAAAATCGCTTTCAGTTCAGAGGAAAATACGCTTTCTCTATTGAAAAACATGAACCTTAGTAGAACTCAGAGGAAAATACACTTTCTCTGTTGGAAAGCGTAAACTTTAGAGAATACGCTTTCGACGTCACCCTTTTATTAATTTCTGGAAAGCGTAAACCTCAGAGAATACGCTTTCGACGTCGCCCTTTTATTAATTTCTAGAAATTCAAACTGAAGCAAATTGAAATGTTAATAACGTTTGCATACGAACTCTAAATCAAATGAATATTTATTCTAAATTCATATAAAATCATGCTCTATCTAAATATGCAAAAATATTTGGATTTTGTTGTCGTTAAAATTATTTTTGTATATTTAATTTGCTATCGACTTCTTTTTTAATAGACGTCGATACTTCGAACGAAATTTATGACGATCTCTCATCCTCTTATTCAGAGCAACCAGAGCAAAACAAGCATCTCCTTTAACCGTGTTGATCCTACTATTTTAATTATTGTACTCTTTTTTGCAAAATCTATTATACATACGTGTATATTTGCTTAAAATTGCTATATTTGGGGATAATGGTAGTTATAGTCCTATTCGATGCATATTTCTCCTTGAAATATTGATATGCTTACTATTGTAGCCATTAGGGGTATAGTTTAGACAATAAATGATGTCGAATTGGGTTTTTCGGATGCGAATATCGCATAAATGCTTACCCAGGCTTTAGTCTTTACTAAACTTGGAAAAATGGATGACATGTTGAATATGAGTTTGGGAGATTTTGAAATAATGGTCCAGAGGGATTTACCTCTGTTATTTTGTATAAAAATAAAAATAAAAACTTAGTTTGTGATGCGGGCGAGTTATATTATATTTATGAGAAGTGTGAGAGGTGTATCTCACAAATAGATAGGGGAAGATCCTCGCCCGAGTCAATTAAGGACCAAACACCGGTGCCACCAATCTAGGCCTAAGCGTACAACCACATGCACTGGTATGAGACGGCCTTAGTTAATTAAATCATCGAAAATTAGCCTTGTACGTTGGTAAGCCGTAGTAGTGCGAGCATGATCGGTGTAGACATGTTCGAAGGGGCTCCTTTCACCATGGTTTTGGGAACAAAGCTTGCCGACACAACGGTGAATGCCTCACTGAGACGGAGGTGTACCAGGGTGAAGTGAGGGTGTTCATTCACTAGGCTAGTGCAAGGTTAGGATTTGATGATGTAAAGGCTTCGATACGTGCTCTAGACTGCTTACCAAATGATAATGAGTGGTGGTATCGACGGATGCCAATCAAACTAGAGAATTCATATGTTGTGGGTAAAATTGTACACCTCTGCAGAGTATAAATCTATTTAAATAGCCATGCTCGCGGTCATGAGCATACTTAGTGCAGTCACATTGGGTATAGTCTTGGTTTTTACAAAAACAATCTTATCGAAAAATGTTGGGATGGATATTTTTGGTGATATTTGAATTGAGTGCCATGGTATGGCTTAAAATAAGATGTTGATCGCAGCCAAGGAGAGTTGTGATTTGTTATTTATCAAATTACTTACTTGTTGTCTTTTATCTATTTAACTGCTCTTTAAATTTGTGTTGCAAAGTGCTATGTATTGATATTGCAAATAAAATTTGCTTAATGCTAAAAATAACTTATAGCATAGAGATTCATCCTATGTTAGCCATGTGTGTGTGTGTGTGTGTGTATATATATATATATATAATGTTTGCGATACACTACAAGTCTTGCTAAGTATGTAATGCACTCAATCTTGCTTAAATTGTTGTTCAGAGATAGAGGATGAGCCTATGCCGGACAATGCGTTCTCTGCACCTGGTACCGGAAGGTTCAATGACGGATCTTTCTAGGTCTTAATCCTTGTCAGTTGTCTGAGGGTTTGGATAGGCATACCGCTGGACTTTTGGTTTATATACATGTTATGCTTCCGCTGTTTAATTTGCTACTCCTGATACTTGAGCTTTTATTTGACCGGTCGCCCCTTGTGACGTAAACTTTGTAATCGTTTAAGTTATATACCATATTTGTTTTATGATGTATGTATGTATGGATGTGTATGCCGTTGTTGTGAATGTGTGTACTAGCCACTGATTATGGGACTAGTACGGTACACACACGAGGGCTTTGGATATTTCACACCCGTGGTCCGACAACTAGCCAGTCTGATTGCCCCATTGCCGGTCAAACCGCCAATGACCTAACAACAGCAGGAACTATCCGCGAACGAGAGTTACTCCAAACACCTCAACGTCATTACCAATTGTTTCATCACACTAAGATTATGATTATCTTCTCATGATCTCCACATATGCTCTAGCTGGCTGCTCTAGCTGCCTATGATTTACTCGCAATTCAACAGTGATGAGAAGGGGCCTCGTGTAGAAATTGCTTCCCCTGATCTAGTGATCTTGTAATGGTTTGATCATAGCAGCTTTGGTGGTTCCACTGTACTGTGCAGACCTCGATCACGACCGGGAAAAACAATTTCGTTTTGAAAAAAAAAATTGGAGGGAAACGAATTGAATGAAATTACTGAAATTTCGGTTTAAAATTTCGGTGGGTTTTCAAACTGGACGAAATTTAACCAAATTTTGTCCAAAATCAAATTTAGGATGTAATTTGTTCAAATTTAAATATTTCTAATTTTTTTTAATGAATTAGAAAAAATTCGGAGGGAAACGAAATCACGGCCAAATTAATTTCCCTGATCACGACATGCTCCCCACGATGGTACATTGCGTGTTCGCACTTGGGTCCGTTGTTCACAATTTCCAAGAGCACCAACCGCATGAAGCCATGAACGCATGATAGATTTTCTAGGAAGGACTTGACCGCCGATCAAGGACTCAAGAAGTGTCTACATGGAAGCAACAAATCAGGACACCTCTGGGTTTTGTCCGGTCATCTTGTAGTCAACATCAGGCTGATCGAAAGTATTACTACTACACCGCTACACGCAGATGACCCAAAAGAAAAGGAAGAGTTAACAACTGGAAAGACGACGGATGGTGACATATGTATCAGTGGTTTCCGTGTAAGTTTGGTCGTTAAGTCACTAGTTAAAACAGAATGAGACTATGCAACCTGGACTCGGTATTCGTCAACAGGGTCAAGCTAGATTCATTCCCTGATACACGTTTGCTAGCGTCTGCGTACGAAGACGAAGAACAATCCATCGCCTCCGTTTCAGGTTTACTACTTCCAGTGTTTCATGTTCAGATTAGTTTACCATGTCGACAGTGAAGGGCATAAAGTGAAAAAAGCCTCTACACTAGCATTTGAATCTGGAAGCCACAATTTCTTCGTTGAATGGATCCACAACCGCAATTGGAATTTTCCCTTATTCCCATGCTCTCTTATCCTGGAAAGACTCCAACGACCCACTACCGACAAATCTTCCAAGCAATTACTTCATATCTGCCTTGTCTTTATGATCTTCTCTCATATTTGTACATTAAATGCCATTTGGAAGATACTACCCTTTTTGACCTGAGTGGTCACAAATGTTGGTTGAACTGATCCACGATAGTGGCCTCTCCACATCGCCCATATTCTCAGGCAAACCATCCACGAGTCAAGACTATGGCCGGTGAATAAATGCCGCATGCACTCTTCGGTGAGGAATGGCCGCTGCCTGCTTACGAGCTAGTGCTTGATTTTTATTTATCTTCTTCGCTTGTTGTGTAATACCCAATGCTTTGTTCACTTGACTATTCTGAAGAACACTGGCAGAACAGATAGGAAATTGGAGCCCCAGAGCTCTCTCTTAGAGAAGACGATTGAGTAAAGAGTGCAATTTAGGAAACCCAATTTACAAGACATGACACTGGTACTTTTCACAACTTAATTACACACAATTCTCTTTGATGCTGCAGGATTATTTCGAGAAACCTAAAAAGGCATACTAATGTGCATCTCTAAAAGGAAACTACACGGTCGTGAACCAAAAAGATGAGTTGAGGGGCTGATCTGCGAGACGGCGAGGCAGAAAAGAACCAAGCTTTCTGGTTGAAAATGCCAAGTTCACGCCAAATCAGTGGCAACTCAAGTGTCTTAGGATCCATGTAACTTCCGTTTAGAGAGCAAAAGAACCACTGAAAAGAAGAACAGTACTCCTATATACGTGAGGTATCGGCAGCGCTGAAACGTCGGCCGATCAACGCGGCAGGGGCCTCGTCGGGTCCTCCTGCTGGTCGTCGGGGCTGAACGAGAAGACGTCGACGGGGGCGTGGGTGCCGTCGATCTCGTCCAGCGCGCCCTTGCACTTGTCGAGGAAGAGCACCACGACGGTGATGTCGTCGTGGTAGTGCCTCCTCTGCCCCTTCTCGATCGTCCTGATCTTCTCGTACTTCATGTCCTTCTTCCTCGCGGCCTCCAGCTGCGCGGCCCGCACCAGCCTCATCGCGACCCCCTTCCTCGGGCTGCTGGCAACGATGTCCACGGCGGCCTCGTCGGTGAGCTGCTCCCACAGGCCGTCCGACGCGAAGATAAGGAACTGGTCGCCGGGCCTCAGCTTGCGGGTCTTGATCGACGGCACGGCGCTCATCACCGGGCGCCTCAGGGGCAACGGGCAGATGGACTGCTGCAGAATCGGGTTGTTCTTGCAGATGTCCGGCTTCTTCAGGTACACGTCGCCGATGGACCTGGACACCTGCGGAGTAAAGAAAGTGATGACTTTGATTTGCTTTGATTATGCAGCTTGAGCGTATCATGTTGTGAGCAAGAGCTTGTCGATTACCTGAATGATTCCCTTGATCCGCCACACGCCGTGGCTGTTCAGGACGATGTGCGAGTCGTCGGGGTGCATCTCGGTCACCTCCCGCCGCACGTCCTCGTCGGCGACGTTGTGGTCCCTAGAGAGCCGCTCGGCCACCACCCTTTTCCCTTTGCCGGGGGCGGCGCGGCGACCGAGCACGGCGCGCGAGTCGCCGAGGTTGGCAACGTAGAGCGTGCCGTCCTCGATGGCACCCACCAGGCAGCAGGAGCCCACGGACATGATTCTTGGCTGCGACGGCCATGACTTCTGCACCATGCCCACGAACTCTTCCTCCGTGGCGCCGAAGGCCGCCTTGATCACCTCCGCCGAGAGGCCCCCGTTTTCAGATGCAAACTCTGCAGTGAGTCCGGGAGTAAAGATTGATGATTAAAACAACACAACTGAGTAGTAAGTTCTAGTTGGACAAATTGACCAAATAGATACTCAGAGCACAGGTCCGCGCATGCACCTTGGATGAGGGAGAAGAGGCGCGCGTTGACGAACCGAGCCGCCTCGGGGCCGCCGTGCCCGTCGTACACGCCAACGAGCGTGGCTGCTGGGGACGCGAGCACCTGCGCCTGGTCCTCAAGCGCCTCGTTCGCCTGCGCCACGGCGATGGAGTAGTCGCCGGACGCGTGCGCCTTCAGGGCCACGTCCCACACCAGGCCGTCGTCAGCCACGCTCCCGGATCCGGCTCCACCGCCTCCAAAGCAGCAGCAGCAGCACCGGCCACCGAACGGCAGCCACCGCTGTAACCCCCTCATGGGGCGCGTCGCTGCTGCTCCGACGAGACTTGAGGTGTAGGGTTTTGTGTAACCTTTTTGGGTATGAAAGTGGGTGAGAAGCGACTTGTGTGTGAGAGAACTGAGAAGCGGCCGTGTGCGTAGGGGTGTATAGGCGATTGGGCGCGTGTTTTCCGGTGAATTGCGGTAGCACGGCACGACGCGTCGACGACGGAAAAGAGTACGTGGAAGACGCGTTTGTTGGTTAATGCTGCTCGTCCAACCTTTCCTCTGTCGCGCGTGAAAAGCAGAGGAGGTCCATAAATTTTCTGCCCGCACGGTTCCTACGCTGTTCCAGTGTATCAGGCAGACAGGCACATATTTTTTCTCACCCTTTTTTAAGAATGATCCTTGATTTATATTAACTAGCTGAGTGTCCAGCGCATTTACACGGCTAGATTTGTTTTAAAGTTTTTATGTCAAATGATATAATTTAGATGCTTAAGAATATATTTACGTATCTCGTAGCTATTTAGATTTTTAAAATATTGTAGACATTAGAAATGACAATAGAAACTTGAAGAAATACACAACTTAAGGAACGTAACTGATGTATGAGTTTTAATGGAAGAAAATCTCTAACATAATAAATCAACCACTCTCCATTATGTATGCATCATGTAGCTGCATGCCTTTATTTTTTTCTCCACTGGTTTCTCTTTTCCAAAATATTTGTATGCACATGTACCTCTGTTAATCTTAAGCAATACGTTAATTATATATACAACAAATTATCTTATTAGTTTACATGGTATTAGAGTATATTGCCCACGTATACACCGATGCACCATGGGTGACCTACCTTGAACTTATCTTCCCTCACGTCGGTTGCCCTATCGAACCATGTGTCTTCTATCTCTTCTCCCCGCCATAGTTTTTCTGCTTCAATCTCCAATAGCAAGTCCAATTCTTGATCGATATCTCTCAGCTGCTACCACTTCCGATGCAATACTCTACCACATAGTTATCTTCTACTTCTCTTCAATTATTGTTTAATACTAACCGTTGTGATATCAACATGCATACGTGCAAATGTCGCTGATCCTTGCCGGGGGACACCCTCCGTACTTTCTTTGGTGGCCCTGAGCTTATTCCTTACTATTGCGTCATCTCTACTCTGAGCTCTTTGCTCCTTTGTTTATGTACGCTCGTGTTTATATTCGTATGGATGCATGCATGTATATACACATGACAATATTATACTTGCTCGCTGTCTTTTTCTACCATGTTGGTCGCTCCTCTTCGACGTTGTCCAACTCAACAATGTGGCTTCGTTACTAACTACTATGACCTACCATCTTCACTGATGCTGGTATATCTGCTTCAGTAGCTGTCTAACGATATGGAGAATCTTTTCGCCATCGTTGGCGACGCCATGTCAACAAAGATGGCAGCTCCTAGCTACGCGATAACCCCATATCGTCGATAGATCCTCTTCAATGCAAAGCTTCATCTCCTCTTTGCTAGGACTTCTCCATCATTAAGCTTCTTTGGCCACTGACTTCTTCAACAACGCTGATTCTCACCACTTATCGTCACAACATATGGCTCCTTCGACTCCGGCCTTTCTCTTCGGTAGCTCTAGCGAGTAGCACGGCATTGTCCTCGTAGAATGGCTAAGGTGAGCAGCATGATATTGTTCTTATCTTCGTCATCGCTGCCACGACTCTTCGTTTCCTTGTGGATCAATATCTTCTTGTAGGACAGATCGACATCATGACACTCTTTTGTGGTCTCATCCGACACCACTCGTGGTATCCTCATTATAACTTATATTTAATTTATTCAGGGATTTTACTTTGTAATTCGTATGGAAATATAATTTCAAATTTTCTTTTATTTTTTGTCCCTAATTTAAGTTATTTTTTTGTTGGAATTCATATACTAATCCAATTGTTAATTTTTATGTTGAATTAAATTTATTTATGGATTTTAATTTGGAATTCACATCAAAATCAAATTGCCAATTTTAATTTATTTTTGTTCCAAATAATGCTTATTTTTTATTGAAATTGTACAACAATCCAATTGTGATTTTTGTTTAATTTTTATTCTGGTTATATTTATTTAGGATTTTACTTAGGAATTAGTATGTAAATCAAATTGATATTGTTATTTTTTGTTTGAATTTTAGTTATTTAAATATTTTACTTTGGAATTCATAAAGAAATCAAATTGCAAATTCTCTTTTTTTATCCCAAATTTCAATTATTTTTGTTGGAATTCTTATACTAATCCAATTGCTAATTTTTATAAAAATTATTTCGAATTACAGTTATTAGGGTTTTTATTTTGGAATTAGTATTGAAATCAAATTTCTTATTTTATTTTTAATTCAAATCTAGGTATTTTTGTTGGAATTAGTATACTAATAAATTTTTTGAATTATATATTTTTAGGAATTTTACTTAGGAATTAGTATCAAAATCAATTTGCTATTCTTATTTTATTTTTTATTCTGAATTCCAGTTTTTTATGGAATTTGTGTACTAAACCAATTACTAATTTTTTATTTTTATTCTAAATTTTGTTTATCTAGTGATTTTACTTAGAAATTGTATCAAAATTAAGTTGCTAATTTTATGTTATTTTTTATTTCGAATTTCAGTTATTTTATGTTGTACTTGAGATGGATTCTTATTTCTATATTGTACTTGACATAAACTCTTTCCTTTAATCTAGATCGTTATAATCTGGACCCACCATAATTAACGATGTGGATGAATTAGTATAGAAATAGAATTTCAAACTTTGTTTTATTTTTTGTCCCTAATTTAAGTTATTTTTTGTTGGAATTCATATACTAATCCAATTGTTAATTTTTATTTAATTTTTATGCGAATTAAATTTATTTATGGATTTTAATTTGGAATTCACGTCAAAAATCAAATTGCCAATTTTAATTTATTTTTATTCCAAATAGCAGTTATTTTTGTTGAAATTCATACAACAATCCAATTATGATTTTTGTTTAATCTTTATTCTGATTATATTTATTTAGGATTTTACTTAGGAATTAGTATGTAAATGAAATTGATAATGTTTTTTGTTTCAAATTTTATTTATTTAAATATTTTACTTTGGAATTCATGTGGAAATCAAATTGCAAATTTTCTTTTTATTTTTATCCCAAATTTCAATTATTTTTTGTTGGAATTCATATACTAATCCAATTGCTAATTTTTTTAAAAATATTCTAAATTACAGTCATTAGGGTTTTTATTTTGGAATCCATATTGAAATCAAATTTCTTATTTTATTTTTAATTCCAAAATCTAGGTATTTTTTTGGAATTAGTATACTAATCAAAAATTTATTTTGAGTTATATATATATTTAGGAATTTTACTTAGGAATTCATATCAAAATCAATTTGCTATTTTTATTTTGTTTTTTATTCGAATTCGAGTTATTTTTTTGTTGAAATTCGTGTATTAATCCAATTACTATTTTTTATTCGAATTATGTTTATCTAGTGATTGTACTTAGGAATTCGTATCAATATTAAGTCGCTAATTTTATTTTATTTTTTATTCCGAATTTTAGTTATTTTTACGTTGTACTTGAGATGGACTCTTATTTCTATATTGTACCTAACATAGACTCTTTCCTTTAATCTAGATCGTTATAATCTGGACCCACCACAATCAACGATGTGGATGTTTCTCTTTTTTCACCGATTAACATGAGAATTTCTAGTCCTTGAGAGCGAACATGGTTGCTTCTTTTTCCATCGCTTTAATAATATAGTAGATAACTCATGGATTAAGTGCACGAGTACTTAACTTTTACATTGAAGATTCTAGATAAACAAGGAGCGAGCTGGGACTCGTTAGTTAGCAGCGGCGTCGCCTGCTCTGCCCGCCAGGGATCGAGCCTTGGGCTCATCACTGGTTGTCTCACCCGGGTGTTAGTGAGGCCTGAGCTGGGGCTCAAATGGAGGACTGTGCAGGGGCACAGTGGTACAGAAATGCTTTAGACTCTTAGCCCGTCACGGTTCAAACGCTGCTCCCGTGGGCGCCTCGCAGATAGGGTGCTTCTTCTTCTATAATGTGGACTGGATAAGGTAAAATCCGGGACTTCAAAAAAAAAAGATTCTAGATAAATAGTATGTCATCATCAAGTCCTTGAGTCTATGAATATGTTGGACTTTTTTTTATCTTCCTCACCGAAGAATCTGGATCTTACAACAACATCATGATTGCTGATGATCAATGCAGTATGTTGATATTTGTGATCTGTATGTGATCCGAATTTCTAATATGAAAGTATCTGGAATGTGCCATATTAGCGGATTAGTTTTCTACTTGGACTCTAAGTCCTTTTACCCCTTTATATACATCTTGTAAGCCGCACGGGGAGAGCTGACGCCGTATTGTAATCCTCTTGCATTTTGTAAACACTCCTCATATAGTGATCATCGCCGGTTGGCGCTCGTGGTTTGTTCTCACAATGGTTTTCACGTAAAATTCGTGTCTCATTTGTCTCTATTTTTTCTAACACAGTAGGAAGTAGATTGTCGATGATCTTCATTGATGTGTAAAACCTACGCCGTCGTCGTCCAGGTTAGTCGGTCCGATAAAACCCATCATGAGTACATAAAATCCGGCTCGTCTGAGAAGAACAAACTAGAACTAGTTGATCTAGAATAAAAACAGAAGAATACTAAAGAAAAATATTACTTGGACATCAACGAGTCCCCGCTCAACACCGGCGAGAATACCAGCGAAGAGGGGAGAGGGGCCGGCGGTGGATCAACGGAGCTGCGGCCGGCAGCAGGCTTTGGTGCCCAGGGTTCTCCGTGTGGCAGTAGTTCTTGTCTTCTGGCTAGACAGGCACATATCTGATTGGCTTCCAAGGAAAAGGGCACGTATCTAACACCGACATGGCATAGAACACGCCAGTAAGGTATTGTGTTTTTTTTAGTTTGAATGTTGTGAGCCTGTGAGGTGTGAACATATGGGTAAAGGGGGCATATTCGAAACAGAACAAAAAGAACATGTTGCACTACCAAAGTTTCGGGAAAAAAATTATTGAGTAGTACATGTTATATTAATGCACGCTAGACCTATGCAAAACTTAGAATGGGCCAGGCTAGCGTTGGGCCCAATTCCATTAGGCCTGCTGAACCTAGGCCTAGGCCCGCCGAAAATGAAAGACAAGTAGATGGGTTGGATCATCTTTCATTTTAAGCCCTCGTTTGGAACAAGATTAATTCTTTAAAATTCCTGCGGGATTGCATTGTATCATGTGAAACTCCTTCACTCTAAAATGACCCTTGTGCCCCCCTTAAAAACCCCTTATGCTGGCATTTAAGACCCCGTCTTGAACAATGGAATTTTCTGAAATTTCTACGGGGAATGAATCCCTCCACGTCGTATTTTTTTGGAAAACACCCCCGAGTTTGAGACGTGTCGCTTTGGTCCCTGTTCGTCTCATGCGTGCTGAGCCTGTTGTTTTGTTCATTCCGCCTGTCGATGCACAGCAAGCGTCGCTTCGGCTGCCGTGTGTGGGGCCCGGCGTCTCCTGTCCCTTCTTTTTTTTTTGCCAGGCGTCGCTACCCGCGGGTTCACGCTGTTCTTTGCTGCCTAGCTGATTCTTGGCCATGCTCTGGTTGTCTTGGACATCTTCACGCGCACAGTCCTCCTCTCAGCTACGTCGCCCATTTCCTTTTTTGCCCCGCCTGCCCCTCATCTCTTGGTCTCTTCGCCTCCGCCGGCTCCCTCAGTTTGCTCCTCGATTACGCCCGCGGCGCACATTCTTACATCCCGATCAGAGCTAATCTTGTTAGGGAAAATTTGAAATATGCCATTAAGAATCTTGGCACTTCAAGATTTGCCACTGAGAATAATGAAATTCGAAATATGCCACTCAACTTTCCTTTCTCATTGAAATATGCCATTTCTCACATCTTTCCTCTAATTTCCATCAATTCAAAATATGTTATACCCATTTTGCCCCTCTCCCAAATGAAGAAATGAATCCATCTCAGCCCTACAGATTCACATGGCCCATTCATTTTGGTTCGGCAGCCATGAACCGGGAAGGGAAGCTTGAGTGCTAGAGCTTGGAGACGTCGGCCACGGCCCTGCTCTCCTCCACTCCACGGCCCACGGTCTGCCCTCTCCTCGCCCAAACCGGGCGCCTCCCGTCGGCCACGTCCCAAGCTCACCGACCACTGCGTCGTCACCACCCTCACTGGCCACCAGCGTCGCCACCCCAGCTCATGGTCCCTACTCCCCCTTGGTCCTCGCCTAAACAGGCGCCGCCTCACCTAGTTGGCCGGCCCGAGGGAACTCTAAGCTCTCCTAACTTGAATAATTTTCCATCAATTTACTTACCTGACTAATTTTTATTGCTTGTCTAATCACTAGCCCCGATTCCAGAGTCTGAAGAGGAGTCTCTATATCTTGAAGAAGGAAAAGAAGAACTTCCTGCCCCAGCTATTTGTAGTGGAAATCAAATGAAAGAATCGCATTGTAGCAGCGGGTAAATATATATATATTTTCTATCATATTGTGGACTATATGATATAGCTAAGATGTTCGCTGTAGCTAACATGTGCTTCGTATTTCATTTATTTGTTGGTGTTGGTGTAGGGTTGAGTGTGGTACCGCATATAGAGTAGTTGCTAACTTTGCTGCGTACGTAGCACGGCTTGATGATAGTAGCATCAAGTCATATGAAGCTGCAACTCACGATTTGGTGGTAGATGATAGAGATTTGTACTCGATGTTAGATCTGAACGATGACTTGAAATGAAAGTCAATTTGGGGGTCGGCGCGGGATGCTTTGATATGGTGTTTTGATAGTAAGAAAGGAACACAAGTAAGGATATGTAGCGATGTCGAACTTCTGGGGTTGTTTGATGCAAACATGGATAGTAAGTTGGTTAATTTGTTCATCACTATAGTGGATACCCAAAAAACTTGTCAACTATTTGCAGTAGAATTTCTAGTGCTTCGCAATGTCAGTCTGTGAGTCATCCACACCTATCCTTTCATATTGATCCTATTAATGACTCCTCCACATCACAATGGCAAGAACCAGGCAGTCCTTGCAATGACTCCACACACACTCTCATATGGGCTAGTCAAGGAGCAGGTTTTGCTATTCCCCAAGTTGATCCACCCAACCCTACTAATGTGGATGGAAATGGTGTGTACATCACGGACGACCAGATGTTTGACATACTTGGGCTAAGGGCCGAGGAGAATGAGTATGCACATGTGGAGCCAAATGATGATGCTAGTGGTCCGAACAATGGTGGTATTGATACAGAGGACGACTTATTAGTGAATGACTATGCACATGTGGAGCCAGTGCATGTGCATGATAAGGAAAATCCCAAGATTGAATTGGGCAGCACCTTTCCTAATATGAAGGAATTCAGATTAGCTTTGAGGCAGTTTGCTATTAAGGGGGGGTTTGAGATAGGCAAATGTAAGACTGACAAAACAAGGTACAGAGGACAATGTAAGAAGGAGGATTGTCCTTGGAGAATAACTGCGCATACTAGGATTGATCAAAGCGTCACGATACTAACGTAACATAGTTTAAGTTGTACTAAGTAATGTTCATTTCATTGTGTTAAATACTAAGTTGGTAAATACTAAGTTGTTGCAATCTATCTGTAGGTTACAGTGTTGGTTGATTCCCACAAATGTGCTTCAACAAGCAGAATAAAGAGCTCTATGGCATCGCAGGTGGGTGGCGAGATAGAGCTCTTCCTTTGATTAGGCAAATCCAACTATGGGTGCAAGTGAGTTAGAAAAGGCACTTTCGAACAAAATACAATGTCACAATTGGCTATGGAAAGGTGTGGGTTTGAGAGGCAGTTAGCACTAGAGCAACTATATGGGCCATGGGAGGAGAGTTTCCAATCTTTATGCAGTTTCAAGGCGAGCTTGAAAGAATAATGCCGAGTAGCATCGTTGAGATAGACACCAAGGTGTACGGTGGGAAGACACACTTTCACAAGATGTTCATTGCGCTAAAGCCTTACATTGATGGATTTCTTAATGGTTGTAGACCGTGCTTGGGCATCGACTCTACCTTTCTCCTTTGGTAGGTACAATGGCGATTGGCATCTGCTACGACCATAGATGGCCTGGCTGGATGTACCGGTTGCATATGGTATTATCGACTCGAGTCTTTAGAGAATTGGACTTGGTTTATGCAATGACTCGTAAGGCAATAGGCAAACCACATGGGTGACTTTGCATCTGAGATCTTTGGGAATGGGGTATGTGTAGGTGTAAAGAGGGTGTTCCGGATGTTGAGCATAGAGAGTGTTTGAGCATCTTTGGGGAACATGCGAAGAAGTTTCATGGTCCTATGGTCTCCAGTAACATGTGGACAGCGGCACGATCTTACAGATATGAGGATTTGCAGGAGCACATTCAAGTAATTCAAGAAAATTGTCCAGAAGCCATTGAGTACCTCAACCAATACCACCCTCACATCTGGAGTAGGGCCTTGTTCAATACAATTGTGAAGTGTGACTACATGCACAACAATATTGCAGAAACGTACAACTCTTGGATCATGAATGTTAAGGATCTTCCGTGGTTGAACTCATGGACACCATCCAAACTTGATTATGCAAATTGTGATAAGAGGAGGAGGATTGGAGGCAGTTGCGGTAGAATACTTCCAACTGTTATTCATGAACTCAATGCGAGCACTAGAGGTCTTGGACACTTGAAGGCAACCCGAGAGCAAATACAAGTCTTTGAGGTAGTGAGCGTGCTTGACAATAGCAAGCATGTGGTCCATCTTCTTAGTAGGGAATGCATATGTAGAGAATGGCAAGTATCTCGAAAACCATGCCAAAGCGTGCTGCGATTCATCTGTAGTAATAGGCAAGCCAATATGGAGGACTATGTTGATGAGTTCTTCTCTTTGCCTAAATTTAAAGTCATATCTTTGGGATTGTGCAACCGATGGTGACAAGTCCCAATGGCAAAAGTTGATCCTGGCTTCAAGTTGCACCCACCTCGGCTCAAAAGGTCGTGGGAAGACCAAAGACACAAAGGTTTAAGGCGCCAATGAGGTGCCAAAGAAAAACGACAAAGAAAGTAAATGCAAGTGCAAGACACATGGAAAACTAGGACATCAAAGCAGGGGAGCATGCCCTCTAAAAGCCCCTAAGAAAAGGTAAATATGTGTTAAAATGCATGCTTAAATTTTATTATAATGCACTAACCAATTTCATATGTGTTATAGGAAAAGAAACCCTCCAAGGAAGAAGAGTAAGAAGGATAGAGAAGAGTCGTCTGATGTTGCTGCAGCACCTACTCCTTCTACATGGGATGGTCTTGCAATTGTTCCACAACTTACTATGATGATGCAACAATTGGATGTCATATCTGCCCATAGTCTTGGAGGTGAACCATCTACTTCTACCCCACAAAAGATGAGATCGCCAGTTAAGAAGCTAGCTAAAAAGAAGCTAACCCTTAAGAAGAAGAAGTAGGTCATTTCTATGTAATGTGATGCTTTTGTGATGACAGAATTCATGTATGTTCCTATGTAATGACAAACTTGTTGCATCTTCCTTTATTTTGCTTTATGGTTAAGACTTGATGTTAGACTTGTGTATGGTTCAGACTTGATCTCACTGATACTCTTATGTATGGTTGGAAGATTACTGTTACATGCAATGGATGAACTTTTATTTTGGCTTTACATGTGACATGTGAACTTTTATTACTGTTACATGTGACATAAAAACTTTTGGAGAGCAGGTTGCCATTTGCAAAGTTAGTTGTGTAACTTACTCTTATCCATTGGTAATTATAGTAAAACCATATGAAAGCAGGGGTTGCAGTGTTTTCTTGTAGATACAATCTGTTTACCTACAAAATGAAGGACAGGGTGACAGTATCAGCAGTCTTTCAAATTGAGAATAAAACTATGCGCTTCCACAGACCGATCTTTTACAGTTTTCAGAAGCAAGAGCATACATTGAATATTTTTCATGTTTTTGGTTAGACAGGTGCTGCTACTATGTGTATTGGCGTACTTTTGGATTTTGAACCAAAGTGTTATGCGGATACCTGAATCTATAATGGTATAGGCCCATGTTATGTTATGGCTGGTTTCGCTTTGCAGCAGGTAATGGCATAATGCCAGTGTGCGTGACCATTGACCTGCATCAGCTGATTAGATCTCGAAAAACACTCTGTAATCTATGTTTCTTTTGGTGGCGAAAGATTAGCTGAATCGTTAAGAGTTCTTGCGTGGTTGCTGTCTATTACATAGCCATACTTCACTATCAACCGGTTAATTTTGTCAGCTTAATTCTTTCATGTATGTTACATTGTGCATTAACAGTTACAAATTTCGGCTTCACAACATCTGTTCTTCCAGTTTCGGTTTGAAAAATCTGAACTAGACGAGTAGATAATTGAATCTCCCTGCATATATTGTTAATTAATGTGATCTTATTTATATACCTTCACATATTGTTAATGTGATTTTCAAGTGTGCTTTAATCTCTGTCAAGAGAGCTGCCTCGTATGTGTTCTGTATTACAACAAATGCTCTCTTTCCGTGTGCATCTCTCAAGGATGTTGTCTTTCTATCATACAACAGATGCACAAGAGGGATTTTATTGAAAAAATCGCTTTGTTACAAGCATTCATGTGCTTTATTGAGTACACTGCTTCAAGTCTTTTGCTACGAAAGTGATGGCACAAGGCTATGCGAGAACCACATAAAAAGTCCTTATAGAACATGAACTTCAAAGTTCAGACAATTGGGCTCAAAATGAACCAGGAAAACTGAACTTGTTCTAATTCCATCAATTCCAGAAACTTGGTTCAACATTTCATCAATTCCAGCAATCACATACATTTCATAAATTCCATCAATAGCAATCACACACATTTCATCAATTCCAGCAATAGCAATCACACACATGCATCCAAATTGACTTTATATTTCTGCAATTCCAGTCACCAATTCCAGAAACAAACATTTTTTCTACATTACAAAAATTCCAGAAATCAAACAAGCAGCTGAATTGACATCACATTTCAACCAAATTTGATCAAGAATGGACATTGGACATCTCATGCAACCATTCGAGCAGGATCACATTACTTCATCTGCACCCTGGCGATGTGGCATAGTGGCCGGGAAGCGGCAGGGCGAGCTGGGAGGGGCTTGAGACGAGGCGACAGGCAAGCTGGGTGGCCTGAGACAGGTGGCAGGCGGTGAGGTGGCCGGAGATTCCTAGGGCCGCCAACTAGGGAGGCGGCGCTGTTTGGGCGAGGACCAAGGGGTAGGGACTGCATGCCGGCGTGAGGGGTGGCGACGCGACGACGGCCGTGAGCCGGGCCAGGGTGACGGGAGGCGCCACGGTTTGGACGAGGAGCGGGGCAGGACCGGCCGTGGAGGGAGGGGGGGGCCGGTGGTGGCGTGGAGGGGGAGGCGGGACCGGCGGCGTCTCCAAGCCCTAGCACTCAAGCTTCCCTTCCCGTTCATGGCTACCAAACCGAAACGAAAGGGCCATGTGAATCTGTAGGGCTGAGATGGATTCATGTCTTCATTTGGGAGAGGGGCAAAATGGGTATAACATATTTTGAATTGATGGAAATTAGAGGAAAGATGTGAGAAATAGCATATTTCAATGAGAAAGGAAAGTTGAGTGGCATATTTCGAATTTCATTATTCTCAGTGGCAAATCTTGAAGTGCCAAGATTCTTAATGGCATATTTCAAATTTGGCCATCTTGTTAAGGTTCGTGTGTCGATTCATCTTTTTTTCCCCGATCTCATCTTGTTGCGTTCCCCACACCCCCCAACCCCCAATCAGCTGTTGGTGCGGTCAGCCGGCAGATAGTCGATCTGCTTCCTCTGCATCGTTTGCGCAGGGTAGGTTCACGCATGCGCTCCGCTTAGCTAGTTCGTAATCGCTCTCCCGTCGTTCTTGTTTATGCTTTTATTGGTTATATACTTCTGTATCTTTCCCTTTGTTATTGATATCGTTTCCTCTTTCTCATTTCTCGTCTCACTCAGAAAGAATCTTGATTCGGTTCGTATGTCAGTGCATCTGCTTTTTTCCGGTCTCATCTTGTTGCGTTGTTTTTCCCCCAGCTAGCTGTTAGTGCGGTGAGCCGCCATATCGTTAGGCTGCTTCCTCTGCATCGATTGCACAGGGTCGGTGCACGCGTGCGCTCCACTTCGCTGGTTCGTCTTCACTCTTCTCGCGTGTTATGTTACACTTTTGTCTTCCCTCGGCTATTTAGCTGTCCATATAAGAATTGTTTCTGCCTTCGGTTTGTCTTTTCAGAAAAATGTATGTTACCATGCTTTTATTTTAGGTGATGTTTCTGTTGGTCACGGTGGTGAACGAATCGTTTCGCTTTTTGTTGTATGCTTCCTTACCGTGTGTAGACTCATTTCGTTTGGTTTGTTTCTTCCCTCAGCTATTTTTCTGTTCGTATCGCGGTGTCCACTACCTTCGAGCTGTCTTTGTAGAATGTTGTGCATTACCATCCTGTTATCTTTAGTGCTGTTTCTATTAGTCATGTTATTGCTTAGACTGCTACCTCCTCGCTGTCCACAGTCCCTAATCCAGATATTGAGCCTTCGGCTAATGTGATCAGTCCACTTGAACATCATGCTTCTCCACCAAAACATATTTGCTACCATTCTGATGAGGTATTAATTTTTAACCGAAACACATCCGCGTATAGATTTGCCTATGTTTCTTCAAGTTTATTACATAGCAACACCTGATTGCCCTCAAAATTCACAGCTCATTCGGACCACGCCTGAAGATGTTGAACAGGTGCATACTGTTATGAATATACATATATATTGTGCTCCCTACTTGCCTCTCATCATTCACACTACTAAACATGCACAACCAAAGAGGCCAAACTTGCTCCTAGCTAAAAGTGCCATGTCTGAATATACGCACCTTTCGCCTGGCTCCACTTCACCAAAGAGGTACCTTTCACCTGGCTCCACTTCACCAAAGAGGTAACACAGATATATTACCGATGTATCGTAACATTGCTATTCTTAGTATACTACTCTGTATCTTAGTTTACTACTCTGTTAATACAACTATGTAACCATTTCATCCCCATTGGGAGAGTAGACCATCGGCCATGAGAAAGCTAGAAATGGATTCACCGTCTCAGACCAAATCTACAAGGTGTTCTCTTGACCTGTTTGATACAAACTCCAAAAATGTTTTCAATATACAGTTAACCGTTCTTAAGAGATTAATACATTCTTCTTTTAGCTGCATGTTGATACAGATCAGCCACTTTATTAAAAAAAAACTTGCCCGAACTCTTCAGATTCGGTGTAAGAATATATCCCAATTGAAATACCAGTTTGTTTATTACAGATTTTAATTGCATGTATAAATATATATATATATATATATATATATATATATATATATATATATATATATGCATACAGATACAAATTTATTAAGTATAGCATGCAAGGATACTTTAACAGATTTAGTGCTTACATAGTTCTTTCATAGATGTGCTTTCTTCTTTATACGACAAAGTACTAGAAATGTTTGTCACATAAAATCTAACGGTCCAATACCTTCTTCCGGAACAGTACTCATTTCTGTACCAAATACATTTCCAGATACCCACTATAGTACCCATTAAAACGATGGCTGCCGAACTAACTAAAACACCTAGCTTTAGTCCAATTGTATTTGCACTTTGAAAATAAAGAACAATTATTCCATCCATATTGCCTATAGTACCTACCGCAAACAAAAAAAACTTATCTACACACAGCAGCATGACTGTCTGGCCTTACATTAGCTTACAGTACAGCAAAGATTTAGATCATTCTGTATGTAGTCGTTACCTGTATGGCCCAGTCACACTACTAGCTTATAGCACGAAAGTGTTTAATACAGTTGCCCTACATAAAAGCATTATTAATAACATCTTTTTCTCAGTTAACTACAGCTTAGCCTCTACAGCCACCAAAAAAAAGGATGATGTAAAAAATACAAAAAAAACATGGTGCTGGACCATATTTCAGGACTGTCTTTGTTTTGCTACCTTTAGCGGTGATAGAAATGAAAGAACTAGGAAATATTGTATATGTGTATACCACCTATCCACTTTTCCTTCCAAAATATTCAGTGTATACATCCACTGATTAAAACTGTAGAAAACAAAACATTTACACACAGTGTGCTTGCCACACTGCATGTGATTTCCTTTCTATGCCACACATGTACTTCTCTAGCTATTCATTGTCTTATTTCTATATCGGTCTCAAGCTTCATAACATTTAGTTTCTATCATGTTCAGCATTCTATACGCATCACAAAATATGCATACATTTACCCTTCACAGAATACCTAACAAAAAAAGATACCACATGTGCTATCCATATTGTAGAGATGACCCATAAAACAGAGTCAGCATCCAGCAACTCGCATGACAAAGCCAGAGTTCTTATGAACAAGAACAACATCGCATCATCAACAGTGACAACCTTTTGCGTATATATCAGCCTACAATACCTTATGTACATACCATTGACACAAAGCGTATAGCTTCAAACACTACAGCTGTGATGCGTGGTGCCTACTATGTTATAGCCATAACATTTCTCTTAGTGTTATATATGGTATTACCTGTGAACTACAAGCTGTAAACATTATGTACTACCTAGAAAAGATACACGCCCGCTTATGTATTTCCTGTGATATACATTACCTCACTTCTACACCTCTTTCGCTCTTACGTTTGTGCTATCCTACAACGAATACTAACATGTTATCTCGACACTATATGCTGCTAGCCTTACAACAAATAATAACATGTCATGTTGCCACCACATATTAATATCCCTGCAACAAATAATCTTGCTCCTGATGGCTAGTTGTATCGAAAAACAGACCCAGCGTGCTTCATTTTTAGGGTGCATTGCGGGTGCCATTCCAACAGACAGTGCGACACTCTACCACAATACCGACGCTATCAACTACCACAACATCGACGCTATCAACGATGGAGTGGCAAACATGTTTCATTTTTCTTTTTGGAAATAAAGTTTGGAGCTATCGGTGGCATTGCAAGGATCACTTGTAACCAGAGGTGCAATCGGAGCGGAAACGGACGGATATCGTTTATCCTGTATCTTACTTTATATTTTTTTTGGAGTTTGTGTCGGACACAAATAGTGTCGAATACCCATTTCTCTATCCCGTATTCGCTCCGCGAGCCTTGCGTCGGTCGGTCAGACGGAAATTGTATGCTTCTTTTGTACCCCTACATAGGATATTAGACAGTAGGGGCACAATTAGAGCGAACACGGAGAGACTGATCGCTGAGATGTCGAATGAAAAAAAAAACTCAGTATCCCCTGCCTATTCAGATGTAACAACACATCTATCTGCTATCATATTCCTTAGTAAAGTCACAACAAGCTTTCCTTATACCGCCTGATATATGGATGGATATCGTTCATCTTGTATCATATTCCGTATTTGTTCCTCGGAGTTGGAGTCTGACACGAATAGTGCCGGATACTCATTTATTTCTTATGTATTCGCTCCACAAGCATTCGGTCGATCGGATGAGAATTATCCGCTTTGTTTGGTCTAGGAGACATGGTTCATTCTTCTAAAATAAATTTGGACGGTGCTCACTTGCAACACCACTAGGGTGGCCTGATAAGACATGGTTCATTTTTTTTTGAAACAAGTTAATGAGGTTTTAAAAAAATGAAATAAAAGGTTCCATTAATTAAAAAAAACTCTCATTCTAAACATATTTTGCTCAAGTATATTGCACACTTGTAAAAATTTAATATCAAATTCATCCATATGGTAAGAATCTTGAATTTGTTGCGAATACTTTTAGTACACATGCCATTTCCCTAAAGGGGAAATTGGCTACAGGGCACTGTAAATTCGCGTCCTTTGCCAACAGACATTCAAAAAATGTGGTTTCGTTAAAAGACACTGTAAAAACATGTAATTTTGCTGTTAGACACTAAGACGATTATTATATTATTTTTGGGTGAAAGAGGCGAGAGAAAGCACGTGAAATGTCTCTTTTACCCTTCTGTTCCCTTCCTCTTCTCTTCTCTTGCTCTTCTCTTCACTTCACTCTCTCTGTCTCTGGCTCACCTCCCTACGGCACCATGGGCTCACGGCGCCGCTGCCTCCAGCTATTAACTCTCTCTCTCTCTCTCTGGCTCACCTCCCTACGACACCATGGGCTCATGGCGCAGCACGACGATCTGCACCATCGCTCGACTCAAGAGGAAGAGCATGAGCGTGCACCAGATGACACTCTGCAGCATGACGATCTGCACCATGAGCGATCCGAAGAAGTCTGTTGATGTTAATCTTGTTACATTTGCTTTAGTTATTGTGTTTTGTTCAGCTCTGTCTCTTGTGTTCTGTTAGAATAATCGAACTGAAGTTATTCAGTTTGTAGTCTCTAAAGTTCGAAGAATGTGCAGAACTTCAAATAGTGTGTGATCGTGTCTTATAAGTGTTGTGGTCCATGATCCGAGATCTCAGGATCAGGAACGAGTCTTAGGTAGTGTAGTGGCTGAGATTCCGGACTGAAGTTAATAGTCTGTGCGTGTGTGCGTTTATGCAGTCTGTTGTCGTATTCTTCGTCAGTTATATGTAGCTCTTCTGATACTAAAAAATAACAAAGAAGCAGAAAACCCTGGTGCAAGCAGTTAGCACTAAACTGTCTCTGTTTGATCTTCGTTCTGGACTCAGAAATAATAGAGAAGCGGCTCCAGCTTTCCTGCAACAGTAGTGGGATAGGACATTGAGGGCATTGAGGGTACGCCATTTCTCTCTCCTAATTACTTAGATATATTATTTTAATGAGAAGAGTGTCTAACATCAAAATTACACGTTTTTACAGTGTCTTTTAGCGAAACCACGTTTTTGAATGTCCATTGGCAAAGAACGCAAATTTGCAGTAGCCAATTTCTCCTTCTCTAAAATATACTTGATGTCTATATGCAAGGCGTCTGATTCTTTTTATTTGGAATAAGCCAAATTTTCGCGTATCATTTGAACGGCATATCTTTAAGCACATTTAACGGTCAGAAAATCAAACTTACTTTTATATATAAAAAAAACTTTTGTTATTTTTTGTTTGTTAGATCCCTAGCGGGCTAGCGGCGTGCGAGATTGCAGAGGCAGCCATGCGGGAAACCGCCAAAGCTACCGCCCTTGTCCCAATCCGACGACACGGTCCAACCCAACCCCACCCAAAAAAAAAAAGATCCGCCCGTGCGCCGCTCACCGCCACCACGACCACCACACTCCCCCCTCTCCTCGCCACCGTCGGCTCCCTCGCCACAGGCACCGCCGCGGCTCTCGCGGCTGCGGCGGTGGCGCACGCGGGCTCCCTCCCCCTCCCCCGCGCCCGCTCGGCGGCGTCCGCGGCGGCGGCGGCCATGTCGACGGCCCGCGTCTACGCCGACGTGAACGTGCACCGCTCCAGGGAGTACTGGGACTACGAGGCCCTCACCGTCCAATGGGGGTAAAACTAACGCCCGCGCCCTACGCCTTGCTGTGCTCCCCTTTTTTTGCGCTCCATGATCTAGAGTAGCGTGATTTTGCGAGAGGATTGCATCTAAAATTCTCCAAACAGCAAGTTGTTATTGCTGGAGCGTTGGGGATAGATCATAGATGCTATGTTTGTAGGGCTATGTATGATTTATGTGTAATTGTTGAGATTGGAGCGAACTTGATGTAGTCTTTATATGGCTTGATCGGTGTATTTTGCAATGGTGTTATGCAGTGTTGCCATTGGGTCTAGTTTCTGCATGTTGCTAAGACAGGAGTGAACCTTTTGGTTGGTTTGTAGTAGGACTATGATCATACTATTTCCTTTTTTTTTGTGATTGTTCGAGGTTTGACAGGATTAGCTGTAAAGCTTTGCCCAATTGCATTTTGTGAGGTATGTATTAATTGAATAAATGGCACTGTTCTTAGAGTAGTATTGATGGGTGTCCCATTGTTGCGGGTCGTCTGGCTAGATTTATTGTGTGAGCCATTGTGCTTGCGCGAGGATTAACATATAGTACAATTTTGTTTTGATTAGGGGTGCGTTTAGAGAACCGTATATTAAATGGCCAAAATCACTCACAAAATGACTCATTGAGTGAGGCCATTTAATCTCACTGTATGGATGGAGGTAGGTTTTAGTAAAACAGAACAGAGTTGCACCAGCCAAAATGACTAACTGGAGAATTTCTTCCAAACGTGTAAACAGTAGGTATCTGACCCTTTATTGTTAGAGAAATACTAACTAACGCTATAGCGTTTGGAGGCAGCAAAACGGGATAGCAATCTGCCGTTGGATCAGCCCATATATGTTGATGTCCACCACAACCTTATCTACTCCATGCCTAAATTCCCCCAATTTCCTCTCTCTTCTCCATCCCGTCTGCCCCAATCCTCCTGCTGCTTCTTTGCCCCCACGGTTCTCACTGCTGACTGCCACGCGCTCAGGGAGCACCAGTGCAGCTCTGCCCTCGTCAAGCACATCAAGGCCCCCGTCCACCTCGTAAGGCACCCTAGCCCTTCCTTCCTCTGCTGTTCCTTTCGTTCTTGGATTTGTTGGTGTGCTTGCCTCGGTTGGTGGATATTTCAAGGATCTGGAGTTCTTGGCTCTTGACTCTTGGTCTGGTGTTCTTGTTCGGTTGATGTGTTTTTGACTGCTTGTTCGGTTATTGGCTGCCTACCATTTGTTTGCTATGCTAGAATGAAATGTGCCAATTTTTCTTTCAATTTTTGTAACGAGTTTTTGTAATGAGTTTGTGTTTTGAATTTTTGGAAGTTCGATTGTGGAAGTTTTAATCCAAAATAACTGATGAAACTAATTCATATTGTGTTTCATGAAGTTTCGTTCCAAGTCTCATGGAGTTTCATCTTTTTTGTATAAGACAAGTTTTCAGCAGTGACATCGTGTTTCATGAAGTTTCATCCCAAGTCTCATGAAGTTTTATTAAGTTTCATAAAGTTTCATCGTGTTTCATCAAGTTTCATATAGTTTTATTAAGTTTCGTGAAGTTTCATCCCAGTTTCATCGTGTTTTATCAAGTTTTATTTAGTTTCATTAAGTTTTATGAAGTTTCATTCCAAGTCTCGTGAAGTTTCATTCCAAGTCTCATCGTGTTTCATGAAGTTTCATCCCAAGTCTCATGAAGTTTCATTAAGTTTCATGAAGTTTCATCCCAAGTTTTATTGTATTTCATATAATTTCATTACGTTTCATCCCTAGTTTCACCGTGTTTCATGAAGTTTCATCCCTAGTTTCACCGTGTTTCATGAAGTTTCATATAGTTTCATGAAGTTTTAATCCCAAATAACTAGATGAAACTAATTCATATGTGTTTCACGAAGTTTCATCCCAAGTCTCACAGAGTTTCATTTTTTTTAATATAAGACAATTTGCAACGTTGATGCAATGTATTAAAACTCCACGAAAATGTTGCTATACTGTTGGAAGTGCTTCCAACGGTATAGTGTTGTGTAGCAGCTCCCTTATTGTTATTATGGTTAGTGAGTGTTCTTCAGCGTATTTGTTTCACAATTTTGATGAGCAACTCATCGTTTCGTGAATTTTGAGTAAAAATCAATTACTCCCTCCGTTCTTTTTTACTTGACTTCCTATAATCTGTGCCGTCAAACTTTTTACGTTAATAAGTTTAAAACTATCTACAGAGGCTATATGAAAATTATATCATTAGATTTGTCGTTAAAAATATTTTCATAATATTATAACTTTATTAATTACATCTTAACGTAAAGCTATAAAAAGTAACAGTCAAAGTCGCATCTCGGAGACCGTGAAAAGTAAAAAACGTCAAGTAAAAAACAACGGAGGGTGTACTATTTAGTTTCTCTTAGCTATGTACTATTACCAACTGATCATTCTTCCCCATTCAGTGAGCAGGATGATTACGAGGTTGTTCGGAAAGTAGGCAGAGGGAAATACAGTGAAGTTTTTGAAGGAGTTAATGTAACAAACGATGAGCGCTGCATCATTAAAATCCTCAAGCCTGTTAAGAAAAAGAAGGTATCCTTGTATTCTTTGAAGATTAGCACCTTTTGTTGGTCTGCTAAATGTATTTCAGCTGTTGACCTCAATACTTGGTGTAATTTTGTAATTGATGGATACAAACTCAGCATTACTTACTTATCTAAACTTTGGTTTAATCAACTGAAAATTAACACCCTGGTTCTGTTTAATTCCATTTATATCATTTTCATATGGGCAAGGGGTCTTATGGTTGTTCATGTTTTTAAATCCAGCGACTTATTGTGGATCATGTGACATTGTGACCAACCAGTCTGAAACTTTCTAATTTTACTACTGTTAGATCAATTTAGCAGCAGGTTCTGTTATTTAGTCTTGGTGCCCTTTTCTGCTGACAAGTTTTCTCTATTTCTGATAGTGCATGATGCAACTTTTGCTCATTTATTTGTTATTCACCTTCTGTTGTATTCAACTCAGACTATTGTCAACTATATTTACTCATGTGCTTATTAGAGTTCTTTGTGCTATCCGAATATGTGATTAGTTTGTTTCTTTTTGCAGATAAAGAGGGAAATAAAAATTCTTCAAAACCTCTGTGGCGGTCCAAATATTGTGAAGCTTCTCAATGTTGTCAGAGACCAGGAATCAAAAACTCCATGCTTGATATTTGAATATGTAAACAGCACAGATTTCAAAGTTCTCTATCCAACATTGACAGACTATGACATCCGGTTCTACATCTATGAACTTCTTAAGGTAGCTCCTGTTTTTTATTTATTTTTGTCATTGGTTGAAGAGTTGAACTTTTACCTCTTTTAGTGAATAGAGTTGCGACTTGTCAGTACTTGGTTGTGGTTGTACCCATCTAACACTGCTTTGACGTAAACTTTGCCTGTAATGCATTTTTCTGCAATGACTTTGTAGTCACCAAGCAATGCTTGTGCTTTTAGTGTCAGGTGTTTTTGGTATATACATGCTCAGTCAGAGGCTGACCAATGGACTAAGTACGGACTTTGTGGCAAGCCCATGAGTTGTTCTTGTCAGTTGTTACAAGTGGTTTTAACTCAACATCATTGCATGATGGCAGACTATGTGGATAGATTGTGTATATGATCCTGGTTGAATCGTTGTGAGTAGGGTCGAGGATACTGTTACATAAATGTATTCAGTAAACTGTAAAAGGGTAAACTAGAGTCTTTAGCATGCGTATAGGGACATAGGGGTTTGAATGCGAGGCTGAAGTCAATGGTAACTGTTTTCTGCATGAATAGTCTAGAATGTATATAATCTCTTAAATTGTTGGCCACTAAGTTCTGTTCGATGCACTCAGCCCAAGTATTTTCAGGACTTAGCTTATTGGGGTATTGCAGTTTGTAATGACAGTTTTAATTAAAACAAGTGTAAAATCTGTCTTCATTTCATTCTGACAAAAAAAAAAGCAAACGATGTGAATTGTATTTAGCCGTAAATTTTTAACCATTTTCATACGGTTGATATGATATTGACCAAATCAATTTAGTTTTCGTTTGAATAAGTAATCAAAAGTTGCTTATTTCTTGTTGGCACATAGTAAGATAAGTGGCTCATTTGTACTGAATAGTCTATGCGAATAAAATTGAGGGGAAAAAAGTACTACGTTGTAATTACAGCATATTCTATTATGTTCTTTTATTTAGTTAGTTATTCGCTAGATGTTTTGTACGTTTTTCCTCCTATGATTTCCAATCTTTTGCTTGAGCTTGTTTGGTGTTCATGAGTTTCTTAAACTAAAAATTACATATGTGATCTCTTATTATTTTCTTGTTATTTTACTGATTGCCAACCTGCTTACATTTCAGGCATTAGATTACTGTCATTCTCAAGGAATTATGCATCGTGATGTCAAGCCTCACAATGTTATGATTGACCATGAGCTCCGCAAGCTTCGCTTGATTGATTGGGGACTTGCTGAGTTTTACTTTCCTGACAAGGAATACAATGTTCGTGTTGCTTCAAGGCAAGTTGATAAAATATAACTTTCATGATTCTGTAGCTCTGGTCATCGATGGTATTCCCATCCTGTTATCCTCAAGAAGAGATCCACGGTTCCTTTGTAAGTTTATTTATACAGTGCTTGGGATTAGCATTAGTTCCTCATGTCTGTTTCAAATTTCTATTCAAGGATGTCCATGTTTTATTTGGATAAAAATATCTTAAGTAACAAATCCTTCTGCTATCCAGGTTCCCCTGTTTTTGAAAAGTTCTATTGTTCTACTGAGCACTGCACAATAGTTGTTTATTTTCAAATTTCGAATCATTTTCTGATTTTGCAAAGTCATCATATCAAATTTGATGTTTTTATGGATAAGAGTACTACATGAACCCTTATATTTGCACATTTGGATATTTTATCTGTGAAATTTTTTCTTCATTCAGATATTTTAAAGGCCCTGAATTGCTGGTTGACTTCCAAGGTTACGACTACTCTTTGGACATGTGGAGCCTTGGCTGTATGTTTGCCGGAATGGTGCGTTTTCCCTTCTACGATTTTAAAACAATCTGATGAAATGTGCAATGGCCTTGCTTCTGTAAATTACTAAATTATTATAGGATTATAGCATCAGTTGGGATTTATATACTGTTTTGGACACAGATATTCCGCAAGGAACCATTCTTCTATGGCCACGACAACCATGACCAGCTTGTCAAAATAGCCAAGGTTTGAAATTGTCATAGTCACAGTTGTCTTTGGTTTTGCTCACATAGGTGCGCTCGACCATTCTTAGATGTGTGTATGCTGGGCATCTGTGTGTGCATGTATTTATATATCTTTTCTCCTTTTTGGTTGATGATATTGCAGTCATTAACAATTAATGAACCTTTTATACTTCTGAGCAGATTCTAGGTACAGATCAGCTTAATGCTTATATGAATAAATACAGAATTGTACTTGATCCTCAGCTTGAGGCTCTGATCGGAAGGTGTCTCACAGTACTCTGAATATGTTTTTCTTATGGTTTTACTTTAGATCAGAATTTGTATCAGGAAATAAGCAAAGTTTTGCTTCACGTATGTTGTTGCTTAAACGCAGGCATAGCAGGAAACCTTGGTCCAAGTTTGTCAATGCAGAAAATAGGCATGTCGTCTCTGGAGAGGTTGCATTTTCTCACATCTTCCTACAATTTTTTTCCTGTCTGTCCTTTTTCTCTGCTGGTACTAATTGCTGCAATAATCTGATGCAGGCAATTGATTTTCTTGATAGACTTCTTCGCTATGACCATCAAGATAGGCTTACAGCCCGTGAAGCTATGGTAGGTTCCTGCCAGCTATTGAACTTACTATTGATCGAACATGTATTGCAAATAGTGCACTGCGAACTTGTTGGCCTGGAATCAGCTCCCGGAATGGTGTGTCAATAATTATTATCCTTGAAAAATGTATAACATGTTGCTTTTGGTTCCCCGCAGGTGCATCCCTACTTTCAACAAGTGAGGGCAGCAGAAAACAGCAGAACGAGAACGTAGCCAAGAGAACAGAAACGCAAACTGCCGCTGTTGAACTGGACTATGGTCAGTGCGTTGCGGATTTGGATCCATCTCTGGTCGAGGCAATGCAAAAGTTGTAGTACTGGACCGGATGCTTGTAACGCTGTCATGCATCTTGGATATGCTGACTGCTCAATGGCGCTTTGTCTTTTGAATTTTGAGAACATTAAGGTCCAAACCGCAAGAGTCTATAAATCAGATAGGCTATGCATTGTCATGGGAACTTTTTTTTTATATTAATTAACCTTTTATTAATTTTTATTTTAAAGTTAACCCCTGGCGAACTTTATTTCCAATTCTGACCGCTTTGGTTACGCTACCACTCGTGACGTGATAAAACAATATTGTCACGTTATAAGATAAGTCCCCAAAATAGCACTTTTAGTCACGCCACCACCCATGGCGTGACCAAACAACACTGTCACGTCATGGGTGATGGCGTGACAAGAGCTTTCCTGGATATGGGCAGGCGTGACAGTACTGTTTTATCACGTCACAGGTGGTGACGTGACCAAAGGGGTCAGAATTGGATATAAAGTTCGCCGGGGGTTAACTTTAAAATAAAATTAAAAAAAGTTAATTACTAAAAAACATTCTTGCTATGGCTGATGAGTTTTGATACAACTAAACTGTTCATCAGTGGAAAGGTTTTTGTTGGGATTCTGGTCTTGGTTCTCTTCTATATGTAGTTTCTTTTTTTTTTAAGAACCTCTTCTATATGTAGTTCTCTGCACAGTGCAGACAACATGTTCTGTTCTCTAAGTAAAACGTTGTGCGCACGCACCGCATATCTAGGGGTGCAAATGGAGCAGATCGCTTATCCTGTATCTTATTCTATATTTTTTCTTGGAGCCGGACACGAATAGTGTTGGATACCTATTTTCTGTTCCGTATTCGTTTTGCGACCCTTCAGTCGGTCGGATGGAAATTATCAGCTTTTTTTGTACCCCTACGTAGGACATTGGATAATAGGAGCGCAATCAGAGTGAACACAGAGAGACTAATCGTTAAGATGTCGAAGGAAAAACACTCAGTATCCTTTGTCTACTTAGATGCAACAACCCACATATCTGTTATCTTGTTCCTAAGTGAAGTTATAACAGACTTTCCTTATACCACCTGATATACAGACACATACGGATGAATATCGCTTATTATTTATCATATTCTGTATTTTTTCCTCAGAGTCAGAGTCAAACACGAATAATACCTGATACTCATTTCTATATCCCGTATTTACTCTACAAGCCTCAGGTGTGTCATCTGGAATTATTAGCTCCGTATGCATCCGTGTCGTACCGACCGACGTCGCAACAACATTGAATCCTTACGAAATAGCATGACCTGCAGCCCAAAACTGTTGGTTAATGGGCAGCAGACGCACTGTCAAGATCACCCATGTTCAGTCACATGATGGCTATCACTATTGCAGTCCCTAGCTGGATAGAAGTGCAGCAGGGCTATTTGGGGGATGAAAAGTGCCTAGAGTTATTAACCAAACTCAGTGTGGACAACCAAGCTCAACCTCCTTATACCCTACAAAATGGGATAATAAGATATGAAGGCAAGCATTATGTGGGAAATGGTACTGAACTTAAAAACCTGCTCCTGGAATCATTTCATGCATCAGCCTTGGGAGGACACTCAGGTGAAAGAGTTTCTTACCAAAGGCTCAAATTATTGTTCTATTGATCAGGGATGAGAATGGATGTGAACAACTATGTGTGCAAGGAAACGTCCAGTCTGTCAGAAAAACAAATCAGAAAAAATGCACTATCCTGGACTTTTACAACCTTTACCTATTCTAGACATAGCATGGGCTCACGTGACCATGGATTTCATTGAAGGGTTGCTAAAATCTAAGGAGCATGGTGTGATACTAGTAGTGGTGGACAGATTTACTAAATATGCACACTTATATATCCTTGAAACATCCTTATACAGTACAGCCTATTGTGGACTTGTTCATTGAGCATGTGTACAAGTTGCATGGGTTACCATCAATGATAATCTCTGATAGGGACAAGATATTTACTAGCATATTATGGCAAGAATTGTTCAAGGCTTTGGGAGTCAAGCTTCGATTTAGTAGTGCATATCACCCACAATCTGATGGTCAGACAAAAAGGGTCAATCAGTGCTTGGAGAATTACCTCAGATGCATGGTTTTTGCAAGTCCTAAGACGTGGAAATTTTGGCTATCTCAGGCGGAGTGGTGGTATAACATTCCTTCCACACCTCTCTAGGATTGACACCATTTCAAGCATTGTATGGAGTTAAACCACCCCAAGTGATAGAAGCAATGCTACCAGATGCTGCTACTAGTGGGAATCACAACCTTTCTCAGCAGAGAATGGCCATCTTTGAGGCTATTAAGAGTTCATTACATAAGGCTCAATCTAGGATGAAGTTCTTTGCCGACAAGAATAGAGTTGAGAGGGGATTCAGTGTTGGTGAGATGGTGTAGTTGAAAATGTAACCATATAGACACAATGCCCTAGGGTTGCACAGTTCTCTGAAATTGCATTCCAAACTCTATGGACCCTATAGAGTTTTAGAGAAGATTGAACATGTGGCTTACAAGCTTTTGTTGCCAGTTGGAATCTTAATACACCCTGTCTTTCATGTGAGTCAACTGAAGAAACATATCGGTCCTAGAGTTATTCCTAGCCCGGAGTTACCATTAGTGGATCCAGAGGAAAACATTCTGACTGAACCCATCGCAATTGTGGAAAGGAGAATAGTACCCAGGAACAATGAGTTGGTGGTGCAATGGCTGATACGCTAGATGAATCTTCCTACAGAAGCTACTACGTGGGAAGATGTCGATTTCATCTTGAAGGTATTCCCGAATTTTCATCATTGAGGACAAAGATTTTAATGGGGAGGGCATTGTCAGGCTTGAAGATGTTAGAAATGGATCTAAAGGAAGAAGATGAGGTGGGGAATACTTGAACGATCGTGATTGCACGATTCCCCTTCGTTATGAACATCTAACGGTGGGAATTCAGGATGGGCTCATTATGAAGATCGGACGGCGGAGGTCTATGCATAACCTTAAGCGAGATCGTGTAGCTAGAAAATAATGTAGTAAACACTATTACTGATAATATTTTGTTTTGTCGGCTGAAGCGAGCCTGGCGTTAGTAGGCTAGCTGTGCAGTCCATATAAGTAGTAATTTGGTCTTGCGCTTGCCATCGTGATGTTAAAAACCTAGTTATGGGTTATATGCATCTACTTTCCCCATGAATATTTTTTTAAATAATATTATTTTAAAAGATAATTACAAAAATAAATAGTCGCCTTAAAAAATTTCAAAAATGGTCTCCTGTCGCCGGTTGAACTGACGATAGAGACATGTTGCAAGTTCAACTAGCGGTAGGGACCCTGTTGCTCCCTGTCGTCGGTCCAACTTCATGTCGCCAGTTCAACCGGCGACAGAAAGTGAACAGTCGTCCTGTCGCTAGTTGAACTGGCGACAGAAACCTAATTATTCCCACATCGCTCTCAACCTGCGTTGAAATGATTAAGAACAAATGTGAGTCCACCCAAAGTAGTCAGACTGTAGTTGAGTACATGAAGGTCACAACTACACGTACCTTGAAACCCAGCGTGCGTCCACCCTCCATGCCCTGATAGGTGTGCGCAGCCGCAACGCGCCGAGCTCAATCGCCGCCTCGCCCTCCTGGGGGAGGATGGTACTGAGGCAGTTACGGTGATGCGCGTCAATCACCGGGTCAAGCAACTCGTAGTGGCCTGGGTCCACCATACCTGAAAATTCCGTGTATACATTGTGAAGACTACGGAACATGTACAAAAGGTAATAGGAAGCGGCATTAATTACCAGCCACAAATAGAAACCTAATTTAAGTTGGGATTATTTTGGTTAAGCTACACAAACCTCACTAACCTACTCTGTAGTATTTATAGATTTTTTTTATAGGAATGTTGTTATTTTCCTACTTTAAAAGAATTTCCGGCATTAACAGAATAATTACTGCATACAGTTGTAAACCAAAATGTAAGCTACTCAACAATTTTATTAAGCTACTCAGCAATTTAAACAGATTTGTAATAGAGTCTTCCAATTTCAATAGAATTTTTAAATATTATCCGACTGCAAATAAAAACAATACACAAAGTTCATAATTTTATCATTCTGCTATACGTACCCTATGTAGCAACTCCGGATTTTCTTTACAATTTTAAAAATGTGATGCTATTTTCCTAGTTTCAAATTAATTTTCGACATTAACAATATAATTACCACGCACAAATGGGAAGCTAATTAATTTTCCTACTTAGCTACTCTACATTTCTTACATATTTGTAATATGCGCCTTCCTATTTCTGCATATTTATCCTAAATTGTTCGAGTGCTGGAACATTCATAACATATGCACTATGAACTAGACTACACACAGCTCAAATAATGTACTACATAATTTGACTACAATCATCTAATCTACTTTATTCTATGTCGCTATTTTGGTTTGCTAATCGACAAGGTTTTAATATAATGTACAAAGTTATACAAAATGTACCTGCAAGATGGCCAACCGGATCTGATACTTCGTTACTTTCTCCTCCGCGACGAACTAGCAGAGTTTTGCTACCTTTCTTCTCTCCCTCTTTTTTTTTCTGGAATTAAAATGACTTTTAGACTGATTTTTCGGGGGTTTTATAGATGGAATCATGTCGCCAGTTGAACTAGCGATAGGTGTTGGACCGGCGATAGGTAGTCAACAGGCTCCTGTTGCCAGTTTAGGAGCCCATTTTTGTAATTTTTTGGGGGCTAGTTATTTTTGTAATTATCTTTTAAAATAATATTATTTTTTTTAAAAACTCCTTTCCCCGTTTCTTCGGTTTATATTGCTACCTTGCCATTGCGATTACTGCAATTAGCCATCGATTAGAGTCAGGAATTTCGGATACATTCCTCCTCCCCACCCGCGCACCAAGGTAACGAGAGATCTGGTTTCTTCCGCTCGCATCTGCGTATTTGCTTGATCGTTTTGGTCTCCGATTTACGGTGCTGTTTCTGCAGTGGGGTCGGCCTTGCTTTCGGTTTTCTCTCTCTGGTTTTGGATTGGTCCTGGGGGCGGCGGGATGGCGCTGAGGGGCGTTTGGCAGCTGCAGAAGCTCGTGGTGAACTACTGCGATTGGGGAGGGAGCAACAGGGGGATCAGGTATAGTTCATCATGCCGATGAATACTAGTAGCCACTAGTGATTTGATTTGCTCTGACTTGATGCGGGGATTGGTTTAGATCCGGAAGCTGTTACTTATTCGTTGATTTCAATTGGTCCGAGTAGTCTGTTGGTTGTGCAGAACGAATTATGCATGACGAAAATGGATTTGCTTCGCGGCAGATGAATGCCGCGTGTAATTATGTATGGTTTTAACCAAAAGGAAGAATTATTCATATTCCCCTGTGGAAAAATAGTTCATTTGTGGAAATTTAAATGCTATGGGTTTAGCATTACTCAAATCCTGTTAAAATCTAGGAACCATCCGTTAGACAGTTTGGTCGCAATTTGAGCCTATTATAAGCTACTGGTTGCCGCATTGGGATCACGCGCTTCATCCATGCTCCTTGGACAGAAATCTATTCACATCATATCTTCTTTTCGTGTTGATCAGCTGGCTATAATTTCAGTAGCAATTGTATGATCTTCCAGCTTAAACGTGGTTTTGTCTCAATACTTTTGTTGTTGGAATTCAGTTTCTGAACAATTAGATGTTTCAATTTTGTTGCTCCTTCACAGCTAGCGACCATTGAAATTACAGGGCCTTTATGGAGTCACATCTTCCAGCTTTTAAGGAAAAGAATCCCCATTTAGAGGTGGTGACAGAGCTAGTCCGTGGTCAGCATCCTAATTTGAAGGGCATTTACAGTAAGATCTTCCTCCTTACTTTTTAACCATTGTAATACGATCAGGAACTCTATAGGAACTGTATTACTACTGATAAGATGTCACTGGTAGTGGGCTTAGAATATAGATCTTTGAGTTGTTACTGAGCAAATGCCATAGAAATAGTTATTTTCTTGTAGTCTCTCTCACCTGTTTGCAGAAAGCCTGCTGGAGTTTTAGCACTGTAGCTTGCACTTACCAAGTTACCATATTCTGTTGAAAATTGCAGCACCATGTGATTTGTCAGTCTTCTTATATTCTGTGTGCTTAAGTGCTTGTGATGAATTTGACATGCCCAAAGGTGAACTGACATGGTTTAAGCATAACGTGGTTAAAGTATGTGCAATTTGTATGAAGAAATCTTCTTAAGGGAACTGTTGGTTTATTTGGGTCGAAGAATGCACCTATGGTACTATAATTACATCCACCTTGGATGTAATAGAGACGTGCGACAAATTTTGTGGGGGTAGAACAGGGTCATCCAATAAATTCTGTGCAATGATCACATTCCACAAATTTTAGTAATTTCTTCCACTTGTGTAATGTGTTAGCCCTAGGATGGTTCCATTCCATTACACTAACCAAACCAAATCTTATAGGATTGGATGGTTTCATTCCACTAACCAATCTTGTAGGATCGGATGATTCCAGGAGGAGGTTACTTTGCATAACAAACATCCATATAGATTTTCCTTTTCTTGTTGCTTTATGTGTGTTATTAAGCTACTTTGGATAACAAACATCCATATAGATTTTCCTTTTCTTGTTGCTTTATGTTTGTTATTAAGGATTTGTCATAAAATGGCACTCCAGATTGGCATTCAGGAAATACCACCATCCTTGGTAATTTTCATGGGCCCATGGCCACAATTGCTTTTTTGAGTATTTTTTAAGCAACGCTATTCTTGTGCAGAAAATCATAATGAGAGAGTTGTTTGTGTCAGAAATTTAGCACCTGAGGACACACTATTGCAAGCTACTAGGCTAAGGAATTCTCTGGGAAGGAAAGTCGTGAAGCTGAGAACCAGACACGTAACAAAACGGCCAAGTGTCCAGGGAACATGGACGACGGAACTGAAGATGTGAGTCAAGTCCTCAGACAAGCTGCTGTAGTGTTCCTGATGGTGCGGTCTCAAGATCTATCTAGGATCTATATCAAGAACTTTGTGCTGCTATTCGACTCAACTTTTTCTATAGTTGAAGTTCGATTCTGTTCCCCTTTTGTTTGATCCATAACCTGATAATAACATGTAAACTTGGGAGCTTCTTGTTAGCGTCAGCCTGTCAGATCTCAATGGCATCTGTCTGATCTTAGATCGTCACCTTGAACTTGTCAGCACAGGAAATTTGTTCTACAGAGAAGGCTCTGCATGCCATGACCAGATTTTTCAATCCACTGGTGTTTAACAGGGAAAGGTACAAGTCTATATCCGGAGCATTACTGTCGATCTAGTGCATTAGGTGAGCATGCAGAAGCTGTCAGCCAAAACTAGAAGACCCTCCACTGATCCACCCTTGTTGATTGAAGCAAAAATATTTTGGGAATCTCTCTATATAAAAGGGCGTAGCATTGGGCTCCCCCCGTCATGGTCACATCATCGACAAAAATATGGCCGTCCAATCGTCGTCGTCCGGCCAGGATCGACTGATGGGATCAGCCGTATCACGTAGGCCTTGCTCGTGCTTTGCGTGCCCGGGAGAAGCTTCGTGTCGCTGCGCATTCACGTTCTCAGCCGTTTTATTGTTTCGGGTGGAGCGCTCCCATGCGCACTTATCAGTCGATTCTCCTGGACGGAGTGCTCGCACGCTCCTGCTTCATCTTCGTTCTTCTTGCCGCTCGTTTCTCGGTTGTGCCTTCGCTAACTTCGTCCCCGCAGCTGCTTGTCCGTCCGTTTCTCTTCTCTGACTCCCTCTCCATCATCCGCTTCTCTGCTGTTTACTCTCTTCTTTTTCTTTTCTCTGCTGCCAGATCTATGCGTTTCTTGAGGCCCCGGCCCAGGAGGATCCCAAGACTGAGGAACCGGCCAAGGAGGAGCCCAAGATGGAGGCGCCGACGGAGGCTGCGGCCGAGGACTCCAAGGCTAAGGCGGCGGCAACCAAGGCAGCCAAACCAGTGGAGCCAGAGCCGGAGGAGAAGATCGTCGTGGTCGCCGAGGAGGAAGGCATCGAGACGGTGGAAGCCATCGAGGAAACCGTCGTCCCCGCCGCGTCTGAGCTTCTGGCGGCGGCCGAGGCAGTCTGCTTGCGCGGTCTTGGCCGAGTCGGCGAGGAGATGATCTGGGGCGTGCTGGTGGCGGCAACGAGCGCATATATACGGATCTGCTCAAGTTCCTCGCTGCGAGAGTTCAAGGTGAAGAGGCCATGGCGATGCTTAAGCGGTGGTCTTTGTGGCGCAAGCGCTTTGCATCGGCAGCTCTGGCGCCAACCTCGGCTTTGTCGAAAATGGAGAACGTGGTGTTCTCCGTGGAGCCGACCGTGAGGGCCACCCGTCTGCTACAACGCGTCTCGATGAGTTCCAAGACAAGGAGCTCTCTGAGAAGGCCTTCGGCGGCGAGAAGAAGCGGGGCGCTTCCTCAAGTGGCGTATCCGGCTCCTCGAGTCGCGGCATACACGAGCGGCTCGACTTTGTGCCTAGCGGCATCTGCTCCATGGTGCGGTCACCGACCTCAAGAACTTCGCCGCCCATGCTCGGCAAGCAAGCACCGGCGTCACCCGCTTTGGCGCTTCATGCTGCTCGGGACAACTACCTCGAGTTCATCGCCAAGAAGGTAAACTTCTTTCTTGCCATTGTCGAATCGTTTCCTAATTCTTGATCCAAAATTCGATATCTTTAGCTCGAAGATTGAACATTTTTATGTTTGTAGTGGATGAAAGTTATATCTTTTGATGTAATACTTGGATTAAAATAGGATATCTATTCTCCATGCTGTGATGTTTCTTTTCGAGTCCTGGGGTGGGGGGAGGTACTCCTATTAATTTATCTACACCAGTCTGTAGTAGTTTCTGTTTAAGTGCATATACCACATACTTGAAACTTCTTCTTTTATTTTGTTTCAGATACATCGGATTCTTCTTATTTTGTTTTTCATGTAGGGGAAAACTGGAAGCCATTTTGAATCGAAGAAAATTCCAGCTCCCCTAACAAACAAGGCTAACTGGGAGATTAACCCATTTGAACTAGATTTCACAGAGGCAGTTATCATCAGAAAGGTTTTTGATTCTCGAAATATCTCTTTACTTTCATGCAATTCTTTGGCAATGCCTGTGTGATCTAAAGCACTCTTAGTTAAGCGTTGCCATTGTTATCTAGGCAAACTGATTTTGCTCTAAAAATACAAGGCAAACTTATTTTGGTATTATCCATAGTGGGTTATCTAGGCTTGTTGATAGACAAGACAATGCTCATCTCAAATTATGTACATATATTTATTCCAATGATGGAATTGCTAACTTTCATGAATTTGTTGAGCAGGGGCAACTCCTTTGGACTATACTTCAGCCATGCTGCATTGCAAAATGCGTAAACCATTTAGCGTCCGGAACTATTTAGAACTGGTACATTTAAAGACTCATTTGCTTTCAGTGGTAACAAAATCAGTCAAGTTTCTTTTATTTGTACGCCATACTTATTTGAAGATAGAATACATTGAACTCTAACCTTGTTTATATGATAGTTGATGAAAAACATGCTACGATTGCTTATGTGTGGGATGGTCTGGTTGATAGACTTACGAATCTCTGGTTAGAAGTTTGTAGTATTGTTGAATGTTTTGTATAGCTGATGTTGTATCCTGTTTTTCCAGGTGGTTTCGTTGTCTCCTTGTTTTGCGTGGGCACGTCTCCGCCATCTTTACCTATCAGGTTACTTTGTATTCCTTTTCCCCCCCACCCAAATTATGTTCTTTCATCGTTTCTTATGTGTTTTTCTGCTGTCTGTTCTGATTCATCTCATTTGTTTTCTGTTAGGAGCCAAACCATAGCTAGGTCCGCGACCCCTTCTCCCGCTTGGCGATCTCCGTCTGCCTTTGTAGTTTAGGGTTTTTCTGATTTTGGGTTTTCCTTATGAGGTGCGCAGGACGAGTTGCAGTGCCGAAATGGGAGCAGGAGTCCTTCAAGGAGGAGATCAAGGAGAACCAGGAGATAGCATCAAATGAGGCTCAACCAAATCCTGTGGTAAACATCAAATCCTCACTAAAGAAAATTTTATAACATGCAGATACTAAAAAATATGAGGTAGGATTTGCACAGAAAGGTTATTAGGATAAGGAACGATTGACACGTGTCACATTACTGCAAGCAACAAGCAATTAGGCTACTAGATCTAGAGAAACAATACAAAAGAATGTTGGGGCAGGTATATACCTTGAGGGCTCCATGAAACATTTTCATTAACTGAAGTGCTGATTTAGATATAAAACACTTCTCTGGCTGCAAATGCAAATCATCAACAGAATCCCCTTAGTCATCTAATGCCTGTAATGACATGCGCTTTAATATGTTTGCTAGAATAAATCCCACATTATCCTGCTCAGTAATTTGCCAAAAAACGTAGACTTAACCAAAGCAATTCACAAAAGGATTGTCGTAATCATAGTGTACAAGAATGTCTCTTACTTTCACTAAGATCTCATTTCTTTTTCTTATAAAAGAATGAATTCCAACATCATCAACAGATTGGGTGAACTTGTCATCTGTTCTGTCAGGCGAAATAAACACCATACTGCTAAGGGTGTTATCAGATTCAGTTGTACTTCTGGCAACATCTTGGAACTCAGTTAGCTTGGATGCCTCATTAGGAACAGCCTGAAAACATAACTAAATGATCAGGGCAATTAATTAGATAATATATAACAACACTATTTTTGAGGGAATCTTTAGATACATCTTATGACATCCTTTTCTTTTCTACAAACAGCGGTCACCATGCACGCATCTAGAAACAAGAAATTTGGAAAAAGGAAGCTGATAGAACCCAAAGTTGTTTGTACGCGATAAGGATAGTTAGATAAGATCAGTTTCTTCGGTTCTTTTTTGAATAATATTATTATAAATAGTTTCCAACATGGGACTAGAAAGATAAATCTGAGTCATATGTTCACTTTGGTAGCCAATTTGATACTATACGATCGAAATTAGAGGTGGACCGTATGTTGTGCTGATTAGTGTACTATTCTTATCTCCTCATAGAACTGAGGAGTGCTCACTGTTAATATTAGTTTGTGTTTCTAAAAGTACGCGAAGGGTATTATCTGCAGATTAATTCAATCATAACTCATAAAAATCCATAAATCGAAGTATAGTTGGTGTACCATAAGAAAGATTACTGGATCTCATGGTTCTTGTGATTTCTGGATGGTGTCGGTTTCATTCCAAGTTTTTCTTAATGGTTCTGTGTTTATTCTTTGGGTACCTGAGGCCTAAGGTTGTCAACTGGCAAATGAATCCATCTTTATTTGCTTCTGTTCTAGCTTCATGGATTCAGTTTTTTTTTAGCTTAATACGCATCTAGCACTATGTCTATTTATTGTAGAACTCTCTACTTGTATGTAAAGCCCCCCCCCCCCCCATTTAGAGTTGAGTAAATTGCTGAAATTATGTGATAAGTGTTGCTATGTAGTTGCTTTGTAGATATACGTTACCTATTTGACATGATGTACCTGTTCTGTTTTGACTGTTTTGACAAATTGTAGACTGAAAACTACAAGGGCAAGCATAATGTTGCAAAGAGCTCGGAGTAGGTGCAAGAGAGATCGGAATGTACTGTTTGCACGAATGAGCAGTATGGTTTGCATGGTGAGGTCAGCCAGGATGGCTTGGGTTCTTACGATGGGCTAGTCATATTTGTGTGCTCATTGTTTACTTGAGTTCAGGTAGAGGAACTGAAGGCATATGTATATGTTTATTATTGCGGATATGTAGATGTTTTATTAACGTGTGTCTAGCTAAACAAATAATATTTACTGAAAAGATGTCGTCGGTTGTTTTTTGGTCCTGATATTTGCTGAAAAGATGTCGTCGGTTGTTCCTTTGTCCTAATCAAAGTCTCGTGTCAAGGCGCACGAGAGTTTCTAGTGCTGATGACTAAGCTCCAACCAGCGGCGAGAAGATGAGCCACCAAACCAATCATGATTTTTTTTTAAAAATAATAATATTATTAATTTAAAAGATAATTACAAAAAACAGTCGATTTTGTTTATTTTACAAAAACGGGTTCTTATCGCCATTTTACCTAGCGACAGGCTTCTGTCGCCATTTCAAATGGCGAATGGTGACATGAACCCATTTATTGTCAGTCGTCAATCCAACTGTCTATTGCTATTTCAACTGGCGATCTGCATTGAAGAGTGTGCAAATTGCCAGTTGAAATGACGACAAGAACCCACAGGTTTCTGTCATCAATTCAACTAGCGATAGAGTTTAGCTATATACGCCCCAAAGTTCAGTGAAAAAGTTATTTTAATTCCGTAAAAAAAGATAAGAGATAGAGAAGAGAGAGGAGAGAGGAGATAGAGCAGCAAACTTGGTCGTCCATTTTGCAGGTAAATTGTTTTGCAACTTTGTACATAAATTACAAACCTTGTAGGTTAGCAAATAAAAAAAGCGACATAAAATTCAATGGATTAGATAATTTTAATTGTATTGTTGTTTGATGTAGTACATCATTTTAGTTGTGTATAGTTTAGTTCATCGTATAGATATTATTTATGTTGCAGTACTTGAATGATTTAGAATAAATTTGCAAAAATACTAAGAAAACTTTGTAGGTTTTCATTTTGACACGGTAAATATTTTGTTAATGCTGAAAATACTTTTTAAAACAGGAAAATAGGATGACACCTCTAAAATTCTATAAGAAATCCAGAGTAGGTACAGAGGGTATGTAGAACTGAATTAAAATATTGCGAACTTAATTTTTGTTTCCATTTGTACACACTAAATATTTTATAAATGCTGGAGAAACTTTTTAAACAAGGAAAATATCAAGATACTTATTAAAAATCTATAAAAATTACAGAGCAGCTAAATAGGATATGTAGAGCTTAATCAAAATAACCCCAACTAAATTTTGGTTTCCATTTGTGCACGGTAAATATTCTGTTAATGCCGAAAATATTTTTTAAACTAGGAAAATAGCAAGACACCTCTAAAAATTGTTTTTTTAAAAAAATCCAGAGTTGCTACATAGGGTGTGCAGAGTCGAACTAAAATAGTGTGAACTTAATTTTTGTTTCCATTTACACACAGTAAATATTTTGTAAATGCTGGAGACACTTTCCAAACAAGGAAAGTATCAAGATACCTATAACAAATCTATAAAAATTGTAGAGTAGTTAAATAGGATATGTAGAGCTGAATCAAAATAATTCTAACTTAATTTTGGTTTCCATTTTGACACGATAAATATTTTTTAATGCCAAAAATACTTTTTACACCAGGAAAAGTTTCCACTTTGACACGGTAAATATTTTGTTAATGCCAAAAATACTTTTTAAACCAGAAAAATAGGAAGACACCTCTAAAAATTCTATAAGAAATCCAAAGTAGGTACATAGGGTATGTAGAGCTGAATTAAAATATTGTGAACTTAATTTTTGTTTCCATTTGTACACGGTAAATATTTTATAAATGCTGGAGACACTTTTAAAACAAGGAAAGTAGCAAGATACCTATAAAAATTCTATAAAAATTACAGAGTAGCTAAATAGGATATGTAGAGCTTAATCAAAATAATCTCAACTTAATTTTGGTTTCTATTTGGGCACAGTAAATATTATTTTAATGTCAAAAATACTTTTTAAACTAGGAAAATATCAAAACACCTCTAGAAATTGTAAAAAAAAAAAATCCAAAGTTGCTACATAGGGTATGTAGAGCTGAACTAAAACATTATGAACCTAATTTTTGTTTTCATTTGTACATGGTAATTATTTTGTAAATGCTAGAGCACTTTCCAAACAAGGAAAGTAGCAAGATACCTATAAAAAATTTATAAAAATTGCAGAATAGCTAAATAGGGTATGTAGAGCTTAATCAAAATAATCCTAACTTAATTTTGGTTTCGATTTGCGCATGGTAAATATCCTGTTAATGTCAAATATACTTTTAAACTAGAAAATAGTAAGACACCTTTAAAAATTATTTAAAAAAATTAATCCGAAGTTGCTACATAGGGTATGTAGAGCTGAACTAAAACATTGTGAACCTAATTTTTGTTTTCATTTGTACACGGTAGATATTTTGTAACAATTTTTTTAAAATAATATTTTTAAAAGATAATTACAAAAACAAATAGTCGCCTAAAAAAATTACAAAACTGTGTTCCTATCGCCAGTTGAACTGGCGACAGGGACCCTCTTCCCCCCTGTCGTCGGTCCAACCATCTATCGCCAGTTCAACTAGCGACAAAAAACTCCTGTCGCCATTTCAACTGGCAATAGATTCCTCAAACCCTAATCTAGTTTCGATGCTTGTGATTTTCATAAATTTTGAACGGTATGAAATCTATTAGTCGCGCAATAGCATTTTTTGATCATCGTATGTTGTTCTAGTGTGGTGAATTTCTCTAGAATTTTGCGAGGATGATTGAGGTTGCTGCTACGGGGGGCTTCATTACGAAGAGATGCCAGATAGGCACGCGTCTCTTGTTCGCCCCGGGCCGCAACAGCCCTTACTCGCTCTTCTCGGGCCCCAGCAGCCCTTGCTTGTTCGCAGATCCGGTCCCATTGCCTCTGCCTGTCGTCCATCCCGGCGTGGTGAAGGAAGCTCTGGTGTAGTGTTGGGTTTGGTTGTGTAGTGTTCTCTCCCAGATCTCTTCCGCCCTCTTTTATAAGCCACAGGGTTGGCATGGTGTAGTAAATTTTCTGCAGAGTTCTATCTTTTGGTTCTAAAAAGCTGAGGACGTAGAGTGTTGTTATGTCGATCTGAAAAGCTGGTGAAGCATAGTGTTGTCACGTTAAACTTTTGCAGAAAGAAGTCATGTATTGCTTTACAGAGTGCTATCTTATCGGTCTGAAAAGCTGGGGAGGCAGAGTGTTGTCACGTCTTTCTTTGCAGAGTCTTGTCTTTTCGGTCTGAAAGCTGAGGAGGTATAGTGTTGTCACGTTGCTGCTATGGGGGTCTTGTCACTGCGCAAAGCTGACTCGTCGGGTCACGTCGCTGCGCAAAGTAAGGATGACTTAAGTCGTAGAAAGAGGGTGGTGTGGAGTGTCCCGATGCAGACTCGTACACGTGGTCGTGGTTTTCAAGCAAGAAAAAAAAGAGATATCGAAACATGAGACTAGCATAATAATAGCTGTACTTAAATTAATATTTACATGGCATGGCTGATATTTAGAGGAACAAATATCTAAAAGCGGCCCCTCTTCGACTTGAAAGAGAAGATTGCTATTAGTAACTATTGGGGTTCGAAATAAAGAAGCATTACGTTACGCAAGCAAGCCGGGCGGTCATACCTGGTGGCACGAAGACGTGCCCTGATGACTCTGCGTACTCCTGCCCCGCGGTGCTCCCACCACGGTGCCACGATGAAAAGCCTGCCACGTCCGGGGCAGGAGCCCATGGCTATTCTACTTGATTCTAGTCGCTATTCTACTTAAGTCTATGTCGCTATTCTACTTAATTCTATGTCGCTATTCTACTTGATTCTAGTCCCTATTCTACTCAATTCTATGTCGCTATTCTACTTAGTTCTAGTCCCTATTCTACTTAAGTATATGTCGCTATTCTACTTAATTCTATGTACTTAATTCTAGTCGCCATTCTACTTAATTTTATGTCGCTATTCTACTTGATTCTAGTCCCTATTCTACTTAAGTCTATGTCGCTATTCTACTTAATTCTACTGGCTATTCTACATAATTTAACATAATGTACAAGGTTGCAAAAAAATGTACCTGCAAGATGGCCAGCCTACTGGATTTGCTGCTCTATCAATCTCTCCCCTCCGCGACGAACCAGCAGAGCTTCGCTACCTTTCTTCTCTTCCTCTATTCTGTTTTTTTTTTCTGGAATTAAAATGAGGTTTGGAGGGATTTTTTTTTTTGGGTTTTTATAGATGGCATACTGTCGCCAGTTGAACTGGCGACAGGAAGACTGTTCAGTTCCTGTCGCTAGTTGAACTGACGATAGGTGCTTGAACCGGCGACAGGAGGGGAAGAGGGTCCTTATCGCCAGTTTAACTGGTGACTGGAACCTATCGCCAGTTGAACTGGCGACAGGAACATATTTTTGTAATTTTTTGAGACGACAATTTATTTTTGTAATTATCTTTTTAAAATATTATTTTTTTAAAAAAATTCTATTTTGTAAATGCTGGAGACACTTTCCAAACAAGGAAAGTAGCAAGATACCTATAAAAAATCTATAAAAATTGTAGAGTAGCTAAAAAGGGTATGTAGAGCTTAATCAAAATAATCCTAACTTAATTTCGCTTTCCATTTGTGCACGGTAAATATTCTGTTAATGCCGATAATACTTTTTAAACTAGAAAAATAGCAAGACACCTTTAAAAATTGTAAAAAAAAAAATACAAAGTTGCTACATAGGGTATGTAGAGCTAAAGTAAAACATTGTGAACCTAATTTTTGTTTTTATTTGTACACAGTAAATATTTTATAAATACTGGAGACACTTTCCAAACAAGGAAAGTAGCAAGATACCTATAAAAAATCTATAAAAATTGCAAAGTAGCAAAATAGGGTATGTAGAGCTTAATCAAAATAATCTCAACTTAATTTTGGTTTCTATTTGTGCACAGTAAATATTCTGTTAATTCTGAAAATACTTTTTAAACTAGGAAACTAGCAAGACACCTCTAAAAATATTTTTTTTAAAAAAATCCAGAGTTGCTACATCGAGTATGTAGAGCTAAACTAAAACATTGTGAACCTAATTTTTGTTTCCATTTGTACACGGTAAATATTTTGTAAATGATATAGACACTTTCCAAACAAGGAAAGTAGCAAGATACCTATAAAAAATCTATAAAAATTATAGAGTAGCTAAATAGGATATATAGAGCTTAATCAAAATAATCCAAACTAAAGTTTGGTTTCCATTTGTGCACGGTAAATATTTTGTTAATGTCGCTGCTTATTACTTTTTGTATATGTTTCGTAGTATTTACAATGTATGCATTGAATTATCAGGTATGGCGACCCAAGAGATGTTGTGTAGTGGCCATACGAGTTGCTTGACTTGCCCATTAACACACATCATCCTAGCCACCTCAGTACCATCCTCCCTTAGGAGGGCGAGGTGACGATTGAGCTTGGCGCGTTGCGGTTGCACACGCCCATAAGGGCATGGAGGGTGGACCCATGTTGGGTTTCGAGGTACATGTAGTTATAACCTTCATGTACTCAATTGTAGTTTGACTACATTGGGTGGACTCACGTTTGTCCTTAATCCTTTCGACGCAGGTTGAGAGCGACAGACTTCCTTCCACTAGCGAGGATGGTGGAGGCAACATGGGAGGACGGCCAGGACCGCGCAGGCGGTGGTCGTACGTCGAGGTGCTTACCGTACGACCAGTGCCTCTTGACGGCTCTAGTTGACCGGTGGAGGCCGAAGACGTACACATTCCACCTCACGTGCGGGGAGATGGCGCCGACACTTCAAGACGTGACCTTCCTGACAGGGTTTCCCTGCACCGGCTTCCCCTTGGCGGTGCACGATGTCCTGGCCACGTGGCGCACGGAGTTCCTCTTGAGATTCCAGGGGTGCTGCCGCCCAACACCGGCTAAAGGGAGTTTAGCAGAACCCATAGGCCGTCGCTAAAGTGCATCTGCCAGTTTTATGTAAGTTTTTTGTAATTCTTGTCCTTCCGCTTCAATTGCTTTTGTGCAACTTAGTGATGTATCTCTGTCTTCTTACAGCAGGAGCGTATGGCAAAGGACACACCCGTGTACACAGTGATGAGGCACTTTGAGGCCTACTTGCTGTGGTTGTTCAGGTGGGTGATGTTCCTAGGGTCCTACGGCGACAATGTCGATAAGCACATGATCCGATACGCACGCGAGTTGGCGGACAAGATGCTCCCTTGGTTTAGGGCTGACTCCATGCCTTGGAGGACGTCGTCCGGGAGGATGCTCCCTACGACCCCAGGACGCACGACGAGTACATCGAGTGGTACTCTAGTCGGACGAGGGTTCGCTGCGTCAGGGTTGTGGACGACCCACCACGACACGAGGCCGCGACGTCCGACACATATCCTACCTAGCCGGACTCCGCATTCCATCGCGTGGTACGTATTGAACGGTCCGTATATCTTATTTGCTTCACAAGTTTTCGGTTTCTAACTTGTTAATTATGTGTACATGTCGATCTACAATGGGAGATGCATGAGTTGGCGACTTCCGTGTGTCGTATGATGCTCGGGGAGCGCTTCAGCATGACAGCGCAAGAGATTGGAGAGGTCATGGACCAGTTCGTTGAGAAGATGAGGTAATGCATCTAGTTGTCGTCTTGCTGTAAGCCGAGGGAGGTGGCAGAACCACTTGTGCGTGGACAGGGGGTGAGCCACGGTGCGTCACGCCCCACGGCTCCTCACCCGGACGTGGTAGGCGGGTCCTCGTGGTACCATCCTGGGAGTACCACGGCACAGTTCATAGGTCAGCATGAAATACTCATGTCTAGTTGTTTATTTCAAACTCCACTAGTTACTAATGGCAAGTTTCTCTGACTGGTCCTGAGTTCCACCTGTACACAAGGCAGGAGTACGCGGAGCCAACCACTACCTTCGTGTGACGAGGCATGTCTATCTTGTTTGTATGCATAATATACTATTTCATCATTTTCGCCATGTTTACGTACATAACTGTTTCACAACTCATACCCCCCCTTTGGGATGAGGAGGTGGTATCGCACAAGGAGTCACTCTCTGTGGACTTCGAGTTCGAGCAGGGGTAGATACTATGGCGACCGGGCGGTGGGCCTTCGCACGGCTAAAGCACCCAAGTCTCCGTGGGGGCTTCACAGCTGCACGGTGTGCCCGTAGTGAGCCAGCCGACACATCACCTTCTCGCGACACCCCTTCAGGCTACTCGCGCCGGTAGGGTGTCTCGGCCGCCTAAGCCTTTGACCTACTCGTACCAGCGCCCGCATCAGCCTTGGACGAGGCCAGGAGCCACACATGGGGTACACCCCAAGAGGGCCCGCGAGTAGATATTTGTTCTTGTAAATATTAGTCATGTCATGTAAATATAAATTTATGTACAACTTACATTATTCTAGTCTCGTGTTTCGATACTGTTTGTTCTTGTGTGTATAGGTAACCATGTGAGGGAGTCAGCATCGCGACACCCCACCTTTTCAGATCGAAAAGACCGCACCTGGTCATGCCACACACTGCCACTTTTGCATACCAAGATGACAACACACTTCGATGCTACCTTTCCACACCGAAAAGACCACACTCTGCGCCACCTTTTCAGATCGAAAAGATCCATTATAAAGGGAGGGAGAAGAGAATTGGAGAAGAGAGCTAGAGGAGAACACTACACCACCACACTCAATACATCACCAAATCTTGGTTCACACAATTGAGAGGAAGGACATGTCGGACTCATCGGCAAATTTCTACGCGAAGATGCCGCGGAAGCGTAAGTGGCTTACCGAGAGAGCTAAACCCTACCCGAATTGTTCTATGAAGGATGCGTCAGTACCACTGGAGTTTTCATGCCCACAATGTGTGTTCAAAGAGTTGGCTAAGATCATCCAGACGACACACCCAGCGACCGCTGCCCGCGCGTACTACACGTGCGGGAACATCCTCGTAAACGAATTTTGCACACACATAATTTTTTCAAATCTTACGTTCCAATCCACATATCCCTAACTACATCTGTGTATAATGCTAGCCGGAGATGTGATGCAACTTTTTTCAATGGATCGACGGCCCAAACATGTACGATAGGGCGTTCATCGAGCAAAAGTACATTGAAGAGGCACCGGATAAGCCCGGGAAAGTAGGGTGGTAGTGGAGGATCCCCGAACAGAAAGCTGAGTACGACCTGACTGAGCACGCGGCAGACAAGGGGAATGCTCCTTATAGTGAGATCGGCGGCCGTCCTAGCGGTCCATGTCGCCCGGGCGCAGTTCGGATCGAAGAGGTGAGTTATGTTCAATTTGTATCCTGATTATTAATTTGGCCCTACGTTTTCCTATCCTGACATCATTCAATCGTCCAGCCCGTCTCGCAAAACATGTTTGACTTCGAGATTAGCCGTCACCAAGGACAGTCCAGAGACGAGGAAGGGACCGATGGGCCTCCAGGACTAATCGATTTCATTCCAACCACCTTTTTCCGATTAAAAAAAGACGCACATGTATCGTAGATGTTTTTCGGTTTGTTGATTCGTGCATGCTGGTGTTTCTAATGTACGTAGCCAAATCCAATGTGTCATGTAATTCACAATTAAATTATAAAGTCTTTCAAACTTCTCTTTCCCCAAATATTTCGACTATTTCATATTACATTATCTTTTCTCGAAGGAATCGGTTCCACGAACAGTACAATCGGGACAACAGCACGCATGACAACCCTAAACCCAATTTTTTTTCATTTTGCTCCGAAGGGGTCTGTTACTGCGCCACCGAACTTGCATTCCAAACTGCATTGTCTACTTCACATTTCATTATCTTCTCTAATTTTGGATTCCAAACTACACGGACACTTCATGGTATTACAAAAAAAAACTTCGTGAAATACACTAAATCTTTAGGCTTAATTCTCTACACATAAATTAACAAAATTTCAAAAATAGGTTCCTGTCGCCATTTGATATGGTGACATGCTTCTGTCGTCAATTCAATTGGCGACATTACCCCGTCAGCACCGTTCCAATGGTGATAGGGTTCTTGTTGCCAATTGGAATGGCGACAGGAGCTTGTCACTATATCAAATGACGACATGAACCAATTTTTGTAAAATTTTTTGACTATTTGTTTTTATAATTATCTTTTAAATTAATATTTTTTAAAAACAATTCAGCCAATCATGGCCTCTCTCCCTATGGAACACAGCAACAACAGGGTCCAACCAGCACTACTTACCAAAGACAGCGTACGTGTAATAGCGTTGCCAATAAAATGAACTAGCAGGAAACCCGCACGTTGCCGCAGGCAAAGAAGAAAATCTCATGTACGACCATGACCTGGGAGTTTCATGTATGTGTGTAATACCCCGATCAGGTAGTGAAACAAAGGTTTGATCACTCGGTTAATCCAGAGTAAAAGAGGGGATTTGTTCACCTATTTTACCCTACTCCGAGCTTGGGCCCTTGGCCAACAAGCCCAAGGGAGAGGACTGAATAGGCCCATGTGGGAGCAGCCTTGAGATCCAAGGGTGGAGGAGCATCCTTGAGATCCAAAGGTGGGGGGGGGAGGAAGTGTTCTTGCCCTAAGTTTCCCCAAACCTGCCACTTTTTCCCCGGCCGCCCTTCTTTCTTTCTTGTGCCGCCGCCTCAACTTCTTGCTGGCCGCCGCCCTTGCTGCTGCTCCCAGTGTCGCCCCCTCTGCTGCTAGTGGTCGCCCTTCCTGCTTCTTCCTCCTTGGTGGCGCCTCCTCCCTGCAGCCTCGGTTTCTTCCTCCAACCGAGCCATTTGAAGCTGCCTTGGTGGCCGATCTAGAGAAGAAGAGAAAGAGGGGAAGGGGAGGTTCTTGGGGGGGAGCTTGTTCATCAACTTCTGGGTTCTCCAAGGGTAAGGGTTGCCATCCTTAGTTGTTGTTGTGTTGGTAATAGCGATTTGGATCAGATTTGTTTGGATCGAATGTTTTTCTGCTGTAGCCCTGCTCTGTCCAGTCAGTTGTGTGGTTAATTTCGAGTCCTTAGTGACAGAATACGAGATCCCCACCTCTTAGTAAAAGTTAGGTGTTTCTCTTAGCTTTTCGTGGCCACCGAGAGCACCTAATTCCGATGTTCGAGTCGAAAGATATCACCGTTTTAGTTTCTGCTGTCTAGATTCCTGACGAGTTTAAACTGCTGTGATAATTCGCAAATTATGAAATTGTAATTGGCAGAATCTGGGATTTCTCCCAACTAGGTTATTGTAGATATATTGATAACCTTTCCGGATTGATAAAGTATGATCAATTCGGGTTATAGATTAAAAGTTATGGTCGTTTTAGTGCCGCTGATTATTTCTGTTCGTCAGTTTTGTGCTGAATGTTCAAATGTCTGTTAGGGTTCTAAATTGGCCGAATTAAATTATCTTGTCAACTAAAGTATTGTAGATTTATCAGTTAAGAATCCACAGAAACTGAGTTCACCTCATTCGGAGTTCTAGATCAAGAGTTATGGCGATTATTGTGCTGCTGCCCCGGGGCGGTTTAGGGCAGATTGCGTTGGTTTTCATTTTAGAGCTTCTAGTTAAATATTGTATCGCCGATGAAGCGTTGTAGAATGTTTATTAGTGATGTCGGGTTCCTCGTATCCTTATTTCAGTTATTTATTTGTTAGGAGGTGAAGCTTCAGGTTTGGGAGCATCGCATTTGCCTACTAACTTGTCACAGCGCGGGAGGCAAGTACCTTAGTGTTTATATGATTATGACATGTTGTATGCTTGTGGATGGTATTGTATTTCTAACTACCATGTTAATATTTACTAGTTCGTATTCAATTCATTTGTGTTACTTCCATGAATAGAGAGCATGTAATTTCAATGTTCATATGTCATACCATGCATCCATATTACATGTTTCGATCCACTGAGTGGATCATTACCCACCATTCCAATGTGGGCACGTAAGACCCACCATTCCAATGTGGGCGATTTGGGACACCGTCTAAACGTTCTTCGTCAGACGGGCTTGGATCCCGCATTTTGTTAAATGCGGGCTTAGGTGGACACCGACGGTGTGTCACCAAAGAATACCGTATTTGCATGTGTGTAGTCCCTTCATTTCGTCCAATTCATTCATTCCATTCATTCAAGTGTTCGCTCAGGCTTATTTCATACACATTAATGATGTTCACATGATCGTGATGTTATTTGCTTTATTCATTTAATCATGGTACTTGCCGAGTCTCGCACTCACTCTTGCGTTGTTTGTTTGTTTTAGGTGATCGCGATTTATGGCCTTGTTGGGAGGAGTAGACACTCACTTTTGTTCACTTCAACATACTCCAAAAATTTTGATAATAGCGTTTGATCCTACCACCCATCCGAGAATTTAATGAACTGTAATAATTGAAGGTGGCCGTGGTTGATGGTTTCTTCCTCGTTATGATTAATCGAGAACTGTGGATGATCTTCAATCATCTTTTTGATTAAAACGCTTGAAACCCGACTTTAGTCCCGTGATGCTCATGTCCTTAGTGTTTCCTTTATGTATTTGTTGTATATGCATTGGAACCTCCCAGATAGCTAACTATACTGGGAGGTTCTCAGAAATTTAGAAATTTTATTTTTCGCTTTAGTTGGGTTGATTTTGTTAGTTTAGTAGCATTCCGTGTCCTTGCTAGACCGGGTGTTACAGCTTGGTATCGAGCGGGCTTTAGGTCCGTGGTAATTAATCTATTAAAATGACACACCGTTGCATGAGGGTGGGATGGGTAATTCGTGACTTCCGATTTCTATTGTTATGATTTATCCGCTGAGTAATTGTTGAATTGTTTCGTGCTTCTAATACGGTTAAGCTAAACGCTCGCTTTATGCTTTGATGTTCCTAGATGGCGAGGGTAGAGGCAATGGTCGGGGGCGGCCCGTGGTCGTGGTCGCCCACCGTGCCGCGGGCCGTGGTCGTGACGCGAACCGTTGTGTCTTCATCTTCGCCCGAGGAGACCACCGTGCTTTGCCACGAGGGGTTGCTTCACCGCTCGGCCGTGCAGGCTCGAGCGCGTTAATCGCTATCGCTCAGATCTTCAGAGGAGAACCAGAGCTCCGTCGGCAGTGCGAGCAGCCCTACTGCTGCAACAAGCACTAGTTATGAGCCTCATCGCAGTAACAAATCCCCGAGGCGAGGATGAGTCTCCGCGAGTGGATGTTACTTGTCTCGACACCTTTGACGGAGCGGTACTCCGGTTCAGCCGCAGATTGGTTGCGGTACATGGAGAGACAGTTTGGTGCCTTAGAGATGACTTCACTCGAAGGCTCGGTTAAGTGGCCTTTCAACCAAGGGCCAAGCCGATATCTGGTGGGAGGGGTTCTCTCGCTAGGACCCCAGTCAGGGGCTGGTCACTTGGGAGGTATTCGTGGAGCGCTTCAGACAAAATTCTATCCGGATTCCTTTGTTGAGAGGATGGAGCGATCCTGATGACATTTGTTCAAGGGAAGATGTCGATGTCTCGAGCACGAGGCCGGATTCAACAACTGCACGCTTTGTACCATTGTGGCCAATGATGATCGGAGAAGGCCAAGAGGTTCCGCAGGCCTCATTCCGAGTATCGCCACGTTACGGGGCGATCGCTGCGTGATTTCAGCTCCGTGGTCGAGCAGGCCCGGGGAATGGAGCTGAGAGAGATCTTTCTTCTCAGAGGCAGGCTGCTAGTGGCCCTGTCCTTACTGGTGGTTCTGGGGGTGGCCAGAAGCGGAGTTTTGGTGGGGGAGGTGGGCCTTCTCAGCGACCCACTCCCAAGAGGTTTCAGGACTCAAAGATGCTCGTCTGCTCAAATGGCGATCTACTTCATCGGCGCCACGTTCTTCGTCATCCACCCTTCAGATGCGCCCAGCTCCAGGTCAAGGTATGAAATGCCTCAGGTGTGGTGGAGAGCACAGGGCATCAGAGTGTTCTTTCAAAGGACATGTCGTCAGTGTGGCCGGGAAGGCCACAAGTTGACAGTATGCAAACAGAATCCAAAGAAGCCTTATCAAATGGGAGCCCGTCCCAAGCGTCTCTTTTGGTGCTCCTCGGGCTTGATTGCACCCTAGGCTGCTGTTCACGCACCTCGGTTCTCTTGAGGTGGGCTCATTCGCAAAGATTTACTCCTACACCTCCCGCAGGTTCTCTGGAACCCGTTCCGCCTGCACCACCGACGCTGCTTTCTCCCGCTGCGGCTCTGTTCGCCCTACTCGAGTGTCGGTCGTCTTCTTCGCTCCCAAGACCACCGGAGCTTACGCCATGCCTACTCCAGCGACTCTGGGTCGTCCTGACGTGGTGACAGGTACATTGCTAGTCGATTCGCATGAGGCTTTAGTTCTCTTTGATTCTGGGGCTACCTATTCCTTCGTGTCTCTGGAGTTTGCTGGAAGGGCGGGGTTGCTTGATTGCAAGATTTCGAGTCTGTGGTAGTCGGGCCTCCGGGGTCTTATTTCTAGCTCTATGGCTCGTCCGGCCGTTCTATCACTATTGATGATGAGAACTTCACCGCTAACCTTATGGCAATTCAGCTTGTCACCGCTCGACGTAATTCGGGCATGGACTGGTTATTCACTTACCGTGCCAAGATATGTTGCTTTTGGAAGACGGTGACTTTGCAAGCTCCGTCCGGTGAAGAACTAGTGTTCCAAGGCAGTGCACCGTCTGATTCCTTGTTCTTATTGGCTAGTCTGTTTCCCAGACTTCGGGCCTCAACCATTGGATTGCTTTGGTCTCTCAGCGAGAAGACTGATTCCTCATCACGCATTGAAGAGATTCCTATGGTGAATGAGTTTCGATGTTTTTCCTATGGAGCTTCTCGATGCCGCCAACATGAAAGTGGAGTTCGGATTGATCTTATTCCGGACTCGACCTATTTCAATGTCTCCATACCGGTTGTACGACCCTTCCAAGAGGAGTTGAAGAAACAATTGGGCGATCTTTTGTCCAAAGATATGATTCGGCGTAGTGTTTCGCGTGGGGAGCGCTTTGCTTTATTCACTAAAAAGAAAGATGGCGGTTAGGCGTATGTGCGTGGATTATCGGCTCTTAATCAAGCTATCGTGAAGAATAAATATCCTTTGCCCGCATTGAGGATCTCTTCGATCACCAAGGAGCTAAAGTATTCTCCAAGATTGACCTTCAACAAAGTTATAACCAAATTCGAGTTCGGGAGCAAGATATCGAGAAGACGGCTTTCTCTCGAGGTATGGCCATTTTGAGTACAAGGTTATGTCTTTTGGACTAACAAATGCTCCTGCAGCTTTTCATGGAAGCCATGAACGAGATCTCGCACCAATACCTTGATGATTTCGTTGTGGTATTCATTGATGACATATTGATCTATTCCAAGACGTAAAAGGATCATGGTCAAGATTTGAGATTGGTTCTCGAAACTTTAAGAGATAACCAATTTTATGCCAAGTCAAGAAGTGTGAATTCGGATTTACGAAGTTGGGTTTCGGGTCATGTAATCAATCAAGAGGGCATTTCAGCTTGATCCCAAAGAAGATCTCAACAATGGTAGAATGGAAGAGGCCGACCAATGTCAAGGAAGTGAGGAGTTTTCGGGTTTAGTGGCTATTACCGGTAACCGTGGAGGGTTTTCAACCATTGCTAGACCGTTGTCTCACTTGACGCAGAAAGGTGTCAAGTTTCATTGGTCGATCGTGTGAGCGCAGCTTTTGTACTTTGAAAGATAGATTGGTGACCGCCCAGTTCTTACTCTTCCCGAGCCCTGAAGCGGTTCACTATTTATTCGGATGCGTCTAGAGTTGGACTCGGTTGTGTGCTTATGCAGATGGCAAAGTGATTGCCTATGCATCGAGACGATTGAAGAAACATGAGCGTAATTATCCTACTCATGATTTAGAGTGGCCGCAGATGGTTCTTGCTTTGAAGATCTGGCGCCATTACTTGTACGGCGAATCGTGTGACATATTCACCGATCATAAGAGTCTCAAATACATCTTTACCCGTAAAGATTTGAACACGAGATGAGGAGGTGGTTAGAGTTGATAAAAGATTATGATCTCACAATTCAAGATCACCCGCAAGGCGAATGTTGTAGCCGATGCCTCGAGTCGCAAGGCGACACCTCCTACACTCGCTTGTCTTATTGCCGATTTTGAGCGTATGGATATCTCCTTTTGCTTTATGGGTACCGCAGATCGAGACTCGTTTGCTTCTTGAGTCAGCCATTCCAGATCGAGTACGGGAGGCACAACAACATGATCAGATGCTCCAGCGAGTGAGGAAACGCCTAGATGAGGGCAAACAAGGCCACTTCAGTGTTGACGATTCTGGTGCGTTGAGATTTAAAGGCCGCCTCTGTGTGCCACAGGAGGCTCAAGTCAAAGACGAAATTCTGAGGGAAGCACATCGTACTCCATATACCGTACATCCTGGTGAGACCAAGATGTATAAGGACTTGAAGAAGAGCTTTTGGTGGAAAAGGATGAAGGTCGATATAGCTCAGTATGTAGCATCTTGTGGAGTTTGTCAGCGGGTCAAGGCTGAGCATAAGCGACCAGCAGGTTTGTTGCAACCTTTGGAGGTTCGGTTTGGCCATGGGATGACATCTCCATGGATTTCGTAGTTGGTTTACCTCGCACCCAGCGAGGGAAGGATGCTATTTGGGTCATAGTGGACCGGTTCAGTAAGTCTGCACATTTCATACCTATTCGCACAACCAACTCAGCAAGCGATTTGGCTCCTCTCTATGTGCGGGAGATAGTGCGGTTGCACGGGGTACCCAAGACCATTGTTTCGGATCGAGACGCCAAGTTCGTCTCCCAGTTCTGGGAGAGTTTGCAAAGTGCGTTGGGCACACAGCTTCGTCTTAGTACCGCTTTTCACCCCCAAACAGATGGTCAATCTGAACGCACCATTCGAACCTTCGGAGGATATGCTCGATGTTGTGTTATGTCTTGGAAGGAGGTTGGGAAGACCACCTAGCTTTGGCAGATTCGCTTATAACAACAGCTACTATGCTAGCATTCGAGCGGCACCGCTTGAGGTTCTCTATGGGCGGAAGTGCAGATCCCCGTTGTGCTGGGATGCGCTTGGGGAGCGGGCAGTTTTGGGTCCCGATTGGGTTCAACAAACTGTGGCCAGAGTGGCAGAGGTTAGAAAGAATCATTAGTCGCCAGAGCCGGCTGTAAGAGCTATCTGCAGATGTCGGCTAGATTTGGAATTCGAAGTGGGGGATCAGGTTCTTTTGAGGGTATCGCCTACCAGGGGTGTAGTGCGCTTTGGTACCAAAGGGAAGCTTAGCCCGAGGTACGTGGGGCCATTTCCAATCGTGGCACGAATTGGGAAGTTGGCCTATCGTCTGGATCTTCCTGAGTCTATGCAAGGAGTTCATAATGTGTTTCATGTATCCATGCTGAGGAAGTACCTGAGAGATCCAGAACATGTGATTCCGTTGGAACCTTTGATAATGGAGCAAGATCTTACCTTTGAGTCTCGACCAGTGAAAATTCTAGAGGAGTCAGAGCGGGTTCTGAGGAACAAGACTTTGAAGTACGTCAAGATCCTTTGGTCTCATCAGACTGAGAAAGAGGCCACTTGGGAACTGGAGTCTCGCATGCGCGAGCAGTTTCCGGACTTGTTCACTTCAGGTGAGAGTTCTTTGTTTTTGAATTTTCAAATCTTGGTTTCCCTTCTTGTAGATCAGCGTTTAGATTCGAGGTCGAATCCTGCTAAGGGGGGTGGAATGTAATACCCCGATCAGGTAGTGAAACAAAGGTTTGATCACTCGGTTAATCCAGAGTAAAGAGGGATTTGTTCACCTATTTTACCCTACTCGAAGCTTGGGCCCTTGGCCAACAAGCCCAAGGGAGAGGACTGAATAGGCCCATGTGGGAGCAGCCTTGAGATCCAAGGGTGGAGGAGCATCCTTGAGATCCAAAGGTGGGGGAGGAAGTGTTCTTGCCCTAAGTTTCCCCAAACCCGCCACTTTTTCTGGGCCGCCGCCCTTCTTTCTTCTTGGCCGCCGCCCAACTTCTTGCTGGCACGCCCTTGTTGCTGCCTCCCAGTGTCGCCTCCCGCTGCTAGTGGTCGCCCTTCCTGCTTCTTCCTCCTTGGTGGCGCCCTCCCTCCCTGCAGCCTCGGTTTCTTCCTCCAACCGAGCCATTTGAAGCTGCCTTGGTGGCCGATCTAGAGAAGAAGAGAAAGAGGGGAAGGGGAGGTTCTTGGGGGGGAGCTTGTTCATCAACTTCTGGGTTCTCCAAGGGTAAGGGTTGCCATCCTTAGTTGTTGTTGTGTTGGTAATAGCGATTTGGATCAGATTTGTTTGGATCGAATGTTTTTCTGCTGTAGCCCTGCTCTGTCCAGTCAGTTGTGTGGTTAATTTCGAGTCCTTAGTGACAGAATACGAGATCCCCACCTCTTAGTAAAAGTTAGGTGTTTCTCTTAGCTTTTCGTGGCCACCGAGAGCACCTAATTCCGATGTTCGAGTCGAAAGATATCACCGTTTTAGTTTCTGCTGTCTAGATTCCTGACGAGTTTAAACTGCTGTGATAATTCGCAAATTATGAAATTGTAATTGGCAGAATCTGGGATTTCTCCCAACTAGGTTATTGTAGATATATTGATAACCTTTCCGGATTGATAAAGTATGATCAATTCGGGTTATAGATTAAAAGTTATGGTCGTTTTAGTGCCGCTGATTATTTCTGTTCGTCAGTTTTGTGCTGAATGTTCAAATGTCTGTTAGGGTTCTAAATTGGCCGAATTAAATTATCTTGTCAACTAAAGTATTGTAGATTTATCAGTTAAGAATCCACAGAAACTGAGTTCACCTCATTCGGAGTTCTAGATCAAGAGTTATGGCGATTATTGTGCTGCTGCCCCGGGCGGTTTAGGGCAGATTATGCGTTGGTTTTCATTTTAGAGCTTCTAGTTAAATATTGTATCGCCGATGAAGCGTTGTAGAATGTTTATTAGTGATGTCGGGTTCCTCGTATCCTTATTTCAGTTATTTATTTGTTAGGAGGTGAAACTTCAGGTTTGGGAGCATCGCATTTGCCTACTAACTTGTCACAGCGCGGGAGGCAAGTACCTTAGTGTTTATATGATTATGACATGTTGTATGCTTGTGGATGGTATTGTATTTCTAACTACCATGTTAATATTTACTAGTTCGTATTCAATTCATTTGTGTTACTTCCATGAATAGAGAGCATGTAATTTCAATGTTCATATGTCATACCATGCATCCATATTACATGTTTCGATCCACGGGAGTGGATCATTACCCACCATTCCAATGTGGGCACGTAAGACCCACCATTCCAATGTGGGCAGTTTGGGACACCGTACGAAACGTTCTTCGTACGGGGCTTGGATCCCGCATTTTGTTAAATGCGGCTTAGGTGGACACCGACGGGTGTGTCACCAAAGAATACCGTATTTGCATGTGTGTAGTCCCTTCATTTCGTCCAATTCATTCATTCCATTCATTCAAGTGTTCGTTCTGTGCTTATTTCATACACATTAATGATGTTCACATGATCAGGGATGTTATTTGCTTTATTCATTTAATCATGGTACTTGCTGAGTCTCAGACTCACTCTTGCGTTGTTTGTTTGTTTTAGGTGATCGTTGACGATGGCCTTGTTGGGAGGGAGTAGACACTCACTTTTGTTCACTTCAACATACTCCAAAAATTTTGATAATAGCGTTTGATCCTACCACCCATCCGAGAATTTAATGAACTGTAATAATTGAAGGTGGCCGTGGTTGATGGTTTCTTCCTCGTTATGATTAACTGAGAACTGTGGATGATCTTCGAATCATCTTTTTGATTAAAACGCTTGAAACCTGACTTTAGTCCTGTGATGCTCATGTCCTTAGTGTTTCCTTTATGTATTTGTTGTATGTCTGTTGGAACCTCCGGTATAGCTAACTATACTGGGAGGTTCTCGCCAAATTTAGAAATTTTATTTTTCTCGCTTTAGTTGGGTTGATTTTGTTAGTTTAGTAGCATTCCAGGTCCTTGCTAGACTGGGGTGTTACAATGTGTGTGCGCGCGCGAGTGTGTGTGTGTGTGTGTGTGTGTATAGACACACACATATATGTTGTAGTAGTATCATGTACACAAAGTACGCTACAAAATTAGATAGGAAATGGTATGATATACATCTGTGTGGTCAAAGTGTAGCAAAATCTGATCTGCCTCTGTCCATCCGATATATTAATTTCAGAGATCATACATCTACCTTGTGAGCAATCAAAGCATGGTAGAGCAGGAAAAGACAGAAATATAGTAGATGATACGTTAATAAGTATCTAAAGTATTTAAAGTAGCTAAAAAAGTTCAGAGCTAAGGGATTCCAGAATTATGCATTTCCTTTGGAATCAAAATGTTGTGTTGGTTGTTAATTTAGAATCTTTTTACGAATATGCATCTGCCAGAAACGAAAGAGAGATCATCAGTATGGAAGTTCTGACCTATACCAGATGTAAAAGAAACATGCAAGACACGTCATTTACTTTCAAACCAACAAATTAAGAGGTATTTTGTCAAAATAAGAATTACCATACTGTATACAGTGATACTTTGTATCTTGAGTCCAGCAATGTTCAGAATGATCATAGCAATTATTTTTATTTGCAGCAATATACCATCCTCTACCATTTTTAACTCCATATCTGAAGTACAAAACATGGTGTTTATACAACACATATGTTCTGGCTAGAGGCAATGCATACGACTTATATAGAAAGCTATGAACTTCGTAATCAACTCAAAATATGTTGCGGTAATAAGCAAAAAGCAAAAAAAAAGAGGATCTAATCTAGCACAAAACTTTGGCAAGGAATCTTTCAGACATGAGAAAATGTATAGAAATATATAATGCAACCCATTCTGTAGTAAAGAAGGGAAATTAGAAAGCTAAACTATTCTTGGATAGCAGGCATCGGCAGTTTAGTTAGAAGCGTAAACATAGGCAAAACAAAGCAGGAATGATTACACTCTCATATCTTTTCTTAAATGTAAACATAGGCAAAACAAAGCAGAAATGTGCTACCATCTGTCTTAACCATTTTTTTTGAAATATGATATTGCATGACAAACTAAACATCCACAAGTATACATATAATCTACAAAGATTCAGATTTTGACCTAACTACAAAAGATGATAACCTTACATGAACAGAATATAAAAATTAATTGTCAAATGTAAACATACTGCCTGTCCCCTGTCAGTTCATACTTGACAAATGGTAGGCAGATTGTTTGAGCCCCAAAATACAATGAGACTTGGAGTTTAATACATATAGAATCAGTGACAAAGCATACCTCAAGCCTTATAAGAACATTCATATTTTGCAGAAATCTCCTGTCCCATTCAGCTATAGCAGTGGCATGTTTCTGGAATTTTGCAGTATGGTCTTGAAGCTCATTGTTCCAGTCCCTAATAATCTACAATAGGTACTTTCATCAGATTGTGTACAAACTGAAATGTTACTGCGCTATACTATGTTTAAGAAACCACAATAGAAGATCAATTCAACCTTAAATGCAGTGTCAATAAAAAAAGGAATGTGCTATACCGAAAGCAAACCAACTGTAAGTGAAAAAGATTAGTGCAATACCTCCTCAGCACATTTAACAACAGTAATTCAAGCATCTGTACATCCTAGGATCATTGTCACTTTCAATAGCAAAAGCAATACTATTTGAATGCACAATCATTCTGCAAGACAAGCTACTTGGCAAAGACAAATAGTAGGTGTGAAGAAATAAATAACACAAGCTATATAGCGAACTTGTTTGGAAAAAAGATAGGTTGATCTTCACCATTCACATGGTAGACACAAAACCTAAGAAAGCAGGAAAAATTAATGCAAGTCTACACCTTGGATAGAGGAAGCTGATTTGTTCTCCACCTTTCATATACTCCTACAGTATTTGTGGTTGATACTCCAAAATCTGTTTGATTTTCATGAATAAGCCATTTTCAATCGACACAAGTATATTATTAAACAAAAAAAGGAAACCCAAACTATTGCTCTCTACCTCTCGATAAATCAATTCTCTAACATCATCTTTTGTCAGTTTCTGTCTCTCAAATTCAAACTCGAGTCTTGAAATTGGATGTCTTGAGGGCTCACGTTCCGTATTAGCAAGACTTGCAAAGTACGTATTAGCCAAAGCCTAAAGTAAGATTAAAAAAGCAAAGTAAATATAGCATATCAAAGCATATATATTTATATATGTGCTCTGTGAAATTGTAAAATAGTTCCAAGAAAGTAAAAACTGCTTTTGTGAGTTTACCTCTTTGGTTGTAGGTCGATCTTTAGGATCAAATGCAAGTAAACGCCCTAGTAGACGAAGAGCCTAAGGATCAGCACTAGGAAACCTTTGAGCAAAGGGGACATGACGTTTTTCTGCATGCAACTTAAGCATCTCCTAGCCTTCCCATTTCGAATCTCCCAAAGTCATAGATAGCAGAAAGGTGATTATTTTTGTGACCTTAATGCACAAATGCGAAATGTACAGAAGGAGCAGCAGAAACCATGAAAGAAATAACTAAATGGAGCCTGAAGGAAACACTTGACTGGCTTGCAATGGACCTTTATTACCAAATTGGTGCAACAAGAATGGAATATGATAGATGTGTTGGTTCATCATGCTAGAGAACTGTATCTCCTTGAATGTTACTAAATAGGAGGTTGAAGAAAAAAATGTGTGCGCTATAGCCTATAATAGCTATGAAGTCAACATACCCGGGATAAGGTTTCTGATGATGGACTTCCAAGAAGATCTGTTATAGGATCTAATTGGCGTACAACATTCTTCCTAGGAATTAGTGGCCTTCCAGTGAGAAGTTCAGCGAATATGCAACCAATACTCCAAATATCAATCGCAGCAGTGTACTGCATACACATTGATACTTGTCACAAAGATAAGAAATGGAAGGCTATAGCATTAGCATTGCAAAAGGAGTTTACAATATAGTGTTCTCTACAGAATGTTACTCCTCTGGTTTTCACCCTCTTGCCTGACTTATTATACCGATGAAAAATTGTATGTATAATAAACAATAACAATGAGAAATATCAATAAAAATCTTATTGTACTGGTTATGGCTTAACTTTGTATAATAATTCGTCTACCACAACTGTAGATTATAATGTTTTTTTAAAAGAAAAATTAAAACATCAATAGAGACATATAGTATGTGACCCACTTCATGCATTAGAAACCTCAATATTGAACCTGCATATATAGTGCTCCAAAAGCATTAATCTTGATTGTATGAGACTATGAGTTCAAGAGTTAAAGACCTTGCCCTTGGGGGTCAGTGACTCAAAAGAAGATCAGTAATGTTGCTGATTGCTCAATCTAATCATGTCTCATCATATGAAAACCAAGACATCATCATGCTAGTAGAGGATGCTAAACCAAATTCTGAAAAATAATGATGCAAATGTAGGTGCATGGCATCCATCTATGTTTCTAGGCATCAAGCATGAAGTATTCAAGCATCAATTTAGATATTCCCCATTCATCCATCCATCATCCATGAATCTGCCGGTTAGGGTTTAGAGCTAGAGGCGGAAGAAGGACAAACCTGTAAGGCTAGATGGACGGCTGGAGTTGCAACGGTGCCTAGCAGCACGCCATTCTCACAACCAGCGTCTCTCCAGATCCAAATCCATCAAGTGGAAAAGGGGGAAGTCAGGCCAGGGAAGAAGGAGCCTCGGGGTCTTCTTGGCGGGGTCGTGGGCGAGGAGGCCGACACCAGCAAGACCGACGAAGAGGCAGTGGAGGTGGCGCCCTACCCACATTACCGAGCGACGGCAGCGGCACTAGGAGAAGAAGAGCCGGAGAAAAGCGAGACCCAAATCCATCAAGCGGAAAAGGAGGAAGTAAGGTCGGGGAAGAAGGAGGCTTGGGGTCTTCTTGGCGGGGTCGTGGGCAAGGAGGCCGGTAGGGATGGAAAATGGTAAAGGATAATCCGTTTTATCTGATATTCGTATCCGAGAAAACGCAAATGTGGTAAGTAAAATCCGCACTCGAACAGTGTTCATATCCGTATTCGGTGTTATTCGTATCCGGGGAAAAATGGATAGTATTCGCATCCGTATTCGGTGTTATTCGTTTCTGGAAAAAAAACCCGGATAGTATCCGAAAAAACAAATACTATCCGGGAAAAACGAATACAAATACTATCCATTTTTTCCCAGATACGAATATGAATACTATTTGTTCTACCGAGATTTGTCGCAAAAGTTGTAGGATATTGGCATTCGACCGAATTGAGTACATATTCAATTCGAATTCGTATCCGTTACGACATTCGATTCGTATTCGTTTTCATTTTAAAAATAAGGATTCGTATTCATATTCGTTTTAAAAATAGGGATCCGTATTCGTATTCGGGACTATTTGATTTGTATTTGATCCGTTTCCATCCCTAGAGGCCGGCACCGGCAAGGCCGACGAAGAGGTCGAGGAAGTGGCACCCTGGCCACATTACCAAGCGGCGGCAGCGATGCCAGGAGAAGAAGAGCCGTAGAAAAGCGAGGGGGAAATCGGGCCTGGCGGCGTGGGGGCTCAGGTGGTGCTTGTGCCGGCGAGGCCAGTGAGGCCGGCAAGGGCTGCGAGACCTGGGGTGCGTATGAGCGAGGTGGTGGAGGAAACGAATGGCGAACTCCACTGGAGCGATCCGGAAGGTGCGCGACAACACGCGGAAAACGGAGGCAACCGAAGGACCAGAGAAGAGCATGTGCCGGGCTGCGTGGAAAGCGGAGCATTAAGAAATCCTCAGCCCCGATCGAATGGCGAGGACGAGCTGAGAGGGAAATCCGACGATTGAGAATAACTTGATGACGTGGCCAGCTGGCTGAGCTCAAAGTGAGCCCTCTTTTATATATAAAGATTAGACAAAACTATATATACTGGGAATTCCTGACTCCTAACTCGAAACTCAAGTTTTTTTTCTTGATTTCCGAAACTGTTTCACATAAAATTCCTATAAAATCCGCACGTTGCGGACAAGCCTACAATTACAAATCCTGATGTGCTGCTGGTAAACCATAACTAAACATAACATTTCCAGAGGAGATTCGAATTATCCGATGTATGGCAGAGAATCACTGGTTGAATAGTGTTTTAAGTGTTAAGAAACTATGGGCTTGACCCAGAAGCCGGCCCATGTTTGGGCTCCCCATCCCAAACCCTAACATGGTCTCTAGCCTATAAATAGGGGGTGCTATTCATTGTCAACGATTGATCGATTGATGAAGGAATAAAGAGAAGCAAGAAGCCCCCTATATCTCTGTGTTCAATCTATTATTTTGTTCTTATGTTCTTGCATCATTCTTACGATTCTGAGTTTGTCTACGAGGTAATCGTTCGGACTGGACTCGCTAGCGACAGTTCCTCAACACGTTATCAGCACGATCGACTCCGGCCGACTTCTAGGCCTACTTGCATTCTCCCCCAATGTCTTTATGTGTATCTACTTATAAGATAATCCTTGAACATCACTTGTAGATACCATGAGTCGACGATACCAGTTGTTGGTAATACATGTAGATACCACTTGAAAATAATACTCGTAGATATTACTTGTAAATCCATATGTTGATACCACTTGTATAGAACATGCGTTGACAAGACTTGAAATCTCAAGGTGCTTGAACTTCTCTTGCAAAGATCTTCAAAGAAAGCATCCAAAGAGAAAAGAGAACGAGTGAATCACTTGAGAGAAAAGATAGTACCAAGAATAATTAATTCCATTTGTAGAAACTTGGTACCACTTGGAGATATATCACTTGAAGAGAGATACCACTTGAAAAGATATATCTTGAATCGGAGGTATCGGAGAGAGCTTGGTTTGAAAAAAAAATTGGTCGGCAAGGATCAAATAGATACCACTTGTAGGTGGGTACTAGAAGATATCACTTGAAGGATATCACAAGAAAAGATAAGATGATATCAATTGAAGAATACCACTTATAAAAACAAGTAATATGAATTCCATGCCGAGATCAAGGTGATCAAGAATGAGCTACCACTTGAGGGAATACCACTTGAATGATAAATATATCACAAGGCGATCAAAATGGTATTTGGAGTCAACAAAATATATGTGGGTAGCTTGCAAGGATAACAAGAATCAACTTGACTTGAGGGAGGCAGCCAAAAAGATTTAGAAAAGAATAGAATTGAAATGGATTCAATTGATCAAAGATCAGCAAAATCGGTACTACATAGTTCAACAGACGGTCATACTGATGCTCGGACGAACCGCCATTCAAAGGCCGGTCGTACCGAAACACGGTTATACCGCGGGAATAACGACGGTTGTTCCGATTAAATGCATGAGCTATCAACACATTTGCAAAGTATAGTCACATGCTACAAAGATTAAATGCATGAGCATCGACTATTTGCAAAACACATTTGCAAATAATAGCATCATGCCATGGTGAGCTAGAGCAAGTGAGATTGAGCTATCAACACATGATGAGACTCAAGCTACTAGACAAGACCCCTCTTAATAGTACGGCAACCTATACTAGCAATCCGGTCTTCCAACCAAACACCAAGACCGGTAAAAGATTAGGAACACATCCTTAGCCCTAGCTAGTCATACCTTTGCCTTGAGCATCTTCTTGAAGGTTAATGATGCACATCTTCACTTCAAGTCCGGGTCATTGTCTTGACATGCATCAACCCATGATGCACTTGACCTCAATCAACACATGATGAGTCTTTTCTTGACTTGATGATCAACTCATGATCATCTCTTCTCCGAGATCTTGATATGCAACAGCACATGATGCATCCTCTTCTTGAACCTTGACTTAATGACGATCAACTCATGATGCCATCCGAAGTCTTCATTACCTCGAACATAACCTATTCATCCAACTCATGGAAAATGTTAGTCCCATAATGATTAACATCAATTACCAACATATACCGCAATAATGCTTCTAAATAAGCCGTTGAAAATCTCGGACCAAGATTACCGCCAACCAAGTTGCGGTACTATCATTATCCGGCCGCATCAAGCACGAAGGAGCGGTACTACCGATGCGTGGTTTCCAATTTTCCGAGGTTTACAAGCGCTTCGGAATTTTTGTACCGCCATATAAAAACGGAATGACCAAGAGTTTGCACGACCGCTCCTGCGCGAACGTCCGATTTCCAGATTGAGTTTTAGAGCAGATTTGCACTGTTCTGTTTTTATTGAACCGCCTCACAAAATTCGGAACGACCGCACATCGGTACGACCGATTGTCACGGGCGGTACGACCGATTTCCATAAGGGGTTCTGAGGCAAATTGCAACGCTTCTGGTTTTCTTGAACCGCCAACTAAAATGCGGAAAGACCGCGATGCGGTACGACCGGTCAAGGACCCGGTCGTTCCGCTTGAACACTTATTTGGCTGTTCCCTTCAAAATGCGGTACTACCGCCAAGTAAATTCGGTCATATCAAGACTAAGCGATACGACCGCAAAGTATAATCACAGACTACCGATTTTGGATGAAGCACTTAATACTTTTCAAATTAATTTCAAGTTAAAATTCAAATGCATGCATGATCCTAAATTGACCCATATGGCACAAGGACATGCTATCAAGCTACTAGCCATGATTCCTCTATTATCATGCATTTCCATTACCATGTCGCCATCCATAAACCGACTAAGCCTTTAAACATCTTAGCACACACGTTAGTCCCATAACACAATTGCAAATAATTGAATGTAGATGGGTATGAGTATATAAGCACTACACAAGTTGTATATACTCATATGAATATATATAACTACACAAGTTATATATAATCAAAGGATATATGAGCACACATGTCTCATATACACACATGAATATATTAACTTCACAAGTTATATATATTCAAGGATATGTGAGTACACATGAACTACACAAGTTATGTTATACTCACATATAAGTATATTTAGACTACACAAGTCTTATATACTCACATGAATATATTAACTATGCAAGTTAAATATATTCAAAGGATATGTTTCAAAGTAAAGATCCCAAATATGTGTGGAAACAGGAATATAGATCAATACTAATGAAACCTCAAAATATAGAATGAACTCCCCCTATATGTGTGCATACATGAATATGTAGTGGAAACATATGCACATATTTAGGTTAATCTTTTGGTGGAGTTCAACCTATATTTTGGATCCAAGGAATGCAATAATATATAAGAACTATGAAGTCGAATGCATACCTCTTTTGTTCTTTATATCCAAACGAGACTAATCATGAGATAAGGCAAATAGAAGAGTTAGTCTCACAAATAGATTTATCATTATAAATGCATACCTGTTTGGATTTTCCTTTTGTTTATCCAATGAATTGGATTTGTCATTAATCACATGCATGCCTTCATGGTTTTCACCTTTATATCAAAATAAGACTACACAATATGTATATCAATGAAAGTGTTAGTTCCACAATTAGATTTGTCATTAATCACCAAAACTCCATTAACACATAATGGCGGGTCTAGATCCTTCAATCTCCCCCTTTTTGGTGATTGATGACAAATCCTTTATAAATGACAACATTTGGATATAAGTCAACATAGGATAAGAAATAAAGCTTGTTTGACTATTTGCATGCATTGAAATGACAAGAGAATCTTGGTAAACTCCCACTTTTGGCACCACAAGATTCTCCCCTTTAGGCAACACAAGAGATCAAGAGAATAACAAATAAAGCTCATACAAATTAACATCCAAATGTAGCTCATACAAATTCTCCCCCTTTTGGCATTAAGCACCAAAAACCGAAACAAATCTTAAGCAAAAGGAGAGTCTTTGCAAAACTTATGAGCTAGGCAATAAAACTCATTTTATTTTGAACAAACAAGCAATCTCCCCTTTTTGGCATAAAACAACAAAAATCCACAATAAAACGAAACCATAAGGGAGTCTTTTCAAATTAGTTTTCCCATATAATAGATTACCCATTTAAAAATCAAAACATTTTTCAAAACCTTTTAGGAAAACTCCCCCTTACACAAAGGTTTCTCTTGGACATTCTTCTCCTTTGACACACAAATGTTTTCTTCTTGACGACACTTCTTTGACATTCTTCTCCTTTGACACACAAAGGTTTTCTTCAATCAATCCAAAACTCTTGATGACTTCAACCTCTTCCACTTGATCTTTGATTTGCATCCAAAATCTTCTTTTGACATTAAGCACAAAAGCATTCTCCCCAATGTCTTTATGTGTATCCACTTATAAGATAATCCTTGAACATCACTTGTAGATACCATGAGTCGATTTACCAGTTGTTGGTAATACATGTAGATACCACTTGAAAATAATACTCGTAGATATTACTTGTAAATCCATATATTGATACCACTTGTATAGAACATGCGTTGACAAGACTTGAAATCTCAAGGTGCTTGAACTTCTCTTGCAAAGATCTTCAAAGAAAGCATCCAAAGAGAAAAGAGAACGAGTGAATCACTTGAGAGAAAAGATAGTACCAAGAATAATTAATTCCATTTGTAGAAACTTGGTACCACTTGGAGATATATCACTTGAAGAGAGATACCACTTGAAAAGATATATCTTGAATCGGAGGTATCGGAGAGAGCTTGGTTTGAAAAAAATTGGTCGGCAAGGATGAAATAGATACCACTTGTAGGTGGGTACTAGAAGATATCACTTGAAGGATATCACAAGAAAAGATAAGATGATATCAATTGAAGAATACCACTTATAAAAACAAGTAATATGAATTCCATGCCGAGATCAAGGTGATCAAGAATGAGCTACCACTTGAGGGAATACCACTTGAATGATAAATATATCACAAGGCGATCAAAATGGTATTTGGAGTCAACAAAATATATGTGGGTAGCTTGCAAGGATAACAAGAATCAACTTGACTTGAGGGAGGCAGCCAAAAAGATTTAGAAAAGAATAGAATTGAAATGGATTCAATTGACTGCAAGATCAGCAAAATCGGTACTACCGCAGTTCAACGGACGGTCATACCGATGCTCGGACGAACCGCCATTCAAAGGCCGGTCGTACCGAAACACGGTTATACCGCGGGAATAACGACGGTTGTTCCGATTTTCCTGGAGATTCAAGGATAGATCTTGGAATGGAGAATTTTGCAAATGATCCTTTGTTTTATACTCAAATAAAAGTTACTTAGGATCATTATGCATTAGATTGGAGATAGAAACAACAATGAATATAGTTTTTATGAATTAGTCTTTTGATTTTGCAAATAAAACTCATTTTTGAGAAACTTCTTCAAGAGAGCCAAAATGAGCAAATGAGGAATTTAAGGCATCAAATTTCATGTATGAGTTATGAATACCATTATGGACCTATTGATGTGAATAATTTTGGCTCATATGGCAAAACTCACTTAAGTGCTAGAAAGTGACCACTTTGGTCAAACTAGTATTTTGGACGAGTTTCAAAATCAAATAACTTTTTCTAGGTTGCCTTTTTGAGAAACTTTTGAATACCAAAATTGTTTAGAATGGACAACTCTAGGTTTTTCCTTTTGGGACAAATGTCAAATTATTTCTAGAATAGATTTTACACAAAAATCTAGTTTTGGTCAAAAACAAGATTCTAAGATCTAGAATTTTGGTTAGAAACTCATTTTCATTTGAAATAGGTTTTTCTTGAACCAAAACCTTTGCAAAACATTTGGAAATCATTTGTATACATTTTGCAACTAGTTTTTCAAAGTATATACTAATAATTTCAAGATTTTGACTTTTGGCTAAATGGCTCATTTTGAAAAACAATACTAGCACTTAATTTATTTGGGCACACTTAGGGATGTGGTATACATGGTTATGATTTAGCACTCCCCCTTAATGTGCCACAACCAACTTGCTCAAGATTTTAATAAACAAGTTTTAGCACAAGAGCAAGAACACCCTTTTTAAGATTTTCATGAATGCAACCGACACAAGGCATAAGGGCTAGATACTTCAATGTAAATACTTGTTACCGAGATAGCATTGGTTTATGATATGAATTGATATTCCTCAAGCTTGGCTCTATATTTTGCATATGATGGAATCCACCTCTCCATGAGTGAGCCAAACCTCCAATGCTTCTCCAAGTACCTATTTATCAATTAATCATCTTTTGGTACCCACACTCGGTTGGGTCCTTGAATGTTAGTCACAATAGATTTGGGCACCCAAATGGCCCTAACAATAAGCTTTGGTAAACTAAACTTCCTAGCAAACACATTGCCATTTATATCCTTCCTAAGCAAATAATGATCATTATATATGATAGGCTTAGGAGTGATACCTTTGGGACATTCCTTACTAAAATGTCCTTTCTCCCGGCAATTGTAGCAAGTAGGGCTTTTGCTTCCCCTTGATATCTTCTTATCTTGCTCAACTCCGGTTTGCCTCTTCTTTGATGACATTGACTTGTCATCCATTTGATTTGGACACACCGAGGCAATGTGACCATTTTTCTTGCATCCAAAGCACTTGACATTTTTAGTTGTCTTCCATTTTGCTTTGGATGCTCTTCACTTTCTTCTTGGTAATGAAACCAAGTCCTCTCTTTTCATTCATCTTGTTTGGGCATATGGAGGCAAGATGTCCCTTTTGATGGCAATCAAAACACTTGACATTCTTCGTGTGTCTTGCATTGTGCCTTGTCTTGCTATTTTATTTCTTCTTCTTGGGAGTGAAGCCAATTCCACTCTTATCTTGCAAGCACTTTTGCTTGCTCAATATTTCATCAAGAGTGGCCTTCCCTTTATAGCTTCTTTCCAAGTCAATTGTCAATTTCTTGACTTGGGCCTTGAGCTCATTATTTTCTTCTACAAGGTTAGTATCACAAGACATAGAAGAAATAGAAGCATCTATATTTGAGCAACAAGGCATATCAATCAAATCATCACAAGAGGTGGATATATTGATTTTAGATGAAATGCAAGAGTTAGCAATTACTCATGGCATATCATCTAATAAATCACAAGCAATGCCAATATCCACTTTAGGCTTTTTAAGTTCATTTAGGAGGAGAATTTCATGTTCATCTTTTAAAACATTATAATTATTTTGAAGTGAGACATACTCATTCTTCAAAACCTTGAATTTAGATTTCTCCTTTCCTAAATAATCATTTAGTTCTTCTAGCATATCTAACAACTCATCATATGAAGGTTCATTATTATTGTTTACCTCCTTTTTACCTTTAGCCATAAAGCAATGAGGCGATGTAGATGGAGTTGATGTGTCATCATCGTCGGAGCTAGAAGTTGATGTGGAGGGGCTTGTGGACTCTTCATCGTCGGAGTTAGAGATTGACCATTCTTCTCCCGACGTCCACTCTTGTATGCAATCCTCATTAGTTGAAATGGACCTTTCATAATATTCTTGAAGATAGGTCCACATCTTATGAACATTTTGGAGATCACATACGGCATCAAACACATCTACACTCAAAGCACTAAATAAAGCGTTAGTTGCTTGAGCGTCAAGATGTAAGCATTTCTCTTCCTCAATTGTTGGAGCAAATTGATCCAATGGAGGAGAAAAGCCAACATCTACAATCCGCCATATATTTAGGCCCATGGCCTTAAAATAACATGACATGCGAATTTTCCAATGAGCATAATTTGTGCCATCAAATAAAGGTGCTTCACCAAGGTGCACTAAATCTCTAGTCGCCATCCTTTACTCTCTAGACGGTTAAGTCTAATAAATGAGAGACCAAGCTCTGATACCACTTGTAAGATCGAGGAGGCCGACTAGAGGGGGGGTGAATAGGAGGTTTTAAAATTCTTTAGGCTAAAACCGATTTCTAATGCGGAAGCTAATATAAATACGGTTTTGCACAATTAAAGCCTAGAACAACTAGGTTCAATTAAGTGTGCCAATAATACAAGTCTATTGATGAATATAGCAATTAAACAAAGACTTGTAAGCTATTCAATTCTAGCAAGGTGAATAGCACAAAGCAATGAATAACAATTGCAATCACACACAATGAATAAGCAATTTACTACAAGGTATATAAATTGCACAATGTAAAGCAAGCATTCATACACAATGAATGTAAATACAATAGTAAGGCACAAGAATGCAAACCACAATTGACACGGCGATGTTTTACCGTGGTGATCGGAGACTTGCCGGTCTCCCCTAATCCACGTTGAGGTAAGCCCAAACCAATTGGACCGGCTCCACGAATTAAGCCAAACACCTCAATTCCACTAGTGGTAACTCTTTCCCGCTCCGGGTAGGTGAGCTCCAACCTTCACAACACGCCGGGCCTTCTCACAAGCTTCTTGAGAAGATCACCGGTCCACGACGCCTCCACGCCGTCTAGGTGTCGGCAAACACCAAGAGTAACAAGCCAAGCCCTTGCTTGACTCTCACCACGCAACGAATGCACAAGCTCAAGTGGATACAAAATCCACCTCTAGATGCAACACATGCAACTAGAGACCTCTCTCTTGCTCACAAGGTGCAACACATGCACAATTGAGAGGAGAGGCTCACACTAGCTCAAGAGAGTGAAATGGGATGCCAAAGGTTGCCTCTCAACAGGCCAAGGGGGTATTTATAGCCCCTACACCAAAAACTAGCCGTTGGGAGACGAAACAGCCAAAAACTAGCCGTTCTGACCTCGGGCGGTCGTATCAAGACTCACAAGGGCGGTACAACTGTTCTGGGCGGTCGTATCAAGACTTTACACAGCGGTCGTACCGCAGCTCAAAATCAGCATGAGCGACACTTACACTCGGTAAAAAGGTCATAACTTTTGACTCGGATGTCGGAATTGAGTGATCTTGGACTCTATGGAAAGCTTATTAAGAGGGCTACACAACCCTCCTATTTGATTTGATCTCAAACACATTTTATCAAATCAAAAAGCACAACTCCAAGAGCCACTACCATGGTCTAAGTCCAAAGAATTAGCAACAAGCAATCTTAGACCATGCCAAGGGAAAATGCATGAATCCCAACAATTTGCAAAACACATTTGCAAACTTAGATCATGCCACAAGGAGTAGGTACATGGACTTCAACCATTTGCAAAACACATTTGCAAAGTATAGTCACATGCTACAAAGATTAAATGCATGAGCATCGACTATTTGCAAAACACATTTGCAAATAATAGCATCATGCCATGGTGAGCTAGAGCAAGTGAGATTGAGCTATCAACACATGATGAGACTCAAGCTACTAGACAAGACCCCTCTTAATAGTACGGCAACCTATACTAGCAATCCGGTCTTCCAACCAAACACCAAGACCGGTAAAAGATTAGGAACACATCCTTAGCCCTAGCTAGTCATACCTTTGCCTTGAGCATCTTTTTGAAGGTTAATGATGCACATCTTCACTTCAAGTCCGGGTCATTGTCTTGACATGCATCAACCCATGATGCACTTGACCTCAATCAACACATGATGAGTCTTTTCTTGACTTGATGATCAACTCATGATCATCTCTTCTCCGAGATCTTGATATGCAACAGCACATGATGCATCCTCTTCTTGAACCTTGACTTAATGACGATCAACTCATGATGCCATCCGAAGTCTTCATTACCACGAACATAACCTATTCATCCAACTCATGGAAAATGTTAGTCCCATAATGATTAACATCAATTACCAACATATACCTGCAATAATGCTTCTAAATAAGCCGTTGAAAATCCTGGACCGGTACTACCGCCAACCAAGTTGCGGTACTACCGCTTATCCGATAAATCACACGAAGGAGCGGTACTACCGATGCGTGGTTTCAATTTTCTGAGGTTTACAAGCGTTCTGGAATTTTTGTACCGCCATATAAAAAACGGAATGACCGCAGGCCGGTACGACCGTTCCCAAGCGCGGAATGTCCGATTTCCAGATTGAGTTTTAGAGCAGATTTGCACTTGTTCTGTTTTTATTGAACCGCCTCACAAAATTCGGAACGACCGCACATCGGTACGACCGATTGTCACGGGCGGTACGACCGATTTCCATAAGGGATTCTGAGGCAAATTGCAACGCTTCTGGTTTTCTTGAACCGCCAACTAAAATGCGGAAAGACCGCGATGCGGTACGACCGGTCAAGGACCCGGTCGTTCCGCTTGAACACTTATTTGGCTGTTCCCTTCAAAATGCGGTACTACCGCCAAGTAAATTCGGTCATATCGCACTGCGCGATACGACCGCAAGTATAATCAAGTACTACCGATTTTGGACAGAAGCACTTAATACTTTTCAAATTAATTTCAAGTTAAAATTCAAATGCATGCATGATCCTAAATTGACCCATATGGCACAAGGACATGCTATCAAGCTACTAGCCATGATTCCTCTATTATCATGCATTTCCATTACCATGTCGCCATCCATAAACTGGGACTAAGCCTTTAAACATCTTAGCACACACGTTAGTCCCATAACACAATTGCAAATAATTGAATGTAGATGGGTATGAGTATATAAGCACTACACAAGTTGTATATACTCATATGAATATATATAACTACACAAGTTATATATAATCAAAGGATATATGAGCACACATGTCTCATATACACACATGAATATATTAACTTCACAAGTTATATATATTCAAGGATATGTGAGTACACATGAACTACACAAGTTATGTTATACTCACATATAAGTATATTTAGACTACACAAGTCTTATATACTCACATGAATATATTAACTATGCAAGTTAAATATATTCAAAGGATATGTTTCAAAGTAAAGATCCCAAATATGTGTGGAAACAGGAATATAGATCAATACTAATGAAACCTCAAAATATAGAATGAACTCCCCCTATATGTGTGCATACATGAATATGTAGTGGAAACATATGCACATATTTAGGTTAATCTTTTGGTGGAGTTCAACCTATATTTTGGATCCAAGAATGCAATAATATATAAGAACTATGAAGTCGAATGCATACCTCTTTTGTTCTTTATATCCAAACGAGACTAATCATGAGATAAGGCAAATAGAAGAGTTAGTCTCACAAATAGATTTATCATTATAAATGCATACCTGTTTGGATTTTCCTTTTGTTTATCCAATGAATTGGATTTGTCATTAATCACATGCATGCCTTCATGGTTTTCACCTTTATATCAAAATAAGACTACACAATATGTATATCAATGAAAGTGTTAGTTCCACAATTAGATTTGTCATTAATCACCAAAACTCCATTAACACATAATGGCGGGTCTAGATCCTTCAATCTCCCCCTTTTTGGTGATTGATGACAAATCCTTTATAAATGACAACATTTGGATATAAGTCAACATAGGATAAGAAATAAAGCTTGTTTGACTATTTGCATGCATTGAAATGACAAGAGAATCTTGGTAAACTCCCACTTTTGGCACCACAAGATTCTCCCCCTTTTAGGCAACACAAGAGATCAAGAGAATAACAAATAAAGCTCATACAAATTAACATCCAAATGTAGCTCATACAAATTCTCCCCTTTTGGCATTAAGCACCAAAACCTAAACAAATCTTAAGCAAAAGGAGAGTCTTTGCAAAACTTATGAGCTAGGCAATAAAACTCATTTTATTTTGAACAAACAAGCAATCTCCCCTTTTTGGCATAAAACAACAAAAATCCACAATAAAACGAAACCATAAGGGAGTCTTTTCAAATTAGTTTTCCCATATAATAGATTACCCATTTAAAAATCAAAACATTTTTCAAAACCTTTTAGGAAAACTCCCCCTTACACAAAGGTTTCTCTTGGACATTCTTCTCCTTTGACACACAAATGTTTTCTTCTTGACGACACTTCTTTGACATTCTTCTCCTTTGACACACAAAGGTTTTCTTCAAATCAATCCAAAACTCTTGATGACTTCAACCTCTTCCACTTGATCTTTGATTTGCATCCAAAATCTTCTTTTGACATTAAGCACAAAAGCATTCTCCCCAATGTCTTTATGTGTATCCACTTATAAGATAATCCTTGAACATCACTTGTAGATACCATGAGTCGATTTATACCACTTGTTGGTAATACATGTAGATACCACTTGAAAATAATACTCGTAGATATTACTTGTAAATCCATATATTGATACCACTTGTATAGAACATGCGTTGACAAGACTTGAAATCTCAAGGTGCTTGAACTTCTCTTGCAAAGATCTTCAAAGAAAGCATCCAAAGAGAAAAGAGAACGAGTGAATCACTTGAGAGAAAAGATAGTACCAAGAATAATTAATTCCATTTGTAGAAACTTGGTACCACTTGGAGATATATCACTTGAAGAGAGATACCACTTGAAAAGATATATCTTGAATCGGAGGTATCGGAGAGAGCTTGGTTTGAAAAAAAAATTGGTCGGCAAGGACTGAAATAGATACCACTTGTAGGTGGGTACTAGAAGATATCACTTGAAGGATATCACAAGAAAAGATAAGATGATATCAATTGAAGAATACCACTTATAAAAACAAGTAATATGAATTCCATGCCGAGATCAAGGTGATCAAGAATGAGCTACCACTTGAGGGAATACCACTTGAATGATAAATATATCACAAGGCGATCAAAATGGTATTTGGAGTCAACAAAATATATGTGGGTAGCTTGCAAGGATAACAAGAATCAACTTGACTTGAGGAGGCAGCCAAAAGATTTAGAAAAGAATAGAATTGAAATGGATTCAATTGATCGCAAGATCAGCAAAATCGGTACTACCGTTGAGTTCAACAGACGGTCATACTGATGTTTCGGACGAACCGCCATTCAAAGGCGGTCGTCTGATCAAACACTGTTATACCATGGAATAACGACGGTTGTTCCGATTTTCCTGGAGATTCAAGGATAGATCTTGGAATGGAGAATTTTGCAAATGATCCTTTGTTTTATACTCAAATAAAAGTTACTTAGGATCATTATGCATTAGATTGGAGATAGAAACAACAATGAATATAGTTTTTATGAATTAGTCTTTTGATTTTGCAAATAAAACTCATTTTTGAGAAACTTCTTCAAGAGAGCCAAAATGAGCAAATGAGGAATTTAAGGCATCAAATTTCATGTATGAGTTATGAATACCATTATGGACCTATTGATGTGAATAATTTTGGCTCATATGGCGAAACTCACTTAAGTGCTAGAAAGTGACCACTTTGGTCAAACTAGTATTTTGGACGAGTTTCAAAATCAAATAACTTTTTCTAGGTTGCCTTTTTGAGAAACTTTTGAATACCAAAATTGTTTAGAATGGACAACTCTAGGTTTTTCCTTTTGGGACAAATGTCAAATTATTTCTAGAATAGATTTTACACAAAAATCTAGTTTTGGTCAAAAACAAGATTCTAAGATCTAGAATTTTGGTTAGAAACTCATTTTCATTTGAAATAGGTTTTTCTTGAACCAAAACCTTTGCAAAACATTTGGAAATCATTTGTATACATTTTGCAACTAGTTTTTCAAAGTATATACTAATAATTTCAAGATTTTGACTTTTGGCTAAATGGCTCATTTTGAAAAACAATACTAGCACTTAATTTATTTGGGCACACTTAGGGATGTGGTATACATGGTTATGATTTAGCACTCCCCCTTAATGTGCCACAACCAACTTGCTCAAGATTTTAATAAACAAGTTTTAGCACAAGAGCAAGAACACCCTTTTAAGATTTTCATGAATGCAACCTACACAAGGCATAAGGGCTAGATACTTCAATGTAAATACTTGTTACCGAGATAGCATTGGTTAATGATATGAATTGATATTCCTCAAGCTTGGCTCTATATTTTGGATATCATTGAATCCACCTCTCCATGAGTGAGCCAAACCTCCAATGCTTCTCCAAGTACCTATTTATCAATTAATCATCTTTTGGTACCCACACTCGGTTGGGTCCTTGAATGTTAGTCACAATAGATTTGGGCACCCAAATGGCCCTAACAATAAGCTTTGGTAAACTAAACTTCCTAGCAAACACATTGCCATTTATATCCTTCCTAAGCAAATAATGATCATTATATATGATAGGCTTAGGAGTGATACCTTTGGGACATTCCTTACTAAAATGTCCTTTCTCCCGGCAATTGTAGCAAGTAGGGCTTTTGCTTCCCCTTGATATCTTCTTATCTTGCTCAACTCCGGTTTGCCTCTTCTTTGATGACATTGACTTGTCATCCATTTGATTTGGACACACCGAGGCAATGTGACCATTTTTCTTGCATCCAAAGCACTTGACATTTTTTAGTTGTCTTCCATTTTGCTTTCGGATGCTCTTCACTTTCTTCTTGGTAATGAAACCAAGTCCTCTCTTTTCATTCATCTTGTTTGGGCATATGGAGGCAAGATGTCCCTTTTGATGGCAATCAAAACACTTGACATTCTTCGTGTGTCTTGCATTGTGCCTTGTCTTGCTATTTTCTTTCTTCTTCTTGGGAGTGAAGCCAATTCCACTCTTATCTTGCAAGCACTTTTGCTTGCTCAATATTTCATCAAGAGTGGCCTTCCCTTTATAGCTTCTTTCCAAGTCAATTGTCAATTTCTTGACTTGGGCCTTGAGCTCATTATTTTCTTCTACAAGGTTAGTATCACAAGACATAGAAGAAATAGAAGCATCTATATTTGAGCAACAAGGCATATCAATCAAATCATCACAAGAGGTGGATATATTGATTTTAGATGAAATGCAAGAGTTAGCAATTACTCATGGCATATCATCTAATAAATCACAAGCAATGCCAATATCCACTTTAGGCTTTTTAAGTTCATTTAGGAGGGAGAATTTCATGTTCATCTTTTAAAACATTATAATTATTTTGAAGTGAGACATACTCATTCTTCAAAACCTTGAATTTAGATTTCTCCTTTCCTAAATAATCATTTAGTTCTTCTAGCATATCTAACAACTCATCATATGAAGGTTCATTATTATTGTTTACCTCCTTTTTACCTTTAGCCATAAAGCAATGAGGCGATGTAGATGGAGTTGATGTGTCATCATCGTCGGAGCTAGAAGTTGATGTGGAGGGGCTTGTGGACTCTTCATCGTCGGAGTTAGAGATTGACCATTCTTCTCCCGACGTCCACTCTTGTATGCAATCCTCATTAGTTGAAATGGACCTTTCATAATATTCTTGAAGATAGGTCCACATCTTATGAACATTTTGGAGATCACATCGGCATCAAACACATCTACACTCAAAGCACTAAATAAAGCGTTAGTTGCTTGAGCGTCAAGATGTAAGCATTTCTTTTCCTCAATTGTTGGAGCAAATTGATCCAATGGAGGAGAAAAGCCAACATCTACAATCCGCCATATATTTAGGCCCATGGCCTTAAAATAACATGACATGCGAATTTTCCAATGAGCATAATTTGTGCCATCAAATAAAGGTGCTTCACCAAGGTGCACTAAATCTCTAGTCGCCATCCTTTACTCTCTAGGCGGTTAAGTCTAATAAATGAGAGACCAAGCTCTGATACCACTTGTAAGATCGAGGAGGCCGACTAGAGGGGGGGTGAATAGGAGGTTTTAAAATTCTTTAGGCTAAAACCGATTTCTAATGCGGAAGCTAATATAAATACGGTTTTGCACAATTAAAGCCTAGAACAACTAGGTTCAATTAAGTGTGCCAATAATACAAGTCTATTGATGAATATAGCAATTAAACAAAGACTTGTAAGCTATTCAATTCTAGCAAGGTGAATAGCACAAAGCAATGAATAACAATTGCAATCACACACAATGAATAAGCAATTTACTACAAGGTATATAAATTGCACAATGTAAAGCAAGCATTCATACACAATGAATGTAAATACAATAGTAAGGCACAAGAATGCAAACCACAATTGACACGGCGATGTTTTACCGTGGTGATCGGAGACTTGCCGGTCTCCCCTAATCCACGTTGAGGTAAGCCCAAACCAATTGGACCGGCTCCACAATTAAGCCAAACACCTCAATTCCACTAGTGGTAACTCTTTCCCGCTCGGGTAGGTGAGCTCAACCTTCACAACACGCCGGCCTTCTCACAAGCTTCTTGAGAAGATCACCGGTCCACGACGCCTCCACGCCGTCTAGGTGTCGGCAAACACCAAGAGTAACAAGCCAAGCCCCTTGCTTGACTCTCACCACGTGCAACGAATGCACAAGCTCAAGTGGATACAAAATCCACCTCTAGATGCAACACATGCAACTAGAGACCTCTCTCCTTGCTCACAAGGTGCAACACATGCACAATTGAGAGGAGAGGCTCACACTAGCTCAAGAGAGTGAAATGGGATGCCAAAGGTTGCCTCTCAACAGGCCAAGGGGGTATTTATAGCCCCTACACCAAAAACTAGCCGTTGGGAGGCAAAACAGCCAAAAACTAGCCGTTCTGACCTCGGGCGGTCGTATCAAGACTCACAAGGGCGGTACAACCGTTCTGGCGGTCGTCTCAAGACTTTACACAGCAGTCGTACCGCAGCTCAAAATCAGCACAGACGACACTCGGTAAAAAGGTCATAACTTTTGACTCGGATGTCGGAATTGAGTGATCTTGGACTCTATGGAAAGCTTACTAAGAGGGCTACACAACCCTCCTATTTGATTTGATCTCAAACACATTTTATCAAATCAAAAGCACAACTCAAGAGCCACTACCATGGTCTAAGTCCAAAGAATTAGCAACAAGCAATCTTAGACCATGCCAAGGAAAATACATGAATCCCAACAATTTGCAAAACACATTTGCAAACTTAGATCATGCCACAAGGAGTAGGTACATGGACTTCAACCATTTGCAAAACACATTTGCAAAGTATAGTCACATGCTACAAAGATTAAATGCATGAGCATCGACTATTTGCAAAACACATTTGCAAATAATAGCATCATGCCATGGTGAGCTAGAGCAAGTGAGATTGAGCTATCAACACATGATGAGACTCAAGCTACTAGACAAGACCCCTCTTAATAGTACGGCAACCTATACTAGCAATCCGGTCTTCCAACCAAACACCAAGACCGGTAAAAGATTAGGAACACATCCTTAGCCCTAGCTAGTCATACCTTTGCCTTGAGCATCTTCTTGAAGGTTAATGATGCACATCTTCACTTCAAGTCCGGGTCATTGTCTTGACATGCATCAACCCATGATGCACTTGACCTCAATCAACACATGATGAGTCTTTTCTTGACTTGATGATCAACTCATGATCATCTCTTCTCCGAGATCTTGATATGCAACAGCACATGATGCATCCTCTTCTTGAACCTTGACTTAATGACGATCAACTCATGATGCCATCCGAAGTCTTCATTACCCTGGAACATAACCTATTCATCCAACTCATGGAAAATGTTAGTCCCATAATGATTAACATCAATTACCAACATATACCTGCAATAATGCTTCTAAATAAGCCGTTGAAAATCCTGGACCGGTACTACCGCCAACCAAGTTGCGGTACTACCGCTTATCCGATAGCATCAAGCCGAAGGAGCGGTACTACCGATGCGTGGTTTCAATTTTCGAGGTTTACAAGCGTTACGGAATTTTTGTACCGCCATATAAAAACGGAATGACCGCGAGTTTGCGACGACCGTTCCCAAGCGAACGTCCGATTTCAGATTGAGTTTTAGAGCGATTTGCACTTGTTCTGCTTTTATTGAACCGCCTCACAAAATTGAACGACCGCACATCGATGCGACCGATTGTCACGGGCGATACGACCGATTTCCATAAGGGATTCTGAGGCAAATTGCAACGCTTCTGGTTTTCTTGAACCGCCAACTAAAATGCGGAAAGACCGCGATGCGGTACGACCGGTCAAGGACCCGGTCGTTCCGCTTGAACACTTATTTGGCTGTTCCCTTCAAAATGCGGTACTACCGCCAAGTAAATTCCGGTCATACCGCACCAAGCGGTACGACCGCAAGTATAACTGCGGTACTACCGATTTTGGACAGAAGCACTTAATACTTTTCAAATTAATTTCAAGTTAAAATTCAAATGCATGCATGATCCTAAATTGACCCATATGGCACAAGGACATGCTATCAAGCTACTAGCCATGATTCCTCTATTATCATGCATTTCCATTACCATGTCGCCATCCATAAACTGGGACTAAGCCTTTAAACATCTTAGCACACACGTTAGTCCCATAACACAATTGCAAATAATTGAATGTAGATGGGTATGAGTATATAAGCACTACACAAGTTGTATATACTCATATGAATATATATAACTACACAAGTTATATATAATCAAAGGATATATGAGCACACATGTCTCATATACACACATGAATATATTAACTTCACAAGTTATATATATTCAAGGATATGTGAGTACACATGAACTACACAAGTTATGTTATACTCACATATAAGTATATTTAGACTACACAAGTCTTATATACTCACATGAATATATTAACTATGCAAGTTAAATATATTCAAAGGATATGTTTCAAAGTAAAGATCCCAAATATGTGTGGAAACAGGAATATAGATCAATACTAATGAAACCTCAAAATATAGAATGAACTCCCCTATATGTGTGCATACATGAATATGTAGTGAAACATATGCACATATTTAGGTTAATCTTTTGGTGGAGTTCAACCTATATTTTGGATCCAAGGAATGCAATAATATATAAGAACTATGAAGTCGAATGCATACCTCTTTTGTTCTTTATATCCAAACGAGACTAATCATGAGATAAGGCAAATAGAAGAGTTAGTCTCACAAATAGATTTATCATTATAAATGCATACCTGTTTGGATTTTCCTTTTGTTTATCCAATGAATTGGATTTGTCATTAATCACATGCATGCCTTCATGGTTTTCACCTTTATATCCAAATAAGACTACACAATATGTATATCAATGAAAGTGTTAGTTCCACAATTAGATTTGTCATTAATCACCAAAACTCCATTAACACATAATGGCGGGTCTAGATCCTTCACCACGGCCTGAAGCCGCCGCGCCCACGGCCTGAAGCCGCTGCGCCTCTGTCGCCGGACCCGGTCTGCGCCTCACCGATTCGGCGCCTCTTATTGTTGGCGAACGACACCGTCGCCGCTTTTTGCCGCTCAGCGCCTCCGCGACCTCGAACCGCCGCCATTGCTGCTTGTGCTCGTCGGACCCACCGTCGCCGGTCCCGACACCGCCTCGCCGCTTCGAGACGCCCGCACCGCCGCCGCCGAGGAGAGACGCCGCACCGCCGCTCGGGTCCGTCGGCTTGTCGCCTCTGGCCGTCGCTGCTCTTGCTCGTCTTCCGCCTGTCGCTGCCGACATCACGCCGCCGCCGCCGCCACCGCCACCCTAGTCCCCCGTGCGTGCCAAATAACAACTAAAGAGATAAATAACAGCGGAAGCAAAAGCCATAAGATGACGATAAACAAGAGCCAATTAGTATGCCTTTAACCCACAAGGCAACCAACCGGGCCGCTAACCTAGTCGTCAAACCCACCGCACAGCTCACAAAAGTGCATCCCTTGGGGATCAGCTTCCTCCTCTGCAACAATTAGTTAAGCAAAGCAAATGAGTACAAAAATGTACTCGCAAGACTTACGTGTAGTGTAACAAGCCTATACATATGCTACATGCAAGCTTATTTAAGTGGAGGAGGCTCTAGACTTATTTTCAGCATAAAGCAAGTTTTCATTTGCAATAATGTAATAGATTTAAAGCAATCTCACAATCTGTTTTTATTGGACAAAAACAGCGAGATAACTTGTAATCATAATAACAAGACATCCTGGAAGTGACTAACCCAATAGCTACCACAACAATAGCATGAATTCCCCATTCATACCACCCACATCAAGTTTTAATTAAATGTTACAGTCTAGTTCTTGCACGACCTTACCAAGCATGTCCATAACCTAGGACGAGGCTATTCGAATAGTTTGAACCCTGCAGGGGTGTACCAATGTACCCACACACCAAACCGCCTTTTCACCACATGATTAAGCACACTTCCTTTGGTATGCCGGCACGGCTAAGTCCTACGAGACATTTCCAATATTGTGCATTAACTACGAGTCGCCCGTATGGATGGAAACCCATACGTTGAGACAGAGTCATGGTAAAGCCGAAAGTCAACTACCACTGTAGGGTAAAGCTCCCGGACAACTACAATGCCCTTCGGTGTGGAGAACCTAAACCGGATTCCACTCTCGCTCACCCAACACATAACCACAAGTTTCTTTTTCAACACCACACACACACAACCTCCTGCGACTCGGAGCTAACACACGCCAAAGTACTAAGTCAAGAGAGTTCGATATGCCCCTCATGTGGTTAGCACGCAAAATCGCTTGGCTTAGTGACACAAGTAACTTGGTCCTTGTTGACCCGGGCACCATTCCAGTCACACCATAAGATCACACCATCAACCATTGTGCCCAAGTCTCAAACATTTCATTTTCGGTTTAGGTTTTTACTTTACAAAGTAACAAAGCACAAAGTCTTGAGCATAATGATAATAATAATTTTGTGTGATCAAAGTTATCGACTAAGTCGATAACCGCCCAATCTACCTAGAGCTAAGCATTTCTAAGCATGACACCGTAAAGACAATAAAGAGCATAATTCAACCACCGGCTCTAATTCACCGGCGAGATTAATACCTTATGTTTAGTGGCGGGGATAATAATTTAAGGGCAACCATGCAATATGAATAACTACATGTCGGGAAAATAAACTTGACACAAAAGCATGCATACATACAATTTGTAAACAAAGTATTAGACTTTGAAAGTAATGGGATTATTATGATCAAACTGCTTGCCTTTAACTTGCTGGCAACCTGGACATTCATATGATGGACTTCGTTGCACTCCCGAATCATCGTCATCTAACGATAAGAATTGACAAAACGAGAACACCAAATAAACACCAAATTTCCAAAAAGTCTGCAAAAATTATGAAAGAAAACAAAAGAAAGATAATGATTTTAGATGAATTTAGAGACAGAAATTATTTGATTTGGAGTTGATTTGAATTAGTTATGTAGTTGTTAAGCTTAACCAATTTCATGTTGTAAACAATTTATTTTGGATTTTCAACTGGGAGCATAACCTTAAGACTTTATACTAAGGCCATACTAAAGATTGTTAATCTAATTACTTTACCACTTGGTACTATCTAACATATTGACCTAGTCTTTGCATGTTTAATAGCACCAAAGCCAAAAGTTGGATAACCAAAGATCGAGCAAACAAGGTTGTTTTAAATAATCTCTAATTATCTAGGTTACACCTCTTATAAAATTTACTACTCACTAATCTATTAGCTTACTGACTTGACTGCTCTTTTAGATTAGTGCTCCTAGATGGACTCTGAAATCCTTCTCTGCTCACAAAACATAAATAGAAACAAGGTTGTTCCTTAGTGATTCTGAACATTCGAGAATCTTACTTATTTTCGATTCAAATTTGCTCTTTGTTGGACAAGTGCTCAAGGCTAAAAGAGCAAAAGCATTACTAACTACTTGACTTAGCAAAAACATAGCCTACTGCCATTTTTATTAACTTCAGATTATCTTTTATGCTCAAGACATCATCAGAACTGAAAAGCTATTGATCCAATTCCCTACAAAATTTAAACTTCCTACTTGCTAACTCACTTTAGTGACCTAATTGTCTTACACAAAATTTTGTTAGCAGAAAACATAAGGTCTTGCAAAAAGGGTTGACAAAACAACTTTTCTTCTAATCACTATCTTGAGTGGCACTCCTGCTAGACCTCAAAATTGTTCTCTATTGGTGTTTCAGAAGTTTTCACATCCCTAAAGACTTTCAGTTTTGGTTGTTACTGACAGATACATGCCAACTGACTAAGTGAAACAGGGAAACCCCAACTACTGCATTAACAAGGTCAAAAGCCTAATGACAACTCTGGAAATTTTTAGGTTACTGTTTAATTTCCTACAACGGCAAGAGATGACTGACAAAAAAACTAATATTAGTCTCCCCTCAATTTGAACTTCTAGACTTGCTAACTCAATTAAGTGACACAAATTATCATTTCGATACTTGACAGTGTATAACCATTGAGTTCTATTTTCAGTTGCAGCGAAGAGTTTTACTGACAAAACTACTCCTTTCACCCAACACCTTCTCTTCTTTGTTTAACAGTTTAACCAAAAGACCTTAACAATTTTGATAACTAAGATTTCCACTAATTCACTTTTCAAATTGCTTATCACACTTCTGAGTGGCATCAATTTTAGTCAACCCGGTGGTTTTCTTACTCCTTCAAGGATTCCATTTTCGATGAAGAGTCCTTGAGAGAAAGAACGCAAAACGTAAACCGACAATGGGGCTCGGGCGTGGCTTCGCTGCCGGCGATGGAGCGACGCAGAGGCGGCGGCAACCACAAAAATAGGTTTCCCGGAGTACAAGGAAGCTAGGGGTGGTCTCGGGGCGGCTGGAGAGTCACTGTGGAGGCTACTGTGATGGTGGCGGCGGCTAGGGAGAAAAGCGATCTTGGCGCCGCACGGGTAAGGTTGGGACCGAGTTAAGGGGAGCATGAGTAGCCAAGGAGTGTGGGGAACTCACCCGAGTGGTCGCCGAGGACGGGGAACCTCCAAGGTGCTCCGGCAACATTGACTTGGTGCGGCGCGGTCGGTTCAACGCGGCGGGATCCCTGGAGAAGAGGAGAACGCAAGTGAGTGCTAGGAGGGGTTAAGGGGAACTAGAAGATGCTCACAGAGACGAGAATCGGGGGGGAGATTCGCCGAAGGGAGCGCGGTGGTAGGAACGGCAGCGATTCTTGGCCGAGCGAGAAGAAGGGCGGCGGTGGTCCGTGGCGCCATGGGCGAGGCGCGGGGAGACCGAGCGGTCTTGGGCGGGCGGAAGGCGGCGGTGGTGGAGCCATCGGGAACTCTTGGTCAGCGGAGGGAACAGCAGGGATGCCATGGCGGCGGCGGCGGCTTGGCTGGAGCTCCTTGCTGTGCAGCAGAAGAAGGAGGAGAAGGGGAATGGAAAGGAGGAGCAGGCTATCCTTATGGTGATGGGGCGGAGTGCGCAAGGTGGAGGTGGCATGGGCGACGGCTGGATGCGACAGCGGCATGGGCTTCGGTCGAGCGTGACTCGGGATGGCAATGGCGATGCGCGTGACGCGAGGAGGGGTGTGCTGGGCGACGCAACCGTGTGGGCGAAACCGAAGGTGAAACCATGGGCAGCTTGGGAAAACCGGAGGCGAGCTAGGGCGTCGTTTTCGTGGTAGCGTCGTTGATGGTCATGGCGGGGAGGCGAGCCAAGCGGAGCCTGTTGGGCTAAGCCAAGGCGACCAAGTTCGGTCGGTCCGAAAATTTTGGCTCGGTCGGTCCGAAAGATTGACTGATGGGAGAACAAGGATGGCCTTTGATTTTTGTGAAAAAACTGAGAGCTTAGGTGAATTTTTGGAGGGAGATGATTAGCTCCAAAAATTCAAGAAAATTTTAGGGCAGGTAGAGAACCTTTGAATGTTATGGTGTAAAATTTCTAGGGTTTTTCATGTATTATATTTTCTCTAGAATTATTTTAATGTCTTGTTTTTATTGGTTTGACTTTTGATTTACTTACTTTGACTGATGTTTTAAAATAGTAATTTAATTCTAAAATTTATGAAACCTTTATGGTAAATCTATAAGTTGTTACAGAGCCTAGGAAAATATTTCCAGGCACTGTTCACAAGATCTGCTTGTATTTTAAAATCAAATTCAAATCGAACACGCAATTAAGATAAGGCACCAAACAACTTCCAAAATTTCCAGAAAATACAAACAAGCAAATCAGATAAGTTTGAATCCATATAAAATATTCCCAGCTATGGGTATCAGCATATTTTCAAACTAAAGGATAGTTCATATTTCTAAGATAAAGAAAGTATTGGATTAATAGGTTTCAAATCTAGTATTCAGTATCAAAGGATTTTCTACATAGGGTTTTATACCCTACTCTGAACTAAGTTTTCAAACTCTTGACAAATTTTTATTTTGTTTGAAAATTTTTATTTCTAGGTTTTGAAAAACCAGGTTGTAACCTATTTGCTTTGCAGCAAAAAGTTTTAAAAAGGTCCAAAATTTCATAAATGCACAATAGATGCATAACTAATCCAACTTAGGGATTTTGGGTTGTTACAATAGCCACCTAGTAGCAATGTTGGCCATGAAGCCAACGCTAGCAGCTACAAGGTGATAAAGCGTCTCACGATAGAAAGGGGCAAGAAGGGTAAAGTTGTGGGTCGCACGTTATTGATGCTTTCTAGTCTAAGAAGAAGGGCATTGGACAGCATGAGGCACACCTCACCATTGCAGGCGCGGAAGATCCACACCCATTAGTTGCACTTATGGATGTGGATAGCCTAGTAGCAGCCCCCATTATCCCTCCTTTGAACATCGCAACGACCGCAGCCGTAGTTACCTAAAAGGAGAAGATCTCCATGGAGCAGATTGAGGCAGAAGTTTCTGAATACTTCGCTGATTCGATCTAGCGCACGCATTGCACTTGGATCTTTTACAGTAATTTGCAGTTTGTAATTGAAGCAAAACATTGAATTATTTTATTGAATAATGGTTGTAAGCTCTAGGAGAGTAAAGCATTAAATTCTTATGATGAGCCCTGTAAGACTTATTCCCGTATTTACAATAGCAAGTTATGTTCTGATATCTGAAGTATTTTATTTATGTGTTGCTTGCTTTCTACTACATATTAATAAAGTACATTATATTAGAATGCGAGTGGCGCTCTATTGGAGGAAGTGTGCTTAGCCGGTAGCAGCACAACGAATACCATCTTGAGAGAGACAAAAATCTTTTAGTCGATCAGTAAGAATGCGGGTAATCTTACGACAATCGCAGGCAACGATACTTGTATAATAGGCTCAAGAAGGGCCTCAATTATACCCCTAATGGGCACAACTTTGGTCATTGAAGAAGCCTTGTTGTACCTAGAATCGACTAGAACTCTCAAGGATATTTGCGCAAACAGTTTCCACGTAGAGACTGAAGAAGAGTATGGTAAGAAATACCTGCTCATTATAAAGTGTAAAGAAAGTAGAAAAATGGTATCAAAATGATTTCCTTTAATTGAAACTGGGCTATACTACACTAATATTAAGGCATCTGCAGCCCATACTGCCCTAAAAACCGTATTTAGAAGCTCTGAACCTTTTCTATCTCTGGCATGATAAATAATGCCACCTAGGTCTTAGAATGATGAGAAATATAATTAACAATTCACAGGGACATAATGTCAATGTAAAGAATTTCCCGAATCAGGAAGATTTTGTGTGCCCCGCATGTGCCATCGAGAATTTAATTACTAAACCTTTTGCTCTGAAAGCAAAGGATGAAGTCCCTACATTCCTGGACCGTATCCAAGGAGTTTTTTTTGGTGGTCCTATACAGCCCTGTAAGGATCATTTAGGTATTTTGTGGTGCTCATCGATGCTTCCTCGAATTATTGTCTACGAGAAACTACGCTTTTGCAGAGCTAGTCTCGCAGATAATTAAAATTGAAGAATAATTTCCCTGATCATCATGTGAAGTCCACCAGATTGGACAACACTGGAGAATTTACTTCAAAGGTATTTGATGATTATAGTATGGCAATGAGAATTAAAGTTGAACATTCTGTACCGCATGTCCACACTCAGAATGGACTAGCAGAGGTATTAATTACAAGGATTAAATTTATTGCCCAACCACCTTTGAAGAATTGTAATTTACCAATTGCATGTTGGGGATACGCAGTCCTGCTCGCAGCAACTCTCTTCAATTTTAGACCACCGGCATATAACATCCATTCACCTATGCAACTAGCGCAAGGGTCAGCACAGAAAATTTCTCATCTTTGAAGATTTGGTTAAGGTTTATATATCTATACCACCATCACAGCGAACTACAATGGGCCTTCTCCGAAACAACATCCATAATCAGGTATTTGGACCCTATGACTAGAGATTTGCATAATGCCCGATTCGCTGATAGTAACTTAGATGAGGTTAGTTTCCCGTCATTAGGGGGAGGAAATCAACCCCTTGATGAAAATATCAGGAAATAGAGAAGTCCAGAAGATGATTGCAGTCCAGAAGATAATTGAAATCCATGCACATGACCCGCGCACTAGTGAAGCAAATAAAGAAGTCCAGAAGATAATTGAAGTCTAGAAGACAATTGAAGTCTAGAAGATAATTGATTTGCAAGCATTAGCGAATCAACTGCCTAACCACTTTAGTGATTTGAAGAGCGTGACCAAGTCGCATATGCCTGTACGCAATGCACTGGAGAGGGTTGAAATACCGATGAAGGTATTCTTAATCCCGTCCTAAGGTCTCTGAAAGGACGAGAACTCCGGCCCCTCGAATCCGAAGTAACCGGGGACACCTGGTGAAAAAGGATAAGAAGAATTTGACACAGCCAATCACCGAAGTTCCTCAGAGCCAGAAAGGGAGCCAGCTGAGACCTGGCACCAGTATGGCACCTTCAGAAAAGGGATACCAAAATTGAACATTTCCATGAAGGGAGACATCAGCATGGATGTGTGCGCACACATCGGAGCTGAAAAACTAAAGAGACTTGCCCCCGTAATTAAAAGCAACGGTGAGCAAGTAGAAGCATTAGAAGTATCGCCCCTTAAAGAAATAGCTATAAACTTTGTGACCTCGGGAGAATCTATGAATAAGACAACAACCAATGTCGACATTGATTTTACAAAGAAAATTGCCATAATCATCGATCTTGATCCAGAGCCTGTATTACTCGCTGAATGAAAGAAAAGGTCAGATTGGGAAGATTGAAAGAAGGCAATAGAAGCAAAATTATTATCTCTGAATAAAAGAAAGGTATTTGGGCCTGTAAGTCGTTCGCCTCCCTATATGCACCCCGTAGGGCATAAGTGGATATTTGTTCGAAAGATAAATAAAAATAATGAAGTAAAGAAAGACTTGTTGCACAAAGTTTTACTCAACATCCAGGAGTTGTTTATGAAGAAACCTATTCCCCGGTCATGGGCGGAACCACCCTTTAGATATTTAATCTCAATGGTAGTAAACTTGAAGTTAAAAGTGAAATTGATGGATGTGGTAATAGCATACCTTTATGGAATATTGGATTCAGACATTTGTATGAAGATACCTGAATGTATCCCTGTCCCGAACCAAGACAGAGCAAATAGAAATCTGTACGGTGTGAAACTCAGAAAGTCACTGTACGAAGTTAAGCAACTAGGTAGGATGTGGTATAATCGCTTGAAGCGACTTTCTATACAAGAAAGGTTACACGAATAATGAGAATTATCCCTATGTATTTATACAACGATCCCATGATGGATTCTGTATAATCTCAGTGTATGAAGATGATCTGAATATTATTGGAACCCTGAAAGGTATTAAAAAAGCAAGCTCTTACTTAGAGTCAGAGTTCGAAATGGAAGAATTGGGTAAAACCAATTACTACCTAGGCTTACAGCTTTAGCATACCCCTGAAGGGATTTTAGTGCATCAGTCAACCTACACTCAGAAGGTATTAGAAAGGTTCGACTTTGGAAAGGCATATCCTTCGAAAGTGCTAATGGTCGAGAGATCTTTGCAGCAAGACAAAGACCCGTACAGACCTAAAGAAGAGGGGGAGGAAGTCCTAGGACCAGAATTCCCATACTTAAGTGCAATAAGGGCACTCATGTATTTAGCAAATTGTACTAGATCGGCCATTGCATTTGCCGTTAACCTATTAGCAAGGTATAGTGCAGAACCTACCAAAGGCATTGGCAGGGAATGAAGGACATCTTCCGATACCTCCAAGGAAGCAAAGAATTTGGTCTGTTCTATAGAAAGAACCAAGACTTAACTATGAATGGCTATGCAGATGCCGAGTACCTGCAGAACCCGCATACAGCCAAACCGCAAACAGGCTATGAACTCCTATATGGTGGAACTACAATTTCATGGAAATCATCTAAGCAGAGTCTTGTGTCGACTTCGATGAACCACTCGAAAATAATAGCACTGTACGAGGCCTCACGAGAATGTGCCTGGCTTCGACGGATGATTCATCACATCCAGCAGTCATGTGGATTGAATACCGCGCAAACCCCCACTATTATCTATGAAGATAATGCAGCTTGTGTTGTACAAGTGCAGATGTGTTATGTGAAGAGTCATCTCATAAAGCATATCAACCTCAAGTTCTTCTATGCTCCTAAATTGCAAAAGATGGACAAAATTAAAGTACTGCATACTAAGTCATGTGAAAATTTTGCAGATTTATTCACTAAGTTACTTCCAGCATCTAGTTTTGAAAGGTGCATACGTGGAATTGTAATGATGAGATTTAGAGAAAGCAGAATTCAGGGGGAGAATCTTTACGAACTCATTATTGAAACTTGATCATGAAGATCGAGTACCCAAAGAGTAAATCGTGGAGATTAAATGAAATTGGGTGGATTGTACTCTTTTTTCCTTGACGAGTTTTCCTAAAGTTTCCCGGCTAAGGTTTTTAATGAGGCAATTCGTGTAATACAGCAAAACTTGTATCATGTGCTCTTTCTCCAAATTTTTTCCACTGGGTTTTTATGGAGTTTTGACAAGGCATGAACATGTGAGGATGGGTGCCCAAGGGGGAGTGTTAAGAAACTATGGGCTTAACCCAGAAGCCGGCCTATGTATGGGCTCCCCATCCCAAACCCTAGCAGGGTCTCTAGCCTATAAATAGGGGGTGCTATTCATTGTAAACGATTGCTCGATTGATGAAGGAATAAAGAGAAGCAAGAAGCCCCTATATCTCTATGTTCAATCTATTATTCTATTCTTATGTTCTTGCATCGTTTTTACGATTCTGAGTTTGTCTGCGAGGTAATCATTTGGACTGGACTCGCCAGCGACAGTTCCTCAACATTAAGTATGTGTGAACACTGGTTAACAGTTGTACTTTTAAAAACAATGTAACGGATACAACGGCGAAATACACTGTAGCAATTTTATTTTATTCTTTAGAAGTGTAGTGAATGTTCTAGACCGTGCGTTTTGAATCGGATGGTGGTGACAATGGTCTAATATATGTCCCTGCTAGAGGATCCGCTTCCTGGAACATCCTGTTGTCACTTGTCAGTAGCCACGACTTGGCACGGCGCAGCGTTTCCAAGCGCACGCGAGCAGCATGTGCCATGCCCGAACTTTTTTTATATTAATTAACCATTTTTTAAATTTTATTTTAAAGTTAACCTCCCGCGAACTTTATTTCTAATTCTGATCCCTTTAGTCACGGTATCACCCGTGGTGTGACAAAAAATATTGTCACGCTATAGGATAAGTCCGCTAAAATAGTACTTTTTGTCACGCCACTGGTGGTGGCGTGACTAAACAACACTGTCACGCCACTAGGGATGGCAATCAGGTGCGGCGGGCACGGGTAGTGCTCGCCCATACCCATGCCCGTGACCCTGATTTCCCCCCACGGGCATGCCCGCGAAGGACGACGGGCGAAGAATCTCGCCCATACCCGTCGCCCGCGGGTACTCGTCGCCCGCGGGCATGCCCGTGTACCTGTGAACAATGCATAACTAGAACAACTGTAACTGTGTAACCATAAGCTTAAAACAATTATGAAAGCCAAATAGAAACAAAGTTCTTTGAGATTTTTTTTGGAGAATGAGTATTCTCCTCAACATTGACAATATCTCTGTTTGTACATCAATTCTTAAATAATGAAGAATAGGCTGAATAGCAAGACTAAATATTCAACATGGTCACTGACACTCCACATGGTATGATGCCTAGCAGCAATCTTCCACTTTGCAGTTGATTTCTTCATTGCCTCATCCAAATCCTGGTTTGTAGAATCCACAAAAAGAATGATTTAAATAATTTTGCTTTGTAACGTACTAGCTTCCTTTTTAGCATTGATGTCAATTTCATTCCAAATGTGCACCTTCATTGATTAGCTATGTATTTTCCTCGGCGCCATTCCTCTCCATCATAATGATTGTCTTTAGGGTGAGTCTAGTACTTGAGTTGAAATGGAGTGGTGTCGACAAAGAATTTACGTGGAAATTGCGATTGATGATACATAGTTAGTCGTGTGCCTCATCACAATTTTCACAAATCCAAAATCTTTTCGGTTAGAACAAAATGTGATTTAGTACTGCGTTAACAATGAATGATCTCATGCAAATGAATCATTGTCGATCTTTCGCATGAATGGGCTAAGTTGTGCTAGCACATCATTCTGTAGTCATGATTTCCCAGGCGAAAAACAAAATGGAGCCTTAAAACATATGCCACCACCTTCTCATGGGAAAATGGTAATAGCAACATTAAGCAAAAAAAAAAACATTGAAGCTTATTGAGGTACCACGGCTTCGCAAGCTCTCTGCCGTGTAGATATCGATGAACAATTCTTCAAACGCTTGGTCATCGGCCTTGCCGTCGAGTGCTTGGCTGGATCCACGGGCGCCATATCTGGATCTGGAGGTGGAATGCTTGATTGCGAGTGTGGTGAGGAGGCGGCGGCCGGATGGACGACGGAAGGGGTTGTGGCGAGCGAGTGGGCCCAGGAGGACAATGGCGGCTCATCGTAGTGAGGCGGAGGAGACGAGGCAAGAGACTCAAGAGTGAATGTGGGAAGGGAGAGGAGGGCGATGTGCTGGATCTGGGACAAGAGGCGGTGAGGAGGCGACGACAGTGGAGGACGAGGGGGTGGCGGCAAGCGGAGCGGAGAGGGTGGCTCGTCGCGATGGCGGAGGAGAAACCGAAGTGAAATGTGAGAGGAAGGCGGATGTGGGAGGAGAGAGGCGGTGTGCTCGGGTTTGGTGGACTAGAAGGGAGGCGAGGGCATGTTAGGGTTTTTTTTAATGTGGCCCACTTGTCGGTAGGAGATGGCGGGTAATCGGGTGAAACGGGTACGGGTGGAGCTCCCCCGTACCCATGCCCGTTTACCCGTCGGATAGAGTTTGCTCTCCATGAATATACCCGTGAGCAATAAATGAAGAACATACCCACCTTTATTAGGGTTTTTACCCGCGGGTACGCGGGTAATCGGGCAAAATTGCCATCACTACACGCCACTGGTGGTGGCGTGACAAAAGCTTACTCAGATACGGGCTGACGTGACATTGTTGTTTTGTCATGGTACGGATAGTGGTATGACCAAAAGGGTCATAATTGAAAATAAAGTTCGCGGGAGATTAACTTTATAATAAAATAAAAAAGATTAATTAATAAAGAAAATTCGCCATACCCCGAGTGGTAATAATAATAATGCCACCACAAGAAAATAGCGGCAAGTAAAAGCAAACAGGAAGAAAGAAGCTCGCCATTTCCCACCTCTCTTTTCTCGCGTCCCGCACTTTATCTCTCCAATCCAATCCTAGGTTTTCGATTTCGATCCGGGGCGAGCTCGCCATGGCGACGTCGTTCGACCGCTGGGAGAAGGACCCCTTCTTCCCCGCCGCCGAGGAGGTCCAGGAATCCGCCGATCGGTGCGTTACCATTTCTCGTTTTGTTTTTTTTTTCGCCTTGATTTTTGTGTTCGTTCCGTTCTTGTGGATCTGGTCCTCATTTTGTGTGCCTTTTTTTCGTTTGCTTTTATGCAGAATGGAATCGGTGTATAGGATATGGGTACAGGAGAGGATCGGAGGCGATCCGAAGGCGGCCGCCGTTGGCGAAGAGGTCACCGCCGGCGAGGTGCGCCGCGAGCTACACACTGCGCTCGGCACCGCCAAGTGGCAGGTAAATTGGTTGCACTCATCGTTCATTTCGCTGCTGTGTATTGTTCCCGGCCCCGGGGTCGGATTGCGGTAGCTCTTTGGTATTCTTAGATTTGTTATCACGGTGAATTGGTGAATGCTTTGTAACGTAGCCGGTGTTTCCTAGATAGTTAGACGTACATGTAAGATTGCTCCAAAAACGGTTCCTTGCTTACAAGCGTGCAAAGAGTTTAGCACGATGAAGTTGTTGATGAGCCTATCCTTTTGATGTATCAAGGAGGACTGTTTGGTATGACGGATTTTTTTTATTTCTGCTGTTGACGAGTCATTTTTGACAATTGATCTAAACATAGGATTTAATTAATTTCTTTCGTTAACAAGTCATTATATAGAAGAAAAAACTGCATTTATGTAATGTCGGTGTGATTTAAGGTGATACGAGTCCAAAGTTGGATTTAGTATCCATCTACTGTATGTCAGGAACTAAAATTGTCCAAAAATGTGCTACTTTTATTTCAGAACAAAAACTTGAAGATAGCAATCTAGTAAAAGTGGCTCCAGCTCAAAAGCTAATTATTGTGTTTTATTTCTTCTGCTTTTAGCTTGATGAATTGGAGCAAGCAATTAGATCAAACGATGAGGTTGTCTCGTCAGGAAAGGATACAAGAGCACGGCATGATGACTTCATTGCGGCAATTGGCTATCGCATACTAGAGGTTGAGAACAACTTGAAAGAATCCAATGTTGCAGAGGGGAGGGGCCCGCTAAGCTGGGTTCATTTGGATGAGGATGAACGGAATGACCTTGCAGCCTTCCTCTCTGCAAGTCCTCTTCAACAGCGAGACAAAGTGGTCACAATTCCATCTGCGGGCGATATTGAAGTGGGCAGCAATGCAACAAGGGTGAAAAAGGATATGTCATCTGACAGCTCCAAGGATTCATCTGGCTCTGCAGAGTTGAGTTCAGCAAGTGCGAAGGAAGATGTGTGTTGTGGGCACAGAAGGTCAGCTAGTGCCAATGCTGATATTGGATTGTGGAATATGTCAATTCCCAATGACTGTGAGGGTGCTGCTGGACAATCATCTGATGGCCCACGCAAAGTGTCTTTGCCGAAGATAATGAAAACTTGTGCATTGACAAGTGCCTTCCAATCTAAGCCTAGAATGAAGTGCAAAAATGGAACTGTGAAGTGGGCAGGTGTTGAGCAACAAGACGTGGCAGAGGCAATCCCTTTGAGAAGTTCTCAGTTGAGTCAGGTAAAGGGATCATACTTGAATGGTGCAAATATCCAGTATTCAATAATGCTTTCATTTTAAGATATGTTAGTTCTTTAAACCTGCATTATCATTCCTTACTATAGGGCTTAGATGGATGCTTTGAAAGAAGCAAGAGTTGCTTGAGTACTTGTGATGAGGGTACATACAATAAGAAACTTTATGGTTGGCTTGGAACCCTGCATAGGCAACTTCAAAGGTCTCATTATCAAATTCGATACGGGCGCCCTGTTCAATTGATTGTTTTAGCACTTGCTGTTCTCATAATATGTAAGTTTGTTCATTGTATCTGTTCATTCTTTCATTTTGTTTCTTAGTCAAGAAAACAGAAATAATGGATAGTACGGCCAGTTGCAATAAAGAAGTATATATTAGTTATGAGTAACCAACTAACAATAATTAATTGACATCTTGTTCAAGGTAATATAAATTCAACATTTCACTACACATTACAGTATAGTCACTTTACTATTTTACTGCCGTCTGAGGTTGATTGTGAAAAGGTTTTTTGCACTAAACCTGAGTCATGGGCGAATAAGTTTTGATACAAATGCTGCTATAGTGCTTTTCTTTCATGGTTCTCACTAGCATGCATTCATCAGTTGGTGCAATTGTCCTATACTGATGTGTTAGTTCTTAGTTCTTACTATGTAGTTTGTTCACACATATGTTTCTTTTGCTTAGCACTAACATTCTTGTAGAATATTGAGTACCAAACTTCTCAGTGTTTTCTCACTTGCTCTTCAACATTGTACAATTTTCTAATTTTCCCTATTATACCTTATGATTTCTTCTACTTTGCAGCTGTGTGTGTATTCAGGACAATTTGGTGACTATTATCCCATGGGCTCATGATTGCGCTAGAAGCCTCACGAGATCAGCACCTTGTAAGGTACCATCCATTGCCTGTTATATATGAAACTTGGGGAGTAGGAGCCTGAGGCATGAGCATATGGCGACCATGGGAGACCGTTTCTGGTAATCAAAGTTGAAATACATGTAGAATGATAAGATTGGAGCAACTTAGCTCGCTATGTCTGTAGGGCAGTGTGCTTTATCATTGGATATGCACTGGACAGTGCATTGCATGCATGATGCACCTCAAGAGATGATTCTCACGATGGCCAGTTGACGTCTGTGTAATGGTCTGGTTTAAATCAGTGATGCACTGCACTGGCTAAATGGTGATCGTGCGGATAGCAGCAGAAAAGCACTTGCGGTATCATGCTATTCTCTTTCGTACCTGACTTGGAAAGGCGGTGAATTTTGTCTGATGTTTGTCTTCTTAACTGTCATAGTTAGTTTCATAGCGATAGGTTCTGAAGTGAAATTTGGAAGATGCTAGGAGCCTAGGATAACTGTAAAGGATTCTGCTTGTACTGTGTGACATTTACAACAGAATTAGAAGCCCCTCAGGCCTATTTGCATGGACGCTGGAATAATTCAGCGTTGTTCAGCTATTCCGGGAGCTGTCAGGCTCTAGCTTTTGTTCATTGCACAGAATCACTCTAGTAACTCCTGCTGAGTGCTGATCCCATCTCAGCTTGTTGCCCGTTAGCATTCTTGGTCGAGTGTTCAATGAACATAAAAATCTTCTCTTGCAACTCGTTAAGGTGCTACAATACAATTAGGAGCAAGTGTTCAATGTGTTCAAAACTTTACCGTTTACATTGACTCGTTATGTCAATTAAATCATGAGCCGGGATCATTAGGAGCATACTGCGAGTAGGAAGTGGAATTAATAGAATGAATTCAGAAGCATCAAACCTCTCTTTTTCGAAAGAATCGAAACACATCGAAATGGTACAAGCCAGAAGCAAAAACACAGCCTCAAATCTCCCTCAGCTTGTGCTGCAGCTCAACTGGCAGCTCTCTGAGACCGACGCAGTCGGCGACCTCCGCGACCTCCAACCGAGGGAAGCTCACCGCCGCGCCGCAAACGCTGCTCATCAACGGCAGATCCACCAGGAGAATCCTTCTGAGGCAATGAAACGTGCGAGCCTCTGTGCGTTCTCCCCGCGGCTCGTCTTCTACCACATGAACCATCTCCGAGCAACGGCTCAGCTCCAGGTGCTCCAGGCACGGGAGCTGCACTACCCAGTTCACGTTCTTTAGCCTGTTGCAGTTCGCGATCTTCACCCACCGGAGCACCGGAAAGAACTCTCCGACGTCCGTCCGCATCCAGCGTACGTCCCCCAGCTCGTCCAGCGTGTCGAGCTCGAGTTTCCTGAGCTTCGGAAGGCGCCACCAGCTTTTGTTAATCGTTGTCCCGGCTGCGTCCTCCTCGCCGTCGACAGCCAGCTCCTGCAGGCCTGAACACTTGGCAATGGTCAGCTCGTGCAGGGTCTCGAATAGGCTCAGCCCGTGGTGTGTCTTGAGCACGGAAGGCCGCAGCGCGACGGACGGCGCAGTCACCATCCGCGTCACGAGCAGCCGCCGCGTGCGCACGTTGTCCAGGAGGCACAGCTTCAGCAGCGCGGCGGGTGTCGTGACGGTGATCCCGAGGGATCTTACGAACACCGAGCTCGTCCTCACCTCGTCCAGGCTTGCCCCTTGCTCGCCGCACCACTCGGTGTACCGGCTCGGGCAAACGTCCAGGACGTCCAGGCTTTCCATCCCTCGCAGCACGCCGGGTGAAATCGCGGAGAGGCGGTTGGTGTGCCGCAGCAGTAGGTACCTGAGCTGCTGCAGGTTCCCCAGCTCCAGCGGCACGGACTCGAGCAACGTCGACGACAAGTTCAGGTACCGCAGCGACGTGAGCGTGCCGATCTCGGAGGGGACCTCCCGGACGGCGGTGAAGGAAGCGTCCAGGTATGTCAGCTTCGGTACGCCGAGCAGGAACCCGCCGGGTATGTCGCAGAGTGCGTCGTTGTGCTGCAGCATGAGGACGGAGAGGTTCCGGCAGTGGGAGGCCGGCATTGGCCGCAGGGACTCGATCGAACATCGCATGACGGACACCCGTTGCGCGTCTCGTGCCCGCTCGAAGAGCTCCGTCAGCTTCTGCTTCGACCGGAGCGAAACGCCGGCCTGCACCATCCATTTGTTCGGCACCTCCCCGCGGTCGCGGGCGATCCATAACGCCACGTCTCTCACTATGCTGTGCAGCTTCACCTCGCCCGCGGTGTCGGCAGGCTGCAGCAGGTTGGCCTCCTCCAGCTCGTTGACGACCGAGAGCCCCGTGCGCACGGCCTCGTCCATCGGCAGCGACTCGTCCACCAACCCGAGGCCGATCCAGCACTCGACGAGCTCGTTCTTGTCAATGGCGCGGTTCTCGGGCCACATAGACGCCATGAGGAAGCATTCCTGGAGCTCGCAGGGCCGCAGATTGTCGTAACTCTCGTGCAATGACCGCAGCATGGTAGCATTGTCTGCCTCCATCCCCGGGATCTTGTCGAGCTCCGAGTTCCTAAGCAGATTCACCGTGTTCAACCACTCCCGCGGCTGCTTCCTGGCCCTCATGGCGCCGCCGATGTTGGTGAGTGCAAGCGGCAAGCCACCGCACTTCCTGGCAACCTCCTTTGCCAAGTCCGGTATCCTCGGGCTGGCACTGATCGTCTCGTCCCCGACGACCGCTCTTAACAGACTCCATGAGTGTTCCCAATCCAAGCACTCCATGTCGATCCTGCGCGACGAGCGCATCCTGCCGCAGACCCCCTTTACCCGGGTGGTCATGACGACCTTCTGCTTCCGGCGGTCGTCGTGCACCGGGTGCGGGACTCCGATGTCCACCAAGTTCACGGGCTTTGTCAAGCCGTCCAGCAGCAACAAGAAGCTCTCGTCTCTTAGGGCTTCAAATATCGAACGCGCCCGATGCTCTGGCACGCCGCCGTCCGGAAGTGCGCACAGGCCTAGCCGGTGAGCCAGGCCATCCTGCAGCTTATTCACGTTGCAGTCACTCGGCGCCTCGAACCATATGATGTATTCGAACTCGTGCCTCCTCTCGGTGTCCTGGACGAACACGTTGTTGATGCGGCGAAGCAGCGTGCTCTTGCCGACGCCGGCCATGCCGCAGACGGCCACGACCGCCGCGTCACGGTCATCGAGGCACGCCAGCGCCTCGTTGAAGTAATCCTCCATGCCGACCGTCGTACATGGCACCGCCTTCACGGCGAACGAAGGCTGGGGCGCCTCGGCGACGAGGCTCCTCACCCTGTCGCACTCGTCCAGCAGCGCGGCGACGTGCTGGTACTCGTGGCACGCGCGCCGGCTTATGTGGTAGCTCGAGCAGACGTTCAGCGAGAAGGCGCTCATGCAGGAGCACCTCCGGTGGTAGTCCCGCCGGAGCTTGGCCACCCGCTTCTCGGCGCTGCCCACCCGCGACAACCAGTCCCTGACCTCCTCCGGCCGCCTCTTCTGCGGCAGGCTCCTCATGGAGGCCTCGAGGTCGGTTCGCCTCGACGTTAAGCGGGTAAGCGCGTCCGTTACGTCCTCGACGTTCGTGCCAACACTGGTGGCAAGGTCGATGTCCGCGAGCAGCCGGTGCGCGATGCTGCGGCTCACAGCGCCGACGGCCGTCGCCGCCAGGTCTTCCATGGGTTCTTCAAAAAAGTTCTCAACGATAAAAATTCGAAGTACTCGCTGGAAGTGATGGCTCTTTCTTTTGGCAACTTGCCATGCGAACGTTTACTTGAGCCCTTGAACTTGAAGGTGGACTTCAGAGGTAGGGCGTGAGACACAGAATGAAACACGCAACGAGAGTGACATGATAGATAATGTATATACTAACTCCAACAACGAGAGTGATATGCTGACATGATAGATAATGTATATACTAACTCCAATTCTAATTTTTTGTAGTTTTAAATCTTTACCGGTCAAACATTTTAACTTTGGCTATCAATATATAAAAAATTACCAAAATTGATAACATAAAATTAATATTGCTGGATTCATCATGAAATATACTTTCATAATATGTAATTATTTTTATTTAAAACAACATATTTTTAAAAAAAATTAATAGTGAAAGTATCACCTTAAAGACTATAGGAAGAGGTCCATTCTACCCCCTCAAGTATCGATATGCGGACACCTAACCCCTTGAACTAAAAAATTGGCCATTTGACACCTTTAAGTTGCAAAACCGGACAACCTACCCCCTCCGGCTGTTTCATGCGGTGGTATTGCTAATGTGGCGTCTGGGTGGCCCGATTTCACCAGGTCGACTAGGTGAGCTGGCTTCTTTGGCACTTGGGCCCACCTGTAAGTGAGTCCATAGCAATTAGAGCCTTTTCTCTCTCCTTTATCCATTCACTCGGCCAGCACAACTCCCGACTCACTCGTTTTGCTTCTTTTTCCATTCTCTCTTCTCTGAAGCTTCATCCTTTGCCCAAAATTTCTCCCGTGTCGCCCCTACTATCTCTGGCTCAATTTGGCCTGCTCCCTCAACCCACCATGGCGCCGTCGCTCCCTAGGCCTTGACAAGCAAATTCCATTCTTTGCTTTGCCCAGCGCTCCTCCTGGCTCGGCGCCCGATGACATCGCGTTGGGATGTAATCGGAGGAACAACACTCCGTTTGTGACGCACTGGAAAATAACATCGCGAACAACAAAAATTATGCTGAATGACATCGCCACTAGTTACTTTCGTTTCCAGAATTTTTTAAATATGGAAACTGAGCTCAACAAATTATAATTTGTTTTGTGGAGCCTCCTGACATGGTTTAATTGCTTGTGTATTTTTTTTTCAAAATTTTATACATTTTGATTTTGTCTCTAAAATTCATTTAAGTATACTGTTTGTAGGAATTTTCTAATATAGAAAATGAGGTCCAAACATTATGAATTTTTTTAGGCTCCTTACATAGTGGATTTGGTTGTGTTATTTTTTCAGAATTTAAAAAAAATCAATTAATGCAATTTCATAATATCCACTTTGTGTAAGGAGTCTAATATTTCATAATGTAAGGATATTATGAAATTGCATTAATTAACTTTGTAAAAATTCTATAAAAATTACACAATCAATTCCACTATGAGAGGAGCCTAAATTTTTTCATAATGTTTGGACCTCATTTTATATATTAGAAAATTCCTACAAACAGTAGACTTAAATGAATTTTAGAGACCAAATCAAAATGTATAACTTTTTTAAAAAAAATACACAACCAATTAAACTATGTCAGCAGGCTCCAAAAAAAATGATAATTTTTTTTAGCTCAGTTTCTATATTTAAAAAAATTCTGGAAACGGGAGTAACTAACGGCAATGTCATTCGTCATATTTTTTGGTGTTCGCGATGTTATTTTCCAGTGCGTCACGAACGGTGTGTCGTTCCTCTGATTACATCCCAACGCGATGTCACTAAGCTAATTTCCCCTAAATAAAATTGTGAGGTAAAATCGGAACGAGTAAAATTATGTAGAAAATTACACAAGAAAGTACATTCACGAGTCATTTGCTATATTTTAAAAATGGAAATGGAACGAACACAACAGAAACCCTAACACGCGAAACCCTAACCCTAGTACGTGGCGATCGGGCGGGTTGGGGCAGCCGCTGCACGACAGTCGTGCGGTCGGGGTGTTAATTTTGCAAAAAAAAAAAAATTTGCTCCGGCTATTTTTGTAAATACGACCAAAAATTATATTCTTCTATCCCTGCATACCAGTGGTGCTATATGTCCCGACTCAGTACTTACAAAGTACCGATTGATGTGGGTAGGGATGGCAATGGGGCCCTATTCCCCATTCCCCGACGGGAAATTCATCCATTAGGGGCCGGGGTTGAGGCTATTTCTTTCCCCACGGGGATACTAATATGCAAATACAATTCCCCATTGGGTGAAGGGGGGCCGGGGCCATTCCCCTACTCCCCATCCCCGCTACCTGCATGGGCCCCCGATAACCCTATGACATGCGGGTCACTAGCCCACTACCGTACTGTTTAAATCTTTAAGGGTTTGTTTGCTTATTTGCTTGGGAGTTGGGATACCATCTTTAAGAATATTATTGGAATTCTTTATTTGGAACACTGATAAGCACTCTTTAAATCATTTGGAACACTAATTCTGTCATCTCTATGTGTGTCTGTGTAGGAGAGGTTGGGGATCCAATTTTCAGGTTTGGGTCCCCGTGGGGCCTCGATAACCCAACAGGGACGGAGAACGGGGGAGAATAGCACCCCAGGATGGGGACAGGGGCGAGGAACGGGAATTGTTTCCTTCTCTCAGGGATGAGGATGTTCCACCACTTCTCGCCGGGGAATGGCCCCATTGCCATCCCTAGATGTGGGCCACAGCCAATCGCTGTTGGCCATGTTGGACAAAAATTTGCAAGGTAAAAGCTTCACATACGACATTTAATTTACGAGGTTAGTACAGAACCGATTCCCTGTAATGTTCAATGCGAACCTCATCGAGGATGTAATAACCCTCAATTACTTAAATTATTTATCTGTAATTATTATTATAGATAGCATATCCTCATGATAGTCTTGAGTATACCCCTTATCGTTCATAAAGGAGAAACTTAAGATAATTGGTTGTAAACCATTCTACAGCCACCCTGTATAGTCGTAAGATGTTCTACGACCACCTCATAGTCGTAAGCCTTTCTACGACCCGGTCAATTAAGACCACCCTATAGTCAGCAAAGTCTATAGACATGTGGGCCTAATTAACTAGGGAATCTTATACGTTGTGTAGATCAAAACAGAGCAGTTAATATATGCTATTACCCTCTAGGACCCTCTAGGATAACTGCATGTATTACGTCTATGTCTCTGATGATAACTGCCAGGCGACATGTGGTGTTATCTCTCTGACAATAACTTCCATCAACGTGCGTATTACAAAAAACATTGAGGCACCTCTTTGCTTGGAGTAACTGCCACCCATTCATGCGTTGTATAAAGGTAAAAGTCAGTGAGCATTGGGGTAGAGCAGAAGGAGACATTAGGCATTAGTTTTCTTCCTGATTGTAATCAGTATAGACAATACAACAACACAGGAGTAGAGTTGTTATTCTCTCCGGAGAATGCCTGAACCTGTCTAAATCCCTGTGCCTTTCTCTGCGTGGTTCTAATTCTAGGAAACCCTCGAATATTCATTCGTAAGATTGATACTAGATCATCGACAGTTGACGTCGTCCGTGGGGAGTTTTCGGTGATTCCTTTTCGGCAAGTTCTCTTAATTTTTTAAACTTTGGTGCTTTCATGGCAGAAGAGTGGAATGAGGCGAACTGGTTCGATTTGGCAGGCTACGCAGAACTCGACATGCATGCCTGCTACGAGTACAAGCAGAGCATTATTTCGTTTGATGGCAATGCTGCCTCCAAGGATCTTTCACCAGATCCAGGAGACCATGCCGCAAACAGAGTTGATGAGGGATCTTTTCCCCACACGACATTACGTCTAGATGAGGGACCAGATTCCTCAGAGGGCAAGGGTCCATCCGATCATAATCAGGACTGCACCAAGACAAGTACAGAGCATAGCGAGGGTTCCCCCCTCCAAATGTTTGAGTCCATCTGAGGCCGTCCGATCTGGCATAGTAATTCCTAGAATCCATCATGTTGGGACTCAACCAGCATCTAGTGATCATCACCTTTCAGTTACCCCCATGAGGTGCGTGGTCGAGCCCACTTTTCCTGTGGATTCGACCGTACTCTCGCAGGGATCACTTTCGATTGGAGACGGTTATAACCTAGAATTCCCTTTCTTGGAGGGGATTGCTCCAAGTCGTGAGGTGTTATCGTTCAAATACTACTTAAGCCAGGAGGACCCAAGCACAAGTGGAGATCATATCCAGGAGGTCTTTGTCCTCCCCTCAGATCCTAATCTCTCCCCGAGAGGCGGGACCGGGGATGCTTCCCATCGTTTACTCACTTCGGGCTCTCGTGATGATGGCGAGGACACCTCTGGTGATGAATAGGATCACCACCTTCGTGAGCGTGGGAGAATTCCTAGAAATTATCGCTCTCCACTGAGGAAAACTCAAGAAAACTCGGATGTGGATGATCCTGAGACCATCCGGAGGAGAACTTAGATGTGGATGATCCTGAGACCATCCGGAGAAGAAGAATTGCATCCCAGAGAACTTTACCTGAGCACATTCAATGCCGATCAGAGGAAGCTCAAGAACTTCAACTTATAAATGAACTGATCGAGAACCCGACTCAAGAACTTGGACGAGCGCTAGGATATGACCTCTTCGCTGAAGAGATCACATGAAGGCTTCGTGGTGCAATGGTCAGACTTGAGAAAACTCGTCGACATCGTTCTAGAAGTCGTACCGGGACAACTCCGTCGAACACCAGTTGTTCGAATAACTCCCCTGTAAGACCAAGAGGTTTTTGGTCATGTTATTTGATGATGAACACATTGAAAATAAGTTAGACCTTGTCTCAGTACTTAATGTTGAATATTTTGTCCTATAGACTTGCTGTGGTGACTTGGATCGAGCTCTGTTAAGTTCTCACTTGAAAATCGAGTTTTGTCGATTATCGGTAGTACCGCTTAGTTTGTCTTGGAACTACTGCGGTCTTGTATGACCGTGTGTGTGCAGCGGTAGTACCACAAGTCATTTTCTCTGAAGCGTTTTGCTCGGTTCGTTAGATCTTGATCTAACGGTGATATTGAGTTATAACGTTCGGACCGTCCGAATCGCTCAAAGACTTTGAGCCGTTGGATTGAAATCTAACGGATGACATCAAGTGGGCCGTTCGGACTTTCTCTCGTGCTTCTAAATCAACAGTGAGACCCATGGTCGATCGGCCCATGGATCTGGAGCGTCCACGTGGCAAAGGACGCTGTTTTGAGGACCTTGCGCATTTTCTTGGAACGGTAGTACCGCAGTTTGAATGGCGGTAGTACCGTTGTTTTAATAACGGTAGTACCACTTTTGTTTTCCCTTGAGAAAGAGGTTCTGACATACACTGTTTGCTCTATTAAGTGATTTTCGGTAGTACCGCGACATGGTTGGCGGTAGTACCGCAAGACGGTGATACCGCAAGGGCGCGGTATGGTTTTTCCAGAAGTGATGTTTTTGGAAGTTTTGGAAATTCTTGAGAATCGGTAGTCTGGGTGTGTTTTGAGATGCGATCGCGTGTCTTGATAATCTGGGACGTACAATGGCGGTAATCTGGGTTGTATTTTGGAAAGTTGTCGTTCGGGAAATTGATTGCGGTTTGTTGAATTCGTAAGCTATATCTTATTGCATGATGCATGATAGTGTTTATGGGTGTGAGTGAGCTAATGGATGGTCAAGTTGGAGAACTTGTGCCAAGAATTGGTTTCTTTGATCTTTGCATGTGCGAAGTTGAGGCGTGAGGGCGAATCACGGTCGGTGGCGGATTGACTTCGGACTAGGATGGGGAATCTGAGGTCTTGGAAGTCGTGGATGTCAAGAGATGTTTTGAATCACGCTGGAGCACGTGGAGATCATGGGGTGCACGCTGGAAGCTACGGGATGGAGTCCTGGAGGCTTACGGCGTGGAGTTTTTGGAAAGAAAGTTTTGGAAGGAGTTCCAAATCTGAGTGTTTTGAGATAGAGTTCTTATTGGTGTCGTGTTGGACATGGATAGGACTCTAGGCTATAAGAGAAGATAGTAGGATACGGCTTGTATAGGGTTTTTTGGGGAGTTACGTGCCGGGACTAGGGTTTTTGAGATCGTAGCTTGCTGCAGTTGCTTCGTTTTAGATGTTCTTCGAATTAGGGCTTTGAGGGGTGCTTGCTGAGCACTTTGTAGACACAAATAAATACTGAGATATAAAGATCAGTTTCGTTTAATCTTTGTTTTTGATTTGGTCGTCTTGCTGTGCGGCTGAGAAGAGGTTCTTGCTGAAATTGAATTCGGTTGACAAATTGCTGCAATCATTCAACCCCCCCCCCTTCTGATTGCCATTACGATCCTACTCATGGAGAGCGACACCACAACAGGTCTGGTCGCTCCCCTAACCACAACTCCAGTCGGAGAAGAATTCTTCGGACATCCGGTGATCAACAAGCTCCTAGAGGAGGTGATCATTCACCACTTCTACCTAGAAATATGCAATAGTAGATGGAATACGAGGAATATTACCCTCGTAGGACTGAGACCTATGGTAGGTCTAGTCCACTAGGTATCATCGTGTGTAGTCACCTGGTGATATCAACCATTCTTTTCTGCAAAGAAGGTCTCATGATATTATTACATGATGTCCGGCGTTCTCGCTTGACCTTCGAGCAGTTCGCTGGCCGCCACGGTTTCGATCGGTAAACATGCAGAAGTTTGATGGGTCACAAAATCCCATCGAATTTCTTTAGCTCTATACGACCGCTATTCGGGTAGCAGGGGAGGAGAGCACGTCATGGCGAATTACCTTTCTACTATGCTTGAAGGATCTTCTCGGTCGTGGTTGTTAAATAAACTACAATAGTCGATCTATTCGTGGCAGCATCTCTGTGATCTATTACTGGCCAATTTCTAGGGTGCCTACAACCATCCCGAAAAGGAGGATGACCTACATAGAATGAGACAGAATGCCCATGAGACCTTGAGCCAGTTCATTAGACGTTTCAGTCAGGTTCGCAAGTCCATACGTGAAATTTCCGATTCTTCTATTATCAGAGCATTTAAGCAGGGAGTCCGCAGTAAAAGGATCACAGAGGACATCGCTTTAAATCCTCCGGCTACTGTTGCTGAGCTTTCTGAGATGGCCGACCGATATGCAACTGCTGCAGAAGTGGTCGAGTGGAACAGAACCATCGATCAAGATGATAAAGATGAAGAGATACGGGTAGGCTACACTAGCTGGCAATTCAAAAATTCTACCACGTAAACTAGGAAGCCATGCAAGCAAGAGATCATAGATCGTTACCACTAGATGCGCAGCGCAGTGGAAGAAGAGTTGGAGCAGTCCGATCCAATGTCAAGCGCGTCAATGTAGTAGTCGTAGTCGATCGTCCAGCATCCTCGCACCGATCGTCTCCTCCAGCAACCTATTGCGTTCCTTGCGAAGTCGTGGATCGTCCTTGAGCGCAACAGCAACCGCGGCAGCGCCTCTACGGTATTCACACGTCCAGGGATAGAACACCGTATGTCGATGTGCTAGCACCAAATCATACGGTAGGGCTCTCGAGAAGATGGCAGCTAGGGTTTCAGTGGAGCAACTCACGTCGTCCATCATTTTTCAATAGCCTCATGCATCCACTTATATATAGCCCATGACGGATCCTATTCGAACTCGTTTGTTCCAACTCGTTAAGTGTGTGACCTTGTAGGTTCATGCGTAATCGATTGTGACTCGGAAACCCTTTCCGACCACGAGTCGTTAGCAGTTCCTAGCAGGACATAGCGATTCTCGATTACTCATAAATTATATCGGACGAACCTTAATGCAATATGATCTGCGAGTAGGTCCTTATCACTTACGACCAGCTCGTATCTCTATACGACTAGCACATATATAGCCATGACCAGTTCGTAACTCCTTATGACCAATTAGTGATTATGTTCGACCAGTCTACGACCAGCTAGTATCTCCATATGACCAGTCCGCATCTGGTCAAACTGAACGACCTGCTTGTGTATTCTCCCTTTGCATCACGATATCTGGTTCAACTCTAGGGGAGATAATTTTTCATCCATGGACAATTCAATACTTTCTCGATCAAGTGATGGGTAACTTCATGTGGTTGACTCTTTGACCACTGGTGGTATGGATATGCACTTTCTTTATCTGACCACATCGAGGGGCCCAGATATATCTCTCCTGTTGTGTTAGGAGGGGCAAATCCCATATCCGACCAATCATATTCCTCCATCTGTTTCACAGCATACCCGAAAGCTGCCTTTATAACTACCTAGTTACAGAGTAGCGTTTGACAGCCCCTAAATGTACTATTACACATGTAGGAAACTATGCTGATATCATGTCTAAGGATTATACATCATCATTGCTTGAGACCAACTGATGACACATAAAATCATAATAATTCAATAGTGTCTCAAGGTGGGTCAATCTAATACCATGTTCTCCAACATGTGTTCACATTATTGATTTGATATCCCTATATACATGACCGGTGAAACATGGTCATCAATCAATACATGTGTTGGCCGATAAGTCACTAGTGTTCCGACTAGTGACATCCGACCAGGGATACATTTAGAATGACATCATATAAGTTAAAGAGCTTCACCAACAAGTCACATACTTGTTAATCTTTATAACTGATGATTCATTCAAGGAACATAATAACATTTATTCTATAACTCATAAACATAGACGTGATACAATCATCTCTATGATTGCCTCTAGGGCATATCACCAACAAAAGATACTCAAGAAGTAGGCGAAAGTAGCAAGAAGAAGGATAAAAAGGCCAAGAAGTTCAAGAGCAAGACCAAAGGCCAAAGGCCTCAAGTCAATAGTTCCAAGGAAGTCTTAGCTGTAAGCGATAAAGAGCCTCGAGGCTCCAAGCCAAACTCTGATCGGGGCAAGGGCAAACATCCCGAACGAAAGAATGACAAGCCTAGGTGGTGTCCTTTCCATAAAAAGGAAGGACACGACCTTCGTAACTGCCGAGTTTTCCAACAAAAACTCGAGAACTACTACACTGATAAAGGACCTCTTCCTACACTCGAGGAGGTAGGGCAAACAAGTGGTCGAAAGCAGTCGAACGACGATGAGGAAATGTCGTTCCAAGATCCAAAGCACACCATCGATCATATCTATGGAGGATCTTCGGCATACAATTCAAAACAACAGCTCAAGGCGATCGAGTGTGAGGTAAACTCTATTGACCTTCCTCTTGTCAATAAATTATCAAAGTGGTTGGAAGTCACCATCTCTTTCGAGAAGGGTGATTGTCCGATCCCTTCTACTTGACCAGGTCGATTTCTGATCGTGGTTGAGCCCACCATCAACAACTGTCGAGTAAATCATGTGTTAGTTGATGGTGGGAGTTCATTAAACATACTGTTTGCAAGTGCCCATGACCAAGGTAAAACCTGTACGATACTCATTTCATGGGATCGTACCGGGGTCTTCGGCCAAACCCATTGGCCAAGTTTCTCTTCCTGTAACGTTTGGTTCTCCAAACAACTTTAGGACAGTAAAAATCTCTTTTGATATGGTCGATTTCGACACGGCATACAATGCCATACTCAAACGACTAACTTTGCCACGATTCCTAATGGCTGCTCATTATGGTTATCAATGTCTTAAGATACCAGGTCCTAAAGGAGTAATCACAGTCCGTTGTGATAAAAAGATGGCGCTTACGTGCAACCAAAAGTCCCTCGAGATGGTTGGCCAGGTACCAGCTCGAGAAGCAAGCAAGGGTCAGCCTTCGACCATGCACTCGAAGACTAAAGTTGCACCAAAGCCAAACGGTCAAGTCAAGGAAGTTCCACTAAACCCAAAGGAGCCTTCAAAGACTGGTTGTATTGGGGTTACTTCCGACCCTGCATAGAAAGACGCCCTCATCACCTTCCTTCGAGCAAACACAGATGTCTTCGTGTGGCAAGCATCTGACATACCCGAAGTCTCGAGGGAGGTGATTGAGCACATGCTAGCTTTATGGCCTGACAAGAAACTCGTAAAACAAAAATTATAGAGATTTGCACCTGATCGACGAGATGCTATCAGATCAGAATTGGACAAGCTACTTAAAGCTGGTTTTATAAGAGAAGTCGACCACCCAGAGTGGTTAGCTAACCCTGTAATGGTTAGAAAGTCTAATGGTAAGTGGCATATGTGTGTAGACTTTACTGATCTCAATAAAGCTTGTCTAAAAGATTATTTTCCTCTTCCTCGTATTGATCAGTTGGTTGATTCTACTGCTGGTTGTGAAATATTAAGTTTCTTATATGCATATTCTGGTTATCATCATATTAATGTGCCTAGATGATAAAGAAAAGATCGCATTTATTACACCATTTGAAATATTTTGCTATGTCAAAATGCCATTTGGTTTTAAAAATATTGATGCTTCTTTTCAGCGCTTGATACAAATGGCCTTCTTTATTCAACTAGGCCAAAATTTAGAAGCCTCTGGTCGTAAAAAGCTTCAAGCGCCTTAATCACATTTTCGATCTGCAAGAAACGTTCGACAACCTTAGAAAACATCGTTTGAAACTCAATCCTGAGAAGTGTGTGTTTGGAGTCTCTTTAGGAAAATTGCTTGGATTCCTTGTTTCTGCATGAGGAATCGAAGCAAATTCCGAAAAGATAAAGGCCATTGATCAAATGCACCCTCCAACCACGAAGAAAGAAGTCCAAAAACTCACGGGATGCATGACGGCTTTAAGTCGTTTCATCATACGATTGGGAGAAAAAGGACTTCATTTCTTCAAACTTCTGAGGAAACACGAGGGTTTCAAATGGTCAGTGGAGGTTGCCACGCCACAGGTAGTGAGCGCAGTGCTGGTTGTCGAACGTGAAAATGTTCAACGACTAGTTTACTACGTCAGTGAAGTTTTACACAGGCGTAAGGAGCGATATCCTCAGGTCCAAAAACTCTTATATGCCCTTCATGCCTTCGAGGAAACTGAGACATTATTTTCAGGCGCATAAGATAATTATGACCTCTGAGACTGAGACATTATTTTCAGGCGCATAAGATAATTATGTCATCTGAGTTTCCCTTAGGAGATGTCCTCCAGAATGGGAAAGCAGCGGGACGCATGGAAAAATGGTCGGTCAAACTTGGGGAGTTTGACGTCCATTTCATGTCCTGAACGGCCATTGAATCCCAGATCTTGGCAGACTTTGTCGCCGAATGGATAAATTTTGAACCTATTCAGGATCTCTAGTACTTTGGTGGGTCGCTTATGCTAAGTGGCTCGGGGGCTGGGGTGGTCCTGGAATCTCCGTTAAGAGAGATCTTAAAGTATGCTATTCAATTAAACTTTCCTGTCACTAACAACATGGTAGAATATGAAGGTTTATTGGCTGGCATACGAGTAGCGAAAGCGCTCGGGATTCAACGACTACTCGTAAGAGGAGACTCTCAACTAGTCATGAATCAGGTCGGAAAAGAGTACTAGTGCTCTAATCCAACCATGTCTCGGTACTTATCGGAAGTCACGAAACATGAAAAGCATTTTTTCAGTTTCGAGGTACAATATATCCCTCGAAAGGATAATTTTCTCGCTGACCAGTTAGCTCGAATGGCTTCTTCCCGATCACAAGTACCAAAAGGGGTTTTCTTGGAATAGTGCCAGAAGCCGTCTCTGGTCGAAGCACTAGAGACATCTCTTATTGAGACAACATCTCTAGAATATGAGGATATATGGATGAATCCCATCTACGAGTATCTTTAGCAGGGTGTAGTATCCAATGACGATCTTGAAGCTGATCGTTTATCTAGCAAGGCCAAAATGTACTTTGGTCGAAGGAGCCCTCTACAAACGAGGTACTCAAGGGATTCTCATGCGATGCATATCGCAGAGAGAAGGATTAAAGCTCCTTCACGAAATACACGGAGGCATTTGTGGAACTCATGCTTCTTACAGAACACTGGTCAGAAAAGCCTTTCGACAAGGTTTCTACTGGCCAATAGCCCTCCATGATGCCAAAGAATTGGTTAAAAAGTGTGTACAATGCGAGTTTCGTAGCAGACAAATACACCAACTGGCTAAGGCATTGCAAACCATACCTCTCTCTTGGTCTTTTGCAACCTGGGGTCTTGATATCTTAGGACCATTCCCAAAAGCACCAGGAGGCTTCGAGTTCCTTTTTGTGGCTATTAATACGTTCACAAAATGGATTTAAGTCGAACCTGTGATTGGGATAACAACAGAAGAAGCCAAGAGGTTTATGATGAGAAGTGTAATTACTTGATTTGGTGTTCCAAGTCGAATAATTACAGATAATGGTACACAATTTTCTAGCGTAAAATTCCAAGAATTTTACAACGAGTTGGGTACCAAACTATGTTATGACTATGTCGCCCACCTACAAAGCAACGGGGTAGTCAAAAGAGCGAATTTCCAAATTATACATGGAATTAAAACTTGAGTCTTCGATCAGCTTATAAAGCGCTGGGGGCTTACGTAAAAAAATTACCATTAGTATTATAGGCAATTCGTACAACCGCTAGTCGGGCTACAGGCGAAACACTATTTTTCCTAGTTTTTGGGCTGAAACTATGCTTCCACGAGAACTAAAGATTCGGTCGACAGGGTTGAAAATTACAATGACTCTGGCCAGGAACAACTTCGAGCAGATGACATCAACCACTACTACAGAAAAGGTATTCACAGACGGTTCCGCGTCATCACGCACGTTTTAAGTGAGCCGCCTAATTTTATGGGTTAGTAATGACATGAGGTCCTCACGAGCGGTTTTTGAACAAATGCATGATGTATCTATCATAGGCGGTTTATAGATGAAACCGTCGTGATAGTATTCTCTATAAAATCACCGGCGGGTCGCTTGTGCCTTTAAAACCGACTTCATATATATATATATATATATATATATATATATATATATATATATATATATATATATATATATATATATATATATTTATTTATTATATATATATATATATATTTATATTTATATATTGTGTTCATGTCCCCAGCCACTTTAGGTGATCGTGAGGATAGTCACCAAGCAATGGCTGCTTGTGCATTTAAAACCAGCTTCATATATATATATATATATAGTTCATGTCTGACCACTTCGGGCGATCGTGAGGATGAGGCAATGACCACGAACAACTTCATCGAGCACGCAAGTTCAAGAAGCATGGTTGCAAAGAGGCGTGGACATACAATTACACGGATGTCATCGATAGGTAATTGGACTTGACATCAAGGAATGGTTGATTCTTGATACATGAAGCCACTTCGATCGGATGCACTGCTCACGTTCTTTTTTCGAACATGGCGTGGCTTCAGCGCGGTACTCCGTTGGAAGTCGCTATCTCATCAACCACACGTAATTGGATGTCCACGCTAAAGTGGCTAGGACTGAGCTAAACAATCTTTATATGAAGCCGGTTTAAAGGCACAGCGGTTTAAAGCTTGGAGACTTTATAGAGAAGAGATCAGGAATAGAATGGTAGGACGTACATGGGACGCAAGGAAGGAGAACTTGACCAGCATGAATACGGTTACACAAACAAAGGTGAAATGAATGGCGAGAGATAGGTGAAGAGGTGTTGTAGTAGTTTTTGACTCATTTAGTCTTGTTTTGGAATAGAATGCACACCAATTAATAAATAATTAATGATCCGATGCACAAGCTAGGTAAAAATTCTAGAAATTTGTATGTTAATTGTAGCTTTACATATTAGCCTAACCTTCACAAAGCTAAAAAGTTAATTGCGGCTTTTAAAAGCATAATACCATATAGGAACATACCATAAGATTAGTTACATGTAAAAAATTTTGTATGTGTACAAACTGATGTTTTGCCCCATCCGAACCCACATCATGAACTAAGCAAGATGCACAGAATACACATACACCAATAGCCCTCAGTTTACATCACAGAGCAAGGGGAGTAGTTACCTCAATGCGACGCAATACCGGTGGCAACACCTCCACCATGCATTAACCCACCTCCATTTCATTTACCGTGCTTAATCAATAAATTAACCCACATCAGTAAATAATCAACTCACATCAGTAAACCAAGACAAGCTCAAGCATGAAACTAAATTGAGTCCAGGGAGGAGGAAGCCCCAAACTACTGGGCCTCAAACTAATAAACTGAAGATCAAAGTGACAACAATTAGCAATTCATTATAGCTCAATTTCAGCATAAGACTATTAACATCATTGTGTAGTTCAACAGAGCATACAAATAGCAATTTGCAATACCTCCCAATGCTAGGCACACATACAAATATTTCTATCCACAACTAGTAGCACCAGCAGTCACACCCGAACACAAGCCCATTCCCCACCTCCAGATCCATCCATCCATCTAGCTAGCCAGCAGTCACAAAGGGCAAGACAGCAAGACAGAAAGGCCAAGGGTGTCCAAACCGACCATCAACCAACAAGGTAGCCCACATTGCAGCTCGGTTCACATGAATACGTACCAATAGCACAAACCAATAGGTGATAGATCTGTCTTACCTCGACATTGCCGGTGTCAGTGGAGAGGTAGCCGGGGTCACGCACGCCAGGGGGGAGGAGGAAGAGGGGAAGGCGGCGTCACCGTAGTTGTGGCACGACCGTGACACTACACAAGACAATCTTATCGTATGAGTGTTTTGTGCAGTGCACCGTGGTATCACAACCGGCGGCGATGGGAAGAAGGGCGGCGTCGATGATGGGGTCAGGGGTGGCGTCGAGGTCGGGGGCACTCGGGTGGGGAGGGGAACGGATGAGAGTAAAGGCGCTTGGGAGTGACGAGTTAGGGCGCAAACCCTAGCAGGCTCCTTACTAATAAAGAGTGATACTTATCACATACGGTTCCATAATGGAACTGTCCGTGATATGGTTTCATATCACAGACGGTTCCATAATGGAACCGTCTGTGATATGAGACGGCTCTATTATGGGTTCGTCTTTGTTTTGAGCATATTATCATGTATACATTTACATGACATGAAGAAATTACATGTTTATATGTCAATTTTGTCATTTAAATACTGCTGAAAATATGCTTTAACTATGATACATATCACAGACGAATATTTGTTGCACTAAACTGTCTATAATCTATAGTTCTGTTGGACCGAAAAGGCGACTAGGGGGTGAATAGGAGCACGCTCACCTTTTTCACAAAGGTCAGATTCAACTCCAATCTCACTCCAGTAGCTATAGAAGCTATGAAGATCAATCTATAAGTACAGCGGAAGACTTGTATTGAATCTAAACCAAAATTCCCAAAGCAAAAGATCAAATGAGGTTCAAACCCTAAAGGGCGGTCAGACCGACGGCTTATGGGCGGTCAGACCGGAGGGCGATCTGACCGGCGTTATAACTTCGGCCTGACCGATTTTGTCCAGAACAAAAGAACAGCCCGAAAACTCAAAGCTCAAATCGATCTAACTTTTGATCCGTGAGGGCAAACTCCACGAAACTTGACACACACATTCTCAAAGATATTTGGAACCTATTCCAATTGGAGATCGTGAAGATCCAAGCCAAAGTTCCTATCTTTTTCAGATTGAACGAAGGTGGTTCAAAAACCGAGTCAAAACGAAAATATGATCTAAAGACTTGCTCGTGGGTGATTGATGATCAAGATGATCCTAGGTGGGTTCCCACATGTCACAACAAGTTAGATCAAGGCAAGAAACCAAGAAAAAACTCGCGGATTAAAGAAAAACCACAAATCACCAAATAGAGAGAAAGAAAGCAAATAGACTCATCTTTGAGGGAACTTTCTTTGGATTGATTTGATATGGTATTGGTTTACAGCCACTCCATCAATGGAGGACAAAGACTCAATACATGAGCACGAAATCAAATCCAACTCTCTAGAACCCTAATGGGCTCCCGTTAAGGCCCAAAACAAACGGGACACATACGCACGCCTTTTAAAGTGTCGTCTTCATCTCTTGACCTAATCCTCTTCACCTTGCGCCATCTTGCGCCGTGAGTTGGCAAAAGGTCACCAAGGCGATATTTGGTGAAATTACCAAAATACCCCTTCTCGATCTTTTTGCAAAGACCGAGTCCCAACTGCGTGAAGCACCTCCTATGCTTCGCCACGTGTAGGTTGATCCAGCGGCTCTTATCATGTCGGCAAGTCTCTCCCATCCGGCTCCCATCGAAACCACCATGGCACTTGCACCGACCCCCACGCCGCTTGATCCAACTCGTCGCACCGAACTACCCGTTCGGTCACCTTTGTCCCTCTTGCGCCATGCTTGACTCCATTGACCTCACTCGGCATCTCTGATCGTTCTAGACCTCAGCTCTCCAAGCCTAGTCCCGATCATCCTCGCCGTTGACCGTCATTGACCTCCAAGCAACCTGCACATCAATAGGCAAAGAAATTGAATCCGGGAACAAGTTCTTTACAACTTGACCCACGTTAGTCAAAACATGCATCATGCAACACATATGCCATGAAACCCACGAACTTGACCTAACCCAACAATCATCGCCATCAGTTGGCCGATGAGACAAGTGAAAACCGGTCGACCGCCACTTTGGTCGGTCGACCGCTCTAGATTAGCCAAAATCCACTCGAGGCGGGGCGGTCGACCGCCAAAATGGCGGTCGATCTTCGGCCGATCACAACCACCCAACGCCGATCGGACCGCTTTGACCGACCGACAACATTCTCAACTTTGCCGAAAACGCGTGTTTCGACAAACCGTAAGCGACATTGCCAATTGTAACATCATCCTAAGATCTCAGGCGTATCCCCATGATATCCACAAACTCCCCCTTGATGAACACATTGGCAATTTTTCACAAATGCAAATTTAGAGGTTTGAAAAGTAAAAACATGTCGTTTTCGCACAAAGGCACAACTTGGTCCATATGCAAGAGAAAGCAATGGAAATGACCAAACTGGCTTCAGAATAGCAGAGGCAAGTGAGATACGGCAAAAGAAAGCGAGAAAGTTTCAAATTCCAGAAAGAGTCAAAATCTCACTTAAGGTCCATATGAAAGAACAATTGTTCGATATGAGCTATGATCATTGTGAGGATCAAGAATTGCAATTCAAGTTCAGAAGTAGCAATAAGACCATAAGAATGCAAATAAGAAACTCCCCCTCACTATGATCCTCAAATTTCAGAAAATCTCAAATTTTCAATTCTTCTCCAAGTAGCTCCCCCTTTTCCGTAACTCCCCTTTTTCTCCCCTTTTTCAACCATCTTCTCCCCCTTTGACAATGGAGTCATCAAGGAATCACGCCTTCCTCTCGTCTAGAGATAACAAATGCAGAATGAGGAAAAACATAAGGAGCATGCATGAAATGCAATGGAGTGGCTTCATTTTTTTTTCGATTTTTTATTACAAGAAGCTTTGGAGATTACCCAAAAGAACAAGCTAGCATTTCTAAAATTGCACAAACAACATATCAAGCCTAACAGCGCTAGCAAGATCATGATAAGACATATATATCAAAGCTACGCACGAAGGCTCAAAGTAAAGCAATAGATTTGATTAATTTAAGCAAAGCTTCAAATCTAGCAAGTTCGTCAACAGGGATCCTAAAATGATAGTGGCTTCAAATCTTAGTGAAGAAGATCTTGGACTAGGAGCCATCCACAAACTCTTCCTAAGCTTCTACCAGGGCGACAAATCTTGAGGTTCATGTCAATTTTGACAAGCAGTCCCCATGAGATCGTTTGGATCATCAAACTATCTCCAAGTTCATATCTATAACATGCAGTCTCATAAGAGTAGTTTGGCACAATTTAAGCAAAGGACAATCTTGAAATTTATTTTTCATTTTTCATGTGCACAAGAGCATTTTTAGATTCTTAGAAACACAAGAAGCTCAAGTACTGATCAATTTTAGATTCAAGAGCTAACAAATTAATTTTGACAGGGCCAATGTCACAAAAGGAGCACTATTGCGCAACTAACTAAAACATCCACATATTGCAGTTTTTAGTTCAGTTGTCTTAAAGTTCTAGCTCATACAGTAAAGACTTAGCTACACATGTGAAAGCATGATAATTCTAGCAAGTCAAAGAACTAGACATGGCATTGAGCAAGAATTGAAATAGTAAAGCTCCAAAGGGTAATAAGCAAAGCTTCATCAATTTTAAAAGATAAGCAGAAAGCTTATATTATAATGCATCTTTTTGGATTTTTCATATGAATGCAATATGATACAATGTGATGCAAGAAAAAGCTCAAAAAGCCTAAAAAGATAAAAAAGATCAACAAGTTCAAAAGAAAATCAAGAAAGATCAAATGAACAAGGAAAGATCAGAAAAGATCCAACTCCCCCTCAAACCAACCCATAGGGATAAATTACCCCTAACTCACTTCTCAAGGTGGCAAACCTTGTTGGGTCTAAAGGCTTGGTGAGGATATCAGCCAACTGAGCTTCGGACTCCACAAAATGCAGCACAATATCACCCTTCTCAACATGGTCTCTAAGAAAGTGATAGCGAATGTCTATGTGCTTGGTCCTAGAATGTTGCCTTCGGATTCTTAGCAATGTTAATAGCGTAGTGTTATCACGAGAAAAGAGAACACTATCAAAGTTTAACCCAAAGTCCTTAGAGTGGACACCATCCACAAAATCGACTACAACAACTAGCGGCTGACTACATATTCAACTTCAAAGATGGATTGTGCAATGAAGACCGCTTCCTAGATGACCAAGAGACAAGAGAAGTGCCTAAGAAATGACATGTGCCGAGGTACTCTTCCTATCTAGCCGGCAGCCCGCAAAATCAGAATCAGAAAACCAAATGCCATACTTGAGGGTAGAGTGTAAATACCTGAAGATGCGCTTAACGGCTTGGTGATGTGAAGTCCTCGGTGACGCCTGAAACCTCGCGCGGAGGCAGACCGCGAAGTGGATATCCGGTCTTGAGGCCGTCAAGTACAGAAGGGAGCCGATCATGCTGCGGTACTCGCGTTGATCCACGGATCCTCCTTCCTCATCTGGATCCAATACAGTCGAAGTCGCCATGAGAGTGGCGATCGGCTTGCAGTCACCCATCTCAAAACGCTTGAGCAAATCCTTGGTGTACTTCGTTTGATGGATGAAGATCCCTTCCTTGCACTGCTTGATTTGTAGCCCCAGAAAGTAATTGAGTTCTCCCATCATGCTCATCTCAAATTCCCTGGACATGGTCTCAGAAAAACTAAAAACAAGAGCATTAGAGGAACCACTAAAGATAATATCATCAACATAAATTTGAACAAGCAGGAAGTCATTGCTATGCCTAAGAATGAAAAGAGTCTTATCAACTTTTCCCATTTCAAAATCATTCTTAAGCAAGAAAGTCTTAAGCCTATCATACCAAGCTCTAGGGGCTTGCTTAAGACCATACAAGGCTTTGGATAGCTTGTAAACACGATCAGGATGCTTGGGATTCTCAAAGCCAGGGGGTTGTCTAACATACACTTCCTCCTCTATAAAACCATTCAAAAAGGCACTCTTAACATCCATTTGATGCAACCTAAAACCTTTAGATGCCGTAAATGCAAGCAAGATACGAATAGCTTCTAGTCTAGCAACAGGAGCGAACGTCTCATCAAAATCTAACCCCTCAACCTGGCTAAAGCCCTGAGCTACCAATCTAGCCTTGTTTCTAACCACAGAACCATCCTCATTTTGTTTATTTTTGAACACCCAACGGGTTCCTATAACATTATGACCACTAGGAGGTTCTACAAGGTTCCAAACTTTATTTCTTTCAAAATTATCTAACTCCTCATGCATGGCATCGACCCAACTAGCATCAGATAAAACATGTGATATATCTTTGGGTTCAAAAGAAGCTACAAATGCAGAGTGAGAGAAAAGACTTGGATCATGATACCTGGAGCGAGTGACTCGCTCATAGAGATTACCAATCATCTGATCCGGAGGGTGTTGCTTCTGAATGTGCAAAGGAGCGCTTGGGGGAGATAGCGTCTCCTCGACCTCCGCAGGTACCGCTGATGAAGAAGTCGCAGCAGGAGCCTCAATTGGAGGTGAAGCGGTTATAGCGAGTTCGAGCTTGAGCAGGAACATCGACAGCAGTGGAGGAAGCGATATCAAGTTCATCCTCTTCTTCTTCAACAAAAATGCTCTCTGTCACCTGTAAGTCACCTGAAACATCGGATCTAGCTCCCGGGCTAGTCTCATCAAAAGTGACATTGCATGTCTCCTAGACAAGGTTAGTTTCAACATTAAAAACCCAAAAACCACTTGAATGAGCAAGATAACCCAGAAATAAACCATCACAAGTCATTGATTCAGATTTATCTAGGTTTCCTGTTTTTAGAATAAAACACTTCGATCCAAAGACTCGAAAATGCGAAACAGAGGGTTTTCTGCCAAATCGAAGCTCATAAGAAGTCTTGCCCAAAGACGGTCTCAAAAAGACACGGTTTGAAATATGGCAAGCTGTAGCAATAGCTTTGGCCCAAAACCTCCTCGGTGTGCTATACTCATCTAGCATTGTTCTAGCCATCTCGACTAGGGTCCTGTTCTTCCTTTCCACAACGCCATTTTGTTGAGGGACGTGTGGAGAAGAGAACTGATGCTCAATACCGCGCTCAGCACAAAAAGAGGCAAAAGAAGCATTCTTGAACTCCGTGCTATTGTCACTGCGGATCGCTCACAAGGCACCAGGAAGTTCAGAAGCCAAACGAAGAACAAGATCATGATAATGATCAAAAGCCTCATCCTTCGAAGCAAGAAAGAACACCCAAGAGTATCTCGAAAAATCATCGACTATGACAAGAATGTACCATTTGCCACCGACTGACCGAACCCTAGCAGGACCAACAGTATCCATATGAAGCAACTGTCCTGGTCCGTCAGTCATGACCATAGTCAATGAAGGGTGTAAGGCGGCAACTTGCTTGCCATGCCTACAGGGCGCACATACAACATCCTTGACAGTTTTGAGTTTAGGCAAACCTCTCATGAGATCGAGGCCGCTAACTCGTGTTAGATGATCAAAACTAATGTGCCCCAAACGTCGGTGCCAAAGCCAGATATCAGAAGAAGATGCAATTAAACATTTGAGAGATCCAGCAAGAGATTCAGAAAAATCAGCTCCAAAAATTCTACCAACTCTAGAAATCCCAAAAACAAGCTCACCGGCAGAATCAAGCACACGACAGGCATTTTTCTTAAAACGAGTTTCGTTGCCATCATCAAGAAGCTGCGAAACAGAAAGCAAGTTGTACTTTAGCTTATCCACAAGAGCGACGTCCTTGAGAATGAACTTGTCGTTCACCCTGATCGATCTAGTTCTTTCGATCCGCCCTTGTGTATCATCTCCGAAGGTGATGAAGTCATCACCCTTCGACCGCGTGAAGGAAGTGAACCAACGTACGACAAGAGATGTGCTCGTACAGCAAAAAAAACTATGGAGGTTCTGTATTGTGGAAGCAACCAGAAGGAGCATAACTCCGTTCCTTTTATAGCTAGAACCAGACAGTCCAAAGGCCAACAGTCGCTAGGAAGTCCAAAGGCCAACAGTCACCATCATGAACCAGAACTCTGACACGCCTATGTACGCGCGCACACACACACGCACATGCACACACACCGCATGGCTCGGCTCGGCTCGGCACGGTTCGGCGAGGCGAGCGAGCGCGCGCGTGTGATGGCTCTTTCCAATTCCACAAGAGGGGCTACCACGTTCCACCTTATAAAGTGGTGTAACTCCCCTTCATCCCTCTATGTGGGACTAAACAGTTTTAGCATATGCACATGGGCCTTTGAGATTTACCAGGAATTAATTAGAATATAAATTTGGGCCTAGCCCATATTAATTCCAACACTTCTGCATCTGAACTTTTGTTTATTCGGCTGCATGCGCAAAGGGAAAGTAGAAAAACTGGTATAAAAACAATAAACGACTATAGGGTAAATATGAAGACCTATCTTTTTCACTACATATGATATTCAACTTCTTTTTCATTCTTGTCGGTATTTTAGAATCGAACTTACGTAAAAATTGTTTGATTCGGGGGTTCCTCTAGACTCAAGATCACATAGAGATAGAGACTCATGGATTTTTATACAGGTTCGGGCTTTCTCCTGGGAGAATAACAACCCTACTCATGTGTGTATGTATTGAATATGCTGGATTACAAAATAGAGCCAAAGACTAGAGTATTGTGCTTCTAATGCTCTTCGGATCGCCCCCTTGTCCTGATGATTCTGCCTTTTATATAGTCGTCGAAGCGCACCGTTGTGCCTTCAGTCTGAAGGATGCCTTAATGTCTTAGATTGTAGAGCCGTTACTAGATGTTATTGCGGGAGTAGTAACGTTCCCGCTTTGCCAGGCAGTTATCACCATAATAGGGAGTTTAAATCGTGCTATTTTTCTAGAGAATAACAGCGTAATTGATTGCTCATATCCTTGGATACGGTATAGAAGATTCCTTGATCGACTAGACCCACATGTCTGCGAGCCCTATCGATTAGGGATTTGTCATAGAAGAACTTACGACTAGGAGGTGGTCGTAGAAGAGCTTACGACCACAGGTTGATTGTAGAAGAACTTACAACCATGGGGTAGTCGTAGGACTTACGACTATAGGATGGTCGTAGAAGAACTTACGACCTCTAGCTTCTCCCTTATGGCTATTAAGGGGTATACTCAAGAGTTATATGACGTCATTATTATCCATAATATGAATTATAAATAAATGATTAAATGAGGATTATTATATCCTCGTCAATTATAATAGCTATAAAAGCTATGAAGATTAAAATACAAGAACAAAGCAAAAGTCTTGCGTTGAAACTAAAAAAACACCGAGCTCAAAAGCTCTCAGCCAGTCTAACCGTCGTCTACAAGAGCATCAGCCTGAAAGATCTACAAAACGATATAACTATTGATCCTGTGATCCAAATCTCTAGAAGTTTCAGACAAGGGTCATCAAGAAGGTCAGGAACCTATTCCAATCGACGATTGAGATGATCGAAGCCATGGTTCCACGAATTTCTTGATTGAGGTCAAGAAGGCACGAAAACCAGGGAAAACCAAAACTTGATCCAAAAACTTGCTCGTGGGTGGAAGATTGTCAAGATGACCTTGGATCAGATCCCACGAGTCCTAGCAAGCTAGACTAATACAAAAGAACGAACCAAAACCCTTGGAACACAAAAACTCCAAAATTATCAAAGAGCGAACAAAAAACAAAATAGAACTTATCCTAAGGCAAACTTGCTTGGATTGATTAGAGGGGTTGTAGATTTACAACCACTCTACCATAAGGACAAAAGCTCACACTTGAGCACATAATTTCTCGATCCATCTCTCTCAAACCCCAGCCTCCTGTATTTCCTCCACTTTCTCCAAATCACCAATTAAAGTTTCCAAGGCTTCAAGTCATAGAGGTGCAAATTCTGCACCCTACCCTTATATAGTGGATGCTAGGTCTAGAGCGAAAACCCTAATAGGCACCTGTTAAGTCCACATACAAACTGGTCTACACTCACTCACGCTTCTCAAAGCGGATGATGATCTTGGTCTCCTGAATTCGTCTCTTCATGATCTTCGTCTTCTCTTGACCTAAACCGTCTTTCCTTTGTGTCGTCCCACGCCGTGGTTTCTCCAAGGTCACCAATCAACGTGAAGCAATCTCATGCTTCGTCACGCGTAAGTTCATCAATGGCTCTCTTTATGCTGGCAAGTCTCCCATTTGGCTCTCATGAGAAACACCATGACACTTACACTGACCACCAAACCACTTGATGCAGCCCGTTGCACCAAACTTCTCGTTCGGTCGTTCTTGTTCATCTTGCGCCATAGTTGAGTCTAACCACTTCACCCAACATTCTCTATCATTCTAGACCTCAGCTCTCTTAGCCTAGTCCCAATCATCCTCACCGCTGACCGTAGTTGACTCCAAGCCACTTGCGCAACAATAGACTAAGAAATCGATTTCGGGTATAAGTTCTTCGCAATTTGACCCACATTAGTCAAAACATGCATCATGCAACACGTATGCACTGAATCACTTGACTTTGGATGATTCCACAAGATCATCATACCTCATTGAGCATGATCGCGCTCTGGCTGGTTTGACCACCGCCCTTCGGTCGGATGACTTACTAACGCTTCTCAAAGCGGATGACGATTCGGGTCCCCCGAATTCGTCTCTTCATAACTTTCATCTTCTCTTAACCTAAACCGCATCTCCTTCACGCCGTCCGGCGTCGCTGTTTGTCCAAGGTCAACAACCCAGTATTTTGTTGAAGATACCAAAATACCCCATTCTCGATCCTTCTCAAAGGCCAAGTCCAATCAATGTTAAACAATCACATGCTTCGTCATACGTAGATTCATCAATGGCTCTCTTATGTTGGCAAGTCTCTCCGATTGTTCAACACACTGGGATTAAGATCATATCACACGATCTCCACACATGCCATTAATTAATTAAGAAAATGGCTAATAGATTATGAGAGACTGTGAGATGAACTCACAGGTCTTGTTCATCATCTGAAACATCCCCGATTTCGACATGACATGAAAGACACTGATGGAGTATGTGACAGTGCTCTTCACACTCTTCGCATGGTAGCGCGAGAACACTGAAGCGTAGGCCAAGAAGTATGGGCCATCGAAAGAATCCCCTCTGAAATAACATGGCGAAAACAACAACGAGAAAAAAAACAAATTATATACGGTCAACTATATACATATAAGCATATGCAATCAGTGGCGGATCTGGAACGAAATGTACTAGGTGTCATCATACATACCACCACATGTATGTAGAGTGAATAGGTATAAACTACTGAGTGTACATCTATACGTATATGAGTTTTGATAAATTAAAATAATATTAAACCCGATGACCTGTGTACTCTGAAGTTTCACTTAGATCCGGCCCTGTGTGCCATTATCATACAACCATCACTTACTGCGTTGACAGCAGCAGCTGGAATAAGACCATGGTCAAGTGTATGGCGCGCTTCAGCCGGAGAAGATTGCGATTGGCTGCCGACGGTTCTGACACACCCGTTAGCTTTGTCCCGCTTGATCAGGTTGTCGAGAGTAGACACTGTTCTTGATGCCATGTCCAGATCTTCTACCTACATGCGGAAATGCGGTTCATGTCATGTATACTTCAGTAGTTCAGTAGGCGCAGGGGTCCTCAGTGATTGTGGCTCAAAAGCTTTTCATCGAGTGTGTCGGTTTTTATTACGAGTACTGAGTTGCATGCAGCAACCAGTGTACTCAAAAGCTTATTTTGCGCTGCTAACGAACACCCTTTCCAAGTAGTCTGTCTTCCAGAAGTCGGGCTCACGGTCGAGGAAGCTAAACAAGTACAGCATGGTGCTGCAGGCGCACACGAACGCCTCTAGACTCATGGGCGGCGCCGGTGACACCGCCGCCGTCCCTCCCAGCGCATGGAACGCCTCAGCAAGCCTGCTCAGCGGCCTATCATCGCTTGTCTACACGTTGGACATTGGCCAACTTGACAACCTGCCAGTGGTTGGCGGTTAGACCGGCCTGGCATCAATGGTACCTGGTGACGGCGGTCTAACTAGCCATAGTGGTTCAGTGCACAATGAGATATGCTGAACTTTGGGATTTGACCTAGAGTCATAAAATTAATGTATATGTGTTGCATGATGCACATTTTGGCTCTAACGTTGGTCAAGTTACGAAGAACTTATGCCCGAAAGCAATTTCTTGGTCTATTGTTGTACAGGAAAGCTTGAAATTAACTAGGGTCAACAGCGAGGATGATCGGAACTTCGTTTGGTGAAATCAAGGTCTAGAACGATCAAAAATATCGGGTGAAGTAGCTGGTCTCAAACAAGGCGCAAGATGGACAAGAGTGAAAAGTTTGGTGCAACGAGTTGCATCAGGTGACTTGAGCTGGTGCAAGGGTTGAGCCAGTCCGGTGGGAAACAGATGGGAGAGACTTGCCAGCATGAGGAAAACCATTGATGAACTTACGCGTGGCGAAGCATGTGATTGCTTTATAAGATTAGACTCGGTCAATGATGGAAGGATCGAGAAATTAGTATTTTGGTATCGTCACCAAAATACTGGGTTGATGACCTTAGAGAAACCGTGGCGCATGATGGCATGAAAGAGAAGCAATTTAGGTCATAAGGATGAAAAAATCACGATCGGACAGTTTCGAGAGCGCCAGATCGTCATCCGCTTTGAAAAGCGTGCAAGTTTCTCTCTAGTCCTAGCCTTCACTATGTAAGAGGTGGTGCAGAATTTTTACACCAACCAAGGCTAGGATACCCTAATTTGAGATTTAGGAGAAAGTGGAGTAGTGGAGGTAGGGATTTTTGGAGATGTATTGAAGGAAATATTGTGGGATTGGGTGCTCATAAGTGAGCTTTTGTCCTCTATGATGTAATGGATGTAAACCCTCGATTCCATAATATCAATTCAATAAAATTCGTGCAAAGATGATTTGTCTCTAGTTCTTGCCCCCTTTCATGATATTTTAGGTTCTTGTGTTCTCAGGGTTCATCTTGACCATTTTTAATCCACGAGCACATCTTTGAATCAAGTTTAGGTTTTCATCCGGTTTTGAGCCTTCATGCACTCAAACAAGAATTTTTTGGAATTTTGGCTATGATTGTCTAGATCTTCAATTGGGATAGATTCCTGACCTTTTTGTTGAGGTGTATCTAAAATTTCAAGTAATTTGAATTTGTAGATCAAAAGTTAGTTTCTTTTGTGAATTCAATATCGTGTGTGTTTTTCCTGTAAGACTGAGGAGAGGCCAGACCGCCCCTTACTTGGCGGTTAAACCGACCGAGGTTTGTTGAGTGAGCTTCTTGATTTCAAGTCATTTCTTCCGCTGTGATTCTTAGACCTTGGTTTTCACAGCTTTATATAGCTATTAGAGTGAAAAAGAACTAGAATTCTAAAAGAAAAAAATATACCCCTATTCACCTTCTCCTCTAATCGCTAACACGGTTCAACATGTGTTAATCCTACTTCCTAGTTGGTTCAAGCCTTGCACGCCTACTGCCTTACTCTGCCTTCTTGACTCATGTTCCTTGTCTTCATGTGTTCACTGATGCGGCTAACGAGCAACTTGGAATGCCAAAAAAAAAGCTAGTGCATGCGGACATATAGTGGAGCCGAGCCGGAAATCAACGGACAAAAGCGCTTTCGTGTCTTGACTTCAAGTCGTACGCATTTCATACTGTTCCAAGACCAAGACATACTATATGGTTTAAGAGACGGGAAACGAAATGAACGCACACGCTTGGGTAGGAGTGAAAATGGATTGAATATAGACGAATAATGGTTCTGTCATATATTTTTTTTCCGGATACGGATATTCCGGATATAAATACGGATGCGAATAATATCGAATACGAATACGGAGCGAATACGAAACGAAACGAAACGAATACGGCCATGGATATTTTTTGGGAACATAAAAACCCCTTAAATTACATGCCAGAAATTAACGAAAATATATCTGATGACTCTACTTTTCGCCTTAATTATTTTAATAGGGCTACACGGTTGCTAGCGTGTCAAATTAGTAGTCTAACACCGATACGCTCAAAAGCTAATATATTAATCCTAATTTTCTAACCATATTTCTAACCGTAATCTATTTCTATTCCAATCTAACCCCTATTTCCACCAACCGGCCGACACACACCCATTTCTAATCTTCTTCTTCTTCCTCACCTCATCCCCAACTCCACTCAAGCACTCCTCTCACGGTCTCACCTCCATGAGGCCGCTGCCCCTCTCCCCCTGGCGCCGCCGCCGGCTCGGCTCGCTCCCCCCTATGGCGCCTCCTCTCTCCCGGCCGGCTCACTTTGGTGCCGCCACCCTCCTCCGTGCCTCCTAGTCCTCTCTCCCCGGGCTCACTGGTGTTGCCACCACTCCCTACCATCTCCTCTCTCTCCTCCGGCCATGGCAGGGGCCAGCCAGTCTCGGCCCGCCTCACTTCATGCGCCCGCCCATCCCCCCCCATGGCGCCTTCTCTCTCTGGCCGGCTCACTTTGGTGCTGCATGTTGCTCCCTACCGTGCCTCCTAGTCCTCTCTCTGGTGGCTCTGCTGGTGCCGCCATCGCTCCCTACTCTCCTCCTCTCCCTCCACCGGCGGCACAGGGGGCCACTGCTGCCACTCGCCCGCCTCATGCCGCCACTTGGCCTTGGTGGCCCGCCTCCGTGCGCTGCCACCGTCGGCCCAACCCGTGGCCGCCGGTGCCTCGGTTCGGCCTTGCCCGGTCTCACCTCTGGCTTAGCCCCTGCCCGGTTCCCTTCCTCCCCTAACCTAACCTCACTTCTCAAATTCTGGATATCTGGATAATCCATATTTGTATTTGTTTCCGCCGGATATCATGCCTACCGTATTCGTTTCCGTTTCCAGAAAAAAAAATCCGAATTCGTTTCCAATCCGAAAATTATCCGAGAAAAATCCGATCCGGGACAATCCGAATCCGTTTTTGTCCGGATCGGTCGGAAACTATCCGATCCGTTTTCACCCCTACACTTAGGAACAGAAACAATTGATAGTTAAAGGGAAACGTCTAAAAAAACTGTGTTACAAAGGGTCTGCTTGGCACGACTGTGGCTTTGCTGAAAAACGACTTTCGGCTGGGTTGTAGGGCCGAACGGCTGGCCTGAAAAGGTTTGGTGTTTGATTGTCTGGCCTTTAGGTAGGCTGGTTGCAACTTTTCTGAGATGAGAAATGTATGAAATGCCCTCGAGGCAAGTAATAACTTGTTTAATGTCGTTTAACTGCAATTAACGTAATTGACGGCAATTAACGACAAATGACAATAACTAACGACGATTAACGATGTGCAATCTTTCCATATCTGGGAAGTAGGGACCTAATTAACAACATTTAACAACAACTAACGGTAATTAACGATAAGTGATGATAACTAACGACAAATTGACTGCAAATAATGTAATTAATGACAATCAACAATAAATAATTAGTACAACAAACAATTATTACAGTAATAATTGCAATAAATAATTAGTACAACAAACAATTATTACGAAACAATTGTAATAAATCATTATTACAATAAAGAATAATTAGATAAATAATTTATTTACAACGGAAAAGGAAAAATAAAACAAATAAAAAAAGCCGGAGGACTGTTGTCGCTGGCTGGGTCTATTGTTGGCGGCGGCGGAGGAGGATGGTGGAGGCGACGGTGACGACAGGACAGGAAGAGGAGAGAGCCGAAGGAGGAGAGGAAGAGGGAAGAGGGAGGAGGTGTTCGGGCCCGGGCTTAGCCGGAGGCAGGCGACGGCTCGGGCGGAGGCATCGAGGGAGGAGGAGAGAGTGAGGCAGTGGCATGGGGTAACAGATTCGTCCGGGGGGAGGAGGAGGATGGCGGCGGATCTGTCGAGGACGAGGAGGAAGAGAGAGGCGGCGCTTGGGCCTTGAGGAGGAGGAGAGAGCCGACGACGCGGGGTAGCAGATCCGACCGGGGGGAAGAGGAGGGAGGAGGGCGGTGGTGCATCTGGTCGGGGCGGCATCATCAGCAGGGTACCAGAGCTGGCGTTAATGGGAGGTGGAGAGAGGAGGGCGACAGAGGTGTGGGAGGGAGGAGGGCGACAGGGGAGGAGGAAGAGGTGGGCGCCGGGGCGGAGGGAGCCTGATCGGATGGAGGAGGTGGGCGCCGAATGGGAGGAGTGAGGAGCGGGAGTAGAAGGGAGGAAGGAGCGTGGGGGCACTAGGGTTTCGGGTGTGCGGGCGATAGGAGGAGTGGTTTTTGTTGAATGGCAAAACACGCGCAATTATTGTCTACTTTGGGGGTAAACTTGGAATGAAGGGCATAGAAGCTACGAGAAGCTGCCCCTCGGTAGCTTCTAGCTTTCCTACATTATGAGCGGCTTTCGACTTCCGAAAAAGCCGTAGAGAAAACCCTTACATTTGGGATGGCTTTCAACTTTTTCGGACGAAAAGTCGAAACTGAAGCCATCCCAAACACCCAAAAAGATGCCAAGTCAGAGGGACTCTGCTGTAGAGTATAAAAGCACATTCGCAAGTCTCTACCATGTCGTCTTCCCCATAGTCCGCAGTAGCACACGGGCGAGCATGGCTGACTTCGATCGATCTTTATTCACCGTAGATTCAATTTGTCTGGTCGTACACGCTGGACTAGTCGGCAATGTACAGACGCATGCATTGCTGTCAGACTGTTAGTTGGTACTCCTATCTCTGTCGCTGCACCGACTGCACAAGTTCACCTCCAGACGCTATGCTTCTACTACATCTCTATCAGTTTTTGGCCGTATTCTCACGTTTATCGAACGTATTAGCGAAAATAAATCTCATTGTGTCAGATTTACAGAAATAGAGTCTTGTCCGTACAGCTATCATATGATTTTCCCAATAAACCGACATGTAGCAACAACCGCATGACTACCGTACGGCCAAGAGATTGCCGCATGGCCATTATGAGGTGAAGAGAAAGCCACATAGCTACCATACGGTCAAACTGGATACCGCATAACCACAGTACAGTGCGAGGTTAATTAGCTCTCTCTGATTAGCTGACTAGCTCTCCTCCAACCATTTCTTCGGATAAACAAAAGAAGTTGATTCATATACAATTACTAGTAGACCATATAAATATGCGGCAGATAATGCCACTATGTTGGCTTATGCATGCTTTTGTTTATTTCCCAATCATGTCCCAATAATTGTCACCATAGCATTAGAGCATGCATGCGCGGCTTGTGTTGTCCTGGCCTATTAATTAAATCTCAAAAGATTAATTAGTCAGAAATGACTTGTATTATTTTGATCCATTAATTAAATCCCAAAAGATTAATTAGTCAGAAACGTCGTGTAATACTCTAGCAGTTTCTAGTGTCAGACAAATTAAGTACGTACACAAAATTGTTAGAATTTATAAATAAGGAAAAAAAAACCTACTAATATGGCTGCAAATAACATCGGTTAATAACGCTAAAACGTCCCTGGAAATAAAATCGATAGAGAACCAGAGAGCGGCCGAGAGAGAGAGCGAGACGGTAAAACTAAATCGCACTCAGCATTTCACCTCCATCAGTCGTTGCCGCTTTTAGCTTTATTCCACCTCCGCCATGTGGTCGAGCATGGAATCCTCTAGCTCAATCAGATGGCGGCCGTGCGGCATCCCCTCGACCACATGGCAAATGGGGAATAAAGCTAAAGGCAGCGGTGACTGATAGAGGTGAAATGTCGAGTGCGATTTAGTTTCGCCATCTCGCTCGCTCGCTGTCGCTCTCTCTCGGTCGCTCTCTAGTTCTCTGTCGATTTTATTTTCGGGGACATTTTAGCGTTATGAACTACTGTCATCTGCAGCCATCTTAGCAGATAATTTTTTCTTTGTTTATAAATTCTAACAACTTTGTGTACATACTTAATTTGTTTGGCACTAGAAGCTGCTAGAGTATTACATGATGTTTCTGACTAATTAATCTTTTGGGATTTAATTAATGGACCAGGTAACAAGCTGTTTCTAACTAATTCATCTTTTGGGGTTTAATTAATGGGCCAGGATAACGCAAGCCGTGCATGCATGCTCTAATCTATGGTGATAATTATTGAGAAATGATGGGGAAGTAAACGAAAGCATGCATAAGGCAACGTAGTGGCATTATCTGCCGCATATTTATATAGGTCCACTAGCAATTGTATATGAATCAACTTCTTTTATTTATCCCAAGAAATGGTTGGAGGAGAGCTAGCCAGCTAATCAGAGGGACCTAATTAACTCTCCGCACCGCAGGTGAGCTAATTAACTTTGCACCGCATGCTGACTATGTGGTATCCAGTCCGACCGCACGCTAACCGTGCGGCATTCTTTCCACCGCACGGTAGTCGTGCGGCAGCTCTTCGATTGCACGGTGATCGTGCGGTTGTTGCTACGTGTCGGTTTATTGGGAAAACCGTACGGTGGTCATGCGGACGAGACTCCATTTTTACAAATCTGACACAACAAAAACTATTTTCGCTAATACGTCCGACAAATATGCTAATACGGCCATAAACTCCGTCTCTAGGCTACTAAAAGAATATACGGATGATGAAGCAAACATATGAGTTGATCTGTGGAAACAAAAAATAATATATATATTTTGTTAGATTTGAGAATCGCTGTACATTTTCTTTTAGAATTGTCCATTGTTGCAGTCCAACAGCATGCACATGCGTTCACACTCGTTTTTCTCACGGCCAAGCACGTCACGACAAGAAACGTGGCGTGCATGATACGAACGGCCGGGTTGGGCTGAGGAATGAGGATGCGACCCGTCAGACGGTGACGAGGATCTTAACCAGGTCAGGTCAGCCTTTTTTTTTTTGGGTAAAAGTAAGAGTTCTTATCAACAGATACCCACTTAATATAGGCCTATATTATAATGGTTATAAGTCTACAACCAATATATAAAGAAAGTTTTATTTCTTTTACTACGGCCAAACTGGTCGACGACCAGTTTAGGTCATAGACGACCAGTTATAGATACCATCCGACTAGTTATCCTCGACCAATAAACTAGTGGGGAGACACAACAGTTATTCATGTGACTAGCGAGAAGGCGGCTATTGGTGCATATGGTAACTGATGACAGTTGGCAAAAGGACACAACAGTTCAGGACTCTCCCGACGAATGCGCATGAAGATTAGAGACACCTTTAGTAGCATTATCTGTCACCCCTTCAATAGCTATAAAGAGGATAGCCCACGTATTCTGTAATAGGATCATCAGATAACAAGTTCATCGATAGACATGAACAACAGTCACGATTATTATGATCATTCTGTAACATCCTTTGTATTCTTATACAAACACTCAGTGTATCCATACCAATAAAGGTTTTTTTTAGCGTTCTCATATTATTTCTCGAATAAGCTCGATAGGGAACCCGTGTTCCGATCATCGACAGGTGGCCAGGCACGGCATGGCAGTTGGGCACGGCCCGACATGAAAGCGGCATGGCGGGCCGAGCGGCACAGAGGCACAACGGCGACACAAGAGGGAGAGGGAGAGGAGCACACCTCGCCATGTTGCCATGGCCGTCACCCTCACCCCGCCCGCGTCCTCTGCCTCGCCGTCCCCGCCCGCTTCCTCTGCCTCCACCACCGACGACGGCCAAGGACTCTCCACGACTCTACTCTGCTTCGCCTCCGCCACCCGCGCACCCACCTACACCTCCACCTCACGCCCACCTCCAGCGCCTCTACCTCTCCACACCTCCCGCGCGCCCGCCTCCATGGCTCCACCGCCACATTGCGCCCGGCTCTGCCTCACCGCCATCGCACACTTACCTCCACCACCTCTGCCTCGCCTCCCCCACCCACGCGCTCGCCTCCACTGCTCAGCTGCCACCTCGTGCCTGCCTCTGCATTGCCACCCCTACCTGTGCGCCCACCTCCACCACCACCTCGCGTCCGCCTCTACCTCATCGCCCCTGCCCACGTGCCCACCTCCATCGCCACCTTGCGCCCACCTCTCCATTCCTGACAAGGATTAAAACTCTATGTATTACCTTAATACATAATTAAAGACCGTATGTCTTCATGGTTGTAACCACTAAGGCTAACGACCCCTATAGTCGTAAGGATTCCAGAGGTTACATAATGGGTATCCTGGTCGGACAGGGTCCAAGGCCCAGTCCCCGACTAGATGACTGCTCATAGAAGCAATAAATTGTCATTTGGATCTAACTCTAAGTTTATTCCTTACTGTGTGATGAATAGAACACATGTTTTATTTGTTCCATACCACACGACGTTTCATCACTACTACAAAAAGGCTAATACTGGATGCCTCATCACAGACGGTTGACCAAAACCGTCTGTGTTACATACAATCACAAACGGTTTTGGTCTTGCGACCGTCTGTGTTACTGGCAGCGCTAAAAACCGTATGTGAAGAGGTAATATCACAGACGATTCGTTATGAAAACCGTCTATAAAGTATCACAGACGGTTTTCAACAAACAACCGTTAGTGATACTTCACAGACGGTTTTAATAATGAACCGTCTGTGATATGAGACCATATCACGGACGGGTCCATTGTGGAATCGTCTGTGATAAGTGACGAGGATCTAATAATCCTCATTTTATCTTTTATCTATAATTCTTATTATAAGTAAATATGATGTCATGTGGTCCTTGGGTATATCCCTTAATTTTATAAGGGAGAAGCCTAATAGGTGGTCGTAAGTTCTTCTCGACCACCCCCATAATCGTAAGTCTTGCTACGACTATCTTATAGTTGTAAGTTTTTCTCGATCACTACCCGATCGTAAGATATTCTCGATTACCTCATAGTCGTAAGTCTTGCTACGACTATCTTATGATAAATAAGTTCCTCTACGACTAGGTCACCATCGACCACCTTATGATCAATAAAACCTACGAGCAAGTGGGTCTAATTGATTAAGGAATCCAAACAGATCAATATATCTTTGTTATTATGCGAAATAATAACACGCAATACCCCATTATTTCGACAAGTAATCGCCAAAGCGGCGTGAAGGAGTTACCAGCCCGATGATTACTGCAAACGTGCGCCCATTACTGGATTTGATGAGGCGTCTCTTGATGAGGGAAAACGGCAATTCCTTCACGACTATATAAAGGCAGGCGAGAGAGAAAAGGGAGAGGGCAATCGAGGTGTATACACACGCTATCGAGGGCTATCAGGAAGACAAGTACTATCCTCTGTAATAGTCTTAGTTTTTCTCCTGATTGTTCAGAATACACTCAATACCATACACACACAGGAGTAGGGTTGTTATTCTCTCCGGAGAAGGCCTGAACCTGTATAAAAATACATGTGTCAATCTCTCTGCGTGATTCTATTCTAGGAGACCTCTCGAATCAAACAATCTTTACGTAAGATCAGTTTTCAAACACCGACAGTTGGCGCCGTCCGTGGGGATCTTCCGGTAATCTCTTGTCAATATACTCTCTTTTTCCCAAATCTCATGCACTCATGGCAGGAGAATGGAACGAGGATAACTGGTTTGACTTGGCGGATTCTGCAGACGTCGACATGGATGCGGTTTCGATTCTGAGCAGTATTGACTCATCCGACGATATTCTTGCCTCCCCGGGATCTTCCCACGATCCGAGAGACAATGTCGTGATGGAGTTGAGGAGGATCCCTATCCCCACAACAATACGTCCAAGGGAGGAATCTACCATCTCAAAGGACAAGGGTCAATCGACCAGACTACACCAGTGGACTCACAACACGACGAGAGTTTTTCCTCCAAGTGTCCGAAGTTCCCTAAGGCGGTCCGACTTGGTGAGACAAGTTCTGAAGCCACGATTCGAGGACTTCACCAACATCTGGTGATCCTCTCTCTCGGATGACCTTGAGAGGCGGGATGAAGCATGCTTTTCTGCAAATTCGACCATCTCTCATGAGATCACACTGCGGATGGAGACGGTTATAACCCAGAGTTCCCCTACCTGGAGGGGATTGCTCCAAGTCGCCAGATGGTGTCTCTCGACTACTCCTCAAGCGGAGAGGCCTCGAGTGCAAGTGAGAATCATCAGCGGGAGGTCTTCGTCCTTCCCTCAGATCAAGGTCACTCTTCTAGAGACCGAGCTAGGGACACTCCCCGAAGATCACGCACTGCGCCTCCTCGTGACAATGGCAAGGGCACCACCGATGGCGGACAGGACCAACACCTTCTTGAACGTGAGGAAAATCCTCGACATACTCGCACTCCATTGAGGCACTCTCAAGAGTCTGACATGGAAGATCTTGAGGCTATTCGACGAAAGAAGATTGCAGCCCAAAAGAATTTGCTTGGGCGCATCCAATATCAATCAGAGGAAGCTCAAGAACTACTGACATCAATGACTTGCTCGAGAATCCAACTCGAGAACTTCGCTCGGCGCCCGAGATACGATCTCTTCGTCGAGGAGATCGCACAAAACCTTCGTCCACGATGACAAGATGGAAGCACCTCGCCGACATCATTCGAAAGTCGTAGTAATACAACTTCTTCACTACCGGTCGATCAAACATATCACCACGGAGAAATCGGCGCAACATGAAAGTCGCATCGATCTCCTACTCGAGAAATGTCTTCGAGCGGCGATGATCAACAAACTCCTCGGAGGTGATCGCTCACCATTCCAAGCATAGAAACTGCGAAGAAGAGATGAACTACGAGAGTATTCCCTCGTAGGACCGAGACCTATTACGATTCAGTCAACTTTATTCTTCGGGTATCGTCGAGTATGACTACCGATGATATCAACCCTTCTTTCCCGCAAAGGCGTCAAGAAGTTATCCTTGGATGTCGGGTATTTTCGCCTGATCTCCGAAGCCGTTACATTGCCACCTCGTTTTCGACCGGTGAACATGGAAAAGTTTGATGGATCCCAAAATCCCATCGAATTTCTTCAAATCTATACAACAGCTGTCCGAGCAGCAGCAGGAGGAGAACATGTGATGGCAAATTACCTTCCAACGTGCTCGAAGGGTTCGCTTTCGATCGTGGTTCTTGAACCAACCACTCGAGTCGATCTATTCTTGGCAACACCTCTATGACCTTCTACTGGCGAACTTCCAAGGCATCTACAATCGCCCAGGGAAGGAGGACGACTTGCACCGGATGAGACAGAACGACAACGAGACCTTGCGCCAATTCATCAAGTGCTTTAGTCGGGTTAAGTAATTCAATTCCTAAGTTTCGACTCATCTCACATCGGGGCTTTCAAGCAAGGAGTCCGTAGTAGAAGGATAACGAAGATATTGCTTTAAATCCTCCTACTCATCACACCGAACTTTTGAGATGGTCGATCGGTATCTGATCGCCTCTGAGGCGGTCGAGTGGAACAACACAATCGATCGAGAAGACAATACCTCTCGAGAGCCAAAGCGACATTGGTAAGAAGAAAGATAATAAAGCAAAAAGTCCAAGAACAAGGCGAAGGTCAAAAACACCAAGCCGCCGGTTCCAAGGAGGTTTTGGTCAAATAATAAAGAGCCACGCGACCGCCAAGCCGCGACCGACCGAGGCAAAGGTAAGCGCCCGATCGGAAAGATGATAAGCCTAGGTGGTGTCCTTTCCATAAAAAGGAAGGACATGACCTTCAGAATCGCCGGGTCTTTCAACGAAAGCTTGAAGACTACTACAACGGTAAAGGACCACTTCCCACTCTCGAGCAGGTAGGACAACCGAGTGGTCATAAGTCCTCAGACGATGAGGAGGAGATGTCGTTCCAAGATCCGCAACACACCGTCGAGCACATCTACGGGGATCATCGAAGATCTGAATCAAAGCGGCGACTTAAAGTCTGCTTGAACATGAGGTAAACTCCATAGATCCTCCTCTCGTCAATAAATTACCGAAGTGGTCGGAAGTCACCATCTCCTTTGAGAAGGGTGACTGCCCGATTCCTTCGACTCGACCAGGTCGGTATCCGATCGTGGTCGAACCCACCATCAACAATTGTCGGGTCAATCGAAGTTTTTGTTGATGGTGGCGGCTCATTAAACATCTTGTTTACGAGTGCCTGGGCGAGATGCAAGTACCGGGACTAAGGTAAGACCGATGCGATACTCTTTCCATGGGATCGTCAGGGATCTTCACCAAACCAATTGGCGAGTTTCTCTTCCTTTAACATTTGGTTCACCAAGTAATTTCAGACGAGAAAATCTCCTTTGATGTGGTCGATTTCGATACGGCATATAACGCCATACTCGGATGACCAACTTTGGCAAAATTCCTAATGGCTACTCATTACGGATATCAATGTATTAAGATGCCAGGTCCCAAAGGAGTAATCACAATTTATTGTGACAAGAAGATGGCGCACACCTGCGACCGTCGATCCCTCGAGATGGTTGGACAAATACCAACTCGAGAAGAAAGTCAGCCTTCGACCAGCAAGTTGAAGCCTAAAGCTGCACCAAAGCTGAACGACAAGGTCAAAGAGGTTCCTCTGTACGCAGGGGAGCCCTCGAAGATTGTTCGCATCGGGGATACTTCCGACCCCAAGTAGGAAGACACCCTCATCACCTTCCTCCGAGCTAACGCAGATGTCTTCGCGTGGCAAGCATCCGACATGCTCGGAGTCCCTAGGGAGAAACCAGGCCTTAATCCGTTCAGCAGTCTACCAACAAGCCCTGCGCAGATACTACGATCGTAAGGTCCAACTTCGCAGCCTTCTCAGAGGTGACTTAGTATTGAGGCTCGCCAATCCAAGTCTAATCGAACAAACTTTCTCCCGGTGGGAAGGTCCTTACGCAATGGTCGAAGTTACTCGGCCAGGTCGATTACTATTGGCAATGGAAGGCGGCGGAGTTCTCTCGAATTCTTGGAACATCGACCCGATTCGCAAGTTTTATGTGTAACTAACCATTGGACAATAAAGACTCGTGTTCTTTCTACCTCTATTGTCTTACTTTTGAGTAGTGCTTTCATAATCTTTCGACTACATTCCAAACACCCAGTTTTCTTTACACTGGTCGAAACGAAGGTAACATCACCTAGTCGAAGTCTCTCCTCTCTGCACGTGGTCTTGTCCACTAGAAGGAACTTCGTAGTGTCGACTCGTTACTCGCTTTTGCCATCAATACAAAGAGCTCGGGTTCTTTTCTGGTCGAAATATTTTTAAAAGCCAACTTTTTTCACCTTAGATTATTTCTTCAGTTTTTTTGAAAAGTATTCTAAGCAGAGTGCACTTTTTTAGATTTATTCAACTGCCTTTGGTGTATTCGATCCGTCTCAACTAAGTCAGAGGAAGAAACACATCTAATCGAAGTCTCTCCTCTCTGCACGTGATCCTGCCCACTAGAAGGAACTTCCTAGCATTGTTCAGTTTTCTACTTTTGCTACCAGGACAGACTTATCAAGTCCACCAAAGAAGGGCGAACGAATTTTTTTGAAGTCCTCTGGATGTTTGCTTAACTCAAGTTGATGTTCTCGATTTAATTAATCTAGTCGGAGATGGTAACATCACATAGTCGAAGACCTTTCTCTCTGCACGTGGTCCTGCCCACTAGAAGGAACTTCCTAGTGTCGATTCGTTCCCACTTTTTCGACCAAAGGCATGACAATCGTGACCAAAAACTACAAGTTAACCCAACATCTCTGCTTTGAAACCCTTTTAACACTATTTACTTAGTTTGTCTAAACAAACTAAGCAAATAATCGGGGCTAGGATAAAGTTATTAACGACTTCAACTCTTAGTCTTTCTTTCGTTAATTATCTTTTGAGTTACTAACTACTCGACAAGATGGTTTGCAGGAAACAAGATGGATAACATAATACATCAACAAAAGCTTGTTTTTCACAGGTTTGTTACAGGCTACTTTGAAGAGGGAGAGCCCAGTCGCATCTCCTCCGAAACCTTCCTGCCAACAGCTTGCATTTCTTCTATAAGACGATTTGCTTCGCCTCGAGGCGATCGAAGTCAACTTCAATTGGTACATGCGTTAAGGTTGGGGTCACGAGCTTTAAGTTTTGCCAATGCATAGCTTACTGCACCTTCGACCGCCTCCTTGATTGACTCAGCTTGGTTGGCCATCAGAGTGGTCACGAATTCTTGCAAAGTCCCGACTTGTTCCCCAATAGTACTTATGTGAGCAGCTATTGTATCATCTTGAGGAGTTTTTCCCTCACTACATAGCTCACCAAGTATATTGTTCAGGAGCATGATGTTCTCTTGAAGATTAATCTTCATCGACTTCATCTCTGTTGGTTCTGAGTCGAAACCTCGCGAGTTGTTTATTTTCACCACTTGCTCTGAAAGAATAAAATGGTCAAGCAAAAATAAACTCCTAGAGGAGAAAACAAAAATAATCACAGGTAAAAGAATTCCTTACCTACTAGTCGAGAATCTAACTTCTTGATTTCTTCATTATGGGAAGCAACAGTTTCAGCATGCCGCTCCTTCCATAATTTGATTTCCTCTGCGTTTGCCTTAGCAATGCGGACAGTCTCGTTATAGATCAAAGTTTTATCTCTAACTTCAGTTTCGAGCCTTCCCAATTCAAGATCAATTTCTAAAAAAGAAATGGGAGTTAGAAAAGGGAAAGAACTCGATGAACAGCGGGAGCAATTTGGGGAAAAGTATAAATCTAGGTTTTACCCCTGGTAAGTATTTATAACTGTGTGCCTTGGGCTGAAGGCATGGCATTCCAAATGTTGCCACCGCTGCAGGAACCGCTCCAACGGACAGACTTGTGGGAGTCGTTTGCGATTCTCTAACTTGTCCGTTCAAGAAAATCAGGTTCGTTTTTACACCTCAAGCGAAATTACTTTCTTGGTCAGATCTTTTTGACCAAATGAAATATTAATCGGAAAGGTTTTTCTTCCGATCACCAAACTACGACCACCTCGTGATCGTAGGAGTTTTCTACGGCTATTTGATAGTCGTAAGCAACCTTCTTGACCAAGCATATTTTTGGTCAAAGTAGTACATAAATGTCGAAGAGTTTTTCCTTCGACTATCCTTCTACGACCCTCTCGTGGCCTTAAGACCATCTATAACACCTTCACCAAGTTAGTTATTTTCACTTGAAGCTGGGGGCTAGATGACGAGGATCTAATAATCCTCATTTTTATCTTTTATCTATAATTCTTATTATAAGTAAATATGACGTCATGTGGTCCGTGGGTATATCCCTTAATTTTATAAGGGAGAAGTCTAATAGGTGGTCGTAAGTTCTTCTACGACCACCCCATAGTCGTAAGTCTTGCTACGACTACCTTATGGTCGTAAGTTCTTCTACGATCACTACCCAGTCGTAAGATATTCTACGATTACCTCATAGTCGTAAGTCTTGCTACGACTATCTTATGGTCGTAAGTTCCTCTACGACCAGGTCAGCTACGACCACCTTATGATCAATAAAACCTACGGGCAAGTGGGTCCAATTGATTAAGGAATCCAAACAGTCAATATACGTTGTTATTATGCTAAATAATAACACGCAATACCCCATTATCTCTGACAAGTAACTGCCAGGCGGTGTGAAGGAGTTACCAGCCCGATGATTACTGCAAACGTGCGCCCGTTACTGGATTTGATGAGGCGTCTCTTCAGCAGGGGAAAACGGCTATTCCTTCACGACTATATAAAGGCAACGGTCAGAGAGGAAAAGGGAGAGGGCAATCGAGGTGTATACACACGCTATCGAGGGCTATCAGGAAGACAAGTACTATCCTCTGTAATAGTCTTAGTTTTTCTCCTGATTGTTCAGAATACACTCAATACCATACACACAGGAGTAGGGTTGTTATTCTCTCCGGAGAAGGCCTGAACCTGTATAAAAATACCCGTGTCAATCGCTCTACGTGATTCTATTTTAGGAGACCCCCCGAATCAAACAATCTTTACGTAAGATCGGTTCTAAAACACCGACAATAAGTATCACTGACGGTTTCATAATATAACCGACTGTGATAAGTCTCTTTTATTAGTAGGAGCCCACTAGGGTTTGCTCTCTAAGTCGTCACTCCCCAGCGGCCTTACTCTCGTCTGTTCCCCTCCCCACCCGAGTGACCCCGTCGTCGACGTCGTCATTCTTCCCGTCCCCGACGATTGTGACACCACGGTTCACTGCACAAAACACTTGTGTGATAAGAGTGTCTTTTGCAGTGTCACCGTTGTACCACAACTACGGTGACACTGCATGCCTTCCCCTCTTCCTCCTCCCCCCGGCGTGCGCGACCCCGGCTACCTCTAGCTCCACTGACCTCAGCCTCGGCTACCTCACCACCAACACTGGCGATGTCGATCGAGGTAAGACAGATCTATTGGTTTGTGCTGTTGGTATTCATGTGAACGTATCGAGTTACAATGTGGGCTACCTAGCTAGCTAGCTTGATGGTCGGTTTGGACACCCTTGGCCTTATTGTCTTGCTGTCTTTCCCTCTATGACTACTGGCTGGATGGATGGATCGATAGATCTGGAGGTGGGGAATGGGGTTGTGTTTGGGTGTGACTGCTGCATGGTATGTTCCTAAAGACGTTTTTTGTTTTCGATACGTATGATGCAGGGTGTGTTGCTGAAAAACTACATTGATGCAACCTTAAGAAGTACCAATCTGAGGGAGGCAATATTTGGTTGCCTCCTGGAGAGGATCTTAACAAATAGTTGTCTGTTAATAGTAAGTCTGATCACCATCTATTCTTAGGATAAATAACATGATGTAAGTGTTTCATGGATATAGGTGAGTTTCTACAGGTTGCTGCTCTTATCTACTTGACATGAAAACCGTAAATGTTACTAGACGTTGTGTTCACTAATGAGATATGAAATGAATCTCCAGGGACGACATGGATAGAGGTGAGTTTCTACAGGTTGCTGCACTTATCTGCTTTATAGATAGAGAGTTGACCATTAAGGCAAACTCTTTTTTATATCCTAACACGATATCGTCAACTTACCATATATTGTTATCTTATTACCATTCATGTTTCAATATATTTTATATGTTTCACTGGACTTGTATTCAACTATATATTATCCATGAGAGTTTTGTCTCAATCCTTATGAGAGTTTTCCATACAGTGACTGCCTCCTCCCCGAGCCAGCCTCCTCTTTCCTCTATTCTTGATCTCTTCTCTACAAAATCTCTAAGCAGTGTCTGCTTTTACCTTTAAAACCGGCTTTATTAGCTATATATATACATAGTTCGTAGCCTTTGTTAGCTAACTCGAGGCCTGATCAATTCAGCTAGCTAGCTCGCTCCTTGGTCGTTTATCCAAAACGTTCAGGTGAAACACAGCCTACTTCGTCGATCCTGACACACTGGAGTGTAGGATTTGCTTCATACCTTGGCATGAAGCACATGGTACACTCGAGTGTATCAGGATCGATGAAGTAGCCAGACACAGCCTACTTCGTCGAGTGTGTCAGGTTCGATGAAGTAGATCGTGGTTACCTAAACGTTTAGGATGAACGGTCAAGCAACAAGCTAACTAGTTGAATTCAGACATCGGTAAGCTAACCAGAGAATACGAACTATATATATATATGGGCTACCATGTCGTCTTCCGCATAGTCCGCAGTACCACACGGGCGAACAAGGCTGACTTCGATCGATCTTTATTCACCGTAGATTCAATTTGTCTGGTCGTACATGCTGGACTGGTCGACAATGTACAGACGCCTGCATTGCTGTCAGAGTGTTAGTTGGTACTACTCATATCTCTGTCACTGCACCGACTGCACTAGTTAACATCCACACGCCATGCTTACATTCTACTACATCTCTACTCTCTAGGCTACTAAAATAATGTACTCCGTAGTACATACAGATCGTGAGCACACAAATGAGTTGATCAGTGGAAACCAAAGAAGAAGAAAAAATCTTTTTTTTTTAAGATTTAAGAATCTCTGTACATTTTCTTTCAGAACTGTCCATATTGCAACAATGGCTGGGTCAGTCCAACTGCATGCACATACGTTCACACTTGTTTTTCTGCAACACTGCAGAAGTAACATAATATAGTTGTTCTTGAGCACAGCACTACTCATCAACACATATCATACGTGCTGCTAACTATTTATCCAGCTCAAGCTCCATCTGGTCCGTCCATTGAAAAAGTACTGGCCTGTGCCATCACCGTCCACCTGAGTACCTGACCGCACCCGGGCGTTATGCCCAGCAGCAACAACGTGGCCGCTCCGGCCGACCAGCAAGTCGTCGGCGAAACAACCACCTGCTGCATGATCCGCCTATGGAGCGAACTCGACGAGATGCTTGACGCGGCGAGGAACGTCCGCCGTCTGCGGGAGACCGTCGGCCAGCTCGCCGCCATGCGGAGCAGAGTCCACGGCGCTATCGTGGCGGACACCGACAACGCCGGCCCAGACAGCGAAGACGACGGCAGCGCCGCGCGGTTGCGCCGGCTGGGTTGCACAGAGGAGGTGGGGAACTGGCTGGCCCGCACCAGGAAGGCCGAGCAGCAGGCGAACAGCGTGGTCGCGGACTACGCCGCGCTGTCGCTGCCTCGCCTCCGCCTCGTCTCGCGCCACCGCATCGGCAAGCGCGCGGTGCGGGCGCTCTGGCAGGCGCAGCAGATCGTGCAAGAGCGGGACGGGATCTGCGTCGTGCGGCGCGGAGGCGGAAGCTTCACCGCCACCGCGCACCAAGTGGTGCCGACGCCCTCGGCCGTCGTCGCGATGGAGGCTTACGTCGATGAGGCGCTCCGGTACATCGCCGACGAATCCGTGGGCGTCATCGGCGTCTGCGGCATGGGAGGGGTGGGGAAGACCACCCTCCTCCGCGCCATCAACAACAGCTTCCTTCCCACTAGGCAGTCGCCGGCGAGCGGCAGAAAATTCGACCACGTCATCTGGGCGGTGGCCTCGAAAGAATTCAGCATTGAGCGGCTCCAAAACGACGTAGCGAGCAAATTAGGCTTGGCATTGGCAGGCCTGCCTGACGAGCACTCCAGCGCCGACTTGGAGGAACGTGCAATGCCGATAGCCGAGTACCTGAGGAACACAAGCTTCTTGATGCTACTAGACGACCTGTGGGAGTGCTTCGATCTCAAGCTCATCGGCGTTCCTTATCCAGACGGCGCCGGCGACGAGCAGAGCAATCAGCGGCGGACGGTTGTGCTGACGACCAGGTCGGAGATCGTCTGCAGCAAGATGAAGGCTGATCGGATTGTCAACGTGGAGTGCTTGAAGTCGGACGACGCGTGGACGCTTTTCGAGCTGAACGCCACCGCCGTGACGATCGCGTCCCACGCGGAGATCGCCAGGCTCGCGCGGGAGGCCGCCCGCGAATGCCGCGGGCTGCCGCTAGCGCTCATCACCATCGGCAAGTCTATGTCCACCAAGGCCGACCCGGAGCTGTGGCGGCACGCCATTGACAAGTTGCGTGACGCCAACCTCCACGAGATCACCGGGATGGAGGAGGAGAACACCGGCATGCTGCGCGTGCTCAAGGTCAGCTACGACTACCTCCCGACGCCCACCATGCAGCAGTGCTTCCTGACGTGCTGCCTCTGGCCCGAGGATTACTCCATCAAGAAAGAGAAGCTAGTCGAGTGCTGGCTCGGGCTCGGCCTCATCGCTGGGGCCGCCGGCATCGACGAAGATGTCGAGACGGGGACGCGGATCATCACCGCTCTGAAGGACGTCCGCTTGCTGGAGTGCGGAAGCGACGGCGACCCCGAGGACATCAGGATGCACGACATGATACGCGACATGTCCCTCTGGATCGCCTCCGAGTGCGGCGCCAAGAGGAACAAGTGGCTGGTGCGCGCCGGCGTCGGCATCAAGACCGCGTCCAAGCTGAACGAGCAGTGGCGCATGTCGCCGGCCGGCGCTACCGAGCGGGTCTCGCTCATGAACAACTTCATCGAGGAGCTCCCGCCGCGGCTCCCCGCGCGGCCAGGCCTCAAGGCGCTGATGCTGCAGATGAACACGTCGCTGAACGCGATCCCAGGGAGTTTCCTCCGGTGTGTGCCGGCGCTCACGTACCTGGATCTCTCCGACACCATCATCAGGGTTCTGCCCGGCGAGATTGGCTCGCTTGTCGGTCTCCGGTACCTCAACGTGTCGGGCACCTACATCAGCACTCTACCACCGGATCTACTGCACCTCACGCAGCTCGAGCATTTGCTCCTGAGTGACACCAACATGCTCGAAAACATGCCGAGGAGCGTCATCTTGGGCCTCCAGAAGCTGAAGATCCTCGACGTCTTTGCCAGCAAGTACACCCGGTGGAGGTTGAGCGACAACGACGATGATGACCACGGCGCCGAGGCGAGCCTGGAAGAGCTCGAATCAAGAGACGCGTGCCTCAAGTTCCTCGGCATCAATGTCAGCAGCGTCGCGGCGCTCCAGAAGCTCTCCGGCTTCGCCAATGTCTCAACGAGGCGGCTGTGCCTGAAGGACATGGCTGGGCCGGCATCGCTCAGGCTGTTCCCTTCCACGCTATCCGACGTACTGGGCGGCCTCGACATGCTCGAAACTCTCCAGCAGTTCACCCTCCGGGGCTGCACCGGCGTACAGGACATTGTCCTAGATGGCGGCCGCTCCGACGACGAGCACCGGAGAGCGTACCGCATGCCGAAGCTGGAGAAGCTTGACCTCCTGCGGCTCATTCAAGTGGAGACGATCCAGTTCCGGCAAATAACAGCCAGCCATGTCTTTCCTGCGCTCCGATGGCTCAACATTCTCAACTGCTACGTGCTGAAGAACGCCAACTGGGCATTGCACCTCCCGCTCCTCGAATGTCTGCAGCTGCACTACTGCCACAAAATGGAGGCGGTCGTCGACGGATGCGACGGACCGGCGGTGGAGCAAGGGAGCCCGACGTTCCCCTGCCTCAAGACATTGTCAGTCCATGGGATGCAGAGCCTTGGGTGCTTGTGCCGGAACGTTGCGGTCAGTTTTCCGGCCCTCGAGGTGCTCGAGGTGGACCAGTGCAATGTGCTGCGGCGGCTGGACGGCGTCTGGCCGCAGGGGAAGCTGCGGGAGATCCAAGGCAGCGACGAGTGGCGGCAACGCCTGGAGTGGGAGGAGGATGGCATCAGAGATGCACTCTTTCCCTACTTCAAGCACCATTCTTGACAAAATCCCATTAACGTAACATGGACAGCTCGTGCGGGCTTCAGAGTGACATCTGACGTCCAAGACATCGGTGACTGGCGCCATGTCCCGATTTCTCATGGATTAGTTCTCTGAAAGGTGTGTTTGGTTGGTGTGATGAGATTGAATGAAATGAGATGGTACAAGTAGGATGAGATCGTCCTGGATGAGACGATACAAACAAGTTGTTTGGTTGGATGTATGGAATGATACGTAAATGTATTTGGTTCAATGTATGAGATGATACGAGACGGTGTTTGGTTCGTGGATGAGGTTGGTTCGGTAATCTTCTCTTTGTATGGGGTGAGATTAACTCCAAAATATTTTTTCATTTTCTTTCTTCTGTTTTCACCTTCTTTTTTTTTTTACATTTCTTCCTTCTTCCTTCTTCTTCTTCCGGACAACCATTCCGTATCTTTTCCTCTTCTTCTTTGCCTCCCCAGCGCCGCTTACCTGCCGTCACCTTCATTCATCTCACACATGCCCGCCTCCCTTTCACTGCCTTGCCTGTCGCTGCCTAACGCCACCTCCCCAGCGCTACTTGCCCATCGCCGCCTCCCTTTCTCTGTCCTAGCCGCCGCACGGCGCCGCCGCGCTCGACTCATCATCCCCGTCGAATCCAGTGTGCCCTTCCAAATCCATTCGCATACCCTTACTCAATTTACCATTTCCTTATCGGTAGACTCGCTGCACTGTCTTCTTCCCCGGTTCTGGCCGAAACCCGCCTCACCGCCACCAATTAGGAACCAGTGAGTCCCGCTTCGATTCCTCCTTGCTAGGGCACCCTATCTCCTCCCTTTCCTTCCCCCCACCACTCATTCATGCTTCTCGTCTCCACAGCGCCACCGCCGCGTCAACCACGCCACGCCGCTATGGGCTCACGTCGCCGAAACGCCTCAGCCCTCCTCTCCCCCGACCGACCGCATGGGTGAGCTCCCCGCAACCCCCTGATGCTTATGTTCACCCTAACTCCCCCCTTCTCCCTCTCCAGAGCCATTGTCCCTCCTCCTTCCCTGCACCCGGCTGCTAGGCACCGTCGGCAGCCCGCCTCGGTGCCGCACAAGCTGGGACACCGCCACCCCTAGCTGAAGGGATAGTTGGAGCAGCCTAATCCAATGTAGAGCGCGTTGATGTAGTGGTCGTAGTCTATCGTCCACCGTAATCAATCATCCAACGTCCTCGATGTCGATCGTCTCCTCCAGCAATCAATCGTCTTCCTTGTGAAGTCATGGATCGTCCTCAAGCGCAACAGCAACCGCAGTAACGCCTCCACGGTATCCACACGTCCAGGGGTGGAACTCCGTACGCTGGTGTGCTAGTACCAACTCGCACGATAGAGCTCTCTCGAGAAGATGGCGACTAGGGTTTCAGTAGACCAACTCACGTGGTTTTTCACGCTCCCTTGTTCCAACAACCTCAAGCATCTCCTTATATAGAGCCCATGGCGAATCTTATCCGAACACGTTTGTTTCAACCCGTTAAGAGTTCCAGTACTACTCAAGAAAAGGTGAATCCAGAATAGAACAGTCACACAAGATATTTTCTGGCGCCAATTTGCAACTTCTGGTTTGACACTGGCATAAGTTTTTTTCTTCATTCTGTTGGAATTAATATGGGCTAGGCCCAAATTTATATTCTAATTAATTCCTGGTAAATATCAAAGGCCCATGTGCATGTGCTAAAACTATTTAGTCCCACATGGATAGATGAAGGGGAGCTACACCAGTTTATAAGGTGGAACGTGGTAGCCCTCTTGTGGAATTGGAGAGAGCCAACACACGCTTTCCGTCAGAGCCGAAGCGGTCGGTCGGATCGGTGTCGCGTGAGCATGTGCGTGTGCGTGTGTGTGCGCGCGTACGCAGGCGTGTCGGGTGCGGGCGCAATTTTCTTTATCTATTCGAACATCGAAACGCACTGACTCGTAATTGATTGCGAATCAATGGCAACCATTGGTCTCTTTATTTTTTGGCGAACAGAGTTCTGGTTCATGATGGTGAATGTTGGTCTTTGGACTTCCTGGCGGCTGTTGGCCTTTGCACTTACTGGCGACTGTTGGCCTTTGGACTTCCTGGTGACTGTTGGCTTTTGGACTTTCTGGTTCTGGCTATTTAAAGAACAGAGTCTGGTTCTTCTCCAAGGTTACACACAACAGAACTCCACTGTTTTGTTGCTGCCTCTGGCTATCTCCATCCCGACGAGGTGCGTGTACGGCCGCACCGGGAGAGTAGGCCTCCGGAACCTTCGTCCTTGAAGGCTTGCACGAGCGAGGGCGAATAAGATTTTTGGGGAGCGTTCGCGCGACTGCTCGCTTCTACGTCTACATCAAGTGCACAACTACAACTCTCTGCTACGTTCTACATCAACTGCACGACTACACGACGTCCACTACATCATGACGAACAACGACATTATCAAGAATTCTGGTGCTACTTCTTCTTCTACTGAATCTAGGTATGTTACTTGGTTTGCTTTACTATTTGTTGTTGTGTTGAACGCTGAGATAGATATGCTAGTTTCTGTCTTTCTAGAAATTAGTATGCCTATAGTGTTCATAGATACCTGCTTTATGTTTGTGAAAATAGCTAGAGTATTTTCCATATTTTATCTAGTATATTTTTGGATTAAAATAATTCAAAAAATGCTTATATACTCAACACATTCAAGTATATATGGGGAAATAAGGCTAACATTCACCAAAAAATTATAGACAACACCATCACAAAGCTATTTATATCGACACGTTGTCCATCAAAAGACTTACACACGGAATATTTGCAAAATATCGGGTGTTGAATAGAATTCTTTCTTGGACTGCATGATTTTAGCACTGTCGAACAAGGTACCCAGACCTGACCAAATGGGCGTCTGACCCAAGACGGCAGCAGCCCGCAGTAAACGGGCCCATTCCGCCGATCGTCTTTGTTAGGTGCTATGTCGCCCAAGACACATGGGCGAGGGTGGTGGCCTGTATGGCCCGACAGCATTCGTGGTTTGTCTTTGGTCACACGAGCCCCGACGAGGATATAATAATCCTCATTTTACCTTTTATCTATAATTTTTATTATAGGTAAATATGACGCCATGTGAACCCCGAGTGTACCCTTAATGTTATGAAGGAAGAACCAAATGGATGGTCGTAAGTTCTTCTCGACCACCCCCATAGTCGTAAGTTATGCTACGACTATCCCATAGTCGTAAGTCTTGCTACGACTACCTCATAGTCGTAGATTCCTTTACGACTAGGTCACCACGACCACCTTATAATCAAATGAACCCGCAGACAAGTGGGTCTTATTGATTAAGGGATTCAAACGATCATCATATGTTGTTATTCTACGTAATAATGGCACGTAATACCCCATTATCTACGGTATATAGTCATTGAGCGACGTGGAGGAATTAATACACCGTAATTACTACCAACATGCGCATGATTCTGAGGTGATGAGGCGCCGCTTTACTCGAGTAATCGCCGCTCCTTCACGCACTATATAAAAGCGGCAACTAGAGAAAGGGAGAGAGATCGAGCCATCGGAATACAAGCACTATCTGTAATAGTCTTAGTTTTTCCCGATTGTTCAAGATACACTCAATACCATACACACACAGAGTAGGGTTGTTATTCTCTCCGGAGAAGGCTGAACTCAGATAAAAATTCCGTGTCAATCTCTCAAGATGATTCTATTCTAGGAGACCCCGAATCAAACAATCTTTACGTAAGTTCGGTTCTAAAACACCGACAGTTGGCGCCGTCCGTGGGGATCTTCCGATAATTTCTTGTCAAATATTCTCTCTGTTTTCCAAATCTCATGCACTCATGGCAGGAGAATGGAACGAGGAGAACTGGTTCGACTTGGCGACACGCAGACGTTGACATGGATGCCGGATTCGTTATTCTGACCGAGTGATGACTCATCCTATGGCATTGCTTGCCTCGGGATCTTCCCACGCATCCAGAGACAATGTCACCGGTGGAGTTGAGGAGGATCCTTATCCCCACAACAAGACGTCCAAGAGAGGAATCTACCCTCTCAAGGGCAAGGGTCAATCGACCAGACCACACCAGTGTGGACTCACGACACGACGAGAGTTTTTCCTCGAAGTGTCCAAGTTCCCTAAGGCGGTCCGACTTGGTGAGGCAAGCTCTAGAAGCCACATGCAGGACTTCACCGCATCTGGTAATTCTCTCTCTCTGATAACGCCAGAGAGCGGGATCAAGCATGCTTTTCTCGCAAATTCGACCATCTCCCGCAGTCACACCGCCGACGGAGAGTTATAACCCGGACTTCCCTACTTGGAGGGGATTACTCCAAGTCGCCAGATGGTGTCTCGACGACTCCTCAAGCGGAGAGGCCTCGGCGCAAGTGAGAATCATCAGCGGAGGTCTTCGTCCTTCCTCAGATCAAGATCACTCTTCTAGAGACCGAGATGGAGACCCTTCCCAAGGTCACACATCGCGCCGTGGCAATGGCGAGACACCACCATTGGCGGACACGACCAACGCCTTCATGAACGCCAGGAAATCCTTGACATTCTCGCTTCATTGAGGCAATCTCAAGAGTCTAACATGGAAAATCTTGAGGCAATTCAAGGAAGAAGATTGAAGCTCGGAAGAATTTGCTCGGGCGTATTCAATATCAATCGAGGAAGCTCGAGAGCTCCAAAGACATCAATGATTTGCTCGAGAATCCAACTCAAGAGCTAGCCCGAACGCCAAAGCTCGACCTCTTCATCAAGAGATCGCACAAAGGCTTCGAGTACAATGAAAAAGCCGGAAGCTCCTCGTCGACATTATTCAAGTAGTCGCATCCATACGACTTCTTCTGCTACCGATCAATCCAACATATCACCGCGTAGAAATCGGCGCAATGACAAGTCGTGTCGATCTCCTACTCAAGAAATATCTTCCAAATGACCGATGATCAACAAGCTCATCGGAAAAGTGATCGCTCACCACTCCGACATGGAAATCAGAATAAAGAGATAAACTACGAGGAGTATTCCTCAGAGGACCGAGACCTATTACAGTCGGGTGAACTCATTCTCGGGTATCGCCGAGTACGACCACCGATGATATCAACCCTTCTTTTACGCAAAGGAGGCGTCAAGAAGTCATTCTTGGATGTCGGGCATTCTCGCCGATCTCCGAGCCGTTCATTGCCACCTCGTTTTCGACCGGTGAACATGGAGAAGTTTGATGGTTCCCAAAATCCCATCGAATTCCTTCAAATTTACACAACAAATTGCTTGAGCGGCAGAAGGAGGAGAGCATGTGATGGCAAATTACCTTCCAAGCGTGCTCGAAGGATCGCCGATCGTGGTTACTAAACCAACCACTCGAGTCGATCTATTCTTGGCAACATCTCTGCGATCTTCTCTCGCAAATTTCAAGGCACATACAATCGCCTCGAAAGGAGGACGACTTGCACCGATGAGACGAGCGACAACGAGACATTGCGCCAGCTCATCAAGCGCTTGACCAAGTTCGTAACTCAATTCCTAAGTTTCGATTCATCTGTCATCGGGGCTTTCAGCCAGGAGTCCGTAGTAGAAGGATAACAGAGGATATTGCTTTAAATCCTCCTACTGTCGCGAACTCTTCAAATGGCCGATCGATATGCTCTCGCCTCTGAGGCGGTCGAGTGGAACAACACAATTGATCGTGAAGACAATCCATCTCGAGAGCCAAAGCGGTTGGTAAGAAGAAGGATAAGAAAGCAAAAAGTCCAAGAATAAGATGAAGGGTCAAAACCCACGGTTCCAAGGAGGTATTGGTCGTGAATGATAAAGAGCCACGCACATCCAAGCCACACTCCGACAGAGGCAAAGGTAAGTGCCCTGATCGGAAAAATGATAAGCCTAGGTGGTGTCCTTTCCATAAAAAGGAAGGGCATGACCTTCGCAACTGCCGGGTCTTCCAACGAAAGCTTGAAGACTACTACAGCGACAAGAAGGACCACTTCCCACCCTCGAGCGGTAGGTCAAACAAGTGGTCATAAATCTTCGATGACGAAGAGGAGATGCCGCTCGGGATCCGCAACATACCATTGAACACATCTACGGGATCATCGGCATATGAATCAAAGCGACTCAAGGTCACGAACGCGAGGTAAACTCCATAGATCCTCCTCTCGTCAATAAATTACGAAGTGGTGGAAGTCACCATTTCTTTCGAGAAGAGTGATCGCCGATCCTTCGACTCGACAGTCGATACCCAATCGTGGTCGAACCCACCATCAACAATTGTCGGGTCAATCGAGTTTTGGTTGATGGTGGAAGCTCGTTAAATATTTTATTTACGAGTGCCCCGGATGACATGCAAGTACCAGACCAAAGTAAGACCGATGCGATACTCTTTCCATGGATTGTACCGATCTTCGCCAAACCAATTGGTCAAGTTTCTCTTCCTTTAACATTTGGTTCACCAAGTAATTTCGGAGACGAGAAAATCTCCTTTGATGTGGTCGATTTCGATCACAAGATATAACGCCATACTCGGACGACCAACTTTGGCAAAATTCCTAATGGCTACTCATTATGGATATCAATGTATTAAGATGCTAGGTCCCAAAGGAGTAATTACAATCCATTGTGATAAGAAGATGGCGATACCGCGATCGTCGATCCCTTGAGATGGTAGGACAAATACCAACTCGAGAAGAAAGTCACCTTCGACTAGCAAGTCGGCCTTCAAAGTCGCACCAAAGCCGAATGACAAAGTCAAAGAGGTTCCTCACGACGCAGGGAGCCCTCGAAGATCTGCTCAGATCGGGATACTTCCGACCCCAAATAGGAAGACGCCTCATCACCTTCCTCCGAGCTAACGCAGATGTATTCGCGTGGCAAGCATCCGACATGCCCGAGTCCCAGGGGAGGTGATCGAGTACGAAGCTAGCCTTACTACGACAAAGTACCAGAAAACAAAAATTGCGGAGATTTGCCCCTGATCGACGAGATGCTATTAAATCAGAATTGGATAAGCTACTTAAAGCAGGCTTTATAAGAGAGGTCAACCATCCAGAATGGTTGGCTAACCCTGTAATGGTTAGAAAGTCAAACGGCAAATGGTGTATGTGCGTAGACTTTACTGATCTTAATAAAGCTTGTCCAAAAGACGATTTTCCTTTACCTCGTGACGATCGGTTGGTTGACTCTCTGCGCAGTTGTGAAATGTTAAGTTTTTAGATGCATATTCGGATATCACCAGATTAATATGTGTCTAGACGATGAAGAAAAGACCGCATTTATTACACCATTTGGTATATTTTGCTATGTCAAAATGCCATTTGGTCTAAAAAAATGCCGGCGCTTCTTTTCAACGCTTGATGCAGGCAACTTTTTCATCTCAATTAGGCCGAAATCTAGAAGCCTATGTTGATGACTTAGTTGTCAAAAGCATCAAGAAACTTAATCATATTACCGACCTACAAGAAACATTCGACAATCTCAAAAAACATCGCTTAAAACTTAATCCTGAGAAGTGTGTGTTTGGAATCTCTTCAGGGAAATTGCTTGGATTCCTAGTATCTATACGAGGAATTGAAGCGAATCCCGAAAAGATAAAAGCCATTTTACAAATGCCCTCCAACTACACGGAAAGAAGTCCAAAAACTCACTCTGGGTGCATGGCGGCTCTAAGTCGTTTCATCGCACGACTGGGAGAAAAGGGACTACCTTTCTTTAAACTTCTAAGGAGACACGAAAGTTTTGAGTGGTCGAATGAGGCAAACGCCGCCTTTGAGGATGTCAAGAGGTATCTTCTGAGTGCTCCTATTCGGTCTCTCAGAGGCCGTAAGAAACGCTCTTGGTTTACCTAGTCGCCACGCCACAGCGACAACAAGAATCTCGGTTGTAGAACGTGAAAATGTACAACGACCGGTTTACTACGTAAGAGAAGTTTTACACGACCTAAGGAGCGCTACCCTCGGTCCAAAAGCTTCAGATGCCCTCCTCATGTCTTCGAGAAATCTGCGGCATTATTTTCAGCGCACAAACTAGTCAGGCTTGCCCGAGTTTCCCTTGGGAGCGATCCTCCGAATAGGGAAACAATGGGGCGCATGGCAAAATGGTCACGAACTTGGGGAGTTCGACATCCATTTCGTCCCGAACGGCCGTTAAATCCCAGATCTTGGTAGACTTTGTCGCCGAATGGACAAATCTGAACTCTCAGATCCCAAGATCGATTCCCACGACCAATGGATCGATGTACTTTGACGGGTCGCTTACTTTAAGTGGCTCGGGTCAGGGTGGTCTGGTATCTCCTACCGGAGAGACCTTAAAGTATGCCATACAATTAAACTTTCGTGCCACTAATAATGTGGCGTATCTGAAGGTTTGCTAGTCGGTATACGACGCAAATAAAGCGCTCTCGATTCGCCGACTACTCGTGAGAGGAGACTCTCAACTAGTTGTGAATCAAGTCGGTAAAGAGTACCAAGGTTTCTAACGACAATGTCTCGGTACTTATCGAAGTCGTAAGCTAGAAAAGCATTTTTTAGGTTTCGAGGCACAATTCATCCCTCGAAAGGATAATTTCCTCGCAGACCAGCTTGCTCGAATAGCTTCTTCCAGATCTGAAGTACCAAAAGGAGTCTTCTTGGAACAACTCCAGAAGCCTTCTCTGGTCGAAGAGCCAGAGACACCTCCTATTGAGACAGCTTCTCTAGAATACGAGGATACATGGATGGCGCCCATCTATGATTATCTTCAGAAGGGTTACAGACCAAGACGATCTCGCGGCGATCGCTTATCCCGAAAAGCCAAAATGTATACTTTGGTCGAAGGAGTTCTCTATAAACGAGGTACTCAAGGGGTGCTCATGCGATGCATTCCGCAGAGCGAAGGATTAACACTCCTTCACGACATACATGGTGGCATTTGTGGAAATCATGCTTCCTACAGAACGTTGGTCGGCAAGGCTTTTCGACAAGGTTATTACTGGCCAACAGCCCTATACGATGCTAAAGAGTTGGTTAGAAAGTGTGTCCAAAGGCGGCTTTATAGCGTAAATACACCAACCAAATCGGGCATTACAAACAATACCTCTATCTTGGCCTTTTGCAACTTTGGGTCTTGATATCCGGGACCGCTTCCTAAAGCTCCGGGAGGTTTGAGTTCCTTTTGTGGCTATTGATACGCTCACAAAATGGATTGAAGCGAACTCGTGGATCGATAACAACGAAGCAAAGAAAACGGTTTATGATGAGATGCGTAATTACTCGATTTGGAGTACCAAGTTGAATAATTACGAGATAATGGTAAGCATTTTCGGCGCAAAATTTCGTGAATTTTATGACGAGTTGGGTACCAAGTTATGTTATGATTCGCGGCCCATCCCCAGAGTAATGGGGCGGTCGAACGCAAACGGCCAAATAATGAGAGGAATTAAAACTCGAGTCTTCGACCAGCTCATCAAACGCCCGGGGGCTTGGGTACAAGAATTACCCTCTGAATTATGGGCAGTTCGTACAACTACCAATCGGGTCGGGCTACAGGAGAAACACCTTTCTTTTTAGTCTTCGGTGCTGAAGCTATGCTTCCTCCTGAACTAAAGATACGGTCAACACGAGTTGAAACATTCACGGACTCCAACCAGGAACAAATTCGAGCAGATGATATTAATCTACTTGAAGAAAGGAGAAACCAGCCCTAATTAGCTTCGGCAATCTACCAACAAGCCTGCGAAGATACTACGATCGTAAGGTTCAACCTCGCAGACCTTGTCAGAGGTGACTTGGTATTGAGGCTTTGCCAATCCAAGTCTAATCGAACAAACTTTCTCCCAAGTGGGAAGGTCCTTACACGTTGGTCGGGTTACTCGTCGTAGTCGATACGATTGGCAATGGAAGACGGCGAGTTCTCTCGAATTCTTGGAACATTGACCGATTCGCAAGTTCTATGTGTAACCGACCATTCTGACAATAAAGAATCGTGTTTTTCTATCTCTATTGTCTTACTTTTGAGTAGTGCTTTCATTATTTTTCGACTATGTTTTAAACACCCGCTTTTCTTTACACCGGTCAAGGCGATAACATCACCTAGTCGAAGCCTCTCCTCTCTCGCATGTGGTCCTCGCCCACTAGAAGGAGTTTCCTAGTGTCGACTCGTTACTCGCTTTTATGGCCAACACAAAGAACTCGGGTTTTATTTAGTCGAAATATTTTTGAAGGCCAACTCTTTTCACCTTAGTTTATTTCTTGATTAATTTGAAAAATACTCTAAGAAGAGCGACTTTCTCGATTTGCTTAATCGTCTTGGGTGTACTCGTTTCATCTCAACTGGTGGGAGGAAGAGACACATCTAGTCGAAGTTTCTCCTCTCGCAAGTGGTCCCGCCTAATCGGAAGGAGCTTCTAGCTTTGTTCGCTTCCTACTCTTGCTACCGGATGACTTATCGAGTCCACCGGAGAAGGACGAGTAAATATTTTAAAGTCCTCTAGACGCTTGCTTAACTCAAGTTGCCGTTCTCGATTTGATTAAACTAGTCGGAGATGTTAACATTACCTAGTCGAAGCCTCTCCTCTCTGCGTGGTCCCGCCCACTAGAAGGAACTTCCTAGTGTCAACTCGTTACCACCCTTTCGACGATTGCATGACAATTGAGACCCAAAACTACAAGTTAAACAAACCTCTCATTTTGAAACCCTTTCTCAGACTATTTACTTAGTTTGTCTAAACAAACTCAAAGAAATAGTCGGGGCTAGGATAATTTGATTTCAATTCTTAGTCTTTATTTCGTTAATTATCTTTTGAGTTACTAACTACTCGACAAGATGATTTGCGAGAGACAAAACTATTTACTTAGTTTTCATAAACTAAGCAAATAGTCGGGGCTAGGATAAAGTCATTACATTTGACTTCATTTCTTAGTCTTTAAATTAGTTAATTATCTTTTGAGTTACTAACTACTCGACAAGATGATTTGCAGGAACAAGATGGATTACATCAACAAAAGACTGTTTTTCACAAGTTCATTACAGACTACTCAAGAGGAGAGCCCAATGCATCTCCTCTCAAACTTTCCTACCAACCGATTGCATCTCCTCCATCGACGCCTTCCTTCTCGCTTCAGAGCGGTTGAAGTCGGCCGAGTGGTTGCACATTAAGGTTGGGGTCATGAGCTTTAAGTTTTGCTAATGCATAACTTATCGCGAGCTTCGACCGCCTCCTTTATCGATTCACTTGGTTGGCCTTCAGAGTGGTCACCAGATCTTGCAAAATCCCGACTTGATCCCCAATGGTACTTGTGTGAGCAGCTATTGTATCATCTTGAGGAGTCTTTCCTCACTATGTAGCTCACCAAGCACATTGTTCAGAGCGTGATGTTTCCTTGAAGTTTAATCTTCATTGCTTCCATCTCTGTTGGGTACAAGTCGAAGCTCATGAGCTTTTTGTTTTCACCACTTGCTCAAGAAATAAGATTGGTCAAACAAAATAAACTCCTAGAGGAAAAAGAAAACAAAAATAATCACGAGTAAAAGAATTTCTTACCCACTAGTTGAGAATCCAACTTCTTGACCTCTTCATTATGGGAAGCAACGGTCTCAAAGATACTTTTTCTCCCATGATACAATATCCTCTACATTCTTCTTTGCAATAAGGACGGTGCGGTTATAAATCACGGCTTTATCCGCGATTTCAGCCTCAAGTTCTCTCAATTTAACGTCCATTGCTAGAAAGGAAGTGGAAGTGAGAAAAGGAAATAACTCAGTAAGGACTGCAGTAAAGAATTACTTACTTGATATTCGAAGTTCTCGGCGTCTCAAGGTTTTGATCTTTATTTTTGGACATACGAGTAAGCTCGTGAATAATCAAGTTTTCTCTAACTTCATTCTCGAGCTTTTTCGCCTCGTCTTCTTTTTTCGAAAAGAAGCAAGAGTTAGGTAAAGATCAAAGATATAAGCGATCTTAAGTTCAAGACTTCTTCGCTTAATTTTTCCTGCGACTTCATGGTTGCGAGTTAGCTTCTTTAAGCTTTCTCCGGAGGTCTAATACCTCTTCCTAAACTTTTTCGACTCCTCTTTTTCATAATCGAGCGAGTCGGCTAAGTCTTAGCCACCTTTGCTTAACCCGCAAAGGATAACAAAGGATATGAGCATGGGTCAATCGATTGTAAGTTCTTCTACAACCATTGACCTAGTCGTAAGTTCTTCTACGACAAAGCCATCGGTCATAAGTCTTTTACGACCATTACCTAGTCGTGAGTTTTTCCATGACAAATCCGTAAGCACTATATAAGTAGTCAAATCCAAGGTGACTATGAATAGCGATGACTTACCACCTCTCTACTGCTTGCGAGTTCCTCTTTCCTCGTCGACTCTAGAAGTTGTCGATGATATTCACCGACAACAAAGACAATTTGCTCTATGGCTTTCGCAAGATGAAAAGACAAAGAGAAACAAGAGAAGATTATACTGTATATATAAGTACGATTAAGTACTTACATTCATGGTTGATCGAGCAAACATCGAGTAAAACCGCTCTCGAACCGCTTCAATGCATAAAGCTAGCAAGCGCCGTTTGAGATTCCCAGGTGTCCGCTCGAGAAATTCAGGTTTATGCTACATCTCAAGCGAAATTACTTCCTTGGTTAGATCTTTTCAACCAAAGGAAATGATAATCGGAAAGTTCCTTCTTCCGATCACTATATTACGACCACCTTGTGATCGTAGAAATGCTTTTACGACCACTTGATAGTCGTAAGCAATTTTCTTGACCAAGCACATTTCTGGTCAAAGTAGTATACAATCGAAGAGTTTTTCCTTCGATTATTTTCTATGATCCTCTCATGATCGTAAGACCATCTAGAACCCCTTTACCAAGTAAGTTGCTTTCACTTGAAGCTGGGGGGCTAGATGACGAGGATATAATAATCCTCATTTTACCTTTTATCTATAATTTTTATTATAGGTAAATATGACGTCATGTGAACCCCGAGTGTACCCTTAATGTTATGAAGGAAGAACCAAATGGATGGTCGTAAGTTCTTCCACGACCACTCCCATAGTCGTAAGTTATGCTACGACTATCCCATAGTCGTAAGTCTTGCTACGACTACCTCATAATAGTCGAGATTCCTCTACGACTAGGTCACCACGACCACCTTATAATCAAATGAACCTGCGCAGACAAGTGGATCTTATTGATTAAGGGATTCAAACAATCATCATATCGTTGTTATTCTACTGTAATAATGGCACGTAATACCCCATTATCTCGGTATATAGTCATGTTGAGCGACGTGGAGGAATTAATACACCGTAATTACTACCAACATGCGCTCATTCTAGAGGTGATGAGGCGCCGCTTTACTCGAGTAACTACCGCTTCCTTCACGTACTATAAAAGCGGCAACTAGAGAAAGGGAGAGGATCGAGCCATCGAATACAAGCACTATCTGTAATAGTCTTAGTTTTTCCCCGATTGTTCAAGATACACTCAATACCATACACACACAGAGTAGGGTTGTTATTCTCTCCGGAGAAGGCCCAACTCAGTATAAAAATTCCGTGTCAATCTCTCGCATGATTCTATTCTAGGAGACCCCCTGAATCAAACAATCTTTACGTAAGTTCGGTTCTAAAACACCGACAAGCCCGTTTGGCCCGTCGGGCCAGATGTGGCCCGTTTGGCCCATCAGAACAAAAAAATCAAAAAAAAAAAGAAAAAAAAGAAAAATGTGTAGAATTCAGAAGTAGACATGAAAATTAAAAAAATTGAGACAATCATATTGAAAATGTAATAAAGATCTTTATTGATGTCCAACTGGTTGCCTCGTTAAAACCTTTGCCAAGTAAAAACCCAAAATGAGAAAACCTTGGCAAAGAAAAAAGAGTATAGCTTATAGCTCTACAATTCTACATACATGATACATCTTTGTTCTATGTGTCGGTGTCATTGTCTAAGTACAGATTTTCGAACACCTTCGACAATTCTGGATTTTCCACAGAGTGTTGTGTTCGTGAATCAGCTTGTTCCCAATCCTTCACAGTTAGAAGGATCTCTACCATCTCACTTGTGAGACTTGTTCTTCTCTCCTCTAATATCCTTCCGTAAAGACCGAAAGCGACTCAAGGAAACCGTAGAGACAGGAACAGTTAACACATCACATGCAAGTATGGATAGCACGGGATATGTTAACTTATGGGCTTGCCACCATTGTAAGATGTCGAAGCCTTCTGAGGTGAAATCCACCGTATCGCTGTCCAGATAGGTGGATAGTTCTCCACTCCTTGTGGGTCTTGGCTGAGCAGGCGTTGGTGTAGAAGAAGAAGAACCCATGGACCTGGATCTAGAGGCACCGAAGATCGCGCCCCACATATTTGTCTTCCTACTTGAGGTGGGGGCTACTGGAGGTCGTTGCGAACGGACTCCTCAGAACTTATTTCCATACCTTTGGTAAACCTCGTATAACCGAGAATGAACTTCTGCAAAATAGTCAGTATAGTCTAGCCCCGTAGCATCACTAAGAAGATCAAGTATAGTACCAAATGCATCAATTTTAACCCTAGGATCTAAAAGAAATGCAAATGCATATAGGTAAGGGATTTGTCTCCAATATTTAAGGTATTTAGATTTCATGGAAACAACAAAGATCGCAGAAACTATGTCATTTTCAAACATTTTCAATTGAGTAGCAATCCGTAAAATAGTATGCACAATGATAGGAGATGTTGGATAGTAGACAGCGGACAAAGTAACAGTGACCTCATAAAAATTTTCTAAAAACGACAAGATTTTCTCAAAGAACGAACCAATGTTGCTCAGTTAATAGCATAGTACCGTCATTGCTAGGATAGTGCGTTTGAATAAATACACAAAAAGTGCTCTTGTATGGTAAAAGATTCTTAAGCATGAGGTAAGTAGAGTTCCACCTTACCTCCATGTCCAAACCAAACTTTCTTGGACGTACACCCATCGCCTTGCAGAAGTTCTTATATTGTGCTGTTCTTACGTTAGAATTATTCAAGAAAGAAATCGCATCGCGAAAAGCTTTAATATACGGACTCAACCTTTTCAAACCACATTTGACTATAAGGTTGATAATATGACAAGCACATCGTTGATGTAGCAGGAAGGAATCGGCATATGTACTCAACACTGGAGTAAGAATGTCCATGGCTCTAGAGTTTGAAGTGGCGTTGTCTAAAGTAATTGCGAATATTTTGTCTGTAAGACCAAAGTCTTCCACGACTTTGATAATACAGTTCGCAATATTCTCCCCCGTGTGTGCTACATCAATTAATTTCAAACCTACAATCCTTTTCTCCATTACCCAGTCGTCATTAATATAATGCGCAACTACACGAAGGTAATCCTCCCTAGCCCGACCACTCCATATGTCCGAGGTCAGGGCCACCGAAAATGTGCACGTAGTAAATAGTTCCTTTATTTTATTACGACGTTCATTATAGTATTTCACTAGATTCCTAGTTGTTGTCTGTCTAGAAACGGAAGTAAATCTAGGATTATGCGCAGTCCTAATGTAATTTTGGAAAGAAGCAGACTCGCCAAAGCCTAACGGTAAATTCTCATAAGCAATTAAACGACAGAGAGATTGGCAGGCTACCTGAGGATCGTAGTCCCAGCTAGATACTGCATCTGCGTCGGGGTTGTATTGCACCGTGGTTCCGCCTCATCGCCAATCCTTGCTTGGTTCGACACCTTGTAGCATGTCTAAGCAAGTGCCCTGCTCCACTGTAGACTTTGCGACAATTCATGGCGACAAATTTTACAAATAGCATATGGTACCTCATTTCCCGCTGCGTCTTGCCTGGTTGTCCTGTCGAAATTCTCCCACACTCCCGATGTAGACGGCCTCGGCCTCTTTGCTCTGGTTGCCGTTGAGCCTGATGCTGACGTGGACGCTGATGACGGAACTCCACCTTGCTCCTCCGGTGAAACCTCCGGTTGGTTTGAGGTAGCCGCAGCCGCAGCCACCTCCATAGACGCAATTTCGTCCGATGAAAGTCCGAACTCACTAAAAGCAAAGGTGTCGTAAGGACTGTCCATAACGAAAACTGCAAAATCGAAATTAACACTATTACTACTTTAATCTTAGCATAACAATAATTAACAATAAAAGTATTACAAAATAGTATTTTACCTCTTTCACGACTTGTCGTTTAAAATTGAAATTTCAAATTTTGGCACAATTTTTAAATTTTGCCAAATGAGCTCAACACGGATTTGAATTTGCACAACACAATTTCAAAGAGAGAATGGAGAATGAAGGGGTGCTGAATGAGTGGGGGTATGGTGCCTATTTATAGAAAAAATTTTGGATTTTTTTCAATTTTTTTTGCTATTTTTTAAGCCCCAACGGTCAAAAAAAGTCTCCAACGATCGAATTTTTGGTCGTGTTGCGTGCACAACCTGACCCACACGGCACGACACGGCCCGGCTCACCCGCTTATCTCCTCGACTTCCCGTCCTCGTGACCTGTCTGCCCAGCCCCCATCGCCATCGCCCTTTCCCAACGCCGGCGCCCGTCTTGCGCGCGCGACGACCCGCCCGCTCCTCGCCTCCCATGGCGCGACCGCCACCTCCTCGCCTCACATGGCGTGACCCCGCTTCGCCGCCTCGCCTCACACCTCGGCAACCGACGCCGCCTCGACAACACCGCTGCCGCCTCCTCCTCGCTCCTCCGTCCACTCCGGTCCGGTGTATGTCGGTGCACCTCTGCCTCGGCGACGACATCTTTGCCTCGACAACACCGCTGCCGCCTTCCTCCGTCTCGCTCCGGTCTGTCTGCGACCGACTGCACCGTCGTTGCGCCGCCATCGCCGACAACACCGCTGCTGTTTCCTCCTCCATCCGCCCGGCCCGGCGTAAACACCTGCACCGCGCTGCTCTCGCTCGCCTCCTCCTCCGCTCTGGTGCGACAAAGTCTTGCTGCGACGCCGCTCCTCCTTCCGCTCCGGCCTCGTGTGACAGACGCTGCTGCGCTCAGCTCTGCCTCCGCTCCGACCATCCGCCTCGCCTCCGCCTCCTCCTCTGGTCCTGCTTGCGGGTCTTGGCGTCTTGCCAAATCTTGAGCTCGTGCCCATCTTGTGCACAACGGCTTCAAGATCGCTTAATGCTGCGTCGAGCCGACCCACCGCCCCGAGGGTGGCGGCCGAACACGCCCGGTATATCGTCTTTGGCAAGCACGGCTTATGAATAGTCGCGGTCAGGCTGCTTGGGCCGTGCCCTCTGGTTTCATGCTTCTTGCCGGCCCGTTTGGCCCGGCCCATTTGGCTAGCTCTAAAGGTACCATCCAAGTGAGCCGGGAACAGGGAACAGCAAGCGAGCGTCTCTTGTCATGTGAAGAGTTCAGGGAGACAATGGGGCAGGCTACCATAAAGGAGATGGAGAAGTTCGACCAGAGAGCCGCGACAAGGAAAATTCGGAACTAGCAGTATTGTGATTTGAGTTGTGGGCTAGCAGGTATCATATCTTCCGCATAAATTCTTAACGGATCACCGCATTAGCCCGCATAAAATTTTATGGTCAGTGCAAGCAAGCACGGACTGCCCACAACGCATCCCACTTTCATCAGCAGAAAGATGAAGCCCTCACCACCAGCTCATGCTCCGTTCATGGCAGGGACGCAGGGTTGTGCATCGCCTGCAAGCCCTACCAGCAGGAACTCGGAAAGGTGACCGTGGTTGAAGGACGTGGCAGGCAGGGGCACTGGGCCAGCACCGCCCCCGGCTGCTGCCCTACACAGTCCATGCTATCCGACGCATTCGAAACATTCCAGCAGTTCACATTAGTGAAGCAACACTATGTATGCCAATTTCTCACAAGATGTATGTACAGAACAGTTCTTGAGCCTCCATGCACACACAATTCTTGGGCCCCTGGTGGAGCAACTCCACACAAGACATCGGATACCAGAATTGAAATTTAACAGAGTGATGTAATAGCATCAACCAATCAACACGCATGCAGGCGATAACAAATTACAACAATACAGTGTAGTGCTGTCATAGTCCTACTAAAAGTCATTCAGAACTAAGGGTTTGTCATCAGGACCGTGACCTTATGCTTGTTCGACAGTATGGGCAGTCTGCGCATTTCCGTACCCATGGCTCCAGGCAAGTCGAGTGGAACCTGTGCCCACAGCGCAGCCTTATCAGCTCATCTGCATCGTAGAATCCATCAAGACAAATCGAGCATTCTGGCGACGTTTCCCTGCTATCATCTTTGCTAGCCTCAAAAATCTCTATCTGTAGCTGAAGGAAGGCCGCCTTGCTCAGTCCAGGTGACCTGAAAGTGGAACTGATGGACGGGTTTTCTTCATCCGACACGCTACTTAGCTGGACAGATGATGAGCTGGGCCCATTTGCTTCATATGGGGCTTCCCTGCTTCCAAAGTCAATGATTCTAAACACATCCGTAGCTGAAAATTCATCTAATGAGATGGATGGCCTGAAGGCAGATGAACCAAGAGAAATGCCTCTCAGTCTCTCTAGAACACGTGCTTGTGCTTGCAGGACGGCACCCGGAAGCCGCTCATTTGTTCTGAACATCAGCCTGTCAAGTCGGTTCCTTGTAGCTGCAGAATCCCCAATGTTGCTATTGTCTATGTATGATAAGATACGGTCCTGTAGACAGCAGAAATGACACAAAGATTTTCATTTGATGATCCATCATAAACAATGATGAAGAGGTAAATGGTAGCTAAAGTTATGATTTCTCAATTGAAGTTGATATACCAAAAGGGCAGAGAACTCTGAACTGAGGCATGAATCAATTTGGTCATGATCATCTACACGTATCCCAAGTTACATACATGTTTGGCCATTATAATAAGCAATGTTGGGTACTTGGGTAGCCCTCATATTCTGCAGATAAAATTCCAGATATACACCCAAGCTATTCCAGAGTGGGTGAGGCAAGTCTATTAGCAAAAGGCACTTGATCGCGTTGTTATATTTTCTAAGAAAAAGTGCACTTTACAACCCCTCAACTATGGCATGAGAGTCCGAAAAACAACCTCCAACTACAGAGCCACTCCGGTTTTATCTCATGTGGCAGTAGTTTTGGCTTAGTGGCATACACGTGTGCATGCATAGTTGAGTCAGCAAATCTAAATTAGAAAAAAACAAAAACTATTGTGGCCCACCAGTCATACTTAATTCCCCTTCTTCTTCCTCCTCTCTCACTCTCTCTCTCTCTCTCTTCCCCGTCCATTTCTCTGCTCTAGCCCGAACCAACTGGGTTTGGCTTGCCGGCCACCACCCGTGGGCCTCGGCACCTTGCGGACCACCTCCCTCCTTCTCTCTCTCTCTCTCTCACACACACACACACTTGGCTTTCTTTGGGAATTTCAACGAGCAGCTGGAGGACGCCACGTCCTGTTCACAACCAGCGTGAAGAAATTTGTGATGGTGGCAGTGATGTACATCAAGCCCATGGGAAGCAACAGCAGCTAGCTGCACTGGTTTGGTTTGATTTTGGATTTCAGAGATGTAAGGAGGGAGAGCAACAGCAGCTAGTTGCACAGGTTTGGTTTGATTTTGAGATCTGGAGAGATGTAAGGAGGGAGAGAAGGGATTTTGTGCACTAATTTTTGCCCCAATTTGTTCTGTGATTTTGTGTACTAATTTTGGTTTGATTTTGGATTTTCCTCCTACTTCTTCCAATTCTTGTTGCACTGACACCATGGCTGCAAAGGATGTGATGGGAGGACCGGAGGAGGGGTGAGGAGGAAGGAGAGGGGACAAGGGACAGGAGCGCATCGTGGATGTTGACTGTGGTGAGCTCCTGTCGGAGCGCCCATGGATGGGCGTACGAGGTGATCGATCGCACCCATGGGATGGCAGGAGTGGAAGGAAGAGGGAGGAAGAAGATGATGAGGTGGCAAAATAGTGACTGACATGTGGGCTTGGTGGGGGTTAAAATCCTTTTTTATTTTTCTAATGCTGACTAGGATCCATGTGGACGCCACATTATGTCAAAACCACCGTAGAATTGGTCAAGGGGGTCATATGACCCGGTTTTGGTAGTTCAGCGTTGTTTTAAAGTTGTGGGTTGAAAACTGGACTTAAGCTATAGTTGAAGGTTGAAAAATAGACTTTTTTCTATTTTCTATTAAGATGAAAGAAAATGTCTCTTTAAATTAGATGTCTATTACATAGATCAAGCCTTACAAGAAATCATTTAGGTGTGCTGCTCGAGAAAACTACGGTCTGCAGAAGCCTGGGACCTACAACCCACTTCTACTACATACACCAACACAATGAGCAAGGTTCATTTCAACTCTTGCGCAAACATGTGGTCTCATGAAGCTTTGCTCTGATTGATGAATAACAGGGCTTATTTTTCGGTGTACTCGCCAAAATTGGAAGAGCAGAGGTTAATCCACAGCCGGTGCAATCCCTTATCATTCCCCATTTCCTGAGCTATCAAGCCAGTATAATCAAAACCCCCACTTGACAATCACCATAGGATCGCGCACGAGACGAATTACGAACCCTAATACTCCCGCAAATTTTACGAGCTAACACCCGAAATGCTCCGATCTAACCACAGCATAAAACAATCACAACGATCCAGTGGGCGGGGAAGGAGTTGTGGGGCTCTCACCGTGTAGGAGCCGCGGCGGCGCGGGGGCGGGGGCCCGGTGTGGAGGTGCTGCCGCACGTCCCCGGCGGCATCGATCTGGCGGCGCGAGCGGCATCCCCGGCGGCGGCTCCGGCCGCCGAGGCCGTGCGGGTCCCGGAGGGCGGCGTCCGCGTGCGGAACTGGGTCGGGGTCGGAGAGGCGGGGCGCGCGGGCGCGGCGGGCGGGGAACAGCTCGGAGGCGCTCGTCATGGACCGGCCGGTCGGATGAGACGCGCGTGGCGTTGCGGGCGCCTGCGCGGGACAAGAATCTGGTTGGTGGTCAGTAAGGGACCGTTTGTTTTTCTTTTCTTTTCTTTTGCCGGCTTAATTTAACTTCGTGGTTTGGGGAAGGAAAAGAGTGGAGGAAGGTGCGAGGGAACGCCGTGGCAAGACGGAGACCATGACCGCTGGACTAGAGTAGACGGTGCGGTGCTGCGTTGGATTGGAAATTTCAGTGGTAACCAACACTCCAACAGGGTTAGGTCCGTTTGAAACAAAGGAATTTCTCAGAGCGCGTTCCAGTAGACGGGACAGAGATTTGCTTGCCAAGTCGTCGGAGAAAACGGAAAGCAGCAGGAAGGAGGCGCAAAACCGAGTCCTAGATAAACTCTTCGTTTGGGCCGTACACCTTCAGATGGCCCATAATGCTTGGGCCGCAGTTAGACTGGACTTCAGTGTCCTACGCCTTAGCCGGAGACCGCCCTGATGTAAAGCCCAAGTTTGGGTCCGAACCTGAGAGGCTGAGACCGACACAAAAATACTCCTCCAAGGCGAAGCCCAACTCTCACCCCAAGACAAGTCGTCATGGGAAAAGGAGAGGAGAAAAAGCAAGTGGGGGCAGCAAGCCCCATTGTGTGGCCTCCAGCCGTCGCCGCGGGCTTCGAGTCCAATGGCGAACGCAACTCAATCCGGAAGTGCCGCACCTGCTTCACTCGATCTACTGCCCTGATTTCCTCTGATGTTGACGTCGGATGCCGATAAAGATGAGGAGAATGTAGACACAGGGAGAGAGAACAAAAAGGAGGGGGAGAGAAGAAGAGTGCAGCTTAGCTTCTCTTGTGACCTGTGAGAGTTCCATAATGGAGACTCAGACTCAGTTCGTTTCACCTGCAACGAAGAGAACCAGCGACTGGTACCTTCTTCCTCCTCCCTGCTGCTTTGCATTCACCTTTTCTTGGTTTAACTGTGTGTTTACATGTTGAGATCATCCTTCATCATTTCTGCTTTTGTATGGTCTTCTTTTCACTTGCTCTTTACTTAGTTATAGGCGTGTCTCCATTTTACAGTCCACTGGCATGTGTTGGTCGTTTAATTCGAGAGACCCTTGTTTAACATGGTAGTAACCCTCTGCCATCGGTCCAAGCAGATTGTCCAAATTGCTCGATGACTCCCTTTCTTCTTCCAACGCAAGTAACAATGATCATAGTGATGCTTCTCAAACTGAGCAAAACAGCAGCTTCTGCATAAGAAAGCTAGCTTCGTAGCGTCACTCCTTTTCATGTGGAGTCAAACACTGAAACTGAAGTTTGTCATTGCAATTTGCAAGTAGTTGTCAATGAACTTGAGTAATTTTTTTGCTTGGCTGTTACAGGATACTTTCCCAGGAATTCCCTAGCGATATTACCATCCAGGTTGGGGAGGCCACCTTCAACTTGCACAAGGTAATCAACCCCCAACTTTTCTCTGCGTGTTCTAGCGATCACGAAAAGGAAAACCTGAGTTCTGACGAGTGTGTGATTGTTCCTGCAGCTCCCATTGGCATCTAAATGCGGCTACATAAGGAAGCTGGTGTCAGGGGTAAATGGTTCCAAGGTCACCCACCTCGAGATCACGGGCATGCCCGGCGACGCCAAGGCGTTCGAGCTCGTCACCAAGTTCTGCTACGGCGTCAACTTCGAGATCACGGTGGACAACGTCGCGATGCTGCGGTGCGCCGCCGAGCACCTGGAGATGACCGAGGAGTGCAAGACCGGCAACCTGGTCGGCAGGACGGAGGCCTACCTGGAGGAGATGGCGCTTTTGAGCCTCGCGGGCGCGGTCACCGTGCTCCACAAGTCCGAGGAGCTCCTCCCGGCGTCCGAGAAGGTGCAGCTGATCGGCAGGTGCATCGACGCCATCGCGTGCATAACCTGCAGCGACAGCCAGTTCAGCATGTCCCTGGGCACTACCGCCTCCGGTGGCTACGACGGCGTGAGCGTGCCGTCGGTGCTGCCGCCGAAGGCGGTCGACGACTGGTGGGCCGACGAGCTGACGGCACTGCGGATCGACACTTTCCAGCGAGTTCTGATTGCGATGAAGGCAAGGGGGTTCAAGGGCATCGCCATGGGAACACTGATCATGCTCTATGCTCAGAAATCTCTGCGAAGACTGGTGAGTTTTGAACACATCACCATGTCAGTGAATTTGGTGCAGTTCTTGCTTGCATCTGACACTCACGTTTGGTGCAGGACATACAAGGAAGAGATAGGAAGAAGATGGATCCGAGGCAGGAGCACGAGAAGCGGGTGGTTCTTGAAACGATCGTGAGCCTCCTGCCGAGGGAGAAGAACACCATGTCGGTAAGCTTCCTGTCGATGCTGCTCCGGGCGGCGATCTACCTCGACACGACGCTGGCGTGCCGGCTCGACCTCGAGAAGCGGATGGCCGCGCAGCTCGGCCAGGCCGCGCTCGACGACCTCCTCGTCCCGTCCCTCTCGCCCGAGGCTGGTAACGCGTACGACGTCGACGCGGTGCAGAGGATCCTGGTCGGGTACCTGGAGCACGAGGGCGAGGCGGCGCCCCGGCTGGACTACAACACGGACGACGATTTCATCTCGACCTCGTCGCCGCCGAACGACGTCGGCCAGGTCGGCAGGCTCATGGAGAGCTACCTGGCCGAGATCGCCTCGGACGTGCACCTGTCCATCGAAATGTTCACTGGCCTCGCCGAGCTGATCCCGGAGCGCGCCAGGTTCAACGAGGACGGCATGTACCGCGCCATCGACATCTACTTGAAGGTTAGAAGCTGCGAGAGCGAAATCGATCTTGATTTACTGCTTTAATTGCTCAGATAAACGATTGGATTATTCAGTACGTAGTTCGCTACATGACTGTTCGTCGCTTCTGTGGATTAATTCCGCAGGCGCATCCGTATCTGAGCGATGGCGAGAGGAAGAAGGTGTGCAGGGTGATGGACTGCCAGAAGCTGTCGCGGGAGGCGTGCGCGCACGCGGCGCAGAACGACCGCCTGCCGGTGCAGACGGTGGTGCAGGTGCTGTACCACGAGCAGCGGCGCCTGCGCGAGGCACCTCCGAGCGGCGCGCCGTCGTACATCGGCGGCGAGTCGCCGGCGCTGTCGTACAGGCGGACGCCGAGCTTCCTCGGCCGCAACCGGAGCAGCGTGCCGGACGAGGTGTCGCGGCTGCAGCGGGAGAACGACGAGCTGAGGATGGAGCTGCTGCGGATGAAGATGCGGATGAGGGACCCGTCGGCCGCGTTCGCGGCGGGCGGCATCCCGGGGTCGGGGAGGCCGCCGCTGCCGAAGAAGCAGGGCGGCGGAGGCGGGTTCATGAACAGCGTGTCCAAGAAGCTCGGCCGCCTCAACCCGTTCGTGCGGTTGGACGCGCTGGGTGGCGCGAAGGCGCGCACGAAGCCGCCCAAGGATCGGAGGCACTCCATTTCTTAATTTCGTCTTCATGGTGCTCGATTACGAGTGTTGTGACTAGGTAGTAACGTTACTTGAACATAAATAAGCATGTTAGTGTGGATGTAGTGTAGCTTGTAATCAGCGTTACCATTTGCTCGTGTTGTGTCAAGTTCTACAAAGAAACTTCGTTGTAAAAATTTTGTGTAGAGTTCTGTACCACTTGTCCACTAGAAACTAGAAAGTTGGATGATAACTACGTATTCTACCATGGCAGTATTTACTGTGATCGAAGTCATTCTTGGTGTACAGAGTACGTGCGTACGTACAACGGTACAAAAGTGTCTTTTCGTTCCAAGATGCCTCAGCCAATACAGTGTTTTGTCTAGATGACGACGCGCATGCAAGCGCGGTATTATCCCATTCTCTTCTCGGACGATTACGATCATGTTTTTCTAGCTAGGAGTGCATCTCCAGCTCGTGACAGCTGGCATCTAAGATATGACCTGGCTTTTGGCTTCTGTACATACGGACATCCTTAGAAGTTAAGAACAAACAAAAAAAGCAGAGCGCCAGAGAGGGGATAAGGGAACAAAAGGAAGGTAAAGAACATCCGGTGCAAAGAGAGAGAAAAAGGAAAAGAGAAGAGTGCCACTCTACCATGTGTGGTAGACTGCCATTATGGCTGCATGGTTCTTGTAGGTTGTAGCCTAGGTGCAGAACTCATTGTCATGGATGGGCATTACACTGCAAGTCCGCAACCGCAAGCATGTCAACCGTCACTGGAAGGTTCTCAAGAATTTCAATGCTTCTTTCCAAGAACAGAATGACCACAACTGAATTTGAAAGGGAAAAAATAACACATGAAACTTGTCACGTTGCGATGCTGTTGCCTACTTATCACAAATTCATCAGCACATTAGCTCACTATATGCATAATGCGTGCTTATGGACACAGAAACTCAACCAGTTTCAATCCTTTTACAGGGCAGGTGCTTTGCTCAAAAGAATTTTAGAGTTTCACAGCAAACCATTTGCAGAACACGCCATTCCGTATTCTTTTTACAGAGTTATACTAGATTCATGATCCCACGGGCCTACATCAGCTTCCAAGTTCCAAGTCTATCCAGTTGTCACTAAACAACAATTGGGTGCACAAACCATTCAAAAATCAAGCTCTATCTATCTTTCTTTCTGTTTTCATCTAGAAGCCATCGACCAGAAGTTCAAGAGAAAGGATGGTGAAAGAGCAAACCAGCTAATAAATGCCATTGCTGTCGCGGTTTCGAAACTTCCACAATGGTTTTCTGCACATATGTTCAGATCGTTACCAATCAAAACAGTGACGCCTGCCGACGAGCATGCTGCACCGAAGGTCAATGCTGCTGTGATCTGCAAAGAAACAGCTAAAATCATTAAAAAAAATCTCAGGAGGTCAAAGACAATGAAATTCCACTTTCCAAGATGAATCTACCATGCAGGTACTTGCAAAAAGAATGCAATTTCATTCAACTCTCATAATCTACTACTTATTTTATTGCATTACAAGCTTTCTTATTTTATATCACAACACCCCTATATTCTTAAGAATGTTGGAATAGTCTTACGTCTACACGGTAAAGCAGTATGTTTATCATCGACAAGTTCACTGCAGGTAGCACTTTTGAGGTATTTCTCAGCAACACAGATCCTTTAAATCATACAAAAGATAATGGTAGATTGACCAAATGTATTTCGTAAGCAGAAGAAAGAGGAACACTTACCCCGTCTCCAATAGTAAATAGACAGACAGCCCTGCGATTTCGTAAACAACGTTTGACGAGCAATGCATATATGTCCACAATGGCAAGTGAAAAGCTCCACAGACATTGCAAAATGGTTGCTGCAACAAGGTAGCTGGCCAAAATAACAATTCATCAATTTGCTATGGTGAAAAAAGTTACAGGATTTCAAGATTTAAAAAAACCTTGAGGATGTCTAAAAGAAATACAGAATGGTGCTATGAGAGAGACTTGACTGCAGCAGACACAAAGCCAAGAAACTAGACGGCAGAGTTTTCTTTTAACTCCAAAACATTGACACTATCCTTGTTGCTCAGTATAAATTGGAGCCAACAAAAAATGTACACCCATGTGTCTATCTCATTAAAATAAAATAAAAAACATATCATCCATGCATCGGATGATTTCAAAAACATACATAGCACTAATGCAAAAGTTGAATTTCTGTTGTGCACAAGCATGCCCTTATAATCAGCAAATAAGTAACAAACCGGAGATACCTACTTGCCCAAGAAGAAGGCTTAGCTAAACTAAACTGGGAAATTATAAAAAAGACTAATATGATAATTTTAGATATAAAAGTGTTAATCTCCTCTTAGATGCTAAACTAATTCAGGAAACATATATGTTAGCAAAAAGAGAAAAAGGGTTGCTTGTCTCCCATTGTTTGCCATGTGTTATTGGGATCTCTGTGCTATTCTGGTAGATAATGTGATGACCTACCGTTTTTCCTACGGAAGTTTCATAAATTATAAAACAGAAATGCAGTTTAGTTTACTAAGGACAAGTACTTAGTTCAATACAGGGAGAACATGCGGTGGAATATTGAGGTTGCACACTTTAGGTAGCTAAAAAACGAATTTGTAATGACTAATGACAAGAGACTATGAGTTCAATACAGCAGAAGGGAGAACATGCGATGGAATATTGAGGTTGCACACTTTAGGTAGCTAAAAAACGAATTTGTAATGACTAATGACAAGAGACTGTACTTATATGTATCAGTAAGGCCCCTATGTTGTGACATGCTATGATACCCCGATACTTCGCCCAACAGCCGTTCCCGTACACGACACTGCACCGATACGGCGATACTGCACTCTACATGACTTATTTGCATGGACTAAGGAATTGAGGAGCTCGATCGGCCCGAAAATGGCTAATGGCTAGGATGCAAGAAATACATAGTTTTCATCAAGATAATCTCATTGTCTCAATCTCTCGTAGCCTTTTTACATTTTTAAAAATTTTAAATACATATATACTCGTTGTATCGACGTATCCTTGTTTTTAGGAAATTGTGTATTGATAGGCGACATGCATAAAATGAAACTTCACAAACACTTGTAAAACAATGAAGTACATACATTATTTTTTTTTTTTTTGGGGGGGGGGAGGCATAAGGAAGGAAATCATGTGAAAACTATTGTTATCCAGAGAAAGGATATAGCCATTTTCCCCTCACCTCACTTACCTATGGACCCCACTCGCCAGGGTCATCTTCTCCAAGGTTCTGGCCACGTTGTTGCTTGCCGAGCCAGTGCAAGGGATGCGTGTCGCGTGCCTCTATGCCGCACCCTCTCATTGCGCCAGCAAAGCTCACCCTTGCCGCCCTCGTGTTCGGCCTCACCTCTTCACCTTCTCTCTCCATCCTCATCTCTTTCCTTGGCTTAATCCAATTCCAAAAACGTGAGCTCCAGAGCCGGCTGCCGAACCTCCAACCCGCTCGCTGTTGTCCCGGCCAGCTCCGACCATGGGCCACTGCGTCACGGCACACCTTACACCTCAATCAGCAATTACCCTCCATCAATTTGGAGCTGTCACCACCGGAGCACCGTGCAATCTGGCTCTTCTTCAACTTCGGCAGCCACCGCCATTTCGGCACCACGTCTTCCCCGGCGATCCTCCAGTCAATTACTCCCTCCCTGAGCACCCTCTAGTCTTCCTCTATCTTCTCCTATCACTCAATTGGGCTCTCCCTCACCGCAGGTCAGCCGCACCATTGGCCTACCCCGCGCCGCCCTGGGTCGCCGTCGCCGGACCACCTCGACCACTCTCCATCGTCAACAAGCACGTCAGTGAGTTCCCCATAGCACACTCGTGCCCATGCTCCCCTCAATTTCCACCCCCTCCTTCTCCAGCGTTGCCGCGCCATGTCGCCTCCACGGCCGGCCGCCGCTCGCTCTAGCCACGCAGCCTCAGTGCCGCCCAATCCCCAAATCCACCTCCTTTAGCTTCATTAGCCCTCTGGGAATCCATTTTTGAGGTCACCCTCACCTCGTCGCCGCTCCTTCATTCATGGCAACAATCCAGACCTGAGCCACGCGGCGACACCTGTCTCTGCCTATTGTTCGTGCTAATGCCATTAGGGCCATCAGTAAAATCATCTGATTTCAATTGCTTTTAGGTATGTTTGACTAATTATTGGATTACTCAAATTTAATTGACAAATGGATATTTGAATTCATGAGAAGATTAGTAGTCAAAATCAGTATAGTCTGTTGGAGGAACTGATGATCAGAGAAGAGAGGGATTTAGAACAAGACTTGGGATGTCAATTTAACCCCCTTGCAAAAATCATCTATCTAAGGCTAACAAATTTTGTGAATGTCAACTAGGTCATACAATTGAATTAGCTAATCTGAAAGTTGAAGTCTGAATGAAGTAGCACTTTAGCTCAGATAGTTGTTTTATTGTAGGTTCCATGAACAGTACTCTAAAAAAAGATCAAAATTGTTAGAAAGTTAATAGCATGACCAATTCTAGTAGTTTTTCTTAGTGCTCATAGTCTCTGGACAACTATCTAGCAGTAGTAACCTAAACTGAAAACCAATAGGGAGGTGAGTATTCAGAAACCAACAGAGAAAAGAAGATGGTAGGAGAAAATCTGACTTGCCAGTGGGAAATCATATGCAAACTCAACTCTCTTATGCTAACACATGAGGTGTATGCCAATTAGGTCACTCTAGGGGTTTAACAAATTTCGAATGTGAAATTTGTAGGAAGTTAGTTAGTAGCTTTTCAGTTGAGGTGGATGTCCCGTTGTAAGAATTTGAGCAAAGAAGATTAGCTAATAGCTTTTGCAGTTCAGAAAGTCTTGCTGTTGTAGATATATGAACAGCAAGCTGAAGGTAATCAGATTTGTCAATAGTCCTATAACATTGTTAATGCAGTAGTTAGAGTTGGTCTTAAATCAATTAGTCAGTTGGACAATTAGTTTCCAGTAGCAACTAAATCTGAAAGCCAATATGGTTCTGAATGTTTAGAAATCAGCAGAGAAACATCCAAATCCTATTTATGCATTTTGGGCAGAGAAGGTGTTTGGGTGAAAGATTGAATTGTCAATTGAACCCTTTGTAAAACCAAGCATCTTTTGCTAAACAAACTTGATGAATGTCTTTTTGGCCACTCAAATGAACTATCAAAGTTAAAGTTTGAGAATTATAGGAAGATTGGCTTGTAGCATGAAGTTCTGATGGATGTTCTGAGCAAAGAAGGTTAGTTAGCAAAACAGTAAAATCTATTTTATGTTTTTTAGCAGAGAAGGTCTCCTGATGCAAATTCGCAATTGGTAGTAGACTTCCACTTAGCTTTTAGACAACATCAATTTGCTGTTTAGCTAAGCCTATCTTGCTTAATAGATTTGCTAAGAAGTTGGAGGATAATTTAAAATAGGACAAGTGAACTAAAGCCTTGTCTTATGCAAAGATCAGAAATCTTATTAGGTTAATCATGCCATTAGCAATTAATCCAAAGAGGACAAGAACTATATGGGAAGCAAGATTGGAATGCATTCAACAGTGAGATAGATAGCACCAACTGGGAAAGCAATTGAAGACTAAGAATCTTTATTTCATACTTACAATAAAAGAATCCTTAGCTAACTCAAATCAACTCCAAATTGAGTAAAACTAATTTTGTTGGTTTCCTTTGTTAATGAACTTTAACTTAGAATAGGTTTGAAACATGTTGCTGTCACAGAAAATTTCAGAATTAGAATTAATTTCAGAAAAGGATTACTTTTACACTAGAAATTGAAGTAACTTCAAAACTTCATAGAAAATTCATATGAACTCTCCAATTGAACTAAAAATTTCATCTAAATGCATCTAAAATCATAATCTCACTAATATGAAAATCTCATGCATTTTTCAGCATTTTGGATTTTTCGGTTTTATCGGTGTTTATTCACTATCGTGTTTTCTCTCTAGATTCCAAATTGCACGGAGTGAACAATTATGCCTCCGAGAGTGAACAAGTGGACTTTCAACAAGGCAAGCATCCTCTTGCATCATTTTGATTCCAGTTTTGGTAATTTAGTATTTTGAAATGCAACGATAATTGCATGCATGCTATTTTGGTGTATCCTTAATTTGTGAATCTAATTAGCTATGTCCTAATCATTGAGGCTTACCCTTAGTCATTCCATACAGTTATGCTTAAGTTAGATATCATGTGTTGGTATATTTATTTTTTATGTAACTGCTTAGTTATGCAGGTCAGTAGCTACGGTAGTTCGATTGATGGGGTTAGCCTGTCAATCGCGGGAAACACTGAACCGATTTTAATTTTGTTTATTTGTTCAGATCTTTGAATCTGAGGTTTGAGTCTAAATTTTGTCTTTTAAAACATGATTTAGATCTGGACAAGTGATTGATAGTGAGGGTGTCTTCATGCACAAGAATTGGGTATTATGGTAGTCTTGTCCGGATCATTAAGAACCGAACTTTGGGCTGTCATACCAAGAACTACTCGTACTACCACACGCTGGATTGGGGCCGGTTTGGTCAAGTAAGGGGAGGATTTTATTGAGTTGGAAAACAGTTGGAGTGAGGACATATGTGTTTGATCATATGTTCATAGGGATCCGATTGCAATTTAATATATACGAGTGAGCACAGGTTTAAATTTCTGTTCATTGAGTCGGCATTCCAAACACAACTTACGTGCCCCGCTTAGCAGGTTCTATCAGTAGCTTGTACTAAGCGGGATCTCGTCTCACAAGGGTAATTCAACTTAATAAGATGTTCTTGCTAAAAAGTACCAAATCTCGATCTACTCGGTTGACATACCAAAGGAAGTTGGTCATTATCCAGAGGCTTACGGGCTAGTCTAGTCGTGTGGGTAAAGATATACACCTCTGCAAGGTTTTCAATCTATTCGAATAGCCGTGTCCCCGGTTATGGATAATACTTTGTTTTGATAGACATCATCGTTAGACCTTGAAATAAAATTGACATGGGTACAACTGGTTATCGGCATGGATGGTTGTCCATGCGTGTTAGCTTATCAAAGTGGGCAGCCACTTTGATATGTTTGGAGTTATGATTATAACATGGTTACTTGTATACTGTTGTCAAAATTTTGTTTACTAAAATGGCCTTTGTAAATTAGAATGGGTAAGGTTAAAACTTGTCGCTTTATGCAAAATTTATGCCAATACAACCTTTCTTTGGACAGCCTTTAACATATGTATTCTCTAATCCTTTGGATAGGCCCTATCATACACTTTTTTTATTAGTTTGTATAAGACTTGCGAGTACCTTCTGTACTCAATCAAATTGTCCACTTGTTTCAGGGAAGAACGTCGCACGAATTGGTTATAACTATCGCACCAGTTCTGGGCGATAGCGGCAAATGCAACGTCTTTAACTCCAATTGGTTGCTTGTGGGTTTGGGCATGCCAACCTGGTATTCTTCTTTTATTTCCAAGTTTATCTTCCGCTGCGATTTATTTAATTCTGATTAGATTTGGCCGGTCGGCCGCCTTATGAAAGATCGGGCCATAAGGTCCTATTTGTCAAAATTATTACTTTGCTTCTAATAATTTTTGCACATTTGACTATGGTTGTGATCGATGTTGTTTGGATATGTGCATATTAGTCATTGATCCTTGGGAACTAACATGAGACGCATATCCGAAAATCTTGAAATCGGTTTCGTTTCATGTCTGGGGTTGTGCCTTCTGTGCAATCACTTGACTTGAAACAGATTCGATTTTGGGACCTCACAATATTATAGCAAGATTATCCTAATGTAAGCCATGTCAAAGTCCAACCTGGGACTAGGTTCAGTCCAGTCCAAGCCCAATCATTCAACTCAACCAAAGGCTGGCCCATGCATAACCTAGTCCCACAACCAATCTAGGACAACCCAGGCCCATCTCATCTCAAGGTCGGGTAGGGCCCAGATCAGGATATGATCAAGAGGTCAGATGAATATTACATGGTCAATTGAACAGTTGTCATTGATTTGATCATGATGTGGAGCAATGTTTAAGTTTGGTCTATACTTAAATGTTGACAGGAGATATATATTTAGTTGTCCAAATTCCAAATCTACCAACAACATTGAAGCTCTGAAGTTTGAACTCCAAAGATAATGGCCATTTTTGCCCTGGGGTTCCAATAATTACTGAAAATATGAGCGATATAATCCCCAACACCATATACTAGTGGAACTACAATAGCAAAGAGAAACGAATGATGATGATGATTATAGGCTATAGCATAGTATTTGTGCACGGGGCACTAGAAATGAGCTCAAGTCTTCTAGTCCTCTTAATCTATTACATTCAAAATTTAAAAGATTTGCCTCCTCCTGTTCCCTCTCTTGATCTCTCTTCCAATTTAAATGGCAATCAGGATTCAATAAAGCAAAAGCTGAGGCACCCTGTGGCTTTCAAACATGGCTGGACACGAGGGGCACAAGTGGAGAAATTTTGACCAAAAAGACCAGTAGTTAAGCGCAACTATAGGACTTGCAACTTAATCGCTCAAAGCCTGTGACTAGATCCAAATTCATTAAGTTAAACACTGGTCGGAATAGACCCAAACGGTGAAAGAAAACCAGCTCAAAATGCACACTGCCGGTTCACACTCAACTGAGGCAGGACTGTTACAAACAGCGCTCCAAGATTCCGCGACCCATTGCCGAATTGAGCCAAATTCCAACACAGGATGTGCCCAGAGCCTTACTCTCCAATAGCGAGCTCCCCACGGCACCCAACTTCCAAAGTGTACACACACTTTACCAACTAAGCAGCACAAATCACATCATGTTCCCTTTCTAAACCAACGATCCACACTAAATGTAACGCGATGCTCAAAACCTAAACAAGCAGTTGGGTAATGAAGTGAAATAAAGCAGAAGAGAGGAAACTAAGATGGGGAGAGAACCGGGCGGGGGAGACGAACCAGAAGGCGGTGACAGACGGGAAGTCGCTGGTGGAGGCCATGACGGCGAGCGCGGCGCCGGCGAAGAGGAACTGCGCGAGGCGGAGACCGAGCCCCCCGGGCGTGCCGGGCATCCCGGGCAGGTCCTTCATGAGCACCCCCGTGGGCTGCTCCACCGGATCCGTCGGCGGCGGCGCCTCCACCGGGTGCACCGCCGGCCGGCTCGCGAACATCTCTCCCCCACCCCCGACCGAACGGGCCCGGCTCCTCCCCTGTTACCCCGCGGTGCGGACGGTGGCCTCGCCGCGCCGCCTCAGAATTGAGTCGGGATCGGTGGGTGGGCGAGGGAGTCAAGGGGTAGGAGACCGGATTTGGGGGAGAAGTCGAGAAGAGGAGGGCGCGTACGGGACGGGAGCAAGCGCCAAGCTCGTCGGGCTCGATCGATTCGTGGGAGGGGAGGGGGGTTTTTTGCCGTTGCTCGTTTCGCTTTGCTCCCTCTCTTTTGGCCGGGCGAAAAGAGACGGTAGTTTCTGGGGAGCTGCACAGCTAGTCAGCTACTACGGCGTGCCATTGGCGTGCCGTGCCGTGGGGCCTCCCGCGCCGCGCCTGCGCGAGGTGGAGCTGCGCGTATGGGGCGGCGGGCTTTCCTTGCGCGTGGGAACGGGGATGAGGTGCGGGGCCCACGTGTTTAGCTGCCTGATCTGTGGCCCACCTGTCAGTGAGATTTCCCTCGTACCGATTGTTACAATACTACTAGTAGCAGGGCATGTACCCAACATAATAGACACTCGTTGCTATAATACTCTTCGTGTTAGCTACTGACAAAACTAAAGACAATTTACACAATATGTTGTCTTTAAATTGACTCTATAATTTCTATAGACGATATGAATATAACAACAAAAATGTCATCTATAAGGATATGTACAATGATGTGATATTAGTTATATATAAGCTACCCACTTCAATTTAGTATATCAATCCAAACCCACCCTAACCCATTGTTCCACCTTCAAAACCCAATCCAACCCAACCCATATGCAATTTCAACCCAACCCAACCCATATGCAATTTCAACCCAACCCAACCCAACCCAATTCCTCAATATGGGTTCAACCCATTTCTCACCCATTTTCAACATATCCCACCCATCTAGCCCGATTCTGATGATTTCCAATTGAAGCGAACCAATCCAATCTCTTGATTCCCACCATGGAGGCGCAGAAAGAAAGAATCAAGCAGACAAGGCGGAGGAGGAGAGAAAGACGACTCCACACGCACTGAGTGGGATGCGAGGCGGCGGCATGGCAGCAACCATGGCCATTAAGCAATCCCCATGCACAGCCTTCATCGTGTCCAAGCCCGAGCCGGTGGAGTTCTTCATGGGATGGCCATGATACGCAAGCCCGCCGAGGAACCGCGATCGAGCAGACTAAGGTGGAGGGCCACGCACGGCAAGCCGCAGCCAGCGCTTGGCGGCCACCGCCACCTCGTCGTCGATGTCCAGGAACCTCACGGTCTGAGTACTCCGGCTCCGATTCACCTGCGCCCGCGCCCGAGTACTCGAGAAGTCATGCTATTCTTCTTGCTCCAGCAAGCCACCACCCCAGCCTTGTGCTCCTCCTACGCCTCCGTCTTGAGGGAGGTGGGCACCCTGGCGACGTCCGGCGCCTTGCCGAGAGGAGGTCACCCAGCGGTCCAAGACGCGTCTTGCTGCCATGGAGCCGTGCAAGCCCCAACGTCATCCCTGCTCCACCATCTCCACCATGAGGCGCGCCATGACGACTTCAGTCCTCTCACAGTTAGCAGCCACCGACGGCTGCTTTGGGGGCGGCAGTGCGCCGAGGTTGGCGGTGGCGAGGCGGCGCTGCCCATTGCGAGGTGGGGAGTTGGTTTCTTGGAGATTGGGGTGGGATGGGAACAGAAGATTGGGGAAGGAGCAGCAACACTTATTACTGCTATGCTGAAATGGGTAATCCGAACAGAAGAGCGCACGACTCCACGTGGACAATTGGCGGCTTCATCCACAGCTCCACCAAAACCAACCCACCCATCAAACCCACGGGTTGAACCCATTTCAACCCGAAATTTTTGAACCCACACCAACCAAACCCAACCTATTTCTACTACAAACCCAACCCGTTAACTACAACAACCAATTTCAACCCATCCAAACCCAACCCGAATTAAAACCCAACCCGTTCAACCCAACCCATTAACACCCCTAGTCACGTAGGATTTTTGGTGATATAGGGGAGAGAACGAGGAGAGATAGTGTGGATGTCTCTTCCTTCGTGAAGAGACGAATATATAGACAATACAAAATATCATTGTATAAATTGTTGTCTATAGTAAACACTTTTTCATGTAATAATGAAAAGATTGTGGGGTCTCATAGAACAAACTTAAGAGACAACTCATTATAAAAGTTGACTTTAAGTTTGTCTCTATATAACATAGAGGGGTATATAAATAGGAGTTGTCTTTACTACTGTATATGTCCTAAGGGACTTATAGACCGTCTGTTGCATGTTAGACGACTCCTTTCTCTTTCATATTCTCTTTTATCACCCATTGTACGTGCCCTAAGCAGCTACTCTCTCCGTTGATTGAGTGAGTTGCGTGCGCTTCCAAATGGCAGTTTGATCGTGCGGGGGGATTACGAGTGTGGCCGGTTCAGTTCGGTCCAAGCCGTTGTAAGGGCATGTACAGTGAGGTGACATCAGTAGTCTATAATCTTTACTATGTAAGATTTTTAATAATGTGGATGAGAGAGAATAGAGCTGTCTAGCATGTAACAGACAATCTATAAGACCTTTATAGACGGCTGCTTAGTTGTTGTATTCATACTGTCTGTATAGTTTGTGGGGGTTATATATAAATAACTTAAAGACAACTCATTTTATAGGTTGTCTTTAATTTTATCTATAAATAACATAAAAAATATTATAGATATAATTGTTTATATCCTTGTACACGTCCTAACGGGAAGTACTTCCTGCGTGTTTTTCCTCCGTCCCAGGCTATCAACGGTCCGAGCAATGGATAAAAAGCGTAATCATCCGCGCATTCCCAGGCATGCGAGGCTACGGCAACAGCAGCTTGGCGTTTTCTCGACGCTGCAAAGCGCAAACATGAATCCATGATGGCCTCTCGGACGATCGATTTGGCCTTGGTAACACGTGAATCTATGATGGGATAGTTTGGATCGGCGCATGGGTTTGGCGCTCCAAAACGTAAAAAGTTCATGGGTTTGGCGCTCCAAAACGTAAAAAGTTCATGCGGAAGCCTACGGGACGTGTATTTTCCGGTTTAATCTGCTCGATTTTCGCAGGGAAAAAATATTCGTCTTTACACATCGGAAATTTTCTCCTCGTTTCAACTCGAGGTATCGCTCGACCTTGTCCTTGTGATACTGCCACCACAATCTCGCAGGACACGGTGCCTTCTTCTACCACTCCGATGAGTGGGCGCTGCCTTCTCCTACCACTCCAGCAAGTTAGCTCTACCTTTTCTTCCTCCCAGCTCGTCCACCTCTTGCTCCTAGGGTTTTGTCTACCCTTTTCTCACAGATCTAGTGTTATTAGGTATTAGTTTTGAGGAAAGAGAGAAGGAGGTTGATGTCCGTTACGAGTTACTACTACAAAACAGACTATACTGGACGCCTCACCACAGACGGTTTCTGAAAACCGTCAGTATTAAATATAATCACAGATGGTTTTAGTTTAGAGACCATCTGAGCTACTGGGTGCGCTACAAACCGTCTATGAAGAGATAATATCACAGACGGTTCATATTTAAAATCGTCTGTGAATGCTGAACAAAAACCGTCCGTGATATTATTAAATATCACGGTTCCTTTTAAGAACTGTTTGTGATAAGTAACAGACGATTTTAAACATAAATCGTCTGTGATAAGTAACAGACAAATTTAAATATGAACCGTCTGTGATACTTCACAAACGCTCCTTAACAATAACCGTCTGTGATAATTAACAGATGGCTTGTGGTTGGAAGTGTCTGTGATATGTTCAATGTAGCTTCGGCTTCCGCGCGATGCATCTTTTCATCTCACGCACTGACGTTACGAGGCATCCCGTCGTCTCGCGCGCCGACGTTACTCCTTATTTTATAAGAGTGATCATCCGTCACCGTACTCCTCACACATCGCTCTATTCTTAAGCACAAATAAAATGGCTCCCCACTCTTCTCCCCTAACATCGATGTCGTAGTAAAAAGACCAGGCAGTAAACAAGAGGGACCCCTGGCTTTGGAACGAGGGGCCGAAGGGTCCCAGAAAAGGGGTTCAGGCTAAGAGTGCGCTTGTATTGATTGCCAGAAATTTGTGTGTGTTTTACATGATGGGGAAGGGGGCTATTTATAGCCTATCCAACCGGGTACATGAAATTACGCACACACCCCTACAAAGGTACAGCTACCTAGGGGTAGCAGGGGTTTCTCCTAGCCTACGCGTAGCCTTCGGTGCATGGTAGACTCTCCTAGACCTGGTCCACCCGGGTGGTGAGCTCGGCCCATCTTTATTACACCCTTGCTGATGGTTGCAAGGCCTCTCTGGAGGCCCTCCTTCGGGAGGCCTGCGGGGCCCCCTCGGAGGACACGTTTGGAACTGCCTTCGGGTCCTTCGGGGGCCCCTTCGGAGCCCTCAAGGCCCCTCCGAAGGTCGTCTCCGGGGTTGCCTTCGGAGCCTTCGAACGTCTTGAGGGATCCTCCGAGAGCACCTCTGGCATCGCCTTCGGAGCCCCCGGCGCCGTCCGAGTCCTTCGGGGACCCCTTAGTGCCTTGCCTGTGCCGTGGGGCCGGTGGGCCACCCCTACGACAACCGGCATTGATGGCCTACCTGGCCATCCTGTACGAGCATCTCGTCGGTCGTATGCTGGCGAAATCTGCGGAAGGACACTATACTAATAGTGTCCACTCTCCTCCGGCGGATTTTATGCCGGCGCATGTGACGGCGACGTTCCGCCGTCTTGACCACCTCCTCCGCCATATCTTCGGGGTGGTCTGCATCTTTCGGCGAGCTAACCTCGCCATCAACGTAGTCCTCCACAACGACGTTGAACGTCTCTAGGAGGATTACCATCGCTTGGAATGCGACATCGAGACAGCGGGCGACCGAGTTGACCAAGTCGAGACCCCTCAAGCAAGGGAAGAGAGCCTATGGACGCATTTCTACTTAGTTCTTAAGGCAGAGCGTCTTTGGGCGACTATTGAACGATCGCGTCAACGGTTGGAAGTGTTTCAGGCTACCTATGTAGATCCTAAACTCTTCGATGCTGACAACGTCGCCTACGAAATTTTGATAACGGAGATAGCAGGCTACTTGGGCTGCTAGAAAAACCTGATCTTTTATTATTTCTACTTTTTTTAAATCTTTTGTAAGAAGCGACTAGCAACGCTGTTAATTTGGCCATATGTAAATACAAAACATAATTTAAAAATTGTAACATCCCAAAGTGCTGTTACCAAAATTAAAATAAATAAAGTTATTATTTTATTGAACTTTCTGAAATTTGAAAGAGTTTTATTGCTTTACTTGAATTTCTGAATTTTTAAAAGTCAAAAATAAAATTTATTTGAAGTCTTTGAAGTTTTATTTGAGTTAAAGTTGAAAAAATAAATATTTAATTAATTTCTGGATTTTTTTGGAATTTTAAAAGCTTTTCCCTAATTATTTTAAAGCCAAAATAATTTATTTGCAAAATTAAAAGCCAACTTTAAGTTGGAAATAATTTTATTAAGTCCAAAATAACTCTAGAAATTTCTGTGAATTTTTCTAGAATTTTTGGATTTATTTTGCTATTTTCCAAAGCTACTTTGATTTAACAGATTTTTTAAAAAGCTAAATCAATTAAAATCCTCCCAACAACCTTGGGCTGAAACCCTAGCTCTTTGCTTTCTCTCGTGTGCACTGACCCAAATGGCCCAACTCACATGATCTCGTACCGGCTGATGCAAATCCAACGCCACCACCTCTCCCTCTAACCCTCACTTCTAAGTGGGCCCGCGCCCATCTTCTTCACCCACACGCCACGCGACCCGCTGGTCGTCGGCACGATCACTCCCGACCGTCCGATCTAGATTGGACGGTCAGCAAGCAAGCCCGCTTCACCCTCTCCTCCTGTTCCGCTGCCATGTGGGCCCGCCCCGCCCGTCTCCTACCTCGCCTCCTCCTTCCTTGCGTAGCCACACCCACGGCTGCCATTAGCGTCGCACGGAGCTCCAAATCCGCCGCCAATCTCTCCCTCGTTTTTCACGGCTGCGTGCGCATTCAATTCCCCGATTGCCGCCTCCTCCATTTTCGGCTCCATCTCCCTCTTTCTTGCGCGTTTTTGCTGGATTCTCAAATCACCGCCGTGATCTTCTCCGCGCCCGTTTCCCCTCTCCCAGCCCCCTCCGCCCCTATAAATAGGAGCATCGGGAGCGCCTCATCCATCTTATCCCAACGCCCCCCACCTCTTCGCCCATCACTCCCTCTAGCGGCCGGATTTCGAGTTCTTTTTTGCGCCGTCGAAGCTCGGAACTCCTTCGTTTCCGGCGCCAGCAAAGCGTCAACGTCGACACTGACCCTAGATTTGGCATCGCTGCAACCTCGCCGACCCCGTGTGCACAATCACCCCGCCTGAGGACCACCGGAGTACCATCGCCGCCGCAAGCCCGAGTTTGCCGCCGCCTTTTGACCTCGCCGTCGGCCATTCCACCGTGTCCCCGCGCATCAAAGGTGAGCATCAGGTTTGTGGGACTCTCCTGATTCCATTGGTGCCCTCGCCGCCCCTCGCCGGAGCCCCTATCGCCAGCAAGCCCAACGTCGAGCCATCGCCGGCCTCGTGCCACTGTGGCACTGCCACATCATGGTCACATCACGACCACGTCACCCCCCTTGCCTACGTGGCGCCACCGTGTCACAGCCACCTCACCTCCCTTTGCTCACGTGTCGCTGGCATGGCTGTTTCTCTCAAACCGTCATTAATCCGATTTTCCTTCACAAGAATAAATCCAATAATTCGGAAAAATCCAATTTCATCATTTCATGTAATTTTGAAATTTTTCGGGGTTCGTTCTCCTTCATACGAACTCCGATTTTATCGATTCAAATTTCTAAATTTATATAAACTCAAGATCTAGCTAACTAAACTAAAATTATTTAATTTGGAGTTCATTTGAATTTTATTTGAATTTAGCTTATTTTCGTGTATAGATTTTGATGACTTTGGAGAGTCAGATTTCGACGCCGTTTGAGAGCAACCAATAAAGCAAGGCAAGTTATACCTTTGATCATATTTGATCCCATTATTTAAAATTATTTTATTTCTTTTTTAAATTATGGCATGCTTATTTATATTCAAGTTAATTTAAATTCCTATTTTAAATTATAGTTATGCCTAAATCCTTTGTACTGCTAATCTTGCCCTTGAAATAAACCTACCTTGTCACCTTAGATAAAAATCTAGTTCATACAATAGTATGAACTAGAACATTTTGAGAAAAATTATGCTTAGCCATGCTTAGACAAAAAATGTTTGATCTGGGAATTTTCAGCCAAAAATCAAATGTTGTTTAAAATGTATCGATAGCATCGGTGTGCCATGGAAGTTTGCAAATGATTTTGGAAAATAAAATCAAATTGAAAACAGGTTTGGACTTGGGCGAAATGGATAGTTGGTGGGTGTAAGTTTATGCATGGGTTCTTCTCAGGAATGGTTGAGGCCTAGGGATTGTTTTGGAAGTCGCCCAGTCAATTAAGGACCGGTCTGCGAGCTGCGGATTGTTAAGCCAAAATCATACTACCACATGTCCTGTATAGGCATGACTTGGCTGACTAATTTGCAATGTTCCACCGTGGTCATTCCCTTCAGATGCGGTGGATAGTCATGTTATGACATACGTTAGTCCCACCTGGCGCAAGAGGGGGCTAGGAACTCTGCGGATTTCTATCCAAAGAGGGCGAAACCTTAGCGAGGGGGGACTATGGTGGAATGAAGCTTTGTAAAGGCCTTGACACGTACTCTAGACTGCTTACCTAAGGTAGTGAACGGTGGTATCGACGGATGCCGGACAAACTAGATAATTCATGTTATGTGGGTAAAGCTGTACAACCTCTGCAGAGTGTCAATCTATTCGAATAGCCGTGTCCACAGTCATGGACATGCTGAGCAAAGCCTTTCGCGGATTAGACTATGGTTTTGTTTAAAAAATGGTTTGACAAAAATGATTTCATGGATGCTTATTCCATGTAGGAAAATTGGGCAGAAAGGCTGGTGCAAGGGGGTAGTCCTTCACCACTTGTGTACGGAGATTTATCCTACACTGAGAATCAATGAATGCAAAAATGTAATTTGATTTTAGATATAGTATAACTGCTTTTGAACTTAGTACTGTATTTAAAATGTCAAATATTGCTTTTACGCAATTAACCAATAAGCCTTCCTTTGATATGTCCTTGCATGCATTAACTTTGTTATTTGGGTGTAACTTGCGAGCACTGTAGTTGTGCTCATACTTGCTTTATGCAAATAAATTTCAGAGGAGAATGACTTTGCTACCGGTGTGGATCACGACGACTAGGCTGCTACCACAGTCGATTGCCTGTGGCAGATCAGCTGGACTCCACTACTTCTTCGTCTTCCGCTGAGTTCTTTATTGTTGGCTTGTAAGCCTCCTTTATAATAAACTCTATTGATTATTAATAAAGTATTGTGATTTATGGATGTTACCATATCTGTTTACTGTGTGAACTAGCGACTGATCATGGGACTAGTTTAGAAATACACAGAAGATTTGGGGGGTTACTCCCGGATCCGACAAAAATCCAGTTTGAAGTTAAGTTACTATCTATGTTGAACAAGTTTACTGAATAACGTGTTTATCTTACTGTCTTTTATGTTTATGGTGAAAACAAGTCAAACATATTTACTCGTGATGCTAACCGAAAAACAGAATATTTTTTAGCTATAGAAGGTACTATCACAGGCGGTTTAGTGGAACAAACTGTCTGTGAGTTCTAAAATAGAGTCATCTGTGATATATAATTATCACAGACGGTTATTAACAAGAACCGTTTGCGATGTGTATTTATCACAGACGGTTTGTGGTTAGAAGTGTCTGTGATATGTTCAATACCGGTTCGAATCCCGCGCGATGCGTCTTGCGCGCCGACGTTATGATGTGTCTCTTCGTCTTGCGTGTCGACGTTACGATGTGTCTCTTCTTCTCAGTTTGTGATACGTTTTAAAATAATGATCATCCACCGCCGAAGATCATCATACGTTTTAAAAAACTCGCAGATCGTTGCGCGTCATGGTGAGCACGCAGAGCATGACGGTGAGGGCCAAGGCGAGGAGCTCGACGATCGCCATCGCTCTTTCTCACGATGTCATCATCAACATTGTCAGCCTCGTGGTCGTGATCTCTCCTCAGCCCACGGTTGACCTCTGTAGCCTACGAGCCACGTACATCCTTAATTTGGCCTTTTAATTTTGTTTTACAGAGTAATTCTGATGTCTTGAATTGTGTACATATATTGGAGTTCTAAGGCCATGTGCAAGGCGTCTAAAGAGTGCGTTGTGGGGAGGCGCATGGCGCTAGAGCGGGAGGAGGCAATGAAGTGGCTGGACAATAAGCGCTACCTCACCGTCGTCAACCACCTAGCCGGCACCGGCAACCCAGAGGCCTGCTTCATCATCGGTGTCACGATCATCTTTCGCGCACAAGAACATGCAGCTCGTCCTCATGTGCCTCGACCGGGTGGCCGTCGCCGGCCACAAGACCGCGGCCTACGTGCTCGACCTCCTCCTCTACTCGGCCGGTGAGGCGCGCGATGTTGGGAAACACTACATTAGCCAGGTCGAGGGTGAGCCGGCGGGCGACGGGCGCGAGACAGCCAAGAGGACCAACCGGGAGTGCAGGCGTTGCTGAAGGTTCGTTGCGGACGCGGTCCAGGAGGCCACATGGAAGAAGATGGTCGGGCCGCAGGGCTGGGTGTTGGCGTTGCCAAAAAATAGCCACCGGTGCACGAGCACCGACTGTGGCATGACGGAAGGGTGGGACGACTACATCGTCTTCTGCAGTGATGATGTAGGATTAGGCATGAGTACGCCAAGTTCTTTGCACAGGTGTTGAACTACTTGTAAAATTAGCGGTTTTAGCAAATATTCAGATATAATTAGCGGTTTTAGCATAGTTAAAGCATATTGTCATAAAATTACCGGGTTTAGCATATTTTTAGCAAATATTCAGATATAATTCCTCGCCATTTTTGTCAATATTCTTCACTAATTAAATATGACAACTGCAAATCAGACTTTGAGCTCAAACTAATGCTTTCCTAATATTCAAGAATTATCTCATAAACATCAATTATACTTTCAGCCAACAGAGGATCATTCGTTTAACAATGTAAAAGAAATCACAATTTCAGCACATTAGCCTTCGGCAAACAGGATCAAAGCCACCAAGTAGAATCAGGCATGGCACGCAAAATGCACAGTATCAGAAAACTAATCGCTCCACTGTGCCGCGAAAACCAGCCGAGAGAACATGTTTATACTGAACATTTTTAGCTATAGATGGAACTTTCACATGCGGTTTAGTGGAACAAACCATCTGTGATATGTATCACAAACGATTCTAAAATAAAATCGTCTGTGATATGGTACATATCACAGACGGTTCTAAAATAAGAACCGTCTGTGATAATTTATACACAGTTCTAGAATAGAACCGTTTGTGATAATCAGAGAATCAGAGACCGTTTGTGTTTAAAATCGTCTGTAATATGTATCACAGATGGTTATTAACAAGAACTGTCTGTAGTCTCGATATATCTGATAGGTGGCTGCCTTGAAGAAGACGATAAGTACGCCTAAGAAAGCAACCATGCCCATGTCGGGACCCAAAATATGCAATTATGGACCCTCTGTGTATAATGCACTAGTCCAGGATCACGCTAGTGCACACAGTGTCAACACAGGTGAATATCGATCCACACAAGCAATTAATAACATAAACGAGTAATTTGATAACAAATAGTTGTTTTGACCTTATGGTCGAAGTTTACAATTATTAAGCCACGCAGGCTAACAAAGAAATAAAATAGCAAATGAACAAAGAAACTTCACGAATCCCATCAATTCACCACAGTAACCGACCGATCAAGACCCTACGATCAAGCACCTTCGATGAACTCCTCGAATGCAGGCGATGACTCCTCCTCTTCTGTTGCATGTTTTACAACAAGCATGAGTACACAACAGTACTCGCAAGTCATACCATAGAAATGCAATTATACATGATGGCTTATTCCAAAGGAATGGCTTCTGTGGCTCTTTTGCAGAAATGCAGCAATTGTAGTTTAAATACAAGTAATGGATTGAAAGCATAATTCAAAACAAATAGACAATAATAATTTGACAGTTTTATTTCACAAAGACACATAGCCTAAACAAGTTATTCACATAGCCATATGACTTAAGTCACACAGCTCCCTTCCCAAGGTTTTCATGAAATTCTACCCCTCGTGTGAAATCTCCGAGCATGTCCATGACCGCGGACACGGCTATTCGAATAGATTGATTAACACTCTGCAAAGGTTGTACACTTTACCCACAAGATACAACTAATGCAGCTAGCACTAGCCGTAACAAAACAGTTCAGAAACTTCATCTCGACATTGACACTCCCAGTATGCTTAGCCGCCACAGACGCACACCGTTGGACAGGGAAATGGCGAGCCGCCCCGCGATGCGACTACTTGGTAGTACACACCTCCACCCAATCCGACACAGCTAACCTACAACCTGAGTAATCAATGTCAAGATTCTATAACTTACTAAGTTAAGCCTGTCCCATACCAGGCATGTGGTTGTACGAAAGGCCCAGTTCAATGGTGCACAAGGTTAAGTCCTTAATTGACCGAGACAAGACTTCTAAATTCTAACCTATCATTCCCGCCAACACAGATCCACCATAAAAGCACACAGGACCACTTGCCCCCTTCCAAAACCTTTTCCCACCCTGTTGGTTAAGTGCAACATATGCCATCAACGAGTAATAGCACATAGTACACATAGTTTTTATCACATAGTTCCATAGTCACTTAGTCAAGTTTATATTTAGTCAAGTTTATATTTGCAACTTACATGAGATGATGACTCGTAGCATGGCTAAGCAATCTAATCGCATCTAACCATCCCACGTTGGTAATACAATAGTACCAACTAAATAAACCAAACTAGGGTGACAAAAGATTATGGCATACAATTAGACAAGGAGGTCATAACAATATGGATATTAACTAATCCCAAAAACATTGAAATAAATAATTAAAGTAAATGCAATAATTTGAATCAATATAACTTTTGAAAACTGGGTTCAACATGATCAAAGGTATAATTTGCCTTGGAATAGGTCTAAGTACTGATTTTGCTCTTGAGTTGCTCCTTCTTCTTCAAATCTTCTCGAAGTATCGACGTCTACTCGCAAACAAAAGCAAATAAACAAAACAAATAAATAACAAAGGAAAAAACAAACTCCAAAAATTAAATAAAAATCTTAGATAAATAGGTCTTGAATTTAGATGAATTTAGAAATTTGAATGGGCTCAAACGGAGTTCGGATGCAAAAGATATGAGCTTGGGAAGTTTGAAAATCTAAAGAAAACCCTAAAAAGAATTATTGAATTATCCGAATTATTTCTCTGAAGAAAAATTGGATTATTGCGCAACGATGACGTCAGCGCTCAGAATAAAAGAATTAAAAGAATTACTGACATGTGGGACCCACATGTCAGTCTCACGGCTCACGGTGGACTGGGTTCACCGAACCTACTAGATTTGGATCTGGCTTGGGTGGCACGCACGCACACACGTGGCGCTGACTTGGCACGCACGTGGACGACATGCGAGCGCCACATAGGACCAATGGCTGAGGTGGCCTGCTTATGAGGATGCCATGTCGACTTGATGACGGCAATGGCTCGGGCTTGACCAGCAACGGTGAATGGCAGTGCTACTCCAGCAATGAATGGTACCAGCGTGTAGCTCTCGCTATTGCGAACCTATTGAGGTAGCTCCAGGTGGTTGAGGACGACGGTGGTGGTCGGCGGCGAGGTTGAAGCGGAGAAGGCGATCGAATGTTGTCGGACGGCTGCTCCGGCGAGGTACTGGCGACGGCGAAGGGTCCTGGATGTAGCCCACACGATGCTGATCACGATGGCGCAGACCACGACGGCTAGGCGACGTCGACAGCAACGCAATCGAAGAAAGACCGATGGCGGCGAAAAATCCTAAAGCTCGGATTAGCGGTGGCGCTGAAGCTCTTGGGTGGAATTGAGCTAGGGTTTGGGATGCGGAGGGCAGGGCGAACCTCGGGGTGCTATTTATAGGGCTGGGGCGGCATGGGATAAGGAATGCCCAAATCGGGATTGATACGGGCTCGCTGGTCTTTAGAGATAGAAACAGATTCGAGATACAATTCATATCCTAAAAGATGCGGAGAAGATAAAGATTGAGTTTGGTAAAGAAATCTAGAAGGTTTTAGTTGGAGATTGGATTTTGTCGGACGGAGGTTGGGAGATTAACAATGGTGGCTCCGTGCTGGACTCTGCGAGGAAGATGACCGAGTCGGAGACGATGATGGTGGTGGGACCCATTGGCAGCGAAAAGGAATGAACAGAAACGTTCGGACTAACAGGGCTGGCCATCGGATTTTGATCGGACGGCTCAAAACGAGTGTGACATTCGGACCTCCGAACAGCACAACAAGATCTGACCGTCAATCCTTGATCGAACGGCTCGGCTAAGATGCGATCGCGAAGAGATAAGGTGCTGACAAGTGGGGTCCACCTGTCGGTGAGAGGTTGTGCGCGCGAGCGGGAAGAGTTGGGCCGGCGTGGGACTGGGCCGAAAGGAATAGGAATGGCCTGAATGAGTTGGAATTCGGCCCGGAAGCTTATCTAAGATTTTAAATACTTTTTCTTTTTAATAAAATACCAAAAATTCAAATAAGCAATAGAAAATAGCAAATAAACTTGGAAAATTTCTGAAAAAAATCTAGAAAATATATCCAAGCACATAGAATCCAAATAAAATAGTTTTGACCATTGTTGATGTTGACTTTAATCATATTAAATTGTTTTGATGTACGAAGTCCATATTAAGCTTTTGAATTAAAATCAAATAAAAGCAAATGGTGAATTTTATCCTACTAACTATTCAAAGGATTTTTTTTAAAGCTCAGAAAATTGGGATGTTACAGCCCACCACGAAGCATGAATTTTTTGGGGGGGTAGTCCACGCAGCATGAGGAGGATGAGACAGCAACCACGGCCTAATTTGTCGAGCCTACAAATTCAAGAAGCATGGCCGCCAAGAGAGCGCCAAGAGCCTGATACACAGGAGCGCCAAGTGATTAATCCTCAATCTGCTGATTGGTTTATGTTTTAGTCAAGTGATTCTTGTGCACTGTTAACTGTATAACCTTCTGTTGACTGAAAGAAACTTTGATATTTGAGATAATTCTTGACATAACCAGTAGAGCATTAAATTCTGAGCTCATAGTCCGATCCATTGTTATTATTTTTAATTAGTGAAGAATCTTGACAAAAGTATTGAGAAAGACCAAGATTGTATCTTGTGCAACTCTACATCTGAGAGCAAACTTAAAACATTCTAAATCTAAGTAATATGCTGATTTTGTATGTTTTCATGTCCTATCTTTCAAGCATATTCTCCTGTTTAATTGGCATGCAGAAATTACATGTTTGTATGTTATTTTTGTCAATTATATGCTTTAATTATTATTTATTATATCGAATTAATTCAGAATATTTGCTAAAACCGCTTTATTTACAACAATTCATAAAATATATGTGTATGTAACTTGTATACTTTTCTATATTTAATATGTTACCAAGCAGAAATTCTCCATGAAAAATACAAACTAAAATTTTAGTCTTTCGAATCCTGCAAATTTAGTTCTTTGAGTGTGTATCTTCAGAGATAGCATCCGCACAGTCTTCGCGACTGTCGTCAAATGCGTCTCGAGCTTTGACGGACTCTACGTCGCCGCCGTCGAATGCGTTTGGCGCTCCGAAGAAAGGGGCCACTAAGCGAGATGGCAGAGGAATATCGAAAAGGCCTAAGGGCTGAATGAACATCACGAGGTCAGTACCGCTAGGGTCCCTCTGCTTCCCAATAAAGCAGTGGCAGCATTCCGGACCACCTGCGGCATACTTGGAAGGGAACGAGTCCCTATCACGACACCAAGCTGGAAGTCTCTGACGAACGTAGAGATAGGCCTGCTGTGGGCTGAAATTTCAAGCTCATTCGAGATCCTAGCAGAAGTCCAGGGACTCGTGCGACGACAGGCATTGCTCGCGATGGGAAAAGCGTGGAAGACCTTCAAGAGAACGCTTGTCACGGAGTACGTGAACAAGGATTGGACACCCTTCACGAAGTATCGTTTCGTGTCGGCGGGTATATGAGACGCCTTTGTGTGGATGAAAACGATGGACGGATTTCAGGAGCAAAGTGCGGCGCACAAGGCTATTCAGACAAGAAACACTCACCCCCACAGACTTGGCAATCATTGGCACGCGGTAAAATCCAAAGAATAGACGGCGATTTGTCGATCACGACGAGCGCGCCAAACCGTTAAGAGCGAGGTCATCAGCCATGTCTTTGAACTCCATCTCTTTCACAAACCCACAGATGAGGAAGTGTCCCAACGTCTGGTAAGATATGTCAAACTACCTAGTTGTTAATAAGTCCATAACTTCATACGGTCTAAAATAACATGGTGGCCTCTTACAACAAACATTGACTACCAAATCTTCCCAAGGCTCCTTCAAAGCAGTCAGGGAGAAGGATATACAATCCAAAGCCCTGAGAAACAAGGAGCACCCGGGTCGCACGTGAGGCCTTAGGGTTTACGTACCTTGGAGGCAGTGATTCCCACTCGACTTCGAGGCGTATAGGAGTCAGAAGAGATCGAAGGCTGAGCGCGAGGAACAGTGAAAAGAGGAGATTTGTGTAGAATTTCAAGGATAGATAGCACCATTGTAGGAACAAATGAATGTCCACAACCAGTCGCGTATCGCCCCCGTTATTTTGGGAGCCAGTCCCCCTCAACGTTGGAGTAGCTACGCGTCCACGCCACATTCTGAACATAGCGACGTCCATTTACCTATCGACGACATCCAGGTAACGTACATATCTGGAATGCTCTAAAGATAGACCTGTAGAATGCCTTAGCAAATTGTGTATCGTTTTGTAGGAGCCCACGCCCTGCAAGCTCCAAGTGAGGCTGGTTGGGTCCATTTCTATTAAGGTTGGGCGAGGGAGGGCGTTTCCATGCCAGGAAGGGATAGTGCTACACGGTGCCCAGCTGATGCAGGGTTACGCGAGGGTCCAGGTGGACATTGTACATGACAATTTCATGGCCTTCCTACTGGAGAAGGCCCCGAACAAAAACATCATAACACTAGGAGATGTCGTGCACACTTTTGTCCAGTGCCCCAAGAGGGACATCGCCTTAGACCCTGTAGTGCCACGATCTCCACACGACCATGCCTCTCGAACAGAACCCTCGATGACTCCACCTCAACCCCAGCTTCAGAAGGCCTTCGTAGTGGCTCACGTGGAGACGGCGCCGAAGAAACAAGAAAAGTGTGCTGAGTTGTCCCGCCCGAAGGCGTATAGCACGCGAGGCGCTATAGCCAAATCGAACAAGATTAAGGCGCCTACAGTGATGCGATCTCCAGACGACCATGTCTCTCCAACAGAATCCTCTCCTCCTCCACCTCAACCCTTGCTTCAGAAGACCTCCGTATCGGCTCTCATGGAGACGACGCCGAAGAAACAAGATAAGTGTGCTAAGGCCAAATCGAAGAACATCTAGGTGCCTTACAAGACCTAGCCGTTCTCCCTCGGAAAGGCGTTTGTTGCCGACACACAATTATGCCACCTTGGAATTAGTTGCGAGAGATCGCATGCCTGGTACATGCGGAAGACAAACGAGGTGGGAACAAACCAGCCTACTAGAATCACCATCAAATACACGGAGCAGCATTTCCTCGACCAACCGGGCTTCTTCTTCGTGACCTTCGAATACTTATTCGATCTATTCCACCTTGACGCACTTGACACATCACTTCTACGATGCTGGACACTATAAGTGTGCACATTCAAGTTCTATGTTCATGTAATACCAATAAATATCATAACTCATTGTTTATGTATAGATATATGATGCAAGAAGCCCAGCAAAAGCAAGAACCGGTGGGTTTCTTCGACCCACATTGATATCTGAGCAATGCATCACCCAAGACGCATCCTACGTCGAGAAATACATAACGAAGGGATTGCTTTGTTATGGTGACAAGGACTACATACTGATGCTCTACAACCAGGGGTAAGTGCTTCACTACTTGATATACAAATTTCATTTGTACTTTATATGCAACACGAACTTAGGTTTAATGACTATAGAGACATACATGATTAGGTGACATTGGATCCTTTTAGTCATTGTAACAAAGTGGAATGACATTGGATCCTTTTAGTCATTGTAACAAAGTGGAACAAGGTAATATACCTTGATTCCCTAGTCAAGAACAAACCATGACTTCACCCTTGTGCAAAAAGTACTCGACAGGTATGCGCATTTCCTTCATACGTAACTCTATTGTAGTCTTCCTTCATTTGAAATGGCCGAGGATAAATTTTTAGAATCACGTAAGTCGTTCAGCGCCTATGTTGCCAAGGGAGGGATACACAAGGAATCAAGCACCACACTGCAACACAAGAAGTGATTTTCGATACCCGCTACAACACAATAATCCTATATCACAGTTCGTAATAATGCCTCTCGAACTGACTATGCCTGTATATGTAATTCTATTTTTGCAGTGCCACTAGCAACTACAAGGCAACGTATGTGCATTCTACGCTTGCCGTCACATGCAACAAATCATGAGTGCTAAGATGAATGATCTAGAGGTTTGTCCATCTCACAATAATTATTTCCTAATTATCAATTTAAATATATATGCTTACTACTTCTAGTGACAGGGCATGATAATCGAATCAAGTACATTCGATTTGAACGAACTCTCGGGCATTCGAGGACGGCTCTGTTTCTTCATCAAGACAAAGATCATTGACCTGAAAGAAGAGTTCCACTCATCCGATGACACCACTTAATACATGTTCAAACAATTGATTCAATTGTAATTCACTTTGAGTTGTAATTCAATTATAACTCTAGCAACAATACATGAACTTTGTTTTGTAATTGATTTTGGGATGTGAATCACTGAGTTGTATATCTGTGATTTATCTGTTTTCTGCTTGCTTGTTTTCAGAAGACATGGCTAGCATTTCCTGAGGATAGCTGAAAAACTGAATGTTCTTTAGCTATAAAAGGATCTATCACAGGCGGTTTTGTGGTATAAACCATCTATGAAGGCCTACTATCATAGATTTAAACCGTCTGTGATAGTAGGCCTTCACATACGGTTTATACCACAAAAATATTTGTGATGGTAGGCCTTCACAGACGACTATAACCAGCAACTGTATGTGATAAGTTGGATATCACAAACGGTTCTTTTTACTAACCATCTGTGATATGTCTGATACCACAGACGGTTATTTTTACTAACCATCTGTGATATGTATCCAATCACAGATGATTGGTACATATAACCATCTGTGATGGCCGACGTATCATAGACAATTATTTTTACTAACCGTCTGTGATATGTCGGATATCACAGACAGTTATTTTTACTAACCGTCTGTGATAGCCAACGTATCACAGACGGTTTTTGGTAGAAGCCGTCTATGATAGTAGGCCTTCACAGACGGCTTCTACCAAAAAACGTTTGTGTTGTGAATTGTCACATACGGCCCAAAAACCATCTGTGATAACTTCCTGTTATCACAGACACATAAATTCAGACGGTTTAGAAACCGTCTGTGATGTCGGTTTAGAACCGTCTGTGATGACCCTTTGTATAGTAGTGAGTCTCTGAGACGTAGAGATTGTGAGAGATTGTAAGAGGGAGAGAAAGTAGCCACCGTCAACGCCTTCTTTCGCAGCGCGTTCACCTCCATCATCTACTCCTTCCTCGCCTTCTTCCACGCCGTCGACTCGAAGGTAGGTTTTCCTCTTTGCTTTACCTCTGCCTGGATCTAGTACTCCCACTATCCATTCGATTCCTTGGATCTCTCATCAACGCATCAATGGTAGGGTAGGGTGGATTGATTAGATAGGATAACAGTTTCAGATGCTTTCTATTTCATGTTGGGCACAAAGAAATGAAGAAAGAAGAAGGCAAGGATACATGTAGATACATCTCAGTTATGTGGCCTTGTCTTTACTTTCATGTAAGTTCCAGGGTGCATTGGCACCGAATTGTTCCTGAACATGAATATTGGGGATAACAAAAGCATACTACAGAAGGTTTCTTTGAAACTATCTTATATATAGATGTGTTTGCGGTGGTGATGAAAGAAATTTTGTAATAGTTGGATGTTACACGTTGAATTAAATCACAAACCATCTTCATGTTCTTAAATAACAAAGAAGTCGTGATTGATGATATGAGAGGAGGGAGAAGTTACCGAGTCTATTGACCATGAGTAAATATTCTATATAGCCAACTATAGAGAGCAACTTTCTCATAGAAAATTTATTTAGGTCATTTCTAGCTCGCCTAATTTTATTTAAAATCTAAACTTTTCTTATGATTGAAAAAAAGGCTAGGCCGACCTTCTCCCGATATTTTTCTTAATTCAAATATCTAGGTTTTACATTGTAATGCCTAGGTACTACTTGTGCTAAAAAATATCTACTTGCAGCAGACTAGTAGCTTAACTAAGTGATACCCTTTTGCTTGTTTTTGTTCACATCTGAATGTATGGTGCCAAAGTTAGTTAATATGTGTGCATTATGAATCCTACAAATTAAATGATCGCACACAAAGCCAATCTACTGGTCATGAGCCTCATGGTCTATACTCAAGCTTGCTAGCCAATAGAGGATGTCATTGTTGCGACAGCAAATGAAAAGAGTCAATATTGTTGCCTGTGCCACTGGAATTTACATTATACTATTTGTTCTTTCATCATGAAAGGAGGTAGCAATTATGGACATAATCCTCTCTTTTTTGTGGTTGATAGCTAGCACCGGAAATAACATACATATAGACCATGTTTCAGAAAGTATACAATATTGTGCTCAGACATGTCCAAATGGTATGTGCCTGCCTGGTCGTCCCGAAGCACAACACTGCTGGCCCGGTCCAAGCATGACATGACTTAACACCTAAACAGTCCTGGCCGGCATGACACAATGCACCATGTCATGCTTGGGGTGCAACCTTGGCCCAGCGGGCATGGCCCGGCCTGGCCCGTTTAGGCGTCCGGCCCATTTGGCCACCTCTACAGCCTCGAACTCCTCAATCGCCGACGTCTTCCTCCTGGCGACTGATGCCTCCTCCTTGGGCAACGACGGGTGCGGCTTCTTGAGGCTCCGGCTCCTCCTCCCCCTTCCCCAGCGGCCTCTGCATCTGCTGGAGCATGAGTGTGCGATTGCCCTTGCGCATGTACTTGCCCATGGCACCCTCTTTTTGTTGGGTCGATGCGGTGACAGGGAAAGGGAGGATGCGGTGGCAATGGGGAAGGGGAGGAGGCGATTAGAACACGGTGGCGGCTACCGCTGTGGTGGGGTGGCGAAAGGCATGTGTGGCAACGACAAGGTTTGGCTAGAAAATGGCGGCAGCGACGAATACGAGGAGGAGCTAGCGGCTGGAGAAGCTGCCGGCGGCGGCGAGGGAGCTGGCGGTGAGGAGGTGTGGCAACAGGAGGAGGGCGCCCGTAGTGGCAGCCATGGACACCGCAGCGGAGGAGGAAGAGGAGGTATCGTGCTCGTGTTGGAGGCTTATCACCTTATCGGGCTAAACAGGCCTACACTGCCCCATCAGGCTAACTGTGCCCGAGCCGACACGACACGACCTGTTAGCTTAGTGTGTCATGCCTAGGTCGGCAGCTAAGCACACAGGTCAGCACGACACGACTCATTTAACTTGTCAGGCCAGCTGGCCTGTGCCGTATTGCCCGTTTGGACACCTCTAATTGTGCTCATGCTGACATTTTTATTGTTGCTTTCTGTTTGGGTAATTTTGAGGAGCTACTGTTATCTGTAGCTAATCTTGAGTATGCATATGCCCTTTACCATAGAGATTTTATTTCAAGTTTTCACATATTTCACTAATCAGTCTTCTATATTGTTTCATATAGGGAGAATATAGTAGAAGTGAGAAGTGGTTGGAATTGGATTGGGTGGATGCTTGAAGTGTGAGATTGATGGATTTGAAACATGATGCACATGGCCAACCGGATGCTTGAATTCAACTTTTGCATGAATTGGGTCTGTCCTCTTGTTATAGATGATTAATTTGGTCGTATGTAACTGATGATTAATGATGTAGTAGTAGTAGTAGTAGTAGTATGAATGTGATATGCATGTGTGGATGTATGGATCTAATCTGAATGTTGGTGCAGATTTTAGCGCCTTTATTCTCAAAATTTTCATGCTTTTTAAATTATTTTTATTATCTTATTTGTATTTGTGAGGGGTTTTTTTCAATTTTTTGGGTGCCTTTTTTTAATTGTTGGCAATTTTTTTCTGGATGTTTCTGGTTTTTTTAATGATTTTATCATTTTCCCGATATCGGTGTTTTAGAATCGATCTTACGTAATGGTTGTTTGATTCGGGGGGGTCTCCAAGACTCAAATCACGCAGAGAGAACAACACAGGGATTTTATACAGGTTCGAGCCTTCTTCGGAAAGAATAACAACACTACTCCTGTGTGGCTATATTGAGTATGCTGGTTACAGATCAAGAGAAAGACTAAAGTCTAATGTCATGTGCTCCTGATTGCTGTCCTCTTTTTTTCACCCCCTGCCGTCTGTTGATTTTGCCCTTTATATAGTGCTCGAAGTGGGCGGTGGTTTCTCCAGTCCAAAGGGTGCCTCAACGCTTCAGATGATGAAGCAGTTACTAGAGATTATTGCTACAGTAGTAACGTCTCCATGTCGCCAGGCGGTTATCATCAGGACAGAGAGTTTAATCGTGCAATTATTCCAGAGAATAACAGCGTATACTAACTATTTAGATAGCATAATCAATTGTTCCTATGAATTATAGGGTGGTGGTAGAAGGACTTACGACCATATGGTGGTCGTAGAAGAACTTATGACCATGAGGTGGTCGTAGAAGGACTTATGACTATGGGGGTGGTCGTAAAAGAACTTACTACCATGAGGTAGTCGTAGAAGGACTTACGACTCCAGCTTTTCCCTTATGAATATTAAGGGGTATACTCAAGAACCATATGATGGTATTATTATGCATAATAAGAATTATAGATAAATAATTAAATGAGGATCATTAGATCCTCGTCATCTAGCCCCCCAGCTTCGAGTGAAAGTAACTTACTTGGAAAAGATAGTCGTAGACGATCCTACGACCACAAGGTGATTATAGAATAATGGTCGAAGGAAGGACTTTTCGACTGGTATTTCATTTGACTAGAAATAGACTTGGTCAAGAAGGTTGTAGGAAATATTACGACTACAAGGTGGTTATAGAAAATATTACGACTACAAAGTGGTCGTAGTATGGTAATCGGAAGTAAAACCTTTCCGACTGGTATTTCATTTGATGAAAAATAGACTTGGTCAAGAAGGTAATTTTGCTTGAGGTGTAAAGATAGACTCGGTTTTCTCGAACAGATAAATTAAAGAATCTCAATCGACTCTCTTAGACCTGTCTATTGGAGCGGTTCCTGAAGAGGTGGTAATTGTTGGGTTGCCATGTCTTTAACTGAAGTGTACTGTTATAAAAACTTACCGTGAGTGTGATTCTAGGGTTCTTACTTTTTCCCCAATCACTCCAACTGTTCATCTATCTCTTGCATTCTTCGCGCCAACCAAATCGTACACTCTTTAGAGACCTTCTCAAATCCAAATCTCTCTCTCTTGAGAAAGATGGCTGGAACCGCTTCCTAGTGGGCAGAATCGGAGATGGATGCGACCAAGATGAAGGCTTTGATCGCCGCCGAGAAGATCCCGAACAAAGAGTTTGTGAAGTGGATTGAGGCTACTGGGCAACATTGGCCGTCGGGGGAGATTGGGCAGATTCCCGTCTTCTAGACGTACTGTGAGTGTGGCCTTCGATTGCTTACTCACCCTTTCCTCACACTCGTACGTGAACACTTCAGGGTGGAGTTGGTGAACCTCTTTCCCAATTCCATCACGATGTTAGGTGTATTCATATACTTATGTGAGGCCTACTAGGAGATTCTGGCCGACTTGGAGCTATTCCAGTATTTCTACGGGATGATCAAAATAACGGGAATCGCCGTTAGCTGTGGTTTGAAGCTCCACGACGGGAAGTCGAAGGAGTATATTCAGATGTTCACCCAGTCGTCATGGCCGGGATGGGAGAAGAGGTGGTTCGACTAGGAGACGACCAGTGAAGATAGTCTCTCTTTTGTTGGGAATGCTGCCGAGAAGATTTCTTCCTAGGATTCGACTCCCAAGGATTCGACTCCTAGTCGTAGTGGAAGAAATCGCTGTCAGCCAAGTGACTGCGACCACGAGTGGTAGTTCGAGGCGAAAGCAACAGCAGGTATGATGCGGGAGAGGCATCTGGCCAAGGTGGTTGATCGTCCGACCACCGCGCCTGAAAGGAAGTTGCCGTAGACGTTTCCCCCGGTCCCCAAGGAGAAGGTGCCATCACCGAATCAAAAGAAGAAGAATACATCAACTTCTTTTCTGAGTTCTTTGGTCCAGCTTCTATTGTGGGATCTTTTGCTTTCAAGTCTTGTAATCGAGTTCTCCACCCTAAGGAAATTCCTAACAGGGGGAATGTTTTCGATGACGAGCGTCTCAAAAAGGTGTGGTGGAACTGAGTTCAAGAGATCGGTGAACTGAAGAACCTTACAAGTGTATTCTCTTTGTTTGCTCGAACGAGCATTAACGTAAGTACCTGCCGCCCAACATTTACATATGTGGCTTTTCTCTCGCTTCTCACTGTCTTTCTTTATGCAGAAAGCTCTAGAACAAATTGTCAGTGTTGCAGAATACAACCGACAACTTATGCAGCTGCGACAGGAGAAAGCGGAACTCTGCAAGTAGACAGAGAGATGGTCGTTTATGTTTCGACCACTTGCATAGTACTCATGAGGATTGTTGTAGAAAGACTTACGACTAGGTACTGGTCGTAGAAGGACTTACGACTAGGTTCTGGTCGTAAAAGGAAATACGACTAGGGTATTGTCGTAGAAAAACTTACGACTAGGTACTGGTCGTAGAAGGACTTACGACCAGGAAAATGGTCATAAAAAACGACCACTTGTTCTGTGCTTATGTCTACTCTTAACATCTGTAGGTTTAAGAGTGATAAAAAGACTTTGGCTGATTCGCACTACTATGAGAAAGTCGAAACAAAAAAGCTAAGGGAAGAGAAAGAGGACCTTCTAAAGAAGCTTCAGGAGGCAAACTCTGCAATTCAAAAGTTTCAGGGACAAATAAATGGTAAGTTCTGAACTTAAGACCGCTTACGATAATGACCTTCTTTTATTTTTCTAACTCTTATTTCTTTTCAGAAAAAGAGGTCGAAATAGGGAATCTCGAAATCAAGGACAGAGAAAAGACCTTGATTGTTCATGAGATTTTCTGTATCGCCAAAGAAAAAGATCAGGAGATCAAGTCGTGGGAAGATTGATATGCAAAGAGCACTACTTCTCATGACGATGAAGTCAAGAAGCAGGACTCTCGACTAGCAGGTAAGCAACTCTTTACCTGCGACCAGTTTGGCTTTCCAGCCCTTTAAGGGTTATTTTGTCTGACTAGTCTTACTCTTTTCAGAGCAAGCAGTTGAAATAAAACATCTCCGTGAGGCTTCGACTCGTAATCAGGAGGAGATGAAGTTGACGAAGATCAACCTTCATGACAACATTTCTCTCTTGAATAATGTACTTAGTGGGCTACGTGCTGAGAAGGTCAATCCTCGTGAAGACACGATAATTGCTCACTGGAGTACCATTGGAAAACAAGTCGGGACTTTGCAAGAGTTAGTGACCACTCTAAAGACCAACCAGGCTGATTCGATAAGGGAGGTGGTCGAAGATGCAGTAAGTTATGCTCTGGCAAAACTTAAGGCTCATGACCCCAATCTTGGTATGCACCCAATCGAAGCCGACTTCGACTGCTATGAAGTAGAAGCGGAGCGGTTGATTGAAGAGATGTAGTTGATCAGCAAGAAGATCATGGAGGAGATGCAAATAGGATCTCCTTCGTCACAGTAGTTTGCAGTACGGAACTTGTAAAGGCAAGCTTTTTTAGTATGAATGTATAAATCCTCTTTTTCCTACAAATCATCTTGTCGAGTAGTTAGTAACTCATAAGATAATGAATGGAAAAAGAAATTAAGACTAAGAATTGAAGTCATATTAATACTTTATCCTAACCCCTGACTATTTGCTTAGTTTATTTAGATAAACTAAGCAAATAGTGTGAAAAGGGTTTTCTTAAAAAAGAGAGAGGTTTAGCTAACTTGTAGTTTTCGATCACGATTATCATGCACTGGTGGAAAGAGTAGGAACGAGTCGACACTAGGAAGTTCCTTCTAGTGGGCAGGACCACGTGTAGAAAGGAAAGGCTTCGACTAAGTGATGTTACCCTCTCCGACCAGATTAATCAAATCAAGAGCAGCAACTTAAGTTAGACAAACGTTTGGAGTACTTTAAAATTTTGTTCGACCAACTCTAGTGCACTCGGTAGGTTTGCTCTGGTAGCAAGAGTTAGAAATAGGACGATGCAGTGGGCAGGACTACATGCAGAGAGGAAAGACTTCGACTAGGTGTTGTGTCTTTCTCTGACCAGTTAGAACGAAACGAGTTTACCGAAAGTAATCGTACAAATTACAAAAGTGTACTCGTCTTAGAGTATTTTTAAAAATGAATAAAGAAATAAACTAAGGTGATAAGAGTTGGCTTGAAAATATTTCGACCATGTTTTTTTAACCCGAGCTCTTTGTATTGGCAGCAAAAGTGAGGATACAGTTGACACTAGGAAGTTCCTTCTAGTGGGCAGGACCACGTGTAGAGAGAAAAGACTTCGACTAGGTGATGGTACCATCCTTTCAACCAGTGTAAAGAAATACTAGGTATAGGGCTGGAAACAAGCTGAGCTGAGCTAGGATCGTTTGACTAGTCGGCTCGGCTTGGCTCGATTCGGACGCGAGCTAGAGGGGTGGCTTGACTCGCAGTAAGGCTCGAGCCGGCTCGCGAGCCAGAAGTAGGTAGCCTTCCAGCGGCTTAGCGCTCGGCTCAGCGGCTCGAACACAAAAGAGCAATTCCGGTTCGTAGACATGATTTTCTAGTTACGATTGGGGATGCATCTTTGGGGTGATAAAATGGGGAACAACAAGTTAACTCAAGAATGCAACACCCAATTTTAACATGCTTAATATATCATAATGATTCCGTAGTCATCATTAGAAGTAGTACACCATCCCATGTCTAGAAAACATCCAAAATTCCAAATTAAACAAATGGAAATAACTTGGTAGCAACAAACTGCACACACTGACACTAACATTTAGCAGCAACTACACTAACACGCAGGATGCAAAAGTTTCTCTGAACACAAACTACTGCAATGGGGGGATTAACATGAATGCACAGTGTTGTTCTTCCCAAGCAACAGCAATCCAAGCAAGCTACTATCACCTATACGCAGTGACCTGTTCGCCCATGGGCACGACGACGCAGTAATCGTAGTTGTGGCTACATGTGAGGCAGTGCACCCATCAGTGCACACGCACAGTGACCTCGGTGGCTGCGCAGCCCATGGCACAGTCAACCCACAGGTCGACCTCCCGTATCTGGAGTGGGATGAGCGCGGGCAGGTCGAGGCGGTCAGAGATGTCTTGGTGGTAGCCGGGCACGTCTGAAATTTGTCGTCGTGGGTCCACCACCATCACAGTCGCCATCGATCTTTGCGAGTAGCAACGATGTGTCATCCGGCTCCGTGGACCACTCCATGGCCACGGGCGGCCGCGGCGGAGGTGTACCAACAAGGAGGACGAGTTTCTTGGAGAGCTTGAGGCTGTCCTCCACAGCACGTGCGAAGTCCTCCTCCATGGCTGGTGCCCGGAGGCAGCATGGTGTAGGGAGGATGGGGAGTTGGGGACTCCAGAAAGAAAAGGGGATCAGGGGGAGGACGGGGAATCGGGGATTTGGGGGTCGGGGGAGAAAGGGGATCGGGGATTCAGGGGGTTAGGGACTTATGGTACCGAGGCAAGGCAGCGACGTGCACGCGGTGTAGGGAATCACGGCTGGGCTTGGGCGCCTGGCCCTTCGTGGGCCGAGCCAAACTAGGCTCGCGAGCCAGCTCGAGCTTGGCTTGTTTGTTTGGCAAGCTGGGCAGGCGGCTCGGCTCGAATTCACAAGCCCGAGCTGAACCAACTCGAGCTCGTTACGAGCCGAGCCGGCTCGTGAGCCTCGAGCTATTTTTCCAGCCCTAACTAGGTACTAGTCGTAGAAGGACTTACGACCAGGGAATGATCGAAAAATTATCAAAGCGCTACTCAAAGTAAGAAAATAAAGATAGAAAGAACCTGATACATTATTATAGGGTTGATTGGTTACACAAAAAATTGCGTAACTAGTCGATGTTCCAAGAATTTGAGAGAATCTAGCCATCTTCCATTGCTAGTCGTACCGAATCTGGTCGCGTAACTTCGACCACTATGTTAGGACCTTCCCACTTGGGGGAAAGTTTATTCTGATTAAACTGGGGTTGAATCTTCTCCAATACCAAGTCACCTACAGCAAGACTGCAAGGTTGGACCTTACAATCGTAGTATTTGTGTAGGGCTTGTTGGTAGACTGCTGAACAGATTAAGGCTTGATTTCTATTCTCTTCGAGCGGGTTGATGTCATCTGCTGGAAGTTGTGCCTGGGTAGATTCTTTTAATGTTTCGACTCTTGTCGACCTGATCTTTAGTTCTGGTAGAAGCATGGTTTTGGCACCGAAAACTAGAAAAAAGAGTGTTTCACCTGTAGCCCGACTAGCAGTCGTATGAACTGTCCATGATATTGAGGGTAATTCTTGTACCCAAGCCCCCGAGCACTTGATAAGCTAGTCGAAAACTCGGGTTTTGATGCCTTGCATTATTTGGCCATTCGCTCTTTCGACTGCCCCATTGATTTGAGGATGGGCAACAGAAGCGTAACACAATTTGGTACCCAACTCGTCGCAAAATTATTGGAATTTTGCGCTTGAAAATTGCTTACCATTATGTGTGATTAATCTATTTGGGACTCCAAACCGAGCAATCATGCTTCTCATCATGAATCATTTTGATGCTTCCGTTGTTATCTCAGTTATAGGTTCGGCTTCAATCCATTTTGTGAATGTATCAATAGTCACAAAGAGGAACTTAAAGCCACCTGGGGCTTTTAGGAACGGTCCTAGGATATCGAGACCCCAGGTCGCAAAAGGCCATGATAAAGGGATTATTTGTAATGCCTGAGCTGGTTGGTGTATTTGCCTGCTATGAAACTGGCATTGTACACACTTCTTAACCAGCTCTTTGGCATCATAGAGGGTTGTTGGCCAGTAGAAACCTTATCGAAAAGCCTTTCCGACCAGCGTTCTGTAGGAAGCATGAGTTCCACAGATACCCCCGTGTATGTCGTGAAGGAGGTTTAATCCTTCTCTCTGTGATATGCATCGCATGAGTACACATTGAGTGCCTTGTTTATAGAGGATTCCTTCGACCAAAGTATATATTTTGGCATTTCGGGATAAACGATCCGCCTCGAGATCATCATCAGGTATTGTACCCGTCTGAAGATACTCGTAGATGGGATTCATCCAGATATCCTCGTACTCTAGAGAGGCTGTCTCAATAGGAGTTGTCTCTGGTGTTTCGACCAGAGACGACTTCTGGAGCTGCTCCAAGAAGACTCCTTTTGGAACTTGTGATCGGGAAGAAGCCATACGAGCAAGCTGATCTGTGAGGAAATTATCCTTTCGAGGGATAAATTGTACCTTGAAACCAAAAAATGCTTTTTAAGCTTTCGAACTTCCAATAAGTATCGAGACATGGTCGGGTTAGAGCATTGGTACTCTTTTTTGACCTGATTCACGACTAGCTGAGAGTCTCCTCTCACGAGTAGTCGTCGAATCGCGGCGCCATGGCTCAGATGCCACCAAAGACACCTTCAGATTCTCTTACGTTGTTAGTGGCCTTAAAGTTTAATTGAATGGTATACTTTAAGGTCTCTCCGGTAGGAGATTCCAGGATAGCCCCAGCCCCTGAGCCACTTAAAGTAAGTGACTCGTTAAAGTACATCGTCCACTGGTCATGGGTATCGTACTGGGGATCCTGAACAGGTTTAGGATTTGTCCATTCGGCAACAAAGTCTGCTAAGATCTAGGATTTAATGGTTGTTTGGGACACAAAATGGAAGTTGAACTCCCTAAATTCTACTGACCATTTTACCATGTGTCCCGCTGCTTCCCTGATCTGGAGGATCACTCCTAAGGAAAACTCAAACGAGATAATTATGTTGTGCGCCTGAAAATAATATCATAGTTTTCTCGAAGATATCAGGAGGGCATATAGAAGTTTTTAGACCTGGGAGTAACGCTCCTTAGGACCATGCAAAACTTCACTTGCGTAGTAAACTGGTCGTTGGACGTTTTCACGTTCTACGACCAGTATTGCGCTCACTGCCTGTGGCATGGCAGCTAGATAGATTAAGAGTGTCTCTTTTGGTTTCGGAGAAACCAAAACAGGAGAACTCGTAAGATACATCTTGATATCCTCAAAGGCAACGTTTGCCTCTTCTGACCACTCGAAACCCTCGTGCTTCCTTAGAAGTTTGAAGAAAGGTAGTCCTTTTTCTTCTAGTCGTGTGATGAAATGACTTAAAGCCGCCACACACCCTGTGAGTTTCTGGAGATCGCATTTGCACGATGGCCTTTATCTTTTTGGGATTTGCTTCGATTCCTTGTGCAGAGACAAGGAATCCAAGCAATTTTCTGAAGAGACTCCAAATACACACTTCTTAGTATTAAGTTTCAGGCGGCGGTTTTTGAGAATGTCGAATGTTTCTTGCAAGTTGGAAACATGATTAAGTCGCTCAATTCTTTTTACAACTAGATCGTCAACATAGGCATCCCAATTTCAGCCTAGTTGAGGTGAAAAAAGTTGATTGCATCAAGTGTTGAAAAGAAGTGTCAGTATTTTTTTAAACCAAATGGCATTTTGAAATAACAAAATATTCCAAATGGGGTAATAAATACGGTTTTTTCTTCATCTTCAAGACATATATTAATCTGATGGTAACCAGAATATGCATGTAGAAAACTTAATGTTTCACAACCGGCAGTAGAATCAACCAGCTGATCGATACGAGGTAAAGCAAAATGATCTTTTGGACAAGCTTTATTGAGATCAGTGAAGCCTACACACAAACGCCACTTGCCATTAGACTTGCTAACCATTATAGGGTTGACAAACCACTCTGGGTGGTCGACTTCTCTTATAAAGTCTGCTTTAAGTAGCTTGTCCAATTCTGATCAGATAGTATCTCGTCAATCAGGTGCAAATCTCTGTAATTTTTGTTTTACGGATATCTTGTCAGGCCGTAAAGCTAGCCTGTGCTCGATCACCTCCCTGGGACTTCGGGTATGTTGGATGCTGGCCACGCAAAGACATTTGCGCTAGCTTGAAGGAAAGTGACGATGGTGTCTTCCTATTTGGGGTCGGAAATATCCCCGATGCGAACAATCTTCGAGGGTTTCTCTAGATCCAGATGAACCTCTTTGACCTGGTCGTTCGGCTTTGGTGCAGCTTTAGGCTTCGACTGCTTGGTTGAAGGCTACTCCTTGCTTTCTTCTCGAGTTGGTATCTGGCCAACCATCTCGAGGGATCGACGGTCACACGTATGCGTTATCTTTTTATCACAATGAATTGTGATCACTCCTTTGGGACCTGACATCTTAAGATATTGATACCCATAATGAGTAGCCATTAAGAATATTGCCAAAGTTGGTCGAACGAGTATGACATTATATGCCGTATCGAAATTGACCACATCAAATAAGATTTTCTTTGTCCTGAAATTGCTGAGAGAAACAAATGTTAAAGGAAGAGAAACTCGGTCAATGGGTTTGGCCGAAGACCCCGATACAATCCCATGAAAAGAGTATTGTACTAGTCTTACCTTGGTCCTGGGTACTTGTATCTCGTTTAGAGTACTCGTAAACAAGATGTTTAACAAGTTGCCACCATCAACCAACACTCGATTTACTCGATAGTTTTTGATGGTGGGCTCGACCACGATCGAAAACCGACCTGGACGAGTAGAAGGGATCGGACAGTCACTCTTCTCGAAAGAGATGGTGATTTCCGACCACTTCGGTAATTTATTGACAAGAGGAGGGTCAATGGAGTTTACCTCATGTTCGACAGCCTTAAGCTATCATTGTGACTCGTATGCCGATGATCCCCATAGATATGCTCGATGGTATGCTCAGGATCTTGGAATGGCGTCTCCTCGTCATAGTTCGACTACTTACGACCACTGGCTTGCCTTACCTGCTCGAGGGTAGAAAGTGGTCCTTTGCCGTTGTAATAGTCCTCGAGTTTTCGTTGGAAAATCCAGCAGTTGTGAAGGTCATGTCCTTCCTTTTTATGGAAAGAGCACTATCTAGGCTTGTTTTTTTTCCTTTCGGGGCGCTTGTCATTACCTCGATCGGAGTATGGCTTGGAGCCTTGAGGCTTCTTATCGCTTACGGCCAAGAATTCCTTGGAACTGTTGGCTTGAGGCTTTTGACCATTCGCCTTGTTCTTGGATTTCTTGGCCTTCTTATCCTTCTTTTTGCTACTTTCGCCTGCTTCTTGAGGATTTTTTTTGTCTCGATCAATGGTTTTGTTCCACTCGACTACTTTAGCAGCAATCGCATATCGATCGGTCTTCTCGAAGAGTTCAGTGACAGTAGCCGAAGGATTCAAAGTGATGCCTTCTGTAATCCTTTTGCTGCGGACTCTCTGTTTAAAGGCTCTGATAACAGATGAGTTAGAAACCTATGGAATTGAATTTCGAATCTACTGAAACGCCCGATGAATTGGCGTAAGGTCTCGTGGTCATTTTATCTTATCCTGTGCAGGTCATCGTCCTTTCTAGGGCAATTGTAGGTGCCCTGGAAGTTGGCCAGTAGCAGGTCGTAGAGGTGTTGCCATGAATAGATCGACTCGAGTGGTTGGTTTAACAACCACGATCGAGTAGATCTCTCGAGCACAGTAGGAAGGTAATTTGACATTACACACTCCCTTCCTCCTCCTGCTCGGACAGTGGTCGTATAAATCTGAAGGAATTCGATGAGATTTTGAGATCCATCCAACTTCTCCATGTTCATTGGTCGAAACCGAGGTGGCCAACGAACTGCTCGGAGGTCAGGTGAGAATGCCCAACACCCGATAATGACTTCTTTACATCTTCTTTGCGGAAAAGAAGGGTTGATATCACTAGATGATCATACGCGACGATACCCGGTTGTGTGTGGACCTGACCTGTGATAGGTCTCAACCTTACGATGGAAATACTCCTCGTATTCCATCTATTGTTGCATATTTCTGGGCTATAGTGGTGAACGATCACCTCTCATGGGAGCTTGTTGATCATCAGGCATTCGAAGAACTCTTCTCTGACTGGAGTTAAGGTTAGGAGAAAGACGTAACCTGTTGTCACACCGATCTCCATGTGGTGAGTTGTTCGAACGACTGGTAGCTGATAGAGTCATACCGCTACGACTTCTGGGATGATGCCGACGAGGATGCTTGAGTCTGGCCATTGTGCTTCGAAGGTTTCATGCGATCTCTTCGGCGAAGATGTCGTAGCCGGGCGTTTGGGCAAGTTCTCGAGATGGGTTCTCGAGTAGATCATTGATGCGTTGGAGTTCTTGGGCTTCCCTTGACTGATACTGGATGCGCCCAGACAAATATCTCTGAGCTGCAAATCTTCTCTGCCGGTGTTGTAGCTAAAAGACTGGATAGTGGGTACGGAGTACCCTCCGTACCCTTTGTTTTGAAGAGGTACCGAAAGGAGAGAAGGGCTAAAGACACTGAATGAGCATGTGTACTGCTTGTGTAAAATGAGGATCCCCCATCCTTACGTGCCCATGGGGCTTTACTTATAGGGGACAAGAAGGGGCATTTACCTTCTTGCCCCCTAGGCGAGAGAGAGGGTAATTCAGATACATTTGCCTAAAATACGCTATACAGACAAATTTTACATATGTACAACATCCCTGACAGCACACCGGTATTCCCGATGATCCTAGGGTGTGGGGCACCCCTAGGTGCCCTGCTATGGCAACTCTCTCGTCTATGTAGTCCAAGGTCGCGAGGATAGGTCTCGCGATCCCGAGGGGCGAGCAGACGCAATCCTGTCGCCCTCGGCCCCTCGGGAGTCGGGATACCCTCGGAGAAGTTGGTGCAGAGCCGCCCCACCGAGGCATGGGCCTCTAGATGGGCGGCGCGTGGGGGCCATCCCACCGAGGTGATAGCCTCGAGGCGGCGATTTAGCGAGGGCGAGCCCGTCTTGGTAATCGGCGAGCCGCCCGCCGAGGCATGGGCCTCGGGCGGCGACGTGTCGAACAGGCCGCCCATGGTGATAGCCTCGGTGGTGTAGCGAGCAAGCGGCGGCCCATCTGAACAAAGTCGTGCAGAGCCGCCCCGCCGAGGCATGGGCCTTGAGGTGGGCGGCGTCGGGGCCGCCCGCCGAGGCGATAGCCTCGGGCGGCGGCGAGCAATGGCGGAGCGTCTTGGGAGAAGTCGGACTGAGTCGCCTCAGCCGAGGCATGGGCCTCGAGGCGGAGGCTCGTTAAATTGCCGTCGGCGATAGCCTCGAGGCGGAGGCGAAGCGGCGGCGAACTGTCTGGGCAGCGAAGTGGTGTGTCATGGCGGCAGCTCCGCCTTCAGTTCGATTACTTCTTTGGTGTGACCGTTTGCGATGCTCCTGTTGGGGACCTGGTACCGTCCCCCCTTTGGCCGCTCCTAGTCAAGTGTCCCCGTGACTTGGAGGGGCATGAAGGGGTTTTGTCCGTTTGCCTGAGTTACTGCTGGGCTCTTTTGAGGTTCCGAGGCTGGCTAGGGGGAGGCGAAGCCGATCGCCGTCCCCCAACTTTCTTTGGTTGGGCTCGTTTGAGAGCCCAGAAGCTAACGAGGGGGCGGTGAAGCCGATCGCTGTCCCCCAACTTTCTTTGATTGGGCTCGTTTGAGAGCCCAGAAGCTAGCGAGAGGGAGGCGAAATCGATCGCTGTCCCCCCAACTTTCTTTGATTGGGCTCGTTTGAGAGCCCAGAAGCTAGCGAGGGGGCGGCGAAGCCGATCGCCGTCCCCCAACTTTCTTTGATTGGGATCGTTTGAGAGCCCAAAAGCTAGCGAGGGGGAGACGAAGCCAATCGCCGTCCCCAACTTTCTTTGATTGGGCTCGTTTGAGAGCTCAAAAGCTAGCCACCTAACCTTCGCTGACCTTGCTGTCGTTCATGATGGGACTGGACTGTCCGGGGGGGGTGCAGAGGGATCGTCCCCTATATTTTTTAGATAGGGTTTCAGGTGGCACTTATCACTTTCATCACTTTTCATTTTGCGAGGGGGAGGCGAAGCCTCGTGTCGTCCCCCATACTTTTTTAGGTAAGGCTCCGGAGAGCCCTAATGCTTTGGCAGGGTTAATTTCGCAGGAGAATCCCTAGTCGTCGAGGCGGGACCGTCGGAACGACTAGGGGGATGCGCATTTGAGCGCGATATGAGACGTCTCTGTCGGGGTGAGGCCCTCGCGGCGGGAGACTCCCTAGTCGCCAAGGCGGGGCCGTCGGAGCAACTAGGGCGCTGCGCGTTTGAGCACGATATGAGATGTCTCCGCCGAGGCGAGGCCCTCACGGCGGGAGACTCTCTAGTCGCCGAGGCGGGGCCGTCGGAGCGACTAGGGTGCTGTGCATTTGAGCGCGATATGAGATGTCTCCACCGGGGCGAGGCCCTCGCGGCGGGAGACTCCCTAGTCGCCGAGGCGGGGCCGTCGGAGCGACTAGGGTGCTGCGCGTTTGAGCGCGATATGAGATGTCTCCACCAGGGCGAGGCCCTCGCGGCGGGAGACTCCCTAGTCGCCGAGGCGGGGCCGTCGGAGCGACTAGGGCACTGCGCGTTTGAGCGCGATATGAGATGTCTCCGCCGGGGCGAGGCTCTCGCGGTGGGAGACTCTCTAGTCGCCGAGGCAGGGCTGTCGGAGCGACTAGGGTGCTGCGCGTTTGAGCGCGATATGAGATGTCTCCGCCGGGGCGAGGCCCTCGTGGCGAGAGACTCCCTAGTCGCCGAGGCGGGGTCGTCAGAGCGACTAGGGCGGTGTGCGTTTGAGCGCGATATGAGACGTCTCCGCTGGGGTGAGGCCCTCACGGCGGGAGACTCCCTAGTCGCCGAGGCGGGGCCATCGGAGCCACTAGGGCGGTGCGCATTTGAGCGCGATATGAGACGTCTTCGCCGGGGCGAGGCCTTCGCGGCGGGAGACTCCCTAGTCGCCGAGGTGGGGCCATCGGAGCGACTAGGGCGCTGCGCGTTTGAGTGCGATATGAGATGTCTCCGCTAGGGGCGAGGCCCTCACGGCGGGAGACTCCCTAGTCGCCGAGGCGGGGCCGTCAGAGCGACTAGGGCGGTGAGCGTTTGAGCACAATATGAGACGTCTTCGCCGGGGCGAGGCCCTCACGGTGGGAGACTCCCTAGTCGTCGACAGTCGGGTTGTCTCAGGATCGTCCATATCTGATCTTTGAGTTTGGCTCAATGGAGTGCGATTATTTCAAGGATCTCCCTTACGCTCATCAGAGTGTTGACCCTGTTCATCACCGGAGGTATCCTCGCCATTGCCACAAGGGGTCACAGTGTGTGATCATCGGGGAGCGTTCTCAGTCCTATCTCTAAGAGAGTGATCATTATTTGAGGAAAGGACGAAGACCTTTAGTTGATGATCTCCACTTACGCTTGGGGCCTCATCGCTTGAGGAGTAGTCAAAAGACATCGTCTAGCGACTTGGAGAAAGCCCCTCCAAGAAGGGGAATTATGGGTTATAACTGTCTCCGTCCGCAGGTGAGCCCTGCGAGGGGATGGTTGAACTCGCAGGGGTGTGCTCGACCCTATCCTCTGTGGGGCTAACCGAAGATAGATGACCACCAGATGTTGATGAAGCTCCGGAATGATGGCTTCCAAGACTTGCCGTGCTAGGTCGGACTGTCTTGGACGGACTTGAACATTTGGAGGGGGGACACTTGTTATGCTCTGAGCCTGCCTTGGTACAGTCCTGATGGTAGTCGGATGGACCCTTACCCTATGAGGAAATTGGTCTCTCAATTGGACGTACTGTTGTGGGGGGGGGGTAAGGATCTCTCCTTAACTCTATCGGTGGTATGGTCTCCTGGATCTGATGAGTGATCTTTGGAGGCGATATTACCATCGAATGAAACAATACTCAGCTCGTAGTTAAAGCCAGCATCCATGTCAATATTTGCGTAATCGGCCAAGTCGAATCAGTTCTCCTTGTTCCACTCTCCTGCCATGGAAGCATTAGAGTTGAGAAAAATAAAGGAAACCTGTTGAAGAGAAGATCCCCACGATCGGCGCCAACTGTCGGTGTTTTAGAATCGATCTTACGTAATGATTGTTTGTTTTGGGGGATCTCCAAGACTCAAATTACACAGAGAGAACGACACATGGATTTTATACAGCTTCGGGCCTTCTCCGGATAGAATAACAACCCTACTCCTGTGTGGTTATATTGAGTATGCTGGTTACAGATCAAGAGAAAGACTAAAGTCTAATGTCTTGTGCTCCTGATTGCTGTCCTCTTTTTCTTTCACCCCCTGTCGTCTGCTGATTCCGCCCTTTATATAGTGCTCGAAGTGGACGGTGGTTTCTTCAGTCTAAGGCGCCTCAATACTTCAGATGATAAAACAGTTACTGGAGATTATTGCTGGAGTAGTAACGTCTCTACGTCGCCAGACGGTTATCATCATGACAGAGAGTTTAACCATCTAATTATTTCAGAGAATAACAACGTATACTAACTGTTTAGATGCCCTAATTAATTGTGCCTACTTGTCTGCAAGCTCAATCAATTATAGAGTGATCGTAGCTGATTTGGTCGTAGAAGGACTTACGACTATATGGTGGTCGTAGAAAAACTTACGACCACGTGGTGGTCGTAAAAGAACTTACGACCATGGAGGTGGTCGTAGAAAAACTTACGATCATAAGGTAGTCGTAGAAGGACTTACGACTTGAGCTTCTCCCTTATGAATATTAAAGGGTATACTCAAGAACTATATGATGGTATTATTATCTATAATAAGAATTATAGATAAATAATTAAATAAGGATTATTAGGTCCTCGTCACCCGAATATTTCTTATTTCCCTTTTTTAAATTTATTTGAATGTCTGCGATTTTTATCCCTATAGCTTCCTAATAGTGGCCGAGAATATTTCACTTGGAGATTATTGCCCTAAAGGGTTGAGGAGGATTCATGTGCCTTCAAAACCCCATGAGGGCTTGTTTGGCTGGACTAAAATCTTTGCTCATCTTTATGGATAGACTAGGATTTTAGTTTAAATTCCTGATTCATCCACATAGATCTCGACTGAGAATAGACTTCCTAAACAAACCCAAGAGAAATATTCCCTGGTTTCTTTTCCCTAGCATTCGAACAAAGCCTCGAGAGAGTGACGGAACAGTGAAGAAGATTAAGCGCGGTCGGTCCATTAATCGACGGACCCAACGTTGCATGGCCATATATATGTCGATCGCATCGCGCGAGCAGCAGCTAGCAAACGGTATGCAATTGGAGCCGGACGCCTTCCATACTTGGCAGAGTTTCGTCCATGTGTCGTAATCGCGGTAAGAAAAAACAACGTCCGCGTGTGATGATATGTTGCCAGATGCAGACGCTTTAGTCCGGCCGGGGGTGAACAAACACTAACCAACCAGGTGGGCCCGGAGAATTTCGGTCGGTTTACTTACCCGCCTAACACAAGGCTATTTCGTAGTGAGATTATATATTTTCAGACTTAGCTTTGTTATATAATTTGATTTAACGCGTTCATGCCCGGTGCATTGGGTGGTTTAACCACACCTATGGATCGACATTCTCAAAGAGGAAAAAGCTTTACATTTGACCACTAGCCCTTGCAGTTATATTGTTTCTTTTCTATTGAATATAGAGTTTATTTTCTAGACGGTCTTCTTTTCATTTCCGCTTAACGATTAAATTTGTTTAATTCCTACTCAATTATCTTTCTCACATTGAATAAACTAATGGATGGAAGCATTTTTTTTAAATAAAAAAAACTAATGGATGGAAACATCTAACAACGCTCACGTTCTCAAATTATTACAGTATCTCATATAAATCAAATGAGTAATACAATATTGTCGATAGGGGTGAAAACGGATCGGATACGGACGGATAATGACTCTGCCATATTTGTTTTCATTTTTTTTCCCGGATCCGGATCCGGATCCGGATACGAATACGAATACCTCGGATACGAATAATATCGAATATGAATACGGAGCGAATACGAATAGAAACGAATACGATCATGGATATTTTTGAACATAAAACCCTCAAATTGTATGCCGAAATTAACGAAAACATATAACTAGTCTATCGATACAAACATTCATGAATTGTTCATATTTTCAATAACCATACATAATATTGGCACTAGCAAGTCGCATTAACTAGTTCATCACAAACATAATACTTAGTTTACCATATTTAGTTCATAAGTCATAACTCACAAAGTCACAAGTCATCACGCATTTACACTTAGTTCATCACATGCATAAAACTTAGTTCATACTAACATTGATCAGCCGGATGGTTAATCTATATCCAAATGGTCGCAACATCCCAAAGTATGTTACAAAAATAAAATTAATAAATTTATTATTTTATTGGATTTTACGAGGTTTAAAAGAGTTTTCTTGGTTAAAAAGAAAAATAATAAAATAAAGTCAATTGTTTAATCTCCTAGTTTTTAATGTCGAAAATAAAATTTATTGAGTTTTCTTAGGTTTTATTGGATCTAAAGTGAAAAGGAATTTTTAATTAATTTATTGAATTTTCTTGATTTTAAAAAGGTTTTTCCTATTTTTCTAAAAATAAAAACAATTTATGTGCAAAAATAAAACCAACTTTAAGTTGAAATTAATTTTATTAAGTTCAAAATAATTCAAGGAATTTTTGTGATTTTTTCTAGAATTTTTGTTAACTCTATTTGTTATATTCTAAAAGGCTATTTGATTTGTTGCATTTTCTGAAATTCGAAAATCAATTAAAATCTCATTTTCTCTTTTAGGCCAAAATCCGGATAATCCGTATTCGTATCCGCCGGATAGCATGTCTACCGTATTCGTTTCCGTTTCCGACAAAAAAAATCCGAAGTCGTTTCCGATCCGAATATTATCCGAGAAAAATCCGATCCGAGATAATCCGAATCCGTTTTCGTTCGGATCGGTCGAAAACTATCCGATCCGTTTTCACCCCTAATTGTCGATGTGGCTTAAGGCACGAGAGATGTCTTCTTTCTTTTTTAGCTATGTGTGAGAATTCGTGAGCTTTCAAAATTAACTATCTGAGGATGCGGCCTACTGCACGCGCACGGAGTATGAAATGTGATCAAGATGAGTATGGCGAGCATCTTTGATATCTTTGCCTCATAAATGATGAAATGGATATATATATATATATATATATATATATATATATATATATATATATATATATATATATATATATATATATACACAAGAAAAGCAATGTAGGAATCAACGACATTTGAGCAGAATGTTTTAATTAACACATGTCATACTGTAGAATTATAACGTATGTGTCTAAATTTGGCCTGCTGCAAAGACAAATATCTAAGAGTTAATTCTTTATTTGCCATTGGAAGTTGACGGACTCACCAAAATGCCATCGAAAAATTGATCATCCCTTGTATGCCACTCGTTCTCAACTTCTCTCCCTTTTTTGCCACTTCCGTGAGTTGACCGAGAATTTAGCCGTTGACTTGGGCGCGAAATGACGATTTTGCCCCTAAGTATGCTGAGATCTTTAGAGAATTATTTGACATAGTAATATAGTTCCAAAAATTATGAAATTTTTAGGAAAATTTCCTGATATAGTGTAAAATATTGTGTAATTTTTATATCATTTTACTTGCAACATGTTTTTCTCTAAAAATCTTTCAAATTTCGGTTGTAGCTTGAAAGATTTTTAGAAAAAAATATGTTGAAAATAAAACCCTATAAAAATTACAAAATAATCTACACTATGTCAGAAACTTTCCCTAAAAATTTCATAATTTTTGGAACTATATTACTATATCAAACAATTCCCTAAAGATCTCAGCATACTTAGGGGCAAAATCGTCTTTTCGCACCCAATTCAACGGCCAAGTCTTCGGTCAACTCACGAGAGTGGCAAAAAAGGGAAAGAAGTTGAGAACGAGTGGCATACAAGGGATGAGCAATTTTTCAATAGCATTTTAGGGAGCCTGCCAACTTCCAATGGCAAATAAGGAATTAACTCAATATCTAACTGTGGAGGATGCGCTTCTAAATCTCCAAGATAGGGTAAAAATCCTAGATGAGAGAAAACAAAGGAAAATCATATAAGATAAGTCAGCCTCAAGGACCAAGAGATATCACTGCAAAAATCCAAAATGTCCAGTTGTGTACTGCTGACATGAAATATTTTGAATAGCTAATCTAGCATGCTACCCAGTCCTGAAATACATCGTACAAACAACAATCTAAATTTTAAAACCAAAAACAAGAAGTGCGCAATTTCTTTTATGTAAGAAAACTATGCCAACTTGTTAAGTCCTTTTGTAACATACCATACGCCGCCAATCGTAGGTATGTAACTATCAGGCACAAGCTCGAAGAAAGGTTGATTGCAAAGGTCCAATGCTGAAACAAGTTGGAAAAAAAAGAGAGTAGTCCCAAGGAACACTTGTAAACTATGAGAAGATATGCGGAGCATTCACTGTAGCATGGTGGCAATGCACATTTCATTCATAAATCGATACAGTGCAGTGTGGCACGTTTGGATCCCGCGTTGTAGGAAGGGCCTCCGAAAGAACATGACGAGGGCAAATAATGAGAGACGAAGGCATACAGATAATATAAGCATATTTTCAGCTATCGAATTGGTATCCATCAGCCCATATACTACATTTGGAACCTTAGGATTCGATGATAAGACGGTAATAAAGGGACTTCCTTTTGAAAGATAAAAAACAATTTAAGCTACAGTGGTACATGTAACATCTAACAATCCATACCTTGAAAATAGAAAATCTATCCGTAAACCAAATATATGTGATAATTTCATTTATGATCAGGGAAGAAGCTACGGTGATAGATAACACCATCCTTTTAATTGAGAATAAATACACATCAAAATATTCGTCAAACAAGTTTATTTTCAGCAACCAAATAATATAGGAATAAGTCTAGTTTACTCCCTCGAACTATCAAAAAAGTCTGGTTTACCCTCTGAACTTCAAAACCGGTTATTTAACCTCCTAAACTTACAAAATCCTATCAAAACCACCCATTTAAACCGGCCCGAGGGGTTTAGTGACTGGATTTCGCAAGTTTAGGGGGTTAAATAACCGGTTTTGAAGTTCAGGGGGGGGTAAACCAGACTTTTCTGATAATTAGAGGGAGTAAACTAGACTATATATATGGTTGATTGGGCTAACATTGCGATCTTCGGTTTACGGTCTTCAATTAATCTTTGCATGTTGTCCTTGAATGGTAGAGATGACATGACAACTTTACGATGCTCTTTTGATAGCTTCATGTCTTGTGGTTTTGAACGTAATGGTAAGAAACGTGTTGATAATCTATAGAAATTTTTTAAGGGAAAGAGGGTCCATTTAACATTATAAAATGGTGAAGGAAGAACAAGATAAGAAAGAATACTATGAAGAAGGTAAGAATAGAAAGATGACCAAAGATAGGGAGAGAATAATTTTTTTTTTGCTTCTTATATAAAATAAGTTTTGAAGTTTTCCAACTAACGACCATTCTAACTAAGTCACGACCTACAGTCGATATGGGTCTGATACCATATCTGTCGGGACCCGAATCTGCAAATCCAGACCCTCTATGTATTCTGAACTAGTCCCATTATCAGTAGCTAACTCACACAGTTACAACATCGATGAAATCATAACCAAACAACAAGATAGCTAAGAAAAGGCAAATTAAAAGAAGCTAGGAATAGGTCCAGTTTACTCCCTCTAACTATCAGAAAAGTCTGGTTTACCCCCCTGAACTTGAAAACCGGTTATTGAACTTGAAAACCAATTATTTAACCCCCTAAACTTGCGAAATCCGGTCAAAACCACCCCTTCAAACCGGCCCGAGGGGTTTAGTGACCTAATTTCGCAAGTTTAGGGGGTTAAATAACCGGTTTTAAAGTTCAGAGGGTAAACCAAACTATTCTGACAGTTGGAGGGAGTAAACTGGACTTATTCCAATAATATATATCATCAACAGGATCACAACAATAGTAAGAAATCGATTAAAAAAAAGAATTACCGATGGTTCATCACTGAAACACTTTTTCAGTGCACATGTTTACATCCACCTCTTAACAAGTTTTTGATGCGGCCCAGTCATCCTCTAGTAACTCAATTTGTGTTCCTGATATTTTATTTGTGCAGTTTGTTGTTAACAATAGAGAGGATGTTTTGCGCGTGCATGAAAGATCATATCCGCGTGTGCTAGGCCAGACAGCACATGAAGAAACTATGGCGCACATGGAGGCCGGGTCAATGCATGTAGTGGCGGAACGAGGAATTCGAAAGATCCGGGGTGAACTTGTAGTATAAAAAAATACCAAGTCACAATGTGATTCAATAGTCAATATAACTAATGATGTTAAATATGTTTAAATTGTCAAGATCCAACAGATACAACTAGACAAACATAGATCTAACCGATACAACCAAACAAGTATAGAATACAATATTAAGAGCTCATATAGAGTACTAACAAGGGCTCCTGATGCGTGTGCACATCAATGGCTAGCACAAGATATCCAAAACACCGTGTGGATATCATGGGGATATGCTCACGATCTTAATGTGATGATACAATTGGCAATAGCTCTTTGGGTTTGTCGAAACGATCGTTTTCGGTTTTGTTGAAATCCTGTTTTCAGCAAGTGTCAGGATCATCGGTAGTACCGGCTTGTGTTTGGCGGTAGTACCGCTAGGAGGTATTACCGCAAGCAAAGCGGTATGGTTTTTCCAGAACGAGTGTAATTTGTGTTTTGGATTTCACGAGGAGCGGTAGTACCGCGCTATGGTTGCTTGTAGTACCAAGATGATTTTAACGACCGTGTGGCGGTATGGTTTTTCCGAACAAGTGTATTTTGGGAAGTTTTGATTTCCTTGGTAACGGTAGTACCAAGTTGTTGGAGCTGATGCGATCGCTTTCTTGAGTATCTGCCTTAACACTACAGAGTACCGATTTTGTGCCGATTGTCTTTTCAATTGGAGAATTGCTTTTGGGTTAGGTCAAGTTCATGGGTGTCATGGCATATGTGTTGCATGATGCATGTTTTGACTAACGTGGGTCAAGTTGTGAAGAATTTATTCCTGATTCGATTTCTTTGTCTATTGATGTGCGAGTTGCTTGGAGGTCAATGACGGTCAATCTATGAGGATGATCGGGACTAAGCTTGGAAAGCCGAGGTCCAAAACGTCGGGATGCCAAAGTGAGGTCAATAGAGTCAAGCATGGCGCAAGAGGGACAAAGGTGACCGAACGGCGATTCGATCTGACGACGGTTCGATCAAGCGTAGCGAGGTCGGTGCAAGTGCCATGGTAGTTTCGGTGGGAGCCGGATGGGAGAGACTTGCCGACATGAAGAGAGCCACTGGATCAACCTACACGTGGCGAAGCATGGAAGTGCTTCACGAAGAAAGGACTCGGTCTTTGCAAAAAGATCGAGAAGGGGTATTTTGGTAATTTCACCAAATACCGCCTTGGTGACCTAATGCCAACCCGCGGCGCAAGTCGATGCGTCAAGAAGTGGATTAGGTCAAGAAAAGTGAAGACGACGCTTTGAGATGCGTGCGTGTGTGACCCGTTTGTTTTGGGCCTTAACGGGAGCCCATTAGGGTTACTCTTCTAGAAGGTCTAAGCCTCTACTATAAATAGGGGGTGTGCTGGACAGCCACCTCAACCATTTCATTGCATTGTAAACCTTAGTTTTGCTTTTGTGCTTAGGGAGTTGATAGTTGGAGGTTAGGGTTCTAGAGAGTTGGATTTGATTTCGTGCTCATGTATTGAGTCTTTGTCCTCCATTGATGGAGTGGTCAGAAACCAATACCATATCAAATCAATCCAAAGAAAGTTCTCTCAAAGATGAGTTCATTTGCTTTCTTTCTCTCTATTTGATGATTTTGAGTCTTTCCTTGATCTGCGAGTTTTTGGTTGGTTTCTTGCCGTGATCTAACTTGCTGGGACATGTGGGAACCCATCTAGGATCATCTTGATCATCAATCGCTCACGAGCAAGTCTCTAGATCATAGTTTCGTTTTTGACTCGTTTTTGAACCACCTTCGTTCAATCTGAAAAAGATAGGAACTTTGGCTTGGATCTCTGCGATCCTTGATTGGAATAGGTTCCTAATATCCTTAGGAAGGTGTGTTCCAAATTTGGTGGAGTTTGGCCTTACGGTTTAAAAGTTTCGATGATTTTCGATTTCGTTTTGTCGTTTACGTTCATCGTCAGATAAAAGGTAGTACCTTTATTTTGCTCATGTAGTACCGCTGATGAGGTAGTAATTGCACTTACAACATGGGTAGTACCGATTCTCGAAATTTCAAAGACAACGTTTGGCTCTTTGCTCTGTGCTTTGGGGGTTTGATTAGGATTCAATACAAGGCTTCCGCTATACTTGTATATTGATTTTCATTGCTCTCATAGCTATTGGAGTGAACTTATTATTGGATCCAATCTAATTCGAAAAAGATTTTGAGCTCCTATTCACCCCCCCTCTAGTCGCCTTTTCGGTCCAACACACCGGCACTCCAACAGTTACCTACAACATGTAAACACAATAGAATTTATAAGAACTTGAATTCAACACAAGTGCAATATTCTTCAATTTGTTTCCATAGGCCTGGATCAGCAACAATGTCGTTTGAATTAAACACATCACTAGCATGAGCTCTCTTTGCGATTGCGGTGTTGTTGTTGGCAAAGGCATTAGATGTTTCAACCGCTTCCGCTTGAACTTGGGAATTATCATTCTAAAATAAGTCTGTATTGATTTCATTTTCTTATGGAATTTCTACAAGACATCAAAATTTACTAAAATTGAATAAAAAAATCAAAACAATGCTCCAGGGCTCAAGGCTCAGACGCTCAGTTAGTGGCTCACCACTCACCTACTACCGTGCTGCGAGTGTGTGACGGTGCAAGACTACGAGTTGCAATGGCCTACACCTGCTTTGCCTTCGAGACTCGGAGCTGGCCTTCGCTGGCCAAGACGCACGCCCACGCCTCGCCCGCGCCGTGCCAGCCCTCTCACCTCGTACACACGACCGTAGTCTTCGCGCCCCACGGCCGGCGCCCGACGGTGGATCCGAGGATGAACCAAGAGCCGAGAGCGGAAGAGGAGGAATGGGAAATGAGGATTTAGGGTTGTCTTTGGTCTTTGGCAAAGGCAGTGTTGGTGTCTCATTGCCTTGGCAACTTCACTTGGGCCTTGGGCTGCCCGCTACCAGACTTGGCCCACGGCCACGACCCATGACTCATGGGCACGCAGCGCGCTTGTCGCCTGCGTCTAGCTTGCTGATATATGCTGGCTCATGGAGATTGGAGAATGGAGATGTGGAGATGGAGACATGGAGTCATGGCGTAGGCCGGGGGCGTTGGGAGGGGGGTCGCTCGGCCGGGAGACCCAGGGCAACCGCCCCCGGCTTGCCTGGGGTGATTCCGCCACTGAATGCATGGAGTGGGGCAGGGGGTGCTTGTGCAGGTGTACACACTTGAGGAACTTAGTCGCATGCCAAGAAGAAGTGTGTGCGCTACATGCATGGACCAGAACCGAGGGAGGCTGCAGGAGCTGCATGTTGCACAGGAAGTACAAGCACTAGGAGATAACCAACCAAGGGAAACGGAGCCCAGCAGTGGCAAATCTAGGATGAAAAATGAGGGTGGGCTCAACTGCTCAAAGTCTCGAATGACTAAACTAATTTGTAACAAATGTAATCTTGTATTCTTGTGCAATCAAATTCAAAGTTTTATACATGAATAAAAGCAAAAAAAAAGGAATACAATGAAGGTACCTCGCTATTGAAAAGTGCATCCCCCAAAACATGTAAATATAGTTCTAGTAGGTAACAATATGTACATCAAAATTAGACAAATTAGTGATACAATAGCAAATTGTATGTAAATGATCATGAACATTTAAAATAAAAGAACCATACCACTAATAGCAAGTTGAGTTGCGCTCTCATTGGTTAGGGGAGTGCTACTTGAATTGCTTGTGAAATAATTACACAAAGTTCGTTTCTCCATTTTTGCAAACCTACGGATTAATTGCTAATTGAGTGTATATCTACCACGCCATATCAAACATTCAAACTTACTAACAAACAAATTGGTAATTGGGTAACTAGTAGTAGTCTAGTATATACCAGCACTGCAGCACAGTAGTCAAGTAGTCAACTTAGCAACACGCCAACACTCAATACTTCAATAGATCGGCGCTCAAAGACCTCGCCTTGAAGAATCAAGACTTCAAAGAATGAAAGGCCCACTCGCCCATGCCCTCCTCCTCATGACCTCACCTCCTTCGCTTCTCGGTGGCTCCCGAGCTCCCGGCGTGGCGGCGTCCCGCGTCCCTCCTCCTGGACCTCCTCGCGACCTCGCCTCCTCCGCTCCTTGGTGGCTCGGGCCTCGGTGGCTCCTGGCGTTGCGGCATCCCTCCTCCCTCGGCCAGTCGCCCAGTCGACCTCCTCGGCGTCGGCCCGCCCCTCGCCGCCTCCTCCAACCTCCGGGCTCCCCCCTCGGTGGCTCGGTCCCTCCTTCAGGTGCGTGGCGTCGTGTGCTTCCCCTTCGCTCGATTGATTGGCCGATTGGGGTTGGGGAAATCTGGAAATGGGGAATTGATTGGGAAATTTTGGAAGGGGAATGTGAGGTTGTGGCCTCGTGGGACTGCCGTGTGGGACCGGTGGCGGTGGGGGGCGTGGGTAGGTGTGAGCTGGGCCTGGCCGCCTGGGCATTTCACTGCTCCGGACCTTTGGCCTCTTCTTCTTCTTCCCATCCCTCTCGGTCTTCTTCTTCAGTTCTTCTTGTTTGGCAGCACAGCCATGGCAGCCAGAGGTCCGAGGTTGGACTGGTGGTGGGGTGGGGGTTCTGGGCACCGACTGAGGGTAGGCTGTTGAAGCCCCTCCGGTGGATTCGCCCCTGGAGCCCAGATACTACAAGTTGGATCAAACAGAAAAGGAGTTTGCTTCCTTGTAAATCACCAAGAGATGGAGAATATTATGAGCCGGAAATTATGCATTGGCCAAGAGGAAAAGTAATTCAACTCCTACACGCTCACAAGACCACATGCAAAGCGAGAAAAGGAATGCATGCAACAAACCTCGGGAACAAGTTATATGTGTGCATGCATATATTGTTTTGCCTGCATATCCTCCTTTATCTACGCACGTATCTTTCTTTATGTTCACTCGGATGGGTTCACTTGCAGTCTGAGACAACCAGGATCAAGATGGCGCACCTTAAATGCTAGTGTCGGTTTTGTATTGGGATAATTAGTTCAGTGACGTCGTGTTGGAGCGTAATTGAAGAAACGACATTCCATTCGTGACGCACTGTAACACCCCAGCCTAACTAAGGCCTGGAATGCTACTAAATTAAATAATTAAACGTAATTAAGCTAAAACACCCTATAAAATTTCGGCAGAACCTCCTTTGTATAGTTACCTATACCGGAGGTTCCAACATGCAGTTATAACAAATAAAGATAATCCAGATTGCATAATAAACAAGATATAATCAAAACTGGCTATTCGTTACTATGACATCCATAGCAACTAAACATCTAATGAATAGACCATAAGCATCCAAAATGACTATTCATTTATTACAGATTACTCCAAGCAAGCAATAATCAAGAAGAGTACTTTAAACAGTTCATTCATCTCCTAGTTAATTTTTTCTTTCATTCTATGGTGGGTAGTTCGTGCAAAAGTGCAAGAAGTCTAATTCTTCCTTTACCCCATGCATGCCGATCTCGTAAAGGTACCTAAAACACAACAAACAACAAGGGTGAGTCCAAGACTCAAAGAAATATAATAAATGGCATCAACAACATCCAAGCATGTAAATCATCAACTATACTTTACAAAACCACATATCAATCACCTTACACACACATGCTATGCAATATGCTCAAAATGATCTTTTTCCTTCTCTTTCCCTTTTGCATTTTACCAGTAATGCAAAGTGTGCATCCGTCGATGCACACCCATGCTCGTGCTATCCGCACAGGACCATTGCCCATACTCCGCAAGTATGGGGACCAAAGCCCATGCTTTATAAGTATGGGACCTTTAGCCCATCATCAACATGACGGGACCTCAAGAGTTGCTTGGTCATCACATGACCAAAACTTCAATAAGCCAACATGATGCATATGTATAAATTCTCAAATTAATACAAACATGCATCCAAGAATAACATTGCATATGAATATTCTATTCATACTACAAAAGCTCATAAACATCGACTTCACAACTATCAAACATCCATGATTAACACATAACACAAATCTCTAGCAACCATGAACATTACCAACTATGCCATCATCACAATTCATGAACACACAAATTCTCATAATATATATCAAACATTGTCATTCAACCATATATATTATAACCATCATTATACTTGCCTCAACCGCGAGAACGGTGGACGCGAGAGGGCGCTGCCCCTCGATCAAACTCCCACCTGAACATAATTATAACTAGGCTAAGACAATCATACTGGACTAAAAGCATAATTAATAACACAAAAGAACTGGCTAAACTCCCAAGCGCTTCTAATTTTTCAATTTCTACCGATCTATCTGCCTCCTCTCATGATAGTCAACTTCTAAAATACATAACTTTCTACAGGGGTCCAAATAAGGTGTTCTAATACTTTCTGAAATGTAATTAAATTTCCCAACTAAACCTAGTTGAGGAGCCCTTCTGAATCTGGCATCTATTACCCTACCAAGCCAAATTAAATGACATCGGTTTTCACGTCGGGTTCTCTCGGACAAGACACTAAAATCACCATAACTTTGGTTACGAAAGTCCAAATCTTACGTTCTTTAGCTTTCGGAAAGGTATGGAAATTACCCACATTTTTTTGTTATAACGAGATCCTTTGATTTCTTCTTTAACTAATAGATTAACCCAGATTTCTACAGATCGTCGGATGTTGACAGATTATCGGTCAGCGACACTAAACAATTCATAACTTTCTGACCGTTAATCGGATTTGGGCGTTCTTGGCGGCCACGGAAAGCTAATGACATAACCCAACTATCTCTAAGAGGTTGGATCCCCAGATTCTACATCTAAAGACATGAAAACCGTCGTTCAATCTACTGGACAGAACACGATCTATTAACTGCTGCTTACTCGATCTACCAAACGAAATCAATTGCAACTAATACACATCAACTAGCGAAGAACACACGATGTTACCCTTGTAGAATCGCAGGAAGACGGTGAACTCTCCCCGCGAGATCTCCTCTCCTTTCTTCACTTGATCGGCAGCAGGGAGCACCGACGGCAAGGAAGGGAGGCACCACCATGGAGGAGAGGGGCGTGCTACAGTGGCGTTTGTCGTTAAGCAGTGGACGCATAATATAACTTATTTTAATCGACTCTAAAAATCAGATTCAACTGAAATCAAAGGATTCACAATGCAATTCCAACTTCCCTCAAAACACTCAAATCCAAAATCGAAGATTCTCCATGAAAACCTTTTCACAATCTAACTAGACAGCTTTGCAATTAAACTCCACATAAGCCAAAAGAAATCACTCGAGTGCTCAAATCAACTACTTCATTTTTTTTTCCCGAACCGAAAGAACCACCTCGCCAACATGGAGTCAACTCAAATTGTACATGATCTCCATCATGAAAACCCAACTTAACTAGAACTAATAGATCACTTCTCTACTCGAGAAAACCTTCTTTTCTCGAGATGTTCTTTAAGGATAAATCCTTTCCCAACTCATGGTCATCCGAATTATCACACTAACTCCTTCCTCTTAACCGACAATCCCAAAACGATCCTCAAACCGAAAGAACAACCATACTTATTTAGAGGGACTCTACTAATCCACCAAAAGGATTCTCTAGTCCACTCCTATACCAAAGGAAATTATATTGACAAATGGTTTCCAACACCTCAATAAAGACTTTTCACCCACAACCACATCATCTCATTCTCATTAAAGATAATCAACTTCAAATCCTCAAAGACACATACTCATTTACCTTACCCAAAGTATTCTATCAAGATTAACACACTATTTAAAATTCGCTTCTATTCATCTACCTCTACACATAATATTGGGTCTCCAAGGTCCTAGCATAATAATGCAAAGCTTAAATTCAACCTCCAAGTTTCCTACCATGAATTTCTGGTATAATTGATAGGAAATCCTCAAATTCGTTTACTAAAATTTCACATAGCACAACAATAATCGAAGTCATTAATATCAACATTCCTCACTAATCAAGCAACCGCCCCAAGGCGATTCATTTCACCAATCATAGACCTTCTCTAATCCATACCAATCCAATTCAGCCATACGACCACAATATACCCATTCGCAATACCCTAACTGATTGACGAAGATTCAAACATACTCAATCATTAGCATCAATAATTAAATATATTTTTGACCAAGTTATCCTTAGAAATAATTTAAATCCCATAGGGTTACTCACTAAGGCTGAGTCATACTTGACAATAACTCAACAATTCCTGCTATCCCGTTAATTAGCACAATGCTTAGGCTTCTCTTCACCGCTATTCCCATTAAACTTCACCATCAGAACTCTTGTACACAATCTTACTAGGTATCCAATTGCGACACTATAATAAATTTACCAAGAGTCCATACTTTCGATAATCCCAATATCCCAACATGGACAAAGGTTATTGGATCAAAACCCACCATATGTTCCACTAGTTGTAACACTAATAATAATTTTTTTATATCTCATCGACAAACATTTCACTTAAATAAAACTCTCTAGGTGTTATAGGTCAAAACCAAATCACCGCTTCATCGCTTCTTTAAATAGCCGAGTTCCCAAAATTCACCACTATCATATACTTGTCCACCACCAACCCGTCGCCGTAATACACTTTATAAGACTTGGCAACACAAGTTGGTTAATTCCTTTCTCAAAAGGAAGAAACAAACAAATACTAGTCTCAACGCACAAGAACAACGTTGTTCCTGAGCGAGCAAGAGACCAAGAGAAACAATCGATATTAATGATCTCGGAAAACAAAATACAAGTCCGCAGGTACATTTCCCACAAGAAGGAATTTTCAAACCTCCAAGAATCATAATAAAACACCGCTATGGAGACCCAAGAAACTCTTAAGTCAGAATAAATGAAAATTTGCAAATTACAATTTTAACTCCAACCTCAAATGCCGATGGTACACATTTTCCGTTAACAAAGAAAATAAATTTTTCTTTGATTACAACGTTACTTGCCAATCCAAACAAGAAATGCCTTTAAAACCAAATCACATTAACCACCTAGGAACCAATCAGAACCTTTCCATACGTCACATTGCTCAATTAATTCCATCTACTACATAAATCATGAACTCCCAAAAGTCCACGAATACAAAACTCCAATCATTTCATTTGACTGATATTACGAACGGCAATTAACTTACTTTCTTTCTAGAAGAATCATCACCACTACGACGAGTTAGAATCTCTTGTGGACAATCTTACTAACATCAAGAATGATCTACCCTTAACAAGACTCGTTATCGTCAACTCTTCCTTTATTAAGCCCCCAAAGGCTTACCAAAATGTTATAGACCCCTTTATCATCTCATCCTCAATTGAATGTATACCAAAATCTTATACTCTCACTACAACAACCACTTTATTTTAGAGGAAAACTACTGTACAAATTAAAAGGTTATTCCCACACCCTTTCATCAAAGGCATACTTTTATCTGATAGTTCTACCATCATGTAAACATTGTTCATCCATTAAATCCCATCAATTTATCTCTTAGTGATGCTCAACACCAAACATTAATAGACATTATTTGCACCTAACAATTACTTATAATCACTAAGTATCACAAAAGGTTACTCCAAGATTAGTACCCACTAAGACAATAATCTAACTTCTTTTGAACTTAGCCATCCCAAACGGTTAAATTAACTGCTGAGACCCGTTAATCCAATTTATCAAAGAAGCTAATGACATAACCCAACTATCTCTAAGAGGTTGGATCCCCGATTCTACATCTAAAGACATGAAAACCGCTGCTCAATCTCTTCGGATGTAACACGATCTATTAACCGCCGATTACTCGATCTACCAAACGAAATCAATTGCAACTAATACACATCAACTAGTGAAGAACACGCGATGTTACCCTTGTAGAATCGCAGAAGACGATGAACTCTCCCGCAAGGTGATCTCCTCTCCTTTCTTCACTTGATCGGCAGCAGGAGCACCGACGCGAGGAAGGAGGCACCACCATGGAGGAGAGGGCGTGCTTCAAAGAGTCGTGCTACAGATGGAAGCAGTGGTATCAGTAGCTACAGTCGGCTAGGGTTTCCTTCCTTTGATTGGTGGCCGGCCCCTCATGGGCCTCCTAGGCTAAGGCCCAAGGCCCAAGTTGCCGAAGAACTACGAAACCCCCCTTTTTTTATATCTAATTTCTCTTTTGAACGCTTTCTTTAGAGAATAAATCAGTATTACATTAAAAACCCCCTCTTTCTCCTGCTCAATCGCTTTGCTAAAAGAAACATTCTTCCGATTTAATTATTCTCTCCCGATTTAATTTTTTGGGGTATTACACACTAGAAAATAAAATCATAAACACTGAAAAATATCTTAGAATGAGATCGCCTTGATTACTTCCGTTTCGAATTTTTTAAATATAGAAACTGAGCTCAACAAATTATCAATTTTTTTTGTGGAGCCTCCCGACATAGTTTAATTGCTTGTGTATTTTTTTAAAAATTTTATACATTCTGATTTTGTCTCTAAAATTTATTTAAGTATATTGTTTGTAGGAATTTTCTAATATAGAAAATAAGGTCCAAATATTATGATTTTTTCAGCGCTTACATGGACTTGATTATGTAATTTTTCAGAATTTTACAAAATTAAGTAATGCAATTTTCATAATGTCCACTATGTAAGAGTTCAATATTTCATAATGTAAGGACATTATGAAATTGTATTAATTAATTTTGTAAAAATTCGAAAGATTACACGATCAAGTCCACTATGTAAGGAGCTTAAAAAAATTTATAATGTTTGGACCTCATTTTCTATATTAGAAAATTCCTAAAAACAGTATTCTTAAATGAATTTTAGAAACAAAATCAGAACGTATAAAATTTTGAAAAAAATACACAAGTAATTAAACTGTGTCGAGAGGCTCCACAAAAAAATGTATAATTTGTTGAGCTCAGTTTCTATATTTAAAAAATTCTGGAAATGGAAGTAACTAGCAGCGATGTCATTCAGCATATTTTTTGGTGTTTGCGATGTTATTTTCCAGTGTGTCACGAACGGAGCGTCGTTCCTCCGATAACGTCCTAACGCGATGTCACTGAGTTAATTTTCCCTTTTGTATGTGGTTCGGTTAATTATTAGTCGGTAATTTTAGTCGAGTCCAAAACAAAACATCCTGAGATGTAAAAGACATTGTTTTTATTTAGGATCTTGCTTTCTATTTTGTGTTATCACGTCCAGGTAGGAGTCAGATTTGAGAGCCAAGTTGGTACGGTTGTATATAGTCTAGTTTGTGCGCCACTTAAAATCAGAGTTTTGATTATGAATAAAATACAGTGTGTGTTGGCAATTTGGTCGTTATGGTTTACCCTGTTATTCAGTGATTTATGTTACGTGAGAAGGGCATCCCTCCTCCCTCGGCCAGTCACCCAGTCGACCTCCTCGGCGTCGGCCCGCCCCTCGCCGCCTCCTCCAACCTCCTGCCCCCTCGGTGGCTCGGTCCTCCTTCAAAGCGTGGCGTCGTGTGCTTCCCTTCGCCGATTGATTGGCCGATTGGGGTTGGGGAAATCTGGAAATGGGGAATTGATTGGGAAATTTTGGAAGGGGAATGTGAGGTTGTGGCCTCGTGGGACTGCCGTGTGGGACCGGTGGCGGTGGGGGGCGTGGGTAGGTGTGGTGGGCCCAGCACTGGGCATTTCACTGCTCCCGACCTTTGGCCTCTTCTTCTTCTTCCCATCCCTCTCGGTCTTCTTCTTCAGTTCTTCTTGTTTGGCAGCACAGCCATGGCAGCCAGAGGTCCGAGGTTGGACTGGTGGTGGGGTGGGGGTTCTGGGCACCGACTGAGGGTAGGCTGTTGAAGCCCCTCCGGTGGATTCGCCCCTGGAGCCCAGATACTACAAGTTGGATCAAACAGAAAAGGAGTTTGCTTCCTTGTAAATCACCAAGAGATGGAGAATATTATGAGCTGGAAATTATGCATTGGCCAAGAGGAAAAAGTAATTCAACTCCTACACGTTCACAAGACCACATGCAGGCGAGAGAAAAGGAATGCATGCAACAAACCTCGGGGAACAAGTTATATGTGTGCATGCATATATTGTTTTGCCTGCATATCCTCCTTTATCTACGCACGTATCTTTCTTTATGTTCACTCGGATGGGTTCACTTGCAGTCTGAGACAACCAGGATCAAGATGGCGCACCTTAAATGCTAGTGTCGGTTTTGTATTGGGATAATTAGTTCAGTGACGTCGTGTTGGAGCGTAATTGAAGAAACGACATTCCATTCAGGACGATCAGTAACACCCCAAATTTAACTAAGGCCCGAATGCTACTAAATTAAATAATTAAACGTAATTAAGCTAAAACACCCTATAAAATTTAGCGAGAACCTCCTTTGTATAGTTACCTATACCGAGGTTCCAACATGCGATTATAACAAATAAAGATAATCCAGATTGCATAATAAACAAGATATAATCAAATCGGCTATTCGTTACTATGACATCCATAGCAACTAAACATCTAATGAATAGACCATAAGCATCCAAAATGACTATTCATTTATTACAGATTACTCCAAGCAAGCAATAATCAAGAAGAGTACTTTAAATAGTTCATTCATCTCCTAGTTAATTTTTTCTTTCATTCTATGGTGGGTAGTTCGTGCAAAAGTGCAAGAAGTCTAATTCTTCCTTTACCCCATGCATGCCGATCTCGTAAAGGTACCTAAAACACAACAAACAACAAGGGGTGAGTCCAAGACTCAGCAAATATAATAAATGGCATCAACAACATCCAAGCATGTAAATCATCAACTATACTTTACAAAACCACATATCAATCACCTTACACACACATGCTATGCAATATGCTCAAAATGATCTTTTTCCTTCTCTTTCCTTTTGCATTTTATCAGAATGCAAAGTGTGCATCCGTCGATGCACATTCCATGCTCGTGCCATCCGCACAGGGACCATTGCCCATACTCCGCAAGTATGGGGACCAAAGCCCATGCTTTATAAGTATGGGGACCTTTAGCCCATCATCAACATGACGGGGACCTCAAGAGTTGCTTGGTCATCACATGACCAAAACTTCAATAAGCCAACATGATGCATATGTATAAATTCTCAAATTAATACAAACATGCATCCGCAACAACATTGCATATGAATATTCTATTCATACTACAAAAGCTCATAAACATCGACTTCACAACTATCAAACATCCATGATTAACACATAACACAAATCTCTAGCAACCATGAACATTACCAACTATGCCATCATCACAATTCATGAACACACAAATTCTCATAATATATATCAAACATTGTCATTCAACCATATATATTATAACCATCATTATACTTGCCTCAACCGCGGCGAGAACGGTGGACGCGGAGAGGAAGCGCTGCCTCGGGATCAAACTCCCACCTGAACATAATTATAACTAGGCTAAGACAATCATACTGGACTAAAAGCATAATTAATAACACAAAAGAACTGGCTAAACTCCCAAGCGTTTCTAATTTTTCAATTTCTACCGATCTATCTGCCTCCTCTGCGGATAGTCAACTTCTAAAATACATAACTTTCTCTACAGGGGTCCAAATAAGGTGTTCTAATACTTTCTGGAAATGTAATTAAATTTCCCAACTAAACCTAGTTGAGGAGCCCTTCTGAATCTGGCATCTATTACCCCTACCAAGCCAAATTAAATGACATCAGTTTTCACGTCGGGTTCTCTGGACAGTACACTAAAATCACCATAACTTTGGTTACGAAAGTCCAAATCTTACGTTCTTTAGCTTTCTGGAAAGGTATGGAAATTACCCACATTTTTTTTGTTATAACGAGATCCTTTGATTTCTTCTTTAACTAATAGATTAACCCAGATTTCTACAGACTGTCTGGATGTTGACAGATTATCAGGTCAGCGACACTAAACAATTCATAACTTTCTGACCGTTAATCGGATTTGGGCGTTCTTGGCGGCCACGGAAAGCTAATGACATAACCCAACTATCTCTAAGAGGTTGGATCCCCAGATTCTACATCTAAAGACATGAAAACCGTCGTTCAATCTACTGGACAGAACACGATCTATTAACTGCTGCTTACTCGATCTACCAAACGAAATCAATTGCAACTAATACACATCAACTAGCGAAGAACACGCGATGTTACCCTTGTAGAATCGCAGGAAGACGATGAACTCTCCCAGCGAGATCTCCTCTCCTTTCTTCACTTGATCGGCAGCAGGGAGCACCGACGGCAAGGAAGGGAGGCACCACCATGGAGGAGAGGGGCGTGCTACAGTGGCGTTTGTCGTTAAGCAGGGACGCGCAATATAACTTATTTTAATCGACTCTAAAAATCAGATTCAACTGAAATCAAAGGATTCACAATGCAATTCCAACTTCCCTCAAAACACTCAAATCCAAAATCGAAGATTCTCCATGAAAACCTTTTCACAATCTAACTAGACAGTTTGCAATTAAACTCCACATAAGCCAAAAGAAATCACTCGAGTGCTCAAATCAACTACTTCATTTTTTTTTCCTGAACCGGAAAGAACCACCTCGCCAACATGGAGTCAACTCAAATTGTACATGATCTCCATCATGAAAACCCAACTTAACTAGAACTAATAGATCACTTCTCTACTCGAGAAAACCTTCTTTTCTCAGATGTTCTTTTAAGGGATAAATCCTTTCCCAACTCATGGCTGTCCAGAATTATCACACTAACTCCTTCCTCTTAACCGACAATCCCAAAACGATCCTCAAACCGAAAGAACAACCATACTTATTTAGAGGGACTCTACTAATCCACCAAAAGGATTCTCTAGTCCACTCCTATACCAAAGGAAATTATATTGACAAATGGTTTCCAACACCTCAATAAAGACTTTTCACCCACAACCACATCATCTCATTCTCATTAAAGATAATCAACTTCAAATCCTCAAAGACACATACTCATTTACCTTACCCAAAGTATTCTATCAAGATTAACACACTATTTAAAATTCGCTTCTATTCATCTACCTCTACACATAATATTGGGTCTCCAAGGTCCTAGCATAATAATGCAAAGCTTAAATTCAACCTCCAAGTTTCCTACCATGAATTTACGGTATAATTGATAGGAAATCCTCAAATTCGTTTACTAAAATTTCACATAGCACAACAATAATCAAGTCATTAATATCAACATTCCTCACTAATCAAGCAACCGCCCCAAGGCGATTCATTTCACCAATCATAGACCTTCTAATCCATACCAATCCAATTCAAATGCATACGACCACAATATACCCATTCGCAATACCCTAACGATTGACGAAGATTCAAACATACTCAATCATTAGCATCAATAATTAAATATATTTTTGACCAAGTTATCCTTAGAAATAATTTAAATCCCATAGGGTTACTCACTAAGGCTGAGTCATACTTGACAATAACTCAACAATTCCTGCTATCCCGTTAATTAGCACAATGCTTAGGCTTCTCTTCACCGCTATTCCCATTAAACTTCACCATCAGAACTCTTGTACACAATCTTACTAGGTATCCAATTGCGACACTATAATAAATTTACCAAGAGTCCATACTTTCGATAATCCCAATATCCCAACATGGACAAAGGCTATTGGATCAAAACCCACCATATGTTCCACTAGTTGTAACACTAATAATAATTTTTTTATATCTCATCGACAAACATTTCACTTAAATAAAACTCTCTCTAGGTGTTATAGGTCAAAACCAAATCATCGCTCATCGCTTTTAAATAGTGAGTTCCCAAAATTCACCACTATCATATACTTGTCCACCACCAACCCGTCAGCCGTAATACACTTTATAAGACTTGGCAACACAAGTTGGTTAATTCCTTTCTCAAAAGGAAGAAACAAACAAATACTAGTCTCAACGCACAAGAACAACGTTGTTCCTGAGTGAGCAAGAGACCAAGAGAAACAATCAGATATTAATGATCTCGGAAAACAAAATACAAGTCCGCAGGTACATTTCCCACAAGAAGGAATTTTCAAACCTCCAAGAATCATAATAAAACACCGCTATGGAGACCTAAGAAACTCTTAAGTCAGAATAAATGAAAATTTGCAAATTACAATTCTTAACTCCAACCTCAAATGCTGATGGTACACATTTTCCGTTAACAAAGAAAATAAATTTTTTCTTTGATTACAACGTTACTTGCCAATCCAAACAAGAAATGCCTTTAAAACCAAATCACATTAACCACCTAGGAACCAATCAGAACCTTTCCATACGTCACATTGCTCAATTAATTCCATCTACTACATAAATCATGAACTCCCAAAAGTCCACGAATACAAAACTCCAATCATTTCATTTGACTGATATTACGAACGGCAATTAACTTACTTTCTTTCTAGAAGAATCATCACCACTACGACGAGTCAGAATCTCTTGTGGACAATCTTACTAACATCAAGAATGATCTACCCTTAACAAGACTCGTTATCGTCAACTCTTCCTTTATTAAGCCCCCAAAGGCTTACCAAAATGTTATAGACCCCTTTATCATCTCATCCTCAATTGAATGTATACCAAAATCTTATACTCTCACTACAACAACCACTTTATTTTAGAGGAAAACTACTGCACAAATTAAAAGGTTATTCCCACACCCTTTCATCAAAGGCATACTTTTATCTGATAGTTCTACCATCATGTAAACATTGTTCATCCATTAAATCCCATCAATTTATCTCTTAGTGATGCTCAACACCAAACATTAATAGACATTATTTGCACCTAACAATTACTTATAATCACTAAGTATCACAAAAAGGTTACTCCAAGATTAGTACCCACTAAGACAATAATCTAACTTCTTTTGAACTTAGCCATCCCAAACGGTTAAATTAATCTGTTGAGACCCGTTAATCCAATTTATCAAAGAAGCTAATGACATAACCCAACTATCTCTAAGAGGTTGGATCCCCAGATTCTACATCTAAAGACATGAAAACCGCTGCTCAATCTCTCGGATGTAACACGATCTATTAACTCGCGATTACTCGATCTACCAAACGAAATCAATTGCAACTAATACACATCAACTAGTGAAGAACACGCGATGTTACCCTTGTAGAATCGCAGAAGACGATGAACTCTCCCTTGAAGGTGATCTCCTCTCCTTTCTTCACTTGATCGGCAAGCAGGAGCACCGACGGCGAGGAAGGAGGCACCACCATGGAGGAGAGGCGTGCTTTCAAAGAGTCGTGCTACAATGGAAGCAATGGTATCAGAGCTACAAAGTCTTGCTAGGGTTTCCCCCTTCCTTTGATTGGTGGCCGGCCCCTCATGGGCCTCCTAGGCTAAGGCCCAAGGCCCAAGTTGCCGAAGAACTACGAAACCCCCCTTTTTTTATATCTAATTTCTCTTTTGAACGCTTTCTTTCGTAGAATAAATCAGAGTATTACATTAAAAACCCCCTCTTTCTCCTGTTCAATCGCTTTGCTAAAAGAAACATTCTTCCGATTTAATTATTCTCTCCCGATTTAATTTTTTGGGGTATTACACGCACTAGAAAATAAAATCGCAAACACCAGAAAATATGCCGAATGAGATCGCCGCCAGTTACTTCCGTTTCCAGAATTTTTTAAATATAGAAACTGAGCTCAACAAATTATCAATTTTTTTTGTGGAGCCTCCCGACATAGTTTAATTGCTTGTGTATTTTTTTAAAAATTTTATACATTCTGATTTTGTCTCTAAAATTTATTTAAGTATATTGTTTGTAGGAATTTTCTAATATAGAAAATAAGGTCCAAATATTATGATTTTTTCAGGCGCCTTACACAGTGGACTTGATTATGTAATTTTTTCAGAATTTTACAAAATTAAGTAATGCAATTTTCATAATGTCCACTATGTAAGGAGTCTAATATTTCATAATGTAAGGACATTATGAAATTGTATTAATTAATTTTGTAAAAATTCTGAAAGATTACACGATCAAGTCCACTATGTAAGGAGCTTAAAAATTTATAATGTTTGGACCTCATTTTCTATATTAGAAAATTCCTAAAAACAAGATTCTTAAATGAATTTTAGAAACAAAATCGAACGTATAAAATTTTGAAAAAATACACAAGTAATTAAATCAGGTTTAGAGGCTCCACAAAAAATGTATAATTTGTTGAGCTCGCTTTATATTTAAAAATTTCGAAATGGAAGTAACTAGCAATGATGTCATTCAAAGATATTTTTGGTGTTTATGATGTTATTTTCCAGTGTGTCACGAACGGAGCGTCGTTCCTCCGATAACGTCCTAACGCGATGTCACTGAGTTAATTTTCCCTTTTGTATGTGGTTCGGTTAATTATTAGTCGGTAATTTTAGTCGAGTCCAAAACAAAACATCCTGAGATGTAAAAGACATTGTTTTTATTTAGGATCTTGCTTTCTATTTTGTGTTATCACGTCCAGGTAGGAGTCAGATTTGAGAGCCAAGTTGGTACGGTTGTATATAGTCTAGTTTGTGCGCCACTTAAAATCAGAGTTTTGATTATGAATAAAATACAGTGTGTGTTGGCAATTTGGTCGTTATGGTTTACCCTGTTATTCAGTGATTTATGTTACGTGAGAAGGGTCGTTCTAGTTTCTTGTGTGATGCATTCTAGATTGGAGAAGTCTCTGCTGCTCTAATTTATGTGAATCCTTGTGGTTAGGGATGGAGACAGGGACTAGTGGGAGCCTTGATCCCCTATAGTTGATGAAATCCTTTATAAAGTTCTTAATTTTTTTTCATGTAGAATAACAAAATATTTCTATTTGGCACCCTCGATATTTAGTTATAATCATATGGCCCCTGGGTAAAAATTTCCTGGCTCTATCCTTGCTGTGGTTCAACTTGCTGATTCGTGCCTAAGTCATTGGTACGGTTCGGTGTTGTTGGCTGTTCGGCATTGTTTCTTTATCTTGTAGATTGATTCAACAGCAAGCTATTTACCGTTATCGCTATTCCACCGTGGAAGATCAAGCAACCTACGGATTTAATCTTGTCTGGAGGTTTGATCTGCATTAGTTTTTAATGTAAAATGACTCAACATGCTCTCCCGTGTATGCTTTATTTACCACTTTTGCTTAAAACTCAATATTTATTGCCTACCACATAAACATTGTATTATTCATTATAAATTTTTTTATTGCTATTTATTTACTTTTGTATAAAATTAATGTGTTTTGCTACTCCCAAGAATGAAAAATGATGAAACAAATCATGTTTGGGCAAAATCCGGAGAAATGTTAGGTGTCATAATATTATTCAGACTTTGGGCGTATGTTTGGGAAATTAAATGGAGTTAAAGGAAAATATCCATAACTACAAAGTTGTAGATCTCATTGAGGCTATAATTTGGCTTACTCATTTGTCTAATTTGGACTCCGAATAAGAAAGTTGTGGTCTTTGGAAGACAACACGCACACATCCTCAAACAATACATCCGGATATTCGGACTCATGTATCTCTGGATATCCAAAGTCGTATCATCCTGTATTCGACGGATAGTACACTACCGAATTCGTATTCGTTTTCGACAAAAAAATAATATGTATTTGTTTCCTATCCGACAAATTTTTGAGCTGATAGCATCCGTATTGGGAAATGGTCTGGATCAGTCGGAAATTATTTGAACCGGCATGCTTGGTTAAGCAAAAATCATTAGAATTTCAGGCTACCTTTTGTTGGAATTTTGGGCTTGGCCCATACAATATTGCAATTAAATCCTAGAAAATCGAAAAGGCCCACTTATACATAGTGGAAGGTAGGAAGTTTAGTACCATATTACTAGTCTAGGTAGAAAGAGACTAACATATAAGGTGGAGTTGGTTTTGCCTAGTTGAAGCAAGCAAAAGGAGAACACATGCGCACGCTCGCTCGCTCGCCAGGCCATCGCACACCCGCGCACAATGCGCGCGTGAATGGTACGGCGATTTCGTGTCCGGTTGGCTGTGGAGTTGCAGCTTCTTTTTGCACCTCATAACCATGCACACTGATCATGTTACTATTTATAATCCCAAATATGACTAGTATATATATTGTTGCCGATTCAATTATTATTTTACAAATTATAGACAATCACAAAATACGTATATACCTAACATCTTTAGGTACCACAGTTTGTGAGGCACCGAGCTCGAGGCGGGAACCAAACAGGTCCAATCCACCCGGCCATGTATGCACACGCAGCAAACTCTGCCCAGTCTCACATGACACTAGCCACCTCGTGCCTCTAAACTCGTCAGCGCTCCTGTTGCCCATCACCACTTGCTTAGGAGTCGTTAAGAGGCCAGATAAATCATAAATCCACAAGATTCTAAAAGCGTATGAAATGGTATAGAAGTACTCTTTTCTTCTCTTTGGAAAGGCATATGTAATTTGCAGATTCGCTCTTTTTTTTTCAAAATTATTTGCTGCGAAGTAGTAGTAGCAGCGTCAGGAACCAACAGTTCGCTCTCGCGGGTGACCTAACTCCAGCCACTGACACACCCCGTAACCACCACTCAACCGCCACATACCCGCAGTAACAACTGAAATCCACCAAGGGTCCCACTTTATCCGGACCCGCGCCTACGTGTGCAGCACCGCCTACCGCATTCGGGCACGTGCCCGCCGCCCCCAATTAACAAACTCTCCGCACCCACCGTCCTGCCCAACCAGCTGACACTCAGTCCCCACAACCACCCCGCCCTCGGGCCCGCATGTCATCTTTTTAGGAGATCGAAGCTTCGGTGCCTATCCTTTTGCCCCGCGTGTACAAATAGGAGCACCGAGGCGACCAGGCCAATAGAGGATTCCAGGGGGAGGAGGCACCTCTGTCTAGTCGCCTGGTCTCCCACGACACAATCACACAAATCCGACGACCGCTCGCCCGCCGTACGTCGGCGATGGGTTACTGGTGGGACCGCGTCGTGCTGCCGGTGCGGCGGGTCTGGCTCGGCGTCGCCGCCCGCTTCGGGGTTCGCCAGACCGGTAAGGCGGCGAGGCGACTCGCCGGATATGACATGATCCGACGGCTGCGGTCCGTCCACGTGGGCTAGTTTGGTCTAACTCCGGCGTTGCTTGCTTGCAGGGCTGTGGAGGCTGCGGCAGGAGGTGAGCACGTGCGAGTACGAGGACGTGCACGTGATGTGGGAGATGCTGAGCCGCACCACGGCGGCGCCGGCGCCCAGCCGGTTCCGGCAGCCGCGGCCGTGGGCCGAGAGGTTCCGCCTCTGCCGGGGCTTCTAGAAGGTCTCCGCGCGCGGCTGTGCTTGTGGCTTAGTTCCTTCTTTCTTGACTCTTCTCTCGTCTTCTTTTCTACTGTCTTGCTGGGCTCTGAGATGTAGTCGATTCCTCCTCGCGTATCGATCCGCCTGTAGAAGAAAGATACTTGGGGTATGTGAATGAACAGAGCTATTTGGGGTTCATGCGTTCTTGTTTACTCGTACTTTAATTTTCCATCTCTATTACAAAAGCATCATCTTTTTTTTGTGATTTTTTTATGGGTGCAGTGATCCGGAAATGTTTAGCGTATGATCAAAATTCAGTTAAATCCTAGTTTGTGCAACCTGTTAGTTTGTTCAGACTTTAGACACACTAATCTGCAGGGGTGCTTAAGTTCAGAAAAATTCATCAGGATTGGAAACAAGGGGGAAGATTGGGAATGGAATATTCCCGAGTTAATTGCTACTTGCAATTAAAAATGGTTTTGCCAAGTTATATGACTGCCGACAAAGCGGCTTTCAAATTTTCCTGCAAATTAATTTCTCTGATTTGGTAGCATACATACAAGATTTGACATCTCATCTTGACTTGTCCCATTGTAAGTTCAGTGTTGTGTGCTGTAGTTTTCGGCGCTTATTGAAGCAATCAGCTCACAAACCATCAATAATTGCTTTTTCCCCCAACCAATATATCTCCCTTCAATCACACCAACTAATCGCAGCTGATTAGTGATTAATACTGCTGTCAACCAAGCAATATCGCTAACGTCTTTAATCAGTAACTTAAGCCGTAAGTATTCTTAAAAAGTGAAAAGAATTTCCCTAAAAAATGGAAAGGAAAGGTTCGGTTGTTGGACTGACTTTTCGCCTTTAGCATCTCTGGAGAAAAGTCGAGGTCGTTCCTAGTTTTTAAGCCAAAACTATCCTATCCGATCAGGGGCAACGACAGTTCTTGTCGGTTTTGTGATTCTGCTCGGATGCTGTTGCCCCCCGCGCAAATCTGCTAGCCACACGAGTTTCAAATTGGAATTAGTGGAGTGTTCTGTATTCGTATCCAGGACATTCAGGTTAAACAGCATGTTTTCCTTTTCTTTTTAAACCAAGGGCAACTCTGTTATTAATTTCAAGAAAAAGAAAATTACAACACCGACTCCAGAGGGGAGACACCACAGTAAACAGCATGTTTAGGGAATAATCCTTGCCGGAGCACCTAAGTAAACAGCATGTTTTCTATGGTCTCAAGTACATGTTCTGTGTCACTTTTGGCCAAATTACATATATATACGGCAATAATAATACTTTGGATAAATTTTTTTAAAAAGGATAAATAATGATGTATTAAAAAAAGGAGAAGACGGTATATAAAGTTCAAAGGGATAGTATAGGAAATTACAACTAAGGAACAGGAAAGTGCTAAACATTTGGTAGCAATTTTTTATATCAATAATGCAGAGTATTTGAGAACGAGCGTCTAAATAACATCTACAAAGAGCCCAAGATGCTACTCGAATCAATTTAGTGGTACGTTTGATGTGAATTTGCCAGTAGCTCGTCAATGTCATCGTTAACTTAATTCAGTTTTTTTTAAAAACTTAATTAAGTCACTGTCTATTAATTGAATGCAATGTCAAGGCGAATTTTCTAATAGGTTCTTTTTCCAATAAAACGGGTGCTATGATTAGGGTTGCTTTATTTGTTTTTGAACCTATTATTGATCTGAGACCACTACTGCTACTGTTGATGGCTGCTGCCGTCTCGTATGAAAACAATAAAGCCAGGTCTATGATAAGTGGTCCTTGCACTTGTCAAGCTATTGTCCCTGCAGTGTGGACGTGTTTGGTTGCCCGCATCCAGCTGAGCCTGTCCCGCTGGATGCAGCGGGACAATGTTTGGTTGCTTGTATTCGCATGTGAGCCTGCCCCGTGGGGTGCAACGTGCGGCGCGGAGCCTCGCTCTAGAGAAATGCGTAAAACGGCTGTTTCCTTGAGGCCTGGCTCACGCGGGCGTAGGCATGTGCCTCTACGCGTGCAGAGGCGAGATGACAGGTGATTTTTAGGGTTACCACCGCTGCGTTCCACTCATTGCCCTTATCCCTACGCACCGCTCTCACTCTCTTCGTCTTCTCTTCTCCCTGTCTTCTCCTGGTAGATCTGGTCTCCTCTCTGTACTCCTTGTTGTGCTCGTGCATAGGTAAGGAGGCATGGTTCCTCTCCCATGCCCGCTGCTCCCCTTTCCCTTCCCTCCCAAAATGTCTCCCCCTTCTCTCCCTTTCTTCTTGTGCGATTTTGTGGTTTTAATTTGTTTATACGTGATGGATCTGGCTCTTTCGAAGATATGGATGTCAACTTTGGTTTTTTTTTGTGGTCCGGATCTATGATGTCTTCATGATTTTTTTTGTGGTCCAGATCTATCATGCTATTTGTGGTTTAGATATATTGCTTGATTATTTTTTTGTGTGGTCCAGATCTATTGCCTTGTTCAATTTTTTTTGTGGTCCGGATCTATCATGCAATGAAATATGAGCATATTTTTTCCATGTCGATGATGTTTGAATGGCACTGGGAGTCGTTTCCTTGTGAAGCAGCAGCTACGGCATTAGAAATCTATAGCTTTTTTTTTTTCTGAACATGTTACATATTATACAGTACTTGCAGTTGGGCTTACATAAATCTGATACATTGGTTTTTGTTTACTTGTTTAGATGGATATGCAAAGAAAACTATGCATGCTTTTTATTAAGGCATCTGCTCTAGTCATAGTTCTGTATGCTTTCTTTTTGAGTAGGATTAGGCTGTCGCGGCGGTCAAAACATGCAATCACATATGCCCCAATGTCCGAGAGAGACAGTGAGCGCCAAGCAAACCTAAACAAAATATACAATTGTGATGATGTTGAGTGTGTAGACATGCTACGCATGAGGAGAGTCCCATTTTTCCACATATGCAACTTGTTCAGAGAAAGGAGACTATTGCGAGATAGCATACACAGCTCTGTAGAAGAGCAAGTTGCAATGTTTCTCCATGTGGTCATCCATAACCAACGATTTAGAGTGATCCATCAAACCTTTAGGAGGTCCATAGAGACAGTGAGCTGATACTTTAGGGAGGTCTTGTATGCCATCAGTGAGCTAAGAAATGAGATGATTAGGCCCTCATCCGATGAGACACCCCTAAAGATCCAAACGAGTTTAAGATGGCATCCCTATTTTATGGTACTAAAATTGTTATTTAATCTGCTAGGATTGTCTTGTACATATGGATGTGTGGCATGTAACAATAGTTGTTGTTTGTCATAGGATTGTGTGGGCTCAATCGATGGGACTTATGTGCATGCTAGAGTACCAAAGGAGATTTTTGCAGCTTTTAGGGGTAGGAAACACTATCCTACTCAAAATGTGTTGGCTGCAGTGGACTCTGATACAAGGTTCACCTATATCTTAGCTGGTTGGGAGGGTTCAGCGCATGACGCTCTAATTCTTGCCAATGCATTTGAGAGGGAAGAAGGGTTAAGGGTTCCTCCAGGTAATCAATGTCTTGTGGTAGCCACAAATATTATACCATTGCATAAACCATAGAACTAATGTATGTGCATAAAGTTTTAGGAAAATTCTACCTAGTTGATGCTGGATATGCATGTCGCCTGGGGTTCCTTCCTCCTTACCGACCTACTAGATACCATCTGAGGGAGTACGATGGAAGGAACTACCCCACTAATCATAGAAAGTTGTTCAATTTGAGACCTTCCAGCCTACGGGTAACCGTTGAGAGGGCTTTTGGGGGCATGGAAGAATCGATTTCACATTCTTGACAACAAACCCTTCCAACCATTTCAAGACCCAAGTGAAGTTAGTCCTTGCATGTTGCATTCTGCATAACTAGATACTTGATCATGGCCAAGACGACGTCTTTCCTCCATAGGCAGATTGGGTGCCCAACACTAGTGCCTCCAATGGCCATGGTGTTCCTTTGGATGATAACTCTGCCTGAGCAGATAAAAGGGACGAGTGGGCTAATGAAATGTGGGATAATAGAGGCAATTCTCATGTCTAGCATTACCATTTCCTATCCTTTACTAGTGTATGACACTTTGTTGGTGCCCTTGATGTATGTTATTTTATTATTTCCCCTTGTTGAGCACTTGTGAGCCGGTACTGTATTAATTTAACTTGTGACTACATGAATGGCATGGCTATGAACTGAGACATGGAGATATTCAATGATGATCTTTCTTCCTACCATTCTAAGTGTTCTTTGATTCCTTTGAATGTTTCTTTGGTTCTCCCTACCTTTGAAAGATTGTTCTGGCTTCTTGTTGACTTTTCAAGTCTGATCTTGGTGGTGTTGTGGGTTCTTGCTGCCTTTTCAAGTTTGATCTAGGTTCTAATCTAGGTTCAAGTCTGATCTGGGTGGTGTTGTGAGTTATTGCTGCCTTTCATTTGGATCTGCCATTCATTTGGGTTGCTTGCTGGATGTAAGCAATGGCTGAAGAGGTTTTTGATCTTATAGGGGGGCACCAAGGAGGTTGGGGTGGTGTTGGGCAATGTGGAAGGGGTGCATTGAGATGGACCAACGTCATGTCCTCCTTTGTGCTTCGTCGCATGTGCCAACTCATATCTTTTGGTGTAAGAACTGACAAAAGATTTAAAGAAGTCTACTTGAACCAAGTTGCCAAGGCTCTTAATTAGTTCACCGGCAATGAGGTCACTGGTCCACAGGTGTACAACTACCTACGTAAGTGGCGCTAGAGGTGGGTGAGGGTGAGTAGGCTTAGGGAGTTGAGTGGAGCACTGTGGGATGCGAAAAACCACATGATATATAGTGCTGGAGCAGGAGCACTATAAGGGCCACATTAAGGTTTGTGATGCACAACTGTTTGATTAGATTTTCATTTACATGCCATGCTTCCTGCCTTATCCTATTTGGTTACATCTTAGGCACACCCTAAGGATACTAACTACCTAAAAAAGCCCATCGAAAACTACGTGTCGATGATGACCATATTCGGGAGTGGTTTGGCTACTGGGAGGTTTGCTATGAGCTCTAGTGAGCCTCTTGGTTCCCCATCTTACTATGCAGATAGCTGCATGAAGGCTGACACAATTGACATTGAAACTATCAATGTTTACACCCATGAGGCCACAAATACAGTTGACGTTGCCAAGCCATTAGAAGACCTTGCGGAGACTTTGCTAGAGATTGCCAAGAACCGAGAAGCTACTAGTGCTTCAGGGGCAAACAACGAGAGAAAGAGGACCTTGATCAGTGAGGAGGAGAGCCTTGTCTTGATCAGTGACGAGGATCTAATAATCCTCAATTAATTAAGTTACTTATCTATAATGTTTATAGATAATAATGTATTTTATATAACCTTCAAAGGTACTCCTCAATATTAACAACGAGGGAGATCATACACACCCGGTGGTCGTAACTTATTTTACGACCACCCTATATGGTCGTAAGTTCTACAACCACCTATTGATTGTAAGTCCTACTACAATCACCCTATATGGTCTTAAGTTCTTCTACGACCACCTATTAATCGTAAGTCCTACTAAGATTACCTCATGGTCATAAGTCTTACTATGACCAGGTCATCTACGATCACCCTATATCGATAAAGCCTACAGACATGCGGGCACAATCGACTAGGGACATTTGTGCACTGTATTTAATACACGTAGTACTTAATATGTGCCATTATTCCTGAGATAATTGCATGTATTAAACCTCTGTCTCTGATATAACTGCAAGACAATGTGTGGGGATGCGTCTCTGACAATAACTACCCTTAAACGTGGGCATTGCATCAAACGACAAGGTGTCTCTTGACGTAGAAAATTGTCACCCTTTCATGCGCTATATAAGCAGTAAAGTCGGTGGACAGACGAGAAGATAGGGACCGACGAGAAGCGAGAGAAAACAATATTAAGCCATAGCTTTAGTGACTCCTTCTTGCTGTAAACACAATCAATACAGCAAACACATGAGTAGGGTTATTATTCTCTCTGTATAAAATTCTCGTGTCCTTTTCTGTGTGGTTTCGCTCCAGGAGAGCTCCCAGCATTCATTCTTACGATCAATATTAAACGATCGACAACCAACATAACAGATGCAGTGAATAATGTTGATGCTACCATTCGTGAAACTGTAGTGGATGAGGTGCATCCAGATCTATATGGTGTTGTGATGTACATGCCTGTCTTTCCCGAGGAAGGTTTGGTTGTCGCATTCTCACACTTGGTTGACAATAAGGCCCAGTGTGCTGCATTTGTGGGCATGAATTACCAACACCGTGTGTTGTGGCTCAAGACCTACCTAGTGTCGATGGTTTAGTATCGATCTTACGAATGAATGCGGGGGACTCTCCTTGAGTTAAACCACACAGAAAAAGACACAGATATTTTATACAGGTTCAGGCCTTCTCCTGAGAGAATAATAACCCTACTCCTATGTTATTGTATTGACTATGCTTTACAACAGGGAAGAAATCACTAGAACTAGGGCTTAATGACTTTTGTCTGTTGAACTTATCTTGTGTTTATTGTTGTTGTTCCTCTCCTCTATCCACCGGCTTTACTCCTTATATAGCGTGTGAAGGGGTGGCAGTTGTCCAGTACCAAGAGGCGTCTCACCGTTTGATGAAATGCGCACGTTCTGTGATAGTTATTGTCAGAGACTAATCCTCCCACGTTGCCTTGCAGTTATGTCGGAGACAAAGGCTTAATATGTGCAGTTATCTCAGAGAATAACAATACATATTAACTACTGTGTGTATTAAACACAACTCGTAAGTGTCTCTAGTCAATTGGGCCCACATGCCTATAGGCTTTGTTGACTATAGGGTGGTCATAGTTTACCTGGTCTGTCGGACCTGGGATTAACGTCCCAAATCCTCTGTGCATTTCTGAACTAGTCCCATGATTAGTAGCTAGTTCACACAGTTAAACAGATATGGTAACATCCATAAATCGCACAATTATATTAATAAATAACAACAGAGTTTATTACAAAAGAGGCTTACAAGCCAACATTAAAGAACACAGTGGAAGACGAAGAAGTAGTAGAGTCCAGTTAATCTGCCGCAGACAATCGACTGGGGTAGCGGCCTAGTCGTCGAGATCCACACCGGTAGCAAAGTCCTTCTCCTCTGAAATTTATTTGCATAAAGCAAGGATGAGCACAACTACCATGCTCGCAAGTTACACCCGTCAAGTAACAGATTGAATGCATACATACAAGGGTATTTCAAAGGAAGGCTTATTTGTTGAATTTGCATAAAGCAATGTTTTCATTAAATACATGTACTAAGTCCCAAAGCAGTTATACAATAACTAAAATTCATTTTCTAAATCAATTTTATAGTGAGATAACATTCACACAAGAATGGTGAAGGATACCCTCCTATCACATGGCTTCCTGCCTAAATTTCCCATTTACATAAACCATTTAATAAAGTCTTTTCAAAACAAAATCAAAGTATAACTTTGAATGGCTTTGCTAGCATGTCCATGACCACAGACGCGGCTATTCGAATAGTTTTACACTCTGCAGAGGTTGTACAGCTTTACCCACATGACACGAATTCTCTAGTTTGTCTGGCACATATCTATGCCACCGCTCACTACCTTAGGTAAGCGGTCTAGAGCACGTGTCAAGGCCTTTACAATGCGCCATTCCACCACAGTCTCCCATCGCTAAGGTTTCGCTCCCTTTGGGCTGTAACCTGCAGGATTTGAGCCATCTCTTGCTCCAGGTGGGACTAACGTAGGTCATAACATGACTACCCAACGCATCTGAAGGGAACGACTACGGTGGAACACTGCAAATTAATCAGCCAGGTCCTGCCCATACAGGACATGTGGTAGTACGATGTGGCTTAGTAAAGGAATGCTCAAAGGCCGGTCCTTAACTGACTTGGGTGACTTTCCATAAAAACCCCTAGGCCTCGATCATAGAAATAACTTGATCCCGTGCATCAACATGCACCATCCAAACAACCATTTTGCCCAAGTACAAACCATCATTTTATTTCACTTTTCAAGATCATTTATAAACTTCCATAACACACCAATGCCATGGATACAGTTTAAACAATAATTGATTTTTAGCTAAAATTCCCCAAATCAAACATTTTTGGGTCTAAGCATCACTAAGCATAACTTTTCCAAATGGTCCAAGTTCATACTATTGTATCAACTAGGTTTTATCTAGGGTGACAATAAATTTAATTCAAATATCAACATTGGCCATACAAAGGATTTAGGCATATCTATAAATATAAAACAAGAATTTAAATTACTGAATAGAAATAGCATGCAGTAATAATTTAAAATAGAATTTAAATAATTTGAAATAATGGGTGCAAATATGGTCAAAGATGTAACTTTCCTTGCTGAATTAGTTGCTCTCAAACGGCGTCAAAATCTGACTCTCCGAAGTCGTTGAAATCTATACGCGAAAATAAGCTAAATTCAAACAAAATTCAAATAAAGATTCAAACGAACTCCAAATTAAATAATTTTAGTTTAGTTAGCTAGATCTTGAATTTATACAAATTTAGAAATTTGAATCGACGAAAACGGTGTTCGTATGAAGGAGAACGAACCCCGGGAAGTTTACAATTCACATGAAATGATGAATTAAAGGATTTTCCCGAATTTCAGAATTATTTGTCTGAAGGAAAGTCGAATTATGATGTCATCATGACGTCATCGGGCAGTTTTCATTCGGTTGAAAAGAACAGCCACGTCAGCGCCACATGGACGGTGATTGGGTGGCCACGTAATAAGAATTGTAAAAACTTACCTGTTACCATCAATAAAGTATGTGTTTTATCTCTTTATTTTTGCTAAGTACTCATATATTTCCAAGCCCCTGACTGCTTTTATTAGTATAAGAACTTTACTAAATAAGTAGTAGACCAGAAAAAAAGCATAAGCTACGACCATGGTACAAAGTATGTGCTGATTTTGTAATAAAATGATCTAAGTGGCATTAGGAAATCAATGTGGCCGGAACTAGTGTATGACTTCGATTAGCTTTAGATCCTTTCCATAATTGAAATATTGTATAGCACACTAAGTGGCTGGAAAATGTTTTATAGACTCAGCTTGATGATAAGAAACCATGCAAAGAATGTATGCAAAAAATAATAAGTGACCTTGTTTATACTTATTATCCAAACTGGTCGAAACGTGCTCATGCTCAAGTTCCAACTGACAGCGAAGATCGTATGAAAAGGACCATCACTAAGAAGCTCCTTCCAATGGGCAGGACCACATGCAGGGAGGAGAGACTTTGACTTGGAGGCTTTCCGTTTCCCGACCAGTAGCCAAAACAAGAGTAGAACAAAATATTGAAATGACGAAAGGAAGTCTATAAGTTCTATAGCATGTAAGTAACTATATCAAGTTGTCTGTGTTATGCTCCTTTTACTCGCATGTTTCTTTGAGAAAAGAGTGTGGTCGCGCGTGAAAACCACTGACTTAATGGTCACGACTAGGACCCTTACGGCGTTTGACTCATATGTCTTATCTGGAGAGTAACAGAGATCATTTAAAAGGATATCGGAGAGAATTTGGTCTTCTTCGACCAATTAGACAATAATAGTAGGCAACCAGAGTATGGGTATAGTCATATGACACTACTACAGAAAAGGCTTTCACAGACGGTTCAAAAACGTCATCACGCATTTTACGTGAGCCGTCCGAGTTTATGGGTCGATGATGACATGAGGTCATCACTGAGCGGTTTTGAACCGCTCGTGATGTATACTCCGCAGCGGTTTGTGGTTCAAACCGCTCATGATAGTAATATCACGAGCGGTTTCATCCACAAACCGCCTCAGGATAAGCACATATCACGCATTTGTTTCAGCCACAAACCGCCTGTGATAAGCACATATCACGACGGTTTGTGGGTCGGAACCGCTCTGTGATGACTTTTCTCTATAAAGGCCCAGCGGTCATATATTGTACCATTAAATCGGCAACTTTGATCATATATATATATTACATATATATTGTTACGTGCAAGTATAAAAGTCTCTGCAAGGAGAGCCACTTTGGGGCGTCGCTATGTTGAGATGTTGATGAGTATCATGATCATGTATAGCAACTATCCATTCTTGATCATGTTATCGTTTTAACCCAACAAGAACACTAAGCAACCATTCTCATATTTCAAAAGAATTCTCAACTTGTTGCTTGGTGTTCTTGTTGGCTTTAAAGACAATTACATGCTCAAGAATTGTTGGTTGCTAATACATGATGCCACTTCCCAAATGGAGTAGTTAAGATCAACGCCACTTTCAAACATAGCGACTTCCAATCCGTAATTGGATGTCCGACCGCTCTCTTTGCATCCATACTTTTTAAACTTACAAGGGCTCAATGAGATTGCCCGTGGATACTGTCTCATTCTTCTCATGTCATGGACTAATTCCTAAAGTGGCCGAGACTATGAATAATATATATATAATATATATATGATGCCGGTTTTAATGGCTCAAGCAAACCAACGCTGGAGACTTTATAGAGAAGAGATTATGAATGGAATGGTAGGACGTACCTGGTACGCAAGAGGTAGGAGAACTTGACCGGCATGAACAAGGGGACTATTAATATGAACTAATTATCAATTCAATTTCAGCATAAGACTATTGACACCATTACATCACAGAGCAAGGGGACTATTAATATGAACTAATTATCAATTCAATTTCAGCATAAGACTATTGACATCATTACATCACACAAAGAAGAGGACTATTAATATGAACTAATTATCAATTCAATTTCAGCATAGGACTATTTACATCATTACATCACGAGCAAGGGACTATTAATATGAACTAATTATCAATTCAATTTCAGCATAAGACTATTGACATCATTACATCACACAAAGAAGAGGACTATTAATATGAACTAATTATCAATTCAATTTCAGCATAAGACTATTTACATCATTACATCACACAGCAAGAGGACTATTAATATGAACTAATTATCAATTCAATTTCAGCATAAGACTATTAACATCATTGAGCAGTTCATCAGCAAGAGAACAAGACCAAGGGTGTCCAAACCCACCACACCAGTAGTAGCCCTCGGCATCCATCGCAGAGCACTAGCTAGCCATTTTCATCACAGAGCAAGGGGGTAGAGACAGAGAGGGACCTTAGTACAACAAGAACCACGGTGGCGACCCCACCACCAAAGACAACCCTCATCCATTTCCTTTACCTTGCATAAATCACACAAACATCGACACAACAAGGTTCATGCATAAAATCAAACTCAACAAAAGACATTAAGCTAACAGATCTAGAGGAGAATAGAGGAGGATGGGGAAAGCAAAGCCCGGCGGGGCCCTAGCAGGCGCAACGGGTCGGGCGGCGGCGGCGGCGGCAGGTCGGCGGCGGCGAGGTGGGGAGGAACGGAGTTAGGGCGGGCGCAAACCCTAGCAGAGCCGGGAGTGACGAGAGTTTGACGTCATCGTGGTTGTGGCTGTGGTGATGCCGCAAAAGACAATCTTATCGCACGAGTGTCTTTTGCGGTGTCACCAGATGCCAACCGCTCGGCGACGGAAGAATGGCGGCGTCGGCGGCGGACGGGAGGAACAGACGAGAGTAAGGCACGGGGAGTGATTTAGTTAGAGCGCAAACCCTAGCGGCAAGTCGGGCTAGCTCCTACTTATAAAGAGACTTATCAGAGACGGTTCTATTATGGAACCGTCAGTGATAATTATCACAGACGGTTCCATAATAGAGCCGTCTGTGATATGGGACATATCACAGACGGTTCCATTATGGAACCGTCCGTGATATGTCCCATATCACAGACGGTTCCATAATGGAACTGTCTGTGAAATGGTTTTTTCTCAAGTATATATATACAATTACATGACATGAAGAAATTACATGTTTATATTAAAAAAGCAGAAACCTATAATTAAACAAGGTTTTTCTAGTGGCGAAGGTAGGCTGCTATCTCCATCTGCAATACTTCATAGGCGACGGTGTCGGCATTGGGCGATTCACGATCATCGTGAACGAAGCACAAATGCGTCCACCCGCTGACGCGCTTGCTCGAAAGTGTCTCCGAAGACCCTCGGTCGTTGAACCAAGAAGAATTGAGCCCATAGGCTCTCTTCCCTTGCTTCTCGGCACTCTACCGTCGATGCTTTGCCGCCTCGACACACAGTCCAAGTGACGGCAAGCCTCCCGAGACGTGCAACGTCGTTTTGGAGGACTACGACGATGACGCCAGAACTCGCCGAAAGTGCGAGATCACCCTAAGACACGCGGAGGAGGAGGATGTCAAGACGGCGGAAGGTGGCCGTCACCGCTTCCGCAAATTCTCCGCCGGCAGAGGAGTGAAGACACCGCTGATCAAACAAAGTGTTCTTCCGCAAAGACAGTTCAACTTATACCGAGAGAGGTGCTCAGTGCAAAGGCGGCAGAAGGCCATCGATCTGCGGCGACAAGGAAGAGGCAACCATTTCTGTTTTTTATAAGTATGTGGGGATGATCATCTTGGATGGCGGATGATCCTTTTATAAAACAAGAAATAAATTCGGGCGTGAGATTTAAGAGACGCGTCGGGAGCCGAAGCGGATCGATCACGATGAAGAGACGACGGGAGCGAAGCGGATCGTGCGATGAAGAGACGACGAGGCAGGCGGATGGCGATGAACACGAGCGCGCCGGCGATGAAGAAATTAACTCACGCTGGGCGATATTATCACTGAGCGGTTATTTTAAGAACCGCTCAGGATATTAATATATCACGAGCGGTTCTTGTTCGTAACCGCTCGATACTTCACTGACGGTTGTGTTTTAAAACCGCTCAGGATCTCGATAATATCACGAGCGGTTACGAACAAGAACCGCTCGTGATACTTCACTGACGGTCTTCAACATGAACCGCTCGTGATATTGCCTCTTCACGAGCGGTTTTTAAGCGCAGCCAAGAGCCTACGAGCGTCTCTAAACCAAAATCATCTGTGATTGAATGTAATACCGACGGTTTCGGTCAACCGTCTGTGATGAGGCGTCCAGTATTAGCCTTTTTGTAGTAGTGTGAACAATATCACTCATCGAAGAAAGTAAAGAAATGATAAGTCTTTATTAAAAATTGACAAAATGTAAAATACATTTATACAAAGAACTTACACAATTGGTCAATATTCCAAGAGTTTGACAAAACAAGCCCGTCTGACATAGCTAGTCGTACCGAACCTGGTCTAGTGACTTCGACCATAGTGTATGAACCTTCCCATTTGGGAGAAAGTTTATTGCAATTAGCCTGGCTCTGAATTTTTCGTAGAACCAGATCACCCACAGTTAGGCTATGAGGTTGCACCTTACAACTGTGGTACCTTCGCATGACTTGTTGATAAACCGCCGATCGTATAAGGGCTTGGTTTCATTGTTCTTCAAGGAAATTGATGTCGTCGAGTCTTCATTTCATCTTATCATTCTCATTGAAATAATTAGTTCGAGCGGAGCTAATTTTCAGTTCTGGAGGATGCATGGCTTTAGCACCATAAACCAGAAAAAAATGGCGTTTCACCAGTCGCACGACTGGTCGTGGTTCGAACGGCTCATAACACAGAAGGAAGTTCTTGAACCCAAGCTCCTGACCGTTTTGTTAACTGGTCGAACACTCGGCATTTCATTCCTTGCATTATGATACCATTAGCTCGCTCGACTGCTTCATTGCTCTGCGGATGAACGATAGAAGCGAAATATATCTTGATACCTAGATCTTCGTAGAATTCCTGAAAATTTCTACTAGAGAACTGGGTACCGTTATCTGTGATTATAAGACCAGGTATACCAAATCGTGTGATCACATTTTTTTGTGAGGAACCTTTTAGCGGCTTCAGTTGTTGTTTTAACAACTGGCTCGGCTTCTATCTATTTTGTGAATGCGTCAATCATGATGAAAAGGAACTCGAAGCCCCCGGGTGCTCTTGGAAAAGGTCTCAAAACGTCTAGTCCCCTGGTTGAAAAAGGCCAAGAAAGAGGTATTGTTTACAAAGCTTGTGCCAGCTGTGTACTTGTCGACTATGAAATTGACACTATATGCACTTTGTCACGAGCTCTTTTGCATCATGAAGGGTAGTTGGACAGTAGTATCCGTGTCTGAAGGCTTTACCGACCAGTGTTCTGTAGGAATGATGTGCTCCACAGACTCCTCCATGAATGTCGGTTAGCAAACTTAATACCATCTGTTTGAGATATGTATCTCATCAACACTCCGTGAGATCCTCATTTATACAAGGTAATTTCGATCAGAGTGTATGATTTGGCTTTTCGAGCTATACGATCAGTCTCTACATCATCTTCAGGAATAATGCCATGCTAAAGATAATTATAGCCGATGTCATCCAATCTCTATTGGCATCGTGCTTGACGACCTCCTGTGGAGCCTCCATGTTCGCAGGATTGATTTGTACGACTGCCAGTGGAACATCTATGTCCTCGGAATGCTCGACCACCGAGGGTGAATCGAGTTGCTTGAGAAAAACTCCGGGCAGGACATGTGACCTTGTGGAGGCCTTCCGTGCCGACTGTTCTGTCAGAAAGTTTTTCTTTCTACTAATATGTTGGATCTGAAAACCGAAGAAGTGCTTTTCGAGTTTTTGTACTTCTGCCAAATAAGATGACATCTTGGTACTTGAGCATCGATACTCTTTCCTGACTTGATTCGCTACTACTTGAGAATCGCCTTTCACTAGTAATCTGCGATTCCTGAGCGCTCTACTTGCTTAGAGACCTGCTAGTAAACCTTTGTATTCCGTCACATTATTTGTAGCAGGAAAGTTTAGCTGAATGATGTATTTGATGTGTTCTCTAGTTGGGGATATTAAGACGACTCCAACCCCCGAGCCTTTGATCATCAAGGAACCGTTAAAGTACATTGTCCACTCGTCGTGGTGTTCGTACTCGGGCCCTTGGGTGGGTTCAGGGTTTGTCCACTCGGCAATGAATTCTGCTATTGCCTAGAACTTGATTTCTGTTCGTGAGATGAAATAGAGGTTGAATGCCCCAAAGTCAACCGCCCATTTTGCTATTTGTCCTGATGATTCCCTGTTTCTGAGAACTTGACCAAGAGGATATCCAGTCGGTACGACCACCTTGTGGGCCTAAAAGTAATGCCTTAATTTCTTTGAAGCCATAAGGAGACAATAGAGCAACTTTTGTACCTGTGGGTATATTTCCTTAGGTCCATGTAAAACTTCGCTTACGTAATATACCGGTCGTTGGACATTATCACATTCTACGACCAGTACACCACTGACTGCTTGTGGCGTTGCAGCCACAAAAATAAGCAATGTTTCTCCCGATCTTAGGGAAACTAAGATCGGGGCATTCGTAAGGTACTTCTTAAGTTCTTCAAAGGCATCGTATGCCTCTTTAGCCCACTCGAAACTTCCATGCTTTCAAAGAAGTTTGAAAAAAGGGATTCCTTTTTTACCTAACCGTGCTGTAAAACGACTTAGCGCTGTCATACAGCCGGTTAGTTTTTGGACTTCCTTCTTTGTGGTCAGAAGACGAATCTGGTCGATGGCCGATATTTTTGCTGGGTTTGCTTCAATTCCACTAGCCGAAACTTGGAATCCAAGAAGCTTTCTAGAAGAAACTCCAAACACACACTTATCTGGATTTAACTTAAGGTTATGCCTTCTTAAGTTATTGAAAGTCTCGTGTAGGTCGTAAATGTGGTCGCCAGCGTTGACACTTTTCACGACCAAGTCATCAACGCAGGCTTCTAGATTTTGACCTATTTGAGGATTAAAGGTTTTTTGCATCAATCTTTGAGAAGTTGCACCAGCATTTTTTAGACCAAATGACATCTTAACATAGCTGTAAGTGTCATATGGAGTGATGAAGGAGGTTTTCTCTTCATCATCTTTACTATTATTAATCTGGTGGTACTCTGAGTATGCACATAAAAAACTTAACAACTCACACCCGGAAGTAGAGTCTACAAGTTGATGAATGCATGGAACGGGAAAGTCATCCTTCAGACAGGCTTTATTAAGATCTGTGAACTCAATACACATTCGTCATTTACCATTGCTTTTTCTAAATATTACAGGGTTGGCGAGCCACTCTGGGTGATTGACTTCACGAATAAATCTAGCCTTGAGGAGCTTGTCGATCTTCGATTGGATTGCCTCCTTTCGGTCAGGTGCGAAGCGCCTTAGTCTCTGCTTGATAGGTTTTTTGTCAGGCTAGAGAGCTAGCATATGCTCGATCACCTCCCTTGGGACTTCGGGCATGTCGAACGCCTGCTCGGCGAATACGTCCTGGTTTGCTCAGAAGAAGGATATGAGCGACTCTTTCTATTTGGGGTCGAGTCCTGCCCCGACCAGTACCTTTTGGGCAGACGCATTAGCATTTCTTGACCCAGATGGTGTGTTAGCGCTTTAAAGAGGAGCGCCTTTGCCGAGTGGTACTTTCTTGGTATGGTCGGAAGGTTTTGGTGTCATCTTTGGCCTTGAGTGCTTGACCTGCATGGTAGACGGCTTAGTTTCCCTAGTCGAAAGCTCACCGACCAGTTCTAAGGATTTTCGATCACATGCATAAGCCATTTTTCAATCTCCTCGAACCATGATGACTCCTTTTGGTTATAGCATTTTTAAACTCTAATAACCGTAATGCGTGGCTATCAAGAATTTTGCTAAAGCCGGACGACCGAGGATTCCATTGTATGCAATTTTGAAATCCACCACATAAAATGGAACCTTTTCTGTTCGAAAGTTGTTGGGTCTTCCGAATATAACCAGTAGGGACAGCTGTCCTATCGATTTAGCGGTAGAACCAGGAACTATACCGTGGAAGGCATATTTCACAGGTTTTACCTTAGACTAGGGAATCTGCATCTCTTCTAATGCTCCTGTAAATAAAATGTTTAAAGAGTTGCCTCCATCTATTAAGACTCGATTAACTTTACAATTGTTAATAGTAGGTTCGACTACAATAGGAAACCTACCCGGTCAAGTCGACGGGATGGGGCAGTCTTCTTTACTGAAGGAGATTATAGTTTCTGACAACCTGGATGGCTTGACGATGATTGGAGACTCGGCAAGGTTGACCTCCCACTCCACGGCTTTCATATGTCGTCTTGAGTCGCACAAAGAAGATCCTCCGAAGATCATATCCACAGTGTGTTGTGGCTCCTGGTACTCTATGTCTTCGTTGCCATCTTTATCCATCTTGGAGCTAGGTTCTCCAAGTTATGTTACGGAGGGGAAAGGACCTTTACCTGAGTATTAATCCTCCAGTTTCTTTTGCCAGGCTCGGTAGGTGCGCAGATCATGCCCTACTGCCTAGTGAAGTGGACACCACTTCTTGCCTTTCTTGTAATCATCGGTCGGAGCTTTTGCCTTATTCCGACCGGGAAAGTCTTTCTTGCTTTGGTAAATTTTTCTGAAATTGAAATGACTTCTTTGTTATCGGGCTTGTGATTCTTCTTATTCTTGAGAAACTTCTTGCTTTTCCTCTCTTACTTCTTTAGGCCTGGTTGGGGATTTTTATCTTTTCGATCAATAGCTTCACACCATTTGACCGCTTCACTAGTGGCTCCATACTTGTCTGCCATGTCAAAAAGTTCGACGGTCATTTGTGGAGGATTTATTGCAATATCCTCAGTAAACCAGCGATTCCTCAGTCCTGCTTTAAAAGCCTAGATGACAGAAGACTCTGCAATATCTGGGATAGAGTTTTGAACCTGACTAAATCTCTTGATATATTGTCGAAGATCCTTCAAGGACCGTGGGCAAGTAATTTATCATCACGTTGTCATTACCACTAGCAGCTTTGATGGCGGTAGTATATATTTGAAGAAATTCTAATGGGTTCTGAGTCCTATTGAACTTCTCTATGTTGGATGGTCGGATTCTGTCCGGCCAACGAACAGCTTGGAGCCCTGTTGAAAACGCTCGGCAGCCCGTAATAGAGTCGTGGCGCCTTCTCTGAAAAGGAGCCGGATTATAGTCAGTTGGAGATCGGTTCCTCAGATTTGCATACTTAGGATCTAGTGTCTCAATTCGGTCGTGGATGTTATGATAATGTCTTTGACCACCTGGTTCAAATGATGCCTGAGATAGTCTGAATCAAGTGGTCGTTCCTCTTGACGAGGAGGAGGAGTGGCTGCTGTGAAAAGCCATCTTCCGTCATGATTTCCTAGTCAGAACCTACAAGGGGGTCTTGGTGTCGATCGGTCCTCCGCTCGACCACATTGTTCCCTACAGAGAGAGGAGCACTCGAATGAAGTCATCTTGTGACTTTGTGAGTTCCTTTGCTCCCAGTACATTTCTGTATGCTGCATAGTTTATTGGAGGATCTTTGACACCTGACCTACAAGATGCGCATAGCCTGGAGTTCATGCTAAATTAGGATCTGGATTATTCAGAATATCCCAAACTCGTTGTAGGTTTTGTATTGTTACCGATGGTTGTGGAAGATTCCCGATTGAAGAGGGCGTTCGATGAGTTGAGTTTTCCCTCGACCTTCCGGTTGGCCCTGTCAGACCCTTTACTCGTGGTGGGGTAGGAACAGGTGAATTAACTGATGCACGTCCATCAGCTCGGTTGCCTCTGGTAGTTGGTGCTTGAGCGCTCGTACCATTTCCACCAGCAAGTTGTGACGAGTTAGCCCGTGGAGGATCGTGCATGGCATCCGGACTGGTACCTCCGATTGTGTTAACAGTGATCTTTCGATGAGCTCCCATAGTAGCTAAGGGAGAGCCTTCCAGAGCTTTAGCAAGGAGCGTCCAAGATGGGGAGCGGTTGGAGATTACCACCTCTAGTGGGCTTTGTGGTGGACTAAGCCTGATCCGGTGGATCACCGATCGTATTCTGAGTTTCACCATGCCCACTTGGCCTATGATCGGTGATAACTTCATTGATGCCCTTACCAGATGTCAGTTGGCCCCCAGAATACGTAGGAGTTGTTGGCGAATAGTGGTTGTCCATGACAATATCGAGAGCACATGGACTCTCTGATTGGAACGCTGGGCTTCCATTGCTACTTTTGCCGGTCAGATCGATCGGGCTTGTAGAGGTGTTCGGACGTTCTGAACTGGTCGGAACAAGTGGTTCCTCTGAGAGCGTCATTGATAGTTGTGGGGAATCCTCATCCATCTGGTCGATTTCACTAATCTCTGCGAATAACAAGCTGACGGAGGAGGAGCATGATGACATCGTGTTTTCTTCCATGGCGTAGATGCATACGTCCATATTGAGGTTGGAGTAGTCCGCTAGGTTGAACCAGTTTTCCTCATCCCATGTCCTTGCCATGTTCAGATGAGCAATGATGGGGCAAATGAAGTGGATGAGGAATGCTTGAGCGAAGTAATCTTCAAGAACTCAACACTTTCTTCCCCACGGACAACGTCAGCTGTCGATGATCAAGTTGCCAATCTTACGAAATAAAAAGAGGAAAATGGCAAAGAGTTCTTGGGAGAGAATAGGATTGCTCTTTATTGCTATGAACTAGCTATTACAAGGGGTGCCCTTGACAAGACAATGGACTAACTCTAAGTACACAGAGTGTATTGCTTGCTATGCTCTTGAATCAGACTTGAAACATGAATCTAATGTTGATTATGATGCCTCAATCCTGATGGAATGCGATTGTCCTTTGTGCCGTTCGTAGTTTCCTTTAAGTAATCGACGAAGTGTTTGCAGTTACTTATTGAAGAGACGCCTGTTGGAAGTGTCGCGACTGGTTGGAGTGAGACGGAAGTTGCTGAAGTGTCAACCATTCGGCGGTTGATATCAGGGAATGATGTAACCACATGATGGTTATTATCAGTGACTTAGAGCCATGAAAATCATGTGGTTTGGAGTGACTAGGCACATGTTTCATTCATCACACGAAATGTATATACATGGAATTGATTCCAAGTGCCAGTTCATTGTTTCTACGAGCAGTTACTTGGTCGGGTAGTTGGTACAGGACCTCTCCGACCAGGGTATCCATGATGTAACCTCTAGAATCCTTACGACCACGGAGGTCGTTAGCGTTAGGAGTTACGACCACGAAGACATATGGTCTTTTATTATGTATTAAAGTAATACATAGAGATTTTAATCCTTGTCAATGAGTGGTTCAAGAGTTAAGAAAATATAATTATGGCACAGAATAAGCCTGGTCAAGCTTACGATTAGTTACCTTGAGTTTTCTTGTTGGAAGCCTCGATGACTTCTTTGTGCTTGAGGGAAGCTTCATTGAGCCTTGTCGACCAGTCTTCGATCGACCGGTCTTTTGCCTGGCATCTCTCCTCAAGTGAGGCTATAATGGCTTCCTTAGCCTTTGCTTCTTTTTCGAAATTTTCTAGATCTGTCGAGTATGACAAAGGGGGAAATTTAGAAAAGAACAAAATAGCAAGAATGGAAGAAGTTAAGAGGTTCTTACTTTTTAGTTCAAAGTTTTTCTTCTTTAGAACGGTTATTCGTTGGGTCAATCCTCCGACCACAGCAAAATTCTCCACCATATGCTACAAAAATAGCAAACTTCTTTAAGTTTTTCAATAAAATTTGAAGAAAGGACTATAAGAGTGGTCGTAGGCGCTTACCTGGATCGCCATGTCCACATATTCGGTGTAGATAGCATTGAGACTTGTCTCTAATTAACGGTCCAAAATTCTCCTCCAACCCTCATCAAGCTTCTCATCCTCGAAAATCTGAGGGGCAGTTGGGGAAGTTGCTAGGATGAGGAGACTTCTTCAATAATGAAGAAATCCTCTCTCCTTGAACGGTCCCAGCAGGGGGTGAAACCTGCTGAGGCTCTTCTTTGACTCCAATCTCCTTAGACAGAGTCAAAGCCGCCAAGGAGTCCTAGGCAATAGGAACCAGAACTGGAGCCGCAACCTGCTCGGGGGTTGGCGCGACCACCCTTACCTCAGGAATTTCTTTCCGAGGGGTGCTCCGATTGGAGACGATAGGAACACCAGAAGACCTATAAAAACAGAAGAAAGGAAAATCAATATTTTAGAATGCCAGAAGCATTAAAGGTATGTATTTTCATAAGTTTCTTTCATGTATACATACCTGGTTGTATTTTTGGTCTTGATCTTCAAACGCCCTGGAGCAAAGTCCAGAGCGCTTGCCTTCCTTTTCTTTTCACCGGATCTTACCGGTTCCAAACCGGTAGGGTTGGTTAGACCCCCACATCCTTCAACTGAAGGTCAGAAGAAATCTCCCTGGCCATGGGGTCTGAGAGAAGTTCCTGATCATCTAATCGAAGATAGTGGTTTCGTCGACCTCTGGGACGGTTGCTTTAGCAGCAACCGCCTGGTCGGTCACGACCACTCCAGAGTCCGTGACCACGGTAACTTTGGTCGGCGGATCCTCCTTTCCTCCCGCATAATTATACATCCAAGTTAGTTTGGCGATAGAATACTTCATCTAAAATGTAAATTCCTTTTTGATGCCTTTCTTACCTCCAAGGAGCCACCGTCTTGAGTGGTCGTTGGGGCAGAAATGGTCAGAATGTCAATTGGATCAGAGCTCCCGGTGAGCTCGTTGATCTCCAACCCAACCGACTGCACGTAAAAAAAAGTTATGGCATACTAATTGAAAAAATACATAAATGATGAAAGGAAGTTCTTATTTTCACCTTGAGCATCTCTATTCTCTACGTTGGAGAACAGGATGCCAACATAAAGGGAACCATAGTGGATATCAGGTTCCCCAACACATATCATCTTGATTTGTTCCCTAACTTCTTCAGTGGGAAGCACTGTCGAAAGAGAAGAGAGACTATAAGGTTACAAAATAATCAACCAAAACAAACAAAACCGGTCGGAATTTTAAGGACTTACGATCTGCAGAATCGATGATCGTATGGTCACGAGCAAGGTACCAAAGCGAGGTACGTGATCGGAGCTTCAGATGACTTATCCGGTATGTGGAGAAATCTCTCACCACACGCCAAGAAGTTAGTCCCCAGATGATAAGGAGATGGATGGCTTCAATCCAACTCTCTAGTCTTCCCTCCTTCTTCGCGGAGGAACGCCAGTTTGGGTTCTCGACCGCCACCTTGCCGACAAAGCAGAGGTTGTCTTCTTTAGTGACCATCATGTAGAACCAGCTTTTCTTCCATGACGATCACGAGGACTTGGGGTACATGTAGATGTACTCCTCAGCCTTCCCGTCGTGGAGACACAGAGCACACTCCCCAGGTGCAACCACTAATTTCCCCGACCTCGACATCTTGTAGAAATACCTGAAGACTTCTAAATCTGGCGGAATCCCTAGGTACACCTCACAGAGGAAGATGAAGATGCTGATGTTGGCAATCGACTTAGGTGCAAGATTTACCAGCTCCACTTCGTAATACTCCAAAATTTTGGAGAGGAATGAGTGTATCGGTAATCTGAATCCACACTCGACGTATGCAAGGAAAACATGGATTTCTCCCTCTTCGCGACTGGGAAAATGCTCTGCGGCCACTGATCTCCAATGGATCAAGTTCCGGTAGGAAAGCATCCCGATCTTCTCCAGGCTCTTAAGCTTCTTCATGCTCAAATCAGAGACTGACCAGTTGCTGATTGAGTCCGACATTGCTGGATTTTGAGCGAGAAGATCAAAGGGAGTTGAAGAAAGTTTCTAGCAAAAAGTTGAGAAGTAAAATCTGAGAGCGTAAAAGCCCTAAAGCAACACACCATGGGCATTTTATAGCCGCAATTATTTAACTGCAAGAAGGGGTTGCCCAAAAGTCCAACGGACAGAAGACCTCTTCGGTTTCCCAGAGAATTTCTCAACTTTAAAGTGAATACGGACCACCTCGTTAACTTCACCATTAAAACAAGGATTTTCCCGATATGAATCTTCATCGAAAGGGGTTCACATTACAAATTCACTTAAAGTTTGGGGGCTAGCTGACGAGGATTAGATTTCAAAATATTAAAAGCCACAAAGCTTATGTGGTCGTAGATCTCGTGGCCAACAACCCCTTTGGTCGTTAGGATCCCAAAGGTCGCCTAATGTGTAACCTGGCCGGAGGATGTCCTGTACCCATTGCACGACCAGATGGCTGCTCATAGGAGCTTTGAACTGGTACTTGGATCCGATTCCAAGTATATTCCTTACTGTCGTAGCAAAAAGGACTAGACAGTAAAAGAGGGGGGACCCCTAATACACATAAGGTGTCCGAAAAGTCCTCGAGGAAGGGACTAGTTGTCAGGAAAATGTACTGTGTATTAATGTTATGAAAAAAGCTCTCCCATTACATGGGGGATGGAGAGCTATTTATAGCCAAAATGGCAGGATACATGAGATTACATAGGCACCCCTAAAAAAGTACTACTAATGTAGGGACTGCAGGGTCCTTTCCTATCCCTATGCGTAGCTTCTGGTCTACTTGTCTTCTTCCTTTCCTCCGGCCAAGTCTCCTTCGAACACCCTTCGAATGCACTTCGAGCCTCCTTCGGTTGCCACTTCGGAAGACCCTTCGCAGGCTTCGGGCTGAGGTACCCTTCGGAGACCCTTTGGAGACCCTCCGGAGACTTCGGGCCGAGGTACCGTTCGGCGACCCTCCGGAGACTTCGGGCCGAGGCACCATTCGGCTACCCACCGGAGGCTCCGGGCTACCCTCGGGGCACCTCTGTAGCCGGGATGCTTCGCTAAGTGGTGGGGCGGTGGGCTGCCCTCGACAAGCCCTCATGATCGATGCCTTGCTTCATCGGTTTGGCACCGTGCCTTTGTCCCGAAGGGCCCAAGCACACCGTCCCCTTCAGCCTGGCGAAGCGCTTTGTTTGCTCCTAGGGGTTTGCCCCGCATGCGCTTAGGTTGGGCGCGCCGTTTTTGCATTAATGGTGGTCGTTTCGGCGTCTGTTCGGGTTCTGTACGCCATTTTTGTCATGATGGCGCTCCCTTGGGGGGTGTGTGCGGTGGGTGGCCGTTGCATGCCATTAAGGCTTTGGTTTTTTGACATGTGTCAGAGTTGTACTGGTTCGTCGCCAGTTTGTCCGTTGCTCTTTGGCGGCTATAAATATACGCGCCACCCCCCTTCCTGTCGCTATCGGCTCTCATTTTGTGGCCTTTTAGTGTTGCTTTGTTTCTTCGCTACGCCGCTGCGAGTTGCGAGGGTGTGTTTTCTATGTCCCGGGTATGGCGAGGCGTGCTAGGGACGGAGGGGGTGAAGTTTCATATACAAGCGATTTGGGAAGATCTGTTGTGATGAGGCTTTTTCTTGAGACGCTTGTGAGTGAGGGAAAGCTCAAGGATATTACGAAGGTCCGCGCTCCTAGATCGGAGACGGTTCCTCATCCCCGGGATGATGAAGTCGTTGTGTTTGTTGCGTTTCTAGATGCTGGCCTTCGGATTCCTTGCGTCGATCTAGTGTCCGAAGTTTTGCGGCTACATGGGGTGGAGTTGGCACAACTGACGCTAAATTCTATTGTAAAACTTGGTGTGTTCGAATGGATGCTGAGGTCTGCCGGGGTTACTGTTGAGGGGGGTGAGGGTCGCCTCTTTTCCTACCTTCATGACGGGCGCTGTCAGCCGAAGAAGAAAAAGAGCTCGGGCGAGACTCTTAACTTTGGCAGTGTGAACTTTCAACTGAAGCCGCGTTGCCAAGCATATGTTCCTACTCCGGCGGTGCGCAATCGCTGGGATACAGATTGGACACGGAAGTGGTTTTATCACACTAGCCCCACGGCGGATGGTCTTCGATCCGAGGGTGGGCTGATTCAGCTGATAGCTATACCCACGATTGTGCTTAGCTCTCGGGAGGTGGCCCTCCTCCATCTTCTTATCAACACGACGAAGCGGCTTTCTATGCGGGACCTGGTGGAGGAGTTCTGTGCTTTTGGGATTTGGCCTTTGGCCAAGGAATGGAAAAATTTGGAGCTTGGGGCTTGAATCTGGGGCTCCGTCTTTGGCCGTGGAGGGCGCAAGGTATGTTTTTATTTGGCGTTAAGCCCTAGCATGAATCACGATAACACTAGTTTGCCCATCACCGAGGCTGCATCTTTTGGGGTGCTTCTCGGCCCGTATATGGGCGAAGAGCACTCGAGGCGTCGCACTATTGTTAGGGCGCCTCGTTTGAACTGCACGCACAATGCGTCGGTTCGTCTTGCTAAGCGAGCCGACCCTGACATGGGGAAGAAGAAGCGTGCTCGCGTGCCTGAGGTCGACGTCGTGGGACCAATTGCTGTGCCGCCTCTTCGTGCCATACGGCCTGGCGACGGCGCTGGTGCTTCGTGTGACTTGGGTGCTTTCGAGGAGCGGCGGTAGAGAGGTTGCGAAGACCCTCCTTGATGCGTCTTTGGCGCTCTGTGTCTAGCGATGCATCTTCAATGATGGGGTCGCCGGCGTCGCGAGGTTGCTAGAACCGGGGTCATTGGTCGTACTGCGTCGCAGGTGCACAAAGCGATAAGTACTATTCATTTTTCGGTTCTCGATGTGATGGAGTCTTCCAGCGGTGGTATTCCATCGCATGGCCGTAGAACAGAGCTCAAAGGCCTTGGAGAAGTGCCTGCCACACTGCAGGTGAATGTTTGTGAGTAATATCTGCATATTTATATTTGAGTCCTCCGTTTTGTTGGCTGTTGCTCTGAGTTGTTGGTTTCCTAGTGCTGAGCGAGGGCGGGAGCAACGATGAGGATGAGGAGGGTTCCGCAGGCCACGCGTCGGTGGGTTCCGAGCCGGACACTTCGACCCTGCGCGTGACCGCTGTTGATGGTGCGGTGAACTTGGGTCGAATGCGCCTAAGCGATTTCAAGGTAACACCGGGCGTCGCTGCTGTCTGCAAAGAGGTTGCTGATTTTGCTGTGCCTTCGTTTGTGCAGTAGTTTTTTGAGAAAGCTCCGTTGAAGGACATGTTTGCGAGCATTCAGGCGAATGCAGCGAGGGTTAGATTTGTTTATTACGCGTGCTCATTATTGTCTATATGATTGTTTGTGTGCATGACCTTTTGCTTTGCGCGCAGACTTTGATGTTGTCTCGGGTCCTTAATGCCGATGTCTCCCAGGCATACGAGGATATTCAGCAAAAGGTCGATGAGGAGCATGCGCGGAACAAGGCTTTGAGCTCCGAGCGGGAGACGCTTCTTGAGAAAGTTAAGAGCTTGGAGGCCAAGCTGGCAGAGGTGGAGGCAGAGCGCGCTACACTTCGAAGTAAAGTGGCGGATGCCAACAAGGAGCGTACTGCCCTTCGGGATGAAGTGAAGGATCTGCGAAGTGTCCGTGCTTCGCTCAAAGAGGATATTCAGTACGAGAAGCATCTATCTGCCGCCGTTGGTCAGTCCGCTTGGGAGTCCATGGAGGCTCTGGAGGGTTCCTTGGCGAAGCTGGGTGCCATCCCTCCAGAGCGGATCCACCGGCCAGCCGAGATGGATATTACCTTGGAGCGCCTCCGACGGGGCGGCGAGGCGTGCATGCCTGCGGCACATGCTTATGGTGACCACTGTGCGAGGGTTACTTGGTTGGCGACCCTTGCGACCCTTGATAAGGCGGGGTGTGCTCACATAGACGGGGTTGGTGCTCGCTCCGTTCCCGTGGCTACGGCGGAGGAGGTTGTCGCTGCGCATCCCCGGATTCGGAAGGCGAGCAAAGTCTTGCAACGGGACTTTTGGACGTTGTGCGGACATGATCTTTGCCGAGAGTCCTTCCATTGCTCGAGCCTATCAGCGAAGAGCAAAAGCTGCGGGGAGGATCTTTGAAGGCGGCAGCGGGTCCACCCATGGAGACAAGGTGTGAACCCCCCGCTTTTTGTTTGCAATGCTAGGGTCTGGATATGTTGTAGTTGGCGTGCTCCAGTTTTGTTTGTTGTTTATCGGAGCCGCTTTTTTATGTAGAGGTTGGCCTCTTTTTGTGTAACGACCTCTGTTCTTTAAATGGAATATCTTTGGCTGTGATTGGGCATTTATTGGCCGTTTTGCGCTTTGCTTGATTGCTGCCTTAAAGTTGAACCTCGCATTCTATACAGGTGGAACGATGTTTGTTTAAACATGTCGCGCAGCGGGTCCTTAGCATACAGGGCATAGGACTAAAATCTTGTTCCTGGCGTGCGTCAGTATGAAACGAACTCTTCTTTCGAAGTAGCCTTTGCGTATTTGCTATCGGGGCGTCACATGCCACGGTGCTAAATGGCAGCGTTAGAAGAAGGCTAACCCTACGGGCTCTATGAAGGCGTTCTTCCGTTTCCGCTCGCGGAAGGCTGCGAGGGCTCAGGAGGAGATCTGGTCTTTCTAGGAGTGCAGGGGTGTGGCTTTTGCGCATGGACGACCTTCCCATGGTCGAGCCTCCGTGGAGGCTTCGACGAGTTCATCCGATACACCCGAAGATTTGGCGACGGCGAAGGAATACGCGGTGTTGCTAGCTGCTCAGGCCTCGGATAAGGAGCTTCTGGAGTGGGCTACCCGCAAGGAGGAGTGGGACTTTGTCCCTTAGGTGTACGATGATGCTGCTGCGTTGTGCGACTTGTAACGGATAATGGCGTGTATTGCTGGTGTGAATTGAGTTGTGCTGTACTGTTTTGTAGATCGCTATTTCGGGCGATTCCTTGTATGCGTGTACTTGTTATGCAGTGTAATAAAAAATGGCGTGATTGCCCTTGTACATTATTATTTGTTGCGAGGGGGAGGCGAAGCCTCGCGCCGTCCCCTATACTTTTTTAGATAGGGCTTTGGGGAGCCCTAGCTCTATTTTTTTTTTGCGAGGGGGAGGCAAAGCCTCGCGCCGTCCCTCATACTTTTTTTAGATAGGGCTCTAGGGAGCACTAGCTCTATATTTTTTTGCGAGGGGGAGGTGAAGCCTCACGCCGTCCCCCATACTTTTTTAGATAGGGCTCCGAGGAGCCCTAGCTCTATTTTTTTGCGAGGGGGAGGTGAAGCCTCGTAGTCCCCATACTTTTTAGATGGGGCTTGAGGCCCTGGCTCTACATTTATTTTGAGGGGAGGCAAAGCCTCATGCACGTCCCCATACTTTTTAGATGGGGCTCAGGGAGCCTGGCTCTATTTTTTTTTTTACGGGGGGCGAGAAGCCTCATGTCGCCTCCCATACTTTTTAGATGGGGCTCAGAGGAGCCCTGGCTCTATATTTTTTTTGGGGGGGCGAAGCCTCACAGCCCCCCATAATTTTTAGATAGGGCTCAGGGGCCTATATATATATATATATATCTCTCTCTCTCTCTCTCTCTATATATATATATATATATATATATATATATATATATATATATATATATTTGCAAGGGGAGGCGAAGCCTCGCAGCGATCCTACATACTTTTTAGATGGGGCTCGGGGCCTGGCTCTATATTTTTTGAGAGGGAGGCGAGCCTCGCGCCATCCCCCATACTTTTTTTAAATAGGGCTCCGGGGAGCCCTAGCTCTATTTTTTTTTTGCGAGGGGGAGGCGAAGTCTCGCGCTGTCCCCCATAATTTTTTAGATAGAGCTCTGGGAAGCCCTAGCTCTCTTTTTTTTGCGAGGGGGAGGCGAAGCCTCGCGCCGTCCTCCATACTTTTTTAGATAGGTCTCCGGGGAGCCCTAGCTCTGTTTTTTTTATGAGGGGGAGGCGAAGCCTCGCGCCGTCCCCCATGCTTTTTAGATAGAGCTCTAAGGAGCCCTAGCTCTATATTTTTTTTGCGAGGGGGAGGCGAAGCCTCACGCCGTCCCCCATACTTTTTTAGATAGAGCTCCGGAGAGCCCTGGCTCTATATTTTTTTGGGGGGGCGAAGCCTCACTGCCCCCCATACTTTTTTAGATAAGGCTCAGGGAGCCTAACACCTCTGCACTAGCGAGGCGACGCCGTCCCCGGTGCGCTTTGGTCTCCTGACCATACCACAGGGTTAAACTGCTTGGCGTCATCGTTCTTGGGCGATTGTTGCTCTTGGTGGGATTGGCTCAGATTGGGGCGGAGGCCATGTGCGTGGATGGTTGTTTATACACTCGTGCTGCGGGAGGCATCGGTGTGCACCGGGCCAAAGGCCATGCGCGGTGGCCGCTTTTCTTATAGCCTTCTTTGCTTTTTGATTGAAGGGAGCAAAAATGCAACAAGTTCTGACTTGTTTTGTACATGCCCGTCCACTTTTGGCGGTGGTAGGGCTATTTCCTAATTGCGGTTTTACAATCCTAAGGATAGTACTTGCGGAGGCTCTTCGCATTCCAGGTGTGGCCCAACTGCTGCCCTTCTGGTGTGGCGATGCGGAAGGTACCGGCGCGAGTGTTGCTGGTGATGATGTATGGTCCTTCCCATTTGGTCTCTAGCTTGCCCACAGCTGTGGAATTTGCGACTCGCTTGAGGACCATGTCGCCCGGCACCAAGGGGCGGATCTTGACTCTCCGGTTGTATGCCCGGGCTACTCTATCGCTATACTTGGACATGGTTGCTATTGCTTAGACGCGGTGCTCTTCAAGGAGATCGAGGGAGGTGCGCCTCTCTGCGGGGTCTGGTTCGGATGTTGTTCGGAGGGACTTTGCGGTGGTCTGCGAGTCATGGCCGTCGCCAAGAAAGTCTGAACGGTGAGAAGCCCGTGGCCCTTGTTGGAGATGTGCGGATTACCCACAGGGCCTTCTGGAGTCCATGTGGAAGTACTCGGGGACTACTAACCCAACTAGGGATTATTAATGAGGTAAAGTAATAATCAACTTAGTTATTTTTGTTAATTTTGAGCATAATTGTTGATTATATCTCTGTAATCGTAGATCTTTCACAAAAATAAATTGATGCTCGAGTCAAGTTCATTTGTTAGAAGCCTACTACGACCACAGCAGGAGCTCCTTGAATCTTGGCGGTCGTAACGAAAGAAGATGGCATGCGTGTCATGCTGTGTGATAGCCATCGAGCTATATATTATTGTATAATGGTCTGCGTACCAACATGTAATGCTTGATATTATCATCTGTAATTCATCACCAGCTTTTAGGAGTAATTGCTTAGTAGATGAATGCGGTCGGAGACTTCAAGCATGATGGTCGGAGGATAGGAAGCATGGTGATGGAGATGATCATGTTGAGGGTCATACTATTTCACAGTTTAATATGATTATCTATTAATTTTTATTCATGTCATTCTATTGATCATGTTTTATCATTAGATGTTTTAACGTGGTAGAGTAGTATCCCTCAAGAAAAATTAAGTTAATTTGATGCCTTTCCAACTGCTGCGCCTATCACGATTTTGATCGTTAATTGGTAGGTCTACCAAAGTAAGGTGTCATTAACAATCTTAATAAGATGAGGTGGGTGTCAGATAGCCACATGCATAGTGTTGGTTTAACTTTTGGGCTTTGCGGCATAGTGTGGGTCGCCAGGGCATAGAGATGCCACCCAACAAATAAGAGTCATATGAGATATGATTGGCAAGAGGTTGTCTACCTAAAATCACTAAGTTTCTAGCAGTGATGCCAAAGTTCAGCAGGACTTAATGATTTATGGATCTTGAACTCACTATATGATGTTAGAGGGAAACATGGTTTAGAACATATAGTAGGAGTATCTTTTATTAAAGTGTTTAATAGAAGATCTTACATAAACATAGTGCTAAATTTTTGCATACAGTTCTGTTGTAGATCATGGCACCACTACTTCTTCTGCACCTACCTTTAATTTGCGATCCATTCTTAAGAAAGAAAAGCTGAATGGAACCAACTGTAATACTTCAATTTATTCTAATGAAGAAAGTAGTCAAAAGAGAAATTAGACTTTAGAGGAGGGGAAATCTGCAATTCTTCGGCAAGCTGGGCCTCGGGCCTTGGCCTAGGAGGCCCATGAGGGGCCGGCCACTAATAAAAGGAGAGGAAAACCCTAGCCCACCACTGTAGCACGCACTGCTACAGTGCCCCGCCGATGCTACAGTACTTCTACAGTACATACCCTCCTTGCACTCCGTTGCTCCCTCTTGGTGGTGCTCTCCCATCGCCGTCGGCCAAGGAGAAAGGTGGAGGGAGAGAGAAGAAGAAGAGGAGAGGAGCACTTCGCGGGGGGATTCAGCGAGCTCGTGTGTCTTCAAGGGTAACATTTGATTCCCCGCTGGTTAGATCAATTTAGATTTGTTTTGCCAACAAGTAGGGGATCGTAGTACTGCTGTGTACATCGGTTGAATCTGTCTTTCTGGTGACGCTCAGTTTTGAGTTAGATCTGAGTAGATTCAGGGATTAGTGTCTCCTGGAGAAAGATTGGAATTTTTGTTAGCTTTCCAGAAAGTGATACTTCATAAATTTTGGCTAAACGGTTAATTAGTTATGAATTTCGCAAGACAGGGTGCTAAATCAATCTCAGGACTTGTGCAGCGAATATAGATCTGTAGATTTCATCTTAGAGACGGATGAATTGGGTTAGTTAGTCTCCTTGAGATTTGTAGGTATTTTCATTATGTTTCCATAAAGTTACATTTCATAATTTTTGGATTTCTAAATCAAAAGATATGAATTTTAGAAGCTAAGGTTGTAATCTGTCTCTCTGTTGTGGACAGAAGAGTTTTACTTGACTGTTTGCAACCTTTGTTGCACAGCGGACATATTTGAGATAATTTTATTGAGATAGGTGGTTTCCTTTAGTTTTCATAAAGTATTAGAACAATGTGTTTGGTTAAGCCAAACAAAAGTTATGAAATTCACAATTTACTAGTTTGATCTTTCGGTCACTTGAGAAGTTGTAGCTAGGCTTGTGTAGGTTCTAGGAAAATTGGATTCATGGCTTTTGGAGTTTTAACTCAAAGGTTATAAATTTTTCCTTAACCGCTGTCTGTTTGGATAGATTTGAGAATTTGAGAGTGTATTGATTAAATGTTCGGGTTGCGGTTAGGGATGCTTGTTCTCGTTTTGTTTGATTGCTATGCTGTAGACTGGTGGTTAGTGTACTTAGTATATTGTTTTACGACTGCCAGGTGGTGGTGAACCACGGGGCTAGAACTTTTCATCGTTGTCTTTCGTCTCACGGTTGAGGCAAGTACAACTGAATTGTCTTGTTTGTTGTTTGTTCCATTTGATTGTTGAATATGCAAATGGGTAATTTTGGTATTTCTTGTTTCCCTTCATAATTGATATGCCATGATTCTTCGATAATATGTTTACGTTCAGTATATTCATTCGTTCCTTCTTTCATGTTCACCACGGAAGTGGGTAGTGAAGTCCCGTCATTCCAATATGGGCAAGTATCTTGTGATTCTTATTGTTGGTGAATGCTGAGTGCTTGTTGTTCATAATGTTATTTCTATGATCTATGAGTAGATTCAATGCTTCATGTTCTTTTCACGTTCGTTAATCCATGTTTAAAGAGATGATGTCTTTCATTATTCATAATCCATTCCATTCATTCATTGTTCATGTTTCATCCACGGGAGTGGAATGTAAAGACCCATTAATTCCAGCATGGGCACGTAAGACCCACCATTCCAATGTGGGCAGATTTGGATCCCCGTATGAAACGTTCTTCATACGGGCCTTGGATCCCTGTATTTTGTTAAATGCGGGCTTAAGTGAACACCGACGGGTGTGTCACTGGCTATACCGGTATAAGCAGAAGTGGAGCTCATGCATTTCATTCATTCAAATGTTTTCTGCCATTCTACCTTCATATTCTTTAGTGTGATGTTATGTTCTTTTTTCTCCATTCCACATTCGAATTCTATTCTGTTATATAATGATATTATTCATCCGTTCTACATTTGTATTATATTCTGTGATTGTTATGTTCCTATTCAGTACTGTTCGTATTGTTCTGTTGTACTCGCTGAGTCGTGGACTTATTCTTGCCGTGTTTATTTGTTTTAGGTAAACATTGAAGACGGCATGCATGGGAGGGTATAGTTGCGTGGATCACTTCATCCGCTTCACAATTTTTCTTTCACTTCACAATATTCACTTATAAATTAGATGAACTTGTCATTACCCTTCCTTTGATAAAAATTGGGTTGTAATAAAAAGAGGTTGTTGGTTGATATTACCATTTGTAGGATCGTAATGGCAATCCGGTACTACCGCACACGCGGTCGTACTGCTCAAAACACTGCGGAACTACCGCTCATCGGGAAATCTCAAGATCTTCCAAAACTTCCAAAAACATCGCTTCTGGAAAATCCATACCGCGCCCTTGCGGTATTACTGTCTTCTTGGTACTACCGCCAACCAACTCTCGGATATTCTTGTCTGCGATCGTTCGTTCCTTAGCTCGGAACAACCGAATTTGACTTAACGATGCACATCGAAGTTCTCTTTACGAAAAACCAAGTCTTGGTACTACATTGGCAAACCCACGGTACTACCGCTCCACAAACATCCGTAAAGACCTCAGAACAACGCCCTTTGACACGTGGGCGCTCTAGATTCATGGGCGATCGGACCGTGCTTCACACAAACCGAGATCTTAAAATCTTGTAGCAAGTCCGAGATGATTTCATTAAATCGGATCTCAAATCAACGGCTCACAATACTTTCATCTCCGACGGTCCGAACGTTACATCAATAACAGCCGTTAGATTTCAGATCAAAGGCTCACATTCCTTGAGGAGTTCAGACGGTCCTATCATTCATCTCAAAATCAGCCGTTAGATCAAGATTTAATGAACCTAGCAAAACACACTAGAGAAAATGACTTGCAGTACTACCGTAAACTACTCGCGGTACTACCGCAAAGCGGTAGTTCCGTGAAAACAACGCCAGATATTACGCAAACACGAAAAAGCTCAAAAACTTCGAACAAAACTCTTTTTGCCACGTGGGCGCTCGGATCGAGGATCTAACAAGACCTGCGGTACTACTGCAGCACACCATGCGGTCATACCGCGCCGGTAGTTCGCATGTACAAAGCCAGATTACTCATAATAATCGACAAGAACCGATTTTCAGCAGAACCGAGAACTCAAATGCAAGACAGTTGAAGAGCACAAACAAGTTCCAGAGACAATGTATTCATCATTAAGAACTAAGACTAAGTCTAGCTTATTATCAATGTGTTCATCATCAAATATCATGACCAAAAACCTCTTGGTCTTACAATCTCCCCCTTGATGACTACATTGACAATACTTTCAATAAACAAAGATGAGTGAGTGAAAGGAAGTGACAAAGAGTCAAAACTGCCAAGCAAAGTGAGCTACAGCTGAAAGACTTCTTTTAACACTAGAAAATCAAATTTTTGCAGATTTTCTCTCAGTTTTCTCCCCCTTTGGCAATGTGATCATCAAGAGCAGAAAGAGAAGGAGAAGGAAGAGTAAAAGTCCAAAAGCTTTATGAAAATCTATTTAATGGATTGACCAAGCCAATTTGGTGAGTAGAGCTAATCAAGATCATATAAATGCATATACCATAGAGCAATATCTAGACAAGTATTTCAGAATGATAAATCAATTTAGATTCATGACAAGCATATCACACAATGACTAAAAAGATTATAAGACCACAAAGAGAAGTCACCAAAAGGTGAAAGCAAAACAGTGAGACAAACTTTAAATCTGGATGAGCTACAGTCTCATGAAACATCCTCTTGCTTTACTTTCAATTTTTATTTGCATGTGGCATGCTTGTAGCATACTTCTTTTCCAGGGTGGCATGCTTGAAGCATACTTATTTGATTTAAGCACTTTTTGTACATTTTTTTTATTGCAAAGACACAAAACTGTGCATGGCATGCTTGAAGCACACGTCTTTTCATGTGAGTACTGTTATGTACCCTTTTTTTGTTTTGATACACAGCTATGTATGGCATGCTTGAAGCACACATCTTTTCATATTCTTTTGCTCAACCCTTTATCTTTTATGACATGCCAAATTGAGTGAGCAACAGAGAATTGAAATGAGAGACATTGTTGCTTCAAATCCAAGACTTAAAATAAGACTCACAAACAAGCTTATTCTTTTCAATAACCAACACAAAGTGATACCAATAATCAAGCTAGTCAAAGATTTCAGCCATGTCAAGCTTTAGTTCTTTATGTAGCAAGTTTATTAAACCACTCAAGATCAAGGTTACATAGCACATGAATAAATATGATAAAGGAAGCTCTACTACTCTTTTGATTTCAATGGCTGGGACTTAATGAATAATTAAAGCTTCTGAAATTTTGACAAAACACCTCCCCCTCAAAATAAGCCCATAGGATGAACAACACCAGTTCACTCCATAAGCGAACAAAGCGAGAAGTATCTAGCGGCTTAGTGAAAATATCAATAAGCGAAAATCGGTCTCAACAAAGTGGAGAACAATATCATCTTTTTCAACATGATCTCTCGAGAAAGTGAAATCGATATCAATGTGTTTGGTTCTAGAATGTTGCCTTTGGATTTTTAGCAATGTAAATAGCACTAGTGTTGTCACAATAAAGTGGAGCAAGACCCAATTCTAAACCAAAATCTCTAAGAGTAAAAGAAATCCAAAGGACTTGAGAGCAACTAGCGGCGGTAGCAACATACTCGGCTTGGCGATTGATTGAGCAACGAAGATTGTTTTCGTGAAGACCAAGACACTAAAGATGTGCCTAAAAGTGACATGTGCGGATGTGCTTTTCTATCAATCCTACACCCATAAAATCACTATCCGAATATGCACGCAAAGTAAGACAGGATGAAGATGCATAGAAAAGACCAAATTCTAAGGTTGATTGGAGATACCTGAGAATTCTTTTCACAGCCTATCGGTGAGATGCACGAGGTGAAGCTTGAAATCGAGCGCATAAACATACAACAAAGTGTATATCCGGCCTTGAAGCAGTCAAATAGAGTAGAGATCCAATCATACTCCTATATTCTTTTTGATCCACTGCCTCACCTTCTTCATCTGGGTCAAAACGCTTGTTGATCCCATTGGTGTAGAGATGGGCTTGCGAGGTTGCCATGTCAAAACGCCTAAGCAAGTCTTTAGTATACTTGGTTTGATGAATGAAATTGCCTTGCTTGGTCTGTTTTACTTGCAATCCTAAGAAGTAAGTTAACTCCCCATCATACTCATCTCGAACTCCTGCTCATAGTATCTCAAAACTTGGAAACCAAAGCATGAGAGGAGCCCCAAAGATGATATCATCCACATAAATCTGAACAAGTAATAGATCATTGCCATGTTTAAAAGTGAAAAGAGTTTTGTCTACCTTGCCCATTTGAAAGTCATTTTTAGCAAAAACAGACTTAAGCCTCTCACACCAAGCTCGAGGAGCTTGCTTCAAACCATACAAAGCTTTTGAGAGTTTGTAGACATGATTAGGAAACTTAGGATTTTCAAAACCAGGTGGTTGCTTAACATAAACTTCTTCCTCAATGTAGCCACTTAGAAAAGCACTTTTAACATCCATTTGAAACAATTTGAATCCTTTAGATGCAGAAAAGGCTAAAAGTATTCTAATTGCTTCAAGTCAACTCTGAGGGCAAAAGTTTCACCAAAATCAAGGCCCTCCACCTGAGAAAATCCTTGAGCAACAAGTCTAGCCTTATTTCTAACAACAACACCATCCTCACTTTGTTTATTTTTAAAAACCCATTTAGTTCCAATTACATTATGTCCATGAGGAGGTTCAACTAAGGTCCAGACTTTGTTTCGCTCAAAGTTTTCTAATTCTTTATGCATGGCATTGATCCAAGACTCATCAGATAAAGCGTGACTTACATCATCAGGCTCGAAAGAGGCAACAAAAGCAGAATGAGCATGTGAGTCAAGAGAAGTAAATTTAGAACGTGTTACCCTTTCATGAATGTCACCAATCATCAGTTCTGGAGGATGAACTCGCTGAATTCTCAATGGTGCAGAAGGTTCTGAACTAGCTTCAACATTTTGAACATCTTCTGATGGTGGCGCAACAACAGTAGTAGGAGCATGATCTTGATAGTTGATGGTATGGGAGAAAGATCATTACCTAAATCAAGATCATCTTCTTCATCAAGAAATATGCTTTCAGACTCCCACGAACTTGTGTACACGAAATGTCGGTTCTAGAACGAGGACCGACCTCATCTAAAGTAACCTCACAAGTCTCAATAATTTTGTTTGTTTCAAGATTAAGCACTTTCGATAGCCACGAGAGTGAAGAGGATATCCAAGAAAAATACCATCACTTGATCTAGATTCAAATTTGTCCAGATTACCATGTTTAAGAATAAAACATTTGCAACCAAAAACTCAAAGTGAGAGACACTTGGGCCTTTTGCCAAATCTCGGCTCATAAGAAGTCTTGTGCAAAGAGGCTCTCAAAAATACTCTGTTTGAGACATATCAAGCAGTTGAGATTGCCTCTGCCCAATACTTCCTACGAGTGGCATGTTCATCAAACATGGTCCTTGCCATCTCAACCAAGGTTCTATTTTTCCTCTCAACTACACCATTACATTTGAGGAACACGAGGAGAGGAAAATTGATGTTCCAAACCTTGTTGAGCAAAAGGAAGCAAATAAGGAATTCTTAAACTCGATTACCATTATCATTTCTTATTACTTTCACAAAGACCATTTAATTTATTATTCAATCGAGAAATAGATCTTTGAAAAACCAAAAGCTTCATCCTTAGACACCATAAAATACACCCAAGAGTACCTAGAGTAATCATCAACAATCACAAGAATATACCACTTACCACCAACAGATTGAACTCTTGAGGGACCTCTGTGTCCATATGCAACAATTGTCCGGGGCCATCTGTGATAATTACAGAAATAGGAAAATGTGGAGCAGCAACCATCTTACCATGTCGACAGGGAGAACAAACTAAATCTTTCTCACTTTTCAATTTCGGCAGTCCCCTAATGAGATCAGTTCCACTAATTCGAACAAGATGATCAAAACCAATATGTCCTAGTCTCGATGCCAAAAGAACAGATCTCTAAAATCGAAGCTACCAAACATCTAACATTAGGTGAAAAGGAATGATTGAAATCAGCTTTAAAACTCTCCCTAGCAAAGTGATATTAAAGACAAGATCTCCAGAGGCATCTAAAACCCTGCAAGCATGTTTCTTAAAGCTTACCTCAAGATTTTCTTCAATCAGTTGAGAAACAAAAGGCATATTGTACTTCAATTTACTTACCAAGGCAACATCTTTGAGAATGAACTTGTCATTTACGCGCACAGTACCTTTTGCCATCACAATTCCAGTTGAATCATCCCCAAAAGTAATCAATTCATCATTGGATGCCTTAGTGAGAGAGGAGAACCATTTTGAATCACCTGTCATGTGTCTTGAACATCCTTAATCAACTAGCCAAATGTTCCCCTTCCTCAACTACCGTACCTACATTGAAGAAATTATCGGTCTCACAGTACTGGGGTTAGTAAGGCATGATTTAGGAACCCAATACTGTGACACACGTCGAGTAGGAACAACAAAATCATTTCTGTTTTGAGTATATTGTTGGTCGATTGTACAAAAACTCCTAAACCTGCAGCAGTTTGTTTAGTGGAAACAAAAGGAGCTTGAAAAGATTTTCTTAGCCTATCTCCCTTTTCTTTCTTAGCTTTTCAAAAGCAGAATGAACCAAGTGTCCTTCTTTTCCACAGTGAGTACATTGATATTTATCTAAATGAGAGATTGCAGTTTTCTTTTTACAATACTCACTTTGAGAGAAGGATCCTTTGCAAAACCAATGATTTAAACACAACATGTTTAGGTTGATTCAATTTGAATTTTTCGTGTTCTAGAAGCTTAAGAATTTTGGGAGGATGATTCTTGGCATGCTCGTGAGAATTAAATCCTAGACCTTGACTTTTAGTACTCGGTTTGATCTGTCTAGAATCATGTTCAGATTTTTTTTGCCAAAAGTAAACCTCTCCAAAGTGTCTTTAAGGTACTCATTTTCTTTAGTCAATTTAGGACAGATTGTGCACTTAACAAAACCATTCAAGATTTTCTTAGAAGCAACAGACTAAGCCATCTTTTCTTTTTCAGCAAACTCACTTAATTGTCTAGTCAAAGCATCAATTTCAGTTGTGAGTTTAGGACAATTTGTGCAAGAAAGTGTCTCATGGTAAAGCATTTGTTGTATAGAATCCTGAGATGACTTTAATCTAGCTTCTAGCAGTTCACAATTTGAACAAGTCTTATTTTGAGCATTCACAGTACTTGTTTCTAAACAAATTGAACTAGACTTCAGTTTTTTAATTTCAGCATGTGCAAGTATCAGTTTATCATCACATGAATCATGAGCAAGTTTCAGTTTTTCAAATTCAGCATGTAATGATCTAGCAACTTTCAATTCAGAATGCAATACTTGACATGATTCACATGATTCATCATCAGGAATAGCAACTTTAAGTCTATCAATTTCAGAATTCAAGCTATCAACAACAAGATCATGTTTCTTCACTTTCTTTTTGTATTTTCTAAGCTCATTTGTTAATTTCAACACAGCACGCAATAAATCAGCATAAGAGGGCTTTACCTCATCAGGGTCACTGTAGAGATCATCATTATCATTAATTTCTTTACTACTTGCCATAAAGCACATCCCTGTGAAATCAACCTCTTTTGCCTTCTTGTGATCATCCTCATTATCGCTGTCTGAATCAACATCACTTAACCCAATCTCCTCAAGAGCTGAAAGCACCTTGTTGACAGCCCTTCGATAATTTTGTTTCTTGCTTGAATCAAATTTGAATTTTGAATGCCGAGCTGGTGCTTTGTCATCCTTAGCTTCTTTACCTCTCAGTTTGGGACAGTTCACCTTAATGTGGTTTGGCTCACCACATTCAAAGCATCTAATTGGTCCTCCTCTTCTCCTTGATCTGACATTGTTAATTGCTTTAGTCACCCTATTTGAGAAGAGGACAAGTTGTTCTTCTGGGATCTCCTCCAATTGTTCATCTGAAATTGAACTCAAAGCAGACAAAGAGAAACTAGAAGAACTTGATGAACTGTCAGTTTGGTTAGTCACTAAACCCAAAGAATTTGACTTGTTTATTCTAGCCAAAATATCAATCTCATGTGTTTTCATCTTGGAATAAAGATCATTTAATGTGAGTGTATCCATATTAACAGAGTGATTGATTGTAGTGACTAGGACCTCCCAAACAGACATATCCAAAGCATTCAAAATCTGTCTAGCATTGTCAGAATCGGAATAAATCACATCAACAGATTGCAAATCACTAATGATTTTATTGAAGCGATCAAAAAGTGCATCTACAAATTCTCCTGGTTTCATCTCAAACTTAGAATATTCCTTTTTGAATTGATTTTGACGAACACCTTTAACAGATTTTGAACCTTCATGATAATCAGCAAGAGTTGTCCAAATTTTGTTAGCAGATTTTATATTAGCAATTCTAACAAACTCGTTCCTACTTAAACCTTGCAACAAAATATTTCTAGCCTTAGCATTTGCTTCAACATCAGCAGTATTGTTGTTAGTAATCACAGCAGGCACTTCATAAGGATTTTCAACTTTCTGCCAGATGACATTACCTTGAGCTTGCAGAAAAACCTTCATTCTTGTCTTCCAATAGATGTAGTCAGATCCATCGAAATACGGTGGCTTACCTGAGAATCGATCTCGATCTGATGCCATCGCAACCTTGCTCTGATTCCAATTGTAGGATCGTAATGGCAATCAGAAGGGGGGGTTGAATGATTGCAGCGAATAGACCCCCTAATTCCAACTTCTTTTTGTTATCAAGAACTCCAGCAACCTCTTTGGATGACATGAAAAAACTTCACAGCAAGTATCACCTCAAGCGCACAGCAAGATCAACAAATCGAGAACCAAAGTTGAACGAATCTGAACTTTATATATCACTCTTGATTTGTGTCTACAAGGCTTTCAGCAATCACCCCTCAAAGCCCCAAAACAAAGGACCTTTAAACCATAGCAAAACAGCAGAACAAGCTATCGTCAAAAACCCTAAAATCTACACACCCACAAAGTGCACCCTCTGCCTCTTCTTATAGGCTAGAGTCCTATTCACATCAACATGACACCAATCTGACTCTATCTCAAAACAACGGTTTTGGAACTCCTTCAAAAACTGTCTTTCCAAAACTCCATGCCATAAGCCTTGGGACTCCATCCGTAGCTTCCAAATGCACCCTTGATCTCCACGCTCTCTAGTGCGATCCAAACCACTTCTTGACATCCACGACTTCCAAGACCTCGATTCCCCATCCTAGTCCGAGTCAATCCCGTCATCGACCGTGATTAAATCCTCAACACCTAACCTGCACATGCACAGATCAAGGAAACCAATTCTTGGCACAAGTTCTCCAACTTGACCATCCATTAGCTCACTCACACCCATAAACACTATCATGCATCATGCAACAAAATAAAGCTTATAAAATCAACAAATCCATGATCAATTCTCCAAAGCGACAACTTTCTAGAGTACAATCGGTACTACCGTCATTATGCATCCGGTATTAGCGCACACGCGGTCGTACCGCTCAAAACACTGCGGAACTACCGCTCATCGGGAAATCTCAAGATCTTCCAAAACTTTCAAAAACATCGCTTCGAAAATCCATACCGCGCCCTTGCGGTATTGCGAATCTTCTTGGTACTACCGCCAACCAACTCTTGATATTATCGTCTCGTAATTCGTTCCGTTCTTGACTCGGAACAACCGAATTTGACTTAACGATACACATCGAAGTTCTCTTCACGAAAAACCAAGTCGCGGTACTACCACCGCAAACCCACGGTACTACCGCTCCACAAACATCCGCAAAGACCTCGAGAACAACGCCCTTTGACACGTGGGCGCTCAGATTCATGGGCGATCGGACCGTGCTTCCTGTACCGTCGAGATCTTAAAATCTTGTAGCAAGTCGAGATAATTTCATTAAATCGGATCTCAAATCAACGGCTCACAATACTTTCATCTCGGACGGTCCGAGCGTTACATCAATAACGGTAGTTAGATTTCAAATCAAAGGCTCACATTCCTTGAGGAGTTCAGACGGTCCGAACGTTCATTTCAAAATCAGCCGTTAGATCAAGATCTAACGAACCTAGCAAAACGCACTAGAGAAAATGACTTGCGGTACTACCATAAACTACTCGCGGTACTACCGCCGCGGTAGTTCCGTGAAAACAACGCCGATATTACCGCAAACACGAAAAAGCTCAAAACTTCGAACAAAACCCTTTTGCCACGTGGGCGCTCGGATCGAGGATCTAACAAGACTGCGGTACTACAAGAAGCACACCCATGATCATACCGCGCTTCGTGTTCTGCATGTACAAAGCCGGTACTACTGATAATCCTAACAAGAACTGATTTTCAGCAGAAACTGACAGAACTCAAATGCAAGACAGTTGAAGAGCACAAATAAGTTCCAGAGACAATGTATTCATCATTAAGAACTGAGACTAAGTCTAGCTTATTGTCAATGTGTTCATCATCAAATATCATGACCAAAAACATCTTGGTCTTACACCATTCTTTATGATATGGTTGTATTGGTATTGGTTTATGATCTTAGTATAGACTTCTGATAGTTGCATCATAATTGATTAGATATGATTAGATGAAAGAGTTTGGTATGTTATTGAATTCTTATTAAATTCTTATATTCATTCTATCAGTTGTTGATTCTTACATGTCGTTAGTTGATAGATTGCTGAAATTGTTTCGTATTGTTGTTGAATGTTAGAATTCTAGGTGATATCTTGGCTTCCGCATAGCCAGGGTGTTACACCAACTTCATTGACTAGTTTCGTAATATGAGAATTGTTTTCAAACAAGAAAAAGAATGAATATATTCTAGAGGGTCCCTGTCCCGAGGAACCAAATGCAAATGCTACTCGAGCCGAAAAGAATGCTTATGAGAAGCATTGCAATGACGCAGTCGACGTGCACTGCCTTATGCTTGCAACCATGAACTCTGAGCTTCAAAAGCAATATGAGACCACAGACGCCTACAATATGATTGTGGGTCTGAAAGGTATGTTTCAGGATCAAGCAATGGCAAAGAGGTACAATACCTCTAAGGCATTGTTTTCTTGTAGGCTGTCAGAAGGTAACCCAGTCAGTCCTCATGTGATGTAGATCATATGATGTAGATGATTGGTCACATTGAGAGCCTAAAAAAGCTTAGTTTTCCCCCTTAGCCAAGAGTTGGCCACTGATGTGATTCTCCAATCGCTCCCTGCGAGCTTTGAGTCTGTCATATTGAATTTTCATATGAATGGCATGGAGAAGACAATGACCGAGTTGCATGGCATGCTTAAAGGTGTTGAGGAGAGCATCAAGAAAAGTTCTAATCATGTGATGATGGTTCAAAAGACTATAAGCTTCGAGAAGAAGGGTAAGTCGGGGAAGGGAAAGGGCAAATGAAAGACTCAAGATGAGATTGAGAGTCAAGGCTAAGCTTAAGAAGCTCAAGCTGGATCCCAAGCCTGACACAGACTGTTACCATTGTCATGAGACTAGGTATTGGAAGAAAAATTGCAAGAAGTACTTGGTAGAAATGAAAAAGAACAAAGGAAGTAAGACTTTCAGTTCACGTATAAATGTTATAGAAATTAATCTTGTCACTTCTCCGACCAGTTCTTGGGTATTTGATACCAGATCAGTTGCTCATATTTGCAATTCGATGCTGGGACTGATAAGGAGTGGAAGTTTAGCAAGAGAAGATGTTGATCTTCGCGTGGGCAATGGAGCAAGAGTTGCTGGATTAGCTATTGACACTTTACCATTAGTTTTACCCTCGGGATTAGTTATGGAACTAAATAATTGTTATTATGTTCTAGTCTTAAGCAAAAACATTATTTCTACTTCATGTTTAGGAGCAAAAGGTTATGAGTTCAGAATAAAGAATAATTGTTGTTCAATTTATTTTGAAGATATGCTTTATGGCCATACTCCATTGGTGAATGGATTATATGTTTTGAATCTTGAGGATATGCATGTCTATAACATAAATGCTAAGAGACTTCGACCTAATGATATGAATCTCACTTTTATTTGGCATTGTTATCTAGGCCATATAAATAAGAAGCGCATGCTGAAGCTCCATAAAGATGGTCTTCTAAACTTATTTGATTTTGAATCATTTGAAACATTTGAATGTTGTTTACTCGGCAAGATGACAAGGGCATTCTTTATGACCAGAGGTGAAACAGCGAGTGATCTACTGATCGTAATACATTCAGATGTATGCGGACCAATGACCACTCCGACCAGAGGTGGTTTTCAGTACTTTATAACTTTTACTGATGATTTCAATAGATATGGCTATGTCTATTTGATGAGGCATAAGTCGGAATCCTTTGAAAAGTTTAAAGAATATCATAATGAAGTGCAGAATCAACTTGGCAATACAATCAAATATCTACGATCTGATCATGGAGGTGAATATTTGAGCCATGAGTTTGGTGATCATCTAAAGAAATGTGGAATTGTTCCACAACTCACTCCGCCGGGAACGCCTCAATGGAATGGGGTGTTGGAACGATAAAATCGAATATTGTTGGACATGGTTCGATCAGTGATGAGCCAATCTAAACTTTCATTGCAATTCTGGGGATACGCTCTAGAAACAACGGCTTTCACTTTAAATAGGGTTCCATCAAAAACTGTAGAGAAGATACCATATGAGATATGGACCAGGAAGTGTCCTGGATTATCTTTTCTCAGGATATGGGGTTGTGAAGTTTATGTAAAACATTTTATGTCTGATAAACTCACACCCAAGTCCGATAAGTGCTTTTTTGTGGGGGTATCCTAAGGAAACTAAAGGATATTATTTTTATAATCGGATTGATAACAAAGTGTTTGTTGTCCGAAATGGTGTCATCTTGGAGAAAGAGTTTCTTTTGGAGTCAATAGGAGCAAGGCGCAACTCAAAGAAATTCAGAAACCATTTGAAAATGTGTGACGCCCTGTGTTATTACCCCAGGGGTAATCACACTTAGGCATACAGATTACTATTCATTTTCTCAGTAGAACACTGCTTCAATGAATAGTAAGCCTTTACTAGAGTTAACACAGCAGAACAATAAGATAGAAACTGCTCTTTATTACAATAGTAGCCACATAAGACTAAGGTTTTGAATACAATTATTTAATTACAAAGGGGAATACACTTCCCGCGCTTGCCTGCTAGGTCCCTCCGGTAGTCTACTCGTCCCATGAGTCAAATAGGGCGTCCACCTTGCCCTACTCCTCGTAACCAACTCCCTCGTGACCAGCGGCCTCCTTGGTACCTGCGAATCCCTCATCCCACTTGGGATAACTCCCGGTCGGACTAGGATCTAAGCAAGGGGAGAGATAACAAGAGTGAGTACTAGTGTACTCAGCAAGCATGTAGTAACAAAATGCACCTGATGACTACCTATTGTCCTTATCATATTCCTACCTCTTCTCTTGTTCTGAAAATAGTCGTCAAAATTTAGGTTGCAATTTTAATTCTAAAAAGACTACTTATCACTCGAATAGAAGATAGACCCTCGGTGGTTCCCGTAGACTCCAATCCAGGAGACTGGCATGAATTCATAATTTGATATAGCAATGCGTAGGCTTGTACCACTTTACGCATAGCTATTCTCAGCCCTGGCTTTTTGGCATACATCACACTTGGCAACATATTCAGTGATCTGTCGCTTCATTTGGCTCCACCAAAGCCGTTTCTTCATATCTTGGTACATCTTGGTACTTCCAGGGTGTATAGAGAACTGAGAGTTGTGAGCTTTCTTGAGAATCAACTCTCTCAAGTTGTGATATCTGGCACCACCATCCGATTCCCGAACCATAGGGTGCCTTGTGCATCTTTTTTGAAGCATTTGGCCTTTCCATGCTTCATTTGTTCTCGAATTTGAGCTACTTCTGCGTCAGTCTTCTGGGCTTCTCTAATTTGGTCCTCAAGTGTAAAATTCACACTAAGGGCAGCAAGAGAACCTTCTTCAATTATCTCTAGGTGCAGACGTTGCCGTGCAACACACAAGCTTGCAGAAATGGGAGTTATCGATAAACAGTTGTATTGAGATTTTCTGCTCAAGGCATCAGCTACCACATTGGCTTTTCTTGGATGATAATGGAGTTCCAAATCATAATCCTTGATCAACTCGAGCCATCTTCTTTGCCTCAAGTTTTGATCGGCTTGGGTGAAGATATATTTGAGACTCTTATGGTCGGTGTAGATCTCGCAACAATTACCGATGAGGTAATGCCGCCAGATCTTCAAAGCATGAACTACGGCTGCAAGTTCCAAGTCATATATGGGATAATTCACTCCATTGGGTCTCAATTTCCTTGATGCATAAGCCACAATGTGGCCCTCTTGCACGAGCACACAACCAAGCCCATGACGAGATGCATCGCAGTAAATATCGAAGCTCTCGTGAATATTAGGCAGGATGAGCACTGGAGTTTTGGTCAGGCATTCTTTTAGGATATGAAAGCTATGCTCACACTTTGCTGACCATTCAAACTTCTTTTCTTTCTTTAGGAGATGGGTCATTGGTCTCGTAATTTTTTGAGAAATCCTGGATAAATCTGCGGTAATAACCCGCAAGTCCAAGAAAACTATGAATGTCGGTGACGCTCTTGGGTTGTTTCCAATCAAGGACATCTTGAACTTTGCTTGGATCAATAGCGATGTCCTCTTTGGATAGAACATGACCCAAGAAACTAACTTCATGAAGCTAGAACTCGTATTTACTGAACTTGGTATAAAGTTGATATTGACGAAGCTTTTCTAACACAAGTCGTAAATGACGCTCATGTTCTGCATCAGACTGAGAGTAGATAAGGATGTCATCAATAAATACCATGATAAACTGATCCAAATACTCCATGAAAATCGAATTCATAAGGTTCTTGAAGTAAGCCGGAGCATTGGTTAAGCTAAAGAACATAACGGTATACTCGTACAAACCGTAACGAGTAGAGAATGCGGTCTTTGGTATGTCTTCAGCTCTAACCTTGATCTGATGATAGCCCAATCATAAATCAATCTTGGAGAACACTTGGGCTCCATTCAATTGATCGAACAAATTATCAATCCGCGAAAGCGGATACTTGTTCTTGACGGTGACTTCGTTCAACGGACGGTAGTCAACACACGTCCGCAAACTCTTGTCTTTGTTCTGGACAAAGTTAGCCGGGCATCCCCAAGGTGAGGAGCTCGGCCTAATGAATCCCTTATCTTGAAGTTCCTTGAGTTGTTCTTTCAATTCTACCAACTCATTAGGAGGCATTTAGTACGGCCGTTTTGAAATTGGCGCAGTACCAGGTGCAAGTTCAATGACGAACTCAACCTTTCTATCAGGGGGCATGCCTGGAAGTTCTTTCAGGGAATGCTTCCAGAAACTCACATACCACTGGTACCTTCTCTAATTCAAGAGAGGTACTAGCTTCTATGGCGTAGAGACGAGATGTGCCCACTAAGGTGCACAAACGACTTAATTGCCGTCTTCGCTTGTGATCGAAAAGGAACGCTGAGCACAATCAATTTGCCCCTGATTTTTGGACAGCCAATCCAATACAAAAATCACATCAATACCCACTGAAGTTATAACTATTAAGTTTGCCAAAAACTTAACCCTAAGAATTTCCACTTTTACGTCCCGGCAGACTTGATCGGTTTTGGAAAAACTGATCCCGGCGACTGAATTCGATAAGGTGGCTGAAGTGTACGCATTTTAATTTGATCGTGTGCAGCAAAAGACTTCTTGATGAAAGAATGAGATGCTCCCTAAAAACAGTAGGTAGAAAAGAATTAACAAGGAGCGTACCCAAAACGACGTCAGATGCGTCGTTTGCCTCTTCTGCAGTAACGTGGTTCAATCGACCGCGCGTAAGAACTTGGGAAGGAGTGGATGCTGCTCTTGGAGGTACTGAGGGTCTTGCTGGAACTAACAGTGGTGGAGGAGCTGGATAAGTCCAGGGCATCCCTTGCTTCCTCGTAAGGCATTGATGCGCATAGTGACCGATACGGCCACAGTGAAAACAAGTGACATTGGGCCTAAAGGTGCTGCAGTTTAGGGAGCCTTTGCCCCCATTAAGCTGCCGTACCTCACACAGAGAAGGTTGTGGGGTTGTTGTTGGAGGCCTTGGTGGCACCGGTGCTTGAGAATGGTGCAGCTGAGATGAACTGGTATGCTGAGAAGGGACATAGGGTCCCTGATCAATGGATCCTTGAAGATCTTGATCACGGATGGTAAAAGCTTGGTGTTTCTCTGGGCAAAATATCACAAAATGTCCCGGAGTGTTGCAAACGAAACAAGTAAGTTTCCTATCTTTATGGGATCGGTTTTGATACTTCTTTCCGGGTGGCCCTTGCGTAACTTCTTGGCCAGAGGTTGCCTTGGTGACGGCTGCGTGGAAAATCCTTCGTTGAAGTTCGATCGACTTGGTGATCATCTGGTGTAGACGACACTCTTGGGACAATGATCGTGTCCTTCGCAAAGAAAACAAGTGAACTTGATAGCCGGGCAACTTCTTGGTGAATGGTCTCCGTCGCAGTTGGGACAACTTGTAGTGCACCAGTCGATGTAGTGTCCTTCCTCACCATAGCGTCGACAGACCGTGGCCTCCGCCATGGTCCTTTTTAACTTCCTTAGTTCGCATTGGTGGGCGAAGTGCCCCACCTTACCACAGCTAAAACAAACACATTGGGTTTGCTTCTCCTCAGGACAGTGAGATTCATAGGGTCCTTCCTTGCTGCATCCAAGACATGAGACGGTGTGTTGAATCCTAGGGGATAGTGACTTTTCCCTTGGTTGAGTGCTAGAAGGAGTATTGGGTCCTGCCATCCTGTTGTCACACGGATGGTTAGAGAACCGACGAGACGTACGCTCGAATGAGCGTGGAGCTAAAATCTGGACAGCAAAGAGAAGATCTTAAACTATTATGCGATAAGACAAAGAATGCACACAAATTAACACCAAAAGAAGACACAAAGGCACAAAGGCCATCATAAGATTCATTAAAGCAACACATAGTTTTCCGGTTACAATTACATTCGTATAAGCCCATAGGCGAATGGTAATTGCCCGAAACAAAAGCTCTTGCAAGGAAACATCAAGAGTTCAACAACTTTTAGCCTATTACTAGAATCTAAAGATACATGCTCGCTAAACTCATATCCAAACAGCGAGCTTACTAAGCTTACAAGCCTAAGGGTTCCGATTAAATCCTTTTGGAAACTAACTTAACCAATAGTAACTAGGTGATCCTGTGTCCTCGGGGTTATCAGGATTAGTGAGACGTAGAGGGGATCCTATGTTAATGGCATGTCCTTCTGTAGGTTTCGGCCTCTGGACACGAGAGAAACCTACTGACATACGAGTTCGACTCCTTGGTCCAAAATTGGGTACTTGCCCTCTCACTTCGGGAAGACGGTACTTCAATGGTACAGACGCATATGGAGAGACCTCGTTCTCCCCATAAAGCACATGCTGGTCCACAAGTCCCATGTCGCATAGTGCAATGATAGATTTGATCCATGATGTGAATCAATCTTGCCAGCTGTCGTACTTGAGGGTCTTCCCCAGACTGAATCCTAGCAAAAGTGTTCACTTCTGCGCCACGTGCTTGCATGGGAAAGTGGTAGTATGGCGGCTGAGCTAAATCCGTCAAGTCGTGACGAAGATGGCTCATGGCCACACGAGCCACTTCCTGCAATGCCGTGGCCTCAGAGGTGCCACGCGCTTGGAATCCGTATGGGATACTCCCTGTCACACGTCTGGCAACGATATTAATCACTGCCAAATACTCCTCCATCCTTGGTCCTCTATCCTGACGGTAGATGGACTATTGGGGTTGATAAGTGAAGTTCGCTCTCCACATCATATCTCTTAGAAGCGCTGGGTATCCATCCACATCTTCAGCTTGGGTCTCCCTAACCAAGTACTGACGACTCATCCAAGGATAGAATGGCAAGATGAGTTAGTTTTTCTCAAATTAGTTTGATACTTTGAAAATAGTTTTAGACCAATGGACTGGCTAAACTTAACGCCCATGCTATCTCTAACCTACAGTCAGTATGGCTTTGATACCAACGCTGTGAGGACCCCCCGAATTATCTCCTTAAGACCGAGACTAAGCATGGTCTTATGAACATAACTCTGGGGCTCAAGTAAATGGATTCCAACTTAACTCCATCTACGCGAGAGGCTTAACTGAAAACTAAAGCCCCGACGATCATGCGCGCTGCTCCTCTGCGAGCACTACATGATTGTCGATTCTCTAACAGGCCAAGCACTACACTTAGTGAGTTAAATAGGAAGCCACGAACAGCGAGCATGAAATCATATTGGCTCCCAAGATTAGCGACCAATATGCTCATACTCTCATGCAACGTTGATCACATCCATACAACAATCATACATTAATGGTTCAAAAGACATACATCATAATAGTTTAAGTCTACAACTATTACAAGTGGCCGACCGGCCAAATTCAAATAAGAGTATAAAGTAGCAGCGGAAGCCAGTAAATAAACCAAAATTCTAGCAATGGTATGCCCCATAACCCATCGGCAACCGACTGGGAGTTAAATAATAGCACTACTCGTCAGCGTCGCCTAAATCGGCACTAACGAGCTCATCGGGCTCATAACCTTCCTCACCTGAAATTGCAGCAACCGGGTTGAGTACAAAGTTGTACTCGCAAGTCTTACACAAATAAAAATTAGTTATGCATAGAGGTTGTTCCAAAGGATGGCTCATATTGGCTTAGTTTTGCGAAAGGACGCAACAATTCTAACAACCTACACATGCTAGTTTTTCAATTTCCATTTTGTAAACAGATTTGAAGTAGAAGTAAAGCACGTGAATAAGTGATAACTTGAATAAAAATTGAAGCAAACAACAGCAAAGTGGTTGTCCACTTTGATACAATTAAAATGCATGAACATCCCATTCATGCCGAGCCAAAGGTATCCACAATTTAAATATAAAGTCTAACAATAGTAACTCCCGAACTCAAGCGGTTGTCCATAACCGTGGACACGGCTATTCGAATAGATTTATCTCTGCAGAGGTGTACTACTTTACCCACACGGCTCGATTAGCCCGTAAGCCTCCAGATGCCTCCAAAAATAGCACACTTCCTTAGGTATGCCGGCCGGGGAGAATCGAGATACGGTCGTTTTCAGCAAGAAGATCCTATTGAGCTAAGTCCCCCTTATGAGTGGCTCCCATACCCAGCTCAAGCGACATATAGCGCTTGCCAAGCAGGCTCACAAGTTGTATTGGAAATACCGATGCAAGGAAAATGATAATTGGTGCTAGCTTGCACACTATAGAAAATTGCATCGGCTCCTAAGAACAAATGATCAACACAAATGTCCTTACACCACCATGAGACTTAACGCAATAAAAACTTCCCCCTACTTAACTGTACAGCACCCATATATCGCGTGTGATAGCACGAATGTACTTGAATCAACGATGTTACCAAAGTTCGGTCCTTAATGGTCCGGATAAGACATCCACATACCCAAATCGTGCACGAAGGCACCCTCACTTGCCAACACTTGTCCAGACCCAAAACACATTTAGAATGATAAAATTTAACTTAAATAACAGATACGAAGATCTGAAACAAAATGATATAAGAAAGTGTATGTTTCCCAAAATTGTCGGGTTAATCCCGACAATCAAACTACCGTTCTAGACCTGCATGGGTAAGCAAACTCGAATAATATAATTCACACATCCTAACTTAAGCATGTGGTGCTAGAATAATTCAAGTATAACCTCATAGAATAGGATATAACTATTCTACACATCACAAAAATAGCGACATAGTAAAAATAAGCATGCAAGCAATTATCATTACACTAACTTAACAAAATTGGGATAAAATATGATACAAAAGAAAGTTCAAATGATACTTGCCTTGCTGGAATATTAGCTTCTCACTCTCAGTAGCTTAGGAGTCAATATCGATAGCCTCGTGATCTAGAGATTTAACGATATCGATAAACACCGAGAAATACTTCAAAAATCAAATTGCTCAAAAATTCATGATTTTTTTACAGTGTCTAGTGCATGATTGTAGATGAATTTAGGTGAAATAATTATTTCATTTAGAGTTATTATGTGAAAGTTATAATGGTTTGAATTTCAGATTCCAATATATCCTTATTTAAGCAATTTAATTATTTGGCCAAAATTTGTAAGGCAGTGGGGGATACAAGGATTATATGGATAAATAGGGAATATTATTATAAGATCAAAATAGTTGGGTTTACCTCATTTGGAGTTTTTATGAATTAGTTATCCATTTTTAAAGTTATTAGCCTTTTTCTATTGTAAAGATAATTAGTTTATGGATCATTTTCTAAAATAATACTCTCTGCTACAGAGACATGTTTGAAACCAAATTTTATTATAAATTTCATTAAAAATGAAAATTATGAGCACTGGTTTCATCCATTTTGGAGTTGAGATGAAAAGGTTATGTATTTTAGAAGTTATACATATTTTCTAGTGTATAAATAAATGGATTTCGAATTTCTAAAAGCTTTTACTACTTTTCTTACTCTTCTCACCGGGTGTACCCTAGCCTCAGTCACTTACAGGTGGGACCCCAGGTCAAAGATTGACTCGGTCAACATTGACCCAGCCCAGCTGAGAATGACGTTGAAGACGTATTCTATAAAATACGTCTTCCTATTACCAAAATGCACTTTCTATTTAAGCTTATAAGGAATACGTTTTTCCTTAAAGGAAAACGCATCACACAATTCTACACTAACTCTAAACCGGCCATGGGCCCACATGTCATACCCTGTAGGTTAATACTTAACACGCTTAACCACGTTTTCCAACATAGATCCAAAATTAATTGCTAATCATAGCGCTTATACCCTAATGACATGCTACATGTCCTGTCGGGAAATGCAACAACGCAGTGGAGCCTTGTGATGGTGAGGCAGCAAGAACGGTGCCACAGGGCTCGGGACCGTGAGGCTCCCCATGAGGTGACCAGCCCTTAGCAAACCCAACGACACAAGCCTGAAATCAACAGTTTGGAGCTCACGGACTACCACCCGAAGCGGCGGCGCCATGGCCGTCCCCGTGGAGGGAACAGTAGAGCCCGAGAGGAGGCTCAGGAAGGGGTGCGCTCGGCTCAGGAGCTTACCCTAGGAGTGCCTGGCGTGAAGCTGACGGCGGAGGAGGTCGTGGACGGTCGGAACAGCTACTATGACGGCGGCGGCAACGGTTCACCGCAGACGAGGAAGACGACCCCGTCTGTCCCTTGTTTCTGCAACATAGGTCAATTAAACACGCAGGTGAGTCCAACGTGATGATGCGAACACGAGGGACAAGGTTGGGTACGGTGGACTTGCCTCTGGCGCGGCGGAGCACGGTGATGTTGCTCGAGCACGCTCTGAAGGCGGCAATGGCGCAACTTCGTCCCGCGAGCTTCAACGCGAAAGGGAAGCTCGGGTCAGTGAAAAAAATGGAGACAGCAACGAGATAGGAGAAGAATGGTGTGGTTGCGGCGGCTCTTACCAGAAAAATTGCCCACGCGAGCTTCCTCCTCTTCCACGGCCCGGAAGAGAAGTGGGGGAAAAGAGGGCACGGAGGCGGTTTTATGCGGGACTGAGGACAGAGAAAGGAGCGGCGTGAACCAACGGAGCTTCGCGAGTGGCCATGGAGGGCGGTGGGTGATGGCGTCGCTCGCCCTGATGGAGCCCGTGGCAGAGCGTGGGCGCCGCGTGGAGCGTTGCTTCTGCCCGAGGAAGAAGACACTGCTGCCAATGTGGGCCTGCTCGATCAGAGGCACAGGTAGTGAACGGGTGCGGTTGGTTCAGCGAATTGGTTGGGTCGTGCCAGATTGTTTGGGCTCGAGTCGGTTTTGCTAGGATCATGAGATCACGAATGGACGGCTGAGATCAAGAGGAACGTTCGGACTAGTCCGAACTGCTGCGAGATCTGGGCCATTGAAATTTTAATCGAACGGCTCACGTGTGGTACAACTAGTTGGTCCGATTGAGTCAAGAGGAAGGGGTGCGAGTCAGAGCTAGGCTCAAGCCGGAGAAACGATGGACCGGTCCAAACAAAGAAAAAGGGTTTGACCAGAATTGAAATCAAAATATTCGAGTTTGACCGAGCCATTAGAAATGGCAAATAAAATTCTAAAAATCTGTAATAATTCAGAGGAGTTCCTGGTAAGGTCTAGTACCCCAAAAAATTATTGAACCTTACTGTTCATGCTATAATTTGTATAATTTAAATTAAATCTTCAGGCTAGGTCTTTTAATGGTGTTTGAATTTTCTTAGGGTCTAAACCAGCCCCAAAAATTTGGAAACAATTATATTAATTCATGATAATGATTCTAGTATTTGAATAAATTATTTCTAGGTGATTAACATAAGGTTTTTGTTACTGGTTTCTTTTGGGAATTCAATTTGAAGTGTAAGTTTAATCCCTTTTTGAGATTTTCCAAGTGCAATATATAATGTAAATGTTTCAAAATAGGATGCATGCTAATGAGATGCATAGTAATCCGCTTAATTAATTTGGGGATGTTACACAATACATATATGATACATCAATATACGGTTTACATTTAATATAACTATGTTGGTGATTAAGAGAATAGCTTGCCTTTGGAGTTGTAGGAAAGATCATCGTCGACGAAATCAAAATTGATTACTCCTGCCTGCGTTAGTTCGTCTGCTGCAATTACGTGACGGAGCGAATAATAAATAAATAAGTAAATACTTAGTGGTATTTGTGTGCTACTAAGTGTACAATAGTTTTTCGTGTCCTTCGCTAGGTTAGCACTCCCCAACTGCGATCGTTCTACAGTCAACCGGTTTTAGGATTGCTAGTTGCCTATCCTCGGGTTTTATCGCACGACAAATAAAATATGCCTGCTTGATTTTACGCAGGTGTTTAGTTTAATAAATCCATTTCAAATAAATTACTTCTAACGCATCAAAATTAATTTTCTAATTTAAGGGATTTTGTTGGCAATCAATTTCGTTATATACTCTCTGATTAATTTTGCGTATTTTTCTAATTTTTACTTTCTGCTGGTCAGTCCACTGTTATTTATCTGTAAGGGGTGTAATGATCCACTTTTCTGGTGATTCGCCCGAAACTCGCTGGTTTGCTACTTACACGTGCTCTCTTTTTATTAGTAATTTTTATTTTATTTTTACTTATCTTCTGTTATTACTCAACGGTCTGGTCTATGACTAGTTATCCGCACACAGCTTATTTAACTTCATTTGGTCTAAACATTTCCCCAAGTCAGTATTTTTACTGGTGATTATTTCTTCTGCAAAATCTATGGTTATGAACCTCCCTAGAATTTTACATTCTTACCCCTGTCTAGTTTTTCCCACCTTTTCTTAAGTTTTCTATCTTTTCACTAATCCCTTTCTTTCTACTCAACTTTCTCTCTCTCTCCTCCTTATTTCCTTCACAGCCAAAACTCACCCCTGGCTTATCCTCTTGCCTCATCTTCTTCTCCCCATTTCATTTCTCCATTACTTCTCTGCTCCCAATCTCCACTTGAGCTTCTTGCTTTGGCCGAAATTCTCCTGGTGATTCCCCATGGCCGAATGGAGCTCCCCAGGTGCCTTCTCCCTTCGACCTCTCCCTCCACCCGGGCGCAGCTTCTCCCTGGCTCCTCCTCCCCTTGCTTCACGGTTTGGCCGCGCCTAGCCATGTGCCTGCCATTCTACCGCTCGGCCTAGCTCCCCCCTACGCTCGTGCGGCCTTGCGGCTTGGCCTCCGGCCGCCGCCGGCCTGCCTACTTGCATTGCCTCACGGTTGGCTCAATGCCACCGGCTCGCCGCCGCCTACGTCGCCTTGGCCCGTGGGGGCCCCACTCTGGCTCATGCCTGCCTCTAGCCTGGTTTCCCCCTTCCCTTTCTTTCTCTATTTACTTCTTGTTATGTTTTGGTTTTACTGATCTTGTTTGATTTAACTTTTGATGACAAATGGTTGATGCATGATGGATGCATTCGTAGGTGGGTGCTCTTGATGGTCTTGACTTCTTCGCTATCTTGAGTCTTGCCTTCCTTCAACCCTTTTTCACTTTCTATGCTTCATGCTCTGTGATGAGAAAACGAGAGCTATTTGGATCTTCTTTATTCTTGCTAGTGCTTTGTGATGGATAAAATTGATCTTGCTAGTGCTCATGTAAAAGGTGTAGCTCAAGTGGGTAGTTTCTTTTGGACCAACTAATAGTGGAGAGGTTGAATGGTGAGCTACCTGTGTTGGTCCTGGTCTGGTTAGGAATGGCAGCGGGGTGGTCACCGGGCTCTTGGGTGCTTTTGGCCCTTGTTGGTCCTAATCTGCCTTGATCTATCGTCTTCCCCTCTACCTTGTGCTCCCCTTCTCCTCTCTTGTGGGTGCTTGCAAGCGATGATGTGAAGTTGAGCTTGCTTTGGCTGGCTTGTGTGGTGGCTATGGGTGAAATGGATGTGGGGTTGCTTGCAGCTGGGAGAGGAATTGATGAGGACATCAACCTTAAGGATGCAACCACTACTTCGACCCGCTGCACTGCATCCTCTACTTCAACCGCATCTTCTCCGATAGGACTTTCGGCAACTGCACTGCCATATTCCCCATTGGACCGAGCTACGTCTACTCATACGAGCCGAGCTTCGTCTACATGACATGGTGCTATGTTTACATGCCATGGTGTTGTGTCACCAATTGTTGGCTCATGGGCTTTGTAATAAATGGGCTGATTGGGCCGATTTGGCCCATATGGCCGGCCACCTAGGGTTTTTTGGTACTGTTCATATGGCACTATTCATGTGTGAACAATACCCGTGACCTCCCTTCTCCTATATATAGTGGCCGCCACCCCTCTAGTTCTTTGGGTTTTGTTGATTGAAGTTTAGCTTTACTAGTTTATACTTTGTCCTCTTGTTCGGCGAGATCAACAGCGACATTGTCTTCGGAACCCTACTTATCAATACAATCTTATTTCCTAGTCGCAATTTTAGATTGCTATTTATCTTGTTCTTGCGTGCTTCTTCGGTGTATGCAGGAATTGATCTTTGTGATCAGGTCATCCGGGTATTCGTGCACAGTTGATAACGACTTATCGAGCAGTTTAGCGATCGTGTGGTTTCAGGCCTTGCGAGTTCGTAGTCAGGATCGTGAGAGTTGAGCGACTACTACCGAATTTATCGTCTCATCAAAAGATCGGGCCAAATCAGGACCTCCGTGGTTCATCAGGAATGAGGGGCTTGTGCCCTTGCTGGTGGTCTTTGTGCTTGTGAAAGGCCTGTGAGAATGGCTTGGCTTGACTAGGGAGAAAGGAAATGGTGGCTTGTGTGAGGCCTTTTAAAGAAGTGAGGGAATGGGAGGCTTTATCCAGGGGGATGGCTACAGCTGCCCTTATCTCTTGCCTATGCATTCTCTTTTTACCATGATCCTATCCCTTTTGCCCTCACTGTGAACTGTTGAGTTATGGACCTTGGTCCAGAGGGTGGTTTGGCTACTGTATTCTAGCTTTTCCTGTAGTAGAAAATAAGTCGATACAATGTGGGTGTTGGGTTCTAATAACGCCGGATGATGAAACCCACAGAAGTAAAAGGTGTCGATTAACTCTAGTTCGTCTGGGTATCTTGATAATCAAGGGGTCGACCAACTTGAGTTGATAGGGGAATCCTACTGAGCTTTGGGAAAAATCTGACGGCCACTTCCTAAATTCTAATTTCTATTTATTGCATTTGGTTTACTAATCGCTCCCTGTGTTTTTTACGAACGATGCAAATGTGGATCGAGGGGTGGTTCGATAGTTTGGCGATATATGGACAATGATACAAGGAGGGCTTCAGCGACATGCATGCAAGAATTTTGATTGTAATTTAATTAAATGATGTACTTTATATGTTGACCAGTTGTAAATCATTCTTGTAATAAATGTCGAGTTTGTAATATATTACTTTTGCTTTGTAAATAATTATTTTATGTTGTTGTAATAATCTTTTACTTTCGCTTGTAATTAATTTGAGAGCGTAACTCTGTTTTATTATCGCTTCAATAATTCATACTGTAATTTCTGGAGATAGATTCTTGTAATTTAATATGCGCTTGTTTTTAATGTTCTAAGTTCGCTTGACATGAATTCTTGATAATATATTTTTATATGAAATTGTTTGGTCATGCATTCGATATCAACTGAGCTTATGTTTTGTTTTTATTTAGGTGAATTTTATTTATTGCCAATTATTGATTAGCGTTGTTTTAGTTTAGTCAAAAATTTTGGGTTCACAAATCTGAGTTTGCAATGACGATGAAATTTGAGGTTGTTCTGTGTCCAATTCGTTGGTAATTATTGTGTTGATTAGTTTATTTTACTGTGCAATACTGTTTAACGTTGCTTAGCTTAATTAGATTGTTAGGGTTCTCACAAAATATTTCAACTCCAACTGAATATCTACAGGATGAACAAAATAGGGCACGTAGATCAAAAAGGCAACGTCAATTACCTAGAAGGTATGGGCATGACATTTTATTGTTGAATAATGATGAGACTAAAACTTATGCGGAAGCGATGGTGGACCCAGACTTTGAGTCATGGCTTGAAGCCATGATATCTGAGATAAAGTTCATGCGTGATAATCAAGTTTGGAACTTGGTTGATGCACCTGATGGTGTTAAAACCATTGAGTGCAAATGGATTTTTAAGAAAAAGATAGATATGGATGGAAATGTTCACATTCATAAGGCACGACTGGTCGCAAAGGGTTTCAAACAAATTCAAGGAATTGATTATGATGAAACTTTCTTGCCTGTCGTGATGCTTAAGTATATCCAGATCATTCTAGCTATTACTGCATATTTTGATTATGAGATATGGAAAATGGATGTCAAAACGGTTTTCCTAAATGAAAACCTAAGTGAGGATGTGTACATAACACAGCCTAAGGGTTTTATCGATCCAAAGGAAGCTAGAAAGGTATGCAAGCATAAGAAATTCATCTATGGACTAAAGCAAGCATCTCGAAGTTGGAACATTCATTTTGATGAAGTGGTCAAAGGGTTTGACTTCATTAAGAACAAAGAAGAACCTTGTGTTTAGAAGAAGGTTAGTGGGAGCAAACTTGTGTTTCTGATATTGTATATGGATGACATACTAATACTCGGAAATGATATTCCAATGCTTGAATCTGTTAAAACTTCATTAAAAATAGTTTATCAATGAAATATTTAGGAGATGCATCATATATATTTGGTATAAGGATCTATAGAGATAGATCTAAGAGGCTAATTGGATTAAGCCAGGATATGCACATAGACAAGGTGTTGAAACGGTTCAACATGCAAGATTCCAAGAAGGGTTTCTTGCCCATAGCACATGGGATTAACCTTAGCAAGAGTCAGTGTCCTACGACTATTGATGAGCGAGAAAAAATGAGTAGAATCTCATATGCTTTGGCTATTGGATCTATCATGTTACACGACTAGATGTGTCGTATGCTCTAAGTGCTACGAGAAGATATCAATCGGATCCAGGTGAAGGTCACTGGATAGCAGTCAAAAATATCCTTATGTACTTTAGAAGGACTAAGGGTGCATTCCTTGTTTATGGGGGTGAGGAAGAGCTGGTCGTAAATGGTTACACCGATGCTAGCTTCCAAATCGACAAGGATGATTTCAGATAGCAGTCTGGGTTTGTGTTATGTCTTAATGAAGGAACAGTGAGCTGGAAAAGTTCCAAGCAAGGGATGGTTGCTGATTCTACAACAGAGGTTGAGTACATTGCGGCTTCCAATGCTGCAAAAGAAGACGTATGGATAAGGAAGGTGTGGTTTCTAGTGCTTCTAGGCCAACAGATCTCTATTGTGATAATAGTGGAGCCATTGCACAAGCTAAGGAGCCTAGATCACATCAGAAGTCTAAACACATACTTCGACGATATCATATTATTCGTGAGATCGTTGAAAGGGGTGATGTGAAGATATTCAAAGTGAACATGGATTTGAATATTGCTGATCCGTTGACAAAGCCTCTCCTGCAACCTAAGCATGAGGCGCACATAAGAGCTATGGGTATTAGATACCTGTATGATTGACTCTAATGCAAGTGGGAGACTGTTGGTGATATGCCCTAGAGGCAATCAAAGAAATAATTGCATCACGTCTATGTTTATGAGTTATTGAATAAATATAATTTTGTTCCTTGAATGAATCATCGGTTATAAAGATAAATAAATATGTGACTTGTTGGTGAAGCTCTTTAACTTATATGATGTCATTCTAAATATATCCCTAGTCAGATGTCACTGGTCGGAACACTAGTGACTCATCGACCAGTACATATATTGATTAATGACCATGTTTCACTAGTTATGGATATAGGGATATCGAATCAATAATGTGAACACATGTTAGAGAACATGGTGTTGGACTGACCCACCTTGAGACACTATTGAGATTGTTATGATTTTATTTGTCATTGGTTGGTCTCAAGCAATGATGATGTATAATCCTTAGACCTGAGATCAATATGGTTTCCTACATGTGTAATAGTATACTTAGAGGCTGTCAAACGCTACTCCGTAACTGGGTAGTTATAAAGGTGGTTTTCGGGTATGCTATGAAATATGCGGAGGAATGTGATAGGTCGGATATAGGATTTGTCCCTCCTAACATAACAGGAGAGATATCTCTGGGGCCCTCGATGTGGTCGGATAAAGAAAGTGCACGGCCATGGCACTAGTGGTCGAAGAGTCGACCACATGAAGTTATCCGACACTTAATTGAGAAAGTATTGAACAGTCCATAGATGACATGATATGTCACTTGGTGTTCAACCAGATATCGTGAGGCAAAAGGAGAATACATGAGCAGGTCGTTCAGTTCGACAAGATACGAGCTGGTCGTAGTCTGATCGAACATAATCACTAAGCGGTCAAAACCTGGTCGTAAAGAGTTACGAACTGGTCGAGACTAAATATGAACTGGTCGTATAGATATATGAGCTGGTTGCAAGTGATAAGGACCTGGTCATAGGTCATATTGCATTAAGGTTCATCTGATTTAATTTGTGTGTATTCGGGAATCGTTATGTCCTGCTAGGAACCGCTAATGACTCGTGGTTGGAAAGGGTTTCCAAGTCTAATGAGGACATCAACCCTCCGGATACGACCGCTACTCCACGTACTAAACAAGAGTTTAAGTTGGACACGTTCTAGAATCCAATTCGGCCTCCGGAGACAACACTGACTTCAAATGTGCATAACTTTCACACAAAGATATCCGTTTGAGGTCCACGAGTACTTGATGGAAAGCTTATCTCGTCCTCTTTCGAATGGATCTAGCCTCACCTCCAAATTACTTGTGTGCACACCGTGATCACCAATAGAAGGTGTTGCATCACCTGTTTGGGCCAAATTGGGCCTTGTAATGCTTGGGCCCAAGACGAAGGCGCCCCCTCTCTTGGCCTAACTATTCACGGCCATACTGTTCATGTGAACAGTACCATAAATAGTTCCACCCCTTATTTCTTAATTATGTGCGGCTTCCCCTCCCCTATTTAAGGAGACCGCACCCCTCTAGTTTCCTTGGATTTCGTTTTGTTAAAAGTTAGCTACATTGTAACTTTGTGTTCTTCACTTATGTCGACTAGACCAACCGTAAAGGACCTCTACAGAATCCCACCTTTTGTACTCAATTATATATTTGTAATTCAGATTGTTTTTTATCTTATTCTTGCGTGTTCTTCGATTGCATGCAGGAGTAGACCTTCGTGGTTAGGTCGATCGTGCTTCTAGCAAGGTCGATAACGATCTCAGAATTGGTTCAGCAATTGCTAGGCATATTGGTCATGTGCGATTGGTAGCCGAATCGTGAGAGTCGTCTCCACCCAAATCGAGTTATCCTTCTCATCGAAATATCGGGACACCCATTGTCACATCAGAGTCACAACCGATTACGTATGAACCTACAGGGTCACACACTTAACGGGTTGGAACAAATGTGTTCGGATAGGATTTGTCATGGGCTCTATATAAGAGGATGCATGAGGCTGTTGGGAGATATACGAGTTGATGTGAGTTGCTCCACCGAAACCCACTACTACAAAACAGGCTATAGTAGACGCCCCATCACAGACGGTTCCTTTGGAACCGTCTGTGTTGGGCATTGCCGGACCTGCGGGTGGCGCGAAAGCCTATCACGAGCGGTATTTTTAGAACAAATGCAGTGATAGTCATCTATCCTGACGGTTTGTAAATAGAACCGCTCGCGAATTATCCTGACGGTTCTATTCACAAACCGTGCAGTGATAATCCCAATCACGAGCGGTTCTATTTAATAACCGTCATGTAATATCACAAACGGTTCTAAATAAGGACCGTTTGTGATTGAGGATATCACGAGCGGTTCGTGAATAGAACCGCTTAGGATAATTCCGCACGTTCTATTTACAAACCGTCAGTGATAGATGACTATCACTGATTTATTTTTATTAAGAACCGTCGTGATATGCCCATCGGCAGATAAATTGAGCGACAGATCCCTCTGCCTTTGACCGCTGTGTCCTTCACCGCCAGCCTTCGCTGTGCCTCTCGCCACTCCTCTCGCGCCGTTTTTGGATAATATATAATCAACTGCCCCGCTGCTGGGCTCCAATAGATCTGGCTGCTAGCTTCTCCTCCCAGTGCGGGCCACTTCCTCCCTAGCTCCTCCAACCTGCGGCTCCTCCCCTAATTAAACAGATGAAGTAATACTGATTATCCTTTTTCCACTCTATTGATTAGTGAATTTTCCTGATTTTGCTACTCTGTACATAGACCCTAATGTTTTGTTTTCTTTGTTGTATTCCTTAATCGGAAGCATAGGGTTTAGGTTTCAATTAATACTACTTGATGGGAAAAGGCAAAACGTACGTACATCTAGCTCTCAAATTGATGGACCCTATTTCTAGAAAATGAAAAGCAAAACATGTAGCCTTTAATTAATCTGTGTAATTCCTTTGTGCAACGATGAGACAAAACGAGTAAAGTACGTGCAAAGAAGTGAAAGTCTTAATCAGAACTAATTTCATGAGTAGTTTTCTAGAACAGATTAAAAAGAAGAATTTATGACACACCAAGATAAGTCACATGTGCAATGATCTATTTTATATTTCCTCCATTTATATCCATGACGAAACGTCATCACAGTGGTTTATTGTTTCAATTATATGAAAGCGGATACCAGCGCAATCGCGGACCAACTTGCTAGTTATTAGGATCTTCCTCTTGTCTTTTGTCTCGTATCTAATCAACAATCATGCGGATAATCAATAATTATCCGTTGCGCCACTTAGAGAGGAGAAGGTTGGACCCTTGCCCCTAGCGCCTCCAACACCCGCCACCTCCTCCCCCATTGCGCCACCTTAGAGAGGAGAAGGAAAGGAGAGGAATCGTATTTTCTTCGTGAGCTCTGAGGGTAACGATCTATAACCCTTTATGTTTGCTATAAATTAATCGCTAATCAATTTTGACACTAATTTGTTACATGCGTAGTGTAGATAGATCGAAACTAGATGTACAGTGTGAACCGTGTGAGTCAAGAGTACATTAATGGCATGGTTTCTTTTAGAAGAGCCGCTGAGCAGGATATGTTGAAGAAGGAGATAAATTTTATGTACTGTCTATGCATTGATTGCGGTAATTTGAAGATGTTTAACAACGCGGCGCAAATAGAAGCGCACTTGATTCGAAGGGGTTTCACAAAAGGGTATACATGTTGGACCAGTCACGGTGAAGAGCAGATTATTACACATCAAGTTAGTAATGACGGCATCGCCGAGGAAGTCAACGATATGCCGGATGTGGACTGTACTGCTTTTGATGAGGATATGTCACACGATGACAATCTAGATCAGATGCTACCAGAGGCGGGCGCAGGATTTGGACCATGGGTATTCAAAATTGCAGATGGCAAGAAAAAATTTTTGACAACCTAAATTATAGTTTTATAACACGTAATTAAGTGGCAAGATCATTGATTAATAAAATTGATCACAACTTGAAATTGTCCGGCTACTAATGATCAACATATCAAAGTGGCAACATATGAAATAAATAGAGGATAAAACAGCAAAATGGTAACAAAGCTTACAACTTACAAGTTCTGGACAACTTTCCGATCCTTAATGCTTTGAAAATGAGCGATGATGTCCTTATCCTTAGCTTGCATGAAGAATTCCCTTTCAATCAATGTGACCAAACAACCATTCAAATATTTCGCCCCATCTTGCTTCTTCTCTTGTTCTTTATCAAATTCATTATAGAAAAGACCCTCTCAACACCAAAGGTTACCAGGGAGAACAAGCACCAATTTGAGAAGTTTATAAACAATTTCATACCGAGCAACCTTTCCTTGTTTAACTAGCATCATAGACAACTCGCTAGACTTCTCAAATTTTTGAAGTTTTCATCATTTCTGACATCATTGATATAGTGGTGCAACTGAAAACGAAGCTGGTTCATTTCTTCAAATTCAAAGTCATGTGGATAGAACCCAACAAGCTTAACCAAGTTCTCAACATTAAAAGCAGCAAATGAATTGGATGGATTGAATGATGCCATGCATCTAAGTAGCTCTGTGTTTACCTCATCAAACCTATTATTAAGCTCTTGAACTTGCCTATCAATGACACCCAAAAACATATCGGATGAAACCGGTGATAATTAATGGCACCTCAGAGAACTGCTTTGATCTTTGCATAGGAATATACTTTCCATTCATGTCAACCACTTTAACATTGTGCTTCTCACAAAAGAAGTGACCTTGGTAAGAAATTCTTACCATCCGAATCTTGTCTCAAAACATTCAGTTCTACCTTTGTGAACTCCGGAAGATCCATTGCATTTACGATATCTTGCTCCTCTTTTGCAAAGCATTGCACAAGTCATTTGTGTATCCAAATATTTCATTCATCAAGTGTAGCAGAAAACAAACTCAAAGGACTTAAATCTTGTGAGCATAGTTTGAGCTCCATTAGCCTCAGCCCTTTACTTTCCTTCCCAATCCTAAAGAGAACTTTCTTGATTGTAGCAGCCCGTTGCAAAAACTCCTCGAGATCTGTGGTATTACTCTTTTTCTCTTCATACTTGAGACCTAAAATTAAATCAAGAGGCCAAGAGTAATCAAGTAATAGGCTCCCACAACAAAACATTTCTCGCTAAACCAACCCATCACTGCTACTACCATACGGCCCCCTCTGGCCTCTCAAATGCCGACGCAGACCGTGACAATTGTTTCTTCAGTCTAATATTCCAGCTCAAGTGGCTGCAAAAATTCAAGAATCGAGATTGAATAAATATGAACACTTCTTGCAAAGTTCCTAGCAATCCAAACTATATTGACATGGCACGGTTAAACTTAAACTTTCAATCAAAGTGATCAACAGCTCTAAAACACTACTCCAATATACATTATTTGCAAATGCTACACTGGCTTCCAATGTCAAAAGCTTAGCACTAGTATGTACAATGTAAAGTTATCGTCGGTACTAATACTCTTGTACTATATCGACCAGATGTCCTCTTCAAAAAGAAAAAAAACCGCCTTTCAAGAAGCTAATTCAAGAATTCCTTTTCTCATTTGCTCGCTTCTCTGCAATCCGCTTTCTAGATGATAGCATGACAATCCTAATGGCGTTCGAGCACCAAGTGTTGAAATCATTGGGTGACAACCATATTCGCAATGTCGGACAGAGTATGCAACTCACAATGCGTTATTGCCGCCAGAGTGCCAGAGGCCGGGCCGAGGCCGGAGAGGCGAGAGGCGAGCCGCCGCCATGAGAGCCGGAGGCAGGCGAACTGCCACAAGGCCGCCCCGCAGCACCTGGCACCTTGCGAGCTTATGGCCTTGCCGCCTTGCCGGCTGGGCTGGGCTCGGTGCCGCTGGCCGGCGCCTGGCGGTGCTGGCAGCCGCAGCTGCACACCACACCACACCGCCTCGGCCCCGCCCACCGGCCGCCGCCCGCCGTGCTCCCTCATGATCGCGGCCTCGCCCTCTCCCTCCCGCAAGCCCGTCGCCCAGGCAGCCTCATCAAGGCCACCGCCGCCTTAGGCCGGGCCGGGAGGAGGACCGAGCACACCGCCAGAGCTCAGATCGGCGCGGCCATGGCCGCTTTAGCCGGGAGCACGGGACCCGGAGCCGGGAGGAGGACCGGAGCTTATGGGCTAGGGGCGTTGGGCGGCAGGCGTGCCGCTTGGAGCTTGGTCTTTGGGCAGGGGCAGGGCACCTTGTCAGGCGTCTACCGATCTCGCTGATCGCTGGGGTTGGTACCACTTGCGTTTTTTTGCCAAAATACACTATACATATCATATACCTAGAATACACTATATATATATGAATTTGTTTTGCAAAAATAATGGGTATTCAACTGAATACCATTGAATACAAGTGGGCCCGCCCCTGGATGCTACGCGATGCAGAAGAGAACTACAGTGAGAGAGAGTTTTGTAAATTCGAGGGCTTAAGGGAGGACTCGGTGAGACCTTTGTTCCCTGGTTGCAAGCCGGAATATACAAGGTTGTCAACCGTGCTTGAACTGCTGAAATTGAAGGCAAGCAATGGTTGGTCCGATAAGAGTTTCACGGCGTTGTTAGGTCTCCTAGCGGACATCCTTCCGGAAAGAAACGTGTTGCCCAAAGACCACCTATCAAGCAAAGAAGGTTATTTGTCCATTGGAAATGGAAGTAGAAAGAATACATGCATGTCCTAATGATTGTATCCTCTATCAGTAAAGAGTATGCAGACATGCATGTATGTCCCGTGTGCAAAGCATCCCGATACAAGCGTCAGAATACTGCTAAGGTGAAGCAAGGACCTCCTGCTAAGATGTTGTGGTATCTGCCTGTAATCCCACGTTTGAAGCGTTTATTTGCGAACGCAAAGGACGCAAGATTGCTGCGTTGGCACTCAGAGGAGCGTAAGAGAGATGGAAAGCTAAGACATCCTGCTGATTCTGCCCAGTGGAGAAACTTCGATCGGAGCTTCCAAGAGTTCGGTCTTGAACCGAGGAACATAAGGTTAGGGTTGAGTACGATGGAATGAATCCTTTCGGTAACATGAGCAATTACATAGCACCGCCCGTGAATCTATGTATGTACAACCTTCCTCCTTGGTCGTGTATGAAGCGAAAGTACATTTTGATGTCACTACTTATCCAAGGGCGAAGAAACACTGGGAATGATATTGATGTGTACCTAGCACCATTCTTTGGAAGATCTTGTGACACTGTGGAACGAAGAGTGCAGTATGGGATGCGTACAAACGAGAGAACTTCACTTTACGCGCCATGTTGTTCTCGCACCATCAACGATTTTCCCGCCCTTGGTAACTTTGTCAAGCCAAGACAAAAGGAGCCAAAGCTCATTCAAGACCGCTTGCTTAGATGCTACAGAGAGTGTATGGTGAACAACTCACGCAAAATCGTATATATCGTCACCGTGAGGTTCCTTCCTCAGAGTCACCCATACCGCAAGATGAAAAAACAATTAACGGAAATTAGAGAACGATTCACTCCAAGGGCTTTTAGAGGAAAGAGGTCTATGATATGGTTAGCACGGTGTCACTACTGTGGACCTCGAACGCGTGTCGGATATAAAGACGAACCATTCGTCTTGGCTAACCAAGTTGTTCAAGTCTTTTATGTAACCGACCGGCAAATAAGAAGCGCCACGTAGTTCTTCATGGAAAAAGGAGGATTGTCGGAGTTGAGAATGTAGTGGGCGAGGAAGAATACAATCAATTTGACGAGTTGCCTCCTTTCGGAAACGGCATTAGGCTCGAGGAAGAACCCAGTGAGGAAGCTAGCCATATGCGCGTCGATCATCATGAAGGCCTATATCTTAATTAAGAATTTACTCCAATGTAATTAATTTATTCCATAACATCATGTGTTATGGACTTGTAATCTCTCATATATTTTGATGTCAACGTGAAATTGTCATGTGTTGATGTGTTATGGACTTGTCATATTTGATATTGATGTCAATGTGGACGTACATTGTAATGTGGAGTATCAAAATTGTCATCATACTTGATTTGGAGTTGAGTTGAATTAGATATGAAATTTTGAAGTCAAATGTGTTATGAACTTGTCATCATACTTGTCACGGGTTAGAATTCATATGGACTTGTCATAATTGTCATCATACTTGTCTCAAAGGAGTTCACTATGTTTTCTCGTGATATTTATGTCTCACGGTGTTCATATGTTTTGTCGATATCATAAATTGGCCTCGGGTTTTGGCTATCACGCAGCGGTTTTATTACACAACCGCTCGTAGTAATATCATCACGCGGTTCGTAATGAGAACCGCTCAGGATATTATCACGACGGTTCCATAATAGAACCGTCGTGATATAATATCACGACGGTTCTATTATGGAACCGTCGCGATAATATATCACTGAGCGGTTCTCATTACGAACCGCCTCGTGATATTATTTTTATAAGGCGGAAGCGCTAGGGTTTTCCTCTCACTTCTCACTTCCTCTCCCGCCCTTACGCTCTCGCATGCTCGTTCGCCTCCTCTAGGGTTTAGGGCTCACCTTCACCGCCGACCACGACCTCGGCGCGCCGCCGACATTGGTGCCCCGACCTCTGCGCCGCCGCCCGACCTCGGCGCCCGTTCACCTCCCAGTCAGAAGCCCGACGTCGCCGCCGACCTCGGTGCCGCCGCCCCGACATTGGCGCCTCCGACCTCGACGCCTGCCGTCCTCCTCCCGTGTCGGCCTCCTCCCCTCTGACCAAGCATTCTCCCTCTGACCGGCCTTCTCTCCTGCTGTCCTCCTCCCGTGTCGACCTCCTCCCCAGCTCCCTCCTCCTCGCATCGGCCTCCTCCCTGACTGGCCTCCTCCTTGCACCGTGAGTTCTTGTGCGGCATCCTCTCTGTGAGTATTGCTCCTCTGTGGCGATTCGGTTGATCTTTGCACACACACACACACACACACACACACATATATATATATATATATATATATATATATATATATATATATATATATATATATATATATATATATATATATATATGCATGCTAGTTGCAAATTGATTAATGGGCTTTGTTGACATGCTCTGTGATGAACTCTGTCTTATAATGAGATTGAATGTGATAGTTAGTTCATACTTGAGCTCTATTGTATTACTTACTCTTTGTCAATATGTTATCTTTGTTAATTGGTTACTTTCGGTTCAAATCATAGTTCTATTGCAAATTGATCAGTTGTATTGACTAGTTTGTGATTCTTCTAGTAGTATGTATGAGCTCATTCAACTTTTCATTTGCCGTCTTGATCTCTGTAGTCAACCTCTGCTTGATGGAAGTTTAATATGTTTTAGATTGCTTGAGATCATTTGACGCTTAAGCAAAGTATTGTTTAGAGCTCATAGTTTGAATTTATATTATCATATTCATTTTATGAAGAGTATAGACAATAGGATTGAGATGGCAAAGACTTGTTCTTTAGCTACTCTCCTTCGAGAGCACATAATATCATCAATTAATATGTTGGAATAGTGTCTCACGTGCACCGTGAGTTCTTGTGCGGCATCCTCTCTGTGAGTATTGCTCCTCTGTGGCGATTCATTGATCTTTGCATATATATATATATATATATATATATATATATATATATATATATATATATATATATATATATATATATATATATATATATAATATTTGCTAGTTGATACCTTCATCTGTATTAGTTCGATTTACGAGTCTAGTATTGAAGATATTGCAAATTGATCGCTGGGCTTTGTTGACATGCTCTGTGATGAACTCTGCCTTATAATCGAGATTGAATGTGATAGTTAGTTCATACTTGAGCTCTATTGTATTACTTGCTACCGTCAATATGTTGTACTTTGTTAATTGGTTACTTTCGGTTCAAATTTCATAGTTCTATTGCAAATTGATCGGTTTGTATTGACTAGTTTGTGATTCTTCTAGTAGTATGTATGAGCTCATTCAACTTTTCATTTGCCATCTTGATCTCTGTAGTCAACCTTTGTTTGACTGGAAGTTTAATATGTTTTCGTTAACAGTTGAGATCATTTGACAGTTAAGCAAAGTATTGTTTAGAGCTCATAGTTTGAATTTATATTATCATATTCATTTCATGAAGAGTATAGACAATAGGATTGAGATGGCAAAGACTTGTTCTTTAGCTACTCTCCTTTTGAGAGCACATAATATCATCAATCGCATTTCCTTAGAGAAGCTGGTGGATTAAGGAGTGTTAAATTCTTTAGGAATTATGCTTTAATGCTAATTAATTTTGTTGGGATTAATTCTGAAATTTTTCTAAAACTGCATTTTTTTACAACAATCCAAAAAGAAAGTTTTACTTGATTTTATTTTGTTTCTATGTTGGGATTAAACCTTTGCTTAGCATTTCCTTCGTTGATCATTTTACTTGATTCTAGTTCTATGTCTTCATTAAAGGCTAGTCTTCTGTACATGAAGCATTAAACCTTTGCTTAGCATTTTCTTCGTCGATCCTGACACACTTGAGTGTACCTCTGCTTCATGCCAATCCTCCACGGCTCGAAGCAGATGGTACACTCTAGTGTGTCGGGCTCGATGAAGTAGGCTCGGGCAAAGATAGGCTCGGGCAAAAGATTTGTATCACTAGTTTCTATCTATACAAAGATCACAAGAGAAGCTGGTGGATTAAGGAGTGTTAGAATAGAAGCTCGTGGATTAAGGAGTGTTAGGAATGTTAGTAGTCTGTATGAGCTCATTCAACTTTTCATTTGCCATCTTGATCTCTATAGTTGTGCTCCGGTGCAGTATTAATGCACGCTGGATATGCTTGTCAGGCTTTGCATACCTGGTACTTGGACAAGACCCAAAAGAAGGGGTGCGATACTGGAATCACCGTCAGATACGAGGACAAGCATTTCTTCAACGGGACGAGGTACTTCGTCGTGGGCTTCAATGATTTATTTGAACTATTCAACCTCGTTGGCCTCGACGTCTCGCTTCTACAATGTTGGACACTTGTAAGTCGCATAATCAAGTTCTACATTCATCTAATACCGATAAATATCACAACTCATTGCTTATGTATAGATACATGCCGCAAAATGTCCAGAATGGAAAGAACCCGTGGGTTTCCTCGACCCACACGTGGTATCGTTGCAAACCATCCAAGAAGACTCGTCCTTCGTCGAGAAATACATAACGAGGTCATTGCTTCTACAGAGGAACATGAAGTACATAGTGGTGCCCTACAACCAGGGGTAAGTGTCACTACTTGCTATACAAATTTCATTTGTACTTTATACGCAAAGACTAACTTAGGTTTAATGACTATAGCGACATACTTAGGTACCATTGGATTCTTTTAGTTATTATACCCAAGAGGAACCATGTGATATACCTTGATTCCCTAAACCGCAACAAGCACGACTTCAAAGACTCTAAGAGGAATACTCAAGAGGTATGCTCATTTTCTCCTTACATAACTCTATTGTAGTCTTCATTCGCTTGAAATGGCCGAGGATAATTTTTTCAATCATGTAGGTCGTTCATCAATTATGTTGCCAACAAAGGAATATACGATGGAAAGAGCACCCAACTAACACACAGGATGGATTTTCCAGTACGCGCTACAACACAATAATCCTATATCATACTTCATAATAACGCGTCTCGAACTGACTATACCTATATATGTAATTCTATTTTTGCAATGCCGCCAACAAAAAGATGATGAGTTATGTGCAATCTACGTGCGCTATCATATGCGACTAATCCTTCTGACTAGGAAGAAGGATCCTGAGGTTTGTCAATATCGAAATAATTATTTCCTAATTATAAATTTAAATATATATAGCTTACCACTTTACTCTTAATTGGTAGCGACAGGTCTTGGATTTACAATGTGATTCACTCGTTGCGGAAGAGATCAAGGACATTCGAGGAAGCTCGCACCTTTATCAACTCAGAAATCATTAACGACAACGGAGAGTTTCACTCCGTCGCCAACCTAGAGCATCACCCCACTAAAACCTCTCAACGCAAACAATTGTAATCTAGTTGTAACTACTATAGCGACAATACTTGAACAAATGCGATCTTTTGTAATTTATTTTGAGTAATGATCACTTTGAGTTGTCATGGCTGCTTGAATCTGTTTTTGTGAATGCTTGAATTGCTTTACGTGAATGCTTATTTTCAGAGGGCATGGCTAGCAATTCACGAGGCTAGCCAGAAAACAAAGAAATTGTGGGAGGGTATGAGCTATCACAGACGGTTTTTGTTAAAACCGTGCTGCGAAGGCAAGTATCACGAGCGGTTTCGATCGCAAACCGCTCAGGATAGGAGAATATCACGAGCATGGTTCTATACCAAAGCCGCTCGTGATATTCACAAATCACGACGGTTTTATTTAGAACCGCTCGTGATATTCTCTATCACGACGGTTTTTCTTTAGAACCGCTCGTGATATTCTCCTATCACGCGGTTTTCGCTTAAAACCGCTCGTGATACTTGACTTCACGACGGTTTTTAATAAAACCGCTCGTGATATTTCTTATCACAGACGGTTTTGTACCGTGCGTGATAATATCTGTTATCACAGCATCAACAAACATAGACGGTTCGAAACCGCTCGTGATGACGATTCCAACCGCTCGTGATGTCGATTCGTAGTAGTGACCCTAGCCGCCATCTTCTCGAGAGAGCCCTGCCGTGCGACTTGGTACTAACACACCGGCGTACAGTGTTCCATCCCTAGACGTGTGGATACCGTAGAGGCGCTACTGTGGTTGCTATTGCGCTCGAGGATGATCCGCGATCTTCGCAAAGAACTACAGAGGTTGCTGGAGGAGACGATCGATGACGACCATTGCATCGACATGCTCGACGTTGGACGATCGACTACGACCACTTCATCACACGCTCCACGTTGGATCAGGCTACTCCAACTCTACTTCCGCTGCACTACACGTCTAGTGGTAATAATCTATGATCTCTTACTTGCATGGCTTCCTGGTTTATGTGGTAGAATTTTTGAATTGCCAGCTAGTGTAGCCTGCCCGTATCTGTTCAATACCAACACAACATGAGGCCTCACTTGTGAACTGATTTCTCAAGGCACTTCTATGCACCAAGGAAATTTCTTGGTACTTTTAGTGCAACTGATGGTAATCAGTTGTTGAGGCCAAATCTGGCAATATTAACTAGTTCATGTCTTTGATTGTGGCCAATGAAAAAAGAATGGGTCATTTCTTTTGCTGGGCTAGGTCTTCCATGACTTGGAATGTTGTCCACCATGGACGGCAAACCGAGGTGTTTTCTACTTGGGAAGCATGTCATGCGGAAGTCGACGGGTACAAAGGAGCATGCGTCAAAGGATACCAATCAAAACAAGAGGCTTTTGCAATCTACAATCATGCAATTATGCAAGTCAACGAATCCATGGCCAAACTTGGTACCAAGCCACAAAAGAAGGGTGCTTTTAGCTGCAAAGATGTTATAATTGTAGTTCAGCTTGCGATTATAATAATTTTGCTACATAAATTAATGTTAGCTGCTATTTGAGTATTTGACTACCCATGTGTATCATTGTGACATTAGCTGCTTGTAATAAGAATCAACTAAAAATCCTATAGAGTGGCCTTACATGCAGCGCTCCAATGTCCAGGACTTAGCAAATTTCTAAGAACTCAAGCAAAGGGAAGGTATTCTCACCACACCCATGAAAGGGTGACCACAACTAGGGTTCATGCGGCAAACCAAACGACTTCTCTTGCATCAGATTTCATATCTACTTTTCCATGCGGGCAACCAAACAACTTTTCTACTAAGTCAGACTATAAGAATACAGGCAACCAAACAACATCACATTGCATACTCACAGCCTGGCCCACTGAGCCAGGCTCACTGGTACGAGTACTCGCTCAATGTAATGCAGACAACCAAATAGACCTATGTGTTTAGAGCCAGGAGCTAGCTTGATCGATTAGCTCAACTGCTCTTTCAAGTTCTTAATCACCAAGTGCATAGAGTTTGTTAATGCACGGACGGTCGATATAGTCTAGCTTGAAAAGAGTGGCTCCTGTTGATTTTCATATGCGTCAAGGCCGTTCTCCTTGTGTATATTTAGGCCTATACACTTGTAAGATGCTTGGTTTGTTAAATATTCTCTGACGTACGCAAACAATTCGAACATTCCAAACAATGGAGGTGCTATGCCATTGGCATCTAAGATATACGGCCGGCCGGACGGGGTTGATAGAGACGTAGCAACGGTCAGGTACGTTGTTTTGTTTGTGTTGGGGATCCAATGTCTCAGATGGATATATGCTTGCGTGTCGGCAGCTTATTAAAATCCGGAGTTACAAAAGGTCAAAGCTAACATAATACGTAATTAGTAATGCAATGGTTCATCGATCGACATCTCTCTGAACGTGTGCTTATACGTCGTATATATATTAGGGCTTGCATAGAAAAGTACGTATTGATCTAGTCTGATTGGTATCGGTTAGCTGTGGATTCGCGTAGTCGATCAATCATGCATGTCCCTTTTTCTCCAAAAAAATACTCTCGATTCGTATCGAAAACTATTTAAATTTGACTTTAAAAATACGAATACGAGTATAGTTTAACCAATATTTGATTCATTTCGATCTGTTTCAATTCGACCCGTACATGCATGGACCATGAGAGGGGTGGGGTATATGCGGGACACCAATGCGCTGCTGGGGCAAAAAAATCCCATCGCTCGTACATACGGTCTCCAATCTTGGATTCTTGATGAAATGTATCGCTGCCGCCGCCACTGTGACGTGAATGCTGCCACAGTGCCACTAGCTGGCGGCGCTGCAACGCCGGCCCAACAATCGCGCATGATCTACCGCGACGATCCGACCACTCCACGGCCTCATCATCGCCATATCGTCCGCACCCTTGTGACATTTGTCCCCTGAAATCACCGTCCGGCATCCATCCTCATCGTCAAATTCGACTTGCCGGCCGCGCGGTGGCGCAGGGCCTCTCGCCCATCATCGCACGAGGCAGGCAGGCGGCCGGGCAGCTGATGCTCAGTCGTACCGGCACTGCTGCGCTGAGCCCCCAACTACACATGCATGCATGTCACGTTGGCGGTTGGGCGTGCATGCCGGCGCCACCACTGTCCCGCTGTCCCCTGCTCCGGTGCGTGCCAACCGCTAGCTATCCGTCCGTCGCCAGGTCGGGTCGCGCCACATCCACCGGTAAGCCCACGTTGGACGTGCGGTCTCGATCACGTACGGCCGCGTCGCCTTCGGCTAACGCTCTGCCTGAAGCCTGATCATGCATGCAACGATGCAATGGCAATCGGTCCGGCACTTCTGGGCCTCTGGCCCTGACTCATGTTGCCGTCACACCTAATTGCCCCAGAAGGCCCCCAGTCGTTGTGCATGGGCAGGGGCACCAACTATTCCTCCCGTCACTTCGCCACGGCCGGAAACCTCCTCGACCGGACCTTGTGTAATGTGTTGATGCGCCCTGAGCCCTTGATCTTCCGGCATGAAGAAACAACGTGCGTGGTGATATAGGCTGTAGCAAACATATCGAAAGCAGCATGTCAATATGCATTTGATTTTGATAATTTTGGATGTACTAGGTCGGTGGAAAACGTTGGAAGCAATCAGCTTGTATTATGGTCTGGTTACACACTTACACCCTACACTGAAATCCCTTACCATCCCGGCCTGATCCCTCCATGGCTCCATAACACCACATGCAGCATAGCCATGGCCCATGGGATGCCATACAATGCCAACCTGGACTGGAATGTCCATACGCCGCTTAGTGTAGTTTGTGGCATCCGAGTCAGGCAGCATGGAAACGGAGCGCAACGCATTGCAAAAGGTCGGATACTTTACTCTCACGGGCGGCATCCGATCGGTGCCAATCTGGAAGGCACGGGGCAGGGGATTTCCGCGCGTTTCCGCCTTGCCACACACTGACACACACTTCTTCCCGTTGAGTCCGGACTCTGGGCTCGGCACCCCGCACACCTTTTTACCTCAGCACTGGAACAAACTGTCGAAGAATGTAGTAATTGTATAAATCCAATCAATCTACCATCACATAATAGATTAACAATTAGAAGACAATAGATAGAGACACGATATCTGAAACTCTTTATTAATAGATTGATTTCTTTCTAAATACAATAATGTTATATTTAAAGATTAAAACCCACCAGATCAACCCTTAAATCAAGGTTTCTCAACACTCCCCCTTGGAGGCAAATACTGCGGTATGCATATGTCTCATTAAAAACTCCTCTAGAAAACCTAGTGGGGAAAAAATGATCGGATAAAAGAGTACATTGCATCCGCAGGTTGTATTGCATCGTTGCCTCGTTAAAAACCTTTATGTGAGAAATTTTCAGAAAAAACTCACTAAGAGAAAAAGAGTGCAACTTCTTTACCTTCTAGGTTAATCTTCAGGATTAAGGTAAAACTTCAAGACCTTAAGTGGATTATGATTCAGGGGATTCTCCCCCTCGATCCCTGCAACTCTCTAAGCTACTTCATTCCAATACTACAAACGCAACGTTGAAAATTGGATGCAGACAAAGATTTAGTGAATAAATCAGCTAGATTTCCACAAGATCTCCACCTCATCGTTCTTCTGGAGTGAGGGTAGAAGAATTTGTGAGCAATATGTTTCGTGATATTACTTTTAACATAACTCATTTGCATTTGTGCAACACAAGCAGCATTACCTTCATAGATAATTATGAGGGTATCGACGGTGTTAATACCACATGACTTCTGGATATGTCTAATCATACGTCTGAGCCAAACACATTCACATGAGGCTTCATATAGTGCAATAATTTTCAAGTGGTTTGTAGAAGTAGCTACCAAGGTCTGCTTAAATGACCGCTAAGAGATGTTGCACCACCACATAGAAATACAAACCCAGTCTGAGATTTGACACTGTGGGGATCGGATAGATAGCCAACATCCGTATATTCGACCATGGTCAAGTCTTGGTTCTTTTGAAAAACAAGCCAAGATCTTGTGTACCTTGGAGGTATCTGAGAAGATTCTTAACGTCAGCCCAATGCCTTCTGGTTGGAGCTACACTGTGTCTAGCCAATAAATTAACTGTGAATGCAATATCAAGCCTAGTGCAATTCGCAAGGTACATCAGTGCTCCTATGGAGCTTAAGTATGGAATTTCTGGTCCTAAAACTTTCTCGTTTTCCATCCTCGGTCTGAAAGGGTTTTATCCACATCTAGGGATCTTACTACTATGGGGGTCTTCAAAGGATGAGATTTATCTATGTTAAATTTCTCCAATACCTTCTTGGTATAAGTAGACTGATGTACTAAGATTTCTTTAGGGAAGTGCTTTAACTGCAGGCCTAAGCAATACCTAGTTTTACCCAAGTATTTCGTCTCAAACTCCGTCACAAGATAAGAACTTGCTTCATTTATGTCCTCTGCGGTTGCGATGATATTCAGATTATCGACATAAACTGAGATGATACAAAATCCATTCTGGTACTTCTTTAAAATACGCAGGGATAATCATCATTATTTGAGTAACCCTTCTTCAGAAGAAAGTCACTTAGTCGGTTGTACCACATTCTTCTCGACTATTTTAATCCATACAACAACATCTACAATTTTGTGCTATACATGTTGCGATTAGTATTATTAGGATCTAGAGTTTTAATTCCTCTGGTGACTCTCATATAGATATCTGTATCCAATGACCTATATAAATATGCGGTCACTACATCCATCAACTGCATTGTTAAATTCACACAAGCTGCCATTGATATTAAGTATCAGAACATGGTTCCAGTCATCACAGGTGAGTAGGTCTCATCATAATCGATGCTGGGTCTCTGCGTGAACCTTTGTGCTACAAGCCCCGCTTTATATCTCACCACCTGATTATTCTCATTTCTCTTCTATGACGGCCCTTCCAGTACTGACTATGAGAGCATCGCTTCCGACGATGGTCATGATATTCTCAATTTTCTTAGTTAATGTCTGGAAATATTTAGTTCTCATAAAGATCGAATTAGTGGTGCAACTGTCAACAAGACAGATTTCCTCTTCCGCCATTTGATCGTACCGGGTTGTTCTATATTTAAAATATGATTTATAATCAAATAATTATTCAATAGGAAATATAGTTCAAAATTAAATAGAAAAAGCATAGAACAATAGTATAATGAATTGAATTAATCTAGAAAATTGACAATGCCAAGAGTTCAGCATAAGCAAATAATGAAAAATAAGTGCTCAACATGAGCATGCATAAACCTATGTTTATGAGTTATTGAATGATATGCCCTAGAGGCAATCATGGAGATGATTGTATCACGTTTATGTTTATGAGTTATTGAATAAATGCTATTATGTTCCTTAGATGAATCATTGGTTATAAGATTAACAAGTATGTGACTTGTTGGTAAAACCCTTTTAACTTATATGATGTCGTTCTAAAAGTATCCCTGGTCGGATGTCACTGGTCGGAACACTAGTGATTTATCGACTATCACATATATTGATTGATGACCATGTTTCACCAATCCTAGATATAGGGATATCGAATCAATAATGTGAACACATGTTGGAGAACATTGGGTTGGATTGACCCACCTTGAGACACTGTTGAGATTGTTATGATTTTATGTGTCGTCAGTTGGTCTCAAGCAATGATGATGTATAATCCTTATACCTGAGATCAGCATGATTTTCTACATGTGTAATAGTGCAATTAAGGGTTGCCAAACGCTACTCCGTAACTAGGTAGTTATAAAGGTAGCTTTTGGGTATGCTATGAAACATGCGGAGGAATATGACTGATTGATATAGGATATGCCCCTCCTAACATAACAGAAGATATATCTCTGGGCCCCTCGATGTGGTCGAATAAAAAAAGTGCATAGCCAGGCCACTAGTGGTCGAAGTGTTTGAAAACGTGAAGTTATCCGACACTTGATCGAGCAAGTATTGAACAGTCCATAGATGACATAAGTCTCACCTGGAGTTCAACCAGATGTCGTGAGGCAAAGGGAGAATACATGAGTAGGTCTTTCAATTCGATCAAGATACGGACTAGTCGTATAGAGATACGAGCTAGCCGTAGGCTGGTCAAACATGATCGTTAAGTGATCGTGAACTAGTTGTAAGGAGTTACGGACTGGTCATGACAATATATGAACTGGTCGTATAGGGATACGAGCTGGTTATAATTGATAAGGACATACTTGTAGATCATATTGCATTAAAGTTCGTTCGATATAATTCGTGTGTATTTGAAAATCGTTATGTTCTGCTAGGAGCCGCTAATGACTCGTCATCGGAAAGAAGTTTCCGAGTCACAACTGATTATGCATGAACCTAACGGGTCACACACTTAACGGGTTGGAACAAATGTGTTCAGATAGGATCCATCATGGGCACTATATAAGGAGATGCTTGAGGCTATTGGGAGATATACGAGTTAACATGAGTTGCTCCACCGAAACCCTAGCCGTCATCTTCCCGAGAGCTCTACCGTGTGACTTGGTGCTAGCACACCAGCGTACGGTGTTCCTTTTCTGGACGTGTGGATACCGTAGAGGCGCTACTGCGGTTGCTGTTGCGCTTGAGGACGAACCGCGATCTTCACAAGGAATTGCAGAGGTCACTGGAGGAGACGATCGACTTGTGAGGACGCTGGATGATCGACTACGACCATTGCATCGACATACTCGACATTGGACGATCGACTACAACTACTACATCAACGCACTCTTTGTTGGATCAGGCTACTCCAACTCTTCTTCCGCTACACTGCGTGTCTGGTGATAATGATTTGTGATCATCTACTTGCTTGGATTCTTGGTTTACATAGTAGAAATTTTTGAATTATCAGCTAGTGTAACCTACCCGTATCCCTTCAGTGGTATCAGAGCCATTCTACGTAGTTTTTGATCTGGATCGGTCGCATATACTTGATATGTGGTAGTAGTAGATTGGACATATTACTGGTCGGGTCTGGTAACCTAGATCGGTTCATATGGATGGAACGATCTAGCACTGGTCAATAAGATCGATCGGGTTTTCGGTGGTAGTAGATGGGTTACAAGGAGGTATGAGCTAAAAGGACCAGATGGTTAATTGCACTTGTTCGCGACCACACTACATAATACTCCTACCGGTCGGAATTCCGCCATCGGAGTATGCCGCAGTGTGTGGTCATATCAAGGCAATGATCATATTGGTTCGGAATAGGGACCGTCGTGGCCGTAGCCGCGTTATATAGTAGCATGTGTTCATATCGCCCGATAGAATTGGATTCTATGCATAACTCATTTTTGCAGGGATCGATGTGAATAGTATGGCCCGTTGTGTATGTGATACATGAATAGATTTTCATGGCCTGCATATCATGCTATGAGATGGCCATCGAGATACATATTATTGTATAACGATCTGCGTACCGACATGTGATGCTTGATATTATCCTATGTAATTCATTACTAGCTTTTATGAGTAATTGCTAAGTAGATGAATGCGGTCGGAGATTTCAAGCATGGTGGTCGGAAGACAGGAATCATGGTGATGGAGATCGTCATGATTAGGGCCATACTATTTCACAGTTTAATATGATTATCTGTGAATGTTTGTGTTTATTTCTGTCATGCTATTTAATCATGTTTTATCATGGTAGAATAGTATCCCTCAAGAAAAATTAAGTTAATTTGATGTCTTTTCAATTGATGCGCCTGTCACTATTTTGATCGTTAATTGGTAGGTTTACCAAAGTAGAGTGCCGTTAACTATCTTAATAAGATAGGGTGGGTGTCAGACGCCTACATGCATAGTGTTGGTTTAACTTGACAAAGCTATCAAAACAGTTTTGGGCCTTGCGGCATAATGTTGGTCACCAGGGCATAGAGATGTTGTCCAACAAACAAGAGTCATATGTGATATAATTGCCAAGAGGTTGCCTACCTAAAATCACTAGGTTTCTAGCAGTGATGCCAAAGCTCACTAGGACTTAATGATTTTTGGATCTTGAACTCACTATATGATGTTAGAGGAAAACATGGTTTAGAACATATAGTGGGAGTATCTTTTATTAATTGTTGTTGATTAAATTCGACCAGGCATAAACTGGTTGTATGATGATACAACCGGGTTCAGACTAGTCATATGGTGATACGAACTAGTCGTAGACTGGTCGAATATAACCACCAACATGAGTGTCTGATAGAAGATCTTACATAAACATAGTGCTGAATTTTTGCATATATTTCTGTTGTAGATCATGGCACCTACTACTTCTTATGCACCTATCTTTAATTTGCGATCGATCCTTGAGAAAGAAAAGCTGAATGGAACCAACTTTATTGACTGGTTTCGTAATATGAGAATTGTTCTTAAACAAGAAAAGAAGGAATATGTTCTAAAGGGTCCCTATACCGAGGAACCGAATGCTGATACTACTCGAGCTGAAAAGAATGCTTATGAGAAGCATTGCAATGACACAACCGATGTGCACTGCCTTATGCTTGCAACCATGAACTTTGAGCTTCAGAAGCAATATGAAACCACAGACGTTTACAATATGATTGTGGGTCTGAAAGGTATGTTTCAAGATCAAGCAAGGGCAGAGAGGTTCAATACCTCTAAGGCATTATTTTCTTGTAGGCTGTCGGAAGGCAACCCAGTTAGTCCTCATGTGATCAAGATGATTGGTCACATTGAGAGCTTAAAAAGGCTTGATTTTTCCCTTAGTCAAGAGTTGGCTAGTGATGTGATTCTCCAATCGCTCCCTGCGAGCTTTGAGCTTGTCATATTGAATTTTCATATGAATGGCATGGAGAAGTCAATGACCGAGTTGTGTGGCGTGCTTAAAGGTGCTGAGGAGAGTATCAAGAAAAGTTTCAATCATGTGATGATGGTTCAAAAGACTACTAGCTTCAAGATGAAGGGTAAGTTGGGAAAGAGAAAGGGCAAAGGAAAGACTCAAGATGAGATTGAGAGTCTCAAGGCTAAGCTTAAGAAACTCAAGCTGGGTCCTAAGTCTGACACAGAATGTTACCATTGTCATGAGACTGGGCATTGGAAGAGAAACTGTAAGAAGTACTTAGCAGAAATGAAAAAGAACAAGGGAAGTAACACTTCCAGTTTAGGTATAAATGTTATAGAAATTAATCTTGCCACTTCTTCACATAGTTCTTGGGTATTTGATACCGGATCGGTTGCTCATATTTGTGATTCGATGTAGGGACTGATAAGGAGTAAAAGGTTGGCAAGAGGAGATGTTGATCTTCGTGTGGGCAATAGAGCAAGAGTTGCTGGATTAGCTATTGGTACTTTACTATTAGCTTTACCCTCATGATTAATTATGGAACTAAATAATTGTTATTATGTTCCAGCCTTAAGCAAAAATATTATTTCTGCTTCTTGTTTAGGAGCAGAAGGTTATGAGTTCAGAATAAAGAACAATTGTTGTTCAATTTATTTTGAAGATGTGCTTTATGGTCATGCTCCATTGGTGAATGGATTGTATGTTTTGAATCTTGAGTATGAGCCCATCTATAACATTAATGCTAAGAGACTTCGACCTAATGATTTGAATCCCACTTTTATTTGGCATTGTCATCTAGGTCATATAAATGAGAAGCGCATGATAAAGCTCCATAAAGATGGTCTTCTAAACTCATCTGATTTTGAATCATTTGAAATATGTGAGTCTTGTTTACTTGGCAAGATCACAAAGACGCCCTTCACGACCAGATGTGAGAGGGCGAGTGATCTACTGGTCGTAATACGTTTGGATGTATGTGGACCAATGAGCACTCCGACCAGAGGTGGTTTTCAGTACTTCATAACTTTTACTGATGACTTCAGTAGATATGGCTATGTCTATTTAATGAGGTATAAGTCGGAATCTTTTGAAAAGTTCAAAGAATTTTAGAATGAAGTGCAGAATCAATTCGGCAAGACAATCAAATGTATACGATCTGATCGTGGAGGTGAATATTTGAGCTATGAGTTTGGTGATCATCTAAAGAAATGTGGAATTGTTCTACAACTCACTCCGTTGGGAACGCCTTAATAGGAATGGGGTGTCTGAACGACAGAACTGAACATTGTTGGACATGGTTCGACCAATGATGAGCCAATCTGATATTCCATTGTTTCTTCTCTGTAAGTGTGGATACCATAGAGGTGCTACTGCAGTTGCTGTTGCGCTTGAAGACGATCCGCGATCTTCACAAAGAACTGCAGAGGTCGCTGGAGGAGACGATCGACTTGCGAGGATGCTGGACGATCGACTACAACCACTGCATCGACGTACTCATCGTTGGACGATCAACTACGACCACTACATCGACGCGCACTTCATTGGATCAGGCTACTCCAACTCTTCTTCCACTGCACTGCACGTCTGGTGGTAATGATCTTTGATCATCTACTTGCTTGGCTTCCTGGTTTACGTGGTAGAAATTTTTGAATTGCTAGCTAGTATAGCCTACCCGTATCCCTTCAAAGATTAGCAGTTTTGTTGTCTTATTCTTGCTTCTGGGGCCTCCCTTTAGCTGCTCCTCTACCATGGGGTTTACCCCTGCCTCTCTGCATCTCAACCTTCTTCCATTTGCCCACATTCTGTTTTGGATCTTTTCCGCGATCCTGGCTTTTCCTAGCCTGGTGAGCAATGGCGTGTGCTTCAGGCATAGCCATCGTCCTAGTGGGATGTATCTGATAGTTTTTCATCAGAAGTTCTGCATGTTTCTCTACTTTCAACAGAGTGAACATCATCTTAAAGTACTTCGACTACTTCACATTGTGGTATTGTTGCTGCCGTATCTGCATATTGGGGGTGGAAGATGCATAAGGTTTTCTCTATCATATCGACTTCTGTAACTGCTTGGTTACAGAACCTCAATTTGGAGATAAGTTTGTGCATGGCAGAGTTATATGCTGCTATGGCCTTGAAATCCTGAAAGCGCAGGTTAGTCCATTTTTTTTGTGCTTCTAGGAGAAGTACAGATCTCTGCTAGTTGTAGTGTTCCTTTAGGGAATTCCACAACACCAGTGGATCCTCCTTCGTTAAATATTCAGACTTTAGGTCTTCATGGAGGTGGTGCCTTAGGAAGTGCAGAGCCGCATACCTAGTGGCCTCAGGGATGGCAGGGGCGCCAGCTGCTAGCTTGGTGATGGCATCTCCAAGAGATCAAGACTTCAGACTGATCTTTGCGTCCATCGACCAGGTAAGGTAGTTGTTTTCATTCAAGGCAAGCTTAGCAAATTCTTTCTTTACAATGTCTGACATCTCCCACATTAGGTTCATGTAATTATTTTGTTTAACTACAGGTAAAATAGAATTTAAAGCATGAATATTGCAAAATCAGTAAATATTGGTTTAACATCTATTCAAAAAAATATTTTATGAATTTCCAGAATTTTCCTAGCAATTATTATGAACTTCTGCTAATTAATGAGATCTATGGATAATTTTCAGAATTATCAATATGATAGAAAAACAATTACAGTAAATAAAGCTAGGGAAAATAAAACCCATGGTATGAAACTTCTGATGTGTGCTAAGTCTAAGGTTTCATAAAATTATGGAAGCTCGTATGCCTAAAAACCATGTTTTTAGGATTATTTAAGGTTATTGCATAAAAAATAAATAATATTAAAGTAAATAACCATAATCCGAGAGTCTAAAATACACAATAACCATGAGATATATTGATATGTCACAAAAAAAATCAGATTCCCAAAGGGGGTATTCTACAAAAATATAAAAAACCCGAAATCCACAGTAAATATCCCAAACTCCAAGGAATTTTCCAAAAAAATTCCCTATCCGCGAAAAATTCCTCGTAATTTTCAGAACTCTAAAGGTTTATTTGCAATTTTTTAGTATTTTTCTTTTTTTTCCCCTATTTTTTCCCTTTTTCTCTCGGGTCGAGCTCGGTTTCCTTTTCTGCCTAGTAAGGGCCATATGGGCAACTCAATAACAGATGCTAGGGAAAACCCTAGCTTCATTGTTTGGTGGTCTTGCTGTGCATATATGCGCACGGCACGAGTCGCGGCAAGTCGGCGTGGCGTGGCACGCTGAGTCACGTAGTGACATGCTAACGATGGTCGGCCTTGGCGAGAGCGAGACGCCATCGACGATGGTGCGCGGCCGACTTTAGGTTTACTGCGGTGCCATGACAAAGCCATCGGCGTGGCGGTCGGCGAGAAATGACCAAAACGACAGACGAGTTTTTTCATTTTTGTGCATGAACAGTAATCCATGCGATGAACAGTAACAAATCCGATCCACAGGACTAATCTCTAATTTAGAACGCTAATTAATCACGATGCTAATTAGCAGTTTAACGGATCTAAACTGATATATGCAAATTAATCTGCCAGATTAATCATAGCAAAAACAATAGATTGAAACATGAAATTCCAACGACATACTGAATTGGCCGTGTAGAGCGATTCGTGCTGATAACGTGTTAAAGAATATAGTAATCGCATAAATCCAATCAATCAATCCCCACACAGTATATGAACAATCAGGAGACATAATATCTAAAACCTATTTATTAATAGATTGATCTATTTCTGAATACAATGAGACCCTATTTAAAGACTAAAACCCACCGGAGACAGTTTAGGTATTATGCATATCTCTACTACTTAAAAATTGGAGTCGGTGGTCGTCTATCCTCCCCATCCTCCTACCCATGTCCCTCTCTACTGACATGTGAGTCACGTTATCAGCAAACTATCTTCTCGCGTCATGCGCTCCTTGCTCCTCCTCTCCTGGTATCGCCTGTGATGCCGCCTGCTCTTCCTCCTCCTCTCCGCCCTCACCTCCACCCCCGCTCTTTTTCTCTGCTCCGCATGCTTTCGCCATGTCGCCGCTTCCATCAGCCGGATTTGAACGGGCCTCACTTCCTCCCCCCGGCGCTCTTCTGATCTGCTCTACGTGTCTCGACGAATTATGACATATTATATCTATTTAATTAATAAATAATTATATTCATAAGATGTTTTACAGCAACGCACAGCTAGTAAACTCTTGTATCAGGTATCAGGGTTTCTAGACAAAAACCATGCACACGGCCCACCGTAAAATCGCCTCAAAATCCACCGATTTTGCCTGCCTCCTCCGCGAATCCACAGTGCCTCAGCACTCCGTCTCGCTCGTCATCGTTGCGGTCGGCTAACCCCTCCAACCGCCGGATTGCCTTACGATTATACGGACGCGCGCGCGCGCATAAGCCACGGCCGCCGCCGCCGCGATGCCGCTGCCGGGAATGAACCCGCCGGAGCCCGTCCTCCAGACCGTCGCCGCCTTCTCCCGCGGCCTCCTCATCGCCCCCGACGCCTCCCCCGACGACCACCGCCTCCGCCCCCTCCTCTCCATCTCCCTCTCCCCGCCGCCGCCGCCGCCGCCGCCGGAGGTCGTGAAGGCAAGTTCTCTCCTTTTTCGCACCCTTGTTCCTTTCCGTTTGGCTCGAGCGAGAGGTGAGCTGTGAAGTGCTCGAGTGAATGCGCAGGAGAAGGATGCGAAGGTGGCGCCCCTGACGAAGGAGGAGGTCGGCCGTGCCACGTGGATGCTGCTCCACACCATCGCAGCGCAGGTGCTCGGTCTTTTGCCTCTGTGAGTAGCACAACAAACCACACATAACTTCAGCATTTGCCTTACACTACAGGTCGTAGTACATAAATCACCAGTCGTCAATGCGGAGCACAACTATGAATCATGATGCATTTGCGTAGATTCATTCTTTTCACTAGCGGATAGGGCGCATTTGTTCAGAGTATGGAATTTTTTGGATCCCATTGGTTCTCAGATTTAATTCCTGATGTATTTGTGAATTGTGTTTCAGTTTCCTGATGAACCAACCAGGCAGCAAAAACGTGATGCAAAAGAGCTGGTAAGCAGTGTTAAGAGTAGTGTATCTTGTACTACTTTTCTCTCTCTCCCCTTGTACCTCTTATATCCCTTTTGTACTGTGTGAAAGGAATAGAATACAACTTCAGTCTTCATAACATTAACATGGTATCAGAGCCCGTCGCTCCTACGCCTCGAGCCGGCCATCGCCCTCGCGCCCTCCGCCGCCGCCGATCAGCGCCGCCATGCCGAAGCCCTAAGCGCCACGGCCCTCGAGCGCCATCTCTGAGCTTCCCGCGGTGACTGGTGGCCTCGCCTCCATCGCCGCCGCCGCCCTGGTGCTGCTCTCTGCCGCCGCCTCCACCGATGTCGCTTTCGCTTCGTCTTCCTGCGCCACCTCTCTGCTGCCCGCTTCGCCTTCATCGCCGCCACTAGCTCGCGGATTCAAGGGAATCGATTCAAGGTCTGCTGGCACCGCAAGCAAAGATCGCCATCCAGTGGAGGACCAAAGCGAGTTGCGCGACTCACCACAGCCTCCCGCAGACCGCCGGCTTGACGTTGCGCCGCGCCGCCGGTCTACTCCTTGGTGTAACAAGGGCTTTTCGCCATCATCATCTCTCGCCAGGCCTTCCTCTCGTTGTTCTCATCGCTATGGCAAAAGATAGCTCTCTCTTGGCCAACGACATCAAGCTAGATGGCTCCAACTACAGGGAATGGGCTTTCTCGGCCATGACAGCTTGTGAGGCGAGCGGCCTTGAGGATCACCGAACGATGATCCTCCCACGATGATGCCACCAAGAAGGCTTGGAAAAAGGCCGATGCTAAGGTAATGGGAGCTCTAGTTCGAGTGTTGTTCCTTCACTTTGATGAGCCTTGAGCATCACCACTCCGCCAAAGAGATATGGAAATATCTTGAGCAACGATATCTTCAAATTTAGCGGAGCACTTCGCTTTCTCCTTATTGCAAAGCTTGCACAATCTTCAGCAGCAGGATATGTCCATAGAGGAGTACCATGGAGCCTTCACTCGCATCACCAAATCGGCTTGCCTCAATGACTCCAAAGAGAGACTCGGGATGTGAGTCTTGTATGGCTAAAGAAAAGCATGAGCAATGACCTTCATGTTTCGGGCCAGTGATGGGCCTTAGGCAAGAGTTTGAGTACACTGCATCTGCCAGCCACTTGGTCGCCTAACTCTACCTACCTTGGATGATGCACTTGCTCGCCTAATTGCCGAGGAGACACGTCTTCGCTCCATAGTCACACTTTGCATCGATGACTCACACGGTTGTTCTTGCCTCTCAAGACCGAGGTTCTTCCTCAGGAGATGTAGTCTGCTCCTATTGCAAGAAGTCAGGACATACATCTGATCGCTGCTTTGCCCTTCACCCTGAGATGTTGGCTGAATATCGTAAGAGGTTTCCTTTGCAGCAGCGTCGTGGATCTACTAGGAGGTCCTCCACCACTGCAGTCCTTGAGTCAGGGCCTTCAGCGAAGAGTGCCTCGGGCCACCGCCTCCCTCTGCTTCCCTGGTCTTTGTTATAGTGGGTACTTGATTCAGGGCTTTTTTCATGTGACCTCGATTGCTCTCAACTTGTGTCCCGCCACCAAATGAAGGATGGTCCATCTGTTCAAACAAATGATGGTACACCTTGTTCTCATACACATCGTGGTTCTCTTTCCACATCCGAAGTTTTATGTTCTCGCTATTTCTTTTGTTCCACAAACCGTCCATGAATCTTATGTCTGTTGGTCACCGGCCGATATGAATTATTTCATTGGTTTTGATGACATCTCTTGTTATGTGCGGGATCGCCGAGCAAAAGGATTATTGGTATCGGCCGTCGCCGAGAGGATCTACAAGCCTCTACGTTCTTGACACCTTACACCTTCCACCTTCCGTGTCATCTGTCACTACCATCGCCACTTCATCCTCTTTTGCCCAAAGGCATCATCGCTAGGCCATCTATGTGGTTCTCGCTTGTCCACTTTAGCTCACAGGTGTTTTGGGTCGTAATCAGAGATGCCGGTTTTCATTGTAAAGGTTGCAAGCTAGGCAAACAAATACAACTTCCATACCCTTCCAAAGACTACTTGTTCTAGTCATCCTTTTGATTTAGTGCACTCGATGTATGGGGTCCTTCTCCTTTTGTTTCAAGGGTGGTCACAAATACTATGTTATATTTGTTGATGATTACTCTCGATATACTTGGGTCTATTTCATGAAACATCGTTCTCAATTAATCTCTATATATCGCCTTTTGTTCGCATGGTTCATACACGCTTTCTAGCGCTATTCGTGTTTTCCGCTTCGACTCGGAGAGGAGTACCTATCCACGACTTTCGTGAGTTTCTCTCTTCAAGGTACTCTTCCTCAACTTTCATGTCCAGTGCTCATGCTCGAATGGTGTTGCCGAGCGTAAGCATCGTCAAATTATTGAGACAAAGACGTACTCTCATGATTTCCTCTTTGTTCCTCGCCATTTCGGGTGAAGCTGCTTCAACAAATTGCCTATCTCATTAATCTCCAAACTTCATCTCGCCTTCGTGGCAAGTGCTCCGTGAGATTTTGTTTAATTCTCCTCCCAAGTATGACCATCTTCGTGTTTTTGGTCAGACTGCTATGTTCTCTTAGCACCTCGTGAGCGCACTAAATTGATCGCTCACCGTTGAATGTGTTTTTCTTGGTACAGTCTTGAGCACAAGGGTTATCGTTGCTATGACCCTTCTACTCGTCACATTCGGTTTTCTCGAGATGTCACCTTTGCTGAGGATCGACCTTTTTTTCTATTCTTCTTCTACTCAATCATCATCCTCAACTTCCTTAGAGTCTACCTCATTTCTTTCTCTTCCACCTATCTTCTCTCCAGATGAGTCGATTTCGACCGCCATCATCATCTCTGCCACCGTGAGCCACCTTCACAAGTTCCTTCCTCTCCTCACCAAATTTACCTTCAGATACACTTCCTTTCCATTTTAGTCGTCGTCCTAGAGTCTCATCCGATTCGAGCTTCCTATTCCTTCGACTTCGCTCCTCCTAAAGTACTAATGATCCTCAGATCGACGACTCTCTCGACATCGAGGTATGCTCTTCGTGACTGTTCTTCCATTAAGATTCCAGATAGATATGGTTTCTGTGCAGGAGCAGCTCATGAGCCTAGTACTTATCAGGAGGCAGTTCTACTACCTGAATGGCAGCTAGCTATGTCTGATGAGCTTGCAGCTCTAGAGGGTACTGGTACATGGGATTTGGTGCCACTACCCCCTCAGTCAGTCCCTATCACATGCAAATGGGTGTACAAGGTAAAAACCAGGTCGGATGGTTCTGTGGAACGCTATAAGGCTCGACTTGTTGCTAGAGGTTTTCAGCAGGCTCATGGTCGAGATTATGATGAGACTTTTGCTCCAGTTGCTCACATGACGGCAGCCAGACTTTGATCGCAGAGTCTGCTGTTCGGTCATGGAAAATTTCTCAAATGGATGTTAAGAATGCCTTCCTTCATGGTGATCTACATGAGAAGTCTACATGGAACCACCTCCGTGTTGAGGTTCCATCTGGGCATGTATGTCACCTTCAAGGCTCTCTATGGGCTCAAGCAAGCCCTCGTGCTCGGTTTGAGCGGTTTAGCTCGTGGTTCGAGCTCTTGGTTTCTCTCCTAGTGAACATGACCTGCACTCTTCATTCACACCTCTAAGCTGCATGTACATTACTTCGCTCTATGTGGATGACATGTTGATTATCGGAGATGATTCAAAATACATTACCTTTGTTAAGCAAAAATTGAGTGAAAGCTCAAGATGTCGATCTGGGGTCCCTCGCCACTTTCGGGAATTGAGGTTGATCATACCGATGATGGCTACTATATCTCTCAAAGATCGGTACACTCAGATTTGATCTCTCGCTCAGTCTTCTCGATACATGCATTCTGCTACACCTATGGAACTCCATTTGCAACAAGGTCCTCTTGATGGGACCCCTTGAGGATCCCACTCGCTACAGGCATCTTGTAGGCAACCTTGTGTATCTCACCGTGACTAGGCCTGATATTGCTCATGCAGTACATGTTCTCAGTCAGTTTGTCAGTGCTCCTACCTCAGTCCATTATAGTCACTTACTTCGTGTACTTGGTGCTTGAGAGGACAAGATCTCGTCGTTTGTTCTATGCTCACTCTAATCACCTTCACTTCATGCTTACTCGACTCCACCGGGCGGTGATCCTGTTGATCGTCGTCAACCATCGGATATTGTCTTTTTCTTGGCACTTCTCTCATTGCTTGAAGTCCAAGAAACAGACTACGTTGTCCGCTCCAAATACCGAGGTCGAGCTTGAGCTCTTGCCACTACCACCTCAGAGATTGTGTGGCTTCGGTGGCTTTTGGCTGATCTTGGTGTTCCGTGTGATGCACCCACATTCATTCTTTGTGACAAGATCGCTGCTATTCAAATTGCAAATGATCCTCGCTAGCATGAGCTAACCAAACATATTGGTGTGGATGCTTCATTCACGCGCTTTCATTGCCAACAATCAACTATTTGTCTCCAATATGTTCCTTCGAGCTTCAAGTGGCGTACTTCTTCACGTAAAGCTCAAACTAAAGAACAACATAGACTCCATATCTTCAAACTCAATGTGTTAGATCCACCTTGAGTTTGAGGGAGGGGTGTTAAGAGTAGTGTATCTTGTACTACTTTTCTCTCTCTCCCCTTGTACCTCTTATATCCCTTTTGTACTGTGTGAAAGGAATAGAATACAACTTCAGTCTTCATAACATTAACAGGACACACAACTCAGTTAGCTTTCTTTAAGAGTTGGGGAGTATGTTTGGGAAGTCCTCATTCGTGGTCCTGGAAGATTTGTAAAGACTTTGCAGATTGCAATCACTAGTAATTTGCTGTCATGGCCAAATATACAAGGACTTCGCAACTCGGAAGTGCTGCTATCTTGATGTTAAAAGCTCGAGATCCATGTGCCACAAGCCAAAAATAACCTGCACTGGAGCTTGTTGAAAGCAAAGCTTACTATTCTTTAAGTGCCTAAAATGATTTAAGACTCTTGCTTGGTAAAAATCTTGCACAATAAGTTTATGGTTAGTACTGCTGCAAAAATCTAAAGGAGCTAGGCTGTATTCTAGGTGCTCTTTTTGTTCGCTTCCCACCAATTTTGAGATTAGGTATTTTTAACAAGTGTGCCTTGTGCTTGGTGTACCATGATTCTGTAGTACTGTCATGGTTGCTCCTTTAGAAATAAATGATAATATGTTTTGTCTGCTATTAAAACCACCAAGAATAGTAAGTAGAAATTAGTGTGTTTACAAATTCTGATTTTTTCAGAGAAACGTAAACTTGTTTTCTTTTCTTCCTGGAGGTTTTCCTTTTCCACATCTCTTTTTTTTTGGCTTGTTTACTTGGCTCATACGTGAAGATAACATTGCTGCTACTTTGAATATTCAGATGGCTATAATTTCTAGACAGTATCCTTGCAAAGAATGCGCTGATCACTTCAAGGAAGTTTTGAAGTAAGCAATGCTCTCCATTCTCCAACCTCTTGGATAAATAATAATCTCCATTTTAGTAGTTCGATTCCTTGATATGCTTTTGTGTCTTACCGGATTATCTCTTATTGAAATTGTGATGGTTAATAAAATATCAATTTTCGACAACTTGTCCCTTTATGATGAGATATGAGAACATCACATAAGAACTAGGAACCAGTGCTACTTTTGCAATATGAAAGTGTGCATCTGTATGAGTATTAGATGATGAAGTTCTACATCCACGCCTTTGTCTGGCACACCTATTTTGCAACGTTTCTACTTTTTGGACGTATGATGCACATGATGATTAAACTTTCCACACAAGCTCTAGGTTTCTATTCACAGAAACTAAGATGATAACTGATGGGTGGCGGTGTGGATATAACAATCGAGCACAATGACACAATTGTTGCTTATATTTTTGAAGCTCTATTCATCAACAGCTGATGTGTGACTTGGATGAATTGTCGGTCGTTTGTGGTTGTTGAAAGGTTGTGTAGAGTAGAAGTGTAGAACTGTTTCATTCATTATAATTTATTATGCCGATCATTTCTTTTGTTATGCTCAACGTGATAACAATAGGTTGTATCTTGGATTGATACTAAACTGACTTTATTATGTTTTTTTAGAGCAAATCCTGTGCAGGCAGGATCTCAGGCTGAATTCTCGCAGTGGCTATGTTATGTGCACAATGTGGTTAATCGAAGGTAAGTCCACACCGTCAACTTTGAACCGTGGACTCGCTGTTTCCTCAAACTGTCTTAAGGTATTGTCGTGTTAATTTGTTTCTATAGAGTTACTGGAAACATAAGGTTTCAGGGTCAAAAAGAGGAAAACTAATGCACTATACCGTTTTGCACCCTTTTACCATAAAGGGGGTATGTGTTTAAGAGTAGATGTTCTCACTCACAATATCATGATATTACATTATCTTGTGGCCTCCCCTGTTGAGACCATTCTTATGAGTTGCTCATCTGTGCGTTTTGTGGTTGTCTTTTGCAGCCTTGGAAAACCAATATTTCCCTGCCAGAGAGTAAATGCACGGTGGGGTAAGTTGGATTGTCCGGAACGCTCGTGTGATCTAGAAGGCTCCAACGACATCATGCCAAATCGATGACATTAGCAAAAGATCTTCAAAAATGTCTGCATTAGTGACAATTTTAAACCACTATTTGATGGGCATTATCAGGAGCTTAAGGGAAGATAATTCAGGACACCGTGCCGACATATAGCATTATCTACCTGCTTCTCCATGTCCTTGGCAATTGTAATACTGGTCTATCCCATACAATGAGCTTGGCTCTTGATGTTGTGCTTTTGTACAGTTTCACCATGTTTACAACGGTCGAGGTTCGTGTGAGCTATGAAGATTTTTGTGAGGTTCTGTCTCTTCGGTGGATATAGTACTCTGAAGTTGCTTTCAACTCTCCCTATCTGACAATGATACTGGTCTATCCGGATTTTTGTGCAACCTGAATCTGAACGTTGAAAAAATTGGAAAATAGGATACGCTATGTTTACACGGTTGCGTAAGAAAATTTGTGGGGAGGCGGCAAATATATATATATATATATATTCAAGGCGAGGAATGCATGGAGGCCACCTTCCTCGCTTTGCCCGGCCATTTTTCTGCAGCTCCTCCTCGGTGTTGACGAGACATAAATTCTGCCGTCTTATCACATCATTATTTAATCCCATACTGACACCTACGAGTAATGCACATGAAGTTACATCATGCATGGACCTGTCGTTATCTTGGAATCAGGCAGGAGTCCCAGGAAGCCAATAAAACGAACACGAGTGCTCAAGCATTTGACGGGATTGTGTAGAGGAGATGAAGACGAAGCGTCTCTCTGTGTTTATTTTGCTGATCTTTGCATTTGTTGGAGGGAATCTGTTCCTAGGGACCTCTTTTAACGCAAGAAGCACCGTGAAGTACTCAGGTACTCAAAAAGATTGTTCTGTTTGCTCTGTCTCTTGCTTCCTTCGTTTCCTTTTTCTGTCTTTCCTGTCATTTTGTTCATATGGTTCCTGTTCTTTTCCTTCTGTCACGTTTGGTTTAGAGTGAAAAGTGATAGCTCTAGCTTTAGCAACTAGTATTGGTGCTCGGTTCATGGTTTGGTGTTGGATATTTGAAAAAAAAATGTGAATGGGATGTGATGATTGTTGAAGTATAAATGAATTGTCTGTCTTTTTCTCGTTAGTTTAAGTTTTACGGTGAACTGGTTGGTGCATACAACTTAATATGGTATCATAGCCAAAAAGTCTTGAGTTCAAGACCTGGTTAACACAATTAAAGAAAAATAATTGTAGTATATTTCTACTCCAGGTTTTAGACCTGAGGATGCCTACACGTGAGAGGCAGTGTTGAAGTATAAGTGAATTATCCGTCTTTCCTTATTAGCTTAAGCTTTTGGGTGAACTGCTCGGTGACTAAATAATGATATTGACACTTCAACATGATAATGTGAAGCTGATTCTTCTTCACTTTTTTTTGAGTGCCCTTTTGGTGGAAAATGAAGCAAGACCTCCAAAATTATCTGCATAGGTCCTCCACTAATAATCCCCAAAATGAGCTTTAACACTTAGTTACAGAGCCAAAGCTCCATCTATATATGCATCTTATTCTGATAGAGTTTACTTATGCAATGCGCGATTACAATTACAAAATAGTCGGAAGGCAACAATTTGCAGCCTTCAATGAATGTTGGAACTTCTATCAGTTGTCGGGGTAATAGTAATCCTTTTGAGGTTTTGCTGTACATGTCGTTAGTTTGCTTCGGTTGGTTCTGGACCTTCTTATTTCTTCAGTTCTCAGTGTGTAGGTTCATCTTTCTACTGAGCAATTGTTAGTTTACGTAGGGAATATATGGCCTATGGCTGACATTTTGGTTGCATTCAAAGCAGATCTGACCTATGGAACCGTTGAGCTAAATGGCAGGATACTAAAGGTGTGCTCTTTCAGACAGTACTTGGAAAATGCACTTCATTTCACCGATCAGCATAAGAATACATCACCACACATACCCTCAATTTTGCATCACTTTCCTAATGATTTTTTTTAGAATAGTTTAAACTTTGATGGGAGAATAGCTAATCTATGTTACTTGATATATCGTTTTCAGGAAAGAGGATATGCTTTTACTAACCGAAAGATAAGGGGCTTGGAAAATGTTAGGACCGATGACTACCAACCTGTTGATCCAAGTCCAAGCTCCAAGGCAACTATCAGGGCAGGTCCAATTGAGCATGGCACACCTCTTCTTCCTTATGTGCCGCGATACACGCCGCCTCCTGGTCACCCCAAGGATATGCCTCCTGCTCATTACCCTGCTTCTCCTGTCACTTAGGCGAAAACTGAAATACTTGAAATGCGGTACTAGAAATCAGAGAACCCCTATATGCCCAATGTCTTTTGTGATGTTCTGTATTTCAAGTTTAGCAGTGTGTCATATGCCCTAAAATGTGTTGCCCTAAGTACTTGAGTGGTGCATGTTCTATGATGTGTATGAAATCACCTGGTTCTGTGATGTGTATGGAATAACCTGGTAAGAGGCAGTGTTGTTTTGTTTTGTCAGTGGTGAATTAGGTAAGTGCCCAAACCTAGACAAGCTGCACTGTTATTGTCACGTGTAAGTGATATTGTTATGTTATTGTCATAGCTAGGGTTGTAGTCAGAACTGGTACTGAACTCTTATGTGACCTAGTGATCGGTTAGAGCAGTCATCCAACTTGCAGCAATCCATTTTGCAGAGCCTTTGCATCATCAGTATTGGAACGCCAATTTCCAGTATGCATCAAACTGGGCAGGTAGAAGTCATTAAGCTAAGAATCTTAAAGTTTATCTATCCACCCATCTAAAAAGATAGTGAATTTGACAATCTACTATAGATTGGCATCATCAAATCGGGTTTTCTTGAATAATGGAAAGTTGATGCTTATGCTCTAAGAGTTTCTAGTATGGGTATTGTCACATGTAAAATCTAGGAATAAGGTATTCTTGGTAAGGTTAGGAGCCCTTTAATTTTGGTTGGTATGATAAGAAGGGCGACTTGTTAGCAGTACAAGTCGTTTCCAAAGCCACTTTCCAAATAGGGGTGAAAACGGGACGTATAATTTCCGCCTGATCCAATGCCGTATTTGGAAAAAATCCGTCCGAGGTACCATTTTTTTAGTCCTATGCACTTCCGATATTATCCGTATACGTATCCGGAATATCTCATTGATTATGGATTAAGATATGGGAAGAACAATATCGACCTGTATCCGTATTTTATAGGCTATCCGATAAACATCAATATTCTATAATATCCTCTATGGTTTTCTAATCATTGACTAGTATATAATATGATTTTACATTTGATTATGTTAATGTTGTTAAGTAGGATAAATAATTCTCTAATATGTCCTATAATTTGACACTTTCGTTAGTAAAGTTATATCTTTTTTTATGTACACTATCCGTCAAGTTATCTTGACCGATTTGAATCTGATCCACGTCTACCCCCTGTTCGTACCCCAAAAAAAAAAATCCGTATTCGACTCTGATTTGAGGTAAAAATATGGGTTAAGATACGAGAAGAGCAATATCTGCCTGTATCCGACCTGTTTTCACCCCTATTTCCAAATACATTAGTCCAGTTTACATAGTACAAACATGTGCTGATTACATTTTGCACAATCACCTGGCTATCAATACCATACACTCGTACGTATTTTATGACATCGTACTGAGCACGTGCTGATTCTTTTATTCTTGATTTGCCTTAGAAACTACGAATGATGAGTTATTCAGAAAAGGAAGCGTGGTACCTTTCTACTGTCTTTTGGTCTTTTCGTGAAACACTGCTTGTCAACTTGATTCATGTGTTGAAATGTAAGGCATATCTGACTATCTGAGTAAGTGACAATACAGTACAATCAAACGGCAGTTTAATTGATGTAATTGCAATAAAACTTAGTTTGTCAAATCAAGTTTCCTTTTGACTCAAATATTTAGAACCATTTACAAACTCAGCTACTCATTTTACCGACATCGAAAAAGAATAAGAAATGTAGCATGGTTAGATTCTTTCTTAAAGAAATACAAATTAATTATACAGGCATATGATACCTGATATGTTGTTCAGATATAAGTCTTTGCTTACCCGTCTGATGTGATCTTTTCCGTAGAGCTGGTTGTTGGGATTTCCAGGATTGCTTTTAACTAAAGCTCGGACAAGCAGAACAAACTCATGGTTGATGGTTTCCCTTGCTGGCCTCTTCCTTTCAAGCTTTATTCATTTGTCCCACTGACATAGACACATCACACTGTTGGATGTATATTATTACGTGTGTATTTTCTCTGTTGTATAAGGGTTACATGCATATATGTCATATATATATATATATATATATATATATATATATATATATATATATGTGTGTGTGTGTGTGTGTGTGTGTGTGTGTGTGTGTGTGTGTGTCATTGGCATCATGATGAATACAAGCGATATTTATAATATGGTATCATACCAAACCTAGGGTTTGTTTTCGCCAAACCACGGCTAGTTCCTCTTCCAACCGCCGCCTAGCTTTGTCATCTTCCACCCGTCGCTTGTCTGTGGCCGATCGTGGGTCTCACAGAACACCTCACCCAACACCGAGCCCGAATGCCACTAAACTACTCTTCCAACTAATTATCAACAACACACTATAAAATTTCAGCAAACAAAACATTAATAAAACCCAACCATGGGTCGCAATAGAACATGAATAAAGACTTGTCAAGCATGAATAAGTAAGCGAGGAAAACATAGCAAGATAATAAGTCTAAATCAGCACCAAACCAGTAAATCCAAAACCTTGGAACAAAATAGACTAGACCAAAGCATTCATCTAAGTATATTCAAATTCTAACATGTCCTAAAAGTAGCCCAGCAATAATGAATCAAATGGTTCTCATGGCAAATAATCATGTGTCTGAAGTATGAAACTATCACATGTGCACTAGTCCCTCTTAATCGCAGCGCCCTCAACGATCACCTAAAAAACAACAAAAAACAAGGGTTAGTCCATGACTCAGCAAATACATCAATATACAACGAACAATGATAAATCAACAGTATTCAATAACTTCATTATCACCACATGTCCTTCTATTGATATTCTCATGTCATTCTCTTCTCTTTGTTTTCACACACATTCATCTCATATCTCAATGCAACTCTACTCTACATGTCCACATGCACTTCTTTCGCGTATAAGGGTAGTTTAGTGGCATTCCAGGCTCAGTGTTGGGCTGGGGTGTTACACCTGCCTCACCGCCTGCCCACGTCGCCATCTCCCGACGCCCCCATTCCCGGCCGTTCGATGCCGAGCGCCGCCCAAGCTCGCGACACCGCCCTCCCGAGACACCAGATCCTTGAGCCCAAGCCCAACTCCTTGCCCCGCCACTGGATCCGCCGTGCTGCAGACTGGATTTGCCACCAAATCCTTGACCTGCCGCTGGATCCTTGAGCCCGAGCCTAACTCAGATCCACCGCCTCTCTCCTCTAGCCTGAGCCTGCGACGCCTTATTCTTGAGCCCGAGCCCAACTCAGATCCATCGCCTCTTGTCTCTCGCTGACGGTGACTGCCAGAGAGGAAGACCGCGAGGTGAGCGGAGGAGGAGGAGGAGGAGGGAGGCAGGCTGCCGCTCGGTGCCACCTTCGTTGTCGTTGGCCGCTTCGCTCCGTCGGAGCCGCCTAGTCGGTCGCCGAGTGAATTGAAACCGTATTGGTTTTGGTTTGTTCTAAACAGAGTTTCGGTGGTTTCTATAGTTTATTCTTCCAAAAAAAATAGAAAAGAAAAGAAAATATCTTCAGGCACTATTTTTGTTCCTCATTACCTGGTGCTTTTCGATTGTCTCAATTATCAGGACTGGTTTCAACACATGCGTGGTCAGCATGTTTGGGATTTTCTCACCAGCGAGCTACCTTGTCCACCTCGACCTGTTCCACCTTTTGAGCCCGTGCACCCGAAGGATACTTCTAAAGACACTCGTATGATGAATGGAACACATGTTATACGTTCCATTCCACGCGATGGTACAACCCTGAGACACTGACTATTAACCACCCTACGGTTAAGCTCTTCACAGTAACCGCAAGGAAGTTAGCACGTTGTTAATCGCTTCCACCGCTCCGACCAACAGAACGCTTTCACCAGGCGCTTCTCTAGGAGTAATCGCCACCTCTTCGAAGTTATTTAAAGGTGAAGCGACGACGTAAGACCAAGACCAACAAAGACAAGAACAACGACAGCTCAATAAGAATACACAAGCCTAAGCGTGGAATTAGAAGCTAGATAATCGACTTAGACTCATATTCTAAGTCCGACATCTTGCTAGACATTCCCCATTCAAGGTAATTCAGGTAGTACTTAGCCACATCTTGTAAAACCCAGCTCATATCAATAAAGCGACCCCCATTCCATTCCGTGATATTCCACGCCATTTTCCTCGCTCATTTTCGTAAGATCGACGACTTGATCGCCGACAACCGGGCGCCGTCTGTGGGGAAGAAGGCGAAGTTTCAAGAAAATTCTTCGCCAAGAAAATCCTCGCCCAAAATCTCGCAATCGCTCATGCGACTATGCCCGAGTTTGGGATGAGGAAAATCGGTTCGACGGCGGACTACGCCGACCTCGACATGGAAGGATGTATCCGCGCCATGGAAGAAAATGGCAGTCATCCTCCTCTTCCTCCTCCGCCGGCTCGCACGTCGCCGACGTTAGCGAGGTCGACCGGATGGATGAAGATGCGCCGCCACTCATCGGTGGCGCAACCAGAGAACCGCCGCCCGACCGATTCGAATGCCGAGGATCTCTTCAAGCCCGTCCTTCTCGACCGCTAAACAGTGAAGAAATTTCAGCCCCATCACCCGAAAACTCTATACCATTGATGAAATCATGGTCGAAAGATACTCTCCTTCGCTTCGCAATTCCAGAGTCAACCTTCACCGTAATACGGTGTCGATGAAACCTCCACCGGTCGAGACCATGTGGGATGATCACACTCAAGATACGATCGGCGGTTCGTCGGATCAGCCGAGAAGACCTCGAGAAGTGCTCATCTCCGACCGATCTCCATCATGGAAGATTCGCGTATAATCGACAAGCTCTCCATTAGTTATGATGGAAGCTCATCGGAAGATCAATGCCGAAGCACGGTCAACGCGATCGGAGATGAAGATCAAGATGCCTGCACGGTCCTACACTCTCTACCACGCCATCACGTGTTGTTAGAGATGATCCGGACCGCAAGCACCAACTTCCGGAGGCAACGGAACTAATCGACGCCAATCGCTTAACTCGCTCGCACCGCTTCCACCCAGAGTGACCGATGGGACCGAACAAATCCGAAGGTCGGGAAGGTTCGACAGCATACACCTACGACCAAGATGAACCCCCGAGACCTTCTAGAATCGCTATGACAAAACTTGCGACGATTCAAAACATGTTAAATAATTCCGATCCTGCTCTAGCAGAACGCCTAGTTTTGTACAACTCGAGGTCGTATCCAAATTCTCCAATGCACTATGCAACGAACGGAAGCGATCGGGAACAGAGGGTTTCGTGAAGTCGACTATGACTTCATCCCAACGCCCTCGGCAAGGGACAACACGGTCATACCAGAGAGCAGTCGATACCGAGACCTTCTCGACGATTCTGGACCAAGGAGTCACGAGGGGAGAAGGTTATTCCAAGAAGCTACTCCCCAACGTGTCGAGAGGAACCACCACTAGGACCTAACGATCTCCGACATCGTTTGAACCAAGTGGGCGGTCGGAGGCATCATATCAAGAATTCACGATCGGATCGGTACACCGGAGTTCCAGCGTCCCAATCCTAGGGATCGGTCTCCGACCGATTACAATCCGGCACCTTCCCAGAGAAGACGCCATGAATCAATCACAGGTTGTCGAGCCTTCTCTGCAGGGCTCCAAGCTGTGCGTTGGCCTAACCGGTTCCGACCGGCCAACTTGGACAAATTCAATGGAACTCAAAACCCATTGGAATTTCTCCAAATATATACCACCGCCATCAGGGCTGCTGGTGGCGATGAGAATGTAATGGCCAACTATTTACCCACCGTGCTCGAAGGGTCTGCCCGGTCGTGGTTGTTAAACTTACCGGTCGGATCAATATATACTTGGGAACAACTCTGTGATCTTCTGATTGCCAACTTCCAGGGTACGTACGACCGCCCTGGGAAGGAGGACGATCTCCACAGAATCCGGCAGGGATCTGATGAGACTTTACGTCAATATATCAAGAGGTTCAGCCAGGTTCGTAACTCTATACCCGAAGTCGCAGAATCCTCTGTTATTCAGGCTTTTAAAACAGGTCTGAGGAATCGGCGGTTTACGGAGGACATAGCAATGAACCCTCCAAGAACAACCGTTGAGCTTTTTGATATGGCGGACAAGTATGCCACCGCTAGCGAAGCAATCGAGTGGTGTGAAGCCATTGATCGGAAAGACAAGATTCCCCACTCGGCCGACAAACAGGAGAAAAGAACAAGAAGTCTCTCAAGAAGAAAAAGAACCGCAGACCGACGACAAAGAAGTCCTCGCCGATTCCGTAAAAGTTCAGAAGGGCAAGAAGGACTATGCCGGTTGAAGCAAGGCAAAAGCTCCGACCAAGGATTCTGACGAACAAGAAGTGGTGTCCACTTCACCAAGCAGTGGGCATGATCTCGCAAGACTGCCGTGGTCCGCAAAAGAAACTGGAGGATTATTATGCGGGTAAAGGACCATTTCCGCAATACAGAACATGGAGAAACGAGCTCCAAAAGGACAAGGATGGCGACGAAGAGATGGAGTACCAGATCCCCAACACACACCAACATGATTTTTGGAGGATCTTCTTCATACGAGTCCAGACGCCATCTGAAGGCCATGGAGCGAGAGGTCAACCTAGTCGAATCTCCGATCGTAATCAAGCACTCAAGTGGTCGGACACCGCACTTCTTCAAAGAAAGACGATCGCCCCATCCCATCGACTCGACCGGTAGGTTCCCTATCGTTGTTGAACCAACCATTAATAATTGTCGGGTTAATCGGGTCTTAGTATATGGGGTAGTTCTTTGAATATATTATTTGTGGGAGCTTTAGAAGAAATGCAGTCCCCATGTCAAAGGTGAAACACGTGAAATATGCTTTTCATGGCATAGTTCCGGTTCTACCGCTAAACCGATAGGACAAGTTTCCTACCGCCACGCTCGAAAGCCCGACAACTTCCGAACAGAGAGGATTCCGCTTGATGTAGTAAACTTGAATCCAAGATACAACGGAATTCTCGACGACCAAAGATTAGCAAAATTCTTGATAGCCACGCATTATGGTTATCAAAGTTTGAAAATGCCGGGGCGAAGGAGTCATCACTATTCGAGGAGATCGAAAATGGCTTATGTATGCGATCGAAATCCTTTGCACCGGTTGATGAACTTTCGACCGAGAGAGGTTAACCCGACTCCCATGCGAGTCAAGCACTCGAGGCCAAAGATGACACCCAAACCATCCGACCGCATAAAGGAGGTACCACTCGACAAAAGCGCTTCTCCGACAAATCAAGTCTTCACATGGGTCAGACATCCGCACCCAACCGCCCGAAGATTCTCGGTCGGGCAAGACTCGACCCTAAATAGGAAGAGTCGCCGTCTCCTTCCTCCGAGCGAATCAGACGGTTTGCACGGCAAGCGTCCGATATGCCCGAGTCCCCGGAGGTGATCGAGCACGTGCTTGCTCTCCACCGACAAAAACCGATCAAGCGAAACTACGATGTTTCGCGACCGATCGGAAGGAAGCAATCCAATGGAGATTGACAAGCTTCTCAAAGCTGGATTAATTCGTGAAGTCGACCACCCACAGTGGCTTGCCAATCCTGTAATGATTAGAAAAAACAATGGGAAATGGCGAATGTGTATCGACTTTACAGATCTTAATAAGGCTTGTCCGAAGGATGACTTTCCCCTTCCTCGCATTGATCAATTGGTAGACTCTACTTCTGGGTGCGAGTTACTAAGTTTTTTAGATGCGTATTTAGGGTACCACCAGATTAGTATGTGTAAAGAAGATGAGGAGAAAACTTCCTTCATCACCCCATATGGCACCTACTGTTATATTAAGATGCCATTTGGTCTCAAAAACGTTGGTGCAACTTTTCAAAGGTTGATGCAAAAAAACGTTTAGTCCACAAATCGGTCGGAATCTAGAAGCTTACGTTGACGATCTGGTCGTAAAGACCACCAACGCCGCACCACATTCCCGACTTACAAGAAACTTTTAATAACTTGAGAAGACATAACCTCAAGTTAAATCCGAAAAGTGTGTGTTCGAGTTTCGCTGAAAACCGCTTCGGTTTCCTAGTTTCGCTAGAGGTATTGAAGCAAATCCAAAGAAAAATTGCGCCATCGACTGATCGCCCTCGACCACGAAGAAGGAAGTCCAAAACTAACCGTCAGATGGCGTTAAGTCGTTTCATAGCAAGGTTAGGGAAAAAGGATTACCTTTCTTTAAACTTCTTCGAAACATGGGAGTTTTGAGGGACTAAAGAGGCAAACGATGCCTTTGAGGAACTTAAAAGTACCTTACAAGTACCGGTTTTAGTTTCTCCGAGATCGGAGAAACATTGCTAATTTACGTGGCAAAGAACACCACGCATGCTTAGCGGTGTCTTGGTTGTAGAAAGGATAATATCCAACGACCGGTCTATTACGTAGTTTAAGTCTTACATGGACCAAAGGAAAGATACCCACAGTACAAAAGTTGCTCTATGGCCTCCTTATGTCTTCAAGAAAGCTAAGGCACTACTTTCGTGCCCACAAAGTGGTCGTACCTCACCGGATATCCTCTTGGTCAAGTCCTTGGAAACAGGAATCATCGGATCGAATAGCCAAATGGGCGGTCGAGCTAGAGGCGTTCGATCTCTATTTTATTTCACTTAACAACAATAAAGTCCTGTGCAATAGCGTAATTCATTGCCGAATGGACAAACCTCGAACCCACCCAAGGACCCGAGTACGAACACCACGACGAGTGGACATTGTATTCGACGGTTCCTTGATGTTACAAGGATCGGGGCCGGAGTGGTCTTGATATCCCTCTTGGCGAACACATCAAGTCGCCATCCGCTTAAATTTTCCCGCCACCAATAATGTGGTAGAATATGAAGGTTTATCGGCAGACTCGAGCGGCTCGCTCGCTCGGATTCACAGACATTAGTGAAAGGCGATTCTCAACTAGTAGCGAATCAAGTGGGGAAAGAGTATCAATGCTTGAGTACCAAGATGTCATCTTATCTGGCGGAAGTACGAAAACTCGAAAAGCACTTCTTCGGTTTTCAGATCCAACATATTCCTAGAAAGGAAAACTTTCTGGCAGACTAGTTGGCACGGATGGCCTCCACGAGGTCGACCGTCCCGCCCGGAGTTTTTCTCGAGCAACTCAATTCACCCTCGGTAGTTGAGCCTTCCGAGAACATACATGATTCTTTGCAAGTTGAACAAACTAATCAAGGGAACATGGATGCTCCACAGGTCGTTGACGGTTGGCGCGTCACGATCAAGGTAGAGACCGGATGACATTGATCTACAATTATCTTCAAAGATGACACAATTCCAGAAGATGATGTAGAGGCCGATCGATAGCACGAAAAGCCAAATCATACACTCTAATCGAACGTATCTTGTATAAACGAGGATCTCATGGAGTGTTGATGAGATGCATATCTCAAACGGATGGCATTAGATTGCTAATCGAAATCTATGAAGGCGTCTCAGGAGCACACCATTTCTCTGAGTAACCACAGTCAGAAAGCCTTCCGACAAGGCTATTATCGCCAACCGCCCTTCATGATGCAAAAGAGCTTGTGATGAAGTGTGTACAATATCGGTTATAGCCGATAAGTACACCACCAAAGACAAGCCTTACAAACAATTCTCTTTCTTGGCCTTTTGCAACCTTGGGATCGGACATTCGGGACCTTTCCCAAGAGCACCCGGGCTTCAATTCCTTTTCGTCATGATTGACACGCTTACAAAATGGATTGAAGCCGAGCCACCGTTAAAATAACAACCGAGGCCGCTAAGAGATTTCTCTGAAAAATGTGATCACGCGATTTGGTGTACCCAACAGATCATCACGCATAATGGTTCCCGCCTCTCAAAGAGTCAATTCCAGAATTCGCGATGAACTTGGTGTCAAAGTTCATTTTGCTTCATTGCTCATCCACGAGCAACGGAGCGCTTGAGCGGCTAATGGTATCCTTATGCGGGGATCAAACGCCGAGTATTCACCGCTTAATCAAACGGTCGAGCTTGGGTTAAAGAACTTCCCTCGTGTTATGGGCGTTGAACCACGATCGATCGTGCGACCGGTGAAACTCCATTCTTTTTGGTTTATGGTGTCAAGCCATGCTTCCTCCGTAACTCAAAATTGGCTCTGCCGAATCGATCGTTTTGACGAAAATGATCGATTGAACGACGACTTCGACGACGCCGATTTCCTTGAAGAACGATTTAAACCAAGCCCTTATACGATCGGCGCCTACCAACAAGCCATGCGAAGGTACCATAGTCGTAAGGTGCGACCGCAGCCTTGTTTGTAGGTGATCCGGTTCTCGAAAAATTCAGAGCCAAACAAATCGCAATAAACTTTCTCCTAAATGGGAAGGTCCTTACATCGTGGTCGAAGTCACCCGACTGTGTTCCGTCTCGACTAGCTATGTCCGATGGGCAAATTTTGTCAAATTCTTGGAACATCGATCAATTGCGTAAGTTCTATGTTTAATTTTCATTCTTTCATTTCTTTCAATTTCAATTTCACTAAATTTATTGATTAATTAAGAAGTGCAACCTTGCTTATATATATACACCTACATTCAGTCGCTTTATTATTGTTAGTCCGGTGAGAAGACATTTTTCTCTCGATATCCTTTTAAGGATCTCGATACTCTATGGTCCTCGTCGTGAGCATTTTTCTCAAATGATTCCCACACGCCGACTATACTCTTTTCTTAAAGAAAAATGAGTAATCAAAGCGCCACACAACTAACTATCTCATGAATGATATGCTTACGATTACAAGATTGTGCTTCATTATTTCAAGATTCGGTCTATTCTTGTCTCACTCATCGGTCAGACACGGAAAGCCTCCTAGTCGAAGTCTCTCCTTTTTCAAGACGTGGTCCCGCCTAATCGAAGGAGCTTCCTAGCGACGGTTCTTTTCTTCGATCCTCGCTACCATCGGATATAGAATTTGAACACGTTTCAAAAAATATATGTCGATGCCTTCGTGTCTTAGCATTAGTTCCACCGCACTATGGGACAATAGATATAAACAAAGTTCACTTATAATCTGCTGCATACATATTTGCATTTCTTCTTATGTCAAGTTTGACAAAGTCTTTTTCCCACCATATATAGTGTTTTTTTGGTATTTCCATTATGACAAACAAAGATCTATAACTAGTTGAAATCGTCTTACTGTCCTCGACCACATTTGATTTCCTAGTCTTCGAACGATCGCTTTTGTCTTACATGTCCAAACATACCTTCAAAACTCACATACATGGTTATGACCTCTTTTTATTTTCTTTCTTGGCTCACCGCTTGTACAAGAACGTTCTTCTACTATAAAGCGTCGGGGCTAGGAAATATACGAGAATTTTAAAAGTCAAACAGATAAACAAAAGCTTTGTCAATGACATAAAAAGTAAGTTTTCATAGATATTCAAATATTTTTACACTTGCAGAACCTACTTTAAGAAATATTCCCACCTTAACTCATCGCTTTTGGAGATTCGACCTCCATCTCCTCTACAACTATATCTCCGAGTGGCCCGAGTTCTTCCATGAACTTGGTCGCCTCCTCAGTGGGCGATTGAAGTCTTCTTTAACAGCTTGGAGATCTATGGAGGGTCGGAAGCTTTCGGTTTGCCAAAGCAAAACTAACTCCACTTGCAACGCCTGCTTTTAGGGCCCGGACATAATTCGTCCGAGTAGTTTTGAGCGAAATTTTAAGGTCCTCTAGAAGTTGACCCAAATAGTTCATTTTCTATTGGATCTCCTAAGGAAGGCGGGCTTGATCCTCGATCCCATATCAAAGATCATCTTGTTCAAAGCACTAATCTTTTCATCAATATTTTGAGCAAGAGCGCCTCCTTATCCTGCTCAAATTTCGAGTTTTCTTTACTCTGTTCAACATTTGCGTTTGTTCTGCAAAAGCAAATCGCTTAATGAACACAAGCATAATTGAAGGAACAATCAAGTTTGCGACATATTATCTTCATTTGTTTTGCTAAGTGTTTCATATTTGGTCGTTGCTTCAAAGAATCAACCTGTCTTTTGGTGAACTTGCTTTAGCGAATGATCGGTCTTTAGCTTTTATTTCTTCTTCAAGAAGAGTCGTCTTGGCTTTCACCACAACCTCCTCTTTTATTTTCTCCGGATCTATCGAATACGATAAGGAGAATAATTGTAGAGGAGCAAAGTATTGAAGAAGAAACAAAAGTTTAAAAGGGAAAAGTTCTTACTTTCCAACTCGAGTGCTTTTGCTCCAAGTCCTTAACTCATTGGTCATCCTCCGATCACAAAGAAAATTCTCGACCAAATGCTACACAAATAGCATTCTCTTTCTTAAGTTTCTTATAAACTTTTTAAAGAAGAACTGGTCAGAGAATACTTACCCGAATTGCTTGGTCATTATAACCAAAGAAAAATCGAATCGGGTGCATCTTGAGTTGAGTATCCGATATTTTCGCCACGCCTCATCAAGCTCCTTATCCTCGATAAATCGGGGCGAAAAGGAACTTGTTAGGTTGGGAAGGGTTATCAACAAAGATCGAACTCGTTGAGACCTCTCGAGGCATCTATCTCCACGAAGGGGTTTCAATCACTAAAGGATCCAACTCAACCGTTGCCCTTGTCACCGCCGGGGCTTCTTCGACCACTACTTCCTCGGGAACTTTGTCCCGAGAAGTGCTCTGATCTGAACTTCCACAGTGCCGTGTCCTCAGAAGAACACAGCCTGAAACGACCGAACACCGAAGACCTATGCAAACCGAAGATGGGAAGTTCAAAGTATCAAATCATCAAGGAATTATTAAAGGTACATACTTATACGACCACTTTCATTTGTACATACCTTGTTAATCTCCGGATTTGACTCAAACGCCGCAAGAGAGAAATCTGCCGCTAGCCTTCCTTTTCTTCTCCTCCAATTTTGTCGGTTCGGACCAAACAGGTTTGTTGAACCCTCACATCCTCCAACAAGATGTCGGAAGCTATGTCCTCGACCAGTTCATCAAGGTCCACATTCCCGACTATCCGGTCGAGGGAGTGGTTTCATCAATCTCCGGATCGCTTGTTTCAAGAATAACCGTAAGGTCGTGCACGACCACTCTGAGTCTGACCTCGCAGCTATATTCTGCGGCCTTCAGCTTATCCACCTAAATCAAAGAACAAATTTGATTGGGTGAAGAAATCCTTTTATCTAAAAAATTCGTACATATATGATTCCGAAATGTTCTATTACCTCGAGGGATTCATCTCCTTCAAGTGCCTCAGGGCACGACTCGGTCGGAACCAAGGTGGGATGTTGATCCTCACCAGATTGTATGATTCGCAAACCGGCCGATCAAAATGTAGAGCACGATTGGAAATCTGGTCGGGATATATGTATATACGTGGTAAAAGGAATTTTTTGATTAAGTTACCTTAAGCCTTGCCAGTCTCCCTTCAATAGGAGTTGCGGCTAAGATCTTGGGGCATTCAGCCTTTTCTCCAGGCTCCCCTGCACAGATTAGCCTGACTCGTTCTCTAATTTCCCCATAGGAAAGAACTTTATGTAGGAAGAATAGACAAATTTTAAGGTAACACATTAATCAAATCAAAATACCGATCGGAATATATCTCAAAGACTTACCACCTTCGAGCAACTTCATCACGATCAAGGCACCAGAGCAGGGAATGAGTCCGGAGCTTCAATGGACTAATCTGGCGAGAGGTAAAATCCCTCACCACATGCCACGAAGTCAGGCCCCTGACTCGCAAGTCATAGATGGCATCCGCCCATCTTTTGACTATCCTCGCCTTCTTTACGATCTCCTTTCACTTGGGGTTTTCACTTGCTCTAGTTCCGTAAGTAGAGGCCATCGTCTTCAGAACCGTCATGTAAAACCAAGATTTTTCCATGACGACCACGAAGATTTCGGCGTACATGAGGATGTACTCATCGGCCTTCCCGTCATGAAGACGCAATGTGCATTCCCCAGAGTCGCTTGATTTTGCCGCAGATTTTCCCATCACCATGCGGTAGAAATAACTAAAGAGTTTCAAGTTTGGTTGTATTCCCAGATATGCCTCGCATAAATATGCGAAAATATCGATATTTGCGATCGAATTTGGGGCCAAATTCACTAATTCCACCCGTAATGTTCAAGAACGCGAGAAGGAATTTGTGTACCGGTAATCTCAAATTTCACATTCGATGTAGGCAAGAAAACAGGATTTCCTCATCTTCACGGCTCGGAAAATGCTCTCCACGCGGTCTCCAATTAATCGATTCCTATCCGGGAGCATTCCCATCTTCGCCAAAGCCTCAAGCTTTTTCTTGCCCAATTCAAGGCAACCACTTTGTAATCTGCTCCGACATGGCGAAAATCCTAAAGGATGAGTAGTGAAAGTTGGAGACTTCGTGGTCTCAAGAACAGAAAAAACTCGGAGGATTTCTTGGCGAGAAGCTAAAGGAATCGAAGGGATTTTGGAAGCATAAAAATTTTAAGATCCCAAATGAGAGGAGATTTTATAAACTTCCGATACTTTCAAGGATTCCCACAAGAGTCCAAACCGACAAAAAGCCTCTTTTTGCTCAAACGACAGAGGAACTCTTCGCTTCCCAAGGCAAGTTCTCAACTTTAAAGTGAACACAGACCACTTCGTATACCACGACATTAAATGGGGTCTGCCCGATACGATTTCATCGGAAAAAGGTATATACACGACTAGTTCATTTAAAGTTCGAGGGCTAGCTGACGAGGATTAAAACCTCTATGTATTATTTTAATACATAATAAAAGACCATACGTCTTCATGGTCGTAACCCTAAGACTAACGACCTCCACGGTCGTTAGTATTCTAAAGGTTACTTATGGGTACCACCTGATGAGGCTTTGTGCCTAATCCCGACCGTATAACCGTCAGAAAATTACCGAATCGGTATTTCTTATCGTATGATGAATGGAACACATGTTATAATGCTCCATTCCACGCGATGGTACAACCACGAGACATCGACTATTAACCACCCTACGGTTAAGCTCTTCACAGTAACCGCAAGGAAGTTAGCACGTTGTTAATCGCTTCCACCGTTCGACCGATCGTAACGCTTTCACCAGGACGCCTTCTCCAGAGTAATCGCCACCTCTTCGGAAGTTATTTAAAGGTGAAGCGCGGATGAAAGACCAAGACCAACAAAGACAAGAACAACGACAGCTTCAATAAGAATACACGAAGCCTAAGCGGTGGAATTAGAAGCTAGATAATCGACTTAGACTCATATTCTAAGTCCGACATTACTAGACATTCCCCATTCGATGTAATTCAGGGTAGTACTTAGCCACATCTTGTAAAACCCAGTTCATATCAATAAAGAGCGACCCCCATTCCATTCCAGGATATTCCACGTCATTTTCCTCGTTCATTTTCGTAAGATCGGCGACTTGATCGTCGACAATGCAATCAACTTGTACGGAGCTGATCACAACAAAACCTTTCAGAAACTTCATCTCATGCATTGACACTCTCGATATGCTTTACGCCAGACTACCCCACACAGGAAGTAAGTTCGACACACATCGTTGGACAGGGACACGACGAACCGCCCCATGATGTGACTACTTGGTAGCACACCTCCGCCCATGCAACACAGCCTAACCTACTACCTGAGTAATCAATGTCAAGACTCCATAACTTACTAAGTTAGGCCGGTCCCATCAGGCATGTGGTTGTACGAAAGGCCCAGTTCAATGGCGCACAAAGTTAAGTCCTTAATTGACCAAGGCAAGACTTTTAAGTTGCTACAAATCCCTACGCACACAGGTTATTAAGCCCATGCACACAGCTCCACCAAAAGTAGCACACAATATCCACCACTTGCCTCAGTCTAAATCCTTTCCCACCCTATTGGTTAAGTGCAACATATGCCATCAACGAGTAATAGCACATAGTACACATAGTTTTATCGCTTAGTTCCATAATCACTTAGTCAAGTTTATATTTGCAACTCACATGAGATAATGACCCCGTAGCATGGCTAAGCAATCTAATCGTATCTAACCAACCCACGTTGGTGCTACAATAATACCAACTAAATAAACCAATCTAGGGTGACAAAAGATTACGACATAACAAATAGACAAGGTGGATATAACAAATGGGATAATAACTACACCCAAAAGTATTTAAACAAATATTTAAAGTAAATGCAATAATTTGAATCAAAGTAATTTTAGAAAACTAGGTTCAATATGATCAAAGGTATAACTTGCCTTGCTATAGCAATGACGATCTTAATTATTTTTAATCTTCAACTTCTTTGATCTTCAGCTCCTTCTTGATCAGAATTTCCCGAAGTATCAACGTCTACTCGCAAACGAGCAAATAAACCAAATAAATAAATAACAGAGAGCAAACAAACTCTAAAAATTAAATAATAATCTTAGATAAATAGATCTTGAATTTAGATGAATTTAGAAATTTGAATGGACTCAATCGGAGTTCGGATTCAAAAGATATGACTCTCAAAAGAATCACATGAAATGATGAAAATTGAGATAGAAGAGAATATCCAGAGAATATTCCTTCAGATTAAAATAAAATAAAATAAAAGGAATCGGATACTTACAAGTGGGGTCCACTCGTAAGTGAAAGAGAACAAAGATAGTGAATGACATGTGGGACCAATTGGATTTAAGGATTTCTAGAATATAAAGAATTCCAGAAAAAGGTAGAGAGAATGACAAGTGGGCCATTGGTCCATAAACCAAGTCCACGATCCAGAGTTTAGGTTCATGGTGAACCTGGTTCACAAAACAGGGTTGACATGCGGGGTCGGCTGGGCATAGGCTTGGTTCACAGTGAACCATGTCCATACGGCTTTGGTTTAGGGTTTGTGTACGTGTGCCACATGGCCGAAACACGTGGATGCCACATGGCCGAACTACTTAGGTGGCTGCTGCGTCAGCGGTGACTAGGCGGATGACGTGGCACTGGCAATGAGCACCGGGCACAGCACGGTAGCCCTCGGAGCTCGCCGGCTTGCCGGCAGCAGCGGCCATGGCGACGCGAGTGGATGGGCACTATGGAGAGAGTACGCCACGGCGATCCTAGTGACGCAGACAGGGTGGCGCTGGTCGTCGACAATCGCCGACGGCGAGCATCAAAGCAACGGCGGCGGCGGGTTGCTCGACGGCAAGGAGCTACATCGAGGCTTTGGGAAAGATGAAGAGCACATGGTGAAGAACGTGGCTCGAGGGTCACGATGGTGGTGTCAGTTTACTGAGGAGCTCACCGGAGAAGGCGAATCGCGGCTTTGAAGGCGACGATCGGAGTCGATGGAGATGGAGTGGCGCCGGCGAAGAGAGGCATGGGAGCTTCTACCGGTGGTAGCAACGTGAAGAGGAAGGCGAGGCGCTCCAGATGACGCGGGTAGAATCTCAGAAACTCACCGAGGCGATGAAGATCTGGACGGAGATGCTTCGGTTGGCCGGAGACAATGAGGTCAAAGATGGCGCTCGAGAACGAGGGCTTGAGGGCTCAAGAGGGTGGGCATACTCGACGAAGGAGGAGGCAATCACAATGGTGCAGCTTCGGCGGCTCGGGAGTGATGGGGGTGAGCGCCACACGGAGAAGAGGACAACGCGGTTTCCGTGACGCGAGCGCGACGGCGTGAGGAGGCACAGGGACGGAGAACGGGTGAAGACGGCCGACGCCGGGCTTAGAGAAGACGATTTGGGGCGGCGGTCCTTGGCGGCTCTTGGTGGTGGCGACTAGGGCACGAGGGCGGCGGCACTAGGTGGGGCGAACGCACGGGAGGCGACGCTATTTACAGCGGGGGCGGCGTGGAGGGCACGAACGCCAAGGGTGGCTGCAACTGGCCCCGGGCGCACTAGGGTTTTGGCGTAGAGTAGAGCGGGCTGGGCCAAGAGGCAAAACGAGCTGAGCGAAGGGAGCTGGAGGGCTGGACCGGATTGGAGAGAGGGAAGAGAAGGCTGGCGGCTGGGCTGGATGATAGGGAAGGCGAAGTGGGCCAGAGCGAAAAGCGACTGGGCCAAAGGAGAGAGGAAGGAATGTGGGCCAACAAGGATTCGGCCCACAAGGAAGACTGAAATTTAATAATTAGTTTTCTTTTTTGAAAATAGCCGAAAACACAAAAGGGCAACTAGAAAATAGCCAATGCACTCAGAAAAATTCTAGAAAAATCTAGAAAATATATCCAAGAACATAGAATCCAAATAAAATAGTTTTAATAATAGTTGATGTTGAGATTAATCATATTAAATTATTTTTGATTTATGAAAGTCCCAATTAAGCTTTATTAATTCAAATAAAATTGGTGAAATTTTCCAGGGACCTAAACTACTCAAAAGGTTTTTGAAAAGCCAAATTTTGTGATGTTACAGTCAGACCGGCCATGGGCAGTCAGACCGGTTTTGGAATGGCGGTCTGACCGGTTGTGTTCTGGTTCATCGTCCTTCGTGGCGGCGATGTTTGTTTGTTAGGTCAAGTTAATGGGTTTCATTGCATATGTGTTGCATGAGGCATGTTTTGACTAACGTGGGTCAAGTTGTGAAGAACTTGTTCCCGAAAATGAATTCTTGGTCTATTGCTGTGCAGGTTGCTTGGAGGTCAACGACGGTCAACGATGAGGATGATCGAGACTAAGCTTGGAGACCTGAGGTTCAAAACAATCGAGGATGCCGAGTGAGGTCAATGGACTCAAGCATGGCGCAGATTGGACAAGGATGACTGAACGGGCAGTTCGGTGTGACGGGTTGGATCAAGCAGCGCGGGGGTCGGTGCAAGTGCCTTGGTGGTTTCGGCGGGAGCCGGACAGAAGAGACTTGTCGATATGATGAGAGACGTTGATCAACCTACATGTGGCGAAGCAGGCGATTGTTTCACCAAGATTGGACTTGGTCTTCGAAGAAAGATCAAGAAGGGGTATTTTGGTAATTTCACCAAATACCGCCTTGGTGACCTTGGGCTAAACCGCGGCGCAAGATGACGCAAGGAGAAGTGGTTTAGGTCAAGTGAAGATGAAGACGGCGCTTTAAAATGCGTGCGTGAGTTAAACCCGTTTGTTAGTGGGCTTAACGGGTGCCCAATGGGTATAGTCTTCTAGAAGCTAGCCTCCACTATAAATAGGAGAGGGTGCTATCCAGCAACCCTCAAGCACTTCATTGAGAAAAACCATAGTTTGTTTTAGGGCTTTGGAGAGAAGGAAAGAGAGGTTAGGGCTCTAGGGATTGATTGATTGTGTGCTCATGCATTGAGTTTTGTCCTCCAGGATGGAGTGGCTGTAAACATCAATCCTCAACCTCAAATCAATCCAAGCAAGTTCTCAAAGATGAGTCTCTTTTGTTCTTGCCTTCTATTTTGATGATTTGGAGTTTTTGATGATCCATCGCTTTTTTCTTGAATCTTTGTGGTGTTCTAGCTTGCTGTGATGTGTAGAAACTCTTATAGAATCATCTCGAACATCCTTTACTCACGAGCAAGGTTTAGATCGCGTTTTTCGTTTTGACTCGTTTTTGAACGCCCTTCACTCAAATGGAAAAAGGTCAGAACTTTGGCAAAGATCTTGACGATCGTTGCTTGGAATAGGTTTTTGATATCCTTAGAAAGGTGTGTCTCAAGTTTGGTCGAGTTTGGAATCGTAGATCAAAAGTTATATCATTTTGTGCTTTGGGCGTCGAACTGTTTTCCCTATTCATCGTCAAGTGCGGTCAGACCGCTTGGTGCACGCTGGTCAGACCGCTAGACTCATTTAGGGTTTGAGTTTTTTTGTGTCTTTTGCTTTGGGGTTTTAGGTTGGATTCAACATAAGTCTTCTGTTGTACTTGTTATTTGATCTTCATAGCTCTCATAGCTATTGAAGTGAAAATCGTGTTGAATTCAAACTAGGTGAAAAATGATTTGTTCTACTATTCACCCCCCTCTAGCCGCCTTTCCGGTCCTACAGGTCTCCTTCTTTCAATTGATCATGCGGCCGCACGCGATGGTCTCGGTGCTTGGCGATCTCTCGGTCGGCACGTTCGGAGCTCGTCTCGGCCTTGTTTTGTCCTGGTATGTTCCACGTGATCTGAACAAACATGGTGACGGCGCTGCCCTCAGGAGTGATTTGCCACCGTCAGGTGCAGCAGAAAAACAACGAGGCAGATGGTCGCCGTGGTGATCTTGGTGTTCATGGCAGGGAGGCAGAACTAGACGATTTGCAAGATACCCTAAACTAGACCAATCTAGACAGGAAACCAGCACAATGCTTGATGTTGCAACGAAAATTCAACAACGCAAACTAAAAAGAAAAAATTGCAAAGGCATAGATTGGTTTGGACGATGAACTAAATCTTTTTTTTTGATTTTCGTGGCTATTTGGACTGTAGGAAAAAAAATTCTCACCGATGAACCTGGCGCTGATACCACTTGATGAACCCAAAGGTCCTTATTTTGGCCCGATCTTTCGATGAGACGGTAAGTTCGGTAGTAGTCGCTCAACTCTCACAATCCTGGCTACGAACATGCAAGGCTCGAAACCACGCAATCGCTGAACTACTCGACAAGTCATTATCAACCGTGCACGAATACCCGGCTGACCTGACCACGAAGGTCGATTCCTGCATACACCGAAGAAGCACGCAAGAACAAAATAAAGCAATCTGAACTTGCAAATAGGAATTGAGTTGGGATTCTGAATAAGGATCTTAATTGGGTGGTCTAGTCGACACACGCAAAAGATACAAGTTGTAACGAAGGCAAACTAAACATAAACAAAATCTAAGGAAACTAGAGGGGGTCCGGCCTCCTTCAATAGGGGATGAGGAGCCACAAATCTAAAGGAACTAACGGGGTGGGACTAATCATGTTTACTGTTCACGTAAACAGTAAACACCCCCTAGGTGGCCCGCCGGCATATGGACCAAGTTGAGTACGATTACAAGGCCCAAATTGGCCCAAACAGGTGATACGACATCTTCTTTTGGTGATTCCGATGTGCACAGAAGGAATTTAGAGGTGAGGCTAGATCCGTTGGAAAGAGGACGAAATAAACTTACCGTCAAGTACTCGTGGACCTCCAACGGACTCCGTATGTGAAAGTTATGCACGTTTGAAGTCGGTGTTGTCTCCGGAGGTCGAACTGGATTCCAAAACGTATCCAGCTTGAATTCTTACTTGGCACATGCAGTAGCACCATGGCATGTAGACATAGTACCATGGCATGTAGACGTAGCACCATGGCATGTAGACGTAGCTCGATCCAATTGGGTAATATGGCATTACATTAGCCAAAAGTCCTATTGGAGAAGATGTTGTTGAAGTAGAGGATGCAGTGCAACAGGTCGAAGCAGTGGTTGCATCCTTAGGTTTGATGTCCTCATCACGTACTGGCACGTGAGATCTTGTCGCTCTTCTCGAGCGTGTTACTCCTATCATGTGCAAGTGGGTCTACAAGGTTAAGACCTGCTCTGATGATTCTCTTAAGCGCTATAAGGCTCATCTCGTGGCACGTGGTTTTCAGCAGGAGTATGGTCATGATTATGATGAGACTTTTGCTCATGTGTCTCATATGACCACTGTTCGTACTCTTCTTGCTGTGGCATCTGTTCGGGCATGGTCCATCTCTCAGCTTGATGTCAAGAATGATTTTCTAAATGGTGAGCTACGTGAGGAGGTTTATATGTAGCCACCGCTGGGGTATTGTGTTCCTGAGGGTATGGTTTGTCGCCTTCGCCGATCTATTTATAGCCTCAAGCAAGCTCCTCGTGTCTGGTTTGATCGTTTCTCTTCTATTGTCATTGTGGCTGGTTTTTCTAACAGTGCTCATGATCATGATCTTTTTATTCACATTTTGCATCGTGGTCGAACGCTTCTTCTTTTATATGTTGATGATATGATCATTATTGAAGATGATTCTCAGTATATCACTTTTGTCAATGAGTGTCTTAGTGAGCAGTTTCTCATGTCTGATCTGGATCCTCTTCGCTACTTTCTTGGGGCTGAGGTTATTTCTACTCCTGAGGGCTTCTATCTATTCCAAGAAAAGTATATTCAAGATCTTCTTGATCGTGCTTCTCTTACTGATCAGCACGCCGCTGAGACTCCCATGGAGCTTAATGTTTATGTTATTTCTACTTACTGATCCTACTATCTATCGTTACCTTGTTGGGAGTCTTGTTTATCTGGGTGTCACTCGTCCTAACATTTCGTACCTTGTGCATATCTTGAGTCAGTTTGTTTCTGTTTCCACTCAGCTCTACTATAGTTATCTTCTTCGTGTTCTACGATATCTTTGTGAAACCATCACTCGTCGTCTATTTTTCTCTTGCTCCAGCTTTTTACAGCTTCAGACATATTCTGGTGCCACCTGGGCTAGTGATCACTCTGATCGCTGGTCTCTTTCTGCCTATTGTGTTTTTCTTGGTGGTTCTCTCATTGCTTGGAAGATTAAGAAGCAGACAGCAGTTTCTTATTCGAGTGCTGAGGCTGAGTTGCGAGCTATGGCTTTGTTGACTGCGGAGGTTACTTGGCTACGGTGGTTACTTGAGGATTTTGGTGTGTCTATTGCAGCACTCACTCATCTTTTGTCTGACAGTTTAGGTGTTATTAGCTTTGCTAAAGATCCGGTGAAGCGTGAGTTTACAAAGCATATTGGTGTTGATGTTTCCTACATGCGGATACAGGTTCAGGACTAGGTTGTTGCTCTTCAGTATGTGCCTTCAGAGCTTCAGTTGACATACTTCTTCACAAAGGCACAGACCAGATGCCAGTACAGTTTCTATCTCTCCAAACTTCATGTTGTTGATCCACCATAGGTTTGAGGGGGGGGTGTGTTAGATGTATATTATTACCTGTGTATTTTTCCTATTGTATAAGGGGCTATCTACATATATGTCATACTTGTACTTGTATATATATTGGTCCATTGGCCTCACGATGAATACAAGCGCTATTCATAACACACACAATATCATAGGATTTATTTTATGATATATGTCACTATTCCGTCTCTCAAAACTGATATTTGTCAAAATCAAATTTGACCACAACGTGTCTTTGAAATGAACTTGGTTGCCAAAAGCATGTTTCTGTTAGGCTAGACAGATATGTGTTTAGATAGAAAGAAAGCATATTCTAAATCGAAAGCAAGTAAACCGAAACATGCACAATACCTGCTAGGGCACATCCTGATCTTAGATAAACACCCCATTTTGATTCACATGCAGGGAAAAGAATCAAAATATTATCATCAACTTGGATAAGCTACACTGCTAGAGTGACCTGAGACCTAATCACCAAGCATCACTGGCAACAACTTTGATTACCATCATGAGTCATGAGTCATGACATGCATGTTCCTTCTGTTTCAAGGTATAGTAACCCCATCAGCATTCTAGTTAAATCCACGTACTCCATGCATCCACTACTATGCAATCTTTAAACCATGATGCATGTAATGATGCAGACAATTTGTCATTCTTGCTTCCCCATATTTTTTTATCTACCAGGAAGTGAGGTTTAATTACCCCTCCACTGACAACCTCCACCTGAATTGAAGAACGAAAGAAAAGGCTCCCCTTTCCCCTTCAGTTTTGAGGCTGAGTGACCTAATTATGCTCTCTAGGTGACACTTACTTTCAGTGATGGGCCTATTACTACAAACTACCTAGCTAACAAGCGTTGTTAGTGGACAATGATGGTGGTCGAGTACCGGTGTTAAGACTCGGCAATCACAATTCACAAGTCGCTCTTCGCTGACACCTTAGCTAATGGTGACGCTTTGATGGAGCGAGAAACCTGATGGTGTTGTTTCTTTCCACGGTACTCCTACTCCCATGGATACAGTGACAGAGGTTGTTCAGAAGCTGTTGTTGAAGTGTTCCGTTCTTCTCTTTTGGGAAATAAATGTGCATTAATCCCCCGCTGTCCTGTGACACATTTCTTGAATAATTTGCGTATTATTATTATTATACCCTGTAAAGAAAAAAATGCTTTTTTTTGTTTAGTGTAACATCACTGTATAAGACCCTATGAAGTCTGAAAAAAGTTAGTCATTTGGAATGATACAGCCATCTAAACGACATCGTGTTGCAACTGAAGTAAAATCACCTTCTGTTTTCCAGGTCGTTATGTTTTCACTCTCTTTTCCGTGTTTTATGTCCATCCATATCCTTGCTGTCTGAGAACTCCAACTAATGCCAGTAAGAAAGTCTTATTGCAGATATGAATGATATCCACAAACCATATGTTATGCTTGAAACTAGTATTACGAAATATTATTACGATAAGCATATGAGAAAAGACTAGAATACTGATTTTCTTGTGTTCATCCAACAAGAAGCACCTGTCCCATGGATCCTCAATGCTGGTCAGGTTGCATTATTTTCGTTATTTCACGTGAGTTTTAAAAGAGAAAAGTGGATTCCACTTTGACAAATTCCTAAGTTTCAAATGAGAATAGGTTCTAATACAAGTCAAACACTACAGGGTCTACTTTCCTTCGGCCATATGTGAAGCAACTGCATCTTAGCAATTCTTTCGAGTGTTTCATTCCCCCATATAAACCAAGTTATTCTGAAGAATGGGTCTAATCATACAACTGAATCAAATTATCAAAAGAAATTGGAGCATTGAAATCCAAGCTTGTGAAACTTTACTTTGATGTTATCTTCAAACGCACAATCCTTTGTAAGCATGGAATATGACAAACACCATGCACCAAGCAATGCCACTTCGTGTTTTACACAAAACGAACTTCAGAATAATGCAGTGGTCGTAATTGCAAGCAAAGTGTTGTCTTTGCAGAAGAAGCATGATGAATTGCTATCCCTCATGGATAAAGATAAAGATAATTGACAATTGCATATCCTCCATGCAATGCACTCGGTTTAATTCAAAGTAGTGCTAGATCATTTAGATGCTGCATGTATGGAAATGTAAGCAAACGAGTCGAGTTCTGCGCACACGCTTAGCTGTTGCATTGCAAATTGTGATGCTCCTTATCTGAAAGTCAGGAGCAATCGTCCTAGTCACGCTGTGTTGATGCAAATGCATATGCGTCATAAACAATTATGCCAGCCACGCCCAGGTTAGCAAGTTGAGTATGATTACACATATATCCCACAGGTCTTTTGCTTGCAGTAGTCAGTGTTAAGTCATGTAAAGATATGGGCTCTTGAGAGATACTCATGCCTTCTTTTCTTTTCCTGGATGCTTCTTCTGTTTGATAGTGTAAACTGATGAATTCCAAATTTGCCTATTTTCTCAAACTCAAATTGTTGGAGTGACAGGTTAGTTGTTAGTACATCAAACTTAAATGTTCCTTCCTATGTAAAGGTACTTATACAGTGCAATGTACCGTTTGTTGTAGTAAGCAGCAACTGGTTAATTAGTACATCAAACTTAACTTACTAGCTACTGCTTGCTGGTACATGAGATGAGTAAAGGCCCAAGGGCAATGCCGTAATGGACCCGGAGCTATTTGGCTTCTTTGGTGTTCTTCTATGTTGAACCTCCCAGTAATTAAAGTTACAAACAGTAACATTGCTGTGATTTCATAACAATTCTAGTCCTTTCCCCTTGTCAATCACTGCATCAAGAACTTGCAAATCTACAAATCGTCATGAGCTAGTTAGTACAGTGGTCCAGCCTTCTAAGATGCTGCCATCTTACTATCTGGACTGTGGAGCAGTGTGCACATGCATTAGCACATGGCTAAATGCTAATATGGTATGTGGTATTTGCAAAATGATACTGAGGAAGAGAACATATGGTTTTTGGAAAGTAGATACATTGTTCCAATCTGTAAATTAAAAAGATACTACCTGACCCCCAGGATTGATTAAAAGGGCATAAAAGGGAGTAGAACCTCCTTAGAAGCAAAGGGGGAGAAGACAGGGAAAGGTGTGTAGAGAGAATCAGAGAAGGGAACTGTGTGGGGGCCTCACAAAGCTTAATTTGCAAATAATAGCTGCTTTTAAGGGCCCTAAAGCTGCTGCTTGCTGGGTTTTGGAGTCTCTTTTGTTAGGATCAATTAAACACAGCTGGTTGGGGAGGCTGGATTTCAGCAGTTGACAAGCTTCTTCTGGTCTCTGTGCTTTGCATTGCCAACTCAGGTACTACTGAAACCTTCGCAACCTTTCAGAGTTCAGATTTGCTTTTCTACTCTAATGGCAGCTTTAGTTTCGGTTTTTGATTTTTTTTTTTGGGGGGGTGATCTTGAGATGCTCTACCCCAGTCTTTCTCTTCTGTTGCCATTCGCCATTGCCGTTTCCATTGTTCCTTGTTCCTTTTTCTCCTTTTAAAGGTGCACCGCAGCTTATGAACTGGAATCATGCATTGCATTTCAGTTGCATGCTGTCTGCAAGATAAAATTGTTTGATCCTTTCTAGCTAGTTAGCGAGTTAACCAGTAAGACTACCCAAGTAGAGGTTTTGATTAATATTTAGAATGACCACCAAGTTGAGGTTTTGATTGGTACTTAGAATGACGAACTGCGCTTTCGGATTGCAGAATTTCGGGGCGATCAATGTTCAGACTAAATATTTTTTACTCATTAACAACAAAGTTCATTCGGAAAAGTAAAAGGCGATAAATTATTCCTAGCTTTGGGCAAACATAATACACTTTATTTACAAAGTAGCTCCCTCAGAACTGCGTGGTGTTGAACTCGTAGTCTACTAGTAATCAGTTGGTATTTTGGCGCTTTCAGAACGAAGTCGGTGTGTTATAGCAGCCGTGTGAAGTCAAACACACAAATCAAAATATGGTGTGAAGCAAGCAGCTACAAAAAGAAAAGGCTAAAGAAAATACACGAAAACGTCTAGGAGTTCTCCCGATTGTTGTCACATCCTTGTCACTGGGAGCGTACGTAGTTCAGGTCACCATCCTGGCCTTGGCCCTTTTTTTTTTTTTTGAGAGAGAGCGATTAGACTCTATACTGCCGTAGTATTTTTCTCCACGTATAGTGAAGTCCAGAGCAAGCAGGTTTGCAGGAACGCTTAGGTGTGTGAAAAGGTGACGATCTCTGTGCTTTGTACCTGTAGATGAGCAGAAATTCTAGTACAAAAAGCGATCCGATCACATTGGTGGATTGCCATTAGAGAGCGTAAAGCTAAGGTCTCAGAATTATGCACCGTTCTGTCCAGCAAAAGCTGGAGCAGCATGTTGCATCGGTCTTGCAGTGGCAGTGCTGTTACGGTTACGCGCATGCAGTAGCCAGGCTGCTACATTGATCTTGCAAGCAAGTGATTCACGAATCATGAGCATGCGAGTTTCGTCAAACGAAGAAGAAGAAAAGGCTGCATAAGCGTGTGAGTGAAATTTGATAAGATAAAATGGCACATCTACGACTTAAATCTTTTCCAAGTATACGGAGTTGGTCGATCTAAGACGATGTCAGTGTAATGTAGCTACTGCGCCTGAGTAAGTGTACGTACAACAGAAATAGCTCGTGGAGGCAACTTTTTTTGTATAGTAGAGGTATTTTTTTCCCGCCCCTAGACAGTTGTAGAGGTGTTTTTGACATTTTTTAAAGCGTCTCTATGAGATATGCGGTGTTACGTAGAGACGTTACACTACGTTTCAACAAATAAAATATAAAAATGTATGAACTTGCAAAAGTTGATACTCGAACTCTAGACCTCATGGGAAATACTTCTCTTAGACTTATCACACTAGTCACCTCAACCTCACGTATTTAGTTGTGTGTTACAATATTCATATGTAATTATTTTAACACATATCAAGTTATCAACCACCGAAAAAACACATCTAGAAAGTTGGAAAACGTCTCAAAATAATGTCTTTACACAACATAACCTTTAGGCGAATTAGAAAACGTCTCTACAAAATAAAATTTTGTATGTGTCTCAAAAACGTCTCAAAACCGTTTCTAGCGTACAAAATTTTGAGGTGATTTTTAAAGTTTCTCTAAAAACCGCATCTAGACTATATAACTTCTTATTTTAGAGATAAATTGAAAAACGCCTCTAGAAAGACATATCTATGAGGGTTTTCTTGTAGTGGCGTATTTGGCACACCATGCCCAAACCACCAAGATTCCATTGCCATGCTGCGGACTCTAGTTTCCCGACAAACAAAAGCTCCTATTTGCAGTGCTATTAGTTGCTAGAACATGCCAGAAACCTTATCCGTACTACAGTATAGCTAGGATGAAAATGCGCGCACACTAACACAGTACAGTGTGTGTGTATATATGCTGCGCGCACGTCACAACTATGTACATGTTACACGCTGGGATTGGAGCTCTGAGCTGTAGACAAGCGCAATCATGGATGTCTGATGGTTCCTCTGTCTGATCTCGTGTCCATTACCATCACCACCACCATCACATTAGCTATAGTCAAGCTGAACTCAAATTAATCAATCTGTCCTGCTCGGCAAGCTGATGCTGATCACTGGGGTGAATTTGTTCTTGTCCAAGATCCGGGAGTATATAATGTTATGTCCATGCATGGCTCTGTGAGAGAATGGAATCTTTCTTGGATTATTTTGATTCTAAGCGCCCCATTTGTCCGTGGACTATTGGCTCACTGTTCTCGGACAAAATTCAGCCCAGTCCACATGGTGGCATAATTAGTAAAAAAAAAAAAAACCGATAGAGTTCGACGTAGTTTCCCTATCGCATCTGTTGTCTTCATGTCAAGCATGCTGTACCGACCGAGACCCATCAGGTCAACAGGTTAACGAGCCAATTTTCCATTCCGCTAAAAAGAAATCAAAACTTCCATCTTATAAATATCAGACCTTCGACAACGCGCACATTTTGTTTGTGATTACAAGACGAGCACGTTTTCTATCATATGTAACTATGTAAGTAGAGTACATGGCCGCTAGATCGTAGCAGCAGCCAGCAGAAAGAGCTCTGCTCATGCCGATGTACGGGCAAGGACCAGCACGACGACGGTAACAGATGCGACAGAGTGGGCAGAGCCGGAGGATACGGCAAGGTGGGATCCGGTCCGGGGAGGTGGAGGCCGGCCGGTGGTTCAGACTCTCCGAAACCATGGGTTTTCTCCCCTCCGTTTTTTCCTTTTCATTTCTGTTGCCTCGATGGCTCGACCGACGTGCAGATGTTGGCGAGGCGAGATGCAGCATGTGCGCCAGTTCCGTTGGTCCCCTGGTAATGCCTTGCCTGCGTCTGCATGGTTGGATTGGATAACAAACGAGAGTACTCCACAGTACTACTAGTACTAGTCTCCCATGCATCCTCTCCCATCACAGACCAACTCCAAGTCCTTTGATCTGAAACGATACAATATTCTCCTCCATACAATATTCTCCTTCCTTCCCATCATGCTCTTTTCTCTCTTGATGCTAGTATGTGCCATGCGCCCATACTGCAGGCTAGGTCAATTTATGGGTGAATCCCGTTGAGCAGCATCCTTCGCCCGCGTGAAGTGACATGTCAATTGCGAGTGTGACAACTGGTCTTTACTGCTACTACTGCTGCTGCTGCTGCTGCTACTACAAATGTTGGTTGGTCCCTGATCTATCCATCCATCCCCTGATCTGTGGAGAGACCGGACAATTCACCTTGAAAGAGGAGAATTCTTAATGCCACCTTACTAGTTCAGCTTTGCAGAGGCAGCAGCCCGGCTTTTTTATCCGGCGAGCGAGCAGAAGCCAGTAGCACTGGTGCGGAAGATCGGCGGGGAACAGAGAGAACGCTTTCTTGCTCTCTTGCTACTAACTACTGCGATAAGGTGGCCGAAAGGCCGTCACTGTGCGGGCGCTTTGTGCAAAGTGCGTGAGAAGTCTGGAGGTTCTGCATGGCTGGCTCGCTCGCTTTACAGCCTCGCGACGGGACGCGAGCGCTCATCGTGTGCGTGCGCCTCTGTGGGGAATGCCATGCCGTCTGCGGTTAGTACTCGGTATTCCCTCCCGTTGAAAAAAACAAGTTGTTTTAAATACGTGCAGTCAAACTTTAGTTATTGATATCTTTTAAATACTTAGATTAGATAAATAAAAATCATATACGTAGATTTATCCCGAAAAGTACTTTCATATTATTGTAATTTTGTTGAGTTTTAGAAGTATATTACAATAGTAATTAATAGTCAAAGTTGTATTTTGGAGATCGTGTCGATGTCCAAAACAACTTATTTTTTAGTACTAGTAATACTCACTCCGTTTCTTTTTATAAGGCATATTTTAGTTGGACACGGGGGGATTAAAAAGCATATGAAACCAAGAGAATGGTAAAGGAAAATGCCCATAGTATCCATGGTGTTAATATCTTGGGAATGAGAGAAATGAGGGTTGTGTGAGAGCATCTACAATAGTCTATATCACTTGTTATTAAAGGGATTGACACATCAATATTTAGGTGATGTGGAGGAGAGATGGTGAGAAGAGAATGTGAGTTTGTTACTAGATGAAAAAACAAGCAAGTTGTTGAGACCAAGACACAAGAAATAACAAAATACTTGTTGGAGACTTGTTTGTTACTAAAAACTTGTTTTGTGAGTCATGCACACTTGTAGCAATTAAATTCTTAGATACAAACTCAAGAAATAATTTATTGGAAGACTTGTTTCTTTTTATTAGATTGAGTACTCTCTCTCCTCTTAGTAACAAGCTAAGAAACAAACTATAGTAGATGCTCTGAGTGTTTACTCATAAATGTTAAAAAGAGAAGGGATATTAATGAGGGCAAAAGAGAGAAAATCCCATTAACTTTGTGTGCACCCTTATATTTTGAAACAAAATTGCAAATATTATAGGCATTATATTTTGAAACAGATGGAGTAGTAGATTTCTGCTCGAGCTGTGAGACGTAGTGCGGTAGTGTTAGTCACGGAACCATCCCTTAATTGTAGAAACTGTATGTAGCAATTGTACCGTTGTACTATCTTAACCATTGTAACTAGAGGCGGGATTGGATGGATATCCAAATCCAAATAGAGAAGTCCAATACAAGTCCAACTAAAGAAAGTCCAATATTCCCATCCAAAACTAATTCCAGCTGCACACTATCCAATCCAATCCTCTTAGGTACAAGGTCCATCCAAGAGTGCATTAAGCTAGTTTGGCGCGGCAGCAGGTAACACCGTTCTAGAGTTGAAGTTGTATTGACATATTATCAAGGAAACACCTCACTGAAAAGATATTCACGTAAATACCCTTCCACCTATAGAAATTTTATGAAAAGACTCTACCGGGAAATAGTTGCCGCAAGAATACCCTTACACTTGTAAAGCATTACAAAAAAGCCCTTCTAAGAAAAGACATATAACAATGTTCTAAATAATTACAAAATAGGTCCTTTTAGCAACATTTGGTTCCAAATATGACACTTTAAGCAATATTTCGTTACAAAAATACTTCCGAAACATTAGAAAAAAGGTACATGCCACAACATATATCTAAATATTTAATGCAACCCTCAAGGCAACCAAGCAAATAATGTTACAGAACTCACAACTAGAAGTCAATAGATCACATCCATTCTGATTTTATAAGAGGGTTATATCCATTCTCCTAATTGCATTAGTAAGCATCTAGATAGTCGAATCTACTTCAACAACCTCGCAGAACAACCTCCTTAGCTACAAACCTGCATGGTTAAACATGAATGTTCCCAAAATCTGGATCAGTTGAAATGAAAAAAATCCCAATGCAGGTGAAAAACAGAAGTGTAAATATGGCATCTGCAACTGAAACAACATTCAGATCATCAAGAACAAAATGATCTAACAAGTCAAACATCAAGTTGCTTTCCAAAATCACTGTTTGTGGCAAGAAATGTATATACAGAGTATCGTGGAACTACTACTGCTCAAGAATCTAGACGGTCTCCTCAAGATCCGTGATGAGCAGCACCTTCTTCTAGCAGATGGTCACAGACCAGTGGCGCAGAATCCCATTGACCACCACACCGGCCATCCCCATCTCCTTGTGCACGAACTGTGGCACATGTCCTTAGAATCCACCAAGAAACGAGCAAGGGAGGCCAAATCGTTCCAAGAACGAGCAGAGGAGGGGATATGTGACCTGAAGGATGAATCGTCGGTGGGAGAGGACGCCTCCACCGGGAGACGAGGACGACGCCACCACCGGGAGAGGAGGACGCCGCCGCCGCCGCCGCCGGTGGGAGAGGACGAAGCCGGCACCCGTGGGAGAGGAGGACGCCGCCGCCGCCGCTGCCGGTGGGAGAGGAGGACGCCGCCGCCGCCGCTGCCGGTGGGAGAGGAGGAGGATGTCGCCGCCGCTGCCGGTGGGAGAGGAGGAGGACACGACCGCCACTGTAGATCGAGACGTGGCGAACGATGTGGAGTCCAATGGATACTGGACAAAATATCCAAAAGGTATCCAAATATCCAATGCTTATTGGACCTCCTGATTAGTGATATCCAGATCCAAATAGGCCACATCCAAGTAAGTCCAAAGCAGGTCAAGTCCAATTGGGCTTTGTACTGCGCGGGTCCAATCCCACCTCTAATTGTAACTAACCTGTACTGAATTAGTTCATAGTCTAGTTTGTTTAGTCAGGGTGAGACAGGTTTGGGTGACCTAGCATGCATGGCCAGTTGAACTACCTCTCCCAGTTAAGCCAACTCGGTAGGTCTGAAAACTCCCGAGTCCAGCCCTTTTTTTTTCTGGTCCTCTCGACAAGTACGCACTCAAAGTCTAATTAATTGTAACTATTAACATTTATTGATGAGTTAGGCAACGGTAGCAGAATAACATAAGACTCCATGTTAATTTTTGTTCGACGTGACACATGCATCTGCGTGAGTTAGTGCAGTAGGCACCAATTAAAGTACATCGTACTGCACAATTGAGTTAACTTTCCGGTGATCATGGTTTGTTTACGACGTGTCAATACACACCACCTTAATTATCATGCGGTGCCACTAGCGGACTGCAAGCTAAGCTAAGCAACTTTAGTTGTTCAAGCAACCACATACATTAATTGTATGTACAGATTAAAGATTGTTATCGTCACGGATAGCTAGCTAGCGTACGACGCATGCAAAATACTCGCGATGCCTCCCTTCTTTGTCAAATACAAACATTTATCCTTTTTGACTTTAGATACAGTCATACAAATATATGCTAACAAAAAAAAAACAGGAGCAGTCATACTCATCCGTTAGCCTGTAGTGTCAATACGGCACACGGACAGATCAGATCGGCATCACGTGAAAAACGGGAGAACTCCCTGCCAAAAGATGGGGGGGGGGGGGATCAAACAGTGGCTTAATCTGACCCTGCTTTTGTCGTACACGCATCAACACACAGGCTCGTAAGTCGTAATCATGATGGCAAAGAAACCGTGATTAACTAGAGGGAAAGTAGTAGAAGATGACGGTTAAAGTGTAAAGACACGGCGTTGACGCATTGAGATAAGCAAATGAAGTACGCGTACAGACGTACTGTGCTGCACTGTCCTTCTCCTACGTGCGTACGTACTACGTTGGAAGGTTCGCCGTCACGACGGATCCCGGTCTCCATTGGCGGACGGCGACATGCCCGTATTGGCGGGCAATACGGCGAGTTTGCGTCGTTGGCGTGCGCCGGAGCACGACGTGTTTGTAGTTTGCTAGCTCGATGGTGTCGAGTGTTTAACGCCGTTGGTTGGGCCGGTAGCTTGAACAAGACTGCAATATCTCCTAGCTAGGCTACCAATATATGACCACACTGTATTGCCAAGTTTGGTGAGCTATATTTCATTTGTTAGCTACACTTGATTAATTAGGAATAGGAGTGCTTGCTAAACGCAATTTGGCCATGGTGATGTACTAGATATACGGTGATCACGGTTCAGAAAAGCCCATGTAGCTATTTTTATTTATTTATAACCGTGACTTAATTTTCTTGCTGGCGGTATATATAGATCGATTCTCACAAATTACGTACATGCTAGCTAGGGCGTTTTGTGGATTTTTCATTGTGGTTAATTTCTGGAATTTGATTAGTGGGGAATCTGGGGATCATGACCTTTCAGATGGAGTAGTAACTTACAATAGTGATCAATGTTCCCATTTAAAAAATATTTCAGTGCCATTTTTTCTGGACATCTAACAAATATGTGGGCATTAATTACAACGTCAGCAGGCTTCCTCAGGGCATCTCCAGTAACCTTGCCTCTAACATATGCTACATCATCTCTAGAGACAACATCTCTAATAAATAGTCTTTAGCACACTCCAATATTTATATTTTATAATTTTCCTTTGAAATGGGTCTACATGTCAACTAGAGTAGATTAATATATCATATCTTGTTTCGCGTGCACGACAGTCTCTTCAGGAAGATATGACATGCGCTCTCTCTCCTCACCCTCTCTTCTTCACGTAGAATTTTGTTGATGTGATATAACTAAGAGACGACAATAAATACACTATTGGAGATGCCCTCAATAGTACTCCACTACTGTGTCCACATTCCCATGAAGATTCCCATGAAGCGTGCAATAATGCTACTGTTTGTCTGTGTTAGTTAGTGTGATAAAACAAGTCACACGTACATTGTTGAGCAAGCACATGGCAATGTGATATGCCATATACATGGTGACCAATTTGAAGCTACTAGCTAGTACGGCGAAGAAATTGACATGTGATTGTCACTAGCTTAATTAGACCGCATGTGCATGGCTTGTCTAGTTACAAACTAAACGGACTCGTGGTTCCCGAAATGATGACTGTACTCGGTGTGCCCCATCCGCACCGTTGATGAGGTTTAGTTGTTTAAATACAACCAATCAGATAACTGGGGTGTCAACATTGCGCAATTTATTGGACAAAACTAAGCAACCGACAAATTGTACATCTTCGGTTCTCAGGAAAACAATTTTGCATCTACATAGATATATTGTTAGAAGGTTCGTTGACATAGATCTAATTGTTTTGCAAATTTTGTTTTTGACCTAGGACGATTTTTCACACCCTCTGCTGAGCCAGGCTAACCCAGCTGGCCACGATTTTTTTTTCTTTAAGTTTTTCTGGTTAACCTTTTGATTGCAAAATTTCAGGATGTTTTTTACGCAACAGTGATATTCCAGTGGGGAAGAGAAGGGCTCTTGGATTACTGGGCAAAAATACCATTTTGAATTATTGTTACCTTTTTTAGGGATCAATTTTTTGTTACTTGATATAGAGGCCTCCTCTCTCCTAATTGACATGTTTTACTAGGCCCTGTAGTGGAGCCTCCTGGACCTCACAGGACTACGGAAACAACACTCTCGAGAAAAGCGTTAGCTAGGAAGGTTAGATGTTAAGCAACCATGCAATTAGGAAAAGAAAGGCGAAGCCAGCATCGATCTGAGGAGGACTCCTTAGCGATAATACTATAGTTACCATGGGAAATTAAGATGAGGCAAATGTAACGGAGAGATTGGGATCTGAGGGACTGGAGTAAGCTAGCTAGTAATGCAAAGTGCAGTTCCTTGCTGTTGTTAAAAAGGTACTGTTTACCTAAACCAAAGAAAGGGAGGAAAATGACATTGATTATTATGTGCAAGCAAAGCGTGTGGGCGGCAGTACTAGTTCCATTAGTAAGTGTTATGAATGGTAAATGACTTAAAACATTTTTACTGCCTAGAAAAGTAGAACTAATAGTTTAAGCTTATGGAAGCGTCTGGGTATGAGGTACATGTTTCCCCCCACAAATAATACGGCAACGGAAAGCTACCTCGTGTTTCTCTCCTATACCTTTGTATTTGTTCACTAGTCCTACCTCATTAGCTGCCGTTGTTGCTAACAATGGTGCAATGTTTCCTTCCAGCTTTATTTGTACGCGTGAATTTTTTTTTATAAAATTTCCCTCATTCTAGACGGAGCGAGCGTAAACCATGAAGCTTCATTTGGAACACAGGAATTCCAGGAGAATCACATGGGAAACTGCATTACGTGTATTTTGCTAAGTGGGCCTAAAATGTTCTGTTATTTTCCACCAATATGATATTTCAAAATGTGTTTAGCGGCAACTGAAGCTGCCTCCGTTCCCCTTTTTTTATTAACAGAAGCAAAGTGAAGTCAAATTGATTTCAAGAAGAAACAAGCTAACTTTCTCGATTTTCTTTTCTTTATATATATACACAGCACAGTTCTCACCATTCTAGTCACGCATGATGATAACACTTCACAGTTTTGATATCATAAAGAAACCAACTAACTGGTTAGTGGTAATATGCAGACTTTATTGAGTGATCTTTCTCATGGGTCACACAAGTAATCATATTACAAAAGACTTGGTTATTACAATAATAATCATCAGCGCCATATTTAAGGGGTGTTCTTGGTACACCCATTTAAGAATCTCGGAGATTTAGTACAAAAAAGTCCAACAAGAAAACTTACACGGTACCTTTCTTTTAGCAAAGAACAACTTTCCCTGTTTGTTTTTTGTGTGGCATACGACTTCTTTTTTTTTTTCACTTGCCAAAAGAGAATAATTAAACTATACACAAACATAATTATGGATCGGTCATATGTTTCCAGCTAGTCTTGTTTAGGTCATCCTTTTCAGGAAAATTGTTCGTGCCATTTTTGTAAGCCACCCGACTTGCACTGAACCATTCTAAGGAGCTATTTAGCCGCCTAAAAAAAGAGTTGTTTAGGTGGGTCATCCCATTCATATTGTTATTTTTTTATAGGAAATAAAGTTTGGGGTTGTGATTAATGATTATATATAATCAATAATTGCGACGTTTAATAGAAGAAAACTAACTCTGGCTCAAGAATTGGGATCGCAAGTAGCCATCGCAAGTTCACCAGTAAACCACATAGCGCATGCGGTTCAAAGCCTTCAAGTGGACTCGTGTCGTGTTGTCGCCCCCATCAAATCGTGATCCCTGTCTGGGCGTCCAACCATACCCGCCCGGACACTGATCTCCTACTCCTGCCCTGACCAGTGACCACTACTGCCTTCAGCTAATCTGCCCGCCACTTGATTAGCTCATGATTTTGGTTAAATTCATATGGTGGATTGCTATTGTCTTTCGAGGCTTAAGGTGTTTCTTTCATAGGGCATTATCCTGTTGTTACGGAGTGCTTACTAGTTACTAGGAAGGATTTGTCGACAGTGAGAATTTGTCGCTCTCAGAAGAGTGCTTACTAGGAAGGATTTGTTAACAATGAGTTCAGAAAAGAAACGACCAATAACATTTTGTTAATTTTACTGTCTTTTCGAGCTTAAGGTGCATCATTTTATTGGTCTTGGTATTTATATTGCACCTTTTTTTACAGGAATTTATATTGCACCTTTGTTCCTGTTTGCATCAATTTTGGACCTTCAACTACTTTTTTGATCGATCATGATAAAATAAAGTTAAAATAAAATTTCCTAGATTATTTGAATAACGAACTAAATCATGTAAACAGGAAAAATAAGTATTTGGAGATAACGGCAGTTTAGCTAACCTACCCAAACTCTTGGCTCCCGGCCTCCCACTTCTCAACCAGTACGTGTCTTCCATTCCATCCCCAAAATATCTCCCTCATTTACTAGCACTTTATTGATTATCTTCTTTTTCCGTATGTTTTTTCATTGTTCATTTTGGGTTTCAAAGGTTTTTCTTTTCTTAGAATGCTCTCTCCGGTTATAAATATATATGTTTTTGGGATACGTACGGTCAAAGCTAGACCGTGTAGATATCCAAAACGACATGTATTTGTGATGAATAGGAGTACAATATTGCATATAACGATAAATGATTGCAAAATCTCAAAGAAAAAAAAAGCAGTGCAAATTTTATTGGATTTCAGTTAGTTCTCACCCTTGCACTTCCCTCCCATCACATTCTTTTTCTTCTTCTTGAACTACTAAAAAATAAAATTGCTAAAACGCTGACACAGAACATCAGGAATCTACCATTCGTCGGCTTGCTTCAACTATCTGCACAAATGTCACTCTCCAACCTAAGTAACAAATTGACAAGATAAAGCACCTTTTTTTATGTTTTTTGTCCTCTAATCAACTAAACCTTAGCTATCAATGGCAAGCGGAAGCTGTCATTCAAACACCCATTTCTTTTTACATGTTACCCCAACGAGAAGCTGTTATTCCTAACATAGACAGCAGCATTTTCGCTACAGTAAAATATCCAAAGGAGCTTTACCAAAAAAAAAAAAATCAGAAGAAGAGGTTCCACACCAGTAGCTTCCCTCTCCCCCTTCTCTCTCCCCTCCCTGGGAGTGGGACAGCTTGACGGCCACACCACAAAGCAGAAGCGCGCCCCGGAAGAATCAGCATTCAGCAGCAGAGCTGTACAAGCAAAGATCCCCAAAACCAAAGCCAGATACAAAAGGGCAAAAAAAGAGAGGAAAAAAAGGCACACAAAATCCCCACTTCACTCCTCTCCTCCTCTACGGCTCTACCTCTCTATCTGCGTCCCAAGCTGTAACTACACTGCATCACCAGTTTGCTACTCCTCTTCCTCCTCGCAGGCAGGCAGTCGTCGCACGCCGCGTCGATCCGGAGGGCGCCGCCCTCCGCCGTGAGGGAGCGGTGAATCTGGAGCCCTGGGGACCTGCATTGCCTGGAGCGCAGCGGGTAGCCAGATCTCCACCCTCGCAGTGCCGCGGCACGGCATGGTGGCTGCCGCGGCAGCGGCCACCGCGCCAGATCCGGCCCACCCCGCGCGCCCGCCGCTCACGCCGGCCCTCGACAAGCCCAACTCCGCCGCTGCCCGACGCCCCGCGCGGTCCAGCAAGCCAGTTTCGTCCCGCTACCTCTCCGCCGCAGCGTCGCCGACCTCCTCCACATCGTCGTCGTCCTCCTCTTCGTCCTCGTCGCGCCGCTCCCTCTCTGCGCAGCGCGTCCGCTCATCCACTCCCCCGCCGCAGCACTCCACATCGCCCACCCCCGCGGCGACGGCCGCGACGGTGACGGCGACCACGATGCGGAGCCTCTCGGTGTCGTTCCAGGGGGAGTCCTTCTTCTACCAGACGTCGCGCGCGCCGCGGTCCGCGTCGCCGTCCTCCCCTGTCGCGCGGCGGGGCCCCACGCCGGAGCGGCGGAAGAGCGTGTCCTCCGTGCCGGAGGCCGAGAACGCGCGGCCGCAGCATCGATGGCCCGCAGCAAAGCCGAAGGCGTCGGACCCGCTCGCCCGGAGCCTCGACTGCAGCCTCGACCGCAAGGATTCCATCCTGGCCGCCGTTCACCTCCTCCGCCGGTCCATGGCCTTCGACTCCACCACCACCCTCTCCCCCTCAGACCCGACCGCTGCTGCCGCCCCCGACCTCTCTGCCTCCTCCGACACCGACAGCGTCTCTTCCGGTAGCAACTCGGGCGCCGGTGATCCCCCGCGTCGTGGCATCAGCGTGCCGGCGAGATTCTGGCAGGAAACCAACAGCCGCCTACGCCGGCTTCCGGAGCCAGGGCTGCCGCTACCATCGTCCTCCGGCCGAAGATCGTTCTCAGACAATCCAATGTCACCGAGGCTACCTGGTCGGTCCCCATCTCCAAGCCGAGGAAGCAGGGGGATGGCGAGCCCATCAAGAGGGCGAGGTGGGGAGGCATCACCAAATGGGCATATAGTGCAGGCGCCAGCAAATGCACCATCTATCATTAGCTTTGCCGCAGAGGTGAGGAGGGCAAAGAAAGGGGAGAGCAGAATTGAGGAGGCACACAGGTTGCGACTGCTGGACAACCGGCATTTGCAGTGGCGGTGCATCAATGCTCGGACAGATGCAGCGCTTCTGGTGCAGAGCTTCACTTCCGAGGTAAATCATCGTAACCTATGAAGTTTGAAGTTATTAACTTTCCAAAATATTTTCTTTTTTAATTTAGTGATAGCTTGTTTTTAGTCTTAGGTTTACTCTTTAAGTTTCACTTATATATCTTATAGCTAGTGTTCCACTAGTTAACACAATCATTCTCGTTATTATGGTTGTTTGCTTAAATTCCTAAACTGTAAATCCGTGGTACATCTGGGTATCGGTATCAGTGACTTGCAATTGCATGTTCCGTTTATTACTTGTTTAATTGCAAAGGAATTATAAATCATATGGGTGCTTCCTCAATATAATTACTCAGGCCAGAGTATTCACTATACCACGCAGATAAGATTGTTGACAAGAAAGATTGCAAAATTTTCCATTTTTTGTTAGTTATCATGGGGTTTAAGAAGACTGTAGTAGCCTGAGAAGTTGGTAGTTGCTGGCCACTAAGATTGTTGGAACTGGTTAGCTGCTTTTTCAGGATAGTGTTTAGTTGCTCACAATAATCTCATTGAGAAATTGGAGTAGATTATGTTGCAAGCATTGTGTATACAAAGTATGCGCTAAGAGATAGCTTAGGGAGCTTCCAGTAAGTTGCTCATTGATTCACTAAGAATGAGTTTTGACAATACTAAATGCCAACAAAAATGGCCAACTATGGTTCTTCAACCGATAGCTATCGATGTCCAATAGGCTATAATTCAAGTACATGTTCCGTCAAGTCAAGTACTAAGAGTATACGAAAATTGCAGTGCAGGGTTAGGGATTGGTGCTTGTGGTGGATTTTCTTCGGTTTGCAATTGCTATTTAGGGTGTCATCTAAACATAGACATACATTAGTAGATTGTTGGACTTGGATCACATCAACTTGCTTGAAACTGTAAGATCTGATCATGTCCACACAGTTCCTCTTGATTGCTTTATTTACTCCAAAAAGTTGCCTTCGATACCACTTCAAAAGCCATTGGTCCAATTCTTTTTAGCTGCATCAAGTAGATTTACATGTTGAAGGGATGAAGAGTCAAGCTCTCTGTTCATACCCAAGGAGACCTCCTTAGATTGAGTGTTTTGACCCGTACGCCTTGCCTATTTTCTGTAACACTAGGTTATGAAAGAATCCTATGTTAAGATGTTAGGGAAGTGAGCGGTATCAGGACTTCCATGGGTACCTCCTAATGTAGGTAGGTGATAATTGACTTTGTTGCATTGATTAGCAGCTGATCTGCAAAGAAAACCTATCCAAATTCTTTTCATCAAATGTAGCCAATTGAGATAAATAGATTATAGTACCATCCAGGGATCAAAATCCCGACGGTTACCGGAAAGCCCGGTGGGGACCGGGATGAACAGTACCGGCCAAAAATTTTCAAATTCAAATTTGAATTTATAACTGCATAATGCACTTCCTAGATTGGTTTAGGTCTTTTTGTGCTAGATTACGTATTGTATGAGCTAAATATGCTTGAATTATTGTATGGGCAAGTCCCAGCATCCTCTAAGTAATATTTGCATTATTCCTCTAATAAAGATGCTTGAATTATTGCACTTCCTATAGATTACCTATTGTATGAGTTAAATAAGCCTTTTTTAGGCCTTATGTACCAGGATTGTTATTTCATTAAACACTTTCTAATTAATATTTGCATTCTTCTGATTGCTAATTACCCATAACCGGTTTTATCTGTTTTTCCGGTTTTGGTTCCGGTTTTTCCTAGTAACCGGTTTAATAGCAGCCCCATTTCAAATTTCAAATTTTGAAATTCACTCGGTTTTTTTTCTAGTTTTTCCGGTAACCGGCTGGTTACCGTTACCGGCCTCCAACCAAGATTTGCATCCTTGGTTCTTGGCAGAGGAGAATCTTTGAGCGTGCTGAAATCCGAATTTCATGTGTATTTATCATTAGTTGCCAAGTTTGCCACACTGTTGAATCAAACATGTTGTTTTGGACTTCAGTTATGGACATAGTTGAAGGTGGAGGTAGGCTGGTCATGCAATTGGTAGCATACGTAAACTTAAAGATAGATTGGTCATTCATCAATTAGTAGGCTCTATTTATTTGAAAAGTATGGATCACAGCTAGATATTTATTGTCGTGATTAATTTGACAAATCTTCTAAACTGTAGGATAACAAGGAGATACTAGTTCTAAAAACCAAATATTAATCTCGAACGAATTAAAGTTGATACTACATGATAAATCGTGTCTTTCCTTTTGGGTGGGAAGAAAAGAAAAGGTACCAAGTCAGGCCACGATGTTGATCTGCAGTTTTCCTATTCATATGTGGCCCATGTGGTCGTTGACAAGACCATCTGACATTTTTCTGGATAAATTGGTTCCCTTATATGAAAAAGGACCGGTTGTGGACCATGTTCTCAAATAGCGGTGTTTTGGTTACTTTCATGGGGCTAACCTAAACAGTACGCAGTAACCGCAATCTAGACAAGGTACATGTGGTGTGGTATTATGAGAAACAAATGAAAATGCACACTTAAAATTGCCAAACATAGATATGCATAATCACTTGCACTTAAGCAGCTATCTTCAAATGAAACTACTTGGTCAAGTTCTCAAACTTCTTATAATGTAGCAAGCTATATGCTTCTGTGTAGGATCAGAAAAGGCTCAAAATGTTTTTTTAACTAATGTTTCTTATTTCGCTTTTCTTCAGAAAACCCTGCACAGTGCATGGAAAGAAATATCAAAGTTGCGTGACTATGTCAGTTCGAGAAGGTGCGAACTCCAGCTTCAAAAACAAAAACTCAAGCTGTTTGCTATTCTTAAGGGAGAGGTAAGTGATTGATATATTTTGTTGTTTTAACTGTTCATGCTGTTTGCACTAGGATTTTCTAGCCTTTTAAAATTCTGATTAACTTTGTATAGCTTATGTATCTAAATGCTTCCATTTGACATCATCAGATGTCGTATCTAGAGGAGTGGTCTCATATTGAAAAGCATCATTCAAGTTCTTTGTCAGCAGCAACTGAAGCACTGAAGGCTAGCACTCTCCGTCTTCCGGTTGTTGGTGGTGCAAAGGTTAGGAATTTTCTCATCAAATCACAGTTACCTGACTTGACTTGATATGCACAAATTAATAGTTTCTTATCTCTGAGCAGGCTGATGCACAAGGTGTGAAGGAAGCTGTTAACTCAGCGGTGGGTGTAATGCATACAATGGCATCCTCGATATGTAATTTGTTGTCAAAGGTGCTTATATTGATCCTCTCTTCCTACAAAGCTTCAATTAAAATTTCTTTTCCTTGTGTTCTCGTTTGTTATATTATATCAAGAATGAAAATCTTCATGTCTAAACCACAACAAATCCGCAAATAGGTCCATAAGCTATCCCTGATGGATGGCAATGCGATCATACAAAATTTTGTATTTATTTCGACTTTTTTACTGTATTTTATAATATAACCTTGAACACTATGCCTAGATATTTAGTTTTTAGTGATTTAGTCTGTTTGGTGTTCTTTGTTTTTAATAGCCAGTGTGTTTTTTCTTTATGGATGTGATGTGGCTGTGCTCAAGGTCAGGATGGCACAGGCAGCTCTTCTAGTTCCTGTTTTGTCTTGAGTGTGGGCTGTAACTCCGGATCTGTATCAATGTTGTACCTTCTGAACTTTGTAGTTCCAATTCAACCGTCGCTCTTTTTTTCTGTTTTCTGAAAATAAAAGGAAGAAAAGGAACATAGTTACGTATTGTTCTATGTGGATTTGGAAGAAAAGGAACATATTGCCTAGATCTATTCTAATCTTCGATTTTTTTTAAATAATATTATTTTAAAAGAAATTTACGAAAATAAATAGTCGATTTTTTTTTACAAATCAAAATGAGATTATAAAGCATTGAGCATCACATATTTCAACAAGACGAACCCTTCCAGTGGCCGCAACGTCAACGTCTGCCCTGTCGACCACCTCGAGTGGGGCGGTTGGATGAGGTCCCCGCGGCATCATCCGAACTGTCGATGTCTCCTTCATCCTGTGGATTTCCCATAGGGTATTTCTTGAAGGTGTGTCCAGACTCCCTGTAAATGGAGCACTTCTTCGTACGACGTTCGGCTTCTGCTTTGTCCTTATTGTTCCTGATACGTTGTACCTGTCACCAGCTAGCCTTTCCCTTCGGCCTATCAATGTCCGTGGCCTAAATAAGTTGCTCCCAGATCGGATGGCCAGTGAAATGGCCTCGATACTCGACACGCTGAGAGCGTCGTGCGAAGATCCCGATATGTATCGCACGGCATCTGCCCGACACGATCGGAAGTATCGGAATTCTTTTCGTTTAAAAAAAATACTTCCCGACACGGCCGGAAAAAGCCCACGGCCGAGCCAGTCATGGAGGGAGGAGCAAGACGGCCCGAGAGGTGGGGGCCACGATGGTCGGGCTGGTCGAGGAGCTTGGCAGGTGGAGGCCACATCGAGCCGGGGTAGTGCACACCAAGAAGAAAGATGAGGCGAAGGGACGGCGCAAGAAGTCGAGGTGACGCCATGGCCAACACCCAAGCCAAGCTTGGCAAGCAATGACAAGAAGACAGGAGCCGAGGCGACACTGAAACCCAAGAGCAAGAGAAGGAGAAGGAGGCGCTGAAGAAAATAGCCAGGAGCTCCACCGGCCAAGGCAAAGAAAGAGAAGAGGATATGAGGAGAAAGAGGAGGCATGAGGAAGAAGATGGGACCAGAGGCTTTGGCCACAGCATATAGAAAGAAGAGAAAGTGTGATGAGGGCAAAAGGTGAAAGCATGAATGTGTGGCCAGGAGGCTCCATAAGAGGCTAGGTGAGAGAAAATGGGTGATTAAGTGGGAAAGGGATTAGGTGAGAGGGGATTTGGTGGAAGAAATTAGGAAATTAGGTGTAAAAAATTAGAAAGTAGAGAAAGTGTGAAGGAGATAATTTCTATTAAGGATTATGGGTAGCTGATATAACCGTAAAAATAAACACATGTGTTAAGAAGTATCGACACTATGTAATTTCATCTTGATTCTTGACTTACATGCTGCCATAAGGAACATAAGTCCATAACTAATGATGTTACATTTCTATTTGCACTTATGGTTCTTATGGCAGCATGTATGCCAAGAATCAAGATGATACATTGATAAATTTACATATATGTCGGACAAATGGAGTAAATTTACATACATTGGTAAACCCTTGACTCAAAGTCTCAAACTTATCGAGTGTGTATATATATATATATATATATATATATATATATATATATATATATATATATATATATATATATATATATATCTCATATCGCCAGTCGGGTTTTTTGGAGAAATGGGTATCGCCAGTATCCGCATTCTAAGATCGCGTGACGGTGTATCATAGGAAATGGCCAACTACGTCGTAACCATATAGCTCTTCACTCTAGGTTTGCATCACCTCCTCCTTGTTGAAATAATCAGACAGGTACTGGACGGGATGCTGTGCCACCGTCGAACATGCGGCCATTACATGTGAGCAAGGCCTATGCAGAAAAAGAGGCATGTTGCAAGTGCATACGCAACTAGCGCGACGTAGCGTGCACTCATGGGTGATCCTCTTGTGGTTCATCCCGCGACATCTTTTATCCCTGCACAGTATCTCGAAGCGAAGCTCCTTTGTGCTCATCTTGAATGGCCAGTGCATCTCACCCTTCTTGCTCTTCTCCTCTATGTACTTGGTGATCATAGCGAAGTACAATACTCTTTCGTTTGCCATGACGAGCGACGCGTTGTTGCTTCTGTCAGCAAAGTAATTTGTGGTACCGCAGAGAATTGCCTTCACAATACCAATCAAAGGGAGGCACCTGGCGCCGCGCATGACCCAATTGTACACCTCGGGTAGATTGGTTGTTATTACACCATATCGAGCACCACCCCTGTCTTGTAGCAATGACCACTTCTCCTTAGACTCGTGCCCAATCCAATCTGAAAAGCATTTCACCTACGCCCCCGTCTTCCTCACCACACTAGGACCATTTGTAGATAGCTGTGGCAATGCTTCGGGGGCTTGGTCAGTGCATGTGGCGGTCTCTTTCGCTGCCTCCCTTCTGTGCGTCTGGGTCCGCTCATCCAGAATCTTCCAAGGTGCGTCAAACTTTCGCTGCTGGTTCTGGTTGCACAATCGCTTGCACAGGTTTATCAAGTCTTTGTTGCGGAACTATTTGTAGAAGTTTGCACCCAAATGCCTCATGCACCACCTGCTCTGCAGATCAACCCATGGAAGTGGTTCGTTCTCTCCTTGTAGTTGAGTTATTGCATTCAGTAGGTCTTCATGTCGATCATATATGATGCATACGTTAGGACGGCCCTGTACAACAGAAATTCTCAAATTCCTCAGGAACCGCAACCAGCTGTTTGTGTTCTCGCTTTCAACGAATGCGAATAACACGGAAAGAACTTGATTTTTCCCGTCCGTCGCTATTGCAGTCAGTATATGGCCCTTGTACTTACCAGTTAGGAGTGTGTCATCCACACACAAGCACAAGATTGGATGGTAGTGTCGGAATGCATTGATGTATGGACCAAAGGCGAAGAATGCTCGCTTCAGTACCCTCTTATTGCCCCACTTCGGATGCGTGGAATCTTAAACGTCGACATGAGTGTCGGGATTTCTGTTTTGTATGACTCTGAGTTGGCCTGCGAGGTTGTGGTAGGAGTCCTCGAACGTACCGAATCTTGATTCCAATGCTTTCTGTTTTGCTCTCCACGCCTTGGCATAACTAATTGTGTACTGGAACCTTGCCTCAATCGCCCGAATGATGGATCGTGACTCAAAATCTAGATTATCTACGATCTCACCGTATATGATGTTCGCGATGAAGCTTGATGACAGGTTCTTGTGGGACTGCACTGACTCAGTGACGACATATATGTGAGGGACCACTATAGAGTATTTCTAGTAGGTGTCCCACTTAGGCTAAAATGCGTGCATTCGCCAAGGGCATCCCTCTATCTCACACTTCACGTCGTAGCATCTTAGATTAGACTTGACGACTGTGAATGTATGCCGCACCGACAAGGTCTAGAATCTAACCGCCTTCTGCACGACCTGCTTGCATTTGTACATAGCTCCTTGCCTGACCTCGCTCCGGTTGTTCTCACACGATATATGGGAGTCTTCGTTAACGACAAGGTTATCGAACTGGTATGTGTTCCACTCGGATGGAACCACCTGCTTCTGTTCCACAGCATCCTTGTCGTCGATCATTCATCTTTTGACAATGTCATGTAGTCCTGGCCTTCGAGATCCATCCTTTGGACTAGGGCTTTCAGCTCCTTACCCACGTCAGTAAGCCCACTAGCTTATCTGACTGAAGGAGCTCCTTCCACATGATCTTCATCGACATCATCAGCAACTCCTGGACCTTCGGCCATTGTGTGTGCCACGCTATGGCTAGAGTCTCCGACTTTTTCTTTCGCATCACGACCCCCTTCTTGTTCAGCCTTCTGTGCAGGAGTGGGCTTGGCATATGCCTGGGCCAGAAATACCAAATCCCACTGGTCCTCCCTCGTCCTGTGTATATATGACTGTCATGACCTTGTTCCTTTGAGCTGCACTAACTCCTAATATGTGCCCTGTGGTGTTCGGTTGGCAAGACAACTCAATCTCAGATCATACACAGTATGGTCCAAATCGAATATGTCGAACAACTACCACATCACAGCGCCCCATGTACTCTGCTTTGGTCTTGTTAGGGGTACGGTCGCCGATTGGAAATAATGCAAATCAATCCCCTCGGGACCCTCAAGAATAGTCCCCTGACCATTGTAAATTTTGAAATTGGGGGCGTCTGACATATTTGACGTACTGCACCGTAAATAAGGTTATCACAATTAGCCACATATCTAAAACTAAACTACCCACCGAAAAGAATTATGCACAACATACTACACTACGTAACCGTACATCTAAAACTATGTAATCCATTCGGTTAAAAAAATTACCTGAAAGGTGGACGACCGGACGGACAACGCTTCTCTCTTTCCCTCTACCCCCCGCCCCCCCCTTTTTTTTTGAATAAAAGTGGTGAGTTATGCTAAAATTTTGTGGTCTTTTATAGGGTACATTGTGCTGCTATTTGGAATGGCGACAGGGACTTGCGGGATATCTGTCGTCATTTGAAATGACAGTTTTTTTAAAATTTTAATATTAAAAAAGTTAGGGATTTGGCGACAGGGACATTCCTGCACTATTCTGGTCCCTGTCGCCCTTGCTTAGGCTAGTGTCGCCATTTGGAACGGTGATAGGAAAATTTAGCCATTTCAAACGGCAACAGCAGCCTAGTTTTGTAAAAAAAAAAACTGACTATTTATTTTTGTGAATTTCTTTTAAAATAATATTATTTCAAAAAAATTCTCTAATCTTCTAATAAGATATCATTTTCTTGTGACTAATTAGCTTACGTTGGCTACCAATGGACAGCTAGCATCTGCATCTTCGGTAACATATTGATCGATCTGGAAAGATAGCATCCCATGGAAAACAAGCCTGCTTTGTGTTATAGTAAAAACCTGACATTCTTATGTCAAATTTGAATGTAGGCTAACTAGCAACAGTGATTGTTTGCCTGTTCTGTTCTGTGTAAAATACAATGTAATTACACTTGGTGCTTTTGTAAGGCCTTGAACAATGAGCTGGCATTTACATGGACATGCATTGTGTATCAATTAGTATTTCCTGTGTCAATCACTCAACATATTTCTTTGATCTTCAGGTGGAGGGAACAAGCTCTGTGGTATCCGAGCTTGCCAAACTTGCGACACAAGAACAAATGTTGTTGGACCAATCAAGAGATCTCTTGTCCACGGTCGCAGCAATACATGTAGGGAAAACTTCTATGATCCTTCTGTTCAATTCTACCATTGTATATTGTTATTTAGACCACCGTGTTAATTCTATACTTGCAAAGCAGGTTAAACAGTGTAGCTTGCAAACTCATATGCTACAACGAAAGCAAAAGCAGAGCCAGACACGGTTGTAGATCAGTTTGTCTTGCCACGTTCGTGGTCACTAACATCACACGGCCTCAATCTTTTCTCACTGGAGACTGTGCTACAGGTAATAAAGCTGTAACCATTCGTTGGGTGTGAAGTGTGTCCTAAGCTGCTTGATCTCACCGAGTGTAGCTGATTCATGTAATTTTTTGAGTGCATATCACCATAGAAATGGCCCGTTTTACCTGCAGTTGTTGCAGTGGATGTATACAGAAAACCTAGTGTTGACCAAAGATAAGCTTCCTGTAGATATGAAAAAGCTTGTCGTTTGCGTGCTTACTCTTGCTGTGCTGAGTGCTCGAGTGTTGAGTGTTTGTATTCTGGAATGGAAACAATTATTAGTTTGATACAGGTTGTTTTCATGGCAAATTAGCATGGAGGTTGTTTATTCTAACTGGCTCATCCTGTATTCTATTCAGTAGTTTTTTTTCTTGGAGTCGGAATCGGGTATGAATAGTGTTTGCATTTGCTCTGCAAGCTTTCACTTCAATCGAATAGAAATTATTTGCTTCTTTTCTACCTCTACACAGAAAATTAGAAAGTAAGGGTGCAATCAGAGTGAACAAGGAGAGACCAATTGCCGAGATGTCGAAGGAAGATCACAATTCCCCGTCTGCTTAGACATGGCAATCTATTTATTTGTTATCATGTTTCTAAGTGAAATCACAATAGACTTCCTCATACCACTTGACATATAGACATGTGGACGGATCAATCTCATCTTATATCATATTCTATATTTTTTTTCCATAGAATCGGAGTCGGACGCAGATAGTAGTGGATACTCATTTATCACTTTCATATTTGCATTGCAAGCTTTTGATCGGTCAGAAGTGAATTATCTGTTTCGTTTGCATTCCTGAGGGTGCTGTTTGTTGTAACAAAGGTTGAGTCGTACGTTGGTTACCTGGCCCTCTGCGTTGTGGTTGCTGCTGCTGTCTTATTGCCGTGGTATGCTGATCCAGTAATCTATAAGACATGCCAAGTTAAACGCGTGACATGTTACAATGGAAAATTGCTGATGTTAAGAAATGCAAGGTTAGGCTCTGTTTGGAGCACGATAATTTTTCCGATTTCTGCGGGAGTTGAACTGCTTCCGATGAATTTCCTGTTCCCAACAGAGCCTTGGAACATGTGGCGTGTGGCATGTTAAACGTGGTACGAAATGTGGATTCGAGATGGGGTGGCGATGCACCTACCGTCGTCATGGAAGGCCCGGCCGGCGTCAGCCAGAGAGGTTTGGCGCCTTGTCACATCATCGGCTACCCCGAAGTACATGTCGCAGAAACCAACCCACCACCTCGTTGCCCACGCACGGCGCGCGCACGCACCCACCCACCGTCCGGCTGCCTCCGCCCGAAAGCGACGGGAATCGGTGGGCCGCGGCAGGGCAACCAAGAGCAGCGGCTCCTTGCCCCTTTGTCTGCATCGTTGCCCACTACGGCGGCACTACAAGTTGAATTCTTGGTTTCCGTCGTCCGCTTGGTGGGTGCTATTGGAGGCTTGCGGGCGGACGAAAACTGCAGTTTTCCTATGAAACACCAATCAACAACCAACCTGGCCAACGAGTGCCCTCTCCTCCACCATCCAGACCAAGACCCGCCACACCAACGATTGGGCATTACGAACTCCAAAATCAGAGAGAGAGAGAGAGAGAGAGAGAGAGAGAGAGAGAGAGACGTAGCGAAGACTTCATGGCGTCAGCAGAGAGAGAGAGAGAGAGAGACGTAGCGAAGACTTCATGGCGTCAGCGGCGGCGTGCGGCAAGCGGGCGGAGTGGGGGAGGATACTTCGCGAGCACTAGGGAGAGAAGGGGATGGTGTGCTCGTGGGGTACACCCGATTTTGAGCGGAATGTGCTTTGTATTGGGCTGTTTTGAGATGGCACGGTTTTTTTATTGCAGCGCTGCTAAACCAAACACCAAATAACGTATTCAAATACCACTGTAATCGGAATACACCGCAATTTCACCGAACCAAACGCCTTCTAAGGCTGTAGTTGGACAGTTTCGGACGTGTATCAGCTGCAACCTGACAAAAAAAAAACTGCGACAGCAATTTGCATTGCCATCTCTCTTCCAAACTGATGGATCAAATATGTCTGCACCAGTGAAAATAATAGCCGCCGACCAAATCGTTTTTTATCAATGCTCCATTCATTTTCAAACCGTTCCAGGATCCGAATTCTGGTTTGCGAGGTTGATTTTTTTTGCTAATAACGTCTGCATCCTCAGCTCGATTTTGGTTTTGACTTTCTTCTCTTTTTGACAACGTAGAGTCTCAAGTCTTCTCTTTTTCCAAGTGGCCTTTAATTCTGGCGGATGGCACTATCGTAGAAATGTGTTCCCATCTCGTTGCTTCGAACACTACCACCGGTCCACTCTTCGTGCATTCTTCAAACCTTTCTGAATTCACTCAAGTGTTCAGTTTTCCTTCCCCCCTAGCTTTATTTACATCGATTTCATCATTTCAATCATGAACTATCTGTGCACATAGCAGACTTTGATCAACCCACTTGTTGAGAATTTGAGAGTAGATGAGACTGCACCACTGACAGGCTCCTTAAAGCATTCAAATTGGAAAAAGGCAGACTGCATACTTCTGAACAAATAAACATGGACATGCGCTTCGATCTTGCACTTTGTTGACCCACTTCGATCTCCCACATTCAAAGATTTGATCTGCAGTTCACATCAAGAATGGAATTGGTAGCATCTGCAGACTTAGCATGCATTTTCCCCGAGCTATGCATTGACTTGATCATTACAGTAAGTACACCAGAAGATCAATGGTCCTGAAACTTGGCCTCCCAGCACATACGCTGACTTTATCAGTCCAGCTTTGCCATTTGAAATCACACCTAAATCCGTGTTCTTTTTCTTTTTTCCCAATGCTCTTTCTGCTCTTTTTGGACGGAAAATAAGTCGGAACTGATCAAAAGTAACTTTCAGTAGGCTTCTCTTGCTTTCGTCGATTCAGCCGAGGTTGTTTGGCTTTGAGCTGGTTTCCTTTTGTTCTGGGAAAGTAACATAACCGCATGGCGTGCCTTCACACCTGATGGCCGGTCGATCATGGCAATGTCAAAGCAAATCCATGGACTGAATCGCAGCAGTTATTTCCTCGACAGCAACGTGTGTGTTTCTGTTAGTTCTGTTTCTGCAACGAACTGATGACGGAATTGACACCTGGAAAGCGTCAGGACGGTTGCATGGTCGGCTAGTTGAGCTCATGCATGCCTACCTAGCTAGAATCGATCAGAAGATTCCCGGTGCATTTTATCTTAAATGGGGTAAAATTATTACACTGCGGTAATCACCTCAAAAAACTGTTGCAGATGAATCCAAATCTGAATATGATACAACACAATTCAACACCTCATCGATCGGTCGAGAAACAACAGTGGACAAGCTAGCTAATGCTGGCTAGCAGCACATGGCAGTACATGCGCCGTGCTGTGCGAGGTCGGCTTCGATCCCCGTGGCTCCCACGTACTCCTGTCACGATTCATTCATTCATGGGACGCAGCCAAGGGGGACTGGACAATCGACACTCGAATCAGGCTGGTAGCTTGACACTTTGCAGCCTTTAGTTAATTAGTTTGGTCCCCAACGACATTAACTTGACATCCATGCCTGGGCGGCTGGGCACTAGCACGCACAGCTGCACAGGGGAAAATAATCCTATAGGACCTGGTCCACAACTCCATTAAGGTAGACCAACTTCACCATGTGACACATGTATATTCACGAATCTCAAAACGTACAGTCTCATAAAATCCATCAATCTTTTTTGCACCTATCAAAGAGAATTTATGAGGATATGCGCTTTGAGATTAGCAAATATACACGTGTTACATGATTAACAGTGGCGTAGCTAGGATTTGTAGCTATGGTGGTTCATTGTCTAAATTTTTTTTTGACCGCTATAAATATAATATGTCCATACACAAGTATATAAATTACAAAACACAATTAAGAAAAAAAAATGACGCCTACGAGTTCATAAAATAGATGAGTATAACTTTCTTAACATAGAATTAAAAATTTAAAATATTACGTACCCATAATAGTTGAAGAACAATATGTCACTACTTCTTCTTCTTCTTCTTGTCGAGCTGCGCCTTCTAATAGCCATGAAAGTGTTGATGATTTCTTCTTCACTCGGTTGTAAGAAGATATCCCGCTCAATAAAAGTCAATAGACAATCATCCGAAGGCTATCACCCATCTTATTTCTCAACTTATTCTTGATAAAGGTCATTGCGAAAATATTCTTTCAACACTTGCGGTAGCCACCGGTAGAAGCAATACCAACTTGATAAGTAAATAGACCCAATGATAAACTTTGTCCCTCTTTGTTTCAACAAGTTTTACTGAGAGGTCAACAAGATTGTTTAGGCCTTTGAACAATTCATCATTTCTCATGTCATCAATAAAGGTTTCAAGTTGCAAATCAAGTCTTAGCAAATCGAGCTTGAAAAATCATTAGGGTAAAATTCAAAGAAGTCTATGTACCTTGTTTGCATCAAAAGAAGCAAAGGAATCTGCTGGATTCAAAGCGACCATACAAGTAAGTAACTCCATATTTACCTCATCAAACCGATTATCAAGCTCTTGACTAATTTTATCAATGACTCCAATATATACTTCTCTTCGAAGTGATCATCATTTGTTTGGTCTGAGCAAAACGTCTTTGATCTTCCATATGGCACATAATTATGTTCCATTTCAGGAACTTGAATGCCATATTTGTTGCAAAATATTGTAACCCTTTGAAGAAATGAAACCCACCCTTCAGACCTCATTTGTTGAATTTTACTCTTTGCCAACCGGACAAGTGACATTGCATTAAGAATATCTTGTTCTTCAGTTTGCTCTTCTGGAACAGCTGCAGCCACACCTTCTTGTTCTTCAATTTGGTCTTCTGGAACATTGCGAGCCTGAGAAGGAGATGGAGAAGATGCCTTCTTCTTTGCTTCATATTTACGAAAAAGAGAGGCAATATCACCACTCCTCTTCATGTTTCAACAATTACGCAAGAGAATTATATAATGAATCGAGATATCAAACCAATAATCCAATCTTGCAAAGATCATATATTGAAATAAAAATTGATATGATGAATTTACGCAAAGATCAATATGCATCTCCCTATCTCAGAAAATCGTTTGTTGTTACACATTTATGATGAATTTCCTTAAACTCTGTAGATGTATATGACAAACTATTGTCTTTCAGCAGTCAGTTTGTTCTCTCTGTGATTGAAGCATCGTTTCAGGAAGGTGTGGAGAGGGAAAAAATTCCTCTCTCTGATCATGTCAATATGCTTGTACCTTTCTCTCGAAAAAAAAATAAAAATAAAAATTGCTTTTTTAATGAAATACTGTGTGCTGTGTGCACATTTGCACAATACACGATTCTACACTTTATACATCAAAGATACATGCGGGTTTATGTTGAAGTTCGGTAAAGAAGGAAAACAAAATCCTAGTACAGATATTTCTTGCAGATAGGAAAAGATGAGCATACATACATGCGAGGTTTATGCAAGGGAAAGATGAGCAAGATCTTTGAACCGCCTCTGGCCGGCTCCCGAGTGATCGGCGACCAAGACCGGCAGAGGGGGCACGTCGGCGTGAAGACAACCACAAGTCGATGCGATCGGCGTGATAGAACGTGGCGATGGAGTCAATGGGCGGTGGAATCGAGCAGACGGCGGCAGCCGTAAGGACGCGAGCGATTGACGAGTGCTGACTCTACCTATGGGCCTTGGTTGGGCCGAGCGCAGGGTGGTCCGCGGCCCACAGGGACCACCCTGTAGCTCCGCCACTGATGATTAAGTTGGTCTACTTTGATAAAATTGTAGACCAGGTTCTATAGGATTATTTTCCCTGCACAGGTGCCTGGGCTGTGGCAATTGTGCTTGCATGCACGCAGGATCGATCATGAATGAACGCGATGACTACTGACTATGCCATGGCGGCATGCAGGGTGAATTGAAGTACATGCATGCATGAGGCGCTGTACGATCGGGACCAGCTAGCGATCGAGGCGCATGCGCGCGTGTGATGTTCTACTTTGCTACGACTCTGATCCATTTTATCCTCTCGTTCCACCACTGTGCGCACGCCAGCCCACTGTGTTCTTTTGAGTTGGCGACGCCTCTGAATTCATTTGCACAAGGCCCATGCAGGATACTTCCCGATCGATCTCAGCTTGCTCCTCCATAATTTGAGCATGGACGACCGTGTAACTTCAAGAATATATATGTACATAATCCCGCAAAAGAAAATCATGAGATAGCTCAATTTATAGTTAAGTCCACTAGAAGCCACCACGCTTGCCCGCCCCTCAAGGGCTATTACCACGTTAATTGAATGAAAAAGAGAAAGTTATACACTTCTAGATTATAACAATGCATATTAAACATGTATTAGATATGAGAGATGTTACATTTGTATAAAGAATACAACTGTATTTCTACTGTAAGCACTATAATTGTATGACAAGTGCAATCTACATTTAGATATATACATATATATTGTAATATCTAGCCGCACACTTGTGTCAGAAATTTAGCTAGTATATCGTAAGTTGGGTTAAAACTCTTACACATGAAAATTAATCAAGTAATCCACTGATTTATTAATTATCTGCCGGCGACGCATGACAAACGTACACGCGAGCAGTGCGTAGCCTGATGTGCAAACGAAGATGTACGGAACTAGCTGCGTCGTCGATCCAAGGCTCGGGCGTCGCGATCGCAAATAATTGCGAGTTCGTGCGCCCATGACACGCCCATGGCATTTGGCCGAGCAGGCAGTCGTTGTCGGGGACGGCGACGCAACAAGCTTTGGTCTGCCGGCCTCCGGGCCTCGGCGTTGCTTTCAGCTCGCCACCGTCGGTGTCCTTCTCAACCTCGTCCCTGTCAGAATGTACAACACGTAATTGCTTGTTTGGATAGAGAGGGATTAGAATCAACCCATTCGGATTGAATTTTTTTTTTAGTTCAAAGTCAATTCAAAAGGATTGAGTCGGATCATAATATATCTAAACAAACTCTAAGGCAGCCCGCTAGCTTCCCCGGCCGTTAGAGCAAGCATAAATTCCCTGGTTGATATGTGTAGCGTGTGTGTGTCTATATATATATTCCTCTGTATAGTCCAATATGCATGCATGATGCACCTAGAGTCTAGACGTATGAAGCAATGAACTACACACGGCGCGCGCAAAGAAAAATGTGCTAATCCGTCGTATGTTGGCACTACAAAAGCTTGTCTACATGTATATGTCCATCATTCGCAGAAAAAAATCTGACCGACTCGTCCATAAGTGCACTCCAACCAAACAAGTACCAGCAGTACTAGTTCGTTTGCGACTTGAAAATTAAGTCAAGTGTAGCCGTGTAGGTCAAAACGAAAATGGACCGAACAGTTGGGGGCCACGTACGCGCGCCGGGTGGGGTGGCAAACAGGCGCGTAGCTGGTGAACTTCTGCGCCGTCCGTACCGCCCCCCATACCGCATCGGTTTCGGTCATGTACCCGCCTTAATTGCACCCGACGATATGCCCGCCCGGCTGGGAGCCCACCACGGCACGCCTCGCGTCCCCATCGACCGGCTTCCATTTGCAGCCGTTACGCGGCCCATCACCTGAAACGGCGGATGCACACGTACGCGGCCGGCGGCGCTGCATCATGAGTTGTACGCCTTCTTTTGTTGCTTTAGTTTATACTACTAGTAGTATGTCTTTAGAACACGAAAACTTTGTTCCTCACTGTTGTTTCGCAGAGTACAGGTTGTTATGCAGCTTTTGTGTGGTTTTTGCAAAGTGTAATACTTGGTTCAATCGATCACCAACAAATTGGTGGGCTTGCGGCTCGGAACATTCACTGTCAACAAGCGCATTACGGCCGTCAAGCAAAAGACCCACGGCTCAGACAGATCTTTGCTAAACACAAGCTCGGGGTGCACCGTTTCACGTGAAAGGCCCTCCCCAGCCGCAAAATTGAATCCCACCACACAGCTAAACGGCTCCACGCTATCGGACACCGCTGGGCTTTCCGCTTGTAAAGTGGGCTTTTTCTACGGCGGAAACCGCGCGCATTATCTGAACCTGACGTACGCTCACCAACGATTGGCGACGTAAATATCCCTTGCCACGAGACGAGAGAATCACATTCACATCTCACGACCACTAAAGTCCAGTGCGAACCGCCACCGCGCCACATCACATCAAAACCGCCTACGCCGCTGCCCACCACACGCGCCGATCGAGTTCGCCAGCGGCAGGCGCGGCGGCCATGCCATGCTACATTGCCAGTGCCCAACGCCCCCCTCCCCACGCTCGGCCGAGGGCCACGTACGGCCCCCGCGGACACGCGCCGGCCGCTGCCGCGACCGCGAACCAGGAGCCGAAACGAAGCCAAACGGTGGCAGCGCGCGGGCGGCACGTCGTTTTCGGCGTGGGATACGTACGTATCCTCTGCCGGGTGTTTCTGCCGTTTATTGGCCGGGCGGACCCGGCGCGCGGCCACGAGCCCCCTCGATCGCCCTGGGCGCTTCACTCCTCTGCTCTACTCGCGCGCGCGCGCGCGCGGTTCCGTAGCTAGCGCGCATCAGATTCGTTCCGGTGCGCACTGCGCAGCCCCCACTTTTCTCGCTCGCCTCACATGTCCTTTCGCCGGTACTGATATACCAGCAAGAGTAGCCAACAAAAAGGCACAGTAGTGGATAAGGATATCGTGCAACTAATGAGGCCGTGACAACCCCGGTCTGCTTCGACAGGAGAACGACGCATTTCTGGTGATCTAGATCCATCCACTTCCTGGCAGGGCTACTTTTTAGAGACCTGGAGCAAAATCATTGCAATTATTTCCTCCGTAGAAAAAAAAAATCTCCTCGGCCCTTCCTGCGATTCCTTCGGAATGTGCATCCAAATTCCTTGTTGCTTTACAAAACGTAGAAAAAACGTGCCGCTGGTCAAGGCGTCAAGCAATTTGGCCACGGCAATCTAGCGGAGATTTTTTTTGACTGACCATTTCACATTTTGTAAATTTAACCAAAGACCGAAAAATATTACGTTTTCCCACTTGGGTTCAATTCATAAGACAAGTTGTTCGTTAATTTGTCCCCCCGGCCAAAACAAAAAAGAAACCCTAATGAAACCTTAAAGAGCTTGTGCAGCATGCATGCAGCTTAATAAACAAAGGATCATCAATCAGTTCATCACCCGAGAAGAGCTACAAGTTGGATGTTTGAACAGCTTGGCAAAAACTATTCTAACTTTGCCGGATAAGGTCAAGTATTGGAGAGTTGGGCCTTAGGGAGAGATCACATTGGCTTCCCTTTTGACTGACTCAGAAATCCATTCCCCTACAACGTCTTGGTAAAACCGACCGTTGTTAGTGTTGTAACGTACGCCACTAAAGGCCGATCTTTTGTGATCGCCATATATTAGTAGTACCCCACTAAACTTTTCACTGAAGGAGCAGAAACCTAAACATACATCTAAACCAGGTAAAGCTAGCAAACAAGGGGTCAGTCTCCCCACTAGCCCCAGAATTTAAGCTCCACAGGAAAAAGATTAAAGATCCGATGGTGCAGTTACCCCCACACCAATCATATACTCCACTCCCGGTTGGCACACGATTATTTTAGCGCACAACCGGCAAGTAACCCAACAACGGCCTCGCTGGATTGGACGAGAGGCCAAGGCTAAAATTCAGGGAAGCAAAAAGGCAACACATCAGAAAGCAATTAAGCCGCGAACCGCTTGGGCCTCTTCTTATCTCACTCGTCATATGCTTCATGCTGCCGATATCGATCGATCTCCCTTGCACCCTCGCCCTTTCCAGTCTCGCTACTTGCATGCGGATGTACGTCTAAACTCGCCCTTTCCCCCTCCCCGCTGACCTGCCCCACACATGATTCAGGAGAGAGCGGGCCGGCCGGCCGCCATCTGTGCGTGACTTCGTGCGTGAGTTACAACTTTTAATTAACCCCTCGATCCTCATTGGTTTAATTATGATGCTACGAGAAAGAGAAGGCCAAGGGTTAGGATTGTAGAGAAGTTAACCTCTGCGAGCCATAGCTTTCGGCCGTCTATATATACGTGCTACATGCGTATGCACAGACAACGCCCACTTTCTCCTTACGGCCTCGTGAGGTGAGCTAGCTAGCAGAGAGTGCAACTGGAGATCGAGAGATACGACACAGTGGAGATGCGGTTACGAGATAATATGAGAGACGTGGAGGCGGAGGAAGAAGGGATGGTGGTGGTGATCCGGGAGTACGACCCGTCGACGGACCGTGCCGGCACGGAGGCCATCGATCGAGACTGCGAGGTCGGGCCGACCGGCGGGATGTCGCTGCACGCCGACCTGCTCGGCGACCCCGTCGCCCGCATTCGCCACTCACCGGCCTACCTCATGCTGGTACGTATATACCCCACCTACGTACGTACGTACGACCGCGCGCATCAATGCGCGCGGATACCATGTACGTGCGGCTGGCTGCTTGATTGCACAGTTGCACGTAGCGAGAGCGAGCGAGCTGCTCGATCGTTCGATTCTTTTGCTGGTAGTGGGTTGCTTTAATTTTGAAGTGTGTTGATTTGGACATGGAAGGTAGCTGAGACGTCTGGCCCAGGCGGCCGGATCGTCGCCCTCGTCCGCGGCACCGTCAAGTCCGTCGCCACCGGCAAGAGCTGCCCCGGCGCCCCCGCCTTCGCCAACGTCGGCTACATTCTCGGCCTCCGCGTCTCGCCTTCCCACAGGTGAAATATTTGAATTCAAAATTTTCTCTACCCGTGACATTTGTGCTAGGCACTGTAGCATCGATCGATCGGTGTGTGGTGAGTGGTGACTGGTGAAGAAACTAATGACGCGTGATGCATGCGCATGCAGGAGGATGGGCATAGCGCTGCGGTTGGTGCGGCGGCTGGAGCAGTGGTTCCAGCTTATGGGCGCAGAGTACGCGTACATGGCCACGGATAAGTCCAACGACGCGTCGCTGCGGCTCTTCACCGGCCGGTGCGGCTACTCCAAGTTCCGCACGCCGTCGCTCCTCGTGCATCCCGTGCACGCGCACCGCGTCCGGGCGCCGCGCCACGCCGCAGTCTTCCGCCTGGGCGCCCGCGACGCCGAGCGGCTGTACCGCCGCCGGTTCGCGCACGTCGAGTTCTTCCCCGCCGACATCGGCGCCGTCCTCGACAACCCGCTCTCCCTCGGCACTTTCCTCGCCGTTGCTGACGAGGGGTATGAGTGGCGCGGGGCCGAGCACTTCCTGGCGTCGCCGCCCGCGTCATGGGCGGTGGCGAGCCTATGGGACTGCGGCGGAGTGTTCCGCCTGGAGGTGCGAGGCGCGTCGCGCTTGCGCCGCGCCGCCGCGGCCGCGAGCCGCGCGCTGGACCGCGCGGCCAAGTGGATGCACGTCCCGTCCGTCCCGGACTTCTTCCGCCCGTTCGCCGGGTGGTTCGTGTACGGCCTCGGCGGCCACGGCGACGACGCCGCGCTGGCCGCGGAGGCGCTCTTCGCGTCCTTCGTCAACATGGCCCGCGGTAGGGCCGCGGCCGTGGCCGTGGAGGTGGCAGCCTGCGACCCACTCCGGCGTCGCCTCCCGCACTGGCGCCGCCTCTCGTGCACCGAGGACCTATGGTGCATGAAGCTGCTGGGCGGCGGCGGAGGCGACGTGGACGGCTGGGATTGGGTCAGGTCGGCACCTGGCCACTCCATCTTCGTGGACCCCAGAGAGGTGTGATGCGGTAGCCTAGAGCTCAGCTAGGCAGTTCGGTTTTTTTTTTTGGGGTGGGGGGGCGTTTTGGTATTTTTACCATTTGGATTTTGTACTTTTTTTATGGTAGTTTTGGAAAGCGAGATTTCTTAGGATAGCGGGTTTTTTTTAGAATATGGGAATCGAACGATCGAATCTATGGCGACAGATGGGGATATGGCAATATCAGAGATTGTCATGTAGATACTACTACTACTACATCTTTTCCTCCTCCTTTTTTGCCGTGTTTTACGTCTCTGTAATTTGCACCGTTACAAGTGTGTGGTCTCACCGGGCTCCAACCAGCAACATCATTGCGAGTGATCGATATATCGGGTAATCAATGGCATATGCTACAATTACTCGAGCTGTGTCGCGTCTAGCCAGCCAGCTACTGTGGAGTATATATGCGGCTCATGGCTGTGTGTCTCGGGTCGTACCATTTTGTAGTTGTTGCACTGTGCAACAGCTGATGAGCGCGCGGCACGAATTGATGGTGATGTAATGGCTGATGGGGCTCCTGACATTTCAATTGTGCCTTGTTCTTTTTACCGGCCGACCGAATTGTTCGCTCGGAATATTGTGCATTGATCGAGCTAGCGCCGCTACTGTGCATGCAGTGGCGTACATGCATGTCATGTGGCTCTCTTCATGTGTGTGCTGCTAAACGTAGATGTGAATATTATCCAAAAGAAGCAGCGAATTTCGCGGTGCGGTGTTGTCGTGTAACTAGAAATGCCAATCGCTGACGGTACTAATACGCTCCATTGATCGATTGCTTCGTAGTGTAGTGCATGCAGCAGAACAATGATTGGATTTGTCGCGGTGTAATAATCCCATTTGTCTATTGCATGCATTGGATATCTTCAAGCATCTACATCTACATGTATATTCGACGATGATGGTGTGTGGAACAAAAGGTTTACCCCAGTACAACGAAAGCATCTTATTACTTGATTTCAATTAGAACTAACGCCGTAAGTTGCACGTACACAATTTAGCACGTAAGCAAAAGATCGGTCACCACGCAAAGATGTTCGATCTCCTACGACAAATGATATCCAAGATGCGAAAGCACAAAAGCTAGGGTCATCACGGGGCCGATGCAAGGTGAATTTTACTGAGCCGTTTCTTCGTAATTTCGTCTCCCTTTCACCAGGTAGTATAGTAGCTTGGACAGAGCATCCCACCTCTTCCAAATGCTGTGAATCATATCCACCATAAATATCACTCATGTGATGCACAAATGTTTGTGCTATAGCTGGCTATATATGTGTACACATGTGCTAGTGTACATGTGGGTCGCATGCACGTATATATATAGCGGGTGCATGGCTAATGTGGGCACATGCGTATGCAATTAGGAAAGGCACGCGACTTTAAAACTTGCACTATTGTAGAAAAGCCCTGATGCTCTTGCCATCTAGGCTGCCTGGACGCCTGGTTTCTCTGGCCACCAGACGCTTCACTCGTTAATTTCCAACCGGTTCTTTTCAATCGGCGTCGAAACCACCCACACCCGAAACGTAGACCGCACTAAGTATCTATCTAACGTATCTGTCGATCGATGCGTATACATAGAAGTAGCCAAGGAATTTTGCAAACAGTGCTAGCTATTCTAATTCTCTAATCTCACTGGTTTCCTAGCTAGCTAGATCATGCATGGAGTAGTGAACCATACATGGCGCCCAAACGGCTGTTCAAATACGACTGGAACATGGTTGGTTTCGAGTTCCTTTCTGACTTTTGTTGTCAAAATGGTTGGTGAACATTCACGCAAGTGGTTATGTTTCACATCGCCGTTGAGTATACGCCCCTTCCTACGCTAGACTGACTGATATACTAATTCCTTATATGTCACCGAAAGTTGATTTCATCCCATATATGCCACTCACTGTGTCATTGATATGTGGGCCCTGACCCCACATGTTAATGACACAATCAAGAATTAAGACTAAATTTTAATGGCATATAAGGAATTAATCCTATTATATATATACTCTTGAGATTTGGCAAATTAAGTAGGGCTATCATTTGATTTGATCGGTTTCTAGCAAGTGACCAACATATATCTCTGGTTAACGAAATAAAATAAGGATGGCTAAGGTTGCAAAGCTAGCTCCCTTACCGGTCTGTCAAAGTCTAGTGTCTGATCATCTCTCAAATCGTTGTGAATCGAGTGATCGACTTTAATGTGTTTTGTGAAGAGGAAGATGTTGAAAATGTGGATAATATTTTAATTCCAGATTTTATTGTGAGGCAGATATCACAAATAACTAGAATTGTATAAAGCAATATCAAAAGCAGGCAACTCAATGCACATCTAACCATATTCAACAATCTGATTATAGCAGAATAATCTGGTCGTAGTACTAAAAAAATATGGTTGTGCGACCAACTCACAATAGGGCTTGATGAAGAACAGGATGCAGTGCAGCCTCGAAGCAGAGCAGGTCGTTGATGATGCAGCGCAACGAATGGTCGCCCAGATGCGCCGCCCAGAAACCTTATTGCCGCCCCGTGCAGGTGAACTCTGCGGCAATGGTTCGGAGATACCGCTCACCCTCCTTCCCGGTGCACGCTGTGGAGAAAGGACGGCTTGGTTCAAACAGCACAACCCTCCAACACAAGAGAACAGAGTATAAGAAGAATAATAATTGGAATTGCTTCAAAAATCTCTTGGTCTGGACGTCTCCAGATTATTTTAAGGGTCGAGTCAATTACTCTCTAGTAACTGCTCAATATAGCACACATTAGAACACTGGTAACGGCTAATTCAAAACCAATTAATGGTAATTATGTAGCATTTATCAGATCCTGATTTCACGTTGGTCTTCAGTTTCGATCACTGGTCTACAGTTTCGACCACGTTATTTGGACCACTCTGGTTTGACCACTTTCTCTTGGAGTGATTTGAAGAAATCTCCAAGGGAGGTCCAAGAGGATCTCTTGAAGAGATCCAAGATAAATCTCTAAGGGAGGTCCAAGAGGGTCTCTCGAAGAGGTCCAATAGGACCACAGTGTTCCGACCACAAGGGAGGTCTAAGAGGGTCTCCCGAAGAGGTCTAATGGGACCATAGTATTCTAACCACACTCTCTTAGAGTGATCCTAAGAAATCTCCAAGGGAGGTCCAAGAGGATCTCCCGAAAAGGTCCAAGGGTGATATAAGGAAAACTCTCGCTAGTCTTATGGACCACTTGTTTCGACCATAGTATTCCGACCACACTGGTCTTATGGACCACTTGATTGAGAGAGAGAAATACACGGTCAGCAAAAGAGACTAAACCATACATGTTTTGGAATTTTAGGAATGAATGGACCTTTACAAATAAGGTCCCGATTCTAACAATCCCCCACCAATTCCAAGGCAAGCAACAAAAAAAAAAGATAAAGACTATTGTGCTAGAGAGTTGTTAATATACCAGTCTTTTAGTGTAAGTCCTGTACGGGTTGAATTTGCACCTAGAATAACAAGTTTTATATTCTCACAACTGATGAATGGACTATGCCTTGAATTCACAGTCTTTCGTGATTAGATTTCACTTGAAATCTCAACTGATACTAGGCTATCAAAGAACCAAGCCTAACCGAAGCTTTATTTGGTCATGCTCCCTTATCTGCTCATGAGCTTTCTAGAGAATGGCCCTATTCTCGTGAACTGCGATCTCAGTTAAGCTCAAGTAGGTGTATTCATTCTAGGTATCATGTAGGCTAATACATTTTTCCCTCATTGGACACTAGAATACATTAAGGCTTTAAGCCATCCTCTTCCATACAGTTGAGAGTACTTTGTCTATTAGGATACGGGTACATATTTTATTAAAAATGTACTCTCTTGTTCAAACATCAACTTGTTTTTCCTATTGCCTTAGTCACAGGATCTCCAATCAAAAAGGTATAGGTTACTGTTGAGTTGTAATTCCAATGGGCCTCATTCCCATGTCTATAGATGCAACGGAAAGTTCCTCAGTTTTTTGACAGATTTAAGCCTACGCTTCATATGTTTGGAGGACTTCATATTATCCTTAGTACTTGTAACCTTAATCAACACTGTTTGATTATCACAATACATTAAGATTGTCGGTATTGGTTTCTCAACCAGTGGTAAGTCCAACAGAAGCTCTCTAAGCCATTCAGCCTCAACAGTAGCTGTGTCTAGTGCTACAAGTTCTGCTTCCATGGTTGACCTCGTCAATATGGTCTGTTTAAACAACCTCCATGAAACTGCAGCACCTGCAAGGGTAAACACATACCCACATGTTGCTTTGATCTCATCTGCATCAGAGATCTAGTTTGAATCAATATATCCTTCTAATATAGATGGACACCCAGTATAGTGAATTCTATATGAGGTTGTGCCTCTCAAGTAGCGCAACACTCTCTTAAGTGCCTCCCAGTGATCATCTCTTGGGTTAGAAGTAAACCAGCTTAATTTGCTCACAGCAAATGATATGTCAGGTCTTGTGGCACCAGATAGATACATAAGGGACCTAATAATTTGTGAACATCTCAATTGATCTTTGCCTAATCCCTTATTGACGAGGATTGTTGATTAGTCAATTATCCAAGTATATATTTAGTTGCCTATTAATAAATAAGCACGTAGGCCTAAAAGTTTTTTCTTTGACCGTTTCCAAAAACTTCTTCCGGAGGCCCAGTTGGACCTCCTCTATGGGATCTCTCTAGGACCTCTCCCCCGCAGAGGAGGTCCTAGAAGGTGGTTACTCACGCGTGGTTAATAACAGCTACATGTGGAGATACCAGCTATAACGGTCATCACGAAGGGACGCAACGATTGGCATGAAGAGATGCAACCATTGGCGCGAAGAGGTACCACTGCAACCAATTGTCGACGCTTGTAAAACTATAAATAGTTCGGTCTATATGCCCTTGTAATATAGATTCACATCCAAGCCCTAATCCGCTCTTATTCACAGTCTTTTACTTGTAATCAGAGCACACTCTTTGCAATACACATTACCATTTCGAGTCCTTCAACGAAAAGATAGTAATATCCATTTTTCCTTTATATTCTTGTTCGTCCGTTCTGTGACGAGAGTCCGAGACGTCGACACTTATTCTTTCAAAGCTTAACACTAGCATCATAAGGAGTTGGGGAAATCTTGCAGTTCTCAAAATCGAACCGGCTCAAGATTTTCTCAGCATAATGGGATTGGTTCAAAGTGATCCCATCCTCATTTATGATCAATTTAATATTCAGAATAATATCTGCTTCTCCTAGATCTTTCATATCAAAGCATCTAAGTAAGAAAGATTTGACCTCGTCAATAACAACAATGTTTGTCCCAAATATAAGCATGTCATCAACATACAAACACAAAATCACTCCTTGACCCCCACCATAACGATAATACACACACTTATCTGCCTTATTTACAGAAAAACCAGCAGATGTTAAAGTTTTATCAAATTTCTCGTGCCATTATTTAGGTGCCTGGTTTAGACCATATAAGGATTTGATTAATTTGCATACCTTGCTTTCCTGTCCAGAAATCACAAAACCATCCAGTTGCTCCATATAGATTTCTTCCTCTAACTCTCCATTAAGGAAAGCTATCTTCACATCCATTTGATGAATGTGTAGACCATGGGAAGAAGCTAATGCAATGAGCACTCGAATGGTGGTCAATTTGGCAAGAAGAGAGTAAGTATCAAAATAATCATCACCTTCTTTCTGGGTATAACCCTTGGCCACAAGTCTTGCCTTGTGCTTATCAATAGTACCATTAGGCCTCATTTTCTTTTTAAAGATCCACTTGCATTCAACAGGTTTACACCCGATAGAACGTTCAGTGATCTCCCAAGTTCCGTTAGCCATGATGGAATCCATCTCGCTATGGACTACCTCTTTCCAATACTCAGCATCTGGTAATGCATAAGCCTATGAAAGAGTGTTTGGCACATCATTCATGAGATATAAAATAAATTCTTCATCAAAGGTTTTCTTAACCCTTTGTCACTTGCTCTTGCGAGGAGCTTCTTGGACTAAATTGTTACCTTCCTTAGGATTATCACTTATTAGTTCAGAGATGGTGGTAGATTCAAGACTATTATTCATTGTTTGATTATCCTCAGTTCGAGAAGTACTGCCTACAGTTCTCATAGGTTAAATATCCTCAAAAAATGATGCATCGCTAGACTCCATTATTGTGTTAACAATAATATCAGGAGTTTATGATTTTTACTACTAAAAATCTATAGGCCTTGCTATTATGAGCATATCCCAATAAGACACAATCGACTGTTTTAGGTCCAAGCTTTCTCTTTTTCTGCAATGGTATATTGACTTTTGCCAAACAACCCCAACTTCGCAGAAAATTAACATTGAGTTTTCTCCCCTTCCATCCCTCATACGGAGTAATCTCACAACTTTTAGTTATTACTCTGTTTAGAACAAAAGTTGCTGTTAAAATAGCTTCCCCCACCATAACTTAGGCATACCAGCACTCTCCAACATGGCATTCACCAAGTTTTTTAGTATCTGGTTTTTCCTCTCAGCCACCCCGTTTGATTGAGGTGAGTATGGTGTAACTTCATGGACTATTCCATGTTTAGCACAGAATTAGGAGAATTCATGAGAGATATACTCTCCTCCACGATCAGACCTTCGTCTTTTAATTTTCTTTTCTAGTTGGTTCTCAACCTCAGCCTTATAAATTTTAAAGTAACTTAAAGCTTCATCTTTTGTTTTCAGTAGATACACATAACAATATCGTGATGCATCATCAATAAGAGTTAAAAAAATATCTTCTGCCTCCTTTGGTCAACAATCCATTCATCTCACACAAGTCAAAATGGACAAGATCTAAATGTGTTAAATTCTTTTCCTCCTGTAACCCCTTAAAGGGTTTTTGAGGTTGTTTTGCTTGCACGCAAGTTTCACACTTTGATCCTTTGGCAATTTCACATTTTGGAATTAAATCTAATCTGGACATTCTAGCAATACTATCAAAACCAATATGACAAAAATGAGAATGCCATATATTGGCCTCACATTTATTCAAACCAGTTACAACATTCAGATTATAACCTAAAGTACTCATGCGGAACAAGCCTCCGCTCTCATAGCCTTTACCAACAAAGTTACTAAACTTAGATAATACAATTTTATTTGACTCAAATACTAGCTTATACCCATCCCTGCATAGGAGGGAACCACTAACAAGGTTCTTGTTTATGGTTAGCGCGTGCTGCATGTTTTTTAAGTAGACAATTTTTCCTGAAGTAAGTCTCAGATCCACCATGCCAACACCAAGAACAGAAGCATGCGGCCCATTTCCCATTAGGATGGAGGAAGCCCCGCTGCCTGATAAGAGAAAAACAAGAAAATATCAGAACATACATGAACATTAGCTCCAGTATCAACCCACCAATCAGTGGATTAATATGCTAAAAATACAATAGGTGGATTACCATACCCTCCTGTTGAGGCCTCATCTATGATCACGTTGATAGCCTTTTTCTTTGGCTGTACACCATCCTTACTCTTGCGGAAATGACAGTCCTTCCCCATATGATCATTTTTTCCACACACAAAGCAGGTGATGTTCCTCATATCCTTCTTCTCAATTTTCTTCTTAAAGCTAGTTGTTTTTTTTTTTTGGTTTAAAGCTTTTGTTATTCTTGCCATATCTCTTCTCTATGACATTTGCATTGATCTGATTGTTCTGACTAGAAGTGCTTGGTGCATATTTTGCTCTTGCCTTTTCTTCAATATCAAGGGCAGCAATGAGATCCTCAATAGATATCTCTTCCCTCTTGTGGTTTAAGCCAGTGGCAAAACCTCGCCATAAAGTAGGAAGTTTGGCAACAATGCCCGCAACAACAAACTTAAGAGGCAAAATACAACCCAGATGTGCAATCTCTCCGACCAGTAACTATAGCTCATGAGCCTATGCAACTATCGACTTAGCATCGTCTATGCTGTAGTCGAAGAATTACTCGCACATATAGAGCCACCGACCAGTCTTAGCTTCGGCATATTTGTGCTCGAGTGCATCCCACAACTCTGTGGTGAACTTGAAGACCATGTACATATCATAGAGCTGGTCAGATAGTATGGTCAGTATGCATCCAAGGGCGGTGTTGTTATCTGTGTCAAACCGCATGGTCTATTCACTCGTAATTGGATACTGTGTATGGATCACCCACCACAGCCCCAAAGACATGAGCCAAGACTTGACCATTGTCTGCCATCTACGAAAGTTCTGACCAGAAAACCTCTCAGGTTTCATAGCATCAGAAGCACTAGCCATTGCTGAATCACAAAAAGGTCCAAAATAAGGTTTCTAGATTGTTGGAAATATGAACAACATTTTAATTCCAGATTTTATTATGAGGCAAAGATCACAAATAACTAGAATTGCATAAAGCAATATCAAAAGCAGGCAACTCAATGCACATCTAACCATATTCAACAATTTGATTATAGCAGAATAATCTGGTCGTAGTACTAAAAATATATGGTCGTACGACCAACTCACAATAGGGCTCGATGAAGAATAGGATGCAGTGCAGTCTCGAAGCAGAGCAGGTTATTGATGATGCAGTGCAGTCTCGAAGTAGAGCAGGTTATTGACGATGAAGAAGGGACGACTTGATTCAAACAGCACAACCCTCCAGCACAAGAGAACAGAGTAGAAGAAGAATAATAATTGGAATTGCTTCAAAAATCCCTTGGTCTGGACGTCTCCAGATTATTTTAAGGGACAAGTCAATTACTTTCTATTAACTGCTCAATATAGCACACATTAGAACACTGGTAACTGCTAATTCAAAACTAATTAATGGTAATTATGCAGTATTTATCAGATCATGATTTCACGTTGGTTTTCATATTCGACCACTGGTCTACAGCTTTGATCATGTTATTTGGATCACTCTGGTTTGACCACTTTCTCTTGGGGTGATCTGAAGAAATCTCCAAGGGAGGTCTAAGAGGATCTCCCGAAGAGGTTCAAGAGAAATCTCCAAGGGAGGTCCAAGAGGGTCTCTCGAAGAGGTCCAATGGGACCACAGTGTTCCGACCACAAGGGAGGTCCAAGAGAGTCTCCCGAAGAGGTTCAATGGGACCACAGTGTTCCGGCCACACTCTCTTGGAATGATCCTAAGAAATTTCTAAGGGAGGTCCAAGAGGATCTCCCGAAGAGGTCCAAAGGTGGTCTAAGGAAAACTCTCACTGGTCTTATGGACCATTTGTTTCGACCATAGTGTTCCGACCACACTGGTCTTTTGGACTACTTGATTGAGAGAGAAATGCACAGTCAGCAAAAGAAACTAAACCATGCATGCTTTGAAATTTCAGGAATGAATGGGTCTTTACAAATAAGGGCCCGATTCTAACAGAAGATTCGTAAGAAAGGGAGTGTAGGAAAGTTGTGATCAGCTATGAACAATCCGATTGGCATGGGAATGTACTTGCAACATGATCTAGTTAATTAAGTCATGCACGAAATATTGCTTGCCTTGATATCTATGAGTGGTACACTTAGCAGTATGAAATTCTTAATCATTTAGGTACACATTGGCTCAGGATTGCAAAATTAATTTAGGTGTATGCGGTGGCGGAGCCAGGAATTTTTTAAAGCCTGGGCAAGTCGCAAGCTAAGTACCGGTCGCCTTGTTTTGCCTGGGTAGGATGCCATTTTTCGATCGTGGTCGCCATGAAACTTCATCGAAGCTACCATGACGTGTCGCCGGCAAGCCTAGGCCACTACCCAGGGTGGAGGGATGGTGGATCCGCCCATAGGTGTATGCTGAGTACGTAGTGAGTGTCATTAATACGAACTAGACCATTTGACCATACAAAAAGGTCTACTTTCGAGAACAAAAAAAAGTTCTACTGAAATTGATTTGAAAGAAGCCTAGCCGCCCTATATATCCCCTTTAGTCATAAAAGCATGTTGTTTTGGACGCCGACACGGTCCTAAGACACAAGTTTTACCACTAGTTTCTATTTTAATATACTTATATAACCCAATAAAATTATAGTATTATAAAAGTACTTTTCGAAACAAATTTACAAGCATGATATCAAATCTAAAAGTTTAAAAGATATCGATAGCTAAATTGTAAAGTGCACGTTTCCCAAAACTACATATTTTTGTGATGGGAGGGGTAGTTTTCTTTGAAGAAAATCATAAAGTGCTATTCGTTACATCAATGTGTTGGGAAAACATAGATGATGCATGTACTAGTGAACTAAGAAAACTCGCATCTGGCAACCATGTAAAGTGTTGTGATGTGACGATATATCTCATGGACTACAAATGCGAGGGACCCAGAGCAAGATCTAGTAACTATCTGACACATTAAGTGAAACCTGACGGCTGATTTGCCCAGCGCGAAGGATATAGGTTTGACCCCCCAATACTTGAACTCTGAAGTCAATACTAAGACCATCTCCAATGTTGTGCTGTAGTCGGTTCAAATGAGGAGAGAGA